>OY728153.1:305891684-308391684 GCA_963277665.1 Viscum album | reverse complement strand
TAAAAAAGATTAATTTTAATTTTTTTAAAGAAATTCAAAAATGGGTAAAAATGAATTTAATAAATAATTTTAGAATAGTAAAAATATTCTTGAAAATATTTTAAAGAGAATATAGAATAGATGAAATGAGTCATGATCAAAGAGAGAAATACAATCCATTTTTTAAAAGAATTATTTTCATATCTTGAGTACTTAAAGAGAGGAAAATGAAATTAAAACATTTAATATATATAAATAACAATATAATAAGAAAATAAATAAGTTTTTGGAGATATATATCATGTATTTTTATTATTAAAAATTTAAGCATAAATAACCCAATTAAAAATGATATTGTGACAATAAACCCATACCTCAAGTCTATATGATTCATGATCACTCTAATGTAATTTATGTTAAATTTAAATTTATTATACTTATATACCATAATTATATGCCAAACTAAAATATTATACATGATTTAATTAAGAAATCTTATCGTCCATTCATTAAGAATAATTAATTATCATCATCATTTAATGTGTCATGTGCTTTAATTTTTATATAAGTTTTTTTAAAGTTAGGTTACTTTCACATTTATAAAAAACCAATTACAGTTTTATAAAAATTCACATATAGTGGTGATGAAAAACAAATTACTTCACCTTGTGGAAATGGTAAACCATACATACACATGAGTGGGGTTTACACTTTTCATTGGATGGAATCAAAATAATGATCAAAGATAATTAAACATTATATAATAATAATTATATGATAAATATCCCATATATTCCTTTAATATATAATTATTACTATATAACTAATATTTAATAGAAAAATTAATCCCATCAGGTTGTGGAGGTGGTAGCCCACACATAAACACGAAAAACATTATCCTTTTTCAACAGATGAGACAATAAGAAGATTGATAAGATATTATAATCATATAAATATAATTATGTCATAAATATATTTTATAAACATGAAATAAATTATAATAATTAACAATGAATGATGATGAAGGAAAATGAATCATATAACTATGTTGAGGTGGTCATCCACATGTACGCACACACGATACATTCATTTACAATTTAATAGAGAAGATGTGTAAAATTGTAGTTCCATCATCACAATTACATCTCATTATATTAATAATACTATATTAATAATGTTTTTATAGATATAATGTGTTTATAGAAGTTGGTATAATAAATAAAACTGAAATATCTTGGTTAAGATGTACACCTCTTCTTTGAGACACCACCTTTGACTGACACCTTACCCCTATAAATATTTGTCATAAGAGAATAAAAAAAATATCTAATATGAATATAAGGAATATGGAATTGTTTTTTAGTGGTTGTTTTCTATTATATAAGGATATAATTGAGTGAATATTCTTGGAGAATAGGTTACCTTTTTTAATAGTGCGGAGGGACACTCCTAGAATTAATTCAAATATCTCAAAAATATTAGGTTACTTTCATATGAATATAGCTTCAAATGGATATGTGTTTCAAGGTAATATAATATATGTTATAAATAACTTCAAATATTAAAAATTATACAATTATATACATCATTATTTCCCTTATCTATTAGATTAACATCTCTGATAAACTCATTTCCACCTTAACCATATTAACACAATTTTACAGTTTTCACTATTCACTACAACAGAAAGTTAAGTTTAAAATATTAAATTATATTAATTATTATGAATATAAATATGGAATCTAATGTACTAATTTTAATTTCTATAAGTGGAAGAGTTAAATTTTAAATAAGTGCATAAAATTCAACAAAGACTTTTTTCATGATAAATGCATTTTAAGCATAAAGTTGAATTTACATCTATTTATTGCATTATAAAAGCCTTCAAATTAATAATAAAATATTTTATTGAATATATTATTAATAAATGTAATCAAAACAATTATTAACTTAATATTAATTTAATTAATTAATATAAAAAACACATTGAGAGCCTGGAAATAGTTTTATGAAAAATTTGTCTTTAAGCCCCAAAATGAACTTACAAAAAAATCACATATGATTTTTTTTCTATGTGTTTAATTAGATTATTTAAAATAATGGATTATAATTTTATTTGATGTAAAATTAAAAACATAAATGGATTGTTAAATAACATTATTGAATGAAAATAAATGCATGTTTTACAAAAATTAGTAATTTTTACTATTCATTGAAAAATAAATATTTATGGAAAAATAAAAAAACATCACCCAATTAAAATATTAACGTAGTTATTTATAATATTATATTAATTTAATAAAATATTTTTTTAAAAATTTTTATGAATGAATTATAATTTCCATGGATAAAAAAAAATAAAAACCATTTTTGAAGAAAACTTATTTTTAAGCACAAAATGTCTTTACATAAAATTTAGTTATTTTTTACTATAAATAAATAAATATATTAAAATTATTAAAAACATTTATAAATATGTTATATAATATTTATATTAAAATTATCACATTCAAATTCACTTTTTTTACTTTATAAGGATCATATTTAATTAGTATTCTTTTATTATATATTATAGTCTTTAAAAGTATAGGGTCAAATGATTAGAAAGATATTATGATTATTATTATTTTAAAATAAATTTTAGGGGTGTTATATTTTCTCACTCTAAAATTAATTACATGATCAAAATTATTATCTCATTAATTAAGGTTTCAATATTTGAAAATACTTTTGTTAAAAATCCACAAAGTATAAAGGAATAGAAAATCTTCATTTGAAAGGGGAAGTTAGATGAAAAAAATGTAACATTAAATAAAACATAATAGGTTTCCAGGATATGGAGAAAATTATAGGAAAGTGAAAATATTTACATGGAAGAGAAATATAATTTTAAAATAATAATATAGAGTGATAGAGAACAAGGTCATGAGTATGTTAATGAAAAAACCATAAATCAATGAGGGATGAAAACATACATCAATTCTATAGAAATAACTATAAAAAGGAAAAAATATTTTTATGGTCCTTTTTCAAAGATTCGATGAATTATTTGACAATCAAATATGAGAAAATATACCAACATGATTTATTCAAATATTTAAATGTAATTTCATCATTTTGTTGGGTGATTTAATTATTTTCCACCTTTTTAAATCTATATTCCATGGATGAATGAACAATATGAATTTTTTATTCATGAATCACTAAAATAAACTTACAATAAATAATAATATCATAAAATTATGGCAATATATTCCTCTTATCTTTATTCAGTTATTGAGTCCCAAATTATTGGTACATGATAAGTTAACTAATTTAATAGTCCATCATTTGAATTATTATTCTAAACAATTTCAATAATAATACCAAAATATCAACTTAAATCTCTCTACATATAGCTAAATTTAAAACCAACTCAAACAATGCTTAACCATTACTCAAAACCCAAAAATTAGAAAAAGGGTAATAAAATTTCTAAAATCAACTTAACTTTAGTCCCCAAAAAACATAAAGTGTCACTAAATGCCACATACCAAAATCCGAACACCTCAATCATTTATTATCCCAATTAATTATATTAACTTGAATCAACATAAAACCAAAATAAAACCATATATGATTCCAAAACTATCTCTATCCTTATTCATAAAATAAAATCATAGACTACTAAATATATTATATAAATCCAAAAAAAACTTCATCAGAGATAAAATAAAGCAGTTTTATATCAAATGACTAATCAATTTCAAGGTCACCAATACTATCCATTTCACTTTATCTAGTTTAATCATATCTTTATCCAAAAAAAACTTATTATCTTAACATCAGGAATATAGAAGGGTTTTTTATCCCCCAGTCACGTGTTTTCAAAAAAATATCACCTTACTACTGAATCATGTTTTTAGGTTATCAGTTCCATTAAACAAATGCCTGAAAATCCTTATCTTAAAAATTATATAGAACAATAATTATAATTTTTAAAGATTATTATAACCAGAATATCACTGATTGAACACTTCTAAAACATAATTCTAAAATCCCAATACATAAAAAATTCAATCATACAACATTCTTTTTAAACCATTAACCAAGCATCATCATCATATTTATTAATACATCCTTTGTAAAATATAAAATATGAATCATTAATTAAGATTAATCAATCGTAATTTTATTATTTTTATTACTTTTATCTTTTTAAATACTGTTGAAATAATCCATTAATTCCATATGTCATTTATAGCCTTTTTATCGTCAATTGTAAAACCTTTACTCATACAACCTTGTTTGTCCTCTACGTGAGTTTTCCTCAGTAGAAGTCAATTTTAATAATTCCCAAACATTCCATATTTAAAATATTCAGCCTTATTTGATACTATAAAGAAACCAATATTCCCCTATATTTCCTTAATTGAATGATTATTTTTTCCTTGGAAATTACTTGTTCTATGTTCTTCTTTTCCACACCCAAAAAATCTCCCCATACCTCTAAGGATTTTCCTCAGATGATTCATCCTACATTCTCAACATGTATGAAGTTGAATCTTATTTCTTACATATTCTTCATGAAACTCCATCTTCCCTTATCTGATTCATTAGGAAACTCAACTATGTTCAGGATGTAAATCATATATCAAGATAACTAGTTAGGAATTATCACAAGATTTTACATTTGATATCCCATTTCATTTGTTTTCCAAGGAGGACACTAATTAACTTTTCTGTCATATTCAACATTAATATGGTTACTTATAGTTTTATTCATAGAATAAAACAAAAATGCATAATATGAAAAAAAATATCATATTGGGAAATCATGTATTCTTGAAAATAATTTCTAGGATTTCTAAATATTGACACATACATTTCAATATACTACACCTTAGGTTTAACCTAGTTTATCTATAGTCATCACTGATTAAAATCCTTTATAATGGTTTAGAAAGAAATTTTTAATTAATACAAGGATATCCCCATATAGTTTTCTATCCAGGTGTATAGTCTTAGTCCCACTCATCATGGACATGTGACGATCAAGTTAATACCCAATATCTCTCTTTCATAGTGGTTATCTTAAGGTGAATTTGTGATACAACCATATCCACATACTAGTATACATACATGGATGTATTTTCTTGGAAAACCACTACACTTTATTTAAAAAAATATGATGTTCTCTTATAAATAAACTTATCCTAATGGTTCTCACTAAAGTTTTATCATCCTAGTTTCCCAAAATAACTAAACTCTACTCTGATACCAAATATTATAACCCAATATTCACATAAATAAATAGTTTTATTATTAGTTGAATATTCATTACATAACATTAAGATCCTTGTGATAACCTTAAAGGTTTAGTATCTTTAGTAACCTAAATACCTAAAAACCAAATATATAAATGATCTTCATCATTTCAAACATAGTTCTTTACAAATAACACCCATCATAAACATATCATACATTAAACCTTTATTCATACCCATGGGAAAAGGAAACATAAAAAAGGGCGAGGCTATATGCTTAGTATGGGTAAAAAATAGAGATATCAATAAATAATCATATGTGAAGACCCAGAAATTCTGTGGAGTTTTTTTCTTAAATACATGGGAATTTTACAAGTCAGTAAAAACAGGCGGTGCATGATTCTGAGGCCCGGTGTTCCCGGAATCAATTTCTAAAGTTTTTTTCAGGTACGTTCAGTAAACGTACTAGTTGGTTTTTATAACTTTTGAATCGGTGCTCGGAATTGAAATCTGAGGGCACCATTGAAGTCACAACACCGGTATTCTCTTAAGAAGACTTTCACTTCGACGACACTGAGTCGAGTTTAAAAGATAGTTTTTGGGTTTTGTGGAAAATAATAAAATAAAGTGAGATTCACTTTATTTTTATTTGATCTTCCATGTGGGTGTTTGGTGGTTAAAACCTCGTCATGGAAGTTGGAAGTGGGACCACCACACCTTAACCTCCCATGAGATGTTTTGGTAGTGGGGCCCACCAAAACCTAACCTCTTGCAAGAGGTTACATCATGGGGACCACATGGGGATAAAACCCCTATTGATGGAAGAGAGTAAAACCTCTCAACTTTCCCTCATTAATGAGGGAGAGCCTCTTGACCTCACTTTAATTAATTGGGTCCAACTCCCCTATTTTATTTATACCAACACTAACGAATTAATTAGGAGAGCCAAGTTATTAATTCACCAATTTGATTTGTTGTGTTAGTAACTAAATAATAGACAAACTCAATCTATTATTATTTTTCTTGGCACTTCTTATTTGGTAGAGCATGGGAAGAGAAGAGCTTGGGAGAAAAGTTCTTCCAACGAAGAACGCTCCACCGACGAAGAACACCGACCTTCTTTGACTTCTTCCCCAGACACCTACCGATGTGGAGCATCTTCCACAATCGACGTGAAAGCTTAGAATTGGAAGTGTGTGGTGGACGCGACGAATGGCGACAACACCGTCTTCTTCCCAATGACTCTATCGATGACCAACGATCAAGGTAAGGGTTTATTTTGTGTAACTTTCCCTTTCTCTTTCTCTTCTTCAGATTGGAAAGAAATCGTTGTGTGGTTATAAAACAATTATTGGTTCATCCTTCATACTATTTGATGAGCCAAGTGTTACCACCCTAAATGTGGAGGGTGCGGGCCAAACCAACATGGCTCGACCCCTCCACCGTTCTTGTTTGTGTTGTTTCTAAGAGTGGCAACGAAGCAGCGTTGAAGGTGATGAAGGCACAAGCAAAGGTCGTGCTTCCTATGGCCTCCATGAACAGTGCTTCCACCACGATGTTCCAATACCCCGACTGAGACGGCTCTACGGGACAAACCCCCGCTGGCCTCCCGTGCACCCGACCACAACGCCGCCGGCCTTCCATGCGCCCTGGCCGAACCCCGCCAGCTCGAGCCGTGCCAAACCGCACTGACCAGAACCGCACCGGCCCAGCCTCCCGGTCTCCCGAACACCCAACCTTCTGACCTCTTGGACTCTCGGCCTCCCGGCCTATAGGCCTCCCGGCCTCCTGGCCGCCTGCCGGCTAGGCGGCGCCCGACCCGACCGCCCACCTGCCCGCCTGGTGCCCTGCCTGGCCACCTCTCGGCCTGGACGCACCCTGCTCGGCCACCCGCCGGCCGGCCTGGCCCCCTGCCCGGCCGCGTGCCTGGCTGGCCTTGCCCTTCCCGGGTGCATCCTGGCTGCCCGGCCTCCCGAACCGGCCCACAACCCCCCTCGAGGTTCCCTGGCGGAACCAGACTGTCCGCGCCCTCTTGGCTGAGCCGAGCCAGGCCGCGCCCTCACAACCCTCCAGGCCGAACCACCCTCACGGCCTGCTGGGATGGACCTAGTGGGCTGGGCCGAACCTAACTGGATGGTCAACCAAATGGGCCGGGCCGGACCCAATAGGTCTGACCAGGTCGACCCAGACTTGTTCGAACTAGACTGGGTAGGGCCGAGTCGGTCCGACCAAGTCGGACCGGACCTGGGCCCACTACTGACCGTTTAATTTCTTTGGCCATATCTTTGGCACCAGACGACCGATTGAAGAACCATCAGCGTTAATGGTTTTCCACGAATGTGATGGTCCCTTTGAGTATACCCCACTAGAGTTCGAGGTAAAGTTGAGATACGGTCATGTTGGATTGTGCACGAATCCAATTGGGCCCCTGGGACTATAAGACTAATAACTCACAGACTGGGCATCCGTTTGATGCACCATCTGTTGCTTTGAGACCCCTATGATGAGGCAGAACTTTGAGATACTTCTACATTGGACTTCGTGATAGATGGAGTATCAAACTGTAGTTCTTGGAGTAGATCCTCTTGTAGACGATCATGCATAGTGCAGATACCTAGTAGCTGGCTGAGACCTGATGACTACTGACTGATTCGATTCGATGTGATTCGACTAGCTCGGTGGGGAGCGCCTTGGTGTCGCGACAGACCCACGGTGGGGAGTGCCTTTGTGTAAGCATGGCAGACCCATTGTTGTCGATAGGAGGAGCACCTCAGCAGGATATGAGGGGGAGCACCTCTGTATGATGCAGAAGACCCACGGTTGGGAGAGCCTCTGTGTGAGTTCGGTAGACCCACGATACTTGACATGAGGCGTACCTCATCAGTCCAAGGTTAGTGGGAAGCACCTCTGTATGATGCGGCAGGCCCACTGTACTCGATTGAGTAGGAGTTATCCAGCAGATGAAGTTTTTATAATGTGAATAAAATCTGGGTTGAGCTGAGTTAGTAACTTTTGTGTTTATCTCATGATTGAGATGGATTACTTGATAACTTAGGTATTTTTATGGGCACATACCTAAGTGAGGTTATTTGTTGATTTCATACATTGTGGTTTATACTTGTTGGATTCATGAGACATTGAGGGTATTGGGGTCTCTACTGAGTATCGTTATACTCACCTCTACATAGGCTATGTCCGCACCTCGTTGTGTTGGTTGTAGATGACAGACAATGCTGTCTGAGGCCGAGAGTAGCAGGACTGGATGGTACTCGGAGGTGGACCTTACGACGAGTCGGTACAAGGAGGAGACTGACGGACGAGGAGTACTGAGAAGGCTATCTGTACCTACCCTTCAGGAAGGAATTCTGGAGGACGATCTATTAGCTGTTTTACCATTCTTCTGTTTGACTTGTTTTTCAGTTGTACTTGTACTTTCCTGTTGGGCTTTCATTCTGGCCCCTTTACTTTCAACACTCTCTTTTGGTTATACATGTTTCTTATTGTTTCGTATCCATCTGTGTTCTCTTTTGTGTGTGTTTACAGTTTATAATGGCAACGACTTCCCTGTTTTAGGGCTTTACGCCTTTGGTGCTAGTCACCAGCCCCTGGCCTATGGAAGGAGGGCTTGGGGTAGTCATGGAACGAGCCCTGGGGGACGTCTTGCGACATCATATTTAATCATATGATAATCATAAGGGTATTAGAACATGAGCTTAAAATTTTAAATACATACATACCAATTTATATAATCATGATTCGTAGAATAAATCATGGTAGTTTATAAGATGTGAATCATAAGGGAATCAACAAACCCAATACTTGAGATCATGAAATGATGATAAGATCATGTCATAAATGATTGAAATAAAGTGTGGTTTTATCATAATCATAGAAATAATATTTCTATACTACCCATGAATACATTCATTTCATGTTATTCATGGTCTAATCACTCACATACCTTCTTTAGTTTTGGGATAATATCCCATAAACCTTCTTTTGAGCTTGGGATTACCTCTCATGTACCCTCTTTTGGGCTTGATATAACCTCTTATATTCCATTGGAGATCATAATATATTAATATTAAACCACTATATTGGAGGAATACTAATGTCCTACCCATCACATAATGATAATACATTCATATTTATAACACAAGATCATGAAAAAATTTATAATTAAATTAAATATTAATATGGGGAAAAGAAAAATAGTTTCATTAGTATTTCATCATCTGAATTATATAACATGTAGTGAAATAATAATGATAGAATCATTGGATAATATCCCCAATAAACTATAAGAAACATCAAGAGATGTTTTTATAGATAAAAAACACCATTAAAAAAGCACTAGATCATTTATTAAGGAAAAAACTCTGTTTTTATTTTAAAATCATTTATCTAAAATATAAAAATTATAAAATAATTATTGTAAAAAAAATTATTAGAAAATAGTAATGGAAAAAAATAATGGAATATTCAAATAAAATATAAGTCATGATGGTGGGAAAAACCATTCATGCGATGTATGTTAAGAAAAGTTTTTCTTTCACATTTTGGTTAAAAGTCAAAAGTACCTCATTTAAAAAATGACTTGAATATTCCTTTTAATTTTTTTTATAAAACATCAGGAATGGGTAAAAATTTAATTTCATAAATATTTTGATAATTTAAAAAAAATATTGAAACCATTTTAAATATAATATGGACATGGAAGAAAAGACTCTTGACTGAAGATAGAAATAAAGTTATTTTTCCTTAAAAATATTATTTTAGACTCTTGAGTAGATAAAGAGTGGAACATGAAGAAAATATTTAGTCACTAGAAAAAACTAGTGGATAATAAATTTTTTAAAATTTATATTGATATCATATAATTTAATCATTAATGATTTAAGCATAAAAATTCTCAATTTAAAAAATGTGATTGAAACATAAAACCCTTACCTCAAATCCATCTTTCTTCGTAAGAAGTCTAAAAAAATTTCTAATAAATTAAAATTTATTATATTTATATAAAATAACTATATTTATAACTATAATACCATATATAATTAACTCTTAACATCTTATATCCCATCCATTAATAATCTTTCATTATCATTATCATTTTTGGTGTTAATGAGTCAACTGTTCATGTGTGTTTTAAGTAAAAAGTTATGGTTATAGAACATTGATAATGTTTTCACCATCTCCATAACATTAATAATTTAATAAGAATCATATTTAATCATGATATACACTTTTGTAATTAATCATATAAATCGGTGTTGAAAAGTTATTTTCATCACATTATGTTGATGATAATCAATACGTATGCACGAATGATGTTTTCAATTATTATTGGATAGAAGAAACGAATTTTAAAAGATAATTAAAATAAATTGATAATTAAAATATCATAAATATCATATATATATATTTATTAAATATATCCTTACTACAACCCATGTAAAGTGAATATGAAAAATTAATCACATGACTTCATGGTGTTGGTGGTCCAAACGTACGCATGAGTGAAAATATTTATTTTCCACAGATGAGATGGTAAGAATGTATAAAATTTATTATAAATATAGAACATTAATTATTTTAAAAATATAATATATAAGTATTTAATATGTCAGAAAATCCATCCATGAATTTTGTTTACTGAAAATGAATCATATCATTATGTAGAAGCGGTAGTCCACCTATGGACGTGAGAGATATATTAATTTACGATTTCGATGGAGAATAGGTGAGGAATGGTTATGAAATAATAAAAATAACATCTCAATATATTTATTATATGAGATTAATCATGTTTTTATGTATAAAATATGTTTAGATAAGTTTTAATAAGAAATATTTTTGAAAGATCATGGTTAAGATTTTTATCTCTTATTTAAGAGACCTCCTTTGGATTAAACCTTAACCCTAGAAATACTTGTATTAGAAGAATAGAAAAATATCCATGATGAATTTATTTAACTTAATATGGTTGTGGAGTATTTATTTGATGATTTATAATGTTCAAATTTTATGAATAAGGAAGGAGAATAAGTTCCCTTTTATAAATGATGGGAGGGCATACAGGGACTTACTTAAAAGATTTCCACAATATAAGATCAATTACATCAGAAAGTTGATAAAAACATGAAATGATTATAATAGAAGATACTATAGGGTTTAAATACCTTAAAAACGAATTATATAATTTTATGTGGCATTATTACACATATCTATTATTTTAACATCGATTAAACCTATTTTAACCCTAACCATAATAAATATTTTTTTTCTATTTTTACTATTTACTATGAAAATATTAATTCGATACTATTTTATTATTTTAATTATGATGATTAAAATTATGAAATAAATGTACTATTTTTTTTGTTTATATGTGGTGGAATTAAATTTCAAATAAGTGAAAAACATGCAATAAAAACCCATAATGCATTTTCATATATAAAACTGAATTTAAATCCTTTATTATCTTTATAAAAACAATAATATTTTTGTCAAAATATTTTATTGATTATATAATTTATAAATTTAATTAAGATTCTACATAAATAGAGATTAATTTAATTTACTCTTATTAAAAACACATTGCATTCATAAAAATAGTTTCTTGAAGAAATGTATTTTCCATCCCAAAAAGAACTTATACCAAAATAATGTATAATGATGATTCCAATGTAATTAATTAGGTTATTTAAGATTAAATAATTCTAATATTACATTAAGTTAAAATTAAAATAATAATTATAATTTAAAATAAAATAATTTAATGAAAATAAATGACATTTAAAAAATATCGGTATTTTTAACTTTTCACTAAAAACATATTATTTTAAAAAATATCAAAAAATAAAAATATTTTAATTTTTATGGAATTACATAAAAAATCATATTTATTTAATATAATAATATTACCAAAATTTTTAGAAATTAATTATAATTTATATGCACAAAAGTCAATAAAAACCATTTTTGAAGGAAAACTATTTTTGATGTATAAAATAAATTTATCAAAACTAAAGTTATTATTTATGACAAATCTATGAATAAATATTAATTATTCATAACCATTATATATATTATCATAATTTAGTTAATACTATTCATACATTCTAATTTAATGGCTTGGTTATAACAGTAATATTTATGTAATATTATTTTTAGTGTATATCGTAGTTCATTTAAAGCTCATGTTTCATGATAAAACCGTTATCGAGAATATTTTTTGTTTAAAATAAAATTTATTGACGTTTTGAAATGTATAAATATAGGAGTTTCATGATGTATGATTCTTATGTTCATTTCACCATGATATCACCCATGTTTAGATTACTGATAATTCAACACAAGGACATGGATACTTACACAATGAAGACTAATCTATCTGTTCTTGAAATTGAGAGAGAGAGAGAGAGAGTAATAAGAAAAATGAGATTATCCATAAATTATATTAATGAAAATTGGAATATTTTTTCTTATATAGTGATCATTCCTTCAAATTTCTAGAGTACACTAATCAATTAGTTAATTTGGGGTTCTATTTGGATAATAAATTTTCAATTAATATTATAATATTATATTTATAACCTAGGTTATCTTTATTTTTAAAAAATTTCATGATGAAAATTATTGAAAAGTCTCATTGTATTATTTTTTCTATTCTCCTCCAAGAATATAATAAATGGTGGGAATCACGGTTCCACACCCAATATAGTGAACAAAATGAAAGAAAATGTTCAAAATCCCCTGCCAATTTTAATGTATAAAGAAAAATTTACTATATCATTATAAGAAGAAAAATATCAAGATGGAGAGAATCAATATTTTTTTCTTTACATATGGGAAGATAGACCATGAGAAGATAAAATGTGATGAATTAAAGAGGAATAAATCTAACTCTTCAACTTCATGTATAGAAAATTATTGTAATATTTTTCTTATAATTATTGGGTATTAAATTTGATATTCCTTTCACTATAACCAATGAAGTATATAAAAATAATAATAAGTATGTTTAATTCCCTAATATATTGAGAAATAAAGATTTTTATACCAGCATCGAGAAGTTAACAACATCTAATTTTCTAGTGGATTGAATCTTTTGAAATTATAACTGTGAGTTACTAAAAAATTAACCTAAATGTAGTTCAGGACACAATGATACATTATTTATTTTATAATGAATGTTTTTATCTTACTTTATACATTATAGTTAAATATTTATTGAATAAAAAATATCTAAATATGTAATAAATGATGAGTATAAAATATCTCACTCAAACTCAGTTGGAGAAAAATAATTCTTTCCAAAGTAAGGTCAAATGTAGTTGTCAAGGATATACCCAGTATGATATTAAGACTCTTTGAATCTATAAAACATAAATATTATCAGTATATATACTTATTAACATTTAGAAAAATAAACCTATATAGTTAAAGGTAATCCATAAGAATTTTATGATTAATTTTTCTTGATCGTGTGAAATATTATGAGGAGAAGATGGAGGTAAATTCATGTACATCATGAGACTCATTTAGGAAATTTTAGATATATATATTTGATGTATAGAATATTATTGGTTAGAAGATTGTATATTATTTTATTTGTTATGGTGACATATATCTTAATCATTCATTCTTTGATCATAAAAAATTAAAGTGCATTTATTCTTAAAATGATTTTTTCATATAAAAATCAATGTGTTTATTTAAGTTAAAGGAGGATCAATGATGGGTCTTATATATCTTTAAATTCTAACATTATCTATTTAAGATATGATTTTGAAGTAGAAATATTAACCCAAAACCAAATTCCTATGAGAATGTAAATATAAATCATATGATTTATTCTATAAAATATACCTATTATGTCATAATTCATTCATTAAGATGAAACTTACTTATTAAGGAAAAATCAATAAGAAAAATTACATTAAGAATAATAATAATTTAATGTCAAATAATCATTCTTGAATTATCTAAGTATATTAAATAAACACCTAACATAAAAAAATATAGTCAATTGAAAGACTATATTTCTATAAGAGATTGAAAATATTTATTAGAGATAATGTGAGTGAGGTTGTATTGGATAAATTCAAGTCATTAGATGCATACATATTTAGAATAGGAACAATTTTCATTATATATTTTGGTAGTGGTGTTGTTTATAAGACCCATATTTAATAGGGGGTTTAAAACCAAAGTTATATTATGACGAAGTTATAGTGTTAACTTATTCAATTAGAATAATGAATATATATCCATTAAGTATTCTGTAAATATATATAAGATATGATTTACAAGTACATATAAATTCAAAAAAATTGATTCCATGTGCTAAGATCAGTTCAATATTTTGGTTGTTTCGCTAATTGATGTAAATTCATTGGAGTGTATTCAAGAGAAACTATAAATGGGTGGACCATGCGTGGTTCCAATAAGAAGTGATTCATTATAAAATGTCACCATTATTTAATCCATTATAAATTTACACATCACAGAAAATTTTTATGATGTTTTTATTGGGAATTTTTTAACTAGACCACATTCACTGAAGGATACCATATTGAATATGTTTTTACTATACATCTAAGAAGGCTTGGTGACACTATATCATTCCAACATTTTATAAAATTTATAATGTTTCATTTATGGATTCATTAATACATCATTGTCATATAAGATTCAATTGAAATAATATTTTTCTATTTATATATATATATAATAGGTTAGTGGGAGTGGAATTATTTTCCATGTATGACATATGGATTACGGAAATGAATTTTTTGTTATCCTTATAGTTAGTTATTTCTAGATTGAAAAAAATATTCAAATATTAACTTAAAGTAGTAAAGCAAGTTCTTGGGAATAATATCTACTTTTTTAGGACTATGGGTTTCTTAGACCAATTCAAAGTACCTATATTGAAAATGTATGTATAATATTTGGAATAATTAGAGAGTGAATTATTTCCAATGAAACATTGGATAAATTTATCAACAAAGACATGTATGGGACATAATTTGAGATTATAATGGGGATTTGAACACCTTATGCTTCTGTGATCTATATATCACATATTAAATTCTATTAACTATATATTATATTTATACTATATAAATTATGTAAGAATAATATCAGGTAAATCTAGAAGGGATGTATATGAATCTGATAGAGTTGTATAATAGTAATTGAGAATGTATAAAGAATATATACTTAGTTCATATGAAGGAAGTGACACTAGTTATAAAGGGACTCAAAAATAGTCTTCCTATGAATAATTTAGATCTAATATCAGGTTTAGGATAAGTTAATTAGTAATATCATCTCATTAAATTTAGTTGTTTCCATATCCTTAAATTTCAAGTATGATGGGACTTTTATTGTATCTAAAAAGGTAGTATAAAATACATTAAAATTTGATCCATTTCTTAGAATTATACCAAAGGTATGAGCCAAGATATCAATAGTACAAAAGAGAAAAAATTGATATACTCATGGTTATCCTCTCTTATGGTTTTTTACATTAAGAGGAGAGGTAACCGATATCATAGTTTTCATATAGGAAAATGGGGTGGACCCAATGAAAGAAATCCATTAATCATTAGACACATGATTTTATTATATGATATATAACTGGTTGATGGTTAGACAATTATCTCTAGGGAATGTGGGGGTTTTAAAAAATTGTGTTCCCTAGACCCAACAAAAATCATTCTTTTTTATTATCATATAATTTTTCTAAGTGTTATTAATGATGTATTCTAACCATAATAATGTTGGTACTCTTACATCCACTATTTACATAGTAATATCCTAATATTATTTGTATCATCAAAAGGTTATAGTAGTTCCTAGATACAATGAGAACATTGATATACTATGAGAACTCAGATATACTATGATAAAAATCTTAAACCATATATAATATGGATGAGATATATTAATATAATGTGACATGGATGGTTTCTGACTATATGGTGTTGGGGTAATATAAGTATTTAGAATTCATCTCACAAAATTCACACTTAGATATATATCATATAAGAGATCCCAATGACTAAAATTATAATTGGAAAACTATATGTTTTAGGTTTCATTGGATGTTCCTATCTATGAGAATGTGTTTTGGTCTACTGACTTGAGATTATTATCAATGTGTAGAATTTGACCACATAATTACATTCAATATAAAAACCATAAAATTTATTTTTATGGATAGTTAAATTTCATCAATATTTTTATTTAGTGTATCAAATTGGTGGAATGATAAAGATATGATTTGTTTCTTCCAAAATGAAGATATATCTCAGGCCTAGTTGATCAATATGGTGGTGCCTTTACTAAATCTATGGAAATGATAAAAGAAGGTAAGCCCATCCAGTAAGGTCATGAAATAATAAATCTAGGAATGATGACTATAAAAGGTGTGCATAATTATTTATAATATATCAAGACATAAAGTGATTTTATAACAAAACATGTGTTTATACGAGGTTGTCATCTCTATGACTAAACCTTATCTACATAGGGGTTATGATTTGTTTCTAGACACCTCTCTTGTTCTGTGAGTATGAATAATTATTATAAATATAAAGACCTATAGTTTTAAAAAAAATTAACATTCAAATGAATTCCCAAATTTAATGAATTAGATTTTAGTATATAGTTGGACTTGTGGCGGGGGATAAGTTATGTATGAGTTTGAATGATCACATGAAATAAATATTTTCACTTCTATTTGAGTTAAGAATAGTGGGAACTAAATTTGGTTTTTTCAGTGTATTCACATGTTTTAATGGAATAAAAGGAATAATATTTTATGAATGAATATTTTCTATTCAGGATTCATCAAATATCATGAGAGATACATGTCAAGATAATGTATTTTATTCTATCTTGTAATATATTTTAGTTTCTCTAAGTAAGGGATAAAATATTTATAACATTTAGGGACATGTTTACTATGTAAAACACCATAAATATGGTTTTAATTAAAGGTAAAATACACTATTAATTATTATTATTTGTTAAACCAATTAAATAGATCCTCTCTATACTATCCCAATTCTTAGAGAGATGAATTAGCAAACACAGAACCCAATTTAAGCTTCTTTCCTAGAACAATGGTAAAATTATACTACTATTTTCTGATCATTGATGGTGACATTTATTATATATGTTAGAACTCATAAATCATTGATTAATACTTCCATAATCATCTGGAACATGTTTGGATGATCCTGAGGGATCTGATGTAAGTTCCTTCAAGTAGTGATTGCCAACAATGAGAAGAACATGCATGTTTCTTCAAATCAAATTAGGTAATAGTTTTGAAATATTTTTGTGCTTATTTCTAGTCTTTGGTATCATTGGGATATAAAAGGTTTTTGTGACATTATTGAAACCATAAAAAATATAATCATAAGATAAAATATAATCATAAGATAAAATATAAACTCTCATTATGTCACTCTTTCCTTATACTCTAATTACAAAAATAATTGTTTAGAAGAGTGATTATGTGTAATTTATTACTTAATAATTTTTTTATAGGGGAACATAGTGGTATGCAAACTATCCATGATTTGTTATTAATATATAATTTTCATTTTTAATTTTTTTTACAATTAAATTTTCATTGAAATAAAATACATATATATATCTTAAAGATACCGTTAACACACATTTAACCCGTTTTTGGCATTATCTATCCATTTGATTAGTGATGCAATGTGTTGAATCTTTTATAGAAACAACATTGATTATAATGGATCTTTAACCATATATTCATTATAAATAGTTAGATTGACTTTAATAAAAATCTGTTTAGAATACAAAATCTATAGATAAATATAATAATCATTCAAAAACATTGTTTTAATATTTGGAGAACAAAAATAATGATTATTGGGACCAAATTGTAAGGATGTAAGACCTAAGGCCTTATGTATAAAATAAATAGAAATTATTTTATTTATTAATTATATAAAATAAAAAATGAAGGAAAAATACAATCTATAAGATTAATAAAAGTGAAATTGTTGAATAAGTACAAGTAAATAGCATAACTAAAAGTTTGAAATCTGATGAGTCATGATCTATAAGAAAATTAATTATCATGATTATCACTATTGAAAGATAGAAAAATATTATAAATAAAGTGGTGAATTTATAACATAAATTCAAAGAAAATTTATAGGTAAGTAATTAAATTTAATATATAGGATTTTGTGGATATATATAAGATATTAAAAGGATATAAGATCATTGTATTGAGAAAGGTTTCCATTGGAAATATGACTGTTAAAATGACAACACTATTTGAATTGTAAAGTGAGTATTATGATTATCTGATTATATAAACATAAAAGTAATTAAATACTAGTATATTAATATGAAAATAAAATAAATAAATATTAAATTTGATAAAAAAATTTATTTATCTAGAAAAAATAAATTAAATATTTCTGATAATAGGTTTTGTTTTTATTTAGTAAATCGTATTATCTTATATTAAATATAAATATTTTATTTACTAAATTGAGAAATTAATTATGATAAAATTGTTTTTTGTTTAAAATAATCACATCTAAATGAGAAAATGCGAGTTTATAATATATGTTTTAAAAAATGAATTTTATAGTGATTAGTAAATAATATATCTTTTCATATACATTCCGTTTTATTAAATCATTTTAATATTGAAATGAAATAATTATTTTTAGATTATTTCAAATGTTGAAAAATATATTCAAAAAATTAGATTATGTTTATTAAAATAATAAATTCAATTTCCCATCCTAAAAAAATTTCTTAAAATTTAAAACTCACATTACTATTTTTATACAATTTTGTTACGTCTAAATTCATTTTACTTAGAAAAAATAAAAAAATTGATTTTGGCTATCCATATTTGAGGGACAATTAACATTTACTTAAATTTAAAATCCCTTGATCTATGTTCGTAAATAAAAAATTTTAAATTAATTTTATGCAATATATTTTTTCAAGTCCTATATTCAAAAATTGAAACACAATTCCAAATATTTACTTGTAAATACCCACCTCCTAAAAACATTATACACTCTTCTAATTCCTATATACTCTTGATTTATATCTCAAATACTACCTTATAGAGTACCCTATAAAATTTAGATACATTTATAAGTTTTTGATGGGCTGTTTTGATGATAAGAAAGCCTTAAGCAGGTTAATTGTTCTGTTTTCACTATATTTCCTATTTGTAAATCTTTTTTTATAAAAATTTTAAGGTACGTTTCCTATTCATAAATTTTTTTATATCAGTTATGATACTAACCATTGGAGATTTTTTACCAATGTGATATTCAATTTTCTTCCATATGCTCTATTAATAAAACTTTTTTTCATTATAGTCTTGTTATCTCTTCTTTAACATATGTTAAGTTCATATAGTTTGGAAGTGTAATTATAGGTAAGTGGGTGGCCAATCAACCACTATTTATTTCTATAGAATTATCACAAATCCAAATTATTATCCTCTGGTACCCATGTTATATTTTTTTACTTGGATTCTCCTTTCACATAGATACATTCGATTGTTACATTAATAGTTATTTCATGCTACCTTTTTTAACAACTATAAACAGAATATTCTCCATTTTATAAATAGTATATACATCAATATGTTAATTCAAGGGTATTCACATAGATATTCATACCATTAATTTAGTTATGGATGAATTTTTTTATGATAATAGACCACATTATTCTATATGGACATCCTTGTAAATAAAATCAATAATTGTTAAGTCATATATTGATATATTATTGACACAAGAAATTAATTTATTACAATTTATTGATATTAAATTCAATTTATTCCCTCACATCTATTATTTTTTTGTAGTTTCTTTGGAATTAAATGATTATTTTATTAGATTTCTTGAATATTTATTAAAATGGGAAAATATGAAATTTACCATATTTATTAATTATTTTTAATAAAATGAATGGATATTTATTTAAAATACATATATTTATTGATTAAAAATTTAATGTGAGTTTAGAAATTTGTTTTAGAAATTTTTAGTGAGTATAAATGATGCATATGAATCATTTTCTAATAAATAGTATTCATTTCAGAGCCCCCAAGGGATAATGTAAGATTCATTTCAGAGCATCATGAGAAACATGATATTAAATTTGGTGGTAGATATGAGTGAATAATAGTTGTATAGGATATGTAATATTAAATGTGATATCATATTAGAATCAATAACACTTACATAAGAATCATTTAGGCTCAAACATGATACATACGATTCAATCATTTTTTAAATAATGTTGTTCATAGAGGAAGGATTTCCATATAGAATGAAATAATTTATTTCATTCACTTAGAATTATGGCCTTAAAAATAATCTAAATTATATTTTATATTGATTAATTCTTAGGGTTGTAGGATAATAACTTCATATATAAATTCTTAAACAAATTAAGAAAGATAGAGGAACACAATCCTGGTGTCACCCAATCCAAATAATATAAAATTCAAAACTATGGATTTTTAATAAACCCAATGTTTATAATGAAATATTCAAGTTCAATGTTGATGATGAAAATATAATTCATGAAATTGAAATGATTGATATGTCTAAGGTGTGGAATAATATAATTCATAAGTATCATTCCGGAACCAAAGAGGTATTTACTCACAACATACCACATTTACGCACAACTCCAAATTTTTTAACAGAACTCACTTTTGTGAGAAAGAAGATTCCAAAATCCTAATGTTTCATAAAATATGGTATGACCCTAAAAAAATGGAAATTGTTACATGAGACATTATAATAGTGAACAAAAACCCAAAAAATCAGTGTTTTTTATGATAAAAGTGTTGTCAAATCGAAGAGTTTTTTTAGCGCTCTTCAGCAGCAAAAGATTGGGTGTTGTGCAACCCAAAGTTAAATGAAACTACCTCAAAGTAGTGGGAATACCATAATACTATGTGATAAAATCCCATGATTCATAAAACAGATGCAGTTTCATGACACAGTTCCCCAACTGGACAAAACATCGATAAATAGATTATCACCCCCCCATTTTGGGGAGGGACCTTTGGTAGTTAAAGAGGCACAATTTCATATTCATAACCCCCTCATTATAAAATATTGCATTATAATAACTTCCCATGGTCTTCCATAGGAAGATAAATTGCATAAAAACATCACATAGGCCCTAAATCACCTAAGATCATTTTAGAAATGTCCAAACAAAACTTATCTAAATCAAAAAATGAGTCATAAAAAGATGTAATTCCTTCACAGAATTATAGGCTTCACACGCCTACGAAAGATACATACAACTATGCCTCTAAAAACCATGTCCCAACCTTGTGATGTATCCCATGGTTCACACAAATCTAAGGATTTAAACAACTCCAAATATTCATAATAGAACCTCCAGGTCCATAAACCAATTCCCCGTTCCTTCAAACATAGTTTTGTGAATGTTGAGTGCTCATGTGACCCAAACCCATTCAAACTACGTATACTCGTGAAATCCTAATTCACATCATCTGTATTATACACCTTCATTCCCAATCCATTTTCTCCAATAATGGACTGAGAAGAACAATTTCCTTATTCACTAAATTATATTAAACCTCCCCTTAAGGCTCTGGAATGCATCCTGAAATAGGTGGTTCCCATGATATTTTCTCTCCAAAATCACATGAGATATGGAAATATAAGCACCAATGGTGATATTATCAAGAGAAACCATCCAAAATTCCCCTTGATGGGTGTAGTCAGGATCCCATATACTTCTATCATCCCACCATAACTAGGAAAGGTAAACTACATGTGTACTCACCAAACATTTGAATATGCTACATGAATGTAAACTACATTGCCCATCATTTAGGATAGTATAATTTAAACTGTATAAAACAATGTCCTATTCACATGATATTATATTGCATGAAATATTATTCATAACATGATTTTAAAATTTAGCCTTACCCTTTGTGATGACCATAGGATCCCTCATGTGATGATCATGAGAAGATGGCTCCGTATTCTATAGAGATTCTATTAATAAGCCCCCCACCATCCCTTATTGTCACACCTTTCGTGAAATATGCATCCTTCCACATGAAATTAAGCTGTATAGTCCAGTCTTGTCACATGACCTTAAACCGTGTAGTCAAAATACATGAGTTTTTACCCCTATCTTGAAACATGGTATGTAAGATTCCTCTTAGTGGTTTAATCCCAACACTATCACAATACTATCACCCCTTTTAGAGGTGAAATTTATGAAAATTTATTATATTTAAAGAGTATACCAAACAAATCACCTTATAAATCTAAGGTCACAACTATAATTCGAAATTCCCACATGATACCAACTCATACCTGACCCAGTACACGTCGAGTTTACATGGGAAGCATCCCTAATTGAATTTAAATATGTGATCAACCTATACATGATGATCATATGTGGGATCATCCACACTATATTATAAATATATAAATAAACCTCACTCAACTTCAAAACTATTACCCTCCTGATACCTCATAATCCTAGTCTTAGGTGATTAGCCTAAGAAGTGTATATGATGAGCCTACAATATCACCTTCTCCACTCGGTTGATGAACCCAAGCTCCCACCTCATGGGATGTTCATGATGTTCTTTTGACGATTAGACTAGGAATCCTTATGTGTTAAGAATATGATTCCTTTTATGATGAGTGTTGGATTCATCACAAAAAAACATGAGTTACCCTGTGTGACAAGCACAGGATTCCCAATGCGATGGGCATTGGATACCTTAGCTCTAAACACAAGTTTATTTGTTTCAATCACAACATGACTTGGGTTTTGTATATAAGATGCCTTATGTTAAAAACATAAGGTTCCCCAAATTCCCAAATTCAGATGAAATATATTGATACCCAAAATAACCAAAATACCCATCAACTCCAACCAAAATCATTCACCCTATCATGGATGTAAGCGGCATAATTAATCGATGTTCAATAGAAGATGGAATTGGAAACAAGATTCATGAACATTTATTTGATTAGTAAAGGTGACATAGAATAGGAGATAGAGTCCCAATAGGAATCCATGTATTGAAGAGCCGATATACCATCATCTAGTTACAACTAATGACATGAAATCATCTACCAATGGTGTAATGGGATTACTGGCTTAAGAAAGTTGGAATACTGGGTGACAACTATACAGACCACCACAAGGACATAGATCCCAGTGCATGAAATCATTCCCTGGTGGAAGAATTAGAAAAAAATGGTAAAAAGGACATGAATCTCTTATCCTGGAACTGGGATATGTTGAGGAACATTGGGTATCTCCATTTATAAGAATCATTGACTTGTATCCCTTATCCTCTACCTAGGAGAAGATGAGTAGCATTGCAACTTTCCTTCAACAGAAACATAATGATGGTTTAATTCACATGTCACATAGGATACTAACATATAAAAACACTTTATAGACTACTTCTAATAGGCATGGTGGTAGGTGGACTGATGGTGGGAAAATACAATATGACTATGCTTCTAGTGTGATGGACACTACTCCCATGTGTTTTGTGTTTCTTCACCTTATAACCCCATACAATATTATCCTATATAGGGTGATTAATTCTCTTTTTCTCTAGTATAAATTATAAGGGGGAAATCCATGAGGGACATGTCCTAATAGGACCTGGTGGTTATGGAATCACACCTTCACTATCACCCCTAGGGGCTATAAAGGGGGAAATCCCCCCATCACTATAATTAACTATTTTAGAGGTCTCTCCCTTTAAGTTTTTGATATCTAACTCCCAAATACCAAGGAGGTAAGGGATTCATTTGACACACCTCCTATAATCGTCACCCCATAGTTGACCAGGAGGGGTCCCACTACTGATCCCCACAGATACATTTGTTGGCCCACAAGATAATGAGTAGATTGACCACATAAATACTTCTATAACCTTATTTTATAAAAAATGACACCTAATTTGGGGAAAAACATCCTACCATGATTGATGACATGATTCTATGACAACTGTAGTTTCCTATTACACCTTTGATACACCTCCTTTCATTCTTACCTCCATGCAGAGGCATATCCCCTCCATATTAGGGTTGAGACCCTAACCATTCACCTGATGGGAAAGGTTTGATCTCCCCACTATGGGTACCACTAAAAACCATCACGGGGGACCACCCCATGATAACCAAATCCCTAAATGGGGTCCTTTTTGTTATTTCGTTAGCCAACAAATGTTATTCCCTATGCTAAAGGCTTCCGTTGCCATGAAGAAATTTTCTTGGGAACAGTGAAAGACTGTTTCCATTGAATACCTACTCATGACACCTACAATAATTTTCATGGATGAAATCCTAGTGGCCCTCAGATGTTTCACTTGAGGATCTCCAACATCACCATTAAAGACATGGTTGGGTTTAAAATTGTATCAGTATAGAACCCTTACAGCATGAGATCACTGATGACTCAAGGGAAATTCTTATGTCTCCACCTCCATATGTTGGGGTTGGAATTCGTTAGTTGAGAATGATTATCCATGAGGTTGATTTCAAAAAGGTCTCCAAATCCCTCCACATGTACCTGGATGGGGAAGTAGTTTTGGATTTATTTTTGGGACTCTCATTATAGAATTCCCTACCACTACCAGATTTCCCCATATCTATCTCCATGATGGATTAGGGGAGATATTGGGGTTTGGTTTGGAACCATGCAATGAAGGGTAGAACCCTATTAATCCATGTGCACTATACAACTTTCAAATCTACTAGAGGTAATGGTAACCCCATTGTACATAGACATGGTCATGAATCCAAATTCACCTCTAAAGGAAACTTCCTTATACCAAGGGATATTGGCTTGTACATTACCTCCTCTTCCTAAAAATAAACAACAAAGATGGTCTATATCACTACCTCCCACAGGTTCTTTAACATCATGTATATGATCATTGGGAAATCAAGATAATGATTTCCCTCTGGAAAATGAACATTAAGAATATTTTTTTTGTGAAATATTGGCCACTAACCAGTTACTTGTAATGTTTTGGTCACCTGGAACCCCATGATTTTCCTTACTAGAGTTTATTACTGTGGAAAACATAGTGTTCCTCTACAAAAACCTATGTGATTTATTCAAGTACCTAGATGGATTCCATATAACCTATTCATAGAGAAATAAACACCTTCAGTCTCTCCATTAGTAGTGAAAAAAGGATGAAATTATAATGGTTCTTGTAGCTCAATGACCAAACTCATATGGGTACTGACCTAGATTTCACTGGTCCTATATCTGGATAATCAATGTGATTTATAGAATCATGGAAGAGGTGTCCCCTCATGTGATGATCTAGGGATATATGAAGTTTGTCACCCTCTAATTTGTTACCCTCCCATGAAGAGAGAAATCCCATAAGTCTAATCTACCCATTAATGGTGATAGTCCCTCCCCAACAACCCTAACTATGAATTCCATCACGGTCAACCCTCCATATGGTCAGTAATTCTAATTTGAAGGTGGGGATAATGAGGAGTATGATACAACTTTAGGGGATACATAGTGCATAATAAACCTCCAAATAGGTTCTTTTACTCATCAATAATGATAGATATTGGGTCTCAAGAGTCCCACTGTGATGTTTCTTCCTGTACATCAGCTCCAAGATTAGGGAAAAATAGTTACCGAACCAATTGAACCATCTAGAACCATAACAAAGGGTTAAACATGAATGCATTATTTTTATAGGATTTTGAATGTTTTAATAGGATCATCATAAAACTTATTAGTAAATCGCAAAGAGTGAAACAAGTTTTCTAAGGGGATACTACCTTCCCCTTGATCAAATAACAAATAATCCATGAAAAAACAACTAGGGTATAAGTGGATAGTCCCACACACTTAATCAGGGTAGATTATGGTGTCTCTACTTGACCAAGA
This sequence comes from Viscum album, assembly GCA_963277665.1. Classification (NCBI taxonomy): domain Eukaryota; kingdom Viridiplantae; phylum Streptophyta; class Magnoliopsida; order Santalales; family Viscaceae; genus Viscum; species Viscum album. The sequence goes on along the minus strand of OY728153.1, from coordinate 308,365,456 downwards.
CATGACCCAATATTCCTCATGGATCATAGCCTAGTTGATCTTCATGACTTCACACATTTGATTCAAGATTTTTTCTCATTGTGAGATATAAAGATAGTCAATGTGAAGATAAATTCCAAACCTCACCTTGATGATGTGATAGATTCTCTCACCCCTCATATTGAGGCCTTATATATGAGAAAACCCTCAACACAGATTTAAGAGAAGATATATTAGGAATGGGTGGATTATAATCATCCACCAATAGACTTTATTAACCCATGATTTACATTTTACAGTGCTTCAGGTGACTCAGAGACACATCTATCCCACTTCACCTCTCAGTCATGCCCGATGTTGGGATCTCTAGAGAAAAAATATTCTAGCAAACTTTAGTGTTTTTTAGAACATAGAGGGACCCTATTTTATCTTGTATAGTCTATTGGACCCATGTTCCATCACTGGTTAGGATTATTTCAATATGTAGTTACTTTACTAGTTCATCTCCATATTATATAGAACCAGATCCATTTACCTCTACAAATCCAACCAAAGGGATGATGAGTATGTAAGTGACATCATTTACTGATTGAATGGGCTGACTTATTCCCTTGAAATGCATCTTTTATATGCATATTTTTATCCAGGATTTGTGTGGAATGTGTCTAATACAATATTTTTCCAACACTTATCTCCCTAAGGTATCTATGAAGATTTTAGGAATTCAAAACTATGGATGATAATTTAGAAGAAACCCTATAGTGAACCAATTAGTTTTGATTCCAATAAACTCCAAAAGATCTTGTAAGAATTTCTATGAGAGAATAAACAATTTCATTTGTAAAAAATCATTCCCCACAGTTATTCCACTTTTAGACGTATCCACACAATTGGAATTTTCATGTGAAACCTCACTATGATAATTATTTTCAAGCCCCATGTTAAGGCCAAGCTCCCAATGTTTCCTTCACATGATGAAATAAAATAGTATACAAATTTAAGGATGATCATGTGACTACTTTATTTATCTATGATATGGAGACGAACCATGTGATATTTAAAGAGGTCAGGAGGCTACAAGAGGCTGGGAAAATGAACCACACTGACTACTATCCTAACCAAAATATACTTGGATAGAATATCAAAGACTGATTTTTCAAGACTATATTTTGGACATGGCTAAACATGGTTTGGTTTTGTTGGGTGATGTCCTGACATTGGTTTCATATTTCTCTTCTACCCTCGATGATGATAATGAAGATTCTAACGAATGATAGTAAGTTTATAGTTAGTGGGAACATAAGATTGATGTATGACTGGCTTGAATGACTAACACACACACACACTCATGGAATTATTCCTTTGGTTGAAAAAATAAACACCTACCATTTTCACCACACCTCCCCCAATTAATCCATCAACATTATAAAATTCTATGTCTCAGAAGAAACTCCATTGACAATGATGAGGAAATCAAGATCAACCACCAATGCTAAAAAATTTACATTCTCGGTGATTTTCACTCTAAATTTGTAAGGGCCCCAAAATCCATACAGTCCAAGAATATCCCACTGAAAAATAATGGGGATATTCTTCAATTAATGTCATTAGGCTGGTGGTTTTTTTTAGAGTCCAGTGGTGATGTATGTTACCCGGTTCAATTAGACACATATGGTAGACTCTATCAAGGGAATGAAAAATTTCCATTACACCAAATAAATTCAAAATATGGTACCCCATAAGGGATGGATCATGAAATTAAAACAATAAAACATACATTAATCTGAGCTCATAAAGATCATCCCTCAATGACCGTAAGACTAGGAACGCCACCATAACTAACCATATTGGTTGATCATGTGGATAATCCATAATAAACTAGTGCCCAATCTATGTCATCCAACCAATAATAGAATCCAAAAAATAGTTGTAATGACCCAACAACTTAGCCAACCACACTTACCACACTTAGTATTAATGATATAATGTTTGGAGGAAGGAATATTCACTTAATGGTTGAGTAGGGGCACTGCAAGGTGATGATTTCTCCATAAAATCTTGTAAATAATACTATATAGATGCTAGGTATTACAAATGGGATGGGAATAAACTATAAATTTTTAAGTTCAATTGTTTCAGTACCCTTAATGAATTGAAATCCACCTTGGAAAACCCTTGTTATATTTGAAGGTCAAGTTCGTCCTACCAATCCAGCAGTTGGAAGGAAACAACCCCATACATTGTGAACTGTTTTTTCATCCCTAGGAAGGAATTATCCTAAATTATCTTATATTACTTAAAATGGTTGGATGTATTGAGGCTATAAAGACCTATTACCATTTTATACGATGAAATTTTCAACATAACCACCAACCCTTGATTTTATTGTGTCTTATAAAGAGTAGGGCTAACCTGATGGATATTGGACCATTATCATTATTTCAACATCAAAGGTGGATATTTTTTTGGAGACCACACAAGACCTAGTAACATTTTTTTTCCATTGTCTATGTAGGACAATAATCCCACACTAAGGATTTTTCCCTTGACAAAGAAGACAAAAAATACTACTTTTTGATCTCTAGCTCTTGAAGAGTTATATTCTTTCTTGGGTCCTAATATATTTGGTAATGAAGAGGATTTGGATGAATCTATTCCAAACTTTAGGGAAGTGGTCTTCACCACTATCAAGTTATTGATATAGGTGAATTTTAGTATACAGTAAGATCCAAGTCCAACACTGATTAACATAGTTATATCCTGATATGAGCACTATAAATTTATGGATTTCCTAAAGAAACAAAACAACATTATCATCTAGAGCTATAAGGAAATTCAATGGCTTGATCCCCATGCTATTTTCCTCTCCCATGGGATCCATGTTGGACATCAAGGGTTTATATAGGCTCTTAGAAAGTTACGTAGATCCCATGGTTCTATGTTTGTGACTAAGGATTAAAAGACCATCAAGGGAAAGTTATTCATATAATTCCAATATCCCAAGTGGTTTTCTAACATAATTTATATTATGAAGAAAAATGGTTAGATTAGTGTCCATATTATCTTTATAGATCTCAATGTTTATTTCCCAAAGGATTAATTTCCTATCCTAGTGTCAGGGATATTAATGTATGATACTATTATTTCTTAGGATCTTTATTTCATGGATATGTATTTTGGTTTTAATCAAATCTGTATTTCCACTAAGGATGAAGAAGATACCAATTTTAGGGCACCTCAGGGAACTTTTTCCTATAGAGTAATTCTATGTGGTTTGAAGAATTATGGAGACACTTATTAGTTTTACATGAAATAAATATTCAATCCACTCCTCAAGATACTGGTAGAATGATATTTGGACGGATTGGTGGTTAAATAATGCCAATTCTCGGACCATATCAAGGATCATGAGAAATTATTCGACCTACTCCACTTCCATTACCTAAAAAATGGACCCATTAAGTGTGAATTTGGGTTTTACTTTGGGAAGTTTATCTTATTTTTTATCTAGTACAAATAAGTTGAGATTGATCTAGAGAAAATAAAATCCATTAACAAAATGCCACTCTCATACAAAATCTAAGATTTGAGGGTTCTCCTGGTCCATTTATCAAACCTACAATGTTTTTTCACTAACCTAAATAGAAAAGGAAATTCCATTTCAAATATCATGATTAAAGGTATAACATATTAGTGGGATGAGTAATTCTATCCCACATTCAAGGACCTAAAGTTGTAATATCTAAATCATATGGTTCTAGTGTCTCCCATGATAGTTAATCCATTGTTTGTTTATGTGGAAATCCTAGAATAATCCCTCAATAACCTCTTATAAAAAAGTACCAAAAAGTCAATGAGATTTATCTAGATTGTATGAGTCACATAATATTTGAAACTTAAATGATATATTATCCCAAGGAGAAGAGTTTCCTCGATTTGATATTCTTTTTTAAAAAAATGTGGCACTACCAGCAACATTTTGATATACAAATAGTATCCTCGATCAACCCATACATCATCTATTGAACCATATAAACCAGGGGATTAGAATGATGGGTATTAATCATAATCTAGTTAAAAATTAGGCTCCTCCCCCATAGATATTTCATGGGAAAAGTAGTAAAATATTTCTTATCCACACATCTAAACTCTAAAGAGATTAACTTGGATGCGGAATTCCCAAATTAATCCAACATATCCATTGATTAGGCCATATTATGCTAGAAAATTAGTTAATATGGTGACTCCCATAGCCCAAGTAGAAGGAGTCTAGAAAATCCTAAAATCAATAGGTTTGGTCTTAGGATTTTATTAAACACAACTTCATAGGACCTCAAGAAGAATTTATTTATTTTTTGGGAAGGGGGTATCAATAATTAAGCTAAGTCCTAGTACCTAATAAGTGGACTTTAATTATCTCTCTTTATTGCAGTTCCACAATTTTATGTGGAGGTAGATTCAGAGCTAGTCATCAAGAAGAATAATTATGAGTAAATTTTCAAAAAAACAAGATCTCATCCACTTGAAGGAGTGAACCCTTGATCTAATGGCCGAGTTACCTTACAAGGTGTAGGAAACTCATGTTCCCTAGTCCCATAATGATCAAGAAAATTATTTGAAAATAATAGATGCACCCCTCATAGAAGCTGACCAAGATGGCCTCTTAATTCTTATGGAACATGAGAGGGTCATTATCTTCATCACTTGAAAAAATAGGACCAAAATTTGAAACAAATTATGAATAAAACATCATAATAATGACCTATAAATTCCTCTACGATGTATGAAACACCCAAATAAATTCCTATTTTCATCGAGTACCTCTAGCACTGAACTCTCTTGCTAAACCGAGCCAAGCGTGATAAAATCTCTCTTAATGTAGTGAATTTTACCCTTAAAGGTGACCATAACTTATAGAAAGTTCTATAAAGGTCTATATTTAATTGAATCATCCTCTATATAATAAAACAAAATGATGTACCTCACATATATAGAAAGTATACGTCAGGTCTTATGGTGACCATCAAGAAAGGTTGAATCTATCTCACCAGATCTTAAGATTAGGGTAATTTTGGCCCACTATGTTTTTTGACTACATAAAATTCACCATGTTTCATATGGCCTAGATCCATGCTAACTCTAGGAATCATCCACAATTGTATCTCTACACCACTAAGTACTATTGGAATTTTTTATGGGGACTTGATGTTGGGTGCCCTTATCTTCTAGAAACCTCTTAATAGTATAGGTTCATCCTTAATTCTACTGAATTCTTCTCAAAGTGGGTGGAAGACATCCCCCCTTAAATTTTTCATGACCCAGTCTATGATCAAAATTTTAAAATCCCACAATATATATCAATTCAGGATTTCTGAAAAATTATCCTAGAAAATAGTACCAACTTTCGAGCTGCTGAGATGATGAAGAGATATTCAAATTACAATATATACTCCAATCATACCTCCCACATCCATCCACCGGAGAATGTGAATATTGAGGTGTTCAATAAAACCCTCCATAAAATTATGCAAAAGATAGTGGGTTAAAAAAGAGTTGGCCCAACAAGCTCTTAAATTCCTTAGGGGGCTATCAGATGACCACATAGAATTCTACCTAAGAAACCCCATACTCACTAGTGTATAAGGAAGATGTAGTGTTACTCATAGAAGACCATCTCTCAATACATATTTTTATGAGCATAATATCCAAAATAAAATAAACAAGATATGATTTTCCAAATTATAATCCCTCAATGAGTTTAGGCCCAAGCGCTACATAACCACAATTTTCATTAGAACATGGTTATTTGAGGATTAAAAAATTTTCACATCCACTCATTATTTTATAGAAACATGGTTATAAGATTAAATATTCTTGAGATACCTGGAACGAATCTTCGAAATATGGAGCCCAAATGGTAGGTCACTTTCATCATTCATAAGGTTTACCCCTATTGTGAATACTCATTAATAACCATGGCTTGGGAGCGCATCACACCACCCACAAATCCCGGGTTCCTCAAATGGTAGTTTGTCTCTCATCTATCCTTGCCACATGATGTTAAACTACTGGATGTAGTCCTTGTAACACAATGTTAAAATTCATGACACACCATCTGGGATTCATGATGTTAAACTAGAGGATAATGTACATATCACATGATTTAAAATTTAAAGACACACAGTCCCAGTCAGATGACATCAAACAGTCAAAAAAAGTCCATTTCACATTATGTTAAACTACACAACACAATATCCTGGTCGTATGATGTTATTTTTTTTAAACAATTATTTTTTCATAAGATGTTAAACATTATGATGCATCATCCTCATAATGTTATTCCAAACTACATGTCTAATGACCATTCCATAAGATGTAAAAAATTACGGTGCACATCCTTACTGTGTAATGTAAAATTGTATAATTATAGGGCCTTAACCCTAGGGGACCTCAACTTTTTGTGTCAATAACCTACCAAACCACATTATAAAACTATTAATTCCTTGATTACTGATTCATGAGATACATAAATATATGACTATATCTCACATCTGTAGCCCAACATTGCCCCTAACCTACTTTAGGGACTTCCCCTTGATAAAAAATTAGAGTCTTTCTCACCGATATTACCATTCCATATTCTTAAACACATGGAAGCATAGATCCAAGATTATTTAACTCTCCCTGAAAATCCCTTCATGTATGACTTCACACCTTAAGCCTTGCTCAATTTAGACCCTCATCATACCCCATGTCTAAACAATCTACCCTGTGATGTTGTCAAATTACTAAAATATGATTACATCCCATATAGGGAACACACCTTGATGGAATTATTTTGAAAAGTGATGGTTTCCCTATTTCAAACATGGTCAATGGTTGATCTAAGATTTTCTTACCCCATCCTTGACCAATGTGGTTATAGAGAATATTTTTCAAACATGGTCAACCGTCATCTCTCACCCATTGTTTTCCTCATTTTATATTCAAATTCTAAAATTTAGAATTTACTCTTATCATGAATTTATATATTCTGGTGGAGTTTTAATAGCCCTGATGATACCACTTCATACATTTTTATGTTTTGTTTAAGAAAATCGGTGTTACCAGAACCTTCATAATCCAAATTTTATTTTAACCTATAGTTATCTTTCTTTTTAAATGGGAGGTAACCCACCATTATTTGTTTCCCACATTGATCATTAACTACATGGGCTTAGGAGTCATGGTGGTCCAACCCAACATAGAAAATATGCACAAACGTTCCCAGGTAGGACATCTCAATGGTCTATGAATCATGACTTTAAACTATTTTCAGCTGATTTTGAATATATTTTTTCCACACATGAACTCCCTGGCCCTCTATTCACATTAGGTTCATAGTCTCTATCATTCCACAAAAAAATCATGTAACAATCCCTTTAGTGTATGCTCCGTTCCCTTTTAAACTTTTAGCATCCTCCTTGTATGCCCTCCATGAATTTAAAATAATAGTAACCCGCATGATCCATGCAATATCATTGGGGCAGTTAGTCCTCCATTCATGTTGGGTTTTTTATTTCCTTTTTTAATCTATAGACTAATGAATTCATTTTCCACATCCTATCCGCTTGACATTAAATTAAACTATTTTTTCCTATTCTCATGACTAAAAATTTCACAACACTTTTGGCCGTCACTCGAGAGGATAACACAAATATTTTATATTGGTCTCCCACCATTCTATCATATAAAACTATGTGTTCCTTGATTCCCATTTCAGGGTATGTGTAGGATCCCATGGATCCCCTACCTCAATCCCATCAATGAATTTCCCCATTGATCACACTATGATTTGTCACTTATAATTATATTTTTAGAACATTGGTTACTCCTTTCACACAAAAATGGTATGATTCTCATATGGATGTGGCCTAATAATCATGTACATAAATTGTGTGTGATTTATATGAGGTTTTGTTTCTTTGACATTGGGACTCTCCTTACATCCATTTACATTGTGTTTATATAAAATTACTTTCCACATAGGCTTCCCTATCATATTCATGGTCTGACTGGAATAATATTATACTATACAAGGTAATAGGCACACATTTTTATTCGGTTGAAACTCATAATGAGAACCCTAAGAAAAACTCATTCTTCCTCTGTCCAAGTCACCCCTAGGACTAGGAAAAATAAAAGGAGAAAATATTAAAGTTTCAAATCCCATAGGACTCATCATTGTGTCTCAGAAAAGACCTAGGTCACTTATTTAACCCAAAGTTCCAGGAAAACATTGGAGCCAACTCATTAACCATTTCCCCCTGTTTTCATCCTCACCATTTGATGTTAAAATATGTACCCAAAATAGTTTCCACAACACATTTAACTATACTATTTATGTTCCCATCAAATGATTTGAAACTATGTGATTTTGTATCCTCACTCAAGATAGAATCATTGGTATTGTTTTGGATTACAATTTTGTTCTAACTTTAGTTCTATTCAAATATCACAACAAATTTTATAACATGTGACTTCATTCCAATCCATGCGATACATAAGGATACCCATACCTTTTCCTTGGGTTTTGTCACAAACTTCTTTCCCACTAGTGAGATTTCTCTTATTGGCATTAAATTTACATGGGTTCCTCTTATTCACTTTAGGTTTTATTTTTTTTCATCTAGAAGTATCACATAATCATGGTACTAACTTTATGGCCGAAATTCATGTAGCTAGAGTCTTCCTATATGATATTTCAAACTACAAAATCAGCTCATCATTCTGACCTGAGACTAAAGCTCTCTAATTTTAGAAGTGGTATCCCACCACAACACTCTATATAAATATGAATGACTTTATTTATATAAAATGATATATTTAGTTATGCATACAACCCATATAATTTCCCCAATAATAAATTATTCTCCACATGAGATATTTCCTTTCTTAGCATTCATTTCCCATGGCCTCAATTCATATCGGGTTTGTTGTTACTGACTAGAGAAACTTTCTAACCCCATACATTGGTCCTAAATACACAATCCTAAAAAGAATAAACCATAGAAAAATCTATAAAAACTTAAATTAATTTACTTTAGATACCATTTATCACCTTTTTTAATTATGATTGATCGTCACTCTCCTGAATTTAACCAGGTTGGAATTTCTATTTACCCCCTTGGATTTTGTTGTTATTTTTAGTTTGGTATGCTTCTATCAGTATAGATGATACATGAAAATGTATCCATAATATTGTTTAAACTATTCTTGATAATATTTCTCCCTAATTAGAACACTTTATATATATATGATTTGGATCAAAATAATCATTCATATCCAAATGAGCTTCCCTTTAGTGAAGGAACCTAAAAGAAATAGGCCCGCCTCCCACCTAAGGAACATGCCTCTGAGGATCTAACTATACCATCATTGAATAAAGTTAAATATAATCATGGTTCATGAAAAAATAGGATATCCTATAATTCCGAGCAGACATCCTAGAAGAGTCTTCTCCATCAGAATGATTGCGGAACCCATGTTTAAAACATGATAAATGATAATTTTCAACCCACATAACTCAATTCATCAATATAAACTCTTGAGGTAGTAATTAACCTTTATCTACTCCCCCTTTTTCATGTATAATTGTAAAACCATTAGTGTTTTACCCTCATGAACCTTGCACATCAGTAGGTTATATAAAACACCTAGAGTTTCCCCAACCTAATCCCCAAATACATGGGACCTAAAGGTGGTTGATTTAAAATTCTGATCCTGACCATTTAACCATTTTCTAGGACTCTCATATATGTGAGTTTTCTTATATTGGTCACTTTTTTCACATCAATATTGAATCATGTGTGCATAAATATTTATAGTTGGTTATTTTGTTAATATGATAGAGATGAAATAAAAACTAACACATGGGATTGAGGATAACAATAATTTTTTGTGATTGAGAAAAATCCCACAATGAGGAGGGGAATTCTTAGGTCAAATCCTATACCTTATTAAAAAAATTACCCCCAAAACTTATCCTAGTTAAGGGACCTTTCCAGCATGTCCATCCTCTATTAGGGTTCCTCAAGGACATATCTCTTCTTATGCAGCTCTTCTGTCTCCTTCTCAGCTACATGATGAACCTTTTTGGTACATAATTGAACTCGATCCCATTTAATTCTACAATACTCTAATAAGAATGCCACTCCTACCAACTCAAAGCCACTTCTAGATATCCCTTAGCTAGATAATAGTTTCCTTCTTGGGAACGATGATTGACTTGTTCTTTTGTTCCAATACATCCAATTGATTAAGAAATTATTCAATTATATAGAGTGACATGGTGCATTTAGAAGTGTTCTTATACAAAGAGACATAAAACTCATTCCATTCCATGGGCACTCACTCAGCCATAAAATCTTGAGTCAGTTCATGGATGTAATGGCAGTCTATATCAATTTTCTCCACATTCACTATCTAATGGTGAATGGACCCCATCGTGCCTACCAATTTAGGCCACAAGTTTTGTTTGATGAATCTCTATATGATCATCCATACCCTAATCTAAACTAGATAGTTATATTTAGGGAAATGAATCCTAGAATCATTGATATCTTTAAGTGAGGTTGATTGATACTCGGGGAAGGTTGTGAGTATATTAAAAGAGAGATATTCCTAAGAAATCATTTTAGACTGATTGGGTTCCATGTCGAGTGGGAGATCAAATTTTCCTGAAACCTCGCCAATGATGACCTCTTAGATAACCATATACTCCATTGGTTTCCCATTCACATATGTGGAATTTATGAGTTTCTCTCTTTGGAATGGGGCCTAAACCTCCTCAGAGGCCACTTCTGTAGAGACGAACCCAACCAATGTAATGAGCATCAAGGAGACAGGGATCTATGACCCTCTTTTCTATTTATGAGAATCTTCCTCAACACTATTTCAAGACAATAATTGTGGTTAACTCACTCTGAAAAAAATAACTATGGAAAATAAAACCCATGGAATAAAAAACATATATGACATGAAGATGTGGAAGATGTTACTCTCTATCGTGCTTTCAAAAAACATATCATGGGTGGTTTCAAATCCTTCTAACATCTCTAGGGTTTAGGGTTTGAACTAGTGGTTCACCACTGGGTATTTCTCTATATTATATGGCCGCCCCACAGTTGCTAAAATTTCATCTATAGTTTAATTCCTAGGATTTTTACTAAATGAGAAATGGATAGTAAGCATAGTGGATTAGAGGATGTAAAAAAATTGGGGTTAAAATAACATTGGGTTTACTATAAGGATTCCAGGTTATATGAATGGTTAATATTATCATGTGGTGATACCTAGTGTTAGAAAAATCTATTTTTAAAATTCTAGGGTGAGGCATTCCATAAATAACAGGGAGGAAATTAGATTAAATCGTATCCACCTCAGTTGGATCTTCAAATTCCCCACTGATGTCCCAATGATAGATTCCATGGTGAGATCCTCATCACCCATAGAGGCACCCCCACCTTTAATGGAAGCCTCATCCCCATATTATGATGATTTCTGCCTCAATATAAATGACGAGTTTGGGATGATAAAAGGGAAAAATATAGTTTTCATATAAAACTCATAGGATTGAGGATTATATCACCAAATATTATGTTAGTGAAGTCATATATAGGAGTGTATTCCCTACTCTATTGAATAATTTCTTTCTTGGAATCCCCTCCCCATGAATCCTCATCATTGGAGTTCAATTAATTGGAAACATGAGATGGTGGATCTTGAGTTGGTGATTTGGCAGTCGTTTCCTTATTAGGCCCTATACTAATCATAACCTACACCCGGGTAGTGAATGGATCAACCACCCCATGCAAACACACTAGGGAATCCATGTTCTCTAGGTAGTAAAACCTCTCATAGTAGTAGATCTAGGTATTTTGACTAGTGAGACTGATCTCTAAAAGATCAACCAAATCTTTGGTGAGCCACCACCATAATAGCTACATTGCCTAGGACAATCATAAAATATCCTATGACTCCAAGAGATTAGTGTAGATTACATCATCTTTCATGTAAACAAATTATTATAACTGATACTACGGAGCCTCATGATACCCGATTTATCTAGTAAGAGAGTTCTCATCCTACTCCCACACCTCCTTCTAGGGAAGCTCAACACCACCATTTGCACTCACATTAAGAGACCTTTAAGAACGTCAAGGAGTTGGAGTACCCTCTACTCCCTCAAAAACTACTATTGTACTGATATTATCCCTTCAATTTTCGGGGTGAGATCCCCTATTGGATTCCAACCTCCTTCCTTTCTCTATATGGGGATCCACTAAAGGAATCAATCTCCCCAGTAACCTCCACACAATCATGAATGGATACATTTCCATCCAATTATTCAGGTAAGTTTGGATGATACATTTGTTGAAATTTGTGGGTGACAACATGATGAACTTTCTAAAGACATCACATGTGAACTCCCCCCAAATATGGAGAATAAAACAAGGGTTAATTATAGTATGAACCCCAATGTATACCTGCATCTCCATTTTTTGTATATAGCTAAAATATTGGGAAAATTAGGATAGGGTATATGGTTCATAGTAGATATGGTTGTTGATCTGCATGACCAATACCCCACCTTGGAAGGATATGGGTATTGTCTCTGATTATTGTTCCCTTGTAATTCATAGAATATCCCACAAGATTGGGTTGGGAAGCGATGGATGTTGAATTTTACAAATTTAATAATATGGGCCACCACCTTAGCCTCATCGAACAATGTTAGGAGCACCATGATGATATTGAGAAGAGAGGGATTGAGGCTAGTGTTCAGTAGGGGGGATATAATTTGGAAAATCATACCCTCAAAAATTTATTTTGACCCACCAATTTAATAATTGGAATGTGATGAAGATACAACTAATCATGTCTCCCTTCACAATATTCCCTAGTTGTTAATATAACATGACCAACATTGGGAAGTCAAGTTTGAACTTGTGGACAGAAACCACAATAAATTCCATCACAAGAGTGCCTAATCATTGTCCCATGCAAGCATCCTTAATCTAAAGTATCCACCCACTCAGGAAGGATACCAGGAACACCAGATATCCACCTTCTAGGTTCCATTTCTACACACTATAGCATGTTTACTCATATCAGCATACCTAGGAAGTTTTCCAAAATGTTTATGGAATCCTACAATGCCGCACAATAGGGAATTTAAAGGTCCTTAGTAAAATAATACACTAAATAATATTCATGAACATTCTCAAACATGTCATGAAGTGGATATTTAAATGAAAAAATGGATGATGTCTCATAATTTTCCTTAGTTTTTTATGTAAAATATTTACAACCACTGATAACTGGATTGCGTCCCCTAAGGAATTATGTGATTGGAGAAACTAATGATATTGGAATCCCACCAATAGTTCCCACTAATGTGGTGAAAGTATCAAAGACTGATCCCTTCTTCTCTAGGATGACGGTGGAAGGTATTGGTGTTCAGTGACAATCTTATAAGAAGCTCCAACAACAGAATTGGGTAATAGTGAACATGGAAATGAGACATCCAAACTACCTCATACAAATCAATGTGATATAGATTATATCCATAATTTACTCACATGTAGTATAACCTATAAACCCATACCCATTCATCGGCAAACTTCTCTCTTGAAATCACATATCGATCTTTATACAACCAATTTTATTTTTTGAGATTCTGAATTATACAATGCTTTAATAATAAGATGAGAAATCCTCCTCTATTAGCAGATCCCTAATGACTATCCAGGTTTGGTTTCTAATGATATTACATATTACTACCTCACATTCCCTTATTTAGTGTCTTGAATTAATTATGTTTCATTGATGGTTCTCATTGTGGGATGAAAGACAATATATCGATGCATGGATCTCCATAGTTGTGATAACTACATCATCAAGAAGACCAAATTCATTGATAGGAGAACTATGTATGAGAATATACCCTATTTAAGAATCATTTTTAGTATTAAGAATGCATCATTTTTGGAAGCAATACTCCAAACCTGAGGATTTTCATAAATTCTAGCCATCTCCCCCTCATGGTGGTAGTAGTAGAAATGGTATCATCTTCACCAAATTGATCAGCCATTTGTGAGGTGATTTGTAAATTTTCTATGTTTTGGTCTCAAAATTCAAGAATTCCTCATGCCATTGAACTTGTTCCATGCAACTTCACTCAAGATCACAAAATTTTTCATTATGAAAATGGAAAACAATATCTTTCACAAGAAGCATTGGTGAACTTGTGTCTCAAAGGTGGAGAGTTTTGTGAACATTATAGCTTGAGAGCTCAAGAGTTTTGTAAATATTAGAGTAATTTAAAAAAGAGAGAAACTATTTATCTAAAAATTTGGATGGGAATAATTGGTCCAATCTCACTATTTACTATATAATGGCCACCTAGGTTTCATGTATATGTAATTGAGTTTTACAACACATTACTGTTTTTCATGAAAAAATGGAAAATCACCCAAGACTCAATGTGGTCATAAAAAATCTACCCTATTTTTCCCCATCAGATACAATTATTGTGGGGGGGGGGGATTTTATAGAATTGAAAATTTCACTTAGGAACATAAAAAATGTGATATACATAATTCATAATAGAATATAAGCCTCAAGGGATGTTATGGAACCAAAGAGAAACTTACATTCAACTTTCATCATTTTCACACAACTCCCATGTTTTTCACAGATCTCACTTGTGTGAGAAAGATAATGTAAAATGCATCAAGATTCATGGAAACTAGATAGTCTCTCAAAAATAAAGGGGAATGGTCATTATCAACATTAAAATTGTGTAAAAAAACCACGATGTAGTGAGTTTCAAAAGAAAGGTGATGTGAAATAGAAGAGTTACATGGGATGCCTTCAACGAGAATGGTACATGTATCGTGCAACCTAATGTTGCATGACACAACCTCAGAGTAGTGTAGAGCCCTGGGTTGGGAATGATCCAATCCCATGTTATAAGATATATACATAGTTCCATGACACAATGCACAATATATCCAATAATTTGACAGAGAATCACCCCCATTTTTAGGAGGGACCTCTTGATGTTGAAGATGCATGCTCTTATTCGAACAACCCTTTATTTCAAAAATATCACACAAACAAAACCACCCCCAGATTACATAGGTAAACAAATTTCATGAAAACTTTAATGTAGGCCCTAAATATCCTTGTATTATGTTATATATAAATTAACAAAACGTCCCGTGATTTCCACACTAGTTATAACAAGATGAAATTCCTTCACGCAACTCTAAGATTCACACACCTCCAAAAGTGGTGTGCAACTATTCCTCCACAAAACATGTCCTAGCCTTCTTCTAAAGCACACGGTTGATGAAACTATAAGTATTTTTGAAACTCCAATGTTGTGTGACACAATATTTGTTCCCCCAACTTGATGCCTCCTTCTGTAAAATATAGTTGCGTGCAAGTTGAGAGTTTATGTTCCCCACACCCATTCAAACTAGATTTACCCATGTAAACCTCATTCTCATGATCAGTATTATGTAACTTCATGCCTAATCCACATGATACCAATATAGGCTAGGAAATATCACTTCTTTATATTCATATGAACAATCACCCTTCCATTGTGAACATTTCATGCTTTGTAAAATAGGTAGTGCCCATGCCATTTTCTCTCCAAAAGAACCTATGTAGTGGACACATAATCCCTAGATGAAAAATCATGAAGGGAAACCAACCATAATTCCCCTCGATGAGTGTAGAGAAGATCCTCATATACTTATGTCCTCCCACCTGAACTAGGACTAGGAAGCCTCATGGGTAAGCCCAAAATTTATATCAGAGATGTTAGTATTTAAACTGAATAGAACAATGTTTGGGCTATAAGACTTGGAACCACATATCACAATGTCATAGTCGCATGATGTTAAACCACATGACCACAACTTTAGCACATGATATTAAATTGAATCTTTAACCTATATTATTACCATAATGTGCGTCATGTGATGAGAATAAGATGATACATCTATATTTTTGGAAGCTTATATGCATAATCACAACACCATCCATTTCCACTACAAAAAATACTAATAAGATACATTTGTTATATTTTAAATGTCTTAAAATGTCAATAATTAACTTACCAATGTTTCTAAAAAATATTCTTAATTGGGGTGTCACTAATTTACTGAAATTTATAAAATTTGTGACTTTAACAACTTTTATAAATGTCTCAAATTAGCAATGTTTATAAATTTCACTATTTAGAGGCACCTCATTTATCGATATTTTCTAAAAATGTTAGTAAATCAGTGTTTCTAAGTTTGTGATGATTATATACATTTTTATTTAGAGACACATAATTTATTACTATTTTTTTAGAAATGTCTATAAATGAATCTTCACTTAATGATGTTTCTAAAAAATTCCTGTTTATAGAAATTTATATATTTTTTACGATAAAAAACATAATATATTTTCCCAGCATTTCTAAGATTAATCAATATCTTTTCTTGAAATTTATTTCTTTTTTAGATATTTTGTATTTATATTTAAAATAAAAATATATAACATATTAATACATTTTACACCACACACGCTACATACTTCCTCCCACCCTCTCATACACTTCCCCTCCTAACCCCACTAATGTTGTGCACACTTCTGGCGTAACCATCGAGGCTTCACAAGGAAGTGATGTACACATACGACCTATCTATGCAACCTGTCCCTCCACGATGTACTCGCTTCACACCCCCACTAATCCACCCATGCTACATGCTATTTAATAACGTTTTTAGAACCTTCAGTAACTGAAACTTCATTTACCAATGTTTCTAAAAAATTCGGTGAATTTTTTTTTAAAATTTATAATTTAATCATGAAAAAAATATAATACATTTTTCCAAATTTTCTAAGAGAAGTCCGTATTTTTTTGTTTTTTTTGAAATTTAGATTTTTTTATTTACAATAAAAATATAATATATGAATACATTTTACACCACACACATTTCATAAATCCACTCACCCTCTCCCATGCTCCACAAGGACGTTATATAAAAAACCAAACAAACTCTCCTATGAAAATTATAAATATAAAATTATATTATGTTATATATATATATATATATATCAGTATTTAAAAAATTAAAATTATTGATATATATAATTATATATACTAATATGCATATATTGATATATATAAATCTTTTTATATTTTATGTTTTTATATATATGTTTATATTATATTTATACATATGTTTATATGTATGTGAGTGTGTTTAAATATACTTGTGTATGTCTATATATATATAGTTAGCCACATTTTAAAACACAGATAAAAATTTAAATAAAATAGAAACGTTTTTTAAAAACATGACTAAATATATGATATAAGCATTTTTATATATAAATATATGTATATATAAATATATATATATATTTATACATATGTGTGTGTGTGTTTATATATATATATAAATATATATATTTATACATTTGATTATATATATGTGTGTGTCAGTATTTTAAAATTTTACATATTATATATATAAAATTTTATATACTAATATACATATATTAATATATATATATATATATACATATGTTTATAATTTATATTTTAAGTATATATATATATATTTAAGTTTATATTATATATACATGTTTATATTTTATATTATATATATATGTTTATATTATATATATACATATAAATATATATTTTCTTATTCATGTTAATATGTTTATATTTTGTTTATATATATGTTTATATATTTTGTTTATATATTTTTTATTATATATATATATACATATCATATGTTTATATATATATATATTATATGTGTTTGTGTGTGTGTGTTTATTTATTTATATATGTTTATATATATGTGTGTGTGTGTGCGTGTGGATATATATATGTGTATGTATATATATAAAATTAAAATTAAAATTAGATATATATATATATATATAATTAGAAATGTTTTAAAACAATGGTAAAAATTTCACTAAAATACTCACATTTTCTTAAAAATATGACTAAATTTAAAATAGAAATGTGTTTCTATATAAAAATATGTATATATATATTTATATATATTTGTGTGTGGGTGGGTTTATATATATATATTTATATATATTTATATGTTTGTTTATATACATGTGTATGTGTTTATATATATAAATATATATATTAATATATGTGTGTGTGCGTGTTTGTTCATATATATATATATGTATTTACATCTATATATGGAAATAATCTATATAAATATATAAATTTTCCATGACGTTTCGTGAAAACATCACTCATTTAGTGACATTTTTCAAAAAATGCTGCTAAACTAGCAACGATTTCCCAGAAACATCACTAAATTAGTGACGTTTTTTTACAAAACTTGTCTAAACAAATGATTTTTTTAGAAACATCATTAAATTAGTCTTGTTTCTCACAAAACATCATTAAAGTAGAGACGTTTCTCACAAAACATGACTAAATTAGTGACGTTTTCTGGAAATGTCACTAAATTAGTAATGTTTTTCTTTGATGATTACGAAAAAAATATTGCTAACATAGAGTTTTTTTTATTCGAACATTGTGGGGTTTTATCCCTATCTCATAACGGAGTACATAGAAATCCTCTTTTTGGTTCAATTACAATACTCTCACAAAACAATTCCCCCTATGGAAGATGACAACATTGATGTTTTTTCACCATTATAGAGTTTACCAAAACTATCACCACACAAATATGAGTTCCCCACTGGTCTTTGGAACCTCCATAGAGTGTTATACTATTCATGGACTAATATGTTTCTGGTATATATGGGAAGTTTCCCCGCTATAATTTATACCTATTATCAACCCATATGTGATGGGTGTATATGGGACCCTGTAAACTAGAATCTAAAGATGTGATGCATAATCATTTTATTTAAACTAGTGGTACCTCTTAATGCATCAAAATCATAGAATTAGGTGATGGTCATATGAAGTGTATGTAAAGAGCATATGATATATCCCTCTCCACCCAAGTGAAAAACCTCGGATCCCACCTCATTTGATGAGTATGATATTGCTTAGGTGGAGAGCATAGTAAACGTGATGTGATGAACAAAACTTTCTTGGCTTGACAGGGGTTACTTTCCTCACATGAAAATTTTCAGTTTCCATGTGTAACTAGTACATATTGCAGGAGGCGATGAACCTTGGATATCTTATTCTATAGAATTATGTTGCCTCATGGCGATCGTGGGATGCCTTGAATTTTGTACCTAAGATGCCTTATGTCATAAGAATTAGATACCCTCAAAACCAAAACGAAGAAGACTATTACAGATTCTCAACATACATAACATCCTCATCAGCTCCAACTAGAGGTATCCACTCTGTCATGACAGAATGTAACATAATTAACTAGTTCCCATTAGAAGATGGTTCCAGGAATGATATTAACAAATATTTATTATATTTGAAAGGTAGAGTCAGACTCGGTAGTGAACTCAAAGGTGGAATACATGGAATGAAGATCCAACATTCCATTATCTTGTTCAGATAAAGGATCCAATACCATTATTCATAGCGGTGAAGGTCTCTTTCTATTAGAAAGTGGGAATATAGGGTTACTAAGAATGTGACCAACCTAAGGAATCAAATCCCAAAGCATTTACATAGAAGAAATCCTATCCAACAAACTACATAAGGAATCATTACCAAGCATAAAGAGGGTTAGTGGATGTTATTTAATTGGTTAAAGGTTTCATAATAAAAGAAATATTTTCAAGGATAATATCATTTTCAATGTATTTTTTATTTTAATTTTGTTCTTCTATGGTTGTAACCATTCACATGGAGGTGTAATATTGTTTTAGTTTTTGGGGGTATTGGAGAGGATGACATTTCATTTATTGTTGAGTCTAAAAATGTATAAAAAATTCTTCTTCTGTAATTTTTTCTTGGTTTCCAGGGTTAGTATAATTCATTATATGTGATTCTATTCAGTTCTATATTTTTATGCACTATTTACTTCGTGGGATGGTAAAAATAATTCTCCATCCACTATATCTTTCCTATATAAAAATTAATTGTATTGAATTTGTGGTAATGTATATATAAATTAATGATATGTGTGTGGAATATAGTGAATTATTATTATATAAATTTTCTACACCTTCAGCTAATTGATATTTAATTAAGGGATAATTTTTTTTAGAATAATATGATTTTATCATGTCTCCCCACACAAATATGAAGGAGGATAAGTTGAATTCCTGGCCTGCACAACATCATTGATTACATGTGGGAATTGATCTAATTGAAACTTATATTTCCCAAAGTACACACAGCTAAAAGGCGTAGAATAGTGGTAGTGTGGGGTTGAATGCACAAAGATAGCTAGTAGTCGGGAATCATAGTGGTAATAACCTTTTGGGTGTAGTCCTCATAATAACATTTAGGTTTTGTTTTTTCTAAAACTTTTTATATTGTGTTTTAAACAGATCAAAATAACATATAAGTTTCAATTTTAGGGATAAGGTAGGTGAGTAATCCTAGATCAAAATTAGGATAGACCTATGACTTAAGTTGTGAAGTGGTGACAATGTCACCTATTGATCTTGTTAAAACTAATCAGATATATATACGCTTCAACAATTCTATAGTCCAGTGATATTAAAGAACCTAGGTGCAACAATCTTGGATTCAAGGGAAAAAGTATCACAAACTCTTGGCCCATTTTTCTCAACTAAAATTAGGATAGGGTATGTTGATTTCATCTCCCAAGGCCAGGGTAACAATAAATAATTAGGTATAAAATTATTTTAAACTAATTACTATCCACTAGGTTACCATGTTTTGATTTAGATATTCATTACATTAAAACATACCCATACTCTTGACCACTAATTCTAAGAGGATTTGTGGTGTATGATGGTATTAAATGAAAGTAAGGAATCAAATGAAATTATTTACATAATAAATAAATGATTAAAAAAAATAAAACCACAACTGAAATTACACAAAAAAAATTAAATTATAACTCGAATGAAGAAATAATGAAGAACACAACATTGGAAGAAGTCAAACGAAAAACAAAATTGGACTCATTCATTAGAAAAAAACATGTAAGGAACACAAATTGGAACATTAATAGGTAAAAATATAATGATTAAAATGATAAAATAATATAAAATAACTAAGTTTAGATAAAATATGAAAAGAAAAGAAGAATAAAGGGTAAATGTTCTAGTGACATATAACTCTTTTCAGCATCAGGGGTCACTGGAATATTAATAGAGTAAATAGTTTTAGGAAAATTTAAATATTTATATTATCTATATTATTCAAGTGAATTATAACTTGAAATTTACATGATGTTTAACTAGTATTCACATCATGTAATTCATATCTGAAAATGGTTTTTGTGATCTTGGATCTAGTAAATTTCATGTCTTTTATCTTCACCAAAATTCATAATTTTAAATTTTCTCAACATTTATTGTGTTTAAAATGTGTATCCTATCTGGTTTTAGATTCGAGTCTCTCATGATGCGTAAATGGAATTCATATCTTGTATGTAGTTCAGGTCATGTAAATGGGATTCATTCCTTGAAAATTGGAAGTCAGCTGGCGTCCTCAAGGACTACACGTCATTTACATTAAATTCATGACATGTAACATTTAAATTTACTATTTTTATAGCATCTAATCCTTTGAGTCTCTAGTTCCTATTCCATTATAAAGACATTCAAATGAAGTGTATTATCAAATAAATAATAATTATACCTTAAATAATTGAATCTAATATATCTATATGAATTTGTCTTTTCAAATTCAGACACACTTGAACAATTTATTGTCCCCAATAAAAAATAATATTAACTAGGTTTTAAAATAATTTTTTTTATAAAAGAAACATGAATTAGAACCAGATGAATAAAACTATGTAAAAGAGAAAAAAGAAATTTATCCAAAAAAAATGTTGTAGATAAAATCTAGTTTGACTCATAGTTAATTTTTTTTATGATTCTTTATTCATTTAATTACAATTTCATTACTCTTCCCTAGAAGATATACCCATTTTGAAATTTATATAATAAGGAATTTTCTCCCATAATTCAAGGTAAAATGAAACTGGAGTAATGATCATACCTTAAATACATGATACTAACCATATTATTTCATTGGTTTTAATATATCCACTCTGTAAAGGTGAATAAAACATTAACCATGAGGGATTCAGCAAGAAAGGATCAAATTACTATGTGGATGAGTGGCGGTCGGTAAAAAATAAAGCTTAAAAAGAGGGAAATATCTCATTTATAATACATGAATATAAATAATTAATCAATGATAAATATAATCTAGAATGTGGCATATCCACACTCCCAAATTATTAGGGTAGGTATATGGATATGACATAAAATCAATCAATGTATCATGTTTATTTTTTTTTTCAAAATTCATGTCTTGGATTGAACTCATTTCCATCACCAAACCACATGTGGTCCATCATAAGATTCATCAATCTAATGATAGTAATTTTTTACTTTCCTAATTCACAACCCACAAACACACACACAAATATATATATATATGCATATTTATTTAACAGGATAATCGTGAATGGTACATCAAAAGAACCAAGGACTACTTCCAGCAAATCATGTGTAATAATCATCACACATCTCCTCAGTAGTAAACATAATGCATCCATCAATAGTGATTGACTCCCCCACACTTATTAAAAAAATAATTAGGAAATTACATCAATAGTAGATTTGGAATGGAAAAAATGGGCTTGTAACACATCTCAATCATAATAAGGTCATTCATAACTTCTACAAGCATAAAAAGGAAAAGTATATAGGTGGGTCTAAAGATAAATGGCTCAAAAAAGATTTCCTTAATCATTTTAAATGTGTATTTATTCATTCATATCCTTGATAATATTCCAAAACGAGTAAAAATAGGTTTATATGTCATAATTATCTCACAAGAAATATGCTTAGAAAAAATATATGACAATATAGGATTAGAATCCTTTCTATAATGGGAGTATATAAAGAAAATCAAAATCACTCAACACATAGTATCTAGTAATAATTCAATCAAAATTATTTTCAAGAATCTATAATTATAATTGAATTACTCAACTCATCAATCAGGCTAAAAATAAAAACATTAACCAAAATGGATTTTAAAAATATCTAATCAAAATCTATCTTTTAATTAAATGGGTGCAATGACATTTTAATTTAAAGAATTCTCTAAATGAAAAATTTCTCGTAGACTAACGAAAATAAGAAGAAATAAAACTATAGATACAATAAATCTCAATAATGACCCCCACATATAAAATTATGTAGTGTACACACTTTTGTAGGAAGAGAAATTGGAGAGGAATCAATAGAATCATGGAAATATTGAAATGAATATTAATAATTTTAATATAGGGAATGAATATCTCTCTATAAAAAAAGTTATATTCTGGTTGAAATTAATGGATGGTGATAGTAAATTATTCTACCTTGAAAAAATAGTTTGAAACGTAATAACTACAATTGATAAACAATTAATACATAATTTTTAATTAATATATATATATATATATAGAAAAATGGGTAGGGGACACATTAAGTAGTAAGAAAAAGTAGCTCAGATAAATGCATGATGTGGCTATAATAATTTTTTATATGACCGATGGATAGATATTTTTAGGGAAGAAAATAAATATAATGTCCTAAGAACATAATTAAAATATATAAAAAATATGGGTTACCTCCCATAAAGAGCTAACTATGACATCATCATCCAGATGGATGGACAAAAGATGAGCCAAATTTTAAAAAAATGGAATACCCTTCATGAAATTATTCTTGATGAATTTTAGTATTTTTCTATTGAACATAAGGGGTTGTCCTTATACTAATTTAATTTTGCTTTCCTAATAGGGGAACAATTTTAAAACATTATAGGTATTTGATAATTGGGACTTCAAATTCCTAGGGAATAGTCTCAATTATGAACTAAAAAGTATAAATTTATCTCTCCATGTAAATATTCATCATGAAATGCATTGGTGATGCAATTTATTTATTTTCTCCTTATATATTTAGGATTTTTCATAAGAATCCCTTTCTATCACTTTCGGATCATCGATTTGTAGCATTCTAACTTCCCATACTTTTTGGGCATCTAGGTTTAATTTCATAATTTTACAACAAGGACAATACTCAAATAAAACTAAAAAGTTAAAAGGATCCCCATAAACAATATGGAATAACATAGTGCGGATGGATGATTTATATGATGTGTGATACACCAAAAGTGCATCAGCCAATTTGAGACTCTAATCCTTTCTACTTGTCCACTATCTTTTATAGAATTTTTTTAATCTATATATTAGACAATTAAATATGAATAATTGTATAAAAGTGGTAGGGAGTTCCAATGATATATTTAATTACATATATTTTGGATTAATCCATTCAAAAATTTGTTGGAAAAGTGTGTTCCTAAATCACTAATGAGAAACCATGGAAATGCAAATTTTGAAAAACAAAATTCCATAAGAATTTCATGAACACTATAGTTATTTCATGGGTGGAGGAATCAACATCTAACGACTTCCTAACATAGTCCATTCTGACCATGATTTAATTCTTTTTTCATGAGAATTTGGGAATAGACCCATGAAATTGATTCCCCATATGATGAAGATTTTCAATTATATAACAGGATTATGGAGAATTTCATTTTTTTTCTAATGGTGAATGTTAATTGGCCCAATAATAGCTTTGAATAAAAGTCCTCACATCCTGATGGAGTTTGTTCTATAATAGTCTCCTTTATAGGATCTTATCCATAATAAATTATGTCTCATGATTTCCTTTAGATGGAATGTGTGAAGCATCTAAAGTACAATTTTAAAATCGTATTCCCGATGTAGCATCACATTAAGAAATCAACATAGCAATGAAATAGTAGTGTCTCAACCCATTAATAGTGTGAGCTCCTGAAAAATAATTTCATTATTTGTTGGTGGGAGAAATGGATATAAAGTTCCCCAGTAGTAAGATATTTTCCAATATTAGGAAACCATTATTAGGCTTGGGTATATTTGTTAAAAAGTGTTTCATTAAAAAATACCTCCTCAATGCTCAGATATTTTTCATCTTTATTGCCAGGTAATGGGAGTATATATAAGTGACAAACAATGAAATTCAATGTCCCTTTTATGTCTTCGATAACTATGTTAAATTCTTATATCTGTAGGAGTCACCGTATGAGCCTTGGTTTGGATACCCTTTTAATTAGTTGGTATTTTAGTAGCACATGAGATTTATACACCACTACTTTATTGTGGACAAGATATGATTTACATTTTTCAAAATAAAAAATAAATAGCTATAGTTATTTTCCTGTGGTCATATATTTGAAACAAGCTTCATTCAATGTAAGACTATAATAGTAAATGGGATGGAAGATATGTCTGACCTGATAACCTAAATTAGTTTTTATAGTGAAATAACGAGAGTCATATATCAGTTCAAGGTATTTTCCAAATCTGGTGATATTATGTCATGACCAGCCACCGAACAATTCTTTAGTGTGTGAAAATTCTCAAAAACAATATTTAGTTAATAGAAAAGTTCATTCCTTTAATAAAAGATGCATTAGTGGGTGGGATATTCTTTCAAAGTCTCGAATAAAGTGGTGAGAAAATCCTACATGGCCTAGAAAAATCATGATACCTTTAATTTTTGTAGGTTCAGGTAAATCATTAATAACAATAATTTTATCTGAATCAAATTTCATTCCATGCTTTG
This sequence comes from Viscum album, assembly GCA_963277665.1. Lineage (NCBI taxonomy): Eukaryota > Viridiplantae > Streptophyta > Magnoliopsida > Santalales > Viscaceae > Viscum > Viscum album. The sequence goes on along the minus strand of OY728153.1, from coordinate 308,339,614 downwards.
ATATCTTATGTTTGAGGATTATAAATCCTTGGCCCATAAAATTACATTTTTTATAGTTTATCACAAGGTACTTCTCTTTGTAGCACTACTTAAGTTGGACTAGATTATTTAGGAAAACATTGAAAGATCTTCCATAAATAGAGAAATCACTTATGAAAATCAAATATAATTATTCCGCTGTATCATAGAAGTGGTGTGTAAGGCACCATTGAATTTTTTTCACTACATTGTTCATTCTCAAGAGAATCCATCTATAGTCTATAGTTCTTAAAGGAAATTTGAATTTTGTTTTTTAGTAATCTACTAGGATGGTTTCTCTTTAATTATATCTGGATTATCTATCTATAAAATAATAGAATTCATTACCATATTGTCTCTCCAGTATTTAATCTAAGAAAGGAATCATAAAATGATCCTTTCAATTTTCATGCTTATATTTTTATAATCAATACATACTCACCACCTGGAGATGGTTTGAGTTTACATTAACTTATATTCATCATTTTTAACAATAGTCAAGACTCATTTCTTCATAATGACTAATATCAGGGTCACCCATTCACTATCTGAGATAGAAAATATTAGGGCAGTGTTAAGAAGCTTTATCACTTTTTTATATAACTCTTTCATTGTTGGGGTAATTAACCCCTAGGGTTGATTTTTGTGTTTATCACATTACCCTAATAATTTATTTCAGGTTCATATTATGTGGCTAATCCATTTAATGTCAACCAATCCCTAGAAAATTTTATTTGTGTGCATTTCCAAGACTTAAATGAGTTTTTCATCTAGTAATTTTTTGATTTTTTTATTGACAATGAACCACAAAGATACTTAGGTTTCTAAGAATAAATACATTAGCAAGCTTGGTAATGGTTTAAATTCCAATATCGGTGGCTTAAAAGATGAGAGTATGCATGGTGGGATGGTATACCTTGTCAAAGGTTCATTTTAATTCAAATCATCATGATCACTATATTCATATTTATTATGAGAGAGTCTGTTTATCATCCTAAATGATCAAAAATCATTAGTAATAAAGAAGGTTTGACAATCCAATAACTCATTTCATTGCTTGGTGGATTTAACTAAATTGAGAAAAACTTCTTCTTTGTTAATAAAATAATCAACCACCCTTGGTTCACATCAATAAACACCACCTCAGAGGTGATTAATGGTCTTTGAAGAAGGATGGGGGAAATGCATTCTCCTTCCATATATAGGATAAGGAAATTAGTGGGAAAGACGAATTCATAAACATTGAATAAAACATCCTTAGGAAGTCCTTGTGAGTACTTGACTGAGTGGCCAATAAGTTAAAGTAAAAATCTGGTTGGTTTTAGTTCTAGATTCCCATGTTTTTGGGAAACACCCATGTTCATGACATTAATACTTATATCTAGATCGAACAAATCAATTTTTAAATTGCATGGCCTAATAGTGTAGAGAATAAAAAACTCTTAGGGTCTATCATCATTGATAGAATATTCCTATAAAAAAATTCAAATAATTAGTCATTTAAGGAGATGAATCCTAAATATTCATTTTCCATCTTATTTGAGATTAAATCCTTCAGGAACCTAGAATAACCAGGCATCTAAGTTATGTCCTCGACAAAGGGGATGTTTATGTGCAATTTCTTAAAAATTTATAAAAGGTATTTATACTTCCACCTATTTTTATTGTCTCATTATATCTAGAAAGGGTATATGGGGTCTGTATGGTGGTGGTTCCACATAAATATATTCCTTTTTAGGATAATTTGGAATTTGAGTTTTCCTAGTATGCTCTGATTTGAGATTTATCACTGGACCCAATTTACTTGGGCTATCATAATCATCCTTATGGATGATTTTCACAAGTTTATCAGGTTCTTCTAGAATATTTACTTCAACAAAGAATGAATGATGAAATTCTTGAATTATTATAATCCTAAGAATGAAATCCCCTTTCTCCTCTTTTTAATGTGTCTCAGTATTACCAAGAAACATACCTGGTAATCAATCTAATAATTTTTTAAATTTTTTCCCAACATGGTTATAATGGTTTCATAGTAAAACCCTTTGTTTTTTCATTTATTTTACTTAGGAAGTCTTCCATTGATCTTATTTCTATATGATGGTGATGAGACCGTTCTCAAGATTATATTTTGGCAGTGGGTCTTGTTATTGGTTTCATGGAAGAGCTTTTTAAACTATTATTATTGAGTGGGTGGAAATAGATGAGCTTTAGGGGAAAAGGTTGTTGTTGAAATTTCTATTGCTGTCAATGAGATAGAGTTTGTTGTGTGTACCTAGGTTTTCCATGATTCCATGGTGGTTCTTGACCACTCGTCTATTGATAGTAACTTTTATTTACTTATTTCATCTAATGATTTAGTCTCTTCTAATAGTACTGATGTTGGTACTATTGGGGTTACTAAAACTATTGATTTTATTGATTTTAATTTACGTAATTGAAAAATTTTCATTGACATTTTTCATTTAATTTGTTATAGTACTGATATAAGAGCGGGCCTTTATATATTTTGCATGCTTGGATCTGTATAATAGGGGATGGAGGGTGTGGTAATTTAGTAATTAGTCGAATCAATTTAGTCTTTTTAGTATGGGTTTCAACCTATTCTTTTAGGAAGGTGTTATTTTCCACCCAATGGATTCCATGATGGGTAAGTACTAAATAAATCTTTGAGAGATTATAATTGTGGATTTATCATCTAACAATGATATAATGACTTTGAAAATCTTGATATTGAGTCTACTAACAACAATGACATCTACAACAATGTTGGAAGTTGGTTGGATTCCCTAATAAAAGGTTTGGAGATATAGAAAAACATCATGTATGTGATGTGGTAATTTCCAAATAAACTCCTTAAAACAATCCCATGCATCAAATTCTGAATATCCATATACTTGGTTGATTTTTGGGATCTTAATTTTGAGATTCCAGGTTGATATGGGTGGAATGTAATTTTCTTTGAATTTATTTTCTAAATCATCTCAAGTCATGGTGGACTCAGACACTTGACTTTTAATCTTATAATTGGCTCTATCATGTAAGGATAAAGGGAATACATGAATTATGATGGTGTTATATTATATTTCTTTATTATGAATGGGCTCTCAGACATCTAAAAAATATAACATGTTTTCATGTGTATTTTCATTCTTCAATCTATATACCTACCCCATGTTATGGATTATATGGATGAGTCTCGGTTTCACTTCAAATGAATGAGCCTGAATTGGAGGGAACAAAATGTTGGGTTAAACACCATTGATTGACAGAAAAGTGTTGTCTGTGATGGTTAAATCTTGTAGTGTGGGTATCTCTCCCTGATTTTTAGGTGGTGTATATTGGGGGGTTTTTAGGGCATGGTGGTACGTGGTTTCTTCATTAATCCTTGTTTGAGTATTAGTGTATGTCTAGGTATCATTCAATATCAAGATAAAAAGTGAGTGCTTCTTGAGTGTCAATGCTCAATGAATAAGTTAAAATGACATAATTCATTCCCTAGGGTGAAGATGAGAGGATGAAGGTTCTTGTCTATGTGTGAAAAATAGTAGAAAAGAAAGGGGAAAAGGAAAAGGGGTGAGGCGAGGTAATCCAAGGTTCTGGATGAAGGTTAAAAAGCCAAGGTACAACACTATCCCTAGAAATAGTGCCAAAATTTTACCATTCCATGCAGATTCATTGATTATGTGTGGGAATTGATCAAATTTAAATTTATATTTCTAAAAAAATACTCATCTATAATGGCATAGCACAGAGTGCGGTGGAAGCCATAGGGATTACTTCTAGGTAGGAAACCATGCATTAAGAACATTATTTATGGAGTCTTCACAATATTTCTTCAGTTTTATTTTTACTAAAAATACATATATTGGGTTTTAAATTGATGAAAATAAGGGATAAGAATCAATTCTAGGTTTAGGTGAAAGAGTAATCCTAAATCTGGCTTTGGATAGAACTATGAAGTAGGTTAAAATGAAGTCCAAAGGTCACCCATTGATGTTGATCCAACCAATTAGATCTACCTAATATATAACTATTCTTTCATACTAATATATTCAACAACCTTGGTATAGAAATATTGGATTTATAGAAGAAATTTTCACAAGTTATTGGTCCTAGATTACTCAACTACAACTAAGACAGGGTCCTTCGATTGCATCTCCCATTCTCAGGGTAGCATAAAATAATGAGATAAACACATTTTTTACAATTAATTACTAGATATAGGGTAACAAGTTTCTATTTATTGATTCATTAAAGTAAAATATACCCCTTCCCTTGACCCCTAACCCATATTCGAATTAGCCATGCATGACGATATCAAATGAAAGCAGGGAAACAAACAACTCTCTTTAAATAATAAACCAATGATACAAAATAAATCAATACTCAATTTAAATAATATAAAATTAATTAAAATCTAACTTGAATGAATAAATAATAAACAATGTAGCAATGGATGATGTAAAAATAGAGTAATTGGATTCAACAATTTGAATAAAAACAAGAAGAGAACATATCTTGGGATAGTATGATGTTAAAATAGAATGACTAAAATGATATAATAAAGGAAAATAACTAATTTTAGATGAAAGTTGAAAAGAAACGATGAATAAAGGGGAAATTTTTAGGTGACGTCTATCCCTTTTCCACATCAGGGGTCGATGGAATATTTAAAGAGTTAATAGTTTCATGGTATGTAAATTATTCACGTAGTGTAACTTCTTTATGTGACTTAAAATTTGATATTTACACGATGTACAACTAGGATTCATGTCATGTACTTTTATACAATCCCGAATTGGGTGCCACATGTTGGTGCCTTGAGCTGGTTGGTTATATGACCTCAGGTATGCCTCCCCAATTCCATAGGCTACCAACTAGTAGTGAGGGTCTAATAGATTTATCAAGGGGAGACTATACCCTCCTAATCAAATAATCATACAGAAGGAAATAAATAACAAGTTTATAAAAAATAATAAACAATTACAAAAATAAAACCATAACCAATAATGAACAACATCTCAAGATAATCCCAAAATAGGGAAAAAATACAAAAAATAGTAAATATTACATTCCAAAATAAGTTTCAAGTTCCATATGCAAACCCAAAATAAATACAATAAAAAATACCAAGTGGGACCTGACTTCATGTCTGATTCGCATATATATGCTCCATCCCAACTTATCCACCATACATATTTCGCTTTCCCTTCACTTATCCTACAAACAAAATGTCTATTTGGGTACCAATTAGGAAGCCCGAGTAGGGTGTGTGAACAACTCAATAGTCCACCAATAACAATATATAAAAAAATATCTAGTATATAATAGTGTATGTAGTTGTATAAAGAATAAACTAAAAAATATTAAGTAAATAGTTCTCACAATAAAATTACTATTTAATTAACCATATAATTTATTGGGTTCATGATTACACCTATACCATCAATACCTACTTTGACATACTTCAGAGTTCATAACATTCAAATGGTTTATCACATTTCATTCCATCATGGGCTTCCATTAGTCATTTAATCTCAATTTTTACATTCAAAAAATGGGGGCCTAGAGAAACACTCTGGAACTGCATGGGTATTTATAATATTAGTCCCTATTCTTCAAATCAGTGATAAAATTCAATGAATTTATATATTTTGTTCCTAGAGTGGATGTTTGGAACCCCATGTGTATTTGGAGCTGTAATCCCTATCCCACAACTTAGTAAAAAAATGTTACATATCATGATCCTATGCTCACAACCCATATATCAACCATTTTCATAATTAACTATTCTACAAATTTCTTAAATCCATTTAACAACCCTGAATAATTTATAAATCATAAGTTCGATCATATAGAGACACCCCAAGGGTTTCCATCAATTTTATAAACCCATTAATCAATAAACTTCATAATCCAATTATTCACTAATTTCATTATCACATATTCAACCAATTTAATTATCACATAGGTAAATAAATAAATAATTAATTAAATTTAAAATAAAATTTCCCATTGTAGAAATTGTAATTTCATAATTAAATACATGAAATTATAACCAAGAATATTGTATTTGAAAATTTTATTACCAACCACAAGATCATTGTCAGACGTTATCAATTCAAAATCCCCAATTTGATTCGAAAAGATCAAGATCACAATGAAAAAAATGATATAGGGCCAAAACCGAGTATCAAGATCCAACAAATCATGAAACTTTAAAATATATATTTAAAGCCACCACCAATAGGTTAAATCATCCACCCAAATGATGAGAGCGATATGGGATAGTTAAAGTATACTAAACAATAAGAGATTAAACAACAAAAGAGGACCTGATCCATCAATCATATATTTAGTTCTCCAGGAAAAAGGTTTGAGGAGCCTTGGAATCCTCTCTAGGGCCTAAACAGACATTAAAAAATGAGTTATTCTAAATACATGTGTTTAAGGTTCAAAACTAATAGGTTCTTGAATTTTAATTAAAATTTTGGGGGATTAAAAACCTGCACGGATTGTTACCTAGGAAAGGATGCATTATTTTCCAATCCATGTAAGTTAACTACAAGCCTCTACTTAAGTGGTGCATAGTTTTTGATAAGTGGAAAATTGTTTTACAAATCATGAAACAACCTTGAAAACACCCACTATTATAGGGTGAACTGAATGAAGAGGGTGGCCGTATGGTTTTTCCAGATCGTGCACCAATTGTGCGTCACCTCTCGCTCCAACAAAATAGAGAACATAGTTTCATGGGGAAAGATTCGTGATTTTACCTAACCATCCACCAACCATGTTAAACCCCATGGGAATACAAAAATATCCAATTTCACCAAAACTAACCTTGAACAAAAACCCAAAAAGATATAATGAAAATAGGGTAAAAGAGTGCCTGAAGACCAACATGATAAATCTTATAAAAGGTCAAGATATTATAAATTCAGATCCACATAAGTCTCCAAGGATATTGGATATCTTTTCATTTCACGAATTGTGTTCATTTCATGCATCTCAGTAGGTTTTAGATTCAAGTATTTTATGATATGTAAATGGGATTAAGATTGCGTAATTGGTTCACATCATGTAAATGGGTTTGGCACCTTATAATTTTGATGGCATGCTGTCTTATAGAAGAATACATTTTGTGTAATTTGGATTCATGATGTGTAATGTCCATTTTTTTTCAAACACCTCATTATTTAATTCTTGAGTTCTTATTCCTTGTAAAAACACATCAAAACCTAATGTATTATCATATAAATAATGATTACAGCTTAAATAAATGTATCCAAAAGTTGAATAGGATTTTGACTTATCATTGAGAGATATTATTACTCTATTAATACTCAAATTCTCTATCAATATTAGATGATATAATAAATAGTTATTTATTATTTCATTAATAAATTAAAATAAGGATTGAATATTTTGAGATTCGGGTAATATAAAAACATGAGATCTAACCATAGTAGAAATCACTAAATCCATCTATTGATAATCACTTTTGTTTTAAATTTATCTTTTTTGTCTCAAATCTATTTTAAAAAACTAATGTTTACTAACTATAAAAAATTAATATTTACCCCTCCTTGGACACATTCTTTTTTCTCTGTTATACTATACTATTACATTATGATATTAATTTACTTTTTTCTCAAATATGATATGATTGTTTAAAAAACACATCACCATTGTCTGAGAGGTGGTTTCAAATTCATAATAATTAATTATAACAATTACATTAATTTATCTAACACTAACTATCTATTAATAAACTATCCATTGGGAGAAATACCTCCCTATATAGAATTTGGGAATTGAGAAACATTGATAATCTACCATTAGAATGTGAGAAAATCACTTTGACAAAATCATGTGAAAATTATAATGATCACTCTGATTAAAAATATAATTTAATGATTGAAAACTACCAACTAAAAATTCAGATATTTTTGTAGAAATTATTTCATAAATTAAAATATTCATATTATTATTCCTTTGACCGAGTTTAATTGTTAACTTAATGTTTACTCAATAAAACATTATCCAAAGTTTTACTATCTTGTAGATGAGAAAATAAATTGGAACATCAAATAATTCACCATGGTTAGGGAAGTATTAAAGCTAAAAGGAGGAGTTTAGGATAAAATGAAGTCTTGTGAATTTCTAATCATCCTTGGATGAGTAGTGAAGGAATGGATATAAAACCTTCAACTAAAATAAAATAGAATCTGGGATGAAAAATAAATGATTTTTCTTCAAATATTCCTTAAAAATTTAATGATAATGACCTAAATTAAGTAGGTATACACAATTAAAAATGAACTAGGATAAACTTTTTATTATTAATGTGAAATAATTATAAAAACTTGTGCACGATGTCTATATCAAGACATTTATGAACACAACCTCCTACTCTTAATCTATAATATGATCGAAAAACCACTAGTGAAGTTATGTAGACTCATTTATTCTCTAAATTACTTCATTAACTAGTGTGTTGATGTTAAAAAAATAAAAATCCATGAAATATATTATAAAAAAATAAAATTTAAATTTTTTCTAAAAACCTAGGATAGAGAGAAAACTATTATGTTTAATATTGATTTAGAAATAAAAAATACTAATATTGATCAATATTTAACCAACACTTCGATAAACTAAACCTTTATAAAAAATGTTAAGCAACCATGGAATCAAATTATAATTTCCTCAAATTTCATTTATTTTTTAGGTTATGAGGAATCTTTTTTTTACAATCTTGTCTTATGGGTATACAGTCATAGAGTTAAGTATTAGAGGTTTTAAGATCATGTGGAAAGATTGGGGTTTTAAACAAGTCCATTAGCTAGCTAGAAGGGTTCACTGAATAGTTGATGGTGCTGACAACAAGACCTATACATATACAAAACCGAATGATTAGATGATAACCAAGGAAGAATGATTATATTTTTCCCAGCCACACTACCCCACCAGTAGTTCCCCTAGCTGGATGGTGAATCCTAGATGAGTGTGTCATAAATGGAATTTCCATTATTTTACTCTAATATAGTTTTATCCCAACCACACACAAAACTAAACCACATTATGACTAGGACATTGTAGAGAGACCTCCCAAGGTTCTTTTGGATTCCTCTTCTTCTTCTCCTTGGCACATTAAGTCTATATCAATCATTTGGAATCCTTAAAGTTAATAATTTTTTTTCTAAGAATTATTCCCTTACTTTATACAGAATTAGTAATGCATATGTGACATATTGGATTGATTTATGATTATCTACTAGATATAACGGTGGATTCATTGTTGATTGATATATTGATATAGGATTATGAGAATTGGTGACCTCTCTTTGATTGATTAAAAATATTTCATTGATTTCAAATCTATTATAGAATTTTGATATGGATTAAACCTTTTGAAATGATGATTTTCTTGAATCCAAATTAAAGATAATCTTTAGTTAGAATTGAGTCTTATTATAGAGAAATATTGTACATATAAATGATATTGGTATCCTCCCACCGTGGATATTGGAAATTCGCACAAGCATGTTAATGGTAGGAAGTCTACTCTATCTTGGTCCATTTTATGGAGTTGTTTGATATTATTTTCCTGTGTGCATGTTCTTAATGTAAATATTTTTTCATGATAAGGTATTATTTACATGCATGGGTATCCTAGAATTCCCTTTATTGGTTAGGATTGTGTGTTCATAGATATTTTTCACCTTATATATAATTATTTCATAGCCTGAAGAATATTTGATTTCCCATACTAGTTTCATTCTATGTTGTGTCTTACATTTTCACTATTAATTATTAGTTTAATATGTATTTGGATATATTTTCTTTTTCTATTTCATGAAATACATGTGTATTTGGACAGAACTGGTTGAATATCTATTATAGTGTAAAGGTTGATTGGTGTCTTTAATGGGCATATATGTCCACTTAGAGAGGTAACTTGGATGACATGACTCCTAGACTCTATCTCAAGATATAAGATGGACATCAAAAGAGTTTGGAATGTGATTATCCCATGTGGAGATAATTCTGTATTCGATTGGAAGAGTTTTCACATACATGTATGATGTATTGATGGGGAATGTCCTTACTTATGTGTAGAGTTACATTGATTCGGTAATTCCAAACATGCATAACGCTAGAGGAAATGAGGTAGCCATGGGTCATGGGCATGGGTTATTCCTTAAAAAGTAGAAAGTGTAATATCATTAGTGGTATATAGAGTCATAAATCATGATATAAGTGATGTTTTGACTATTTAAAAAATTATTACAACATGACACCGAAGCAGGTATGTCTGGGGCTCATAAAATATTAGTTATCACACTATTGCTCAATACAAGATAATTTGTATCATTAAACATGAATTTAAAATTTTTTATCTTGAAATAAACATTTATATACAAGTTAATTTATGTGAAACATTCATTTTCGGTGTTGTTATAAGTTTATACTCATACTATGCAAAGGTATCTCAATGTACTTGAATATTTTAAAATTAGGGATCCAAATATGGGAAAGGGAAAAATAATAAGTTGTTGAGGATATTAAATATTTAAGATTTATTCATTGAAAGAAAAACCTATATCAAAATACTACAACATATTTTATTTAATTATTTTAAATTATAATACATATTACTGTTGAACTGCCACATTAGTAGTCCATTTGGTTTAATAATATATGATCTGATATGAAATCCGTTATAGAATACTGTTTATGTTATCTTACATTATTTTGTTTACATGGATTATGTATATGTCATTATGTTTGTTTTGGCATATAGATAAGAATATTAAGCACATAGTATCCCTAGGACACAATTGGACTATCATGTTTCTTATGGGGAGGTGTGTATGAGGTCATGTGGCACTTTTGATCAGACCAAATATTCTGGTAGGGGTTTTACGAAATGGAATCAGAGTATAAGTCTCCTTTATCTTCCTTTGGTTATTTTTGGACATTCTAGAATGGATATTGGCTATGTGGAACTCGGGTAGGGGAGTTCCATGTTCCCGTACCACTAATGTGTAACATGATACTGAGTTACCTGTAATGGAATTGTAATTAAAGATGCGTCCTTATAGTTTGATGTTGATACTGAGTATGTTGTGTTATTATAGTTTATGAGATTTGGGTGTATTAATGAATTATAAATAGTAAAATATAATAATATATATATATATACATTGTTTTTGTTTTCAATATATTAGTTCTTTATTTAAATGCCTTGATTTATTATATTTTTCCGACGATATATTTGTATTCTATAAATTTGTGATAAATTAGTCCCGAGACAAATTTAGTTGAAATTTTACATGCTATTATGATATATATATATATATATTATATTTTCACTAACATGTGGGTATATAAGACAAGTCTTGATCCATGGGTATAACTAGGATGATTATACCTATTGTGTGTGTATCTCCTAGGATAATTCTTCCTATAGAAATATCTTATCTATCCCTTATAACTTCATACATTATTCTCATAAGAATTATTTTGTAGGAATTTTATATTATTATTTAGTTTTTTAGAAAATGATTCCATAGAGATGATTTATCAGACTATCTCATAATGTAATCCAGAATTCTCTCATTTGGGAGAATGTGCTAGTTTCACCATAGGTTATATTAGATGAAACAACCGACCATTCTACCACAGTCACATTTCTAGTTCATGAAAAAAACCCAACTTATCTTGGAGTCTTTTAGACTGCACCTACTTAGGTCACAAAGGAAAAGTGGATTATGGTTTAATATACCAATGTTTCTTGCACCAATGTTAATTGAGACTTAAGGGAACTCGCAGTCCTCACGATGTTAAGGACTAGATTTACTTTATCAAGGTCATATAAGATCCATTAGTGTCTCTTAAGTATATGAGGGTGAATTTCGATACCTTTAAGAATCAAGGTCCTGATAGAATATGGTGGGGGTGCTTTAGAACAGGCTTGAGATCATGATGGTGTTACATAAGATTCCTTCATGTATTTCTTTCACAATTCCCCGAATATGGACTGAGAACACGAGTTTATGAGGCTTTGGGATTAAAATATTTCTGTTTCTTATTAATATACTTGTTTTATTAAGTTTCTACACATTTATCCTCTTTTTTCTATTAATGAGGTGAAAAGGTATATGGAATTTTATATAAGACTTTGTTTATAGCTTAGAAATAAGGTTAGGGGATTTCACCAGATGATATATATAGTGCTACTTCATAATGACTTTAATATTGAGAATGATCATAATGAGGACATTATTATAAATTTTATTCTAGATTATAGTTATTTACCAAAAATAATTCCAATTTTTTCAATGATTTAAACTTTTTTTAATTTGAATAAGAAGGATTAGGTGGTAAAATGGGTGATAGGTAGGAAGATCAAAGTAGGGAATATTTTACTCATTCTTAGGGAGGAGGTTCTACCGGGTGCTAAAACTATGGTTGGAAGGGATTGTTTTATACATCATGAATGAATCTACCATGTAATGTTACCAAAATGGGAAGGTGGTTCATCTCCATCTCTTTTTAACTAATGTTTCAAATCCATATTTGAGGATATCATGTCATGGTAGAGGTAGCGGTCTTCAGTAGTGGACCTAGGTACCGTAGCTCTTAGTTACTATGGCGTGTAATAAACCAAATTGTAAATGTAAGGTTTTGGAGTTAGGTAGGATGTATAAAATGGAGGAGGTCAGAATCTTGGATAGAGTGGGACCTTCTACATTTAGAGGTACAATTTTGATTGCCTCTACACTATCAAATTCTTTTATTGATACATATCCTTCCATTATTTTATATCTTATCAAGCCATTATTTGTATATAATTAATAGTTAGGTTATCTTTTGAGTAGCTATATTTTGAAAATACCTTTATAAATAAATTAGATCATCTCAAGTGATTCCTTGTGTATTTAATAGTTTTTGTTGGCTATAGATATATGTGAAACATCAAGTCCAATGTGATGACTAGTTTTGATGTGATATTTGGACTGAACTATATGAAATGTTATTGAGCTCATATTGATTGATATTAATGACATGTATCTTTCACCAAACCTAGAATAGAGATTTTTTTATTGACTGGTTAATGTTATGTCAGAGTAGATTGGATGTGACTAGATCTGAGTCAGATTCGATCTATCATAGAGAAAGGAGAAGGCTTGGATCTTCTAATAGAATAAACAATAGTTCTTCTATATTACTTCTAGTGGTGGATCTTTATCATGATGCCCTCCAAGATGACATATTTGTTCTTCCTCTATATTGATCAACTGAGTCTGATATTGGTATAATACAAGGTGTGAATCCATTTTCAATTCCTCTTTATCATATGTAACTAGCTGAGTTTAGAGAGTCGAAGGTGCAATTAGAAGATTTTCTAGTGAAGGAATTTTTTAGACCGATCAAATCTCTTTGGGGTGCTCTAATGTTGTATAAAAAGAAATATAATGGTATTATATGTCTCTATGTGGACTACATTAATATGAATATGGTAAATTTAAAGAAAATATACCAATTATCTAGGACTGAAAATCTAGTTAATCAGTTATGGGGATCTTGGTGTTTTTTCAAGATTGATCTCTATTCAGGCTACCATCAGTTGTAGGTCAGATAGACCAATATTACTAAGAAAATTTTTAGGAGTTGATATATAATATTATAGTATCTCTTTATTCCATTTGGGTTGATAAATTCTCTATTGGTGTTCATGGATGTCATGAACATGATTTTCTATCCGTACCATGATTCATCCATGATTGTGTTCATGGGAGATATCCTATTATATTCGAGGACTCCATATACGCATGATTGACACCATGATATTGTATTGAGTATACTTCTTGAACATAGAATATTTTTCAAACTATCACTTTTGGATTTATGAGGCGTGGTTCCTTGAGCATGTAATTTTAGAGGAGGGAAATTCAGTTGACCTAGAGAAGGTAGATGTTGTGATGTATTGGTAACATTAAATGAATACATTTGATATTAAGAGTTTCATTGGTCTGATGGGGTACTATAAAAGTTTTATCCTGGAATTAACCCATTTAGAAGATCCAACGATAGTGCTGTACAAAAAGGGGTCAATTTTGAGTGGTCTCATCAGGGTGAAGAGGCCTTCCAAGAGTTAAAGAGGAGATATATGATATCTAAAATTTTTATTTTTCTAGGGCCTAAAATTAGATACAAAACATACTGTGATACCTAAGGTTTTGGGATGAGAGTTTTGCATATGTAGGGGTGGCGGGTCATTTATTCAATAATGGGTCACTTTATTTTTCCACCATGCATATAACTAGTTGACGTAGGATATAGACACATCATTTGTGGTCCATGCTTTGGAATTTATATGAAATTATCTCCTCATCAATATTTTTTTCATCAATACATAAAAAAGAAAATATTGAAATACATTTTATCTCAATTGGGTCTAAATCTAAGTAAAACATTTTGGGATGAATTTCTACAGACATTTACCTTATGGATAGAATATTCTACAGGGAAATGTAATTTCATTACCAAAGCTCTAAGTAGGAAGACACCAAGGACATAAGATCTTGTAGGGAAGAAATTGTTAGAGTAATGACATCTGATATGTTTTATGGATGAGTGACTAGTTGATGAAAATGAGGATCATGTAATAATAAAATATTCCCCATTATCTATCACATATTATTTAGGGGACTAAGAAAAGGAAATCCTAGAGTCATATCCTGATTGTGTAGTGATGTGGGATCTCTTGGATGAAAAATATTCAATCCCAGGGTGGTCCTTAGAAAATGATGATATGATCAATGTTCAGTATAAAATTATGGCTCCACATTCCTTGAGGGAGAATATGGGGAGAGACTCATATGTTTCAATGTGGGATGTGTATCTGAGATCGAAGAATATATACCATGATATTTTAAGATTTTTTTACTGGCAAGGTATGAAGTGTGGCATCACATTTTTCCCAATCCCTTATAAACTAGAGGGTTATGGTAGAGAATTGGTGTCTACATGGTTTGATTTAATAATTTAATATGCATATATGTATGTGTGAAAATAATAAAATGGAATTAATGATATGGTAACCTATGACCCTGAGGATTCATTGTGTTGTTTTTGTGATAGTTGATCGGTTGATGAAACTAGTCCATTTCTTATCGAATCAAGAGAACCTTTTAGTGGGGGCGATGGGAAATATTTATGTGAAGGAAATAATGATCCTTAAAAGAGATAATTTTGGAATAATGTCAAAAAGTGACCAATGATTCGCATCATAGTTTTATAAATACTTACTTAAGGGTTTAGGTACCCAATTGAAACCATGCATAACATATCATCCATAGATTGATGGAAAGTCAAAAAGGGTGATCTAGATATTAGAGGATATACCTCCTGAAATAATTATAGAATTAAATGGAGTATGGGATGATCAACTAGAATTCGTTGAGTATGTATATAATAAAAGATTTTAGAATATAATTCAGATAGAACCTTTTTAGGAACTTTATGGTTAGCTATGTCTCTTAATGCTATTTTGGCATGAGTCTAGGGAGCCAACAGTTGTGTGTTCGATTATAGTGTTGGAGACCATTGAGAGAGTGTAGATAATGTAGATGTGGTTAATCACTAGTTAAATATGAAAATTATCATATTCTAACCAGAGGAGTTAACCATTTGAGTTTGTTAAAGGTGACTAAGTTTTCTTATGGGAAACTCTTCGATTAGGGCATCAGTGATTACAAAAAATAAAGGGAATCTAGATCCAAGATTTTTAGATTTTACATTACTAAGTGTGTCTGGATAAGGACATACTCTTAGGATATTCCTCCATGATATCAAGGAATAAATGATGTGTAACATGATCCTTAGATTTAGACGTACATGTTTGATCATGTGTATATGATCAATAGAGAGGATATAATGCTTCACCCTAACACATCATTCATGGAGCACTCAAAAAGGATTGTAGACCTGAGTGAGAATGAATTATGAGGATAGATGGTTCCACCTATCAATGTACTATGGAAGCATGGTCAAATTTAAGAGGATACTTGGGAGTGTGAGTTTTGTATTCAAGTGAAATGGCTTGAGTTAATCGATTAATACTATTAGAGTCACTTCTTAGGTATAATAATTCATTAGAGTCAGATAATTATAGCATCCTCAACATTCAATGAATGTTTTGTTTTTAAATGTTACAACATATCTTATCTTGTTTTTATCCAACATATTTGTGGATTATAGTTATAGGGTCTCAAAAATAATTGTTAGAGGTCATAGGCATGTGTGGGATATTTAGTCACTGAAGCAAGGCCACTGGCTAACCAGTGAGGTGCTTCGACCAGTTAGTGGTGCTGATAGCTGGACCTAAAATTTTATCGATCCCATCAGCTCACTAGTGTTGCCTAGATGAGTGTTTCATTAATGGTGTTTTCAAAACTTTATTATAATATTATTTTTAGACACACGCTCACCCAGATCTAACCCTGTTAAGGACATAACCACCTAGATATATCTCTATTTGTGTTTTAGGCCTCCTCTTGAACCCCTCTTGGGTGCTTAGAATATAAAAAAATACATTGAAATCCTTAAATGTAAGATAAATTTTATCTAATCCTAATTCTCCTTCTTTCTCTGGAATTAATCATCAATCCAAGATATATTAGAAATATTTATTAATATCCACTGGGTATAATAGAAGATTTATGATTGATTGATTGATAAATGTCAGATTATGAGAATTGGTGACCACTCCTTGATCAATCCAAGGTCATCATTTGGTGATAAATATCTTTTGATAAGATAACGTGGAGTCCATATTCCAGAATTATATTTTACCTGAATCCCAATTATATATACTTTTTAAGATGAATTGGTTCTTTTTTATGTGAACATTGGTGTGTGGGCATGATTCAAGTATCTTCCCTTAGTGGATCATGGAAAATATCACCAACACGCTAAAGGTATGATGCTTTTACCATCTTAGTCCCTTGTATAGAGTTTTTTTTGACATTTTTAGATTGTCCGTATGTGCCTAGTATAGAGTCCCTTCCATGATATGGTATGTTTTCCTTGTTTGGGTTGACTATGAGACCCTTCCATGTTATTTCATGTCTATTCCTTTCTATGTCACAACTTATATATTTTTATTTCATTGTATGGGGAATATTTGATATGCTATAATTGTTCCTTGATGTGTTGTGCCTTACTTGTGTATAGTTCAATGTTTCTGGTATATTTTTATGATATATTTTTATTTTCTATGCCATTATTTACACATAGATTTGTGTATAACTGGTGAAATCTCAGTTTCATTATTCATGTTGATTGGTAACTTTGATGGACTTAGCTATCCCTTAAGAGGGGGAGCTTAGTGGACATGGATCACAGATTGTGGCTATAGATATAGGGTCAATAACTTTAGAGTTTTTCATGCAATTAAACCATTGAGGTGTTATTTATTATTTCATTGGATTAGGGTCTATATACTAGTATGATATACCTATGGGGAATTTCCTTACTCATGTATAGAGTTCCATTGATTTGGGCATGCCAAGCATGCTTACTATTAGAGGACTATAGGTACCCATGAGTCATGGATGTTAATTATTCCTTAATCAAGGAACTAAAATTATTCTTAGGTGTGTATCGAGACACAAATAATGATCTAAATAATGTGGTTACAACTCCTTTCATTTTTATGGCATGAATCCAATGAAAATATAACTAGGGTTCATGGAAACATGGATACTTCATGATTTATTGGCATTTGATTGGTCATATGATGGTATTCTCAATATCGTTTTCATCATGGCATAAAAATTTATTTATATATAGACTTAAGTAAAAGAAAAATTTGTTCTGTCCAACTAGGTTTATTCTCACATCCTCTAGGGGAATCTCGGTGCATGTGAAATCTTAATGATCAGGGATCTAGAGAAGGGAAATAGGCCAAGGGTAGGTTGTTGAGGAGCATAGAGTTAATATATATATGTGATACTAGGAGAGACTCTAGATAGTTTCTAAAACATATACTATTTATTTATTTTATACCACTTATAGTTGTTGAATTTCCACATTGGGGTCGGTTTGGATTAATAATGTATGACATAGAATAACATATGTTAGAGCATCTTGTCTTTGTTATCTTCCACTATGATGTTTGCTTTCATTATTTATATATGGTTGTATTTTTATATATGGTTATTATTACCAAGGGTATAGTCTTCCTACAACACCTTAGACCCACACCGCTAGTCAAAAACTATTATTTATGGAGTGGCACACATGAGGTCATGTGGAACTTTTAATTGAACCTAGTGATTCAAGTGTGGGTGCAATAAACATATTCCAACCACCACTATTTTAATAGAAATCCAATAAATAGAACTCAACTAGTTCACAATAATAATGGATAACCCACTGGAAAAACCACCAAGTAATTGAAAAATGAATTGAAATAATTAAAAATATATCTATATAGTCTAGTTGAAATGATTAATAATAATATTGGGGAATTTACATCACAACACATTCAAAATCAAAAAAAAAAAATAATCTGAGCTTGGTAACAATCTATATTTCTAAATAAATTCACTCTACTCAAAAAATATGATTCCTCAAAGATTAGTCTCAAAATTAAGGATGGTGAAGAGAAGAAAAACGATTTAATGATTGAGAGGAAATCCAAAAAACCATATAAGGAAAAAGTAAAACATTTTATTACCATTTTACTCAAGAAGAGATAAATTAATGAAAATCACGAGAAATAAATTCAAAAAGAAATCATGGATTCCTCTACAAAAGAAAAAATCAATATAGCCATTCTGGAAGATCTAAAATAATTCCCAAATATATCAAAATTTATTATGGAATTTAGAACCATGAAACTGAGAATTAAAGGAAATGAAAAATTTAATTTAAGGAGGAAATATTCATCATTTATTACATCATAAATTCTAAAAAAAATCAATATATATGAAATATTTTGATTCCTTGAACCATTAGATCTATGAATTTCATATATTATTTATGTAATCAAGGAGCTTTCTATTAATACTAGGTGACATTTTTTCTTTTCAAATTTATAGATTATATATCTTAAACAAACCAAAGAAGTAATTAAACAAGTTAATAGATCCAATATACTCCCTTCATGTCAGATATGTCACCAATTACATTGGGAAGACCATTATTGATAAAATCAAAGACAATAATCAATATCGATGAAGGAATTTTTACAATGGGATTTAGGGATTTTTTTTCTATTTAAGATCTTTGATTTTATGAAATATCATAATAAAAAAATTCACATTTTACACACTTAGATACTAATGAACACTGTTTGTGTGGAGATTTATATTATTTAGAATAAATTTTATATTTTGGTAACAAAATTATATTTTAAAATATATATAAAAAAATTTGGAGTAACTTGAGAGTGTTATGAAAATATGTAAGGATGGGTTAAATTCTAATTTTTTTATTGGATTTTAATTATTTATTCAAGAATGAAGGAGATGAAACTTTACCTTTGTGTATGAAAATCATTTCATAGAGGCATAACAGACCAATATGATTTTATATTTAATTAGGAACCCAAATATATGAATTAGAACCACTATCACAAGGATTAAAATATAGTTTTTTAATGAGAGAATAAAATCATACTATAAATATTTATAGAAACTGGTCTTATCAAAATTTATAAAATAAACAAGCAACTGAAATAGAATATAAACGATATAAGTTAGATTATATAAGACAATCGTGTGATCAGTTCTAAAATTTTAATTTATAAAAGTAATTGTGAAAATGATGCAAAACCTATTAGAAAAAATATTGAAGTCTTAACCCAATAATTATGGAAGAGTTAAAAAATAAATTGAAAATGTTTTAGTGTTATAAATCATCTACCTAATCTTGGATTCATGTTAGGTTAGTCCAATTATAATAGTTCCCAAAATATATGGACTTATCATTATAAAAAATAAAACAAAATGGCTTAACCTATTTGATAATCCAAAATATAGAGAGACCTTTCATTGAACATAATAAAATAATTCTGGTCATATTTATAGATCATTTTCCTATACAATTTTATTATTAAATTCATGAAATACTATCAAGAAGATCCCGTTATTTATTTTTAGACGGATTCATAGACTAATTAAAAGCACCCATTTCACCTAAGCAAAACGATAATAAAAATTTATAATATCATTATATTAACTTTTCCTAAAAGTTAAATAATTTATATTGTGAAATTCCCTAGTAACATTTCAAATATTCAAGTTTTTAATTTTATATGACTTGATTAGAGAATGTATGGAAATTTTTATTCTGGATATCACTATTTTTGGAAATTTATTTGATCATTTAATTTCGTAAATAAGAAAGGGTTTTGAAACACTATACTGAAAAGATCCCTTTGATGAATTTTAAAAAACGTCATTTCATGTGTGAAAAATGAATTGTTCTTGGGGATTTAATTTTTCCAAATATTATTGAGGGTTGAAAAAAAATTTAAATAATTATTAAATCACCCTATCTAATATGTGTGAATCTTGTTTGGTTCTTTTTAGTACATTTTTAATTATACAAAATAATCATCAAAAACATTGTCAATTTTTTTTACTACATTCCATGTTTTTTATGAGATTCTAAATTTATTTATGATTATCATTATAAAAATAATTTGGTAGGATCAATGGTGAACTGACCCCAACACCCGTGATACAACCCCTAAATTTGAAACATCCATTTGATCTATTATATGATTATTCAAAATATGGTGTGGGTGCAGTTTAAACTTCAAGTATTGAAGGAAGAAACCATGTCGTCAACTATGCTTCAAGAACACTATGTGCATATCAGAACCACTAAACCATTACAAAATAAGAGTTCTTATAAATTTTTTATTCTTTTGAAAAATTCATATCATATATACCTAGGTGAAAATTCACTATATTTTATAGTCATGAGACCCTTAGGTACCTAACGAAGAAGATAAAAGTAAATTCATGGAAATTCAGATGGAAATTATTATTTTAGGGGTTTTATGTGTAAATAATGGACTTGAAATAGGATGAATGTAAATTAAAAATTCCCATGAAAGGATAACATATATAAATATGGTAGAAATACCCAATTGAGAGACATTTAATGGAATCATCCCTAGTGAAAAAACTATTTGGTGGAATGAGTCTCTATAGTATGTAAGTATGTTAAATTTTGTAGTAACCTCTAAAGTTCCCTCATACTTTTACCAGTGATAAATTGAAAGACTCAAATATGAATCAAAATTTTATGTATAAAATGATTTATATATTTGGAAAATATAGAGTAATTAATTATTAGAATATTTATTTTTGAATGTTATGTGTAGTCCATTCATAACTTATGTCACATATTTGATGATGAATGAAACATTGAACATTAATGAAATACAAGATAATTTTTGGAATATAATAAAATATTGTTAATGGATTCCCCTGAATTTTATCAAAAAATGTAAGAAATATCAATTCTATGGAATAATAAAAAAAGAAAATAAATTCCACAATGAGTAATGATTTTTTATTAAAATTTCAAAGTATAAGGAATAAATTTCACATGAACTTTTAACATGTATTTCAGACATTCATACAACTTTTTATATTTATATTATGTTTTATAATGAGTTTAATAAAAGGATACAAAAATTGATGAACTATATATTTTCTATGAATTTGTTCAAACTAAAATATGTTGATGATTTTGAATCCAAATAGCATTAATTGATGGTCAAGGAACCAACTTTTTAAGTATAATC
Source organism: Viscum album (assembly GCA_963277665.1). Lineage (NCBI taxonomy): Eukaryota > Viridiplantae > Streptophyta > Magnoliopsida > Santalales > Viscaceae > Viscum > Viscum album. The sequence continues at coordinate 308,317,749 of OY728153.1, read as the reverse complement.
AAGGATGATTTGATGAGAAGATATTGAGTAATCCATTAAACATAAACTCTTTATCAGTCATAGATAGAGGTGAAATCTAATGTTTCCAAATATTAAGAAAAATTAATTTTAGATAATATCATCTATCAAGATGGGAAATTTTCTTTATAAAAGTTAGGAGAGACATTGTGATCTTACAAGAACACTTATAAAATCATAATTGGAGTAATACCCTACCCATTGATCTATTTTAAAAGTTATCATATTCTTATGGATTTGGAACACAAAACCTATTAGGATATCAAAGAGATAAATTTGGATTTATAAATGGATAGAAAAGAAAGGATATTTCATATATATGTTTATGAATAAACAAAGGGAATCATTTAAGAATTATATAATTTATATTTATAGAACAAGAGTGACACATGAAAAGACGATTTAGTAAAGAAATTTCCACCCAAGTGAACAACTGATAGTCTATAAATAATTAATAAAATTTATTCCATGTAAGTTTAATTAAATTGGGAAGGGAAATTTATCATTACCAATGTTTATCGTTTTATTTCACCATAGATATCTAGTAGAGGAGAAAAAAACTATTCACTCTCAATAGTCCCAATCGAAGGAGTATTTTGTACATATGTAAAAACACTAATGGAGGTGGTCACACTCCTCTAACCCATCTTCCAATAAAACCATCTAGTTATAAATTTCCTTAACCCTTTTAATTTTTATGAAAATTTAAAATATACTAAATGTGTTAACACATATTAGGATTTTATGGATATACAAAATGATTCATGTTAATAAGGGAACCTAAATAGTTTTATGAAATTGTCATTTTTTTATTTCTGGTGTTTTTTAACTTATTAAGATAAAATATAATACATTTTTAAGTTATAAAACAATTCTTGTTTTGAGGAAATTAATTTTCTCTGGATAGATGAACTTAAATTAACGGACAAATGAACTTAATTATACATTAAACTTATTGTAAATACATGAAAAGAACACTTATTCTTTAATTCCATTCTAAGAAACTCTATAAACTATTAAAAGAACTTACATGGGAGGATTCTAAACCATTTTTGATATGTTATTTACAATGAGTTTATTTCTTGAGATAAACAATACATGTTTGGATAACTAGAGTTTACTATGAATTATAGTTAATCCTTAGAGAATTGAGGAACATGTATTGAAAATTATGTATGAATTATTTTTTTATTATAATATTTCTATAATTTTTTTAAAACTTATCCTAACATATGAATCTTGAATAAGACTATAAATTCTTTGAAAAACTTTTTTGGACTCCATTTTAAAATCCTAAAATCATTAAATTCACACTCTAGATGTAAATTCATGGTCATAGTTGAAATCATGTGTGGTGGAAAATATATTTTCTATGCATATACGAGGAAAAAAATCATGTGTGGGAAATTTGGTAGAAAAAATATCCTTAAAAATTAATAAATTGAGTTTAAATAGATATTTGTTGTTGAATATTCTTCTATATCTTCAAAGGAGTTGGGATTTGACCTATTTTAAAGGGGAGTGAGTGGGTATACTTTTCTTGAAACTAAAATTTAAATCATACATTTTTTCTTTTCATTCCAAACCTCCTCATTTGGCCACTGATGACTTCAATATCAATATCTACCAAGAATTAGCCACAAGAAAACTCTATATGACATTATGATAAAAATAATTAATTATGTGGATATTTAGAAACACAAAAATCCTATAATGACCCATAATTTATTTCTTATTAAGAAAAACATTCCTTCAAATTCATACATTGTGTATAGAGAGATATTTCTAAAACATTTTGGTATAAATGAGAATAGTATGATAAAATAAATGGGAATACATAGAAAAAAACTCATGAGGAAATTATAATAAAGAACATATATGAAGCATGATATGATTTGGGTTCCATGGATATTAGAAAAGGAAACTCACTTTGTCATATTTCCTGAATTTTACCGTAGTATCATTTTGTATTTTCACTTCCAAGAGTACATGGGATAAAGTATAGGGGAATTAAAATATGTAATTAATTCATTATATTCCTTTAAATTTGAATTAATTTTATTCCACCGAATTTAATAATTAACTAATTTTTAATATGTTTTGATATTAATGTATTAATTCATTATATTTTTTAAATGTTGATTAAAATATCCAAAATTATAAATTTATTGGACTTATTAATTTCTGGAATAAAATGAATGCCCATATTTTTATATTCCATTTATTAATTATATTTATGGTGTAAGGGAATATGAACATGCTTTTTTGGAATTTGGATTGAACATTGTTGATGCATATGAATCATATTTATATGTTTAATATTCATATTAGAGCCTCTAAGGGATTCATAAAATTCATTCCCAAGAATTATGAGGTATGTGATATTCAATTATGTGATAAGTAAGAATGAATTATAGTTGTAGAGAGATATGTAATATTAAATTCAATATCATGTAAGAATAAAAAACATATATATAAAATTTATTTCATCTTCAACAGGATATATAAGATTTATTCCGTTATAAAATCACACCATGCTTGGAGGAATTCATATAACATAAGAATAAAATTATTAAAATCACTCATGAAGAACTATAAATGTAAAAATTACCTCAATCCTACATGGATACCTTGAATATTTAGGGGAACCATATTGGATATTAATTCATGAATGATTAACCAAATTAGGAAATAAAGAATCATATGTTTCAATTTTCCCCCAATCCAGTGAAGTAGAATTCAAAAGTATGGATTTGTATGAAACACATGATTTCAAAGTAAATACAAAAAATCCCCATGGATGGAATCCCATCCCACTCAGAACAAATAAAATCATTAATAGTCTCATATATTGGATCCATAAGTTATTTAAAGGGATTCAGGTCTGGGAATGAAATAGTTTTCATTTTTTGGAGTTATATTTTTAGTGTATATTATATTTTAATATAGTCAACTAAGATTTTTCAACCATTAAATCGAAGAATAATATCTTTTTAGTGATTGGGATTATTATGAGTAGAAACTTTTGATTATTATTTAGCTTAGATATCCATAATGAATTTCTCTTATGTTTTTTGATCCTTGTTTCCAATGTTATGATATTTTCTAGATGGGTTTGTATTTAGTTTTATATTTTTGTACATTGTCTGTAGCTTGATTTGGTAAACATTATTCTTTCTCTACTATATATTTCTTATCTAATGTTGAATTATAATTAGATTGTGGTGAATCATTTATCATTTTTTGATACATGTGTCAATTATAGTGAATTATTGTTAAGTTAATCATGATTACCTTCACATGATTAGAATTTGTCTTAGTAATTAATTTATAGATTATGGTTGAAATGTCATAAATATTCTATAATATCTCCATACACAACTAAAAATGTGGGTCACTCTGTAGTGATTATTTAGGGATTAATAATCCCTTTTATTATCAATATTATATGAGTGATAAAATTACTATGTATTCACTAATTAACTAATTAATATTTTAAGGATTTATTATACTACGAATGGGAGAACAAAACAATCGATGATAAAACCCATAGACCAATCACTAATTTGATCCCTTGATAATCACTTTTGTTTTAAATTCCTCTACATGATGTTTAAAATATTCATACAAATAACCCATTTTATTAATTATAACAACATGGATTTTCACCCATCCTTGGAGATAACCTTTGTTAATTGCTATACAATATTCTTACATTACATTGTTAATTTATTTTTTGACACCTATGATATTATTTTGTATATTTTTTTATTATAAAAATTATGATATTAATTTCTTATATATTTTGATTCTCTTTTGATGGAACGTGATAGAATATTTATATGAAAATTAAGTATTGTATTTATATAGTCAGCCATTTAACTGGATGCCTCACGAGAAAACAAAAAAATGGTAATGAAAGTGTCCTTATGTTTTATCTATGATAACACAAAAAAGTCCATGACTATATTTTCATGATATCTAAAATTATATATTCTCATTTTTATGATATCTATTTATTATGTTTTTTTATGATTATATATCCATTCTGTTATATCTATATATTATTTAACATTAAGTTATATTGATTGTTTACTCTTATCATATTATTTATTCCGTGATCATGATGTACGCTATTTTTATTATTTGTTATAAATTATATATAATATAATATAAAACTTCTATTTTATTTCCCCATTTATTTAGGTAATATTGAAGCATATTATATAAAATATTATATATAAAAAACTGTTTATTATTAAATATGAATTTTATAATTTTATAAAACCATTCATTCTATGTTCATGTAATAAACATTTAATGTGTATATATGTTTCAATTTATATTTGGGCTATTAAAATTTAGATCATATGTATGCAATCAAATGTATTATGATTCCACATAATAAATAATCCACCATGTTTGGGTAATCAAGTTTTAGGGTATTATAACTGGTATTGGAAAATGTTTATTAGAAACCTTAGGAAAAACATGTTGACAAATATAGGTAGAGAACAAAAATCCTTATGATGGACACATAGGGAATTATATAATGTATTTTAGAATGATTTACTTGATATGAATTTAGGATAAATAAATTTTACATATGAATAAATGATGGATAATGTAATATTCTTCATTCATAGTGTTAATAAAGACTTATTACTATATAAAATTCTTCATAATATGGAACCTACTATAGGATATAGTTCGTTATTAACATTTTATGTGAGTTTAGAGACAACCCAAATAAGAAATTAATTGATGATACATTTCATTATGAATAAATTTTCACTATAATAGGGTTATTAACCCATATCAAATTTTTTAACCCGTATAGAAGAACTTTTTGCACCACAATAAGGAATAACTACCTTAGATCAATTTACATGGAAAAAACCTTTATCCTTTAGTAGTACCACTAATCTATTATAATTTGAGAAAAATATTAAGTCCTTATATAATAATTTAAAATATTTATCACATATAAAATATGGTAATGTAATTATATTAGAATAATATTTATGGGTAGGTTTTTTATTATTGGGTTTTGTTAATTAAAAAACAATAATAAGAGGATGAATTTTAAAAAATAGTGTCTAAGAGTTTCAAGGAAATATTCTTAGAGAAGTATTTACCATTGGAGATTATTTATGGGATGAAAAAAATTCTTAAATCAATAAAATAGGAATATTTTATAGTTATAGAGTATAAATATAACTTCTCATGATTATAAAGTAATGAAAATGACTATATAAACAACCTGATGATTAATATTGTAAAATTATTTGATGGACTAAGGACATTTATTCAAAAGGCCTAAGTCCCCAAAAATATTTATATATTTGTAAAGATTTGGAAAAGTTACATAATTATAGAGAAGTTATTTTACACATCATAAATTCAAAAAGTAATGATGGAGATGAAGATAATGGCTGAATGATATACTAAAAGGCCCATTAATAGTAATTTAAACGGAAAAGTTGATTTTAGAACTAGATTTTTTTCAAGAAGTTGCATATCAGGTCATGTTTTAGAGGATTGGGAGTATGTTTCATGTGTGGGGACATAGAGATCACATGTGAAATAGAAATATATATTTAATTTTTTTTAATTCTTTAACTATAATGATACGAGCCACTATTAAAATCAATTCCCCAATCATTAGGGGAATCTAGCCAAAAATAATTCAGGGGATCGAGGACAGTTTTTTTATGTGACCAATATAAAAGTTGAAGCTAAAAAATTATATCATCGTAGGAATCATGGTTAACTATTTAATGTTATCATGTACAAAATTTGACTATCCTACATGAATTATTTTACCTCTTCAATGTTTGAAATGAATAATATAGAACCACTTAGTGGATTAAAATATGAAATATTAATTATAATGATGAGTGAGAACATAATTTCAATAATTTTTTATAATATTTAAATAATATTGTGTTTTCGGTCCCTATTTTCATATTTATTCTCTATAACCATAAAACAATTTGAAATAATGTATGGGATAGATGGGTTCTCATATTATATAGATCTATTTCACTTTAAAGTGAAGGAGAACAATACATTTCATGTTGGTATTAAATAAATTATTTTTAGAGGGGGTTTTATTCAAATGAGTGATATAAAATATAAACGCTATATATTTTCTAAGTGAGATACTAGGAAAATAATTAGACTATGAACAAACCATGAAAAATATGGATAATATAAGGATATAATACATACACATCACAAAATATCACATTGATGTATTTCCTGATGTTTTTTGGATTTATTATAGTTAGGGAAGTATAATTATCTATTTATATCATCCCTAGTATAACCCTCATATTGAAAATAGTATACCATATATATTTGAAATAATTTTTTTATAATTAAATCAACAAATTCAAGAGTAGTTGGATATTTCATTTATGTAGTTGATTTTTTAACCTCCTATAGTTCTCTTCATATTTTTGAAGAATAAATATGGGTTTATGACATGGTTCATTGAAAATAATTAGATCAAAATTATAATTATAATGAGTAAGTAACTATTTTATGAATTATTTTTCCAATATAAAGGGGCTAGATTTTTTTCCAAAATTGATCTTTATTCAAGATATAAAAACTAAAGGTAAATAAACAAGACATTCTATAAATATATTTCTATATATGGTATGGGAATAATGAATTCATGGTTATTCCTTTTGGGTTAATTGAGTTAATCTTTATATTTAAAGAATTAATGAACAATGTTATCAAGGAATATCAAGAAAAAATTATTATTTTATTTATTAATGATATCCTAATATATTGTGAGATTTATGAGGATTATATGAATCATTTATAGATTACACTTGATACTCCATGAGAAAAGAAGTCAAATGGTATGTATTAAAATATAATTTTTAGTCTCAACATGTTTCTTTCATTGAAAAAATAATAAAAAAATGGAATAAGTGTTGACTGTCAATGAACATGATGGTTAAATAATGGCCAAATCTAAAAAATATATTTGAAATATATATTTTAATTTGTTTATATTTGTATTTTTTGAAAATATTTCCTTATTTTATAATTTTTTACCATGTTAACACATAAATGGATTAACTTCACATGGTTAAAATAAAATGTAGAAGGTATTCATTATCATCCAATTAAGAATTGATGCGGGTGTTAGACCTTTTTTCAACATATTCTTATAACTAGTGCTATATTTATTGTCAACCCATGTAGGCACTGGTGAAGAATATTTCATGTATTTTATTGTTGAAAATGATTCATTTCATGAAGAAACATACCACAATATAATCAGGTTGAGGAAGTAGAAAATCATTCTGCAATATATGATATTTTGCAATGCCCTAGTCATTTCTAGATTTTGTTAAGATTATAAAATGTGAGTAAACAGTGTGATGTTTATGATGTTAAGTTAACCGTATTGGAATATATTACACATATATTTTTATAGTAATTTTCACACTTCATTAAATTATATTCATGTAGAATTTGGAATTTTTGTTTGTTTTACTTATTTGGAATCTTTTCTATTATTTCTGGGTGTTTTTACCACGAGTGTGATATTATGGAATGAGATTCCTCACCATGTAATTTAAAGGGATTTAAAACACTATGGTCATGGCCTAAAATTAATAAACTAAGAGATATCCCCTTGTGTTGGATTTTTGGGATGGAATTTTGGGGAAGATATTTCATTGTCGGAATTGAAATGAGGGACCAAATTGTGGACCCAATAATTTTGGTGAGCCTATAATTCAAAAAATCACAACACTTTTTCCATCCATCGTGGTTTCATAGGATTTCTAAAATGATATCAACCAAGACATAATGGAGGTTGATTTCCTATTTTGAGGCACCATGATGAGAACCATTCGATGGTGAATATCATGATGAAATATTGGAGTCTCTATCCAAAATATAGAATGAGAGGATACCTAATACATGGGAATTATAATGTCAAAGGTCTTTGAAGGGCTAACAATGGTATACTATAAAAGCCCAAGATTTTACTATATAATTACATTTTAAATAAATATGATGTCCATAACCTTCTTCACAAAGAAAACCCAACCAAAATAAACCATTATACATTGTATATGGTAAAAATAATGGTAACCACAATATGAAATACATATAAAACCAAAATAATGGTCATTTTGGATATTATTTTATTGATAAAATTAACATGGATAAATAAATAATAAGATCATTTTATGCTAGAAATAAATTTTCTTTTAAAATTTGATTTTATGCACTTTCTTTTTAGAAAACAAATAAATTTTAGATAATTAATATGGTTGATATGAATAATATATATTTTAATTTTAATAATATTATATAAATAATTTTATTATTAATTGATGGAAAATAAGAATATGAATGGAAAACACTTTGAACAATTATTTTCTTATTAAAATTGTTTTTCATTATATTTTTATATTTTGTTTAGAAATTAAATTATTAAAAAATTGAATTCTAATTTAAAGAAATAAAATAATTTTTTGAATTCATAACTACCATATTATCTTATGATAATGTTTTTTTATTTTACTAAAATAAATGATTTCAGTTGAATAAAGAAAATACTATTTAACCCAAATAAAAATATTTTAATGATATAATGACGAACAATAAGTTTATAATTACTTTAAATGAAAAAATATTTTCTTAAAGAATAATTTTTTTTAAAAACCATTATTATATTATTACACCCATGATTATCATTTTTAGGACTTAAGTAATATTTCATAATAAAAACTATTTTTGTCATTTCTTTTAATTAAAATTATTTTGATAAAATTTGGTTTTTATTAATTTGAAAGAAACATAAGTTTTATTTTATTTTTATTATACTAATTTATAATAAAAAATAAAAGGAATTTATAATTTCATTCTACACATAATATTTATTCATAAAAATGCACTTTTCCTAAAAATGGGCTTTTATGCATTACATGCACTAATGTTAAAAATGATTTTCCTTACACATAGATATTTAATATGATAATTTAGATTTAACATTTTTATTTTTTTAGGACTCAATTATTTAATAAATTCCAAATATATTTTTTATGCATAAAAAATTATTTACAAAGGTAAATACACGTAACCACAGAAAAACAAAAAATGGTAAAAGTGAAACATCTACAGGTAATAGACATAAAAAGGTTAAAACATGTGTTCAAATTAATTTTTGAGGTATTATATACCTTATATCGTCAATTAATTCATTAGTTTTAATTTTTGGAGAAATATGACATGTTTAACATGTGATCCAATTAAATTAATTTTTTTAATTATAAAAATTCCATTCTCACCAATTATAAAAGGTGTGTATCACAACACATTTACAACCACTAAGAGAATTTATTTTCATCTTGAAAATAATATCTTTTACCATATCCTATAATCCTTTAGCTTTTGTTTGAAACTATGTTCATAAGATATTTTCTTATTATATAACAACCTATGATTGATGTATATAAATATAAACTCATTTTAGATGAATATTAAATAAAAAACATTATGACACATTCCATAACCATAATGGTTTAGGGTCCTTAGATACTAGATACATAATCCTATTATTTCATGAAATATCTTTAATGTTTCTAACAAAGAACACTTATTTGGTAAATCCCACTTAAAAGCAATCTTCTTAACATAATAAAGGGAAAAATAAAAAAGGGAGATATCATATGACTATTATGAGTAAAAATAGTATATATAAATAAATGAATGTATATGAGAATTAGATATGAATATGGGTAAGAGATCATGATCATAAATTAAAATGTTCATTAATAGTATGTCATATATCTTAAACACGAGTCATGAAAAAAAATTATCATAATAATATACAATATTCATAAGAGTGTAGAATAATTAATAACATATCATAATCCATGAGATAATATCATAGATATATGATTTTTAAAAAGATATAAACTTATAAAATTATGAAGATGTATAAATATAAATAGTATTATAAATTAATTTAAGGACATGAAGTCAAACCCTTCCATAAATTTATGAACATAAAACAAGGTTCACACATAATCTGGGTTGAGTGGATCCTTTAAAAACATTATTTTTGGATTCATGATTAATTCAATTATGTGTTGATTCACCAACAAGAGTAATTTTTATGTGAAAAATAGATAGATAAATATTTAATTATGTGAACAATATTTCTTACAAAGATAAATTATGGACATAGTGAAAAACAATCAATTGAATTTGCTTACAAAAATAGGTCACATCAATTTACTTACATGAATTTTCCTATGTTGATTTAGATACATCAATTTAATTACCTAAATTAATTATGTTAATTTCATTACATTCATCATCTATGTGTATTTTCAAACTTGATTCTATGAAATTTCATAGGTTATTCTAAAACTTGTTTTTTCCCTTTTTTTCAATAGTTGACATTTCAATTAGGTGAATTTTTTTTTCAGTATTTTAAATGTTTGAATGTTATATAATTAATAAGAAATTATGCTTTATGAATATTTTTCCTTAGATGTTATTAGGGAGTATTTCTAGGATATTAATACTTTCTATTAGATGATATATTTAATATTCTAATGGGTTTCACTACATAGTTTCTTTATTTTATAGAATATCAAGGTGAGCTTTCATATATATTGTTTTCCATTTATAAATGATATAAATGTTGAATATCATCTGGGAAACTACTATAGAAAACTTTGAAGTAGTTCATTGAAGTTTCATGCATGATTTCACTTTCATTAATATTAAATATTATTTATATTTTAGTGTTTTTGTGAATATAGAAGCTCCATATATAGAGTTTTAAGAACCTGTGAATATAAAATGAAGAGTTTGAGTATTACATGAATTGAAGAAGTGTTTCATTTTGTTATGGTGATCAACTACTTCTCCCATCCATACTAAAAACCATTTTATCCTTTTCTTTTCCCTTGAAACTCAGATTCTAGAATGGTTTATCTGGTTTATGGTTATAATTATTCCTATTATTCTTTTTTCATAATTGTAATGGGATATACTACCCATTAAAAGGTATCATTTTTCATTGTGACTCCAAAAAATAGTTAGGAATTTGGGTTGTGCCTATAGGGTAAAAATATAGGCTATTCAGGTTGTTCCACTAAGAGTTAAAAATATAGAAAGTATCAGATTTAAGACTCCTTGGGGAAAAGGATTTGTAATTGTTTTGTTACTCTAGGTGGGAAAAGTTCACTATAATATTCCATTATATTGGTTATAGTGGTTTTCATCTCTCTTTGTTCGGGAGGGGTATTAGCATAAAATATGACCATTTAGATATGAATGTCTATGAAAATCTCTTGTGTTATTTTAATTTTAATTTTTCAATGTATTAACATTATTACTATGATATATCATTGAAATTCATTAATTGATTTTATAAGGCTAGTTCACCCCCATCTTGTCTATTTTCCATTTAAACTTTGGAACAATAATTGTTATCGTATGAAGACCCCAGATTTGTTTATATTTATTTTAATTTTCCTAATAATTTCTTAACCAAACCATAATGGGAAAATATATTTTTTAATATGGAAGGAAAAAGTTTTAATGATGGATCGATTCCTCGAAAACAACCTCATTTTGATGGTAATAATTATGGCTATTTAAAATATCAAATGGAATATTCTTAAAGAAAAATAGCATTGATCGTTGTATGATTATGGAAAATCCATTCAAGTTTCCTATATATGAACATGAATATTTGGTTGAAAATTATGTGGTAATGTATGTTATGAATTACAAGGTGATGAATATATTGTATTATGAAATATAAAAGAATGATTATAGTTATGTTTTAGTATATAAAACTGCTCATGAAATCTATAAATTCTACAAGTTACATATCATGGAATTGATAAACATATTAGAACTAAGTTGGTAATGTTGAGAGATGAAAATTAATAATTTAAAATGGTTGAATATTAAACTATAAATCAAATTTTTAATAGACATACCACTATGTAAATGGAATGAGTTATTTTTAAGAGACTCTTAAGAATAAATTTCTTATTGAAAGAGTTCTTAGATTAGTTCCTAAGAAGTGGCATGCTAAAAAGTTCTCTATATATGACATAATTAATTTTATGGAATATAATTTTGGTGAGATTATCAAATACTTCTTACAATGTGAGATATACCTAAAAAATCTCATGAAAGAAGACAATTTAATAAGGAAGGGAATTACTTTTAAATCCAATGTAACTACATACTCTTCTGATTTTGAGTTGTAGAGTAGTGATAAAAACGATAATACCAATGTTTCAAAAGGAGGATATAGAAGAAATAAAGGATACTAGTCATTAAATTCAAATTGAATATAATCAGAAGAGTTAGTGTCAAATATTATATGTGAGTATATATAGATTATCAATACTAATCATTAAATTATATATAGAATGTTATAAAAAGTTCCAAGGTGTAGTTATTTTATTTTATAGAATATTTAAGTGAACTTTCATAAATAATTTTTTAATTTATAAATGATTTACATGTAGAATAACACCTGGGTAACATGTGTGGACTACTCTAAATTAGTTTTCTGAATTTTCATGTATGATTCTAGTTTTAGGAAAATAAAAGTTGCAATAACCTTCTGATTTTAAAGTTTATATGCATAAAGAAACTCTTTATATAGAGTTTTAAGAACTAGTGAATATATAATGAATAGGTTTACCATTACATTAATTGTAAAAGTATTATATTTTTGTTGTGATAATATTTTTCTCTTATCCAAACTAAAAATGATTTGATCCATTACAAATGGATATTTTACCATCGTCACTACACTCAAATTATGGATCTGTACATTGGTTATTTTTTAATTCATCGTCACACTATTATTCTATGAATGTAATTGAAATGGTTTATAATACCCATTAAATGTATTATTTTGGGTAGTGACTCCTAAAAAATGTATGGCATTTGGGTAGTGTCTCTAAGGGAAAAGACAGACTGTTTCGGTTGTGCCTCCAGGGGTTAAAAAGGTAGGGATTATCTGATTAAATACTTTAGTGGGAAAACAGATTTGTAATCCTATTATGACTCTAGGTGGGAAAATTAACTATAACGTTCCATTATATTTTTATATTGGTTTCTATATCTCTTAATTCATGAGATGCGTGATGAGTGGATTGGGATCATTTAGATATGAATAACTACAAAAATATTCTGTGTTTTTTTCTTTTTATTTTCCACTACATTAGCATTATTAATCTAATATTTCTTTCATATTCATTATTTCATTTTCAAAAACCAATTCACCCCTCTTTGGATATTTTTCAATCTCAACTCCGGACCAACAAGCTTGTGGGCAGGTCAACTAGGTCTACCCATAATCCTATAGACATAAAAACTATATCAATGCATAAAATTGTGAACATCAAATCAGGTTCATTTATATCATATTTATCACATGATTAATCCATATTTACCTAATGAATTTGGGGGAATATAATTCTAGATCAACCCATCAAATAATCATAATACATTCATATGTGTTCCAGAATATCATTAATCATTCATCATATATCAAAACTCATGGAATGGAAATAAGTTTCATAAAAATTTTAACATTTCATTATAGAATAACCAGTAGAACAAATGGGTTTTGTAAACATATCATCATCATACTAAAAATTAATATGGATAAAGAATAAATATAGTATCATTGGATTAGGTACCCAGTAAATCCTATGTACTATAAATGGTTTTATCATAGATGAAATATTATTATAAAAGACCATATTAATATTTCTTGATGAAAATACCCTTTTCATTATTAAATCACATATTGTAATATAAAATTTTTGCAAATATAAATACAGAAATTTTAGTTAAAAATAACATTTTAAACTTGTAAATAATGTTTTAGCGCATTGAGGGATCATGGAAATGGGAAATTCAATTCATAAAATATATTTTAAAACAAATATTCCTTTCACATTTGTAGTAAAAAGTCAAAATCAAATCATTCAGAAAAAGATAAGAATATTCCATTGAATAATGTTTACAGAAAACAAAAACGGGTAACAATGAATTTAAAAATTCATTGTAGAATAGTAAAAAAAATTTAAAACTTTTTGATGAAAACCTGAACATGGAAGAAAAAGGATTTTCAACCAAAGATGAAAATAATGTCAAATTATCTTTAAAATATTATTTCAATATAATTAAAAATTAATGATTTGAAAATTAAATGAAACAATGTATTATAAATAATTAACCATTGTATTATAAAATTAACAGAATTATTCAGATATTGGTTATCATATTCCATCATAAAAAACATAATTATTAATAATATTATTGAACAATGATATTTTATCATAAACCCCATACTACATTGGTATCCTTTGAATCAAAACCTCATGAAATATAAAACCATATATTAATTAAAAAATACCCATAATTTTAATTAAATCATAAAAAAATAAATTTATGGGAATTATATACACCACATAATGTAAATAATTGGTCTATATGGCATAAGTCTCATAAAAATTAATGCGGGATGCAAAAAACATACCTCAAGTTCAATTTTAATTCAAGGTTATTTAACATCCTATATAATAAATTTAAATTTATTATAACTATATAATATAGTTATCTAAATATTTATAATATCATATATTATATAATTATAATATTTTAAATTCTTTTTATTATTAACTCTTCATTAAAATAATCATTTCCAGGTGTTCACGTTTTCATTTTACACGAGAATTATGGTTCGATAATTATGGTCCTTTTACATTGATCATGGATCCAAAGTATCCATAATATTAAAATTGATATAAATATCATATATATTAATTATATATATAAATGTTTAAAGTTAGACATAAAAGTTGGTGATATAAAAATGAATTACACCATTGGTAGAAAACAAGTTGTATATAAGCATAAACGATGATTTCACCATTCGAAAAATTGTATGAAAGAAAGGAAAGTAACAATTCAAATTTAGAAATAAGTATTTTATCACATATGACATATTCTTTTATCAAATAAATACTTATTACTATGCATGTAAATAGAAAATGAAAAATGAATCCCATCATTTCGTGGAGGTGGCAGTCCACACTTTCACATGAGTGGCATTATTTTTTTCCAATGTATTGGAAGGTAAGAAGGTAGATTTTATATTATAATTATTTAATAATAATTAGTTAATATATATAATATATAAACATTAATTCCATCATAATAACCATCCATGAAGGATTGTGATGGAAAATGAATTGTATTGCAATGTGGAGGAGATATTCGCCACATACGCATGAGCGAAACTTTCACTTCCCATTTTATGGAATATTGAGTGGATATTACTGTTTAAATAATCATAATAACTTTTAAATATATTGAGGAAACATAAGTTATTATTTAATTATGAATAATATATATATATATATATATATATGTTATAAAAGAAAATAAATTTAAAGAGGTTGGGTAAGGCAATTGCCACTTTTTCAGTATGTTGCCTTTAGATCCTTTCTTAAGGACCCTTTAAATAGTATTTTAAGAAGTAAAGAGCCTCTAATTCATAGATAAGGAATTTTATAAGATAATTGGAAATGTTTTGGTTGAGATATATGGCTCATTGTTTTAAATAAAAGAGATAAGGGGTTTCCATTTATAAGGGAGGGAAATGACACACTTGGAATTAAAAAAAATAAAATATAAATAAGACTTTCTAAATCCAAATGCTTCTAAATGAATCATGATTAAAATAAAAATATTATAATTTCTAAACATCGTCATCTTATGATATTTCAAATGTTTTTGGTGTCATTTTAAACCTTATCTTTTGGTTTTACCCCTTTATTAATTGATTTTAACCATAACCATAGTAATGAATTTTTCTATAATAAAGGGTGATAATTTAACATTTAAGTAAACCATTAGATCATAAATGGATAAGGTTTTAAATTTTAAACCATTCATAATCATACTTTTCCTGTTGGAAAAGTTTTATTATTTTTTGGAAATAATTTGATAAAATATTGTTTCCATAAAATATCACTACTGTCATTTTTGACACTATTCATTTAATTTGAATTTAAAGTCATCAAGAAAGATATAGAATTCAAATAAAATCCTTTCAAACATCCCTAATATATTATATTTATTTAAAGAATTATTTTAACACAACAATTCACCCAAATTGTGCCAATTTTAATAATTTTAATGTTATTTATTGTAATTTTATATTAATTGATTAAATAATATGTTAGTATTGTGTAAGCAATTAATGTAATTATTATGTCACTAAAAATGATAAATAAATTATCATTATAAAATAAATTATTTGTTATTTTTAAAAAACATTTATAACCAATCTAATCCTCATTTTTGTCCTTATAAAACAATTTAGAGACATTATAGTCAAGAGAGTGGCATTTTTGAATTTTATTTACATAAAATAATATAAATTTTATTATCAAGGGGAAATGGAATCATATTTCCATATATATGATTTTTTTATATATATATTCAAATTTATTCCATTAAATGAAATAAGGTGATGTTTTTGGTTGATTATAAGACATCATCTCATGGTTTTAACACAATTTTACCCATTGTACCCTTACCAAGGTGATAAATATTCATCACTGTTAGTATTCATAATGAAAAAAAATCAACGGAAAAAATGTAAAAAATATTTAACTTATGATTCCAAATATGGAATAATTTTTCAGGATTAATTATCCTTATTTTTTTATAAAAACATTATAATATAAATTCTTAAAATGCATTGAAAACATTTTTTAGAAAAATTCATTTTTAAGCATAAATGTAAACCTATATCAAAATACTAAATATTAATGGTTCATATGAAAATTATTATATTATTATGAATAAAAATGGATAATTATTCACTTTAATATAAAATCCAAAATATAATTGCACTTTTACATTATTATATTTTTTGAAAAGAAATATGGATATTTGAAAAATTCATATTTTTCACTATTTGTTGAAAAATCAATTATTTAAGAAAAATCCAAGAATTTCACTCTAATTAAATTCAAATATGTTGATTTAAAATAATTATATTTATTTGATATTTTATTTTATTTAAATTTTATAGAAATTAATTATAATTTCCATACACATAATGTAATAAAAATCAATTTTGAATAAAATGATATTTGAAATCATAAAATAACTTTATAAAAAATTGACTAATATTATCCTAATAATTTATAAATAAATGTTTATTATGTAGAAAAAATATAAATATTTATAATATTGTGGTTACTCATATTCATACTCACCAATTAAATGACTATGTTATAAAAGTGACTTATAAATAATTATATTTTGAAAATATATGTTAATTCTCTTAATGAAAAATGTTGCATGTTATGAAATCTATTGAGCTTATTGTTCATTTAAACTAAATTTTCAAGGTGTTTGAACCCACCTTCTATATTAATTTTCCTTTGTAATTTTATCTCGATCATTAATGGTTAACAAAATATAAATAACTTTATTGAAAATCTACATCATGCAGAAGGATAATAAAACATATTTTAAAAACGGAAGGTGGGAAACAAAATGATTACATCAAATAATACAAAATCAGGTTTCTAGATAAAAATAAAATTGGTGGTTAGTTCAATTTTAGATATGGATAATAAAAAAATAATCTAAATATTAATAGATAGTGATAGAGAACATGGTCATGAGAAAGTTAACCAAAAAACCCATAAATATTTTTATAGGACGATAAGACCATCAATTAATCGAAAATAAACATAAAAGTATATCATTTTTATTTAAATATAATTTAGTAAAATTTTATGGATTATTTTACTATTAATTTTTATTACACGATAAAATGTTGTTAGTTGATTTATTTACATTTCAAAAACACAATTTCATCATATGGATGGGCTTTTATGAATTTACACTTCATCTCTTAATTTAGGAAATGAATATTCAAGATAAAATTTTCATACCTAAAGCACTAAAATTAGCATTTAACTGATAATAATATCTATAAAAGAATGATAATTTGTTTATTATATCTCTAGATATCATCAAACCCAAAATGGTTA
This sequence comes from Viscum album, assembly GCA_963277665.1. Classification (NCBI taxonomy): domain Eukaryota; kingdom Viridiplantae; phylum Streptophyta; class Magnoliopsida; order Santalales; family Viscaceae; genus Viscum; species Viscum album. The sequence continues at coordinate 308,299,615 of OY728153.1, read as the reverse complement.
TCACAATATATCCATTATGGACAAATATAATACATTAATCTCTAAATCTGAAAAATAAAACTAAAAGTTCTACTTAATCCATTGAAATAACATTTAATCATAAGAATCCTATAAAATGTGACTGAACAAGATTGAAACTCAAATATTAGATTGATTTTATCACATATTCTTCCATGATCAACTTAACAAGGATAATATTAATCACTCATAATGTCTCAAACCAAAATGTATATACCGTGATATTATATTCTCCAAAATATACTAATAATTCCTCAAAATAATGTCAAAATAAAATCATATATTCTCCCAAAATATAATTCACCCATTATTACTTAAAAAATCTCACATGTTAGCCAAAAATATTTTCTTTGGGTTCATCCTTGCACTGATAGACAATCGTATGTTGACTCAAAAGATCAAATATAATTTCCTTATTCCATAATTTTAAATGGAACCTACGTAGACAATGTTAATAGATGAACATAATCACATAAAATTTCACTAAAGGGTGAATGAATATATTCTCATAAGGTTCATTCATACAAAATTCATTATAAAATCCCAAAATTTGGAATGGAGTATATGTGTTCCCTAATTATAATGATTTACTTCAACTATTGTGATTTTATAGGATTTCCATTTGTCCTTTGACTTTGGATATTATTGTATCATATTTTCATCATTATCCCATGTATTATGTAATTTATTCACATAATTCCCAAATTTAGTGCATTTATAAAAATAAAGTTTAAATAGTGTATTAAGTTGATCTCTTACTCTATTCATATAATTTACAATCCTCTTCAAATGACACCATTTTTTTTGTTGACAGACATGCTTCCTAGACTTGAAATAACTTCTTATTCATTTTAGAAATTCACATGAGTTATCCTTGAAACATTATGGGAAAGTATTAGGTTGAAATTTATTCTTCTCTACATTTGACATACCACTAGAGATCCCATGATCTTAGATCTTCATTTTCTTATCACATGAGCCATGTTGGTTTCCAACTTGCATTTCTATTTTGAGTGCACATAGAATAATTTGTTTATAGTAATAAAAATACCTTATTCCTAATTATTTTAAAAGACTTTGTTTCAATCCTCAAAATAATCAATTAATTATTATTTCATTAATGAATATTAAACCATAATAATACCCTGAAAATTATATAAAATTTACCTCATAGTTTCCAATGGGTTTGTAATCCTTCTAATTAAACTCACAGAATTCCATCTCCAAATTTTATATAGATTATGGGGGAAGTACATACTGAGAAATATCCTCTTAAACTCTTCTCATTCCATGGATCCAATTTCTTCCTCTTCGGCTATAATCTCAATAAGATTCCACCACTGATCTGATTCTCCTTCCAAACAATAAACAGTTAGGACATTATTTTCATCTTTTGAGCACTGAGGAATGAAAAATATATATTCTATATAATTGATCCATTTATTAGAAACTATGGGGTCCGAATACCCATAGAGGTAGGGTGGATGTTGTCATATAAAATATTCAATGGCATGTTAAATTCCCCCTTGGTGCATTCGAGAGTTTAACATGATCTATGTTACCCCTCATAACATGAGGGAGTTGAGTGGGAATGTTAAAAACATATCTCATCTTAGCTCCTAATCCATTTTGTTTTCACATAAGTATGATCATTGAATTCTACATCACATTGATTATTCACATGATTCTTTTAGGTTCCAACCATTGACTAAAACAATCTTATAGTATGTGAAATAATATTTTTATTGGGAAATTAAATAATAATGAAAAATAATTGATAGGATGTCTAAATCGTGTCACATTATTTTAAATAATTTTCACCATTTGTATAAACTAGGATATCCTTGGTTATAATATATTAAAATCCATCAGAATGGTTCATATGGATAATTTGAGTATACCTATGAACATCTCCTAAGAGTGTCAATGTAGGTGTGAAGTAGTTATACACTCACATTGCACTATAACGTTGGTCAGTATAAATATAACAAGATATTTTTGGGGTTATTACCCCTAGATGAATATCTTCCAAAACCAAATCCACTTGTAGCATATAGACATGGATGTATTGACTAACATCAATCATTACTTATCAATGAAGAATTCATAAGAAACAGGAAATTAGGAATGAAAAGAAAATCTTTGATATCATGAGAAGAGAAAAAGGAGTGGTGAGATCCCAAGGGGGGGTAGTGATGAAAACCAAATACATCACCACTGATAAAAATATTTCCCTCCATGGGGAAATAGTTGAAACAGTGAATTTTGATGATCATCTTAAAGGTGCTCACAAGTGTGGCAAAAACATCACTGGCGACGTTACCCACTCTTAGCATATGATTGATGCCGATACCCTAATTGAGAAGAACCCTAAAATATATGATAATATTGGAGAGGTAATAAGTAGTGGGCTTGATGAAGCTAATAATCTTGATAAATTTATAATAATTAGTCTCTTCCAATGAAATTTTCTAGTCGAAAATCTCACAGAGATAGATGAAACTATTTATAACCCGAGTTTCGGCACTCAAGGAGTTTCTAGTGCCAAAAAATATAGTGAAGAAAAACAAGACAAATATCTCTACATCGCGCACCATCCCTACACCTCTCACGAGGCCATACTCCCAAGAACCAACTAGTTTTAGCTTAAATACCTGCTTTGGGGGAAACCATATGACCCAAAAACCGTTACTTAAGCTTTTGCAAACCCCTAGAGTTGAGATAGCTAGGGGAGGAAGACCTTTTAAAGAATACATGTTTCCTATACCAACAAAAATTCAACCCAAATCATTTACCAAATGAATAACACAAAGCATTAGAATGATATGAGAATCCCTATCACCATTCCTCAAAGCGTTCCTGGACTCCCAACTGACCAATATTACCCCAGAGATCATCACTAAGTAGCGTTTCAAATTATAATATGAAATGTTTTCACCTTAGAAATAAGATTCAAGTAACTCTACAATGGTATCCCTATGTAAAATAACTCTCAAGACCTATCAGACAAAGGAACACAAAAAACTAGGCCTAGTCAATCCTGAAAAAAATGTTGACAGACAGTCTCATGACTTAAAGAGGAGTAGCACCAACACCACGAGCACATATGAATTACCTTTCTTTAGATACTTTCATCTAGTAGGATGGAATGATTTTTCAAGAACCAAATAAGGAAATTATGCTTCCTAGGTAACTTCTTACACTAATATTTGGATTCTAAATCATCGAAGATACAATTCCCCTACAAACTGTCACAAAAATAATTTCTAAGATAGTTCGCAGTAGGCGACTCCATGAAAACGCACGTATCTAATTCAATCCCCAAACTGATGGTCACATGAAGAAGATTTTGATCAATATCTAGTATAGAATCAATGAAACATGCATAATGTTTCACCTCTCAAAAATAATTATTTGGAACTAGACAGCTAGGGAATAAGAGAGGCTCACTAACACCAAAATTTTCCTTCCAATAATGGTTGTCCCCACTACCCACCACCCACCTCACCTTCTCCCAAAGAAGATCCATATTCTCAACCGTGCACTTGGCCAGTCTTGTCAACATGTTATTGTTATCACCCCAAAAGATTCTAGCTTCTCCATATTTCCCATGCATGAATTTGGCTCATAAGGACTTTCCTTCAATAATATCCCATGACAGATTAGCTTGCAAGGACCACATGACATGCTGAATGTTTTGGAGGTCAATTCCTCCTACCTCGATGGGCCTTTCCAACCATTAACAGGAAGTCCAGTGATAGTTTTTGTTTATGTGGAATCTTTAAGGAAACCATCTAGGATCCATTTGATGAAATTGATTATTCTATTTAATGTTTTGGAGACTGGAAGCCCATGCAAGGTAATGGATGTCAAAACACTACTAATGAGAGTGATCATACCTTCGTAGGATATAAAGTGATTTTTTAATTGAGGATTCAACTTATTTTGTTATTGATGATATTGTAAAAAAATAAATTTTGAACCCTGGTATTCCAGATAGGAACCCAAAGATCAAACATAGGCAGAGATATCATAGAAATGCTGAGACTATTCAGGATTCTTCTTCTCCTTCTAATTGATATTTTTTGGGTAAGAACAAAATAATTTTATTAAAATGAAACCTTTTAACACTATAGGTTACATAAGTATCCATAAATTTAATTAATTTAGGGGTGGATTATTGTCCACCATTGAGAAAAAATAGTTTCATCGAAAAACATACTGTGATAAATTTTGTTCCTTGTGCTTGCACCAAAACGGAAGGATCAACCCTGACTGTAAACTGGTCTGAATATTTTCTAAAAGGGCCTCTTGAACTATGAAGAACATGCATTAAGATAGTGAGTAACCTGATCTATGCCCCCAAACTGATTTAAATAATCCAAAAATATTACCTGTGGTAGAAATTGAGACCCAAGGAGAGGCATAGAATCTGATGAAAATTTCACAAACCTAGTCTGAGAATACAAACATTATCATATCCTTGAGATTAAAATAGGAATCCAGCCTATCAATGTTTTTTTCCATATTCACCTTCACCATGATGTTATGACCCAAATTATTCTTGTTGTGTTCATCCAGCATTTCGGTAGAAATTTCAATATAGCATTGGATACCTCTTCTCTAAATGAACCCATGTTGTTCTTCCATAATAATCCTTGGAAGTAGGAACCCTATTATTTTATTAAGGAGGAAAGGTAGAATAATGTATCTTAAATTTCATATACAATAAGATTTTAATGATTGCGTTTCGTAGGATCCTTAACATTGGGAATTAGAGGTATACTAGAAGCACACGCTTCTATGATCAGGGGACCTCCCTTGAAAAAATCAATGATGGAATCCACAACCTGAAATTTGATAATGGACTATGAAATAGAAAAAAATCCCCAAGAAATCCATCAATACCTAGAGCATTATCATGATCCAAACAAGATAAATCCTCTAAGATATCATTCTCATTTAGGATTCTATTGAAAACATCATTGTACATGCTTTTTATGAGACATGAAATGCTTCTCAAGAAGTCAATATCACTTGAAATCCCCACTTGTCCGTATCTAGGATGATGATCTAGGCCATCCAATATATTCCATAAATGAACAACAACCATGTTTCTAGCTATCTCGATAATATTTTAGTTGGAACCATCATCCAAAATTATATTTCTTATTATGATATATTTAATTTCTATAATAAAAACCTGAAAAAATGAATAATTACAATCCACTACCTTAATCCAAATAACGAGAGTCCATATCTGACATCCCCTTTAAATCACAAGAAGTTTAAAGGAAAGATGGTTCTTCTTACTCATGAGAGAAGAAAAAACATCATCACCCTAGGGCACTTGTTGTCATTCATCCAACATAAAGATATCAACCTTAACATCATCGATACTAATTGGGAAGTAAAATTTCAAAGACCACTTTTGAATGTCATTTTTCAGATGGGGTAGATGATTATAAAGGCTATACCTTGAAGAATCCCTAACTAGATGGTCCCATTACTTCTTAACCTCCCGCAAGAAGTCCTAACAATGACACCAGCTACTTAATAATATAAAATAATCAGAACTGCTCTCTCTCTATTGGATATGGACAAGAATATGTGAACCATTAGATAAGGAATGAGTGAGAAGAGTAATTATGTAAATTATAAAGCAATCCATATTCTAAAGGTTGGTGAGAAATTGGTCCAAGAGACTCCAAATTCTTTGAGTGACCCTCCAGTTGTTGCACTTGGTATATTTGGAAACTGATAAACCCAAATCCATAAGACCATTAGAGGCAAGGAAATCACAAAATTCATCTAGATAACTAATATGCACCCGTGAAGTTCTTTTCTTCTCAGATTCCACATTGAATGTATTAAATTACCCAGTAATGATCCAAGTAGAGTCCCCGACCTATAAATTAAATATGTTTTTCCACAGATCCTTCTAACACGGGACATCATAGTTAGAATAAATGAGCATTAAGTACAAAAAATTTTCTATGAGATTCAACTTAGTAGTCATATGATGAGAAGAAAAATAAACCAAATCAATAATGTCTTCCTTCTTCCAGAGTAAACAGATCTGAGAATTAATGGGAGAGCCATAAATTTGCGAAGAGAAATCCATATGTTTAGAAAAATCTCTATGTTGTTGGGATTTTTTCTTTGGTTCCTTAATATATAATATTTTTATTTCATTAAATATTTTCAATATATTTCATATAGAATTATTCTTAGGAACACTATAATTAAAACAATTCTTCTTAAAATGGGTGTAAAAATATAGCAAATGGTGAGCTCAAATGCTCAGTAAAGGGAAACAATAGATATATCAATCCATGGAAATACATGAGAATGAGATTAAAATAAGGGTATTAGATCATGATCATAAATTTAAAAGTTCAGTCCCAATATATCAGAGATAATAAGAATGTTTTATGATATAAAAATTTATAATAATAATATTAGACAATATTAATAAGAGTGTAGAATCATCGATATTCAGTTATGAGACATGTCAGTATATCATAGACATAAGAATTCAGAAAAAACATAATATTAGAAAATTCTGAACAAATAAAAATAGAATTACATTTATTCATTTTGTTAAGGACAACAAATTAGGCTATCTTATAGACATGTAGATATGAAACCAGGTCCATAAATAATCTTATAGACAACAGAATGTTGGTCCATAAATAAAATTCTCAACATGAAATCAGGTTCACACATAACATATTTAGCTCATGAGTTATACTTATTTACCCAATTAATAGGAATGTTATATAATTTGTGGTATTTCTATCACATAATCATAATCCATTCACACATGTTCCACGATATCATAAATCATTCATCATATATCATAAACCATGGAAAGAAAATGTGTTCTATAAATTTCATAACATTTAATAAAATCATAAACCATGGAAAATTAATGGGTTTCATAAACATATCAGCATCATAATAATAAATCATCTAGAGAAGAATAATAATGGTATCATTATATCATATCTATAGAATATCCTAAGTTACATGAAATGATGTTATCACAGATGAAAAATCATTTAAAATATCACTAGAATATTTCTTAAGTAAAATTATCTTTTTATTTTTCAATCACATATTAAAATATAAAAATTTAATAAATACTAAGGAAACAATTTTCCTTTAAAACAAACATTTACTATTTTAAATGATTCTTTATTAAATTGAGCAGTTTAACATAGAGAAATTCTCTTCAATTCATATAAGTTGAAACGAGACTCTAGATTTTTTGGTAAAAAGTTAAAATTGATTTTTTAGAAAATTACAAGAATATTAACTTGAAACATTTTTATAAATGGTAAAAAATGATAAAAAAATGAATTTAATCATTCATAGAATAATATTAAAATATTCTAAAAAATATTATAATGTAAACAATCATAATAGAATAAAAATGTTTTTTTGACTAAAGAGAGAAAGAAATTCGGGTTTTTGTAAAAATTCTTTTTAGATATCATGAATACTTAAAAATAGTAGAATAAAAGGAAATTAGGTAACATAAAAAATTAAATATATTATAATAAAATTAATTAGATTCTTAAGATATTTTCCATATTATTTCATCATCAAAAACTTAATCATAAATAATCCTAATAAGCAATGACATTATGACATAAATTATTTTCTACTTTAGTAACCTCAATATAAAAACCTCTTGAAGAAGAGAACCCTAGATGAATTTTTAAATACACAAAGTTTTCATTTAATAACCATAAAACAAATTAATGGTTAGTATACAGACAAAAAAAAAGAAACAAGAGGTGAATATTTCACAAGTCCCATCGAAATAAGTGAGATGATATACCCTTACCTAAACATAAATAAAACTAACTTTAACCTATTATATGGTAAATTAAAATTTATTATAATTTTATACCAAATTTATTTAACAACTTATAATATGATATATCAAACACTAATAACATTTTAATACACTTGTAATAATAATTTCTTTTTAAAATCATTGTTTCTAGGGGTTCATTGTTCCGTTTTTCATAGGAATTTTAGTTCGGTAGTTTTGGTACTTATACTTGTATCATGGTTCCAAAATATATATGATGTTAAAAATGATAAAAATATCATATATATTCTTTATATATATATATATAGATTAATAAATAAAATGTGGAGATAAAAAATGAATTACATCGTTCATGGAGCTGGTAAGCCGTACATATGCACAATCACTGCTTTCACTTTTTAACGGATGGAAGGAATTAAAGTTATATAATAAATAACTTTTATTGAATTAATATTATATAATATTTATAATATTTACTCATTAAATATGTCCTTATTTTCATCTTTTAAAATCATAAATAAAAAAACATATCACATCGCTTTGTAGAGGTGGTATTCCACACGTACGCATGAGCGATGTTATCGTTTTCCAACGAATTGGATGGTAAAAACTTTGAAATGAAATCATAAATATATATAAAATATTTATTTCATATATATACTTTATAAATTTTTTACCTATAATAAGAAACATCCTCTAATGATAGTGATGGAAAATTAATTGTATCTTTTTGTGGAGTCGACAGTCCACACATATGCATGAGCGATATTTTCACTTCCCATTTAATAGAAGGGATGGTTGATATTGGTGGTTTAATAATCATAATAAAATTTTATTATATTTAGGATAATTAATTTAATATTTTTTTATGAATACCAAATATCTATTGGAGTTATAAAAAAATTAAATTAAAAGAATTTGGGTAAGTTGGTTACATCTTCTTCGGTTGACCTCTTTTATATCTTTTCTTAAGAAACCATGGAATGGTATTTTATAATTAAAAAACTATTCATCATGGATTGGGATATTTATAAGTGATTTGGCTAATTTTTGGTAGAGCTAAATTTCTAGAATTTGTATAGAGAAATTATAGAAGGTCTGTCCATTTATAAGGATGGGAAATGAAACACCGGGAATTATTAAAAACATTAAAATATAATTAAGTAATTCCCAATAAATATTATTCCCAGTGGATATATATTTTGAAGAAAAATATGATATTTTAAATATATTATTAACCAATTAAATTCATACATAATTTTTTGTCATTTTAAACCTAATATCTTGTTTTAACCCCTTCATTAATAGATTTAAACTTCAACTAAGGTAAAAAATTTTGAAATATTAAAGTGTTAAATTGTATCTCTAAGCTAAATATTATCTCACAAATTTCCTAGTGATAATTGTTTTGGACATTTTCATCACAATTTTCCTCTTTTTAGGATTTTTTTATTTTAAATTTAATTAATAAAATTTTATTTTCATAAAATATCAAAAATGTCATTTTTGACACCCTCGATTTACTTTAAATTTAATATTATAAAGGTTGATATAGAATTAAAATACTGACCAATAAAATATAAAAAGCATGTTATATTTATATAAAATATATTGTTACATAATAATTTACCAAAATTGTTTTACATTTTATATTTTTAATGTCATTATTTTTTTATTAATTGAACAAATACTATGTTTGAAGTGCATAATAATTTAAGGTAATTATTCAACCACTAAAAATTATAAATAAATTACCATGACAAAAAATTTATCTCTTGTTTCACAAAAAAATTTATAACTAAAATTATCCTCTTTTTATCCTTGTGAAATTTTTTTTGAGACATTAATGTCAAAATAATGATGTTTATTAACATAAAATAATATAAATTTAATTATGCAGATAAAAATGAACCAAAATTTCATATATTTGAATTTGGGATGACTATAGTAGAATTTAACACATGAAATGAAATAAGGGAATGTGCTGGGTTAAGTTTGAGACCTTATCTCATTATTTTAACCTATTTTTACCCATTTTATCCTTATTGAGGTGATAAAAATTTATCACTGTTACTATTCATAATTAATAAAAATAAAAAGGGTTCTATTTTAAAAATTATATCCTAGTATTTCATAATATTATATCTATTTATAGATATTGAATATATATAAGTTTAAGAAATACATTTTAATATAAATTCCTAAAACACAATGAAAAATAGTTTATAGAAAAATGTTCTTTAATATAAAAATTAACTAATATCAAAATCATAAATGATACTATTTCAAATTAAATTAATTAGATTATGATAAATAAAATAGATCATTTTTTAATTTAATTTAAAATAAAAAATATATTAGATCCTTTGAATTAAATTTTTTAATGAAGATATATTACCAAATTTTAGAAATTGGTATTTTCCCTATTCACTAAAAAATTAGTTACTTTAGAGAAACCCCAAAATTTTAACCCAAGTAAACTTTGATATGATGGTTACATTTTTTTTAATTTTAGAAATTAAAACTTTTAGACATGGAAATAGGTCATTATAATTTCTATATACCAAATTTAATAAAAATAATTTTGTAATAAATTGAATTTTAAAGCATAAAATGATTTTACTAAATAATAAGTAATGGTTTACTACTAATTAATAAATAAATATTTATTGAGTAAGACCATTAAAAATATATTTCATAATTTCTTTCTCATATTCATACCAAAAAAATTCCTTGAATATGTCATAAAATTCACCATTAAATAATACTTTTTTATAATATATCTCAATACGCTTAAAGATCAATGTTGTGTGTTAAAAAATCTTTCAAGGTTACTACTATTTTCAACAACGATTTCAGGTTTTGACATCTGCCCAAGATAAATTGTTCCATCTCAATTTTATCTTTTCCATCAAAGGATCAATATTAGAAAATACCTTTATTGAAAACCCACATCATACAAAGTGATAATAAGACTTCTTCAAAAAATGTAAAAAGGGAAACATAAAGGTTAACTAAAATAGAACACAATAATATTCCCAGATGAGGATAAAATTAGTAGTATGTTAATTTAAAGTCATGATAGAGAAAAATAACATCCAAATACTAATATAGAGTGATAGATAACATCTTCATGGGAAATTTAACTACAATAAGTCTCTAAGTCGTTGAAGGATGAAAATTACATTGAATCAACAGGAAAAAAAGTTAAAGAGTATAAAATTATTATCTGAATATCCTTTTCTTAAATTTTAGGGACTCTATTAATGTCAAGAGATAGACCAGGATAAAATTTTCATACTTTATATAATACCTTTTCTAAAAAAAAATTTCATCCTCTAGTCGTGCTTCGATGAATTTCCACTTCATCTATTACTCCATGAAATGAATTTTAAAGATGATTTTTCATTCATAAAAAATTAAAATTAAATTTCAATTGTTCCTGGAAACCATAAAATAATGATAAGAAATTCCTTCTATCTATAGTTTTCATCAAACCCAAAATTTTTATCAGAAGATATTCAATATAGATAAATATAACACCATGATTTATAAAACCTCCAAAATAATTCCCAAATTTCAAATTAAACCACTCTAAATTTGTTATCCTTATAGATCATATAAAAATTTTCTTCCCAATATCGAAACCCAAAGATTAGAATGATTTTATCACATATCCTTCTTGGATCAACTTAAAAATTACAAGTTTTATCAATCATAAAGTCTCATACCTAAATATATATAACTTGATCATATATTCTCTAAAACATAGCAATAATTTCCCAAAAACAAAGTCCTAATAAAATAAAATATTCTTAAAAAATATAATTCACACAATATTTCTTAAATAATATCATATTGTAGAAATTGGTTTCTATTGGGTCTATCCTGGCACATATAGATTATCATAGTTTTATTCAGAATCTCAAATATGATATATTTATTCCTAAAATTAATATGGAATCTATATATAAAGAGATAATAAATTCTCATAACCACATCAAATTTACCAAAACAATGAGCAATATGATTTTATAGGGCTCATTTAATAGGCTTCCACATATATTATCCATATATTTAGTGAAGGATAAGTGTACCCTAATTATAAGGACTCAATTTAGAAATAATGAATTAATAATATTTCCCTTTTACTCAAAATTTGGAGGTTTATTTTTACTATTATGATTATTAACCCTTGTATTATGGAATTTATTCATATAATTCCAAATATCTAGGCATTTATAGCATAGAAGTGTGTGTGGTGTATTCTATTTAGATCTCCTTCAATTAATTTGATTTTCTTTCTTTTTCACATCACATCAAAATTATTTATATTTATGTCTAGGCCTCTCACACTTAAAACATTCTCTTTTTTTTCTTTTAGGAATTCACCTGAGTTACCCTTTATACAATTTTTTTTGTAATTGTAGGTTGAATGTTTTTCACCCCTCCATGTGAAATACCATTGTATCTTCTATGTAATTCCATATTCCATTTATTATCACCTAAACCATAAGATTTTATAACATAAATATTTACTTTGAGTGTATATAAAACAGTATCTTCCTAGATTCCAAGGTCCCTTATTGATAATGCCTTCTGAAGACTTTTTTTTCAAACCTCTAAATAATTTTTCAATTTTTCTTTTAGATTTGATTATCAAACTAGAATCATACCTTTAAAATATTGTAAAATATTCCACCTAGGTACCAATTGATTCATCATCATTCTTCTTAAGATCAAGTAATTCTTTATACATTTTTTGACATACTATACGATGAAAGTACTTACTGAAAACATAAAGTCTTAAAATCATCCCATTCAATGGATTCAATTTAATATTTTATCCTTATATTATTAATTATGTTCTACCATTGATCTTCTTCTACTTTCAAATTAAAAAATGACTGGGCAAGTTTTATGGTTTAATCACTAAAGAATGAGAGATATATTTTCCTTCAAATTTATCTATTTCTTAATAACCTATGGTTCAGAAGACCCACTGTTGAAGGATGTACATTGTCACATAAAAGATAAAATGGAATGTTTATCCATCCTTTGTGCATTTAGATGTTCAATATGATCCAGTTACCAGTCATAGATTCCAATAGTTGAGTGAGAATTGTCAAAAAACTATTATATCCTAGATCCTAAGCCATTTGGTTTCTCATGGTCATCGCATTTATCTTCACATTTATTATCCACATGATTCCTTCAGGTTCTAGAAATTAAATAATGACAAAAAAATATTGTGTGAGAAACAATAGTCATAATGAGAATCATATAATCATGAGAAATCATTATTAGGATTTCTTTTCCATGAAATATTATTTTAAATTTATGAGTCCTTAGGTTTAACCTTTACTATCCTTAGTTATTATCTATTAATAAAATTATAATGGTTCATAAGGAAAATGTGAATTAACCCCACCATATCCTTAGGAGTGATAACCATATGGGTCGTATTAGAACATTCACCATGCACCAGAATGATTGTTGATATATAATCAACTGACTCTTTTCAGGGGTATTTTTCCTTGATTCATTTATTCCTACCAACACCCACTTATAGTATTTGAATATGAATGAATTTCTAGAAAAAAATTTATAATCTCTTCCTTAGAAAAACATTAGGATGATATCCTATAAATAAAAATACCATTAGGGTATTCAAAAATGTTTTCTAACCCTAGTTTTCATTAATTAAAAAAACCATTCTCTAGTACCAAATATAGAATATAGAAATTTAAATATATAATGATTGCATCATTTTAGATGAACATTCAATACATTAAATTATATTTGATTCTAGAACGGTAAAGGTTTTGTGTCTTCGAAGATGAGATACACTGTAATTTTATTTATTGAAATATCTTTAATGTTTCCCATACGAAACATTATTTTGTAAACCCTAATTAAATACACTCTTCTTATCTCGGTAGAGGAAAAACATAAAAAAATTGACCTTAGATGCTCTATAAGTGTAAATATAAGAGATATCAATCAGTTTTCATTCACAATCATATGATACACATAAGGGTATGGGATCCTGATCCTAAATTAAAATGTTCACAACCAATATATTATAGATAATAAATATCATTCATGGTTAAAAATTTATTATAACAATAGAAAATATTAATAAGAGTGAAAAATCATAAATAATCATTTATGAGACATTATATTAAAACATCGAAAAATGCATACGGAAAAAATCATATAACAATATGAAAATGTATATATAGAAATAGGTCAACTAATTATGTTAAGGACAAGAAATTGGGCCCTCTCATAAACTTATTGATTTGAAACCCTGTCCACACATAATCTAATGGACATTAAAACTAGATCGTTGCATAATCTTATGAAAAATCCAAATCCATTCATAAAAATGTAAAAATTCAATAAGGTTCATGCACAACATATATATCTCATTTGTTATGCATATTTACCAAATACATTTGAGGGATATATAATTATGGGCCCACCCATCACATAATAATAATAAATTCATATGTGTTCCATGAAATCATAAATCTCCCATCACATATTATAACCCATGGAAAGTAAATAGGTTTCATTACAAAATCAATATTTCACTATAGCATTACCAATGGAAATTAAATGGGTTGTATAAACATCTAATCCTCATAATAATAATACATCAAGTGAAGGTGTAATTATGGTATCATTATATCATATCCCTATTAATTTCATTGTAAAATCAAGTGATCTTATCATAGATGAAACATTACTTTAAAAGATCACATAAAAATTTCTTGAGGGAAATACTTGTTTCATTTTTAAATAAATCATTAAAACATAAAAAATCAAAGATATCAATTAAAAAATTTTCATTAATAAGAACTTTTGAAAATTTTAGAGGATGATTCAAACAATTTATCAATCATGGTTGTGGAAAATTCCATTAATTCCATGTTTGTTATAACAAATCCTCCTTTAACATATTTGGTAACATTCAAAATTTCATATTTCAGAAAATAATAGTAATTTTCCTCTGAATTACTTTAATAAAAATTCAAACATGGGTAAAAAAATCTTTAAAAATTAATTGGATAATATTAAAACCCTATTGAAAATATTTTAATGAAGAAATGGATATAGAGGAAAATGGTTTTCTGAATGGAGAGAGAAATAATGTAAGATTTCGTTAAAAATAGTTTTTTAAGTACACTGAATAAATAAATATTTTAAAATTAAATTAAAAAAAATTTAATCTCTAGAATTAACCATAATATAATAAAATTCAAAGGATTCTTTAGATATAGTTTATAATTTCCTACCATTTAGAACTTAATCATAAACTATCCTGATAATCAATGAGATTGTTGCATAAATCCCCTACTAATTTGGAAAATTATTGAATCAAAACCTCATGAAAGATAAAACATTAAATGGGGTTTTAAATCACCATAATTTTCATATAATCATCTCTAAATACATTCATGTATATTATATACACAACACTATGGAAACAAGTGGTGAATATTTCACATGCCCCACCTAAATAAAAGTGAGACGAGAAACCCTTGCCATGAGTTCAAATTGATTCAAAAGAACATTAATTTCATGTTTAATAAATTAAAAATTAACTTAATTATATAAAAATTCATTTAATTACTCATAATACCAT
The DNA here is from genome assembly GCA_963277665.1 of Viscum album. Classification (NCBI taxonomy): domain Eukaryota; kingdom Viridiplantae; phylum Streptophyta; class Magnoliopsida; order Santalales; family Viscaceae; genus Viscum; species Viscum album. Next base: position 308,284,097 of record OY728153.1, on the reverse strand, counting down.
ATGTGATCTATTTATAACATTTTAACACACATTTATTAATAAATTCTTATTAAAATAATTGTTTCTTGGTGTTCACTATTTCATTCATCATGAGAATTTTGGTTTGATAGTTCCATTACTTTTCTTGGATCATGGTTAAATCATATAAATAATATTAACTATCTTATTAATATAATATATATTAATTTTATAGAATATTTTTATTCATACATTAAAGGTAGAGATTGAAAAATGAATTACACCATTCAGTTAGACGGTAGGTCCTACGTACGCATGAACATTGTTTTTTCACTTTTTAATGGATGGATCATAAAAAAGTTAAAAAATATTTCAACTTTAAGAAATTAATCAGGTCATATATATCATGTTTAATTTTTATATATATATTTATTACCGTCTATGCATAGAAAAAATGAAAATAGAATCACTTTGCTTTGTGGATGCGGTAGTTGACACGAACGCACAAACAACATTTTCATTTTCAAATATATTGAAAGGAAACAATATTGTTCTGATATTGTAATTATAAAATCATATTTAGGTTATAATAATCATATATAAATATTAAAATAATCCTAAAAACAATCCATTAAATATAGTGATGGAAAATGAATTTTATAACTATGTGGAGTTGGAAGTCCACATGCACACATGAGAGAAACTTTCACATCCCATTTGATGGGATTTAGGGTAGATATTGGGTATAATGTAATAAAAAAGATTTAATTATATTATAAATACTAATTTTTTTATTATTATTAACACATATTTATTGGAGGTAGAATAAGAAATAAATTTAGAGAAGTTCAGTAAGATGATTACATATTCTTGTAAATATACCTTTACATCCATTCTTAAGATCCCTTGGAATGGACTTTTTAGAAGGATAGAAACTATAATTCAAGGATAAGAAAGATTATAAATTTATTGGGTTGGTTTTTTTGAGTTATATGGAACAATTTGGTGTAAATAAAACAGAAAAGGAGTGTCTTTTTGTAAGTGTGGGAAAGGGAAAACATGGAATTAAGAATATGATTAAAATATAATAAAGTCATCATCAATAAAAAGGTTCCACAAGGGACATATAATTGAATAAAAATAATATATGGTGTAAATATCCTCATAAAATAAAATATAGATAATTTTTTTTTGTCATTATAGACGTTATCTTTGGTTAAACCCCTGCGTTAACTGATTTTAAACCAAATTGTGGTAACAAATTTTTCAATATTAATGGATTATAATTATACATATAACATAAAAATTATATTATAAACGTATAAGAGGTGATATTTCTAACAATTTATCATCATAACTTTCCTCTTCTAAGATTTTATGATTTTTAAATAATTTAATTAAATATTATTTTCCTAAAATAGAATTAATGACATTTTTTACCCTATACATTTACTTGGACTATAAAGTCATATAGATAGTTTTTAAATTAAAATATAAACCTTTCACACAACCTTAAATTTTATTATTTATTTAAAAAATTCATGGAACACAATAATTAACCAAAATTGTAATACTTTCACTTTTTAAAACCGTTTATTTTATTTTTATTCTAATTGAATAAATATTATGTTGGTGTTGCCTAAGAATTTAAGGAAATTGATCAGGGACATAAAATTATAAGGAAATTACCATGATTAAAAAATTAATTATTATTTAAAATTAAAATTTATAACAGAACTGATCCTATTTTTACCTTTAGGAAGAAAATTAAGGCATTAAATACTAGAGAGTGACATTTGGGAATTTAATTTAGTTAAAAAATATAAATTTTAATATGTATGGAAAATGAATCCACAATTGCACATATTTTAATTTTGGATATATAGGGTTAAATTTATTACATAAAATAAATTAAGGGAATGTTTGGGTTTTATTTTGGAGAAATTATCTAATTTTTATCCCAATTTTACTCATTTTTTCTTATTGAGGGGATTTATATTGATCATTATTACTAATCATAATGTCCAAAATTAAAAGTGTTGTTTTAATAAAATTTGAACCTAATAATTAAAAATATTGTATCCACATTTCAATATTTAATCTTCAGAAGTGACATAAACCAAATTGAATATAAATTCATAAAAGCCAATGATAACAATTTTTTGAAAAATATTTTTTTAACCATAAAAATCAAACAAGATAGAAATCATGAATATCACTATTTGAAATTAAATTAATTATATAATTATTAATCACATCAATCATATGTAACATTAAGAAAAAATAAAAAACAAAATGAGACTTCTAAATTAATTTATTTAATCAAATGAAATGAAAGTGTTTGAAAATCAGTAATTTTCACTATTCACAAAAAAATCACTCATTTCAGAAAAATCATAAAATTTCACTCTATGTGAATTATGATATGATAATTTCAAAAACTATAATTATTTTATAAAATAAACTTTATTAAAGTGACAAAAGTTAATGATAAAATACACAAACAGAATTCCGTATTAAATAAATATACTTTTTGAAACAAAAAATGATTTTACAAAAAAGTGAGAAATTATTTCTTTAGAATTAATAAATAATTTTTTTATTGAGTAGGGGAATTGTAAAAATATTTTATATGAGTTTACACATATTTATACCCACTAATTCAATGAATATGTTATAACAACCACAATTAAATAATAATGTTTTTTATAATATATCTCAATTCACCTAAAAGGCATCGCATGTTAAGAAAATGATCAAACTTATTATTCTATTATACTAAATATTTGTAGTGTTACTATAACGAACTATACTTTAAAAACATTGTTATTAATTCAGAATTGAAGCATACTTATTAAAACATATAATAAAACCATGGTAGGACCGTATAGGTATAATGTCTTTTGAAACTGGGAAACATAAACCACTGGTTCATAAAGCATCTACATTATCTCCCATTTATTTCATCATATACTGAGTCCCTTTTGGCATATCCTACTTATTACACTTTTTCGTGACCTAGGAAAAAGAAAACATACAAAAGGGTGAGCTCAAATGCTCAATAAGGGTAAACAAAAGAAATATCAATCATATCATATTAATAAGAACATAACATTTTGAAAATCTTAACCTGCAAAAGAGATCATAATATCATAACATGGGATAAATCATTGTAATGAAATGTAATACCAATAATAATAACATAAAACCTGAAACATTGTGGCATACACACATAATCATAGAAAATCATTTCTTATTAGTCAAGACTCATTGCCAAGACTATCATAGCGGAAAAAGTCCATTTCTGAACCGAGTTCACTCTTCGTTCCAGTCCTGTATCACGGAACCGGTTTAACTTTCCGTTTCAGCCATGTCTATCTCATGAGATATAAATCTTTACCCAATTAATTGGAGGGAGATAAATCTCCCACCCATCTCATAATGAAACCATTCTTATGTGTGCTACAAAATCATAAATAACACATCATAGCATAACCTGTGTAATAAAAATGAGATTCTTAAACATCATGACATCATAAAAAAATTCATATAAGATAAAGGACTTAATAAAAATAATTCCATCACAACATAATCAAATCAATGTAATAATAGGGATAGAAAAAAAACCCTATATTATCATAGATGGAAAATAATTTTGATAAAACACTTGAACTCCATTCTTGAAGAAAATATCCTTTCTACTTAAAAAACATTTTTCCTTTCTTAACATGTAATAAAATTTTAAACTAAAAGAAGTTAATTAAAAATAATCTTGAAAATTTGTAAAGGAATCTTCATGGAAATAATTTTATATGGAATCATAAAAATTTATTCATGCCATATATGTTAAAAAAACATTATTCTCGTACTTTGGCCAAAAATTCAAAAAGGATATCGTACTAAAAATGAAAAAAGATTCCATTAATATCTTTTACTAAAAATTCAAAAATAGGTAAAATTGTATTTAAACAATTGTAGTAGGATAAAAATAATATTACATATTGATGAGACATTTATGTGGATGATAAATATTCCCCAGTAAATACCGAAGTATAAACAATCTCGGATAAAAATTGAGATTTCGAGATTTTCCCTTACCTTAGGCCCGATATGATTTGTACATATCCAAAACTCCTATATAATGATTTAAACAATGTCATTTACTTATTCCAAAATCATATTCATTGTTATGATATCATATATGGTCATATTCTTATCTTCCTATAAGTAATATTTCATTGCTACTTGTTATTCAGGTGTTTAGTGCTTTATGTTCTTATGCATATTTTGTCGAATAAATTATTCTTCCTATTTTTAGGTTATAGATACATAATTTAAAGATTATTATTTTTATAATATATATCATATTTATTCATTCAATTCGTTTATATGATCATGGTTTAGTGAAGATCATGTTGAACGAATCACATCGCACCTTGGAGACGGTAAGCCGTACGTATGCACGAGCGACGATATCATTCCCATGATTGTGGAAATGTATTGAAGTGTATAGTGTATAATATTTTATAATTAATATCACTTAATAATCACATATAGTTATTTATTTTATTATTATACCCATCCAAGTAAGGTGATGGTGGAAAAACAGATTACACCACGGCGTGGAGACGATATTCTGTACGTACGCATGCGCGGTGATTTCGTTTACCATAGGATGGATCAAAGGTGAAATATGGATGTTTCATATTTATAATAACATATCAGTATATGCTTGATACAGATGTTATTAATTTATTATGAAACAACAAAAGAATAAGATGTAGAAGAAGAAATTAATTTGAAAGAATCGGTAAAGGATATTACCTCTTCTTCAACACGCCTCATTGAAACCTCCACTTAGGATACAAAAAATGGTCTTTGAAGAAGACCAGGACCTATAGTATGTTTCTAGGGAGGTTGGGAATAAAAATTGGCAGGGTTTGGCCGAGCTTGAAGGCTCAATGTTGTGTAAAGGGGAGAGGGAGGACGTGCCTTTTTATAAGGGAGGAGAGGGGCACCTTTGGAATTATAAGAAATATTAATTTATAATAAATTCCAAACCCCCTTAAAAATCTATAAAAATGACACAAATATGAATATTAGATGAGATAGGGTTGTAATATCATTAACTAATAAAATTTAGACAAGGTGTGAATTTATTTTAAACATTATCAACTTGATTTATCCTTATATAATCTATTTAATTTTATTTGTGGTAATAATACTGTAAATTTTAAATCATTTTAAATAATTAATTATATGTTGTGAATTGTCCATAATTGTATAATTTATTACATTATCGACCATATCAATTTTAATTTATAAATTTTAAATATTTTTGTGATTTTTAAACAATTTTATAATATGTAATTTTTATAAAATAAGAATAGTGTCAATTGTGACACTATTCATTTATTTGAATTTAAATAAAACATATACAGAAGATATGTTGGAACTAAAAGATTTAATAGATTCATAACATGTCATTTTTATCTATAAAATTAGTGGAGAACATTAAAAAGTTCATATAATATTTATTTTAATACATTTAAAATCATTTATTTGATATTTCAATCAATAAAATAATTTCAACATCACTATTGTGTCATAATTAATGATAATTATTTAATCCCTAAAAATTATAAATAAATTCATATGATGTAGATAATTTTATTATATTTTTGGGGACTGTTTACATCCGATTTTTTATGAAGTTTTTCACTAAATTAAAATTATTACACTTATAAGATTTAAGAGAGTGACATGTTTTCACTTTCTTTGGTTTTAATAATAATTATAATATATCATGGTCAAAAGTCCAGGAAATGAATCTAGTCCGACCCTTAAGTGATATGAGTCTACTTTTATTTATCCAATAGGATTTTTTCAAGTCTTAGGGAAATTTTATAATCTTATTTTTACCCTTAATTACCCGATTTACCTTTAACTGCAGTAAATAAAAATTACCGTAGTTACTATTCAAAATATCAAAAAAAAAAATAAAAGTAACACATTAACATAATTTGGACCCCCTAAATCCAAATATGGAATCCATTTTTCAAAATTAAACAAACAGAAGTTGCAGTAATTAATTTAAAATTAATCTCGTTGTTAAGAAAACGGGTTTTGAAAGTTAAAACATTGCCAAAGATTGAAATGTTTTTACCTATTAATTCAATGTAAAATTAATGGTAACGACATAAATTATATTAAATTGTAAAAATATATTCTATTTATACTTTAAAACCCTTCAATATTATAATTTAACTATATAAATTATTGCGATGAAAAAGGTTGTTTTTAATTAATATATAACGTGTTTTTACTATTCATTAAAATATAAAAGTTATCAGAATAATATGAAAAATTTTTCCAAAGTAAATTTTTATATCTTGTTTCCAAAGAAAAATTTTATTTTGTCAAATTGAACTTATAAACATGTCAAAAACTAGATTAAAAGTGGGTGTGCCTTCAAAAGGAGGCAAAACTGCATTTTTTGAAAAATACTTTTTTTACCCGAAAAATTTATTTTGATATCATACCATGTTATAAAAAATATTTCAGATGATTAATAATGTTATAAAATTCAAAATGTAGTCAATACTATTCATAACTTCTAGTTTATATAATATTTTAATGACATATTGTTGTTTAGTGAAACTCGATATTGCGTACAACTCACACTATCGAGGAAGGTTGCTTTTTCGCATAACACATGCCAAGATAGTGTTGTGTGTAGTGGAAGATTCCTTTGATGTTGCATATAAAATAATACATAAAGAAATATACTTCTCATAAAATATCCGGGTGTTACATTCTACCCCACTTAAAATGAATTTCACCCTCGAAATTCGTCACTTCGTAACAAACTGATGAGGATACCTCTCCCTCATTATATCCTCAAGCTCCCATGTAGCTTCTTCTAATTGGTGGTTCCTCTATAAAACTTTCACCAATCGAGTGGTCTTGTTCCATAGAACTTTTTCACTACGATCCAGAATCTCTATCAGCTGTTCTTCATAAGAAAGATCTTGCTCCATCGGTACAACTTCTGAGCTTAGTACATGTGAAGGATCGAGTATGTAATTTCTCAGGAGAGATAAATGTAACACATTGTGAACATGAGAGAGATTCGGTCGAAGTTCCAATCGGTAAACTACCTTCCCGACATGATCCAGTATTTCAAAAGGACTGATATACCTAGTGCTCAACTTTCCCTTCTTTTCAAATCTCATAACTCCTTTCCAAGGAGATATTCATAAGAAAAATCTATCACCCACTTCAAACTATAGGTCTTTTATTCGGTTGGAAGTATAATTTTTTTTCAACTCTGATATGCTCTTATGTGTTGTTGAATAGATCGAACCTTTTCTGCCATCTCATCAACAAGATTAGGTCCAAATAGCTTTATTTCCCCAACTTCATCCCAAAATGTTGGATTTCAGCATTTCTTTCCATAGAGAGCTTCATAAGGAGCCATATGAATACTGGAGTGAAAGCTATTATTATAAGAAAATTTCACCAAATGTAGGTGTTTATCCCAACCACCTATGAAATTTATAGAGCAAGCTCTTAACATTTCTTCTAGAGCTTGAATTGTTCTCTCAGACTGGCCATCTGTCTGAGGATGATAAGCAATGTAGAAACTCAACTCTGTATCTAGATTATGCTGAAGACTTCGCCATATCTTCGAGGTAAACTTCGGATCCCAATCAGGTATAATGGAAAGTGGTACACCATGCAATATCACCACTTCCTTTACATATATCCTGGCAAGCTGATCCAGAGATAAATCTTCTCTAATAGTAATGAAGTGTGCCGACTTCGTAAGACGATCAACTATGACCCAGATAACATTATTGCCTTTGGATGTTTTAGGAAGTCTGGTGAAAATGTCTATAGTGATGTTTTCCCATTTCCATTAGGATATGGGTAATGGTTTTAATATCCCATTAAACTTCTGTCTCTTAGCTTTAACTTGGTGAAAAACCAAGAATCGAGAGACATATTTAGCAACATCTCATTTCATTCCATCCCACCAGAAGTACTCTTTCGGGTCCTTATACATCTTCGTGCTTCTAGGATGAATAGAGAATGAATAACTATGAGCCTCATCCAACAGATCATTCTTTAATACTGGGATGGGAAGAACACAAACCTGATTCTGGAACCTTATTATTTCATCACAATCAATGTGAAATTCAGGAACATTTCTCACCTTCTTTTGTAATTCTACATCTTCTTTCTGTGCCTCTTTAAACTTCATATTTTTAGATGGTTGAACATTCATTTGAGAAAGATAATATTTTTCCCCTTCCATTATAATTCGATGATCCATCCTTTGTAAATACAAAAATATTGGATCCTTTGTGATCCTCATCATAGATAAGCTGGTATGGTCTTGTCGACTTAATGCATCCGCCACCTTGTTTGCTTTCCCAGTGTGATAATGAATTGATCAGTCGTAATACTTCATCAACTCCAACTATCTTCTTTGGTTCATATTCAGATCCTTTTGTGTGAAAATATACTTTAAACTTTTATGATCAGTATAAATATCACACCTTTCACCATAAAGGTAATGCCTCCAAATATTTAATTCAATGATTACTACAGCTAACACCAAATCATGATTTGGGTAATTTTGCTCATGGATTTTAAACTGTCATGAGGCATAAGCTATCACCATATAATTCAGCAAGAGAACACACCCCAATCCCTTCTTGGATTCATCACTATAGATCACAAACCTTTCTCCACTACAAGGCAGTGTGAGAACAAGTACACTGGATAACCTTCGTTTTAACTCTGAAATTTTCTTCACACTCCTCCGTCGAAACGAACTGAACTCCTTTTCGAGTCAACCTGGTGAGTGGATTAGATAAACTTGAAAAATATTTCACAAAACGTTGATAATATCAATACAAGCCAAGAAAACTTTTGATCTCAGTTACTGTTGTTGGTCTCTACCATCTTTCGATATCCTCTGTTTTTGCTGGATCCACAGATATCCCCTCTTTTGAGATTATGTGACCCAAAAATGAAACTTTTTGAAGCCAAAATTCACACTTGGTAAATTTGGAATAAAGATTCTCATTTCTTAGGGTTTTTAATACAATTCTCATGTGATCTTCATGTTCTTCCATGTTCTTTGAATAGACAAGAATATCATCTCTAATGAGTACCACAAACTGATCAAGATATTATCTAAAGACTCTATTCATTAGACCCCTTAAGATATCAGGGGAATTAGAAAGACCAAATGGCATCACTATAAATTCATAGCTTCCATTCCTTGTAATTAAAGCCGTCTTTGGTATATCCTCCCTTTTGACCCTTAATTGATGATACCCTGAACAAAGATCAATCTTGGAAAAGTAATGAGCTCCACGTAGTTGGTCAAATAATTCATCAATGCATGGGAGATGATATTTGTTCTTTATAGTGATCTTGTTAAGTTCTTGATAATCAATGAAGAGTCTCATTGATCCATATTTCTTCTTAAAAATAGAACAGGTGCTCCCCAAGGTGATGAACTAGGGTGTATGAATCCCTTATCAAGATTCTCTTAGAGTTGCTTCTTCTATTCCTGCAACTCAATTGGGGTTATTCTATAAGGTGTCTTTGAAATAGGTATAGCACCCGGTATGAGTTCTATTGAAAACTCTACTTCACGATTTGGTGGAAGACCTGGACATTCCTCCGAAAAGACATCATAAAACTCCCATACAATGGGTGTATTCTTAATCGTGAGTTTCTCGCTAACCATTTGAGATAAATAGCATTAATTTAGTGGAATCAAGACCCATAAGATGGATGAAATTTCCACTGGAAGGTCATGTTCATCCTTGAATCGATAAATAATCATAGATTGATATGGAATATGAAATGTGACATCCCTTCCTTGGCAATTGATATGAGATCCATATAATGAAATCCAATCCATGCCGAGAATCACATCAAATTCCTCTATAGGAAGAATCAAAAGATTCACAGGAAGCACTTTCCCACAAACTTCAATAGGAGAAGAATTGTAAACTTTTTATGCGACCGTTGTGCCATTATGAGTTGTCATAGCTAACTCAACATCTAATTGTTGAGGTAATACGATGATACCATTAGAAAATTCTTCAGAAATAAAATAGTGGGTGGATATTGAATCAAATAAAACATTTACTACATTAGAGTGGATGTTAAGTGTACCTTTCACCACTTCGTTATCTTACTCCACGTCACCGATCGTAATTTCATGTGACTTTACTTTGTCTTTGGCCTTAAGAGTTTTTTGAATTCGATCATCATAAGAAACCCTTGTATTTGGGCATTGATTGGAATAATGCCCCATCTCCTTGCACTTGAAACATTGAAGTGTTGGAGGTTCATTCTGTGTATCCCTTTCTTTGTTCTCATAATTAGACATCTTCTTCCCATTATTTAGACATTCCATTTCCCGATGACCTTCTTTTCCACACTTAAAACATTTTCTTTTCCCTTTAAGAAAATTCAATCCATGTTTTATTCCACAATTTGAGCATAAAATAAATTCATCTTCTTTTCAATGTGGTATTTAGATTTTCCATCGAATTCCATTTTCCTCTTCTTATCAAACCTATATGACTGATGGGTTACTCCAATCTCCATCTCAACCTTGAGAGCACATCGAAAAATTTCCTCGTAGCTATTAAAGTCCCTTATGGCTAACGCGCTTCGAAGAATAGGTTTTAAGCCACAAAAAAAATCAATCGATCTTACTCTCAGGTTGGATAATAATTCCAGAAGCGTACCTTGCAAGTCTTGTAAAATTTTCTTCATAGGTACCAACCGATTCATCATCCTTTTTTTTAAGTTCAAGAAACTCCTTCTCCATCTTTGTTCGAAGAATACGAGGGAAGTACTTATTGAAAAATAATTTCTTGAACTCATCCCATTCCATGGACTCAATTTCATCTATTTTCCTTGTAATATTGATAAGATTACACTAGTGATCGGAATCACCTTACAAAAGATATACTGCTAAGATGACTTTATCATGTTCAGAACATTACAGAACTGAAAATATATTTTCAGTGGTACTGATCCATTGATCAGCCACTAATGGATCAGAAGACCCGCTGAATGAAGGTGGAAGCTGCCTCATGAAGGATTCAATAGAATGTTTCTCCTTCCCTTGGTCGTTTGGAAGTACATCATGATTCATAGCTTGAGAAAGTTTTGTGAGAATGGATACAAGATTTTGCATTCTGGCTCCCATAATGTTTGGTTGCTCATGGGGGACAATCATTTTATTGTCCACCTCATTCAGCATTAACACAATTCCTTTGGGTTCCAGCCATTGACTAAAAACAAGAAGCATAGTGTGAGAAACACTAATTATAATAGGAAAACCACATAATCATTAATAAAATTTCACACTTTAGGTCTTATCATAGGTTATTCATGGACATTTCTAAAATACTAAGATTATGTTCTATGCTTAGACATATCCTTAGGGTTCTAACAAAGGCTTTCACATCCTAGTTTCCAAAGGTTGACTATACCTTCCATTTGATACCAACTATAAAGACCCATAAATTACATACATTTTTATTACTTTATAATTGAAGCATACTTATTACAACACATAACAAAACCTTGTTAGGACTGTATAGGTATAGTGTCTTTAGAAACTGGGAAACATAAACAACTGGTTCATAAATCATCTACATTGTGTCCCATTTATTTCATCATATCTAGAGTCCCTTTTGGCATATCCTACTTAGTAACCTTATTCCTGACCTGGGGAAAATAAAACATACAAAATGGTGAGCTCAAATTCTCAGTAAGGGTAAACAAAATAAATATCAATCATATCATATTCATAAGAACATAACATCTTGAAAATCTTAACCTGTAAAAGAGATCATAATATCATAACGTGGGATAAATCATAGTAGTGAAATGTAATCCCAATAATCATAACATAAAACATGAAACATTGTGTCATACACAAATAATCATAGAAAATCATTTCTTATTAGTCAAGACTCATTTCCAAGACTATCATAGCAGATAAATTCCATTTCTGAATCGAGTTCACTCCTCATTCCAGTCCTGTATCAATGAACCAGTTTAACATGATGTTCCAACCATGTGCATCTCATGAGATATAAATATTTACCCAATTAATTTGAGGGAGATATAGGTCCCACCCATCTCATAATTAAACCATTATTATGTGTGCCACAAATTCAAAAATCATACATCATAGCATAACCCATGTAATAAAAATGGTATTCTTAAACATCGTGACATCATAAAACAATTCATATAAGATAAAGGACATAATAAAAATAATTCCATCACAACATAATAAAATCAATGTAATAATAGGGATAGAATCAAAACCCTATATTATCTTATATGGAAAATAATTTTGATAAAACACTTGAACTCCACTCTTGAAGAAAATATCCTTTATACTTCAAAAACATTTTTCCTTTCTTAACATGTCATAACATTTTAAACTAAAAGAAGTTAATTAAAAATAAACTTGAAAATATTTAATTGAAGCTTCATGGAAATAATTTTCTATGGAATCATAAAAATCCATTCATTCCGTATAAGTTAAAACAAGCATTCTTCACATACTTTGGCCGAAAAGTCAAAAAGCATATCATACTGAAAATGACAAAAGATTCCTTTCATATATTTTACTAAAAATACCCTAATAGGTAAAATTGGATTTAAACAATTGTTGGAGGATATAAATAATATTACATATTGACGAAACACAGAGTTGGATGATAAATATGCCTCAGTAAATACTGAAGTATAAACAATCTCGGATAAAAATTGAGATTGTGAGATTTCCCCTTACCTTGGGTCCGATATGCTTTGTACATATCCAAACCTCTTGTATAATGATTTATACAATGACATTGACTTTTTACAGAATCATATTAATTGTTATGATATCATATACGGTCATATTCTTATCTTCTTATTAGTAATATTTCATTGTTACTTGTTATTCGGGTGTTTATTTCTTTATGTTCTTATGCGTGTTTTGTCGAATAAATTCTTCTTCCTATTTTTAGGTTATAGATATATCATCTAAAGCATGGTATTTTTATAATATATATCATATTTATTCATTCAATTAGTTTATATAATCATGATTTAGTGAAGATCATGTAGAACGAATCACATCGCACCATAGAGATGGTAAGCCATACGTACGCACGAGCAACGATATCATTCCCGAGATTTTGGAAATGTATTTAAGTGTATGGTGTATAATATTTTATAAACAATATCACTAAATAATCTCATATAGTTATTTCTTCCATTATTATACACATCCAAGTAAGGTGGTGGTGAAAAAACAGATTACACCACGACGTGGAGATGGTATTCCGTACGTACGCACGCGCGGTGATTTCGTTTTCCATAGGATAGATCGAAGTTGAAATATGGTTGTTTCGTATTTATAATAACATATTAGTATATGAGTGATACTGATGTTATTACATTATTATGAAACAACAAAAGAATAGGAAGTAGAAGAAGAAATGAATTTGAAAGAACCAGTAAAGGATATTACCTCTTCTTCGACACGCCTCTTTGAAACCTCCTCTTAGGATACTACAATTGGTCTTTTAAGAAGACCGGGACCTCTAGTATGTTTCTAGGGAGGTTGGGAAGGGAAATGGGCAGGGGTTGTCCGAGCTTGAAGGATCAATGTTGTGTAAATAGTAGAGGGAGGAGGTGCCCTTTTATAAGGGAGGAGAGGGGAACCTTTGGAATTATAAGAAATAATAATTTATAATAAATTCCAAAACCACTTAAAAACCACAAAAAATGACTCAAATACGATTATTAGATGAGATAGGGTTGTAATCTCATCAAACAATAAAATTTAGACAAGTTGGGAATTTATTTTAAACATTATCATCTTGATTTATCCTTATAAAATCTATTTAATTTTATTTGTGGTAATTATATTCTAAATTTTAAATCATTATAAATAATTACTTATATGTTGTTAATTTTCCATAATTTTATACTTTATTAAATTTTAGACAATATAAATTTTAATTTATAATTTTTAAATATTCTTGTGTTTTTAAACAATTTTATAATATGTAATTTTTATAAAATAACAATAGTGTCAATTTTGACACTATTCATTTATTTGAATTTAAATAAAATATATACAGAATATATGTTCAAAATAATATATTTAATAGATTCATAACATGTCAGTTTTATCTATAAAATTAGTGGAGCACATTAAATAGTTCATATAATATTTATTTTAATACTTTCAAAATCATTTATTTTATATTTCAATCAATAAAATAATTTAAATATCACTATTGTGTCATAATTAATGATAATTATTTAATCCCTAAAAATTATAAATAAATTTATATGATGTAGATAATTTTATTATATTTCTTGGGACTATTTATGTCCAAAGTGTTATGATTTTTATCACTAAATTAAAATTGTTACACTTATAAGATTTAATAGAGTGACATGTTGTCACTTTATTTGGTTTTAATAATAATTATATTATTTCATGGTCCAAAGTCAATGAAATGAATCTAGTCCAACCCATAGGTTATATGGGTATAATTTTATTCATCTAATAGGATTTTGGAAAGTGTTAGGGTAATTTTATAATCTTACTTTTACCCAAATTTACCTGATCTACCTTTAACTATAGTAAATAAAAATTACCATAGTTACTATTCATAATATCAAAAAAAATAGTAACCTATTTACATAATTTGGACCCACTGAATCCAAATATGGAATCAATTTTTCAAAATTTAACACACAGAATATTCAGTAATTAATTTAAAATTAATCTCGTTGTTAAGCAAACATATTTTGAATGTTAAAACATTGCCAAAGATTAAAATGTTTTTACTTATGAATTCAATGTAAAAATAATGGTAATGACATAAATTATATTAAATGGTAAAAATATATTCTATTTATACTTTAAAACCATTAAATATTATAATTTAACCATACAAATTATTACGATGAAAAAAGTTGTTTTTAATTAAAATATAGCGTGTTTTTACTATTCATTAAAATATGAAAGTTATCAGAATAAAATTAAAATTTTATCCAAAGAAAATTTTTATATCATGATTCCAAATAAGAATCTTATTTTTTCAAATTAAACTTATAAACATGTAAAAAACTAGATTTAAAGTGGGTGCACCATCAAAAGGAGGCAAAACTGCATTTTTATGAAAAATAATTTTTTACCTGAAAAATTTATTTTGTTCTCAAAACATGTTATAGAAAATATGTAATTTGAATAATAATGTTATAAAATTCAAAATCTAGTTAATACTATTCATAAAGGCTAGTTTATATAATATTTTAATAACAAGTTGTGGTTTAGTGAAACTCGATATTGCGTACACCACACGCTATCCAGGAAGGTTGCTTTTGCGTACAACGCAAGACAAGCTATTGTTGTGTGTAGTGAAAGATTATTTTGATGTTTATTATAACATAATAAAAAAAATATACTTCTCATGAAATATCAGGGTGTTACAGTTACATAATACAACCATTTATAAGTAATCCACTAAGAAAATTAATAATAATTTAGTATGAGTAATCATTTTTACTTTTGAAATTACTTTTTCAACTCTAATTTTCAAATTCATGTATAATTATACTATTATTGTTTATATAATAAATTTTAATATTCTAATGGAATAACTATTTAACACCATTCACTTTTTTATTATGAAAAAATCTTTTATTTATGCATTGTGCAGACTACACCCTCAATGAAGCGATGCCTTCAATTATTTCACCACCACCAATTTTCATTGATTATAAGGGTGAAACTAAAGAATAAATGGGATGTATATAATATAATTATGAATATTAAGTGAAACATTAATATCCAAATTCTTTCTCTCTCATTATTGGATAAATGAAAATGTAAATTGTGTGTTGTGTAAACTACCACCATCATGAAGTTAAATATCTTATTTTTAATTTAA
Source organism: Viscum album (assembly GCA_963277665.1). Taxonomy (NCBI): domain Eukaryota; kingdom Viridiplantae; phylum Streptophyta; class Magnoliopsida; order Santalales; family Viscaceae; genus Viscum; species Viscum album. The sequence goes on along the minus strand of OY728153.1, from coordinate 308,268,117 downwards.
TTTAATTATATTTTTTTAAATATCTTGAAATATGATTCTGAACCATAAAATTATATATTCAATATCATTATTATTCTTTTATAATGATATTATACAAAAAACCAATTTCATAATCATAATCATCCATTAATTATGTTATGTTCAGGTTTAAGTTGGTCTAACCAACTACTTGAACAATGATTTAAAATAATATCACGGATGAGTATGATAAAAAAATTAATGATAATATATAATACAAATAAAAAAATTCATATTTGTTCTTTTATGGTTAATATTAAAATCAAATTCATCCACTAATATATCTGACCACTTGTTTGTTTAAAATCCCAAAATTATACTCATCCTCACGTTCATCTTCAAAGATCAGAAGTGGAACTCCCTTATAATGAAATTATATATTTATAAATAATTATAAATAATATATCCAATTACCTTTAATAATATATTTTTTTTTTAATATAATGAATACCAACAATGCTATCATGAATCTAGTTAAAAACAATAAAGATTACTCATACCCGATATTTAAAATAGGCTAAAATAAAAAAAATATACTTGTATAGAATAAATATAAATGAGAAGTATAAATGTTTTTAGATATAAATAAAGTTCATAAATAATTTATAAATATATTTATTTTTTTATACTAGAGGTTAGAGTGAATGTCATTAAATCAAGATAAACGTTAAGGGGTTCCACCCCAATCACTGTATATAGAGGTATACTTTGATATTACAGACCAATATTTATTTTAGTTTTTTCACTAACACCACATTGAAAAATTATATCCTAAATTATTATGGAACATATATACTATAATTCCATTCATGATCTTCCTTTATATGTGAAATGGTTGGTATCTTCCCTAAAATATAATCGGTTTTCATAACTCAGTATATTTTCATGAGCTATAACATTTCTCAATGAGATTTATCTTTAATTTCTTATGGATTAATTTTTTTATCTTTAGATATCAAATTCAATTCAAATATTCCTTATTTATTTGTTATTTTCCTTCTTTAAAATGAAACTATGTTGTGAATAATTCTCATCCTCATAAATAATGGTTTCCCTTCCTTGTCCACAATTTCCCTTGCCGCTAATGTTATATTTTTTGATATGAAACATAATTAGGTTATATATTATAGGAACATCTTTTTTACATTCTAATAATTTAAAAATAAATTACTATTATAATTTTTGGGATATGTTATTGAAACAATGTTTTTTTAAAACATAAAATAGATATTCTGAAACCACCCTTGTTACTTTTGAGTTACACATTCTAATTTTTCTCAGTTTTAGCTATATTATTCTAATATATTTCTTACATATTTCATATATAAGTTACTTAAATATATAACTAGTCTAAAATAACTTAATTTTTTTGTGTTAATATACGTTTCGTTTTTCCTTTGAATTTACCACTTTAAAGTAAACTCAACTTAGGATAATGTTATGATTTTTTATTTAATGAAAAGTGGTACCCCATAAATATTTTTACCATAAATTGGTTTTTTTAAAACACTAATTATTTTATATAAAGACATTAGAGTTTAATACTGGTATATAGTTAAATAATAATTACTTTCATTCCTTAAATATCTATATGCTAATTTCAAAAATACATTACTAATGTAGTTCTTTTTTATTCTTACTTCCCCTTCATCCTTGTCATTAATTTTCCTAAATTGGAAGTCAATGATCAAGACCTATGTTTATTTATTAAAAAATGAGAATCCAATATTTTTAAATCCCTATTCTCTTGGTAACCATTATGATATAGTCTTTGGTTATGGTCTAAGATAAGATTTTGAAACCCACTTCTTTCTCATGGATTTTATGATAATTAGGCTTTATGTATGGTTTATTTTCTTAATGTCGAACACAAATGAATTTACAAGTTATGATTTTCATTATGGTATGTGTGGAGCCAAAATTATATATCCCATGAATGAATTAGGAAATATGTTCATATCATGATATACCATGAATGGTTCATGGGTATTTAGCCTAATCACACCATGTCATGTAATAGGTGGGACTGAATTTATAAAGCTCTCCAATACATTATGAAAAGAATTATATCTATTTAGATGTTATATAGGGTATTAGGGAGTAAAAATAATCCACCAAGGTATTTTTTTCTCTATATTATGTTCTTATTAACAATGATTCTTGATTATGATTTCATGTTTTATGTTCTTGCGACATATTTATGATCCTTGAGCTTATGATATAATTTACTTATACCATGTTCTGATAATTATATAAGACTTTTATGTCATGGTTTTTGATTTTTATTTTGGGAATATATTTTAATCCATTGACATATATAGAAAACACATATTTTTTTATTTTCTTTTTCATAATAAATTTCTCATGGATTATGTTTAATTTAATTTTTAGGATATTACCCTTGAAGTAAAATGCTTTATTTTTTTACCTTAATGAGTCTTTTATCTAACTCCTTTGTTATGATTTTCTTCCCCAGGTTATACAGACAATTATAACTTACCAAAATTCTAGAATGGGTTCAAGAATATATAAATTATAGAGGCATGTTCTGTAGTTTTATAAAATGAGTTTCTTATATAGTTTTCGTTCAAAGACACTAAACCAAAAGGTTATCTAAGATATATGATATTATTGTGATATGAAATTTTTGACAATTTTTTATTATATAAAATAATTATATATTAATCCTTTTTACTATATTTGGTATCAGAGGATTGTTTAGTTATTTTTGACGATTTTTTTAGTTATTTTGTTGATTAGAATTTGATAATTTCAGTGAACACTCTAGGGATAAATTTAAGTATTTGAAATCTTCCTCAAATTTTGGTAAAGTAGATATCATAAGGGTTTCTTAGAAATAAAATTACTATCTAGATACTAAAGGTCGATTTAGCCTCTAGAGCAGATGTACCTACAGGTAGTAGTCCTGATAAGGTCATATTAGTTGTTAACTTAGTCATTTCCCAATGGATGACAAAGATGTCTTACTACCCACCTACTATAACACAACATATGAATATTATTTGATGAATAAAATTAACTTTATGGTACGTTATAAAGGATTTTTTATGTAATGAAATCATTATATTATGTATGAGAGAGTCGACCCTAACAAAACCCATATTTAAGTATGAGTGATTTTAGTTAAACACAAAGTAATGTTTTGGTTCTAAAGATTAAGACAACGTGAGGTTGATTTTTTCATGTGATAATTTATGATATTTATCTTAAATTGTTAACTAATAATAAATCATATAATTTTTCTAGTAATGTATGAAGCCCAAATGAATCAAGATAACAATGGATAGTATGGTCAATGTAGAGATTGTATGAATGAGAAACCTAACAGGATAAAAGTTAGTGTGATAAACCTTGTGAATATTCTAAACAATCACTAAATAATTATGATTAAGAATTTAGTCTTATTGGAGTTTACAAACACACAAATTTAATGAAGGATGGGGTATCATGGAAGTTTAGGTGATTAAGATGATGATGGAAAGAATATTAAATCTTCTTCACGTAAAAAATGTGGGAAAAGATGCCAAGGGTAATGTTTTAGGGGAATAGAAAGATTCATGATATGAAATAAAGGAGGGAATAAAGAAATTAGTTTTTAGGAATGAAATAGTTCAGTTAACATGATAGAATAATGTGTAGTTCGTTAAAAGGATCCACTAAAATTTAATGATTTTAATGTGATGAATTGGGTAACTACAAAAAAAAATGAACTAATACAAGGGATTGAGATATAAATAAACATTAAAAATATTTTAGACAATGGGAACAAGGAAAATAAAATGAAAATACTACTATTTATGTAGAAAATGATAATTTAGTGGTTTCAGGTTAACTTATTCATCACTCTAGATTGGTGGTTGGCTTATGTCATGTACGCTTCAACCAACTATTAGCTGTTAAAATAAAAAAACAAAGTGGTGGAACTATTATATCCATGTTATATAAATATCCATCATGTATTATGGGATAACAATTCATGAAAAACTTATTATCCAACTTTTTGATAAATTTAAATTTATTTTGGAAATGGATCTTCACTCTCAAATAAGTGGAAAATGATTGGAAATAAGGAAATCATTTTTAAAATTAATCTACAATATTCTATCAAAGAAAGGATTATTATGAACAATATTTTGAAAAAATTATATAATATGGATATTAATATCAAATAATGATAATATATTAGCTCAAATGGTGAAAAAACACAATATTATTAAAAATCATAGTTCACGGAAAATGATTTTTACACTATGTTTGTTAGGGCGATATCTACCAAGAAATTATATCTCAATCTTATATTTTAGATAACATAATATATTTTAATTAGTAGTTAGTAATTAAAATTACTAGGATGTAAATTATTTAATGGTATAGAATGTAACACACCAACATTTTACTATATAGTTTACTTTAAATAAAAATTATGTTGATTAATTTTTTCATATAAAACACAAAAAGGAACCACAAACATTAGATAACTGTTAAAATGTGACTGCTGAATTAGTGAATAAAAATAAAGGTAAATGCATTAATAAAAACATAAATATATAAAATAAATACCAGTTTTAATAATAATGCACTTATAAAATCAAGGAGGCTAAATATCTAATAAGATCATTTAATGATAGAAATATCATTTCTTTTAATATAGGGGTTTTATCCTATTTTTTTACAAAATGAAATATATTATAGATAAGATATGAAATTTTTATGAATAATATGTAATTTTTATGAATAATATTCTAATAGTAATTTTATTATTAGTTTATAGAAAATAATAATAATAATGCATAACATTTTGTATTGTTATCATCCTATAAATATTTATTATATTTTATGGTTTTATTTAAAATTTAAATTATAAAATATTATAAATTTAATTTAAACAAATTAAGAAAATGGATTCATAATAAAAATATAATATTCAGACAATATTATTGGTTTTTTTCTAAAATAATTAAATTTTAGGTGAATAATGAAAATATCAATTTTACCAAAATTCTTAATTTTAAATTATATAAGAAAGAAATAAAAGTTTATAAAATTTTTTATTTGTTAAATATGTGTTTAAAGAGTAAAAATTTATTTTAAATACCATTTATAATTTTGAATACACATGATTAAAAATTTATGTACTTGAAAAATATTTTCTAATGAACATTAATTTTTGTCTTTTCTTTTAATTAATTACTCTTTTCGTAAAATTTTGTTTTGTATTTATTTGAAAACGACATAAATTTTATTTATTTTATAGTAAAACAATTTATATCAAAAAATGAAATATATTTATAAATATATACTACACATAAATATTAAACTTAAAAATACATTTTTTACATAAAACATGTTTTTATGCTTTAAATAAACTAATGTTATAATTTATTTTTCATTAAAATATAATTTTTTTTATAAAGTAAATTTAATATTTAGAATCATTATATGTAAATTATTTAATAAAATATTTTTTTTATAAAACTTGTTTTTCTTAAGTAAAAACTAGTAACCAGGGTAAAATCAAAAATGCTAAAATTTAAAATTTAAAAATAATAGACATAAAAACATATTCTTTAAACGAATAGTGAATATATTATAAACCTTGTTTACCCCCACAAAATTAGTTTTCTTTTTCAGAGCTGCATGACTTGTTTAACATGTTCCCCCATTATATTAAGCATTTATAATTACAAAAACACTATTATCAAGACATATAAAAGGGGCCTCACCCCCACCGCCCTTCAAGAATACTCATGTAATTTGGTTTCATCATGAAACCATACCATTTTAACTTCTCATAGAATACACTTATTTTTAATTCATCCTATAGTCATAAGATATTTGTTTATGACCTCTATTTTTGAGGAATACTCTTGGGAAAGCATAAATATGTCATTATAAGTACTCAATTTTCCTTTCGAATTTCTCATTTTCATATTAAATTTTCAATTCTCATTTTATCATTATTATATTATAAAATAAGTTTTTATTTAACAAATTTTATTATGTTGCAATAATAATAATTAACCCCTTACCCATTTTTATTGGGAATAAGAGAACTACAATTTGTGCATTGTGCACACTACCACCTATATGAAGCGATGACATACATTTTTTCACCATCACATCTCTTAGAGGATTATAAGGATGAAATTGAAAAATAATTGTGGGGTATATAATATAATTATGAATATAAAGAAAAAATAATAATACACCATCTTTTCCTTTCATTCTTTGAGAAATGAAAATGTTAATCATTTTTTGCGTGGACATCCACCTCCATGAAGTAATGTATTTATTATTTTTGTAGTTTCTTTTTTATTTATTAAAATATATTCAAATTTGATTCAAAAAATTAATGGCATAAAAAAAATATAATTATATTTATACAATAATGATCTTATTCTAATATAAACCACTTTCATAATCTTAATCTTCCATTAATTATAGTGTGTTCATGTTTCAGTCTACCTTACACATAGTCAAACAATGATTTAAAATAATATAATGGATTAATATGAGAAATTAACTACATATAATAAATTATATAAACAATAAAATAAATATTTTCTTTTTGTTTAAGAATATTAATTATAAAATTAAACTTGTTCAGTAAGATACAACTGTTTGTTTGTAAAAAATCACTAAAACATGCTTGTTATTGAGTTCACCTTCCAGGATCACAACCAAATCCAACATGGGATGAAATTATATATTTATAAAAAATTATAAAGAATAAATTATATTAACTTTAATGATATTATATTTTTTATTTTTTAGTGAATAAAAATTCTTAATTTTTTCATGAAACTACATCAAAATGGCCAAGATTACTCAAAGCTGTTAAAAAAAATATTTAAAATATATCTAATGAATATAAAGAGAATAAAAATAAATGAGGAGTATAAATGATTATAATTATGAATAAGGTTTAAAAATAATTAATTAAGATAGTTATTTTTTATATATGATGTTGGAGCATGTCCAATGAAGTAGAGATAAAATGGAAGGGTTTATATCTCATTCACCCTTCATTGAGGAATTATTTGATATTATGAACCTAGAATAATTTTAGGGTGTAATAAATTCCCCCACTGAATTATAATATCATAAATTATTGTTGAAATTTGATAGTTTAATTCCATTCATTCACTTCCTTGTTATGGGTTATGATTTATATATTTTGTGAAATATTAGTGGTTTTTTTCATAACTTAGTCTAATTTCTTGAGTTAAAATGTTTCTATATGTTAATAATATTTATTTTCATATGGTATACCGTAATTATATATTAATAGAACAACTTTTATTCAAATATTATTTATTTATGAGTTCTCTTCCTTCTTGAAAATGAATTATGTTGAGAATAATTCCCATCTATTAAACAATAGTTTACCCTCCATGTTCATAATTTCCCTTACTACAAATGTTACTCTATTTAATTGGAAACCTAATTAGTTTTTTTATCAAATGTGACCTTAAAATTTTCATTTGAATATTTTCAAAATAATTTTCTATTATACTTTTTATGGAAAGATATTTCAATTTTATTAAACATAAAAATGGATATTCTAAAACAAAACTCATTATTTTTTTGGTTTCCATTTATATTTATTTTTTCTCCATTTTTTCTCTATTATTCTTATTTATTTATTTATATTTTTTTATACACATTCCTTAAATATATACATAGTTTACTATACCATTATTTTTTTGGCGTTAATAAATGTTTGAAGTTCCCATATTTTAGAAAAACCAACTTGATGGAAGTTTCCGATTTTTTATTTCATGAAAAGTGAAACCACCATAAAATAATTTTCACAATGAATCGGTTTTTCAAATCCCTCATATTGTATATAAAACTTTCCTTGAATTTTTTTTATATAAATGGAAATAATAATAATTTTCCTTCCTTGAAAGTTTCTAGGATTTTTTCAAAAAGTATTACCAATTCGATTCATTTTTATTGTCACTAATCCTAGATCCTCAAAACTAATTTTCCATCACTAGAAATCAAGGATAAAAAACTATGTTGATTTAAAAAATATGAACATCCTTGATTCTTTAACTATTTATTATCTTAAGAATCCTTATGATATATAATTCAATAATTCTTTGAGATAATATTTAAAACCCTCTTCTTTCTCTAGGATTTTATCATAAAAATGATATATATATGGATTCTTTTCCTCATGTGGCACCTGAATACATGTACATATTATAATTTTTTTATGTGATGGGTGGAACTATATATATATAACCCTCTAATTCATTGGTAACTATTTTTATATCATGATATACCTTGTACGGTGTATAAGTGGTTATCCTTATCCAATTATATTATGTAAAGGGTTGGATAGAAATTATATATCCTTATAATGAATTGGATATGGTTTTATATATCATGAGATTCTATTTAGAGTATTATTTATAGAAAATAATCCACTATGTTACTTTTTAAACTATGTGATTATGGTTATAGTAGTGACCCTTAACTTATGCTTAATATTTCATGTTTTTATAATATTTCAAGGGATTTATGATTCCATGAAATTATGATATAATTTTCTTACACAATGTTTCCATGATTATCTCACACTATTATTTCATGATATATGTTTTTTATTTTGATATTACATTTCCATCCATCATTATTTATGGATAAATATTGTTTTCTAATGTTCTTTTTAATAAAAATTATCTCCCTGGTCATGTTTTCTCATATAATTAGGATTAAACAATTAATTAAATATTTATAATTTTTTCTCGTAATAAGTATTTGACCTCACTCCTTTCTTATGTTTCCCTTACCCAAGTTATGAATTTAAGAATAAATTATGAAAATCATAGAAGGAGGACTATAATATATGGATTATATGAAAGTGTTCAATAGTTTTATAAAATAAAGTTCTTCTGTAACGAGGCCTCAACGAAACTAAACCAATATGTTCTCTAAGATATGTGAGATCTTTGTGAGATGTAATTTTTAACAATTTTTAATGATATAAAAAAATGATGTGTTTATATTGGTAGACTTTAGATGGTATCCCTAGAGGTTTTATTGATTTTTTTGGGATGGTTTTGTGGTCTTGGTGATTAAGATTAGAGATCTTTAGAGAAAACCCTAGGGATAGGTCTTAGGGATAAGTCTATATATATGATAATATCCAAAAGAATTTATAATGTTTGGATTTTGTGGTTTTCATTGAAATAAAATACCTTTATAGATACTGTAATTGAATGAAATATTTGAAATATATATACTTAGTGGTGGTAACATTGAAAGGGTTTTTTGGGTATTAACTCGATCTTCACCTAATGTAAGAAAAACAAGCAAAATTGCACACCATGTTTGACACTCCCAAAGGATTTTTTTGTCAATCACATTCTCATTATGAGACAATAAAATGATTTTATTATATTATGGAATGAGGATAAAAAATGTGAGAGAAACCAACTGAAATAAAACTAGATTTATCCAATAGTGATTCATGTGGAAGTAAAATATATGGTGATGGATTCAAATAGTATGAAATTTCAAGTTTAGATTTTACTCAAAAGATTTATGATTATTCTCTTATGATGTTATTAAATCATCACTCATGTTAACCTATTTTGGTTTTAGTATTGGATGAATCCAAAAGATAAAAAGTGAACAATGGATTCCATAGACTAAGTAAAGATTGAACCAATGTGAAACATATCAGTATTTGATGTTGAGTGAGAAAATTTTGATTAGGCCAAAATAGATGTCAAGAATTATGATTAACCACCTGGATTTTTTTTTGTGTTTCCAAAAAAACCAAATAAATTAATGATAGAGTCTAATGGATGTTCATGTGATGAAGATGATTAATGAAAGAATATGTAATATCCTTTTGATAAAAAATGTGGGAAAATATTCTTAGGGTAATGTCACAAAAGAACTAGAATATGATTTAGTTTTTGGTAAAGGATAAAATCAGGAAATAATAATACAAGGATTAAAGAAGAGTTCAATTAACATGATTAGGAAACATAATTCTCCTCTTAATCCCCCCTAAAAATTGAATGTTTAAGATGTGAGAAATTTGGTCACCATGAAACCTTATCTAATTATCCAAGGGATTAAGATAAAAATCCACACCAACAACCTCCGAGAGCATGGGAACAAATAAAATCCTATGAAAATATAATTTTGAAGTGGAGAGTGTTAATTATGTGGTGATAAGTACACTTATTCATCACTCTAGATTTACGGATGCCTTATGTCATGTATTGTTTCACAAAATATTTACTATTGTAATAAAAAAATTGGAGGTATCATTATCTTATCCATGGTATACAAATCTTTATCAAGGTCTATGTGATAATGACTCATAAAAGTCTTATTATCCTTTATTCATAAAATATTGTTGTAATTTTGGAAATTGATTTTTTTTCTCTAAATAGGAAAAAGGTAGAATAAACAAATAACATTTATTATCAACCTATGATAATTTTTCAATTAAAGGATGATTATGAACCCCAAGGACCATGAAACAAATTTATGAAAAACTCTTTGCTCAATTGTTTAAGAAAAAATTTAATATTATGGATAGTTCTTAGCGTAGTAAAAAGAAATTTTCCTGAATTTTTTATGGTTGATATCTATCTAGAAATTATACCTGATGTCATGTATATCATTTTGATACCCTAATCTATTTTCATAAGTATGTAAAAATTAAAATTGTGAGAATGAAATTAATTTAGTGGGGATGTAACACTAAGTGATTTTTCTATATAAATTTATTTAAATAAGAAAGGTGTTGATAGATTTCTTTACACACAACACCAACCCAAAATAAATTGTGAAATATTATATAAATATTGATTTGTATCCATTGAATTAGTGGATAAAATTAGGGAACATCACTATAAAATATATGTAAAAACAAAATAAAGTACATTTTTAATACTAAAACTTTAATAAAATTTATTTGGTTAAATAAATAAAAAGATCATTTTATTATAGAAATATATTTTATTATGAAATTATAGTTCTATTGACTTTTTAAAGAAATTAAATATTTATAGATATGATATATATGTGTGATTATCCCAGCGGATAGTGAACTTTGTATATATGGCATTTCAATTTTGGATGATTCTATAATTCATTTATTATAAATTTTATTTGTATTGATTAATTAAAATTTTATTTATTATGATGAATGTTAATTAGTTACATATTATTATATTGCTCACTCATGTATATGAAGTATATCCTCACCCCAATACCTTATAATACAACCACTCATGTTTGATAGCCTATGGATTTTGGGGAGGTATTCTTGAGGTCTTCTAGGAAACTAGTTTAGTGAACTATTTGGTTGGATTCAAAAATGAGATGTTAGAAAGTCGTATCATAGCTTTGTTTGTATCATGTATTACTATTTCAAGAGTTTGGAGATAGGATACAAATGAATGTGTCAAGGATTGTGATGGAACCCTGATTGGTGCATCAGAAACACCTTTTTGAAATGAATTCACGTTTACCATGGGTGTGGGAATGATGTTCTTGGACTATGTTATTATAGTTATTATGATTTTCACCTATCATGATGAACATGATGTTTGAAATTTATTATTTACTATTTATGGACTCCAGCTCTTAACCCATCTGCAAGAAGATAATTATTGGGTATTTTAATCTTGGCTTATAGAGGCATGAAAAATCTCATGCATTATAATATGAATATTTTATTATAATCATATAGGCCTTATAGTGTTATTTTTTACACTAATGATTGAGGCTCGACTATTTAATGTGTCAAAAACATCCCACACAATGTTTTCACGTATAAGTACATGGTGTGATTCTACTTATTTAAGATGAATTTTATATGAATGTTTTATTATAGTAACTGATATTAAATATCATATAGTGAATATTGTGATACACTCTCTTCGACAACATACTAGTAGATACTCTAATAGTCTAGTAAGGGTTTTGAGTTCCCTGGTAAATAGACCATGTGGGCATTGTAATACAGGTTCAATTGTTTAATAAACTAGTAAAATTTTATATAGTGTTTTATCGAATATCTTGTAATCAAATTCTACTTAGCTGAGCCATGTGTTTGGATTTCCCTTTGACTGGGTAATCTATGATGATGATTCTATACCTATGTGACCATGAGTGAGTATTTATTATCAATGAAGCAGTCATGTGTATTGATTCTTAGTTAGAATCATTGCCTTAATAGACTATTGATGTGGAATGTTGTAGCGCCCTGACCCCAAACATCCCGAACCTGGTGTTTTCTATCAATTACATTGACATGATTACAAGGAATAAAATCTAGAAGGGCCAATATTTTACTAGTCATGGTAAACCAGTTACGTATATGATAAAAGGATACACTAATTACAAAATAGTTGTTTTTTTATTTTTTCTAAATAAACAACTTCGAGGATAACTTAATACCATCTAGTAAATCCTTGCATATATTTCATAATTTTCTTCTTTGATTTCCTGGGAAAAGAAACAAAATAATGCTGATCTCAAATTCTTATCAAGAAAAAAATATAGCAAAATATGTAATGAATGAATTATAATAATAATTTTTACATGGTAAATAACTGAACTCACATTCCAGATAATAAATAAACTGAGAGGTAAGTATATAAAAAAATATGAAAAGCTAATAACTAGAAACACATTCCATTGAAGTAACTAGATAAGGGAAAATAAATATAGAAAGGTAATAATATAAAACACTTTCCACTTAATCAATGAACTAAAAATGAGATGTTTCTATAAATATGTCAAAGAAAAATCTCATGGATGAATAATAACTAGAAAACATATGATGGAAATGCTTTATTAATGGTCATGTCTATGTAAAATGGAAAACTATACCTTCAAGATCTTTCACAAGATGGTTTCAAAATGTGGAACGAAAACTATTTAATATAAGCATACTATTTTCCTCTTGAGAACCTATCGATTCATCTTAGATCTATATAAATTTCATGTTCCACCCATCATTACTAGTCGAAATAATTCCTTATATCTAATAATAAAAAAAATCATATTCTTTATCAAATATCCATATTTAATAAAGAATTAAGAATTATAAATATTTACCCAAATAATCAAATAACTATCAAAGTAGACACCATTTGTAAAATGGTATATGATTTAGGAAATAATAATATTCATGATAAATTAAATAAATAATTAAGGGGAAACTCAATGTTCAATGATCATAGGATATTGAATATATCGAGGGGAATAAAACATAAATGAAGGAAGTGAATTTGAATATTACCCTTTTCCAAATCCATAATAAACCATCCAGAGGAATAATAAGGATGGTATCAATAAAATATATCCCAATTGGAATAAAAATAAAGCGTTTTTTAGTTGATTAATATAAATTCTATAAAACGATCTTTTAAAAATGTTCTTTAGAAAAATATTGTTTTATTATGAAAACCCATTTAAAATAAATTTCCATTAGAAATAATTTTTTTTAAATTTTTCGTTAATAAAGTATCCTTTTAAAAATGAAAAGGAAGATTCAATTAAATTATGATGACTAAACACGTACGTACCATACGAGGTAAAGAGAACACTCCTTTCGTACTGTAAAAAGGTAATAAAAATTCCATGTTGGAAAGAGACAAGAATATTCATTTTAAAATATTAGTAAAAGTCAAAAAGGGTGAAAGATATTTACCAAAATATTTTAAATAAATTTTTCTATAACATTTTATTAAAACATGTGTTTTAGATAAACCTAATGATGGAATAATATTAAATAAAAGTTATCAATAAAAGTTTTAAATACCATGAATAAAAGTTACAAATACCATTTATATAAATAAACCTGATGAAGGAATAATATTAAATATAAGTTTTAAATACCATGAATATAAATATATTCATGATATAACATATAAAAATGGGTTGTAGATACACCCCACAAAAGTGGTATGTTGGGAACCTAATATTTATCTCACAGAAGTAAAAAAGTGAGAAGGAAATCCCTTACCTTGCATTTTCTTTTAGGGGAACATCCTTTAAATTATAGTATAATAAACACTATTTAATTTTTTTACTTTATTCAGAACATTTTTCATATTTATCATTTCTTTTATTTTACATATTTCCATGTTGTGAACAATTACTTAAACAAACTTGTTTATATCATGTGTTTTGACCAAATTCATTTTATATGTTAGAAACAACATTGGTAGGTCAGCTACGGTCAACGGGATCATTACATAACCTCTATAAAATAATAATAATGAAATAATTATCATATTTATAAATCAATTTACTTCTTAAATTAATAATTAATCATGTTTATGACAAATGAACCAACATTCACTACTAGAAAAGGGGGCATTGAAGCCCCCCAGAATCGGGTGACCGCCATTGGCAGTCGCTATAGATATCTAATTGCGGCCGCCAATGGCAGTCGCTGGCCTTGATAAAAAAATGAACCTTTTTGCCCCCCCCCCCGCGCCCCCCTCTCGATCGAACCCTGCTCCCCCCCGACACTGCCCCCCCCCCCCCCGACGCTGCCCCCCCCGCCTCCCCCCCCCCCCCGCCCGACCCCCCCCCCCCCCCCCCCCGTGGCCCCCCACCTCCCGCCCCCCCCGCTCCCCCCCGCATCGCCGCCCCCCTGACGCCGCCCTCCCCCCCGCCTCCCGGCCTCCCCCCCGCCTCCCGGCCTCCCCCGCCGCCCAGCCTCCCCCGCCTCCCGGCCTCCCCCGCCGCCCAGCCTCCCCCGCCGCCCGACCTCCCCCGTCGCACGCCCTCCGCCCTCCGGCCTCCGCCATCCGCCCTCCGCCACCTCAGCCCTCCCCCCACCCCGGACGGCTCCGGCACCCCGGATGCCCCCCCCCCCGCACCCCGGACCGCTCCCCGCACCCCGTACTCCCCCCACACCTCAAACAGCCCCCCCCCCCCCCGACCCCGAACAGCCCCCCCCCCCTCGCTGCCCATCCCCCGTCCCCTCACCGCCTTCTCTCCTCCAGCTCCCCGCCGCCGCCGCCTCCTGTCCCCTCCCTTGCTGCACCACCTTTGGCTCCGGCTCCCCTTCGCTGCCTCCTCTCTCTCGCTGCACCGCCTTCGTCTCCCCTCCCTTACAGGTTTGTAGCTCAATCAGGTAACATGGGCTTTTAGTTACATTATTATTTTATCAATGGTTCATAAACAAATGATTAATATTTATTTTAAATATAGTTGATTTGAAAAATGTAAATGTAATAAGTATTGTGTAAATGTTTGTTATACAGATATAATTATGGATAAGAGTTGGATTGATCTTCCAAATCGAACGTCTAGAGAATATTTAAATGGCATTATGTAGTTTATTGACTTCACGAGAGGATTTGAAAGTGAGTATATTAGTTGTCCGTGTAGAAAATGTGCTAATAGATATCAATTCACACGAGATACTATTAGGGAGCACCTTTTCTTTAATGGATTTCTGAAAAATTATAAGAGTTGGACTCGTCATGGAGAAGAATATGTTCGTTGTCAAAATACAGATGCATCTCAGATGGATGTTGATGCAAGGATGATTGATCCAATGCATGAAATGCTTACTGAAATGGTACGTGGGTTTGATCCTGAAGGCATTGACATCCAGAATCTTGAGACCGGTGAGATAAATCTTCGCTCTGGTGTAGATCGTGATTCGAGGAGGTTTTATGAAGCATTTGATGATGCGAAAACAGAATTATATCCTGGATGTACTTCTTACAATAAACTGTCGTTTGTCATGGAGTTGTTGCATTTGAAGACTTTGAATAATTGGTCACACACTTCATTCGACATGCTTTTGTTTTTGTTGAAAAAAGTTCTTCCTATCAACGCTAAGATTCCTGAGTCATATTACTATGCTTGTAAGTTGATAGAGAACTTAGGTTTTACATATGAGACCATAGATTCATGTGCAAACAACTGTATGTTGTTTAGAAAAGAAACTGCCCATTTGGATATTTGTACGGTTTGTGGTGTTTCCAGGTGGAAATAGAATAGGGGAAATAATACTCATCAATGTCAGATTGCGATACAGGGGAAACCGATTTCTGTAAAGCAAATGCGTTACTTTCCCCTTAAACCGAGGTTGAAAAGATTTTTTATGTCATCTAAAGTTTCTAATTTAATGAGATGGCATGTAGAAAGAGTTCATGAATGTGATATGTTAACCCACCCGATAGACTCTCATGCATGGAAGGATTTTGATAAGAGACATCCCGACTTTTCTAAAGATGTTCGTAATGTCCGATTGGGATTGGCAGCAGATGGTTTCAATCCATTCAAGTCTATCGTTGGTGAAAATCATAGCACATGGCTCGTGGTGTTGGTTCCATATAATCTTCCTCCATGGATTTGTATGAAGCAACAATTTATATTACTTTCCACTCTTATTGATGGACTTAAATGTCCGGGGGATAAGATTGATGTTTACCTTCAGCCATTGATTGATGAGTTGAGTGAATTTTGGGGCGATGGTGTGATGACTTATGACTGCGAAATGAATGAAATGATCAAACTGCATGCTGCTTTATTGTGGACAATCAATGACTTCCCAGCTTATGCAAATTTATCAGGCTAGAGTACGAAAGGTGAATTTGTTTGCCCTTGTTGCAATAAAAGTAAAAAATATGTATGGCTTAAACATTCCAAAAAATGGGCATACATGGGTCACATGTGTTTTCTCCCTCCTCAGCACAGATTCAGAAAGGACAGAGTGACGTTTGATGGTTCTAGAGAGTTCATCCCAGCACCAAAGATCATGACAGGAGTCGAAATGTTATCGCAGATTGAGGAAGAAAACATCCACATGGTATATGAAATTCAGGATTTGGTGGCTCCTCCAGTACGTAATATTCGTGCTGCGGGTAGGCAGCGCAGTCACAATTGGAAAAAGAAAAGTATTTTTTATAGTCTTCTGTATTAGAAAACTAACATGTTGAGGCATAATTTGGATGTCATGCACATTGAAAAAAATGTTTGTGATAACATATTGTGGACCATTTTAGGTGTCAGTGGAAAATCAAAGGACCCTGTTAATGCATGCCGTGATTTGGAAGAAATGGGTTTAAGGAAACAGTTGCATTTACAGTTTGCTGAGGGAAACAAGGCATATATGCCTGCTGCACAGTATACGATGACTATAGAGGAGAAGGAGACATTTATTTTCATTTTGAAGATGGTCACGGTGCCTGATGGTTATTCTTCTAATATTTCAAAGTGTGTGAATCTATCGAGCAAGACATTGCAAGGGTTGAAAAGTCATGACAATCACATATTACTTCAGCAGTTGATTCCAATCGCAATTTGTGATTTTTTATCCCCCAATGTTGTTCAGCCCTTGATTGAGATGAGTAATTTTTTTAGACAGCTTTGTTTAAGAAATCAACGAATGAGTTATTTAAAAAGTTTGCAGGATCGAATTGTACTTAAGATTTTTCACTTTGAGAAACTTCCCCCCCACTCATTTTTCGATGTTATGGTCCACTTGACAGTGCACCTAACTGAAGAAGTAATGGCTACTGGTCCAGTGCAATTCAGGTGGATGTATCCTATTGAACGGTATTTGAGTACATTGAAAAGATTTGTACGCAACAGAGCTCGTCCAGAGGCATTAATAGCCAATGGTTATTTGATGGATGAGTGTACTACCTTTTGTGCAGAATATCTTATGGATGTTGAAACAAAATTAGATAAGCCCTCTCGGATCCATGATGGTCCAATTGGAGAAGGAACCACATTTGATATGGACAACATCGAGTGGATACAAGCATATCGATATATCTTGTTCAATACTCCATCAGTTGCACCATTAATGCAGTAAGTATCTTATCAATGTGCTTGTATAACTTTTACAAGTTTTTTTTGCATAAGATGGTCTTTTAAACATCGCGTTATCATTATCAGGAAACACATTAATGAGATAAAAGAAGAGATGCATCGTGCAACGGAGTTGAAAATTCAACAATCTCATTATGCGTCATTTCATGATTGGTTCAAGGATTATGTATGTATAAATTGATTTTCATTATGAGTGAAGTATTATACTAATTCTTTCTACATATATCAGTATTGATTTTTATAAATTATATAGGTTTGTAAGATGAGGGAGTTAGGGGACCCCACGCTACCTGAAGTATTTATCCAACTGGCTGAGGGTCCATCTATAACGGCTCGTCGTTATAAAGCTATTGATGCTAATGGTTTTCAATTTCACATTAATGATGTTGAAGACAAATGAGCAACACAAAACAGTGGAATCAGTTGTCCCTTTGTCGATTCTGGTTATTACTATGGTCAATTGATAGACATCATTGAAGTTGTATACACACACGGTTTGAAGTACATATTGTTAAAGTGTAATTGGATTGATTTAGTGCGTGTATGTAAAGTCGATCAATATCAGTTTTCATTGGTGAATTTTAACTATATGTTATACAGAAATATTGAACGAGTTGAGAATGAACCTTTCATTTTGACATCACAAGCGGAACAAGTATTCTTCGTTACATTGCCTTCGGATCCAAGTTGGCAAGTTGTTTTCAAAATGCCTCGGCGAGGAGTTTTATTATTTGATGAAGATGAACCCAAGACTGTTCCGTTTGTTTACCAACAACTTGATCAACATATCGTAGTTCAACGTGAAGAAGATATTTATTGGGTCAGAGTGGCTATTGAAGGAGAAACGGTCGATTATCATGCTTAATGAAAGGTATAATTGTTTTCCCGCTATTCAGTAGAATTTCCTAGGATATCATAAATTATCTAATCATTTTATAAATCTTTATAAGTTTTAATCCTCACTTTTGTAATTTAATTCAATCATAAATATTTAGGTTGTTTTTACTCTTGATTTATTGATGTTATGGTCGGTGTATCATCCCTTTGAGGTATTCTTCATCTGATTCATGTGCTACTTGAATTTTTATTAGTTCTATCTGAAATTTGGCTATGCATTGACTGGTTTTGTACATAATTTGTATATCTATTTTTTTAACTTTCTGATATTTTAAAATTCATTCACAACTAATTATTCAATCCATTTTTTGTTTGATTAACAGTTGTACAAGTTGGATTTTTTAAGAAAAATCCAATTTATCTTTTAAGCACTTTGGACTCATTACTGATGTTTTCTATGACTACAGACATGTCAGGGGAAGAGGCAGAAGATCCACATCATCCATCTGAGGCATCTACGTCTCAGGGTCGAGGTATGTTTGAATGTCATTGTCTATATTTTTTATGTAATTGACATACATATATATATATATATATATAACATTTTTCAATTTATATATAAAATTGTTTTCAACAGGATCAGACTCGGCTGCTTCTTCCTCTCGCAGGAGAGGCCCTGGTCGTGGCATATTATCATGGAATTCCGACATGATGATAGATGTTTCATTTGATGAGGTTTTTCATCCTGTGGGACTGAATGCCCCGACATTTATTCGTCAGCTGGGTCATATCATACGTGACCCACATCGATTTCCATTGACCATGCGTGACTAGGCTTCTATCCCTCAGGACACATTAGATCGTTTATGGAGGGAGGTTCAGGTATGAAAATCATTTTACATTATTTTCAATGTATAAAGAATACTAATATGTTTGATTATTTTATTTATAGAAAAATTTGAAAGCATGCCCTGAAGTGTTTTGGCCCGTGTGTATGAGCAAATGCCGTAAGATGTGGAATGATTATAAATGCAAAGTGAAGAGGGAGCACTGGGTACCAAATGTGGGTGCCCTAGACATTTTGGAAAAAGTCCCGAGAGGTGTCCTCCCGGCTCAGTGGCGTGACTTGGTTGCATATTGGTCTACTGAGGGTGTTTCAGTTTGTATATTAATTATTTTGGTGTATATATATTTTCAAAAATATATGATTTGTTTGAAATTTGAATGAATTGAATATAGGAGGTGTCAACACGCCATTCTGAGAATTGAGTGTTGCAGGAACCACCTCACAGGCTCGGGACTCGTCACGTGTCTCAGATCCAACATGAGTTATATATATTATTCATTTTTTAATTTATTAATTAATATGGTTTTGTGTTTATATTCTTTTAATATACAGTTGCGAGAGCAAGGTGCAGCAACTGATAAAATGTCGGTGTGGATGAGGACTCGTGATCGCAATGATCCAGAGGTTGCAGCATTGATAGTAAGTGTCTTTACTTACCAATAATTATATAAATCTATATATTAACATATATATATTTATATATATTTAAATATTTCACAGGCTCAATTTGAAGCTGAGTTAGAACATCTGCCAGAGGACCAGCGACAGCTTCCCGTGCGACGGGATGAGATCTTTCATCGCATTATCGGTCAGGACGGACATGGCTATAGTTTGACCTATGGACCAGGGATTCCTCGTTATGTAGTGTCACGCGCAGCGGTTGTCGGTCCTACTGTTGCTCATATGACACAGCAGATGTCAGATTTTGAGCCACGGCTGCGCGCTTCCGAGGAGGCAAATGCGCAATTGACAGCTGAGGTTAGAGCACCGCGGGAATATGTGCGTCGAGCAGATGGTGCAGGAGATCATACGACGCAGGTATATACTGTATTTATTTATTTAATTTAAATTATTTTTGTTATTAAAATATTTATAATGTTTATTTTTTTGTAGGACGATGGACCACCAGAAGGAGGTAGCAGTGATGACAACGCCTGACGCATCATATATTCACGAGATATGTTTTTTGTTTTTACTGGTGGGGTTGACATTGATGTACTGTATTTATTCATTTAATTTAAATTAGAAGGTTGTGTACTTATAATTTCTTTCTTTTCTTGTTTATAATATGATAGCTAATATTATCTAAGGCGTGCATTTAAAAACTCTAACCCCCTGCACCCCCGTACAGCCCCCCCCCCCCCCCCCCCCCGCACCCCCGAACAGCCCCCCGCACAACCGTACAACCCCCCGCCCCCCCGTACAGCCCCCCCCCCCCCCGCACCCCCGTACAGCCCCCCGCACCCCCGTACAGCCCCCCGCACCCCCCGTACAGCCCCCCCATCCCCGTACAGCCCCCCGCACCCCCGTACAGCCCCCCCGCACCCCCGTACAGCCCCCCGCACCCCCGTACAGCCCCCCACGGCACCCCCGTACAGCCCCCCGCACCCCCGTACAGCCCCCCGCACCCCCGGACAGCCCCCCCGCACCCCTGTATAGCCCCCCGCACCCCCGGACAGCCCCCCCGCACCCCCGTACAACCCCCTCGCATCCCCGTACAGCCCTCGCACCCCCGGACAGCCCCCCCGCACTCCCGTCCAGCCCCCCGCACCCCCGTACAGCCCCCCCGGACCCCCGTACAGCCCCCCTGGACCCCCGTACAGCCCCTCGCACCCCCGTACAGCCCCCCCGCACCCCCGTACAGCCCCCGCACCTCCGTACAGCCCCCCCGCACCCCCGTACAGCCCCCCGCACCCCCGCACCCCCGGACAGCCCCCCCCCCCCCCCCGCACCCCCTTACAGCCCCCTGCACCCCCGTACAGCCCCCCCCCCCCCCGCACCCCCCGTACAGCCCCCCGCACCCCCGTACAACCCCCCACACCCACGGACAGCCCCCCCGCACACCCGTACAGCCCCCCGGACCCCCGTACAGCCCCCCCGCACCCCCGTAGAGCCCCCCACACCCCCGTACAGCCCCCCCTGACACCCCCGTACAACCCCCCGCTCCCCCGGACAGCCCCCCCGCACCCCCGTACAGCCCCCCCCCCCCCCCCCCCCCAGCAACTCGGCGCGCACTGAAATGGCGCGTTGGGGGGTCAAAACCACCCGAACGGCCTCTGAATTCCATGAAACCGCACGACAACAGCAGGTGCGTGAATTGTGAAATGGTCGGCCAGACGGCACGTCAATCGGAGGTGCCGTTTGACCGCGGCGGCCAGAAACGCGTTTCCGGCGCCAAAAAAAAACCAAAATGGCGTGCGGCGGTCCAATTCGGAGAAAACATGCTCCGAACGACCTGAAACCGCACGATAACGATAGAAATATTATTCCTGAGATGCAGGAAGAGGCGGCACGTCCATCGGATGTGCGGTGCGCGCGGCACGACAGAATGTGTCGTTTTCAGCAGCGCGGCGCACGCTGAAATGGCGCGTTGGGGGGGTCAAAACCACACAAACGACCTCCGAATACCACGAAACCGTACGACAACAACCAGTGCTTGAATTGTAAAATGGTGAGCTAGACGGCACGTCATTCGGAGGTGCCGTTTGACCGCGGTGGCCGGAAATGCGTTTCCGGCGCCACAAAACACCAAAACGACGTGCGGCGGTACAATTCGGAGAAAACATTCTCCAAACGACCTGAAACAGCACGAGAACGATAAAAATATTATTCCTGAGATGTAGGAGGAGGCGGCATGTCCATCGGACATGCGGTGTGCGCGGCACGACCGAATGTGTCGTTTTCAGCAGCTCGGCGCGCGCTGAAATGGCGCGTTGGGGGGTCAAAACCACCCGAACGACCTCCGAATGCCACGAAACCGTACGACAACAGCCGGTACGTGAATTGTGAAATTTTCGGCCAGACGAAACGTCATTTGGAGGTGCCGTTTGACCACGGCGGCCAGAAATGCATTTCCGGCGCCATAAAACACCAAAACGGCGTGCGGCGGTCCAATTCATGGAAAACATGCTCCGAACGACCTAAAACCGCACGAGAATGATAGAAATGTTCTGAGATGCAGGAGGAGGCGGAAGGTCCATCAGACGTGCGGTGCGCGCGGCACGACCAAATGTGTCGTTTTCAGCAGCGCGGTGCGCACTAAAATGCCGCGTTGGGTGGTCAAAACCACCCGAACGACGTTCGAATGCCACGAAACCATACGACAACAGCCGGTGCGTGAATTTTGAAATGGTCGGGCAGACGACACGTCATTTGGAGGTTCCGTTTGACCGCGGCGGCTGGAAACGTGTTTCCGGCGCCATAAAACACCAAAACGGCGTGCGGCGGTCCAATTCAGAGAAAACGTGCTCCGAACGATCTGAAACCGCACGATAACGATAGAAATATTATTCCTGAGATGCAGGAGGAGGCATCACGTCCATTGGACGTGCGGTGCGCGCAGCACGACTGAATGTGTCATTTTTAGCAGCGCGACGCGCGCTGAAATGCCGCGTTGGGTGGTCTAAACCACCCGAACGACCTCCGAATGCCACGAAACCATACGAAAACAGCCGGTGAGTGATTTTTGAAATGGTCGGCCAGACGGCACATCATTTGGAGGTACCGTTTGACCGCGGCGGCCAGAAACGCGTTTCCGGCGCCATAAAACACCAAAACGGCGTGCGACGGTCCAATTCGGAGCAAACGTGCTCCGAACGACCTGAAACCGCACGAGAACGATATAAATATTATTCCTGAGATGCAGGGGGAGGCGGAACGTCTATCGGATGTGCGGTGCGCACGGAACGACCGAATGTGTCGTTTTCAGCAGCGCGGCGCGCGCTGAAATGCCGCGTTGGGTGGTCAAAACCACCCGAACGACCTCTGAATGCCACGAAACCGTACCAAAATAGACGGTGCATAAATTGTGAAATGGTCGGCCAGACGGCATGTCATTCGGAGGTGCTGTATGACTGCGGCGGCCGGAAACGCGTTTCCGGCGCCACAAATCACCAAAACGGCGTGCAGCGGTCCAATTCGGAGCAAACATGCTCCGAACGACCTGAAACCGTACGAGAACAATAGAAATATTATTCCTGAGATGCAGGAGGAGGCGGCACATCCATCGAACGTGCAGTGCGTGCGGCACGACCGAATATGTCGTTTTCAACAGCGCGGCGCGCGCTGAAATGGCGCGTTGGGGGGTCAAAACCACCCGAACGACCTCCGAATACCACGAAACCGTACGAAAATAGCCGGTGCGTGAATTGCGAAATGGTCGGCCAAACGGTTCGTCATTTGAAGGTGCCTTTTGCCCGCGGCGACTGGAAACACGTTTCCGGCGCCAAAAAACACCAAAACGGCGTGCGACAGTCCAATTCGGAGAAAATGTGCTCCGAACGACCTGAAACCGCATGAGAATGATAGAAATATTATTCCTGAGATGCAGGAGGAGGCGGCACGTCCATCGGACGTGCGGTGCGCGGCACGACCGAATGTGTCGTTTTCAACAGCGCGACGCGCGCTGAAATGGTGCGTTGGGGGGTCAAAACTACCCGAACGACTTCCGAATGCCACAAAACCGCACGACAACAGCCGCTGCGTGAATTGTGAAATGGTCGGCTAGATGGCATGTCATTCGGAGGTGCCGTTTGACCGCGGCGGCCGGAAACGCGTTTCCGGCGCCATAAAACATCAAAACGGCGTGCGGCGGTCCAATTCCGAGCAAACGTGCTCCGAACGACCTAAAACCGCACGAGAATGATATAAATATTATTCTTGAGATGCAGGAGGAGGTGACACGTCCATCGGACGTGCGGTGCGCGCGGCACGACCGAATGTGTCGTTTTTAGCAGCGCGGCGCGCGCAAAAATTCTTCGTTGGGTGGTCAAAACCACCTGAATGACGTCCGAATGCCACGAAACTATACGACAACAGCCGGTGCGTGAATTCTGAAATGGTCGGCCAGACGGAACGTCATTCGGAGGTGCCGTTTGACCGCGGCAGCCAGAAACGCGTTTTCGGCGCCATAAAACACCAAACGGCGTGCGGCGGTCCAATTCGGATCAAACGTGCTCCGAACGACCTGAAACCGTACGATAACAATAGAAATATTATTCTTGAAATGCAGGGGGAGGCGGCACTTCCATCGGACGTGCGGTGTGCGCAGAACGTCCGAATGTGTCGTTTTCAGCATCTCGGTGGGCGCTGAAATGGCGCGTTGGGGGGTCAAAACCACCCGAACAACCTCTGAATGTCACGAAACCGCACGAAAACATCCGTTGCATGAATTGTGAAATGGTCGGGCAGACGACACGTCAATCAGAGGTTCCGTTTGACCGCGGCGGCCGGAAACGCGTTTCCGAAGTCATAAAACACCAAAACGGCGTGCGGCGGATGAATTCGGAGAAAACGTGCTCCGAACGACCTGAAACCGCACGAGAACAATAGGAATATTATTCCTGAGATGCAGGAGGAGGCGGCATGTCCATTTGACATGCGGTGCGCGCGGCACGACCGAATGCGTCGTTTTTAGCAGCTCGGTGCACGCTGAAATGGCGCGTTGGGGTGTCAAAACCACCCGAACGACCTCCGAATGCCAGGAAACCGTACGAAAACAGCCAATACGTGAATTGTGAAATGGTCGGCCAGACAGCACGTCATTCGGAGGTTTCGTTTGACTGCGGCGGCCGTAAACGCGTTTCCGGCGCCATAAAACACCAAAATGGCGTGCAACGGTCCTATTCAGAGAAAACGTGTTTCGAACGACCTGAAACCACACAATAATGATAGAAATATTATTCTTGAGATGCAGAGGGAGGCGGCACATCCATCGGACGGGCGGTGCACGCGATACGACTGAATGTGTCGTTTTCAGCAGCGCGGCGCGCGCAAAAATGCCTCGTTAGGTGGTCAAAACCACCCGAACGACGTCCGAATGCCCCGAAACCGTACGACAACAGCCGGTGCGTGAATTATGAAATGGTCGGCCAGACGGCATGTCATTCGGAGGTGCAGTTTGACCGCGGAATCCGGAAACGCGTTTTCGGCACCATAAAACACCAAAATGGCGTGCGGCGGTCCAATTCGGATCAAACGTGCTCCGAACGACCTGAAACCACACGAGAATGATAGAAATATTATTTATGAGATGCAGGAGGAGGCGGAACGTCAATCGGACATGCGGTGCGTGCGGCACGACCGAATGTGTCGTTTTCCGCAGTGCGGTATGCGCTGAAATGCCGCGTTGGGTGGTCAAAACCACCAGAACGACGTCTGAATGCCACGAAACCGTACGACAACAGCCGGTGTGTGAATTCTGAAATGGTCAGTCAGACGACACGTCATTCGCAAGTGTCGTTTGACCGCGGCGGCCGGAAACGTGTTTCCGGCGCCACAAAACACCCAAACGGAGTGCGACGATCCAATTCGGAGAAAACATGCTCCGAACGACCTGAAAACGCACGAGAATGATAGAAATATTATTCCTGAGATGCAGGGGGAGGAGGTACGTCCATCGGACGTGCGGTGCGCGCAGTACGTCCGAATGTGTCATTTTCAGCAGCTCGGCGCGCGCTGAAATGGCACGTTGGAGGGTCAAAACCACCCGAACGACCTCCTAATGTCACGAAACCGCACGATAACATCCTTTGCGTGAATTGTGAAATGGTCAGGCAGACGGAACGTCAATAGGAGGTGCCGTTTTACTGCGGCGGCTGGAAACGCATTTCTGGAGTCATAAAACACCAAAACAGCGTGCGACGGACAAATTCGGAGAAAACGTGCTGCGAATGACCTGAAACCGCACGAAAACGATATGAATATTATTCCTGAGATGCAGGAGGAGTCGAAACGTCCATTGGACGTGCGGTGCGCGCGGCACGACCGAATGCGTCGTTTTCAGCAGCTCGGTGCGCGCTGAAATGGCGCGTTGGGGGGTCAAAACCACCCGAACGACCTCCAAATGCCACAAAACCGCACGACAACATCTGTTGCGTGAATTGTGAAATGGTCGGGCAGACGACACGTCAATCGGAGGTGCCGTTTGACCGCGGCGTCCAGGAACGCGTTTCCGAAGTCATAAAACACCAAAACGGCGTGCAACGGACGAATTCGGAGAAAACGTGCTCCGAACGACCTGAAACCGCACGAGAATGATAGAAATATTATTCCTGAGATGCATGGGGAGACGGAGCATCCATCAGACGTGCGGTGCACGCAGCACGTCCGAATGTGTCGTTTTCAGCAGCTCGGCGCGCGCTGAAATGGCGCGTTGGGGTGTCAAAACCACCCGAACGACCTCCGAATGTCATGAAACCGCAGGACAACATCCGTTGCGTGAATTGTGAAATGGTCGGGCATACGGAATGTCAATCGGAGGTGTCGTTTGACCGCAGCGGCCGGAAACGCGTTTCCGGAGTCATAAAACACCAAAACGGCGTGCGACGGACGAATTCAGAGCAAACGTGCTCTGAACGACCTAAAACCGCACGAGAACGATAGGAATATTATTCCTGAGATTCAGGAGAAGGCGGAACATCCATCGCATGTGCGGTGCGCGTGGCACGACCGAATGCGTCGTTTTCAGCAGCTCGACGCGTGCTGAAATGACGCGTTGGGGGGTCAAAACCACCCGAATGACCTCCGAATGCCACGAAACCACACGATAACATCCGTTGCGTGAATTGTGAAATGGTCATACCGACGAAATGTCAATCGGAGGTGCCCTTTGACTGCGGCGGCCGAAAACCTGTTTTCGGAGTCATAAAACACCAAAACGGCGTGCGGCGGTCGAATTCGGAGCAAACGTGCTCCGAAAAACCTGAAACCGCACGATAATAATAGGAATATTATTCCTGAGATTCAGGAGGAGGCGTCACATCTATCGGACGTGCGGTGCATGCGGCACGACCGAATGCATCGTTTTCAGCAGCTCGGCGCGAGCTGAAATGGCGCGTTGTGGGGTCAAAATCACCCAAATGACCTCCGAATTCCACGAAACCGCACGACAACATCCGTTGTGTGAATTTTGAAATGGTTGGAGAGACGTCATGTCAATCAGAGGTTCCGTTTGACCGCAGCGGCCAGAAATGCGTTTCCGGACTCATAAAACACCAAAACGGCGTGCGGCGGTCGAATTCGGAGCAAACGTGGTCTGAAAAACCTGAAATGATAGTATTTCTTAAATCGGGGGTTTTAAATTATTATAGCACAATGATTCAATATTATACATATATTTAATATTATATATATTAAAACATTTAAAATATATTATATATATATATATTTAGAATATTGTATTTAATAGTATACATGTGAATATTTTTTTGAATATATATATATTTTTTATTTATTTATTTCAATGGACATTTTTTTTAAAAAAAAAATTTCACTATAGCGACCGCCAAAAGCGGTCGCTATAGGAGGCCCGGCAGGAGGCCTGCAGCGCGGTCGCTATAGGCCTCTAGCGACGAGGCTAAAGCGACCGCCAATGGCGGTCGCTGGGCGGCCGCTAGAGCCCTATAGCGACCGCTTTTGGCGGTCTCTATAAGAGGTTTTTAGTAGTGATTACAATCAAGGAGATGGTAGGTTGTACGCACGGATGAGTAGCATTCTTATTTTCAATGATTGTTATGGAAAGAAGGTATGTAATACTATATATTTATAAAAATACCATTAAATCATAAATACCATATTATTTTATCTTATATATATATATTGATTTATTAGGAATCACATAAAGTCGAGGAGGCAGTAGACCACATGTCCACAAACGACGTAATCACTTTTCAAGCGTGAGAATGGGTAATAAATAAAATGATATATATTGTATATTTATTGAAATTTAGTTATTTAATTAATATAAAATAAAGGTTTTTTATGTCACATGTGTTTAATTGAAACATTTCCTTATACATTTCATGTATAGTGTGAATGAATCTCATCGGATCGAGGGGCGATAGTCCACACTTCTTTAAATGATGTTATCATACTAATGTAAAAAGGAAAGTATTAATTTTTTGTGTAATAAAAGGATAAAATAATTATAAAGATATAATAAATATAATATATATCATATATAAAAATAATTCCCATCATAATTTCCTCCATGAGAGGTGGTAATGTAAAATATGAACAATCAACACTTCGCGAGGTAGTAGTTCACCGTACATATAAACTATATATTCATTATCCGTTACATAAAACTGTGTGTAAGTGTATGTTAATCCCTTAGCATAAAAATACTAGTATATGTAGGATACCAGTGTTATTATAAAATAATATATTAATAAAGGTTTATTAGTTGGATAATGGAAATAAAACCTGAGATCTTGAGAGAATACTTTACCTCTTAATCAGATAACTTTTTTGGTTTGTACCAAAAGGATTATTAGGACTGATTTCTACACAATGTGATGATTCTAGGATTAGGGGAGGGATGTTCAGGATCTATGTAGGAATATATTAGTCATGAAATAGTGTGTTGAGAGGAGTTATGAAGTGGGAGGAGAGGATGCCTCTTAAAAGTGGAAGAGGAGTGGGACTCTTGTCATATTTTGAGAATGGAATTCCATGAACATTTTTCATGTTGAAAGTGGAACCAATAAAGTTAAAATTTCAAGACGAAGAGTATTGGTTCAAAATATGTCCATAATATTGGTCTTGGATAATTTTATAGGTAGTTTTTGGCCTTAAAGTTATGGTTTTATTTCCCTTAATAAGCTTAATTTAACATCAATCATTATAATTAATTTTAATCACTTTCACTAATATTTTTTGGTAAAAAAATAATGGTTTTATTAAAAATTATATATTATTATTATTCAAAACATGTAACGTATTTTTCCAAATTCCAATCAAAGAAGTAGCAGAAATTTATTTAAATTTAATCCCTCGGGCGGTACAATAATGCAACTTTTTAAAGTAAAAATGTCGGAAAGTTTTCTATATTTTTATAATAAAAATAAAAATAAAATTGATTAAAGGGAAATAAATTATATTAATTAGTAAAAATATTACCTAATTATGTATTTAAACTAGTTAGAAATATAATTTATTCTTATTAATAAATCAGATTAAAAAGCGGTTTTGAACTAAAATTCTGAATTTTTAACTATTCATTAAAAATGAAATGTTTCATAAAAATATACAAAATTCACCCTAACCTAATTATTATATCTCTATTTAAAATTTGGTATTTATTTGTACATATTAAAATAATTAATGTTTCAATATTCATATTTAAAATGGTCTCTCCATTAAAAGGTGGTAAAATTGCCTACATAAAAATATAGGGTTTTATGTGAAAAATATAGTTTTTTCTTTTCTTATGTCTGTAAATCCTACTAGAGAAATATCAAAAATATTTTATTGAATGTATAAAATATATATTTAATTAAAATAATTCACTAATTTTAGTAAATTATTTTTAATGAGATAAAACTCCATTGGAAGCATAAAAGGAATAATATTTCTTTTTGTATCCAATTGGTTTTTATTGTCATTTATCCTTAATAGGTAACCCATGAATTCATTTTATATTTATATAAAATATATATTTTCATAATTTAATTACATCTATTCCTAACAGATAATTTTTATCTTATTATATTAAATAATAATATTTTAGTAATATATTATTATTTGGTAAAACTCTGTCTTGCGTGTGACGCTAGCCATCAAGGAAGGCCACTCTTGTCACGAACCACCTTCACCAAAAGGAGGGAAGGGTTTGCAGATTTCCAGAACCTTCCTTCTTTAAGTTGAAGGAGAGATAATGACCCCCAAGACCCGCCATCAATAGATCCCGGAGTGGCGACTAGCACCAAGGGTATAGAAAATTTCTCACAATGGAAGGAATTACCCTTTTTGTTTTATAAGATCGAGAGATAAGATGATGAAACCCATCAACACCAAGGTATAAGAAATGTAAAGCCAAAAGTAAACCATTCCCACATGCATGTTCCAACAGTAAAGCCACAAAGTACAAAAGGTGACTACAAAGGTAAGTACCAAATAAGAAAAGCAACAACTGCAACTGCCCCAATGGTCCGAGCTAGTATGGTCCCGCGTGATCCCCAAAGTCCTCCTGGAAACCTGAAAGCAGTTTTATATACGTAGGGTGATCATACAAGTACACTTAGTAGGGAAAACCAAAGACTCTCGTGCACAAGTGGGGGAACGTGCTAAAGTCCTGTGAGAAAGGAGTAATCCAAACGCCTATCAAGGTAAAATATCCACCCAAGCCCCACCAGGGCACACTCCCCAAATAACGCAAGTCAAGTAATATATATAATAGGAGCACATCGATGTTTGGGTACCCCGCGCCACTTTCCCACTGGTTATTGAGACATCCTACGCATCAGACCAATCCCACCATTCTCACCACAGTCCCACTACCACACCCGCCCACATACACCTGGGCCACAACCACATGCAGTCCCACTGCCGAAATCCCGCCCGCACACACCTGGGCCACAACTATCACACTTAACCATGACTGCAAACACCTAGGCCAGAACATTCACCACCACGCTTGAAGATACCTGGGCTAGAAAAATCCACTGCCATGCCCTAAGACACCTGGGTCTCATCCCGAAGACACTTGGGAAACCACCTGCCGCACACACCTGTCCAACCACCACACTACCCCGCCCGAAGGTTCTTGGGCTAATAATTGACCTCAGGCCATCAAAGCCTACCCGAAGATACTTGGGCTATCTAAGAAAGGGAGCAGAAAAGGAGCTAATAACCAACCACCAAGAATAGTGTTGGAAAAAACACCCTCCCCCATGAAATGGGGGTGTTCAGCACTAAGTGCTCAACTTGGGTGGGGCGCGAATAAGAAACAAAAAACTACAAGTATAGATATAGGTAACAAGCACTCACCCAAAGTCTAGGTTTTTCTAACCGGCCTACGGAACACAACACCACTATATCCGAGTCACAAGTCACGACTCTTGCCAACAAAACCCATTTTTCCCATTCTTGTTTAATGTCCAGTAATAATGATTAAGTTTAAGCACTACTGGGCAACTAGTAGGCATAGGCATAAGTCCAGGAAAGTAAACAGTCAAGAAACATCCATAACGCCCATACCCGATTCTCAACAATAGAGGATCCCACCCCAATTTGTGATATAAAAAAGTAACCACCGGGTCCTAAAACTCACAACCACGGAATCCATACCAACAGGGGATCCCATCCCCAAACTCACACAACCACCAAGAGTACAAGACTTGGGATCCCATCCCCTCCCACATTTCCAGCAATCGGCCCGAAAAGAAAACAACCAACTACCACCATCAACACAAGTCAGGGTCATGACGGTATTTTCAGATTTAAACGACTTAACACACTCCATGATTTCAATTTTTGGATGTTTTAACCGGGGGTTATCATAGAAGGAAAGATCCTGGTGCCTCAATTTATTTGGCCGGATATACGTGATTAATCAATTACTTTTCACAGCAGGAGTTTACAACCACAACAAGCCATTTAAAACATCAGCAAGGGTTCATTAGTGCACAAACAACGACCACCAATGACCTCGATTTTCAGAAGGCATGAGCCAGCACAACTCAACAAGATGGTCATAACATAAACAACATCAACGATCATAGCCCCCCCTCTTTCTTTAGAGAATCCAGTTCATTATCTTCATTTAGGTCTAGTTTGTCCAATTCTACAGAACAGAAGCACGCCCACCCTGCATGATACAGAAAAGAGAGAGATGAAGGAAAATTTCCCTACTTGTTTGATCGACGATCGATGCTTAGGCCGGGCGCAGAACTTTACGGATAACGATGCGGCGCACCAGATGCACCAGAAGCTGTTTGTGAAAAGCCGCGATCGAGGAAAGGAGAAACCACGGCTAACCCTTGGTTTATAAGATCCGCGGACGGTTGAGGTGAGAAAGAAAAACTGCATAAGGCACAGGGGCCGTGGGTTGATCACGCGACTCCACTCGTCATTAAGGGGGTTCGAGTGGTTTAAAATGACACATTAATTGATTAAGTAAAAACTCTTATGCGCATTACGGGTCTTTAAAACATGCTTAAATGAGTCAGAATAGGGTTTAAAACCCTATTTGTGCAAAAGGAGCGCTACTGGAAACAACTCGACAAGGCCGGGTGACACCGATCGGTCTCACCAATCGGTCACACCGATCAGTCGCACCTATCGGTCGCACCGATCGGTCTCACCGATTGGTCGCGCCGATCAGTTACACTGATCGGTCTCACCGATCACTCTCACCGATTGGCCTCGCCGATCGGTTGTGCCGATCGGTCGTGCCGATCGGTCTCACCGAGACGCCACCACTTTAGGACCCTGATTTTGGCAAAGGGAAGGGCCAAGAGAGTCTGGGTCATCACATCAGATACCTCTCAAACTATTCTCGTCCTCAATAATTTAAACAACCTAGAAGAAAAAGGCAGTTCTGAACAACCACCCAGAAAGATACCTCTCAAGAGTGAACCTCGTTGTTAACTAAGAACACCTTCTTGCCACGAACCAAGCAACATACCATGCCAAACTACCCGAGCATGTGGGTTGGGGAGTCTCCTCCCCCATGTTAAGATATTATCCACTTTGGGCAGCACTGACTCACCCACACGGGTTTAATCGCATCCACCTTAATGCGTCTTGATTAGGGGTCGAGTTCTCTCTTTCCCTATAGCCGGGGCTTTTCACACACAAACAGAGGAAAGAAAACCAGTACATTTAATAGCTAAAAGACAAAACGTTCTACCACAACAGGTACAACAAGGAAAAAAACTCAAAACAACTCTTGGTACTGGGTACGCATCTGTGCTTCCCTCTCCCACGTAATCTCCTCAAGCCCACCATGTCTCCACAACACACGAACCAAGGGGATGGTTCGCCCGCGAAGCACCTTCTCCTTGCAATCCTCGATCATCACTTGTCTCTCCACAAAGGTCACGTCATCCTCGATGTCCAGATTACCCCAATCAAGGGTGTGTGAATCGTCATGAAGATACCGATAGAGCTAGGACACATGAAAGACATCATGTATCCTTAGTAGCGGTGGTGGTAATGCTAGCTGATAAGACACTTCACCGACCAGCCGCAACACTTCGAAGGGTCCGATGAATCTGGGAGAAAGCTTACTCCCCTTGCCGAACCTCCGCTGCCCACGCCGAGGGGAGACCTTCAAGAACACGTGGTACCCAACCTCAAACTCCAAGGGCCTCCTCCTAGTATCAGCATACGACTTCTGTCGGTCCTGGGCCGCCTTTATCCTTTCCCGTATGAGCTGATCCTTCTCTGTCGTGTTCTGCACCACCTCTGGGCCAAGGATTCCTACCTCTCCTACTTCGGGCCAACACATAGGTGAATGGAATGACCTCCCATACAAGGCATCAAACGGGGCCATACCAATGGTAGAGTGGTAGCTATTGTTGTAGGCGAACTCTACCAGGGGCAAGTGTCGTACCTATGATCCTCCTGAGTCCAGAACACATTCCCGTAGCATATCTTCCAAGGTCTGGATGGTGCGCTCTATTTGTCCATCTGTCTGGGGATGGAAAGCAGTGCTAAGGAATAACTGGGTGCCAAACGCATGCTGAAATCCTCTCCAGACATACAAGGTAAACCGTGCGTCCCTATCCGAGACTATAGACCACTGAACTCCATGCATCCGCACCACCTCATCCACGTACTTTCGTACCAAAGCATCCACAGTACTCAACTCCCTGATTTCCAGAAAGTGAGCCGATTTCGTCAACCTGTCCACTACTACCCAGATAGCGTCGTACCCCCCTTGGACCTTGCGTAGTCCCGTGACGAAATCCATCGAGATGTCATCCCACTTCCACTTGGGAACATCTAGAGGCCGCAGGAGGCCACCTGGAACTCGGTGTTCAGCCTTCACTTGCTGACACACTAAGAACTTGGCCACAAACTCTGCCACTGCTCACTTAACTCCGGGCCACCAAAACTGCCTCTTCAAACCCTGGTACATCTTGGAAACTCCTGGGTGTACAGCCAGGGGGTGAGTTTTGGAACTCACTGAGAACCTTGCCGCGCATCACTCCTAGAACAAACAACCTTTTCTGGAAATTCATCTGGTTCTGACCATCCTCTGTCTATCCTTCCGGAGCATTGCCCTGGTCAACTCGGTCACACATCACTTCGCACTCCGGGTCTCCCCACTGAGACTCCTCCACTTTTCGAAACAGAGATGACTGCACTATCATCTGATATAGGCAGCCTCTGCCGCTATCCATCTTCGCATTCAGGTATAAGGCAACCAACTCCTCCATTTCCTTCCAGGTGTCCGCCAACTCTCAGACCGTATCCTTCGGCGTCCTCCTACTCAAGGCATCGTCCACCACATTTCCCTTGCCCTCAGTATAAGAGATCTCAAAGTCGTAATCCTGGAGGACCCCCACCCATCTCCACTGTCGCAATTTTAAGTCCCACTGGGAGAAGATATACCTCAAGCTTTTGTGATCCGTGAAGACCACAAAGCGTTCCCCGATGAGGTAGTGCCGCCATAACTTTAGCGCAAAAACGACCGCTGTAAGCTCCAGGTTGTGGGTGGTGGAATTACGCTCATGGGAACGTTGCTGCATGGACCCATAAGATATCACCCCTTGTCGCTGCATCAACATGCATCCCAGGCTTTGTCCTGAAGCATCACAGAACACCTCATAAGCTGCCCCTTCTTCTGGAAATCTCAGTACTAGGGTACTGAACAACTTCTCCTTCAGATAGATGAAGGCTGACTGGAATTGCTCACTCCATACGAAAGCCTGGTCCTTCATGGTCAGAGCTGTCAAAGGGGTTGCTACTCAGGAGAAGATGGGTACGAATCTCCAGTAGTAACCTGCCAGCCCGAGGAAACTTCGGACTTACGCCACATTCTTGGGTGCTTCCCAAGAAACAACTGCCTCAAACTTTGATGGGTCGACCGCTAACCCCTGCTCAAACACTATGTGCCCATGGAAGTGCACTTCTCGTATCCAGAAGTTTCATTTTGACAACTTCCCATAGAGCTGATGCTGCCGGAGGACATCCAAAACTGTCCTCAGGTGCTATACATGGTCCTCTTCTGACCTCGAATAGATCAGGATATCGTCGATGAACACAACCATGAAACGATCCAAGTACTCTAGGAAGATGGAGTTCATAAGCCCCATGAACATAGCCGGGGTATTCATAACACCAAAGGGAATGACTAAGAACTCGAAGTGTCTATACCAGCACCTGAACGCTGTCTTCGGGATGTTGCTCTCTTTCACCCTCAGCTGGTGGTACCCAGACTGTAGGTTGATCTTCGAGAACCATCCTGCCCCTTTCAGCTGGTCGAAAAGATCATCTATTCTCGGAAGAGGGTAACGATTCTTGATCGTTACCTGATTCAGCCTCCTGTAGTCTATGCACAATCTGAGGCCACCATCTGCCTTCTTTGTGAACAGGACTGGAGCGCCCCATGGTGACGCGCTCGGACGAACATAACCCCTCTTCATCAGATCGTCAATCTGTATCCGCAACTCCCGTAGCTCTGAAGGTGCCATCCGGTAAGGATCCATCGAGATTTGACGAGCACCGGGCTGCAGGTCTATCCCAAAATCGATATCACGTCGAGGGGTAGAGTCGTCACCTCCTCAGGAAAGATTTCCATAAACTCATGGATGATATCTGGAACTTCCAACATTTCAGCATCAACTGATTCCACTATCAGCTCGGTCAACAAGGAGAGGAGAGGTTCCTCTCTCCTATTTCCCTTCGGACTGCTCCGCTCGTCGGTGAAGGTAACATGCCAGCCGTACATGTCTGAGAACACCACCCTTCTTCGGAAACAGTCGATGACTGCACACACATAAAATAGCCAGTCGATGCCTAGGCTGACATCGTATGGCTGAATCTATAGCAGAATAAGATCCCTAACCAACTGATGTGGCCCTATCATCAGTATAAATCCCCGACAAATGAACAACAATTCGGTCTGACCTCCGGCTGGAGTGATCAACACCAGGTTCACTAGAAGTCTCTCGGCATTTAGGCCCAAGGCACGGTCTAGACTGGGTGAAACAAAGGAGTGCGAATCTCCAGTATCGAAAAAATCATGAGCAAGAGTGCTAAACAGACTGATCGTACCTCGAACAACCTCTGGCCCTGCTGGAACTGCTGCCTTTGTGGCGTGTAACTGTCCACGCCCAACACCCCTGCCCCTCGGCTGCCGGCCACCTCCCAGACCACACCCTGGTCGAGGTCCCTATGGAGCGCCCTGAGGTCGGCCTCCTCCTCCTACGTCTGCCCTCGGAGGAGCGGGAGCTCACTGTCCCTGATGCTGCTGCTGGAAAGGTCTGGCTGGAAGCTGCTGCTGGGGCGGGTGCTGGGGATGACTGCCACTGCTGTACTGCACCCGGTCGGGGAACTGACTCTGGAGATGTCCAAGGCTCCCACAGATGAATCACCGCGGTCCCGAGCCCGAAGGAAAAGGGAGAGGGCCGGGGGATCGAAACTGAAACTGCTGTGGTCTGCTCCCTACGGGTCGGAACCTGGAGGGTCCTGATGGTGGAGGCCTGGTGCTGACGGCCTTTTCCTTAGATGGTCCCAGCTGGATCCCCTCTCGTGACACTCCTCCTAGAGCATGCATCCTCTCCACCATTTCGGCCTTCTTCTGGACCTCCAAGTACATTGGAAGGGTAAAGGGGGTAACAACATACTGGAGGGAGGGTCAGAGCGCCTCCTCCAAACGCCTTGCCCGAGACTCCTCGTCGGGAAAGAGGCCCGGAGAAAAATGTAGGAGGTCCTTGAACTTGATACCTAGCTCCCTCACGGACATACTCCCCTGCTGGAGGGAGAGTAGTTCCTGCCTTTTTTCTGCCTTCATCGTCGATGAGAGGAATTCCGCCCGGAACTCCCTCTCGAAATCTGCCCAAGCCACCTCAGACTCTCTCCTCCCCCCCAGGTAAAGCATCCACCACTGACGGGCCGCTCCCCGCATCTGGCTAATGGCCAAAGGAACCCGGTACTCGGTCGGGGCCCAAATCAGGCCGAAGGCTATAACTAGCTCCTCTATCCAGCCTTCCGTATTCATATCGGACGTGCTGCCCTCATACTTCTCGAGGTCCTGTCGCTGGAAGGCCCGAAGAGTCTTCTGGAACTTTTCTTCCTCTTCCTCTCGATCAGCTCTCTGCCGATCGGCCAAAGTAGTCTCCGGGGCCTCGATCGCCTGTACCACACGTGGTCGCCTTCCAGGTGCCATAGCTGCAAGGTAAACAAAGAATTCCTAAGCCCAAGTAGTGCAGAATATCGTTCTTAAAAATTCATAAAATTTTAAATTTATTCGTAATTCCCAAGACATCCCAGAAACAAAAGAACACAAGTCATTATGATGCTTGTACTTTTCCTAGGGTCTCTACCCTGCAATCAGTGTGGTCTCAATTGGCCGTTTGGTAGGTCCAGAGTCTTTGAATCGGATCACGGGGGGCCCTAAAATCCCGTGTCCTAGCCGGTCTTCCCCGACCTAATTCACGCGCCAAGGTCACCCAACACTGTTGACTTACCATCCCATGCAATCCTCACTATGCCTAACTCCAGACTCCATCCTATATCTCAACCCTCGCCACTGATACCATTCTGTCACGACCCGACTTCACCAAAAGGAGGGAAGGGTTAGCAGATTGCCAGGCCCTTCCTTCTTTAAGTTGAAGGATAGATAATGACCCCCGAGACCCGCCTTCAATAGATCCCGGAGTGGCGACTAGCACCAAGGGTATAGAAAATTTCTCACAGTGGAAGGAATTACCCTT
Source organism: Viscum album (assembly GCA_963277665.1). Classification (NCBI taxonomy): domain Eukaryota; kingdom Viridiplantae; phylum Streptophyta; class Magnoliopsida; order Santalales; family Viscaceae; genus Viscum; species Viscum album. Next base: position 308,229,654 of record OY728153.1, on the reverse strand, counting down.
TTTGTTTTATAAGATCGAGAGATAAGATGATGAAACCCATCAACACCAAGGTAAAAGAAAAGTAAATCCAAAAGTAAACCATTCCCACATGCATGTTCCAAAAGTAAAGCCTCAAAGTAAAAAAAGTGACTACAAAGGTAAGTACCAAAGAAGAAAAGCAACAACTGCAACTGCCCCAATGGTCCGAGCTAGTATGGTCCCACGTGATCCCCAAAGTCCTCCTGGAAACCAAAAAGAAATTTTATATACATAGGGTGAGCATACACATACACTTAGTAGGGAAAACCAAAGACTCTCGTGCACAAGTGGGGGAACGAGCTAAAGTCCCGTGAGAAATGAGTAAACCAAACGCCTATCAAGGTAAAATATCCACCCAAGCCTCACCAGGGAACACTCTCTAAAATAACGCAAGTCAAGTAATATATATAATAGGAGCACATCGATGTTTGGTTACCGCGCACCACTTTCCCACGGGTTATTGAGACATCCTACGCATCAGACCAATCCCTCCATTCTCACCACAATCCCACTTTCACACCCGCCCGCACACACCTGGGCCACAACCACACGCAGTCCCACTGCCGAAATCCCGCCCGCACACACCTGGGCCACAACTGTTACACGTAACCATGCCTGCAAAAACCTAGGCTAGAACAACCACCACCACGCCCGAAGACACCTGGGCTAGAAAAATCCACTACAACGCCCGAAGACACCTGGGCCTCATCCCGAAGACACTTGGGAAACCACCTTCCGCACACACCTGGCCAACCACCACACTACCCTGCCCGAAGGTTCTTGGGCTAATAATGGACCTCAGGCCATCACAGCCTACCCGAAGATACATGGGCTATCCGGGAAAGGGAGGAGAAAAGGAGCTAATAACCAGCCACCAAGAATAGTGTTGGGAAAAACACCCTCCCCCATGGAATGGGGGTTTTCGGCACTAAGTGCTCAACTTGGGTGGGGCGCGAATAAGAAATAGAAAACTACAAGTATAGATATAGGTAACAAGAACTCACCCAATGTCTAGGTTTTTCTAACCAGCCTATGGAACACAAAACCACTATATCCGAGTCATAGGTCACGACTCTCTCCAACAAAACCCATTTGTCCCATTCTTGTTTCATGTTCAATAATAATGTTTAAGTTTAATCACTACTGGGAAACTAGTAGGCATTGGCATAAGTCTAGGAAAGTAAAAAGTCAAGCAAAAACCATAACGCCCATACCCGGTTGTCAACAACAGAGGATCCCACCCCAATTTTTGATATAAACAAGTAACCACCGTGTCTTAAAACTCACAACCACTGAATCCATACCAACAGGGGACCCCATCCCCAAACTCACACAACCCTAAGAGTACAAGACAGGGGATCCCATCCCCTCCCACATTTCCAGCAATCAGCCTGAAAAGAAAACAACCAACTAACACCATTAACACAAGTCAGGGTCATGCCGGTATTTTCAGATTTAAACGACTTAACACACTCCATGATTTCAATTTTCGTGTGTTTTAACTGGGGGTTATCATAGAAGGAAAGATCCTGGTGACTCAATTTATTTGGCCGAATATACATGATTAACCAATTACTTTTCACAGCAGGAGTTTACAACCACAACAAGCCGTTTAAAACATCAGCATGGGTTCATTAGTGCACAAAAAATGACCACCAACAGCCTCGATTTTCAGAAGGCACAAGCCAGCACAACTCAACAAGATGGTCATAACATAAACAACATCAACAATCACATCCCCCCTCTTTCTTTATAAAATCCAGTTCATTATCATCATTTAGGTCTGGTTTGTCCAATTCTATAGAATAGAAGTACGCCCACCCCGCATAATACACAAAAGAGAGAGACGAAGGAGAAATTCCCTACTTTTTTGATCGACGATCGACGCTTAAGCCGGGCGCGGAAGTTTACGGATAACGATGCGGCGCACCCGATGCACCAGAAGCTATTTGTGAAAAGCCATGATCGGGGAAAGGAGAAACCATGGCTAACCCTTGGTTTATTAGAGCCGTGGACGTTTGAGGTGAGAAAGCGAAACTACATAAGGCGCGGGGGTCGTGGGTTGGTCATGCGGCGCCACTCGTCATTAAGGGGGTTCAGGTGGTTTAAACCGACTCATTAATTGATTAAGTAAAAACTCTTATGCACGTTACGGGTCTTTGAAACAAGCTTAAATGAGTCAGAATAGGGTTTAAAACTCTATTTGCGCAAAAGGAGCGCTACTGGAAACAACTCGACAAGGTCGAGTGACGCCGATCGGTCTCACCGATCGGGCGTGCCGATCGGTCTCACCAAGACGCCACCTCTTTAGGACCTGGATTTTGGCAAAGGGAAGGGCCAAGAGAGTCTGGGTCATCACAACTCTTGCATGCAATTCATACAAACTCGGTGTTGCATGAATTTAATTATATAGAATCTAATTTAAATTTTAAATTTAGAATAATGTATCTATATATTATATTACCTTAGGCATTTGGCGTCTCATGTTATACACACTATCAAATACATGGTTCTTACATTACTTTTTTGGGGCTTCACATTATCCCCACATTATTTAAATCGTGTTGTCACAATTCAAACTGAATTATGGTGAATGATTGTTTGATACTTCTTCTGTTTGAAATACCACATCGCGAGAAGAGTTCATAATACATCCTCTATAAAATAGAGAAATTAATGTATAAAGGTCGTATGGACTACCGTGTAAGTATGTCTCATAGTAGGAGAAAATTAAGGAAAATAAAGATATGTATTTGGAGGAAAGGAATAAATATTTATAGGTAGTTAATGAGTTCATCAACAAGAAACACGTTAATGATCTATATAATGTTTAGGGACTCAAATCCATAAATCATCAATGATTTAGAAGACCCTGAGTTCAGCAGAAATTAAGGTATTAGGAAAACATTTTATTTCATTGTCATTTTCCTAATGTTGGATAATTCTTTAACTACCTAATAATATAAAGAAATATTCCTACTTTATTGGTTTTTAATTAATATGAACAATCTGAACTTTTGGTTTTTCTTCAATCAAATTCTAATTTATTCCATTACACCTAGAAATCAATTACCAATAATGAATGTTATTTATGCCTGAAGATCTAAAAGAAACTTTTAATGGATCATAAGTCCTATAAAAGAGTGACAAGTATAACAATATATATTTAAGTATCTTTAAAAACTAATATGGATAATTTATTAATATCTAATCCTCAAAATTTATACTACTGGTTCATTATTAATATTTATTTTTCAAATTGTTTTACTAAAAACAATGAAAAATTAACCAGGACATTTCACAGGTTAGTGTTTGCTGTGAAACCCTTATCCTAATAAAATACCCCAATAAAGTCAAAATAGGTGCGTAGTATGGACCATTATCATGTACCAGGTTACCTCGATTCAGGATCAAAACACATTTTTCATGTTATTAATATTGGTATATTTGTTCCAAAACCATGTCCACTTGTAGTATCTAGATTGGGATATACTTATAGTAATACCCAAATAATCTTAAACATAAAAATTCTAGGATGTTATACTATACATATCCTTAAATTCTACCTTAGGGATATGTTCTATAATATATGTTTTTCTAAATCAAGTTCCTAAGGTTTTTACTAAACATCCTCTGATACCAAATTTAGCACCCCAACCCCTGATAGTCTGAAAATGATGTCTACTATGAATTACATTGATATGATTATAAGGAATTAAATCTTAAGGGAATGATGGTTTAACAGTCTTGGTAAACCAGATACATACATGACAATATAATACACGAATTACAGAATATTTTTTTCTTCTTTATAAATTAATACCTTTATGGATAAATTTATTCCATCTAGTAAATAATTCATATCTTTCATGTTAATATTCTTGAATTCGTAGGTAAAGGAAAAAAATAAGTGTGAGGTCAAATTCCTAGTTAGTGAAAAATATAGTAGAAGAAATAATGAATCAATGAAAATAAGATTCATGACATATTAATTAACTTAAACTTCCTTCCATATAATCAATAAACTCATAAGAAAGTGCATAAACAATATGGAAAGGTAATAACAAGAAATACATTCAATCAAAAATAACTTGATAAGGAAAACTAAATGTAATAAAGTATTAAACTAAACCAAATTACATTTAATTAATGATCTAAAATTGATATGTATCCTTAGATATATCAACACAAAATCTCATAGAGAAATAATAAATGAAACTAATATGAGGGAAATTATTTCTTAATTGATGTCATGTCTAAAGAACATGAAAACCTATACCGTTATAACCTTTCACCAGATGGTTTAAAACTAAGGATAGAAACATATTTAAATTTTTCATGTTATTTGTCTCATGATTCCCTATTGATTGATCAAGGATCTATAATAATTCCAGGATCCACCTATCAATACCAATCCAAATCATTCTATATATCGAATAATCAAATTAAATAATATGTCTTATTAGAGATCCTTATTGAATAAAGAATACATAATTATCAATATTTAACCAAATAATTAAATAGGTATCAAAGTAGACAATGTATATAAAATGGTATATGGATTAGGAAATAGAAATATTCATGAAAAATGAAATGGGTAATTAGGGGGAAATTCGATGTACATTGATCATAGGAGAATGAATATTTAATGGGGAGTAACAAATGATTTAAGTAAGTTAATGTGAATAATATCCTTGGCAAAATCAATAATAAATTATCTAGAGGAAAAATAAGGATTTTATCAATACATCAAATCCCAAGTGGAGTAAAAATAAAGGGTTGTTGTTGATGATGAATAGAAATATTATAAAATGATATTTTAAAAATTTTACTGAGGAAAATTGTAAGAACCCAAATCTTCTTTTCAGGTATGTTTTCCTTTTTTGGTTTTTTTAGGGAAAAGAGGAGGTTTTTGGAAATTTCATAAGTACATGACGTGTACTTTATAAGTACATGCCATGTAATCTATTAACATAGGTAGCTGGGTTCTGTCCGTGTCATGGCCATGCACATGACCATGTGGGGTGACTTGGAGACTAACTAATGCGGGGGCCTTTAAAGGCAAGTACAAGCCATGTACATCTAAAGTACACGTCGTGTAATTTTTTTTCATTAAACGCACCGGGGTCGAGTCTGATAGATAGAACCTGATTTTTAAAGGTCTGGTTCATTTGAGATAAATTGTGTAGTAGTGATCTTTCCCCAAGCCCCCGATCGAGCATCCAATCTCATATTCAACCACCGTTGAATGCATTTGGATTGCCTCAGAAAGCCCTTCCTTCTTCTAGATCTTCATTTCCTAATTCCTCTTCATTAAGGAGTTATCCTACAATAAATGTATTAGATGTTTTTGTAGATCTATGGTGTTCTTTGATGATTCAAGGACTGAGGTTCACATATATTTATCTCCCAACACCTAGGTAGGTGGTTTGTTCTTTTCTGTTGAATATATTTGAGTTATATGTGCAATTTGACCAATACCCTTGAACAAGGTACTGCGTGTTTACTATTTTAGCCATGTTAATTTCCTTCTATTCTTATATGCTTGAGTAGAGGTTGATTGAATGTAAATAGGGTTAATTACTATGCTATGGAAGTTTTTTCCCATGTATGCCTTGTTTTTTCCATTTGGTCCTTCTTAGTCAGTTAGGATGCCTTGTTGTTTTTCCCATGCCTAGTACTGTAGGATGTAGTTTTATTTATCTGATATGTTGTTATGTTGTATAATGTAATAGAATTAGGTATTGAGGTTTAATTTGGCATTATTTCATTTCTATACTCCATTGACTTACACAGGGCTGTGGTAACCTAGTGTAGTAGACCATAGGGAGAATGGATTTAAGGGCTTCTCTAGAGTGTATGTTTACTGTTACGATATAAGACCATATGGGGAATTGACCTAAGTACTTCCTCAGTGTGTGTATAGTTCATCGACACAGACCATATGGGGAATGTGATGTAAGGGATTCCCAAGAGTTCATTTAGTTACTGATACGATACAATAGGAGGAATTAATGGTGAGTGCATCCTCAGAGAGTCTATGCTTAAGTTGAACAAGAGGGGTTTGACAGATTGTACAACCTAGAAGGTTTCTTGTCTTGTTTCGTTGAACCAGAGGGGTTAGGCTATGTGTACTTCCCAGAGGGTTTCCATTTGTGTTCAGATGCTTGCTAGTACCTGTTTGGATGAACCAGAGGGGTGAGGTTTTGAGTACTACCCAGAGGGTTACCAACTTTGATTAGCCGTTTCTTGATATATGTAACTGAATGCATTGAAACTTTGGATTGTTTACAGCTGAGTAATTCCTTGTTTACTGCTTTCTTTACTTATTACCTACCACATATTCACTGACTATTAGGCACATATATCGTGGTGGTTTCCTAATGGTATTTAGTCGCACACCCTGTTTGTCTCATGATTTTGGGCCCAAACAGATTATATTGATGCAGGTATAGATAATGACATGCACCCTTCTACTTCAGGTACGTGACTGCTTTGGAGCTAGAGAGAATGGGACCAAGCTATGGCTTGCTATGTTGAGGATTTTTTTAATTGTTTTTCTTTTGTACCTTGGATTAGTAATATATTCAGCAATGTGACTTGTTTGGTTGTTTTCCTAGACATATGTATTATGAAACATCTTATATATGTGCTCCGGTTGTTATTATTTCTAGTCTTCCATTGTTTACTTTTGTTATGATAGTATTGCGGCTTTCACTATTGGTATTGATTTACATCCTCTTTATTACTCTACCAATGAGGGCATAGATTCCCCACTATCACACTCAAGGCCCTCGCTGCTAGTCGGCACCCTCTGGCATTCGGGGAAATGTGCTAGAGGCCATGTAACCAATTAAGTATGGAGCACCTCTAGGTGGATTCCAAAACTAAGATGTTACAAAGTGGTATTAGAGGGACTATTTTCTTCTTGACATACTATTTGGAGCCTATAGCTTGGGATAGGAAGAAATAGGTACTTGGTAATAAGTTGTGATCTAGAGTAGCTAACCCATGTATAAGGATAATCCAATCCACCTCGTCATTGAAATTTTTATGGTTTTGAAAATATTACAGTTGACTTGATTTTACCTTGAGTGATTCACATGTTTTTGGCAGTTATTGTTGATGTTATTGAAGTTCTATTTATATCGCAACCTGATGATATGAGCATATGCCATCTCATGCATCCTATAGGCACCTGCTAGAAATCACATGTCATGGATTCTTGCCCTTCCATTTAGGGTGCATTAGCGATTTCATGTTGCTGTGATAGATGTTGTGCTAGATATTCATGTTATTGTGATAGTTACCTTAATAGAATACCCACTTTTGATAGGGTATTGCTTTGTGTGAGGTTTGTTTGAATGAACGCCAAACCTTGGTTCTTGAGGGGTTATGGGCCCTCATGGATCAGAATTTTGTGGATCGTTGACTTGTTTCCTTGTATATGACATGTATAAGATTCCAATCATTGATTTGCGGGGAGTATGGGCTCTCAGGGATTGGAATTGGCACTTTCAATGTTTTTTAGTGTTTTTATGGGTTCTACAGTAGTTTCTGAGGCTTACTGTCCGAAAAACCCCAGAGTACACGATGTGTAATGTTGAATACATTCCATGTGTTCTTTTGTACGGGAATAATCTATTTTTCATAAGTACACACCATGTACCATATTTATACTCCGTATAGTCTCTAACTGTGTCACTGGCTGTGTGGGTAGAAACATGGGGTTGGGACATCTTTTTCAAACACGTCGTGTTCCGGATGTATATGTCGTGTTGTAGAACCATGTATCTGTCCGTGTAGTGAGAAACATGGGTCAGTTAAATCTTCTTGTACACGCAGTGTCTGGTATACCACACCGTGTAGTTATAACTCTGTGACTACCCATGTAACTCACAACACAGGTAGTTGTAACCTAAGTTGTACATGCTGTGTCCATTGGGAACACACCTTGTAGTGTAAGTCATGTATATGGCTGTGTCACTAACAACACGAGTCGCTGAGGCTCATCTAGTACATACCATGTCTATAACGAAAATTCCATGTAGTCTTGTTCTAGGAGAGTTGTGTGGCATAGCCATGTAGAAGAACTCGATCAGGGGAAGAGATGTCAAGTACGCACCATGTTTTGGGACAACACGCCATGTGTTTGGGGTGTTACATGACCAGTTGGGGTAAGAGTACACGCCATGTAGGCATTAAACATGCCATGTATCCATGTTTTTAAAAACATGAATTCTTTCCTTCCCCTATTCGCTTATTATACTTTTAAGTATTAGTCCCTGTTAATCTTGGTCTAAGGTGTGTGTTTGAACTTATAGAGTCATGTGACCAAAGATGTTCTCCGGTTGTATTCCAGTTGCAAGGTAGTGATCAGAAACTGGAAATGGATGATCAGGGACTACCATCCAATCCTCTAGTAGTGCCAGTCTTGTAACCAGCTGTTATTCCGAACAGAGGTGCTGATGCATAGTTTTGAGAGGGTTTTATGATGTTCATGCAGACCTTCCACGGAGTACCATATCTTTCCCCATATATGGTAGAGTTGACATGAGTTTTTCAGCAGCAGCATCCTCCCACCTTCAAAGGGGAAGGGGGACCTCAGGCTGTAGAGTCTTGGGTAGAAGCCATGAATTCAATATTTGATCATCTAGATATGCCTCCAAAGAAGAGGGTGAATCTCACTATGTATATGCTTAGAGATTATACCAAGAGATGGTGGGATGTGATCTCACAGGCGTGTTGCCAGCAGGTAATGTCTTGGGATGAGTTCCAGCATGCCTCCTATGATTACTTCTAGCTGGAGACTTTGAGGGCAGATCGATCCTGAGAATTCATGAGTCTGGAGCCGGGTACTCTTTTAGTTATGGAGTATTCCCATCGCTTCACAGATCTACAATGTTTCCCGCCTCTTCCAGGAGGTGATGAGTTATTACTGGAAAGGAAGTTTGAGGATGGTCTCAAACACGACATCCGATCGCAGGTGAATATCTTCAGGTTGACGTCTATCAATTTTATAGTCAACCAGGTTCTGATCATTCAGTGCAATCTGAGGGGTTTTGGAGTTATGATCTAGGGAATCTTGACACCTGGAGTTAGTGTCCCTCCTATTGATAACAGGAAGCACCACATGTGGTCTTCCAACTGGGATCTAAGGAGGTGGGGAACTTCTTCTAGTAGCAATGTGGTGTGCTACCAGTGTGGGAAGGGTGGGCTTACAAGGCCAAATTTCGAGAGAGACCCAGTAGAGTGTCGATCTAGCGGCATGATGGGTCATCGTCAACGTTTCTATCAATTTTTCTCACTAGCAGCTGTTGACAGGGGTCCTTCTTTGACTCCTCATACGGGAGAATCACCACCAGTTTCTCATCAGGCAGGGAACTGGAGTTCTTATGGCCATTCAGGATGAGGTGGTGGCCATCTACGTGGTAGCCAATCACTAGGATTTTAATGAAAATAGGGTGGATCATATCAGAGTGGTCTGGAAAGGTTATAGGGCCAGAATGCAGGCCGGACTTTTGCAGTGGAGTAGACCCAATAAGAGTAGGATCCTGAACCCTCCACAGTTTGAGGTACGATACTATTTTCCTCTGTTTTAGCTTCTGATGTTTTTGATACTGGGGCTTCTCATAGCTTTATATCTATTGCTGTTGTGGAGAGCCTTATGATCTGTATATTTTCATCTACTATTATCTAGGCATTAGACACTCTATTGGGGGTTAGAATAATTGGGGTAAGTTTGTGTAAGGAGGGACATCTAGAAGTTGGTGGGTGTCACTTCTTATGGGATCTCTATGTCCTAGAGATTATAGTCTATGATGTCATTCTTAAAAATGGATTGGTTAGTTCTATTATAGGCTATTGTCAACTATTATCACTTTACGGTGAGTTTCAAATCATGAGAAGGTAGATCGTTTTTAAGGGTGAATGGGATGTCTAGGCTAGCAGAGAAAAACTTGAGCATCATGGGCTGGGAGGAGTTATAGCCCAATTTCCTAGTCTCTCTCTGGATTATAAAAGGAATTCAATGGTGAAATTTTCACTAGTGGTGAATCGTTTTAGGGATGCCTTTCCAGAGGAATTTTCAGGTTTACCTCTAATGTTAGAGGTGGAATTTTATATTGATCTTGTGCTAGGAGTGGCATCAGTGTCTATTCCTCCTTATAGGATGGCTACACCAGAGTTAGAGGAGCTCAAGAATCATTTGGAAGAGTTCCAAGAAAATTGTTTCATCCAACCCAGTACTTCTCCTTGGAGTTCTCCAGTCCTGTTTGCGAAGAAGGCTGATGGTACCCTCAAGCTTTGCGTGGATTATCAGAAGCTGAACCAGTTGATGGTCAATAACTGACATCATTTGCCGAGGATTGATGATCTCTTTGATCAGCTTTGAGGAGCCCAGGTGTTCTCGATGATTGACTAGAGATCCAGTTACCATTAGTTTCACATTAGACCATCTGATATAAATCTTACAGCCTTCCAGAGCAGGTATGGTCTATTCGAGTATGCGTTTATTCCATTCGGTCTCACGAATGTGCCTGTAGTTTTAATGGCACTGATGAACCACATGTTCCATCCATACTTGGATTCCTTTGTGGTAGTCTTCACATAAAATATCTTAGTGTACTCTCACACTCGACACAACCGTGCTACCCATATTAAGATCTCTTTGAGTACACTGAGAGAGCATCAGTTATATGTTAATATATAAAAATGACACTTTTTGATGGACTAGATTCACTTCAGGGGTCATGTTATCTCAAAGATAGGATTATCATTAGACCTAGAGAATGTGAGAGCTGTAGTTTCCTGGGAGCAACCAAAGAATTTTTTTGAGGTACGAAGTTTTCTAGGGATGGATGGACACTACATGTGTTTCATACATGACTTTTTAATTTTAGCAGAACCATTGAGGGGTTTGACTAAGAAGGGCGAAAGGTTATTGTGGTTATATTCTTGTGAATCTTCTTTTCAGGAGATTAAAGGGAGGTTGACTTCAACACTGATACTAGTATTTACAGAGTTGAGCAAGATCTATAACATTTACTATGATGCATCATGTAATAATCTGGGAGTTGTGCTTATGAACGGGGAAGGAGTTGTTGTGTAGAGGTCTTGGTAGTTATGGGCACATGATAGGAATTACTCGACGCACGATCTGGAGTTGGCTGATATTGTTCATGCTTTACGTTGTTGGAGACATTATATGTTGGGAGATCATTTTGTGGTTTTCACTAACCACAAAATTCTCAAGTAAATATTTACTCAGTGTGATCTGAATTTGAGACAGCAAAGGTGGGTTGAGTATCTTCAGTCCTCTAATTTTGAGATTGCCTATACCCATGAGAAAGGAAATGCAGTGGCTGATGCGCTGATCAGGAGGACTCAGATTCATGCAGTTTAAGAGGCCAACAACGAGTGAAAAATTATGTTTCTATTCTCAGAAATGCATTTGGAGGTGCGCAGTAGACATGGGCAGACTTTCCATTCTTCTGTATCTATTACCTATAATATTCTTGATCGAATCTAAATGAGGAAACTATCATATTATGAAGGCCTAGTCTTACAAGAAAGCATGTCAGGAGAGGACCCTATTCTTGGATAGACTATAGGCAAGAATGAGATCTTGCGTTTTCATGGGTGCGTAGGGGTGTCATTAGAAATATGTGAGGAACTGATGCAGGACATTAATTACTCAGTTTGGGTAGTTCACCCTAGTTTCACAAAGATGTATCGTGATCTACACCTTCTGTATTGGTATAAAGGTATGAAGAGAGATGTTGTGGGGTTTGTCAAGAGATGCTCCACCTGTCAGTAGGTGAAGGCGGAGCATCAGTGACCAGTAGGGATTTTGTAGTAGTTTCCCATTCCCGAGTGGATGTGGAATGATGTTGTAATGGATTTTGTGATAGGTTTTCCAAGTTCGACTCAAGGGAATGATGAAGTATGGGTTGTCATTGACTGACTCACGATGGTGGCTAACTTCTTGATGATCAAGGAGACCTTCAATGTTAATGAGATATGATGACTGTACATCCATGAGATTGTATGTCTAAATGGGGTTCCACACTCCATTGTATCAGATAGGGATGCACATTTTAATTCTTGTGTTTGTCAGGTGCTTCAGAAGGATTTGGGTATACAGGTACTCTTGAGTACAACTTACTATCCCTAGACAGATGACATGTCTAAGCGTACGATTGAGGTGACTGAGAACATGCTTTGAGCATGTATCCTAGATTTTGGAGGTTCTTGGGAGAAGAAAATACATCTTGTGAAGTTTTCCTACAATAATAGTTTCAAGAAACTATTCAAATGACACCTTATGAGGCTTTGTACAGTAGGCTATGCCGATCACCCTTATGTTGGATGGAGGCAGGAGAGGCAGCTATACTGTGCCTCATCTTGTCTAGAATACCACAATGCAGATAGAGTTGATTCGGAAGAGGATGACTACTGTACAATCTCGACCAAAGTCTTATAATGATTGATGGAGATGACCTCTGGATTTTGAGGCCGGGGATTAGGTTTTCATGCGTGTCACACCAAGGTTAGTACACATAAGGATTAGGAGACAAGGTAAGATTTTGTCGAGGTATGTTGGGTCATTTGAGGTTTTGGAGAGAGTAGGGCCAGTAGCCTATCAGTTGCAGTTACCTTAGAGGTACCCGGATATGCACGATGTCTTTAATTATTCTTAGCTTCGACGTTACTTCTCATACCCGTCTCATTTTCTTCAACCTGAAGAAGTTGAGTTAGAGGTGGACTCCACATCCAAGGAGCATCTAATCCTGATTGATGATCATGGTATGAAGGTTCTTTATAGACGGTCTGTTCATCTAGTATGAGTACTATGGAATCAAAAGCGAGTAAAGGATGAGAGTTGGGAGAGGGAGACCGATGTACGATCGTAGTGGCCAGAGTTGTCTGAGGATTCTTCTTCTACTCCACCTTGCTAGGGAAATTCAGGGACAAATTTCTTTAAGGGAGAAGTTTGTAAGAACCTGGATCTTCTTTTCAAGTTTGTTTTCCTTTTCTAGTGTTTTCAAGGAAAAATAGGAGTTTTTTGAAAATTTCATATGTACATGCCATGTAATTTATAAGTACACACTATGTACTCTATTACCATAGGTAGCCGGGTGCGGGTTGTGTCATGACCATGCACACAACCATGTGGGGTGACCTAGAGACCGCCTAATGTTGGGGACGACGACGACAAGTACATTACGTGTACATTATTTTTTTCATTAAACGCACCAGGGTTGCTGTAACGCCCCGACCCCAGTTACCCCGAGTCAGTGCATTATTACATTACATTGGTATGATCACAAGAAAGATCAAGTCTCGAAAGACCGATTAGTTTAGTAGCCTTGGAATAACTAGATACATTAATAAAGTTTACATTACATCATAAAATGAAAACTACAACAATATAGTCTCCATAGTCTACACTCTTATCCCCTCATAGTATCCCTATAAGTCATTCATAAATTACTTCTTCACATTCTGGAAAAAATGAAACATAGAAAATGGGTGAGGTCAAATTCCCAGAAAGGATAACAATATAGCAGAAACTTTCATAAATAATAATAAACATTTGAGGCAATGTATAACTAAAACAAAAGACTTTTAAACTTGAACTTCAACATTGTATGGCAAAAAAATAAAATAAAATAATGCCATTTACTTATTCACATGGATATTCTACTAATCGAATATTCACATGCAATATCAATAACCACTTTCCAAATGATGGAATTTATAATGCCAGACTATTATAACCACATAGCCAAGGCCTCATGCCAAGACTACAAATAAGATTTTTTCAAGGCCTTGTGACAAGACAATAGTTCATCTCAGGAGACCTACCGATGCATCGAGGAGCTATAGTGGGCTCCACCGGTCACATATTAAGTCCAATGCATTCCTCATATGAACAGGTTTAAACATAACATAAACATTTGTATTAAAAATAGCATATGAAAAGTCAATACTTTCTCCATAAACCATGAATGGTATAAGAATAACACATCCACAGTCAAACAAATCACAAAACCTTCAATACAATATGAAAGTTTTGTATCATAATAAATCAACTTCAAATAAGCTTAAAATCCATCAAAGGATGTTGATATAGATGAAATCAAAACAATTTGAGAGAAATATCCCTTTTTTTGAAATCATTTAAAAGTCACATAATTATAAAATAAAACATTTACTTTGAAAATTTTCTTATAAGCTTGTAAGGGAAGCTTCAAATATTTTATAACGGCCGAAAATAGCCACACCCACCGTATAAGTTAAAAAAACATTCTTACCTTAATTCGGTCGAAAAGGTTAAAAATGACCTTTTTTGGAAAACGACAGAAAGATTCATTTATAAAACACTTATAAAAGTCAAAAACGGTATAAATTACATTAACCCATATTCTATTAAATAGTAAAAATGTTTGGAAATACATTTTTAAGAAACATGGATGTGGATGATAATGAAATCCAAGTAGATTATTACGTATAATCAACCTCTGATAATGAAGAGATTGCAAAATAAACCCTTACCTTGTACTTTTCCTTGGTTGGGGTAGGTTAACCTCATGTATAATGGTGAAATAATCGTTATTAAATTATACAAGAATCATATATATTAATACGATATCATATATGAACTTTTAACATTGCTTTGTTAATAATATCTTAGTATTATCGTCGTTTCGGGTGTTAACTTACTCATTTTATTTTATATGTTTTGTTACGTAAGCCATGTTTGTCATGGATAGGTTGTATATTATTCATATACAAATTGATATAAAGTCCTTAAACATTATTTTTAAATAATAAAATGATAATTATATTTGAGTGGATACGATGGGGAATGAATCTCATCGCGTTCGTGGAGACGGTAGTCCATACGTACACACGAGAGAAAATATCATTATTTTGATATAAAATAATATATAATTGGATGGTATATCATATATAAAGAATAATTATCATTTTATATTAATTATTTACATGAATTACAAATCATTATTATACCCATCCATATAATACTGTCTTGAATAACAATTACACCACGGCGTGGAGACGGTAAGCCGTACGTACACACGTATGGTGACATGTCATTCAAAGGATGTATAGAATACTGAAATATAGTTTTAACATGTTTATAATAACAGAAAATTATATAGAATATACTTTAGTTATTATTTTAGAATGGTAATAACAAAGAAAGAAGAAGTTGAAGAAGAAAGGAACTTGAAAAAGGGTGATGAAATCATTACCTCTTTTTTGGGTTCTTCTTATTGATTTGATCAAAAGGGATCCTTAGGATGGCTTTCTGACTAAAGTAAGGGCTCTAAGATAAATTTATGGAATTTTAGAGAGTATTTGGTCAGTGGTTGGATGAACCAAAAGGCTTTGAAGGTGTGAATTAATGAGAAGGGGGAGTGCCCTTTTATAAGAGGGGTGAGGGGTACCTTTGGAAAAGCTAGAAATATTATTTTATAATAAATTCATATTCGGTTTCTAATGGCTTCAAAGTGGATTATTTAAAGGTTAAGGTGGGGATAGGTCGAAAAACACTCAAAAAATAGGATTTAGACAGGTTTGGGTTACTGTATTAACCTTATCATTAAGTATTAACTCTTAGTTAATTAGTTTCACTTTTACAATGTCTCTTTGAATTTTTATGTTATATGGCTAACAAACATACTATATACATCCAAGCGACCTCCAAGTGGTCCATTAATGATACACCTATAATGATATAAGTCTCTTGGATGAACCTTAGATTTTTAGGAATTGAATATCAATTAATAATATAATATTTTTTTAAAAAAACTCTTTTATGTCAATTTTGACACTATTTGGAAAATTGATTTTTGTGAAAATAATAACTAAATTATTACTTCCAAAAAGTTAATTAAATAAATTATAATATGTCATATTATCTTATAGAATTAGTTTTATTCATTTAAAGTCTCAAATTATATTTATTTGGGTATTTATAATAGCAATTATTTTAAATTTTCACTATTATGGCAATTACTGCATCATCATTGAGTCATAAATAAATTAAATTATTTAATGTCTAAAAATTATAAATAAACTACCATTATGTCGGAACTTGTTTTAGCTTTATAATGAATATTTATAGTATAAAATCCAACATATATAACCATTTGTAAAAATTGTTTTTTTAAAAGATATATGCTTATGTAATTTGTGTATTTATTTTAACTTAATTAAAATAAAGTGTCCCTATCACCTATAAGTGGCTCCATGGGATCCCAAAATCGACCCAAAGATGCCCATGGTCGGACTGGTATCCACCAATAAGGTTAGGACACGTTTTATGGTAATTCCGTATTATTATAATATTATTTTTTAACCCTTATTTACCGGATTTACCATTTAACCATGCTAAATAAAATATTTACCGAAGTAATTATTCAAAATGTCTAAAAATAAAATTTAACTATTTAAACAATTTGGACATCCTGATTCAAAATATGGAATCCATTTTTACAAATTCAAAACACAGAAGTGGGAGAAATTAATTTAAAATTAATTCCCGCTGTCAAAACAAAAAGCATGTTTTTAAGATATAATAACTATCAAAAGATTGATACTTGTTTAAGTTCAGTTTAATTGTGAAATTATGTCCAATGACCAACATTGTATTGAATTGTAAAAATATATTTTAAATATACTTTAAAACCACTCAAATTCATAATTTATCACTATTAATTATTTTTATTAAAAAAGTTGTTTTTAATTAAAATTTAGTAATTTGCACTATTCATCAAAATATTAATGTTATCTGAAAAGTACCAAAATTTCATCTTAGGCTAAATTCAATACCTCAAATCCACAAATTAAGTCCATTTGGAGAGATAAAATTTATAAAATTTTAAAAAGTAGGTATTACTATTCAAAACGGCTAGTTTGATTGGTTGGGGTGTGTGTTAGAACTCGATGTTGCATACAACACATGCTATTGCATTATTCAAAGAGAAGCGTACCGTAGAAGCTTGGGGTGTTACATTCTCACCTCCTTCAAATAATTTTGTCTTCAAAATTTCTAGAATACTACCGCATGAAAAGACTCAGGTGGTTCTTCATCATATGTTCCTTGGGTTCCCACGTTTCCTCTTCCATCTTATGGTTTCTCCACAAGACTTTTACTAGACGAGTCATCCGGTTTCTCAGTACTTGTTCTCTCGTATCAAGAATCTTGACGAGCTCTTTGCAATAAGATAGATCGGGTTCCAGTTCTAATTCCTCATAGGCGAGTACATGCGTTGGGCCAGGCATGTATTTCCTCAACAGGGATACGTGGAACACATCGTGAACTTTGGAGAGACTTGGCAGAATTCCCAATCGTTAAGCTACATCCCTAATTCGTTCTAGAATTTCGAAATGTCTGATATACCTGGGACTTAATTTACCTTTCCTAACAAAATATATGACTCCCTTCCATGGAGATACTTTCAAGAAAACATGATCACTGAGTTGAAATTCAAAATCCTTCCTTCGATTATCTGCATAGCTCTTCTGCCTACTTTGAGCTGCTTTGATGTGGTTTTGGATTACCTTCACATTTTCCATCGTTTCCTCCTCCACTTCCGGGCCTACAAGTTTTCATTCACCAACGTCATCCCAACAGGTTGGTGTGAGAAATATCTTTCCGTATAACGCTTCATATGGTGCTATATGAATACTCGAATGGAAGCTATTGTTATAGGAAAATTCTACCAGAGGTAAATATTGATCCCACATACCCTGAAAGTCAAGTGAGCAGGATCTCAAAATGTCTTCTAAGGTTTGAATAGTTTGTTCTGATTGTCCATCTGTTTGAGGGTGGTAGGCAGTGCTCAAATGAAGTTCAGTATCCAAGGCTTTCTGAAGACTTTTCCAGAATCATGAAGTAAAACGGGGATCACGATCAGAAACAATCGATAGGGGTACTCCATGAAGTCTCACAAATTCATTAATATATAGTCTTTCTAGACGTTCAAGTGGTAAATCTTACCTTATAGCAAGAAAATGTTCTGACTTGGTAAGACGATCAACAATGACCCATATTTCATCGTTCCTTACAAGAGTCTTTGGTATCCCCATGACAAAGTCCATCGTAATATTGTCCCATTTCCACTCCAGTATGGGAAATGGTTGCATGACTCCTCCAGGCTGTTTCCTTCCAGCTTTCACTTGTTGAAAAACTATACATCTTGACACAAAATCAGAAATCTCCCTCTTCATGTTGTCCAACCAAAAATGTTCCTTCAAATCTCTATACATTATGGTGCTCCCAGGGTGTATAGAGAAATTGTAACTATGGGTATCATCCAACAATTCACTTTTTAGATTAGGTATATCAGGAACACAAAGTATCTTCCCAAATTTGAAAATTCCATCTTCATACACAGAGTCTTTCAATCTCTCATCATTCACAGCTTTATTCTTCTATTGAAATTCTTCATCATCAGTCTGAGAACTCTTAATCCTTTCTAGTAAAGATGGTTTGGAAACCATTTAAAAAAGAATTGACGTTTCACCTTCCCAGGTTATTCCCATGCCCATCTTCACTAGATCCATGAAAATTGGATCGCTTTCAATTCTCATATTGTTCAAAAATCCATGATCTTTTCTGTTTAAAGAATCTACAACCTTGTTTTCCTTCCCCGGATGGTAGTGTATCGTGCAATCATAATCCTTGAGTAATTCAAGCCATCTCCTTTGCCTCATGTTGAGTTCTTTTTGTGAGAAAATATACTTCAAACTCTTGTGATCAGTATAAATCTCACATTTTTCACCATAGAGGTAGTGCCTCTATATCTTAAAAGAAAAGATCACAGCTTCTAACTAGAGATCATGAGTAGAATAGTTTTTTTCATGAATTTTCAACTGTCGTGATGAATATGCAATAACCCTATCATTCTGCATAAGGACACAACCAATTCCTTTCTTAGATGTATCACTATAAATAACGAACCCATCATTCCCTGAGAGTAGAGTCAATATAGGAGCATTGACTAGTTTTCTCTTCAGTTCTTCGAAACATTCTTCACACTCTTTAGTCCAAACAAATTTAACCCCTTTACGTGTGAGCTTTGTTAATGGGTTAGCCAACCGGGAAAAATTCTGGATGAAACGTCAATAATAACCTGCTAAACAAATAATACTGTGTATCTCAGTTATACTAATAGGTGCTGGCCATTATTGGATTGCCTTGGTCTTAGAAGGATCAACAAAGATTCCATCTTTGGAGACAATATGGCCAAGAAAAGAAATCTATTGAAGCCAGAATTCACACTTGCTAAGAATTCCCATATAATTCATGTCTTCTCAGTGTCTTCAGGATAATGCGCAAGTGATTTTCATGATCTATGTAGCATTTTGAGTATACCTAGATATCATCAATAAATACCACCACAAATTCATGGAGATATTCCTTGAAAACTCTATTCATAAGATCCATGAATATAGAGGGTGCATTAGTCAATCCAAAAAGAATTACTGTAAACTCGTAATGCCCGTACCTTGATCTAAATGCTGTCTTCTGAATGTCTTCTTTCTTCACACACAACTTATGGTATCCAGATTGAAGGTCAATATTTGAAAATAATTGAGCTCCATGTAGCTGGTCAAATAAATCATCAATGCGAGGTAGGGGATACTTGTTCTTTATTGTTATATCATTGATCTCCCTGTAGTCGATACACAACCTCATAGATCCATCTTTCTTTTTAACAAAAAGAATAGGGGATCCCCATGGAGAAACACTAGGGCTAATAAATACCTTATTACTCAATTCCTCTGGTTGTTTCTTTAGTTAAACTAATTCTATAGTCGACATTCTATAAGGGGTCTTCGATATAGACCATGATCTAGGAATTAAATCAATGGAAAACTCAACTTCTCATTCTGAAGGATGTCCAAGTAAATGTTCCGGAAGCACATCTACATATTCTTTCACAATAGGTATATCCTCTATTTGAACATTCCTTTCCTCACCCACTATAATTTCATCTTCTTCCTCCCCAATAATTGAATTTAGTTGAGTTACTGGGGGTGGATCTAGATAAGAGTTAGGTGGTGGAGATTCTGCTCTAAAGATAAGGTGTTCCTTATCATCATCATCAAAAATTGTAACCTCCTTCTTCTTACAATAAATCTTCACATCATGGTCCAAAATCCAATCCATGTTGAGGATTATATCAAACTAAATCATATGTATGACGATGAGATAAGCGGATAAAGAACATTTATGTGCTCTAATGGGGACTGATTCACAAAACTTTGTTACAATTATTCTTCCCTTAGGAGTTTTAACTGACAACTCCTTTGTTAAATCAAATTGGAAATATCTAATTTTCTTAGAAAACTGGGAAGATATGAAACAATTCAATGATCCAGAATCAAATAATGCATTTTCTAAACTCGAGGAAACCATTAAATTACCTGCCACCGCGTCTTTCAGAGCTACTACCTCAGCAGTAGTGATAGCATAAGCTTGGCCTTGATCCCTTGTCCTTTTGTGAGGTAAGTTCCCCCGATGCTTAGGACATTCATTTGCATAATGTCCCATCTCCCTACAATTGTATCACTGAACTTTGGTAGCATCCTTCTTCCCTTTTCAATCACGATATTGGTTGCCTTTTTCACCACACTTTTAACAGACACACATTCCTTCAAGAAAGTACCAGGGTGTTTCTTCCCACATTTACCACAAGATGGATATTCAACCTTTCCCTTCTTACCCTTATTTCCATTCCCAGATTGTTCAGCAGATCTCTTATTATCTTGCTTTTCTTTGAAGTCATAAGACTTAGAGAATTCTTTTTCTATCTTGATAGCACATGAGACAATGTCTTCGTACGATGAGAAGGATTGGGAGACTAATTCTTGACACAGAAATGGTTTTAACCCATCAAATAAATGATCAATATTACTTCTTGGGTTACGTATATAATCTCTATCATACCTTTCTAACCTTGTAAAGTTATCCTCATACTTTGCGACATTCTCATCCTCCTTTTGTCTCAGACTCAGAAATTGCCTTTCCATATCTGCTCGATGGTCACGAGGAAAGTATTTTTCTAAAAGCAGATCTTTGAACTCACTCCATTCCATATTTGATACTTCATCATCTTCCTTCATGTTTTGAATAAATGACCACCATTGATCAGCTTCTCTAGTGAGGTGGTAAACTACCATGATAACTTTTTCCCGTTCACTACACCCCAAAGCCTGAAATATTTTCTCTAGGGAACTTATCCATTTCTCAGCTACCAGTGGATTTGTACTCCCATTGAAAGTTGGTGGTTGCTCCCTCATGAAGAAATCTTACATTAATCCTCCACGCTGCGGATCAGGGTTATCCATATGGGTAAGGTTATTATTCATAACCTGAGTGAGTTTTCCCAGTATGGTGATTAGCTTATCAGCACTAGTTGCATTACCAGCTCCACTATAATTATCTTGAGCAGGAGGGAAATCCCTACATGGAGTGCGTGCATTGATACGATTTCCATTTCTTCCACTAGGAGCCATTTCTAAACAATGGCATAAACTAGGTCAGTTTATGAATCAAAATATATAATTTCATACTTATAAAACACTTAACATAAATTGAACTATTTATGGATATAATCCATAATCATAAAAATGTTTTCTTTGAAAAAGTATATACTCATAAACCCTTCATAATGATTTGTAAAGAAAATGAGAGTTATCCTAAGAATATCCCCTGGGAGTGTCGTAACCAAGAGTGTAGAAAGGCCCGTTGTCATGCACCAGTTCCCGTTCGAGTCTAGATCAAAGAGGTGTTTTCGGGTTTTACCCCTAGGTACATCTGTGCCAGAGCCGCCTCTACCTGCTCATATCTAGACAGGGATGTGTTCCTTGGAAAACTCACAAATTCTCTACAATACTAAAATTCTAGGAAGTTCTATTATACTAATCCTCAATGTCCATCTTAGGTCTATGTGCTCTAATCAGAGTTTATCTAAATCTATCTTCCACAGTTTGTACTAAACTTCCTCTGATACCAACTGTAACGCCCCGACCCCAGTTACCCAAAGTCGGTACATTATTAAATAACATTGGCATGATCACAAGAAAGATCAAGTCTCGAAAGACCGATTAGTTTAGTAGCCTTGGAATAACAATATACATTAATAAAGTTTACATTACATCATAAAATGAAAACTACAACAATATAGTCTCTATAGTCGACACTCTTATCCCATCATACTTTCCCTTCAGGTCATTAATAAATTAATTCTTTACATCCTAGGAAAAATAAAACATAGAAAAGGGGTGAGCTAAAATGCCCAGTAAGGATAACAATATAGCGGAAACTTTCATAAATAAGAATAAAAATTTAAGGCAATGTATAAATAAAACAAAAGACTTTTAAACTTGAACATCAATATTTTTTGACAAAAAAATAAAATGAAATAATTCCATTTACTTATTCACATGGATATTATACTAATCGAATATTCACATGCAATATCAATAACCACTTTCATAATGATGGAATGCATAATGCCAGACTATCATAACCACATAGCCAAGGCCTCGTGCCAAGACTACAGATAAGATTTTGTCAAGGCCTTGTTCCAAGACACTAGTTTGTCTCATGAGACCTACCGATGCATTTAGGAGATATAGTGGGCTCCACCCGTCACATATTAAGTCCAATGCATTCCTCATATGAACAGGTTTAAACATAATATAAACATTAATATTAAAACTAGCATACGAAATGTCAATACTTTATCCATAAACCATGAATGGTATAAGAATAACATATCTAGAGTCAAAAAAATCACAAAACCTTCAATACAATATGGAAGTTTTGTATCATAATAAATCAACTTCAAATAAGCTTAAAATCCATCAAAGGATGTTGACATAGATGAAATAAATACTATTTGAGAGAAATATCCCTTTTTTGAAATCATTTAAAAGTCACATAATTATAAAATAAAACATTTACGTTGAAAATTTTCTAATAATCTTGTAAGGGAATCTTCTATGATTTTATGACGGTGGAAAATCGCCGCACCCTCCGTATATATTAAAAAAAACATTCTTACCTTAATTCTGTCGAAAAGGATAAAAAGGACCTTGTTTGGAAAATGATGGAAAGATTCCTTTATAAACCACTTATAAAAGTCAACAAGGGAATAAATGAATTTAACCCATATTCTATTAAATAGTAAAAATGTTAGGAAATACATTTTTAAAAAACATGGATGTGGATGATAAAGAAATCCCAGTAGATTATTCCCTATAAACGACCTCCGATAATGAAGAGATTGCGAAATAAACCCTTAACTTGTACTTTTCCTTGGTTGGGGTAGGTTAACCTCCTGTATAATGGTGAAATAATTGTTATTAAATTATAAAAGGGTCATATATATTAATATGATATCATATATGATCTTTTAACATTGATTTGTTAATAATATCTTAGTATTATCGTCGTTTCAGGTGTTAACTTACTCGTTTTCTTTTATCTGTTTTGTTACATAATCCATGTTTGTCATGGATAGGTTTTATCTTATTCATATCCAGAATTATATCAAGTCCTTAAACATTATTTTTAAATCATCAAATGCTAATTATACTTGAATGTATACGATGGCATTCGTGGAGACGGTATTCCGTACATATGCACGAGCGACAATATCATTCTTTTGATATTAAAATAATATATAATTGGATGGTATATAATATATAAAGAATCATTATCATGTTATATTTAATATTTACATGAATTACAAATCATTATTATATCCATCCAAATAATAATGTTTTGAATAATAATTACACCACGATGTGGAGACGGTAAGCCGTACGTACGCACGTATGGTGACATGTCATTTGAAAGATGGACATAATACTAAAATATGGTGGTAAAATTTTTATAATAACATCAAAGTATATATAATATACTGAAGTTATTTTTTTATAATGGTAATAACAAATAAAGAAGAAGTGGAAGAAGAAATTAACTTGAAAAAGGGTGGTGAAATCATTATCTCTTCTTCGGGTTCTTCCTTTTGATTTGATCAAAAGGGCTCCTTAGGTTGGCTTTTTGACTAAAGTAAGGCCTCTAGGATTAAGTGAGGGAAGTTGAGAGAGTATTTGGTCAGGGTTTGGACGAACCAAAAGGCTTTGAAGGTGTAAATTAATGAGAAGGGGGAGTGCCCTTTTATAATAGGGGTGAGGGGCACCTTTGGAAAAGCTAGAAATATTATTTTATAATATATTCATATTCAGTTTCTAATGGCTCCAAAGTGGATTATTTAAAGGTTAAGGTGGGGATAGGTCAAAAAACACTCAACCAATAGGATTTAGACAGGTTTGGGTTACTATATTAACCTTATCTTTAAGTTTTACCTCTTACTTAATTAGTTTCACTTTTACAATTTCTTTTTGTATTTTTATATTATATGGTTAAGAAACGTATTATATACATCAAAGAGACCCCCAAGTGGTCCATTAATTATACAACTATCATGATATAAGTTTCTTGGCCGAACCATAGTTTTTTAGGAACTGAATATCAATTAATAATATAATATTTGTTTTAAAAATTCTTTTATGTCAATTTTGACACTATTTAGAAAATTGATTTTTGTGAAAATCATAATAGAATGATTACTTCTAAAAAAGTCAATTAAATAAATCCTAATATGTCATAGTATCTTATAAAATTAGTGTAATTCATTAAAAGTCTCATATTATATTTATTTGGGTATTTATAATATCAATTATTATAAATTTTCACTATTATGGTAATTTCTGCATCATTATTGTGTCATAAATAAATTAAATTATTTAATGTCTAAAAATTATAAATAACATACCATTATGTAGGAAATATTTTTATATTTCTAATGAATATTAATAGTCTAAAATCCAACATATATAACCCTTTGTAAAAATTAATTTTTATAAGATATATGCTTATGTCATTTTTGTATTTATTTTAACTTAATTAAAATAAAGTGTCCCTATCACCTACAAGTGGATCCATGGGGTCCCACAATCGACCCAAAGATTCCGATGGTCATACATGTATCCAACAATAAGGTTAGGACACGTTTTAGGATAATTTTGTATTATTATAATATTATTTTTTGACACTTATTTACCGAATTTACCCTTTAACCATGGTAAATAAAATATTTATTGAAGTAATTATTCAAAATGTCTAAAAATAAAATTTACCTATTTACACAATTTGAACATCCTGATTCCAAATATGGAATCCATTTTTCCAAATTCAAAACACATAAGTGGCTGAAATTAATTTAAAATTAATTCCCGCTGTCAAAACAAAAAGCGTGTTTTGAAGATATAATAACTATCAAAAGATTGATAGTTGTTTATGTTTGGTTTAATTGAGAAATTATGTCCAATGACCAAAATTTTATGAAATGGTAAAAATATATTCTAAATATACTTTAAATCCACTAAAATTCATAATTTATCACTATTAATAATATTTTTTAAAAAAGATGTTTTTAATTAAAATTTAGTAATTTTCACTATTCATCAAAATATTAACGTTATCTGAAAAGTACCAAAATTTCAACTTAGGATAAATTAGGTACACCAAATCCACAAATGAAGTCCATTTTGAGAGATAAAATTTATAAAATTTTAATAAGTAGGTATTACTATTCAAAACGAATAGTTTGATTGGTTGGGGTGTGTGTTAGAACTCGATGTTGCGTACAACACACACTATTGAATTATTCCAAGAGAAGCATACCGTAGAAGCTTGGGCTGTTACAGTTGCGTCTGACAGACAAAACCATCTCTTTCTAGGTCTGGTTTGTCTGAGAGAAACCATGTGGTTTCGATCATTCCCTGAGCCCCCAATCAAGCATTTGATCTCCGATTTGACTGTCGTCGATTACGTTTGGATCACCTCGGTAAGCCCTGTCTTCTTTTAGAGATTTGTTTCCTGATTCCTCCTCTTTGAAGATTTATCTTCCATTGAATGTTTTAGATGTTTTTGTAGATCTACTGTGTCTTTGAGAGATTCAAGGATTGAGGTACACGTATATCGATCTGTCAACACCGAGGTAGGTGGTTTGTGCATTTCTGTTGAAAGACATTGAGTTATATTTGGAATTTTACCAATAATCTAGAATGGGTATTGCGTGTTTACTATTTTAGCTCTTTTAATTGCATGATATTATTGTATTCTTGAGTAAAGGTTGACTGAATGTGAATAGGGTTAATTTCTATGCTTTAGAAGTGTTTTCCCATGCATGCCTTATTTTGGCCATTTGGTCCTTCTTAGCCAGTTAGACCGCCTTGTTTTTTTTTCACATGACCAGTATTATAGGATGGAGTGTTTGTTATCTAAAATGTTGTTACGATGTAGACTATTATCCAAGTAGGTCTTGAAGTTTAATTTGGCCGTATTGTATTTCTATGATCTATTGACTTACACAGGGATGTGGGAACCTAGTGTAGAAGACCATAGGGAGAATGGATGTAAGGGCTTCTCCATAGTGTTTGTTTCCTATTATGATGTGAGATTATAGGGGGAATTGATGTAAGTGCTTCCATAGAGTGTTTGTAGTTCCTTGACATAGGCCACATGGGGAATGTGACGTAAGTGCTTCCCCAGAGCGCCTTTAGTTACTGATACGAGACTATATGAGGAATTAAAAGTGAGTACTTCCCCAGAGAGTCTATGCTTAATCTGAACAATACGGGTTAGATTGAGTGTACTTACAATATGGTTGCTTGTCTTGTTTCGCTGAACAAGAGGGGATAGGTTGTTAGTACTTACCAGAGGGTGACCATTTGGGTTTAGTTTCTTTATTATACCTGTTTGGTTGAACCAGAGGGGTTAGACCATGAGTACTACCTAGACGGTTACCTACTTTGATTAATAGTTTCTTGATATATGAAACTGAATGAATTGAAACTGTGGATTGATTACTACTGAGTACTTCCTTGTTTTCTGCTTTCTTTACATATTACCTACCATATATTCACTGACTATTAGGCATAGATCACATGGTGGTTTCCTACTGGGATTTAGTCTCACACCCTTTTTGGGTCATGATTTTGGGCCCAAATTGATTATATTGTTAGAGGTATAGATAAGGGAAAGTGCCCTTCTACTTCAGGTACTTGACAACTTTAGATATGGAGAGCATGGGACCAAGATATGGATTGCGATTCTAAGGAGTTATTTACTTGATTTTATTTTGTACCAAGGATTAGTTCTGTTTTAGGCATTATGAATTTTTGGCTATTTTCTTTGACATATGTATTATTCATCATCTTTTATATGTGCTCTAGTTGTTATTACTTCTAGTCTTCCACTGTTTACTATTGTTATGGTACTACTGCTGCTTCCGCTATTGCTATTGATTTACTTCCACTATGTCACTATTCCAATGATGGAATAGTTTCCCCACTATCACACCCGAGGCCCTCGCTTCTAGTCGACTACCTCCAACATTCGAGGAAATGCGCTTGTGGCCATGTGACCAACTGCGTATGAAGCACCTCTGGGTGGCTTCTAGAACAAGGATGTTACAAAAATATCCTTTTATTATGAAAATTACATTGAAATATATTTTCATTGAAAATTAATTTTTAAAACATTTTCTTTAAAATGTAACATTTAAAACATAAAAATGATGTTTAAAATAAATTACAGAGAGGAAATCTATACATGAAAAATGAGGTAAAAAGTATATTCCTTTTTCATGGTAACAAGGATAGAGAAAATCATTATATGGAAAGTGATAATAATATTCCCTTGAAAATGAGGATAATATTAAAAAGGTTAAAAATTTCTTTAACAAATCATTTTAAAAATATTTTTGAAAACATTTTAAAAAATAGTGTTTTTAAAAGGAAACTGGTTCTCCGACTAAAGAGAGAAATAATGTTCAGTTTTCTGAAACACATTTTCTAAAAAACCTTAAGAACCAAAGAGTGGGAAAATGTTATTGATAATTGAAAGAGGTCAATAATTACA
This sequence comes from Viscum album, assembly GCA_963277665.1. Classification (NCBI taxonomy): domain Eukaryota; kingdom Viridiplantae; phylum Streptophyta; class Magnoliopsida; order Santalales; family Viscaceae; genus Viscum; species Viscum album. Next base: position 308,201,594 of record OY728153.1, on the reverse strand, counting down.
ATAGGATATGAAAATTAATTTTTTTATTGGAAAATAGTTATATAATTCCCAGGAACAAACACACAATTGAAAGATCAATAAAATATTGTTGAGGAAAATAATATTTAAACATTCCGAAGTGTCTCCTACCACTTTTAAAAAATTTAAATCCTAAACAAAATGAAGGAATAATATTAAATAAAAGTTTTAAATACCATTTAGATATATTAATTCATGATATAAAATATAAAAATGTGAAGTAGATACACCACACAAGAGAAGTATGTAGTGAACATGAAATTTATCTCACAGAAGTGAAAAGGTGAGATAGAAACCCCTTACAATGTGTTTATTTTCTAAGGAATGTCTTTTAACATCCTTTATAATAAAATTATGATAATTTTATCATTTCATTAGAAACTTTTACATGTAATTAATTATTATTTTTCACTTATTATCATGTATTTTACAACTATTTAATCAATTAAGTTAACATCGTGTGTTTTGTCCAAATTTGGTTCATGTGTCAAAAATAACATTGGTAGGCTAACTATGGTCAAAGGGTTGATTATATAGCTTATTCAGAATAATAATCATGGAATAATTATAAAATTTATAATTAAATTATAATTTTTAAATCTATAATTATATATGTTTATGAAAAAATAACCAATGTGACAATCATGGAGATAATAGACCATAAATACGTGTGAGTAACATTCCCATTTTTCATTGATCGTTATGATGAGAAGGTAAGTAAGAATATGTATTTATAGAAAAATAATTACTTAATAAATAACATATTATTTAATAATATATAATTATATATATAATTATTGTGATTTAAAAGGAATAAGATCATGTCGAGGAGGTGGTAGTCGACACATCCACAACCGACGTTATCAATTTTTTATTATGTGAAAGGGTAATAAAGAAAATGATATCTATATAATATATATCTTTAAATATAATTAAGTAATTAATATCATATATTGGTTTTTTATGTAATATATTTTTAATTGAAACCATACTTTATACGTTCCAAGTATAGTATGAATGAATCACATTGCATTGAGGGGGCAGTATTAAACACTTCCTCAAACAATGTTATCACATTATCATAAAATGAAATGTCGCAATGGGATATTTAATAAAATGATTAAAGAAGTATAAATAAAAAATAAATATCATAAATATAATATATACACATAGTTTCTATCATAATGTCCACCGTGAGAGGTGGTAAAGGAAAAAAATTAACAATCATTATTTCATGAGGCTGTAGTTTTCTGTACATAGAACTAGTATGTCAGTTACCCATTAGATGAAATTGTGTGTAATTGTACATAAAAAATTAGTATAATGAAACAACAGTATATTTAGGGTTGTGGTGTTGTCATAAAATCCTATAATTATAGGGGTTTATGGGTTGGAGAAAGGAAATAAAATTAGAGAGCATGAGAGAAGACGATACCACTTAATCAGGTAACTTCTTTTGGTTTGTACCAAAAGACTTATTTGAATTGATTTTTTCCCAAGGGTATGATTCTAGGATTATATGAGGTAGGTTGAGGATCTATTTGGTATGATTTTTGTCGATCCAAAGTGTCTTGAGAGGTGTGAGGAAGTGGGAGGAGAGGATGGCTTTTTATAGTGGAGAAGGAGTGGCACTCCTCTAATATTTTGAAAAAGGAATTCCATGCATGTTTTCCATGAAGAAAGTATATCAAATAATTGACCAATTTATATAAATGATAGGATAATGTTAAAATATTTCCACAAAATAGGGTTGGGAATTCTTTATATGTCATTTTGGGATTTAATGTTAAGGTTTTGTCCCTCAATAAGCTTAATTTAACCATAATCTTTGTAATTAATTTTAATCACTTTCACTGATATTTTTTATTAGAATTTTTTTGTTTTATTTGAAATTATAATTCATTTTCAAAATTTTTAATCATATTTTTAAAAATAAAATCATTGATGTGGTAGAAATTTATTTAAATTTAATCTCATAGGTGGGACAAGAATGTGAGTTTGTAAGTAATAACATCTCAAAATTTTCTATATTTTATACTAAATTTAAATGTTAAATTGATTCCAATGACATAAATTTTATTAATTGATAAAAATATTACCTAATTAAACTTTAAAACCAATAAAAAATAAAATTTATCCTAATAAATAAATTACATGAAAAAGCTATTTTGAACGAAAATTCAGCATTTTTAACTATTCACTAAAAAATGAAATGTTTCTAAAAAATAAAATACAATTCACCCTCAACAAATTGTTATGTTTTTATTTAAAATATAAAGTTTATTTTGAAACACTTAATCAATAAAATTTTAAAAATTCATATTTAAAATGGGTTCTCAATTAAATGGAGTTAAATTGCGTTTATAAAAATCTAGGTTTTTATGTCTAAAATAGAGATTATTCTAATAATATTTATATTAAACCTAATGGATGAATATAAGAAATATATTATTGGAAATATAACATATATATTTATTTAAAATCATTCAATAATTGTTATTAATTATGCTTATTAAGATAAAACATCTATGGAAGCATAAAAATGTTAATATTTCTTTTTTTTATATCAAGTAGGTTCTTATTTTCATTTCTCATTAATTGGTAACTCGTGAATTAATGTTACATTTATATAAAAAATAAATATTAAAAATTTATTTAATAATATTCATAATGGATAGTTTATATCTTATTATATTAAATAAAAAATATTTTAATAATATATTATTGTTTAGTAAAACTCGGTCTTGCATGTGACACAATCCATCAATAAAGGTCTCTCTTGTGTTTAACACACACTAACTCAATGTTTTAATTATTGAAATATATAGAATATATTTTAAATAGTAAATATATTATTAATTATCTGGATATTATATTGCCCTACACACTTAGTGTTTCATGTCATACATGCTACCGAATATAAGGTTCTTACTTTAGATTTTCGGGGTGTCACAAATGTGATTTTGAATTAGAGGGGACCCTAGATATGGGTGATTTTTCATTTTTAGAGTTTGGTTTGAGATTGGAACTATATGATGTTATCCATGTGTGATAACCACTTTGATTATTTCATTGAGATACGTGGGATACCTAGAGTTTCCTATATGTGACTCAGTGTTTAGTGAGTCGTATCCTTTTTGATTGAGGGAAGCCTATGAAATGATTTGGACTAGATTTATGAGTTCCTTTAAGGCAGGAATCATGGGTGGATGCTGCAAGATATTCAATTTATTCATAGAGGTTCAATATATTGCATTTTAGGCTTTATGATGTTTTTATTTCCTTGGGATAGACAACTCATGTGCTAGTGTTTTGGATTCACTCCTAATTGAAGTTATAAGATCTTGGAAGTAGTATTGAACTAGGTGGAGTATAATATTTTGGATGTGATTGAATTGACTTGAATAAAGGGTGGACACCCATGGTGTTGGTATGTAACATGGAAAGTAGGAGAGTTTGAGTTAGACATTGTAAAACTTAATGTTCATGATTTTAGAGAGTGGTTACATGGAATCTCTTGGTGTGATGAGACTAACATTCCATGGAGGAGTGAGTACATGGTCTTGGTGATATTCAAGACCTATTGAGTCAATATTATTAAGTTTCTATTTTTGAGTTAAGGATCATATGTCTTATTGAATGGTTTTAGGATTGGTTACCCAAGATTTTGATGAAATGAGAAATGTCCCTCCATGGTAGGAGTTAAATGTTGAAAAGTACTGGGTGTTTTCTTATGGTTGGTCCATGTTTTTAGGTGGTATATTCTCATGTTAAAGTGAGTGGGGCTAGGAAAGAGTGACAGGTGTTGGATAAAACTTTCTAAATGTATTGGGTTCCATTATTGGATGCCGAAGATGTGTGGTAAATGGTTTTGGGATGATGTTTGTGTATTGGAGGCCTCTTCACAATCTAGAATTTATGTATGGGTAGGGAATATGTATAGAGACCATATCCTTTTACATTAATTATTACATTATTTAAGCTTAATTAATCATAAAATACATGCCAAGTATCGTAAAGTTTAGTGTATTTGGATGATTAGGTTCCTAAAATTTAGATCATGGAAATAGAATATAAAACATTATATTATTCTTCCATAATTAACTTATAATATTATTTTAGATCATAAATATTCATCGAATAACTAGTGAAATACCTAGAAAAAATGGGTGAGCTGAAAATCTCAATAAGGGAATGAACATAAGAATAAATTATAGAACATGGGTTAGATTGCTTAAAATGATGAGATAAAAAGGCATGGCACATGAATAAACATATGGAATAATTATATATTGAAAATGAGATCATCTGGTCATCGAAGCATATTAATGAGAAACAAACATATAATATGACATAATCATGAGTCGATGCTAACTGCCAATACTATATCTCATGGTAGACAGAGTCTCAAAAATGGATTTGATTTACTCCCTAATACCATACATGCTGCTAATAAGGATAATAATTACCCAATTAATTTTTGAAATATTTATCCAGAACCATCATAACATGTTCATTCGTATGTTTTCCATATAAATATTCATTAATAAGGAATAAATATAAGGTATGACCATGGAAATAAATGGTTATCTTATTCAGGTTGTAGGTCATAACCAAAGGGAATGTCAAAATGGTGTCCATGAAAGAATGGATTTAAAAAATTAATGAAAATTAATAATTGAAAATATACTTATATCATGATAAATTATGTCCAACTGAAGTGAAAATATGAAAAACGGGTGTCTATAGAACTTTAGAAATGAGCCACTTTAGGGTCATTTAATGGAAAAGTTTAACGAGTCTTTAAAGTGTACAATGGTATAATTGTTTTTATAAAACTAGAAATGGGATGAGATAGTTTTTTGGGATAAAATGAGTTATTTTGGACAAATATTGGTGGATTAAAACATTTTATGGAGTGTACATGATTATTGGTAAGAAATTGGGATGTTCCTTTTAATCAGGCTTGCATATCAAAAGAAATTGAGAAGGGAACCTTATAAAACAAGTATTTCACCATCAAAAAGTTGGATTAAGATATATAAACCTATTTGAAACATATAAAAAGAATTTAGAATAAGTATATAAGAATATATAATAATTACATTGTGGTAATGAGAGAAAACACATCATAAAGATAAATTTGATGTTCGGAGAGAACCCTTTACTTATGTCCGAATGTGTTTTGCACATGCATTTGACATCCTAAATAATCAAATAAAATCCATTAATAAATAAATTAATAAAACTTTAAAAATGCATTTTATTTATTATAATTTTATTAAGTTCATTTATCACCATTTATATGAGTTATAATGTTTAATTTCATTATTCTAGGAGTGTTCATTTCATGCTTTAATGGTCAGTTCCCTTAAGTAAAATCATGGGAGTTCTTGTCAAATGGTAGAGAAATCTCATAATTGGAATGAAATGGTATTCATAGAATTTCATAATTTTAAATTTTCTCTTATATAATTTTATTTTATAATATGATGATTTATCATTTGATAAAATTTTAATAATAAACATTTTGATTATATTTACAATTTTTCGATCATCATGAATTAATTTTGTTTTATTATGTAATATTATATATATATATATATATATTATTTATAGAAGATGCATAATGTTTAAATGTAAATTTCGAAATACTTTTTAACCATTTTATTTGGTCTTTGGAAATCCTTGAATATGGTAGATAAAAATTAAAAATCGTCATCCATGATGGTGAGGAATCGATATATCACGGATGATGTTTTGTTTGTTTGATAAAAAGGGAAAGATAAGAGATTTGATGATGGATATACCATTAGAACAATAATATTATATTATTTATATGTTAATGTATTTTTCATGATATCTCTTATAAGGTAAGTCAGGATATGGTATAGTAATGAAGGAATTTAATAGAGAATGAAGGGGGACTTTCTATTTTGAATATAGTATCCTTGAGAACCTCCATAAGGAAATTGGGGTTTTTCTTTTGTTGAGACAATAAGCTCTGGGATTTGGGGAATAAGTCTAGAAATGAAATTTGGAATAATTTATTAATGCTATATTGCTTATAATGTTTTAAGAGAATGTGTAGTGAGGGGTGGTATTTATAGTGGGAGTAGAGGGGTGTTTTTGATTATTTTATTCATTTGTCAATTATTATGGATGAAGACTACAAATAGTGTTGATTACCATGACTAATAACAATAAAAAGAGCATTTAAGTTTGATATAATGATAACTTATATCAACCATGAACCAACCATGACACAAAATTTCATTAATTTACTTATAATATTAAATATCTTAAATTACCTTATTTCACTATTCATTAAAGTCAACTATTTTAGAGAAAATAAAAAAAATTAAATCTAACAATTTTTTGATGAGATGATTTAAAAAATGGACTCCATTTTATTAAAATAATTTTCTAAATGTGATAAATTAAATTTTTATATAAAATCATCATTTATTTAAAATTATCGATTTAAATATTATAAACGACTTTATGAAACTTTGAAAAAAATCGAGGTTTCAAAAAATTATATAATAATTATAATAAATTAAAAAACTAATTTATGGATATATTTTATGAAAATAAATTTCCATTTTATATATTATATTAATTATAAAATTTGAAAGAAACATATACATTTCATAAAAAACCAACAATTAATTTACCATTATAAAAACATTTACTTACATATTCCATGATCTAAAATATCATATTTTTATTTAAAAGATACTTAAACATCATTTACACTTTTATAGGTGATGTTACCATTCTAAAGTACAGATTACAATTTATAATTGTCACATTAATATTCAAACAGTAAAATTTCAATTGATCATAACGATATACTACTTCATATAAATACATATTATTATGTTCATCAGTCACGTCTATTTTCCCCCCAAGGTTATATATAAATTGAACTTTTAAATTAATATTTTCAAATAATATGTTTTATTTCTACAACATTATTTGTGAGTGCATTCATTCTAGTGGATTGAACAGATCCAAATTTTTCTATTCCTAAAAACTTATTTCCTATTTATTGTCCCACTATAATATTTGGAATTATTATTGGCTTCTTTTATGACTAAATTAAATTTATTAATTTATTTGGATAATTTTTTATTCGTTTATCTATGTGATATATGTGATTTATACTACAAGAAATAATTATAAGAAGGGAAATTTCATTGATAAAATTCTGGTTCATTACATTCTTCCCCCCTTATGAAAATTCTACATCGAATTTTTTTTCTATATACTAAGGTGAAAGTAGGTTAGGGTACTTCTCCATAATTTCATTCTCTAGTTCCCATGTTTCCTCTTTATATTTAAAATTCATCCATAGTACTTTCACCAGGTGAGTTGTTTGGATATGTAGAACTTTATCTCTATGGTCCAAGATCATCACTAGTTTCTCCTCACAAGAGAGATCATTTTATATCTATACGACCAATGAATTCAATAAATGAGAAGGATCTGGTATATATCTACTCAAGAGAGATACGTGGAATACATCATGTACTTGAGACATGGTTGGTGGTAGTGCTAGTCGATATGCCACAACTCCGAAATGATCAAAAATATCAGAGGGGATGATGTACCTGGGACATAACTTTCCTTTCGTCCCAATTCTCAGGACTCTCTTCAATGAAGATACGAGGAGGGATTACATGTCATGAACCTCAGAATATGTGTCCCATCGATGATTATCCTCATAGATCTTCTGTCAAATTTAGGCTTCCTTGATGTTCTGATGAATGTTTTTCACCTTTTCTACCATTTCATTGACCATTTTAGGTCCCAAGAACTTAAGTTAAGTGAATGTATCCTAGAAAGCAGGTGTAATGAATCTTTTCCCCTAAATGGAATAATATGTATCCATTTGGATTCTTTGGTGTAAATTATTGTTATAAGAGAACTCAACCGATGAAAGACACTAACCCCATACCCTTTCCATGAATTTTGAGCATGATTTAAACATGTCTTCATTTGTATAAATAGTCTATTCATATTGGCTACCAGGTTGAGGATGGAAATCCATATTATAGTTCAACTCATTGTTTAGGTAATGTTAGAGAAATTTATAGAAATTGGAGGTAAATATCAGATCTCAATTAGAAACAATAGATAATGGTACCCTATACAGCCTCACCACAAATTTATTGAGGTAATCATTTAAGACTCTATTTATCAAGTCCATAAATATTGAAAATGCATTATTGAGTCTAAATAAAATCACTATGAACTCATATTTTAAATACATTTCTGAACGGTATTCTTGAGAATAACATCCTTCCATAGCTTTAATTGGTGATATCCCAATCAAAGTTCCAATATAGAGAAATAATTCGACTCACATATTTGTTCCAATTTGTCATATATCTATAGAAAAGGATAATTTTTTATCAAATTTTTTTTGAGATCATGATAATAAATTCGTAGGTGCCTTGATCTATCCTTCTTCTTGATTAATAGGACTCATGCACCCCATAATGAACCACTCATTCATATGAAAACCTTGTCTATATTATCTTCTTTTTTTTTCAATTCCACAAACTCAATGGTTGCCATCCGATAAATAGTTTTTGATATGGGAATATATACATTTATAAGTTCAATTGGGAACTCAACATTTATTAATGAGGAAGACCAAATTCATTTTCAAGGAACAAATATGTACATTCCCTCATAATGGAAATAACATTGAGAATGATCCTCTCCATTGACACAATCTTTTGATCTTGATATACATGATCATAGGACATAAATATCCACAATTTAGATAATGATTCGAAATGAGATTCATCATTATACTAACACATGTATAAAATTAGAGGATTACACAAGATATTAAGAGTGATCTTCCTTTCTTGATAGTTAATGATTAATTTCGATAAATATAGCTAGTCCCTGACCAATACAGCATCAGACTCCACCAATGTAAGTGAGACAACATATTATGGGGGTTTAATAAAAAAATAACTAGGTAGGAGTTATACACATTGAATGTAATAATTTACCAATTATCTATTCTCAGAGATAAATATTCCTCATATATTAATGATGTGTTCAAATAGTTCTGTATATCATGCAAGATATGAAAGAATGTGAAGAATCAAAACAAAATATTATATTCTCTATTGATGAATGAATAACTAGAATACCTGTAAGAACATCTTTGTTAATATACAACTTAGCAGTGGTGATAAAATATTAACTTCCCAACTAACATTTCGGTTTTTATTGTTGATTTCCTTAAAAAACCATTGGACTAGGTAATTGGATCACATAATTCCATTGTTACTTACTGTTAAAGAACTTGAAAAAAAGCCTCGTTCTCATATAAATATTCTTTTCCACTTCCTCATTAGTGGGTCACTTCATTTTAATTATACGTTATTTAGCTTAGTGCCCTTTTTTTCAACACATTAATCACCTTTTGGTATCTATTAGATAGTTTCTATAATGCATCATCCCACACTTTTAATAAGTGTGATAATGTGGTTTCTTCCCTCCATAATATTTTTTATATTGGACCTCCTAAATTGAACTCCATAATTCATTTCTTATCTCTAGTCCTACAAGAACACTAAGAATAACCGATCTCTTTCTCAAACTAGAGGAAACAACAAACTATCTCTTCATAACATTCAGAGTCTGAAATTTCTAAGGATTTATATAAACTCACTTTCAAATCACTAAATAATCGACAAAACTTACTTTCAAGGAAGATAATAAGTCCATAAGCATATCATAAAATCCTTGTGATGTTGTAATTATATGCTCCTATAGACTAACATTACTTTTTAATCAGACTAAGGAACTCCCTCTCCATCTTTAATTAAAGAGTTTAGAGAAAATATTTACTGAAAAATATTTTCTTGAATGAATCCCATTCCACGAAATCCATTTCCTCTTTAGACTTTGTTTTATTTATTAATGTCCACCACTAATCAGCTTCCCCATCATAAAATAGACCGATATCATGACTTTCTCTTCCTATGCACATTGTAGGACCGATAATATATTCTCAATGGAGTTAATCCATTATTCTTCAACGAGGGGATTTGGATATTTACTAAATAATGAAGGACTTTGTAACATAAAGTAATCAACCATAGATTTATGTTTCTTATTATAAGTAGGGTTTTTTACATGATTCATGTTATTATTTATAACATCGTATAGTTATGCTTTTATTTTCATGATGTTTTGATCTCTTGTTCCCATTAGATTTGGAACCGAATGAGTGGAATCATGAAATTTCCTAGAACATTGATTTTTGGATTGGGGTCTCCTATTTCCCTCCAATAACTAATAAATATAAAATACAATTAGGTGTTATTCAATAATTATAAAATAACCACATAAAATGAATCTTCTAATATATAAGGATAAACATGTAACTGAAAAGTATATCTTGACTTTTTATTCCCTATGTTTTGTACTCATTTATCCATGGTGATAGAATTATCCATATGTTTCTTACTAAAGTTTTCTAGTCTTGATCTCAAAAAATAAATAAGTTGTTCTCCGATACCAACTATTGTGACCCTATACTTTTACGCATATTATTACATGATTTTAAGCATAATTATCCATCAAATATAGACCAATGATTTTAATGATTAGTGTTATTGGATGTCTAGATACATAAAATTGAAAACATGGAAATATAATTAAACCTATTTATATTAATATTACATAATGATTGTGTAACATAATTTGAGATTAGAACAAAAAAAAAATAATTTACATCACCTAGGATATAGTTAGATTAGAATATCTCTTTATCCCGTACCACACTTAATACGTTGACATAGTATAGTGATAGTTAGGGGTTGATACCTTGAGGAACATTTTGGTAGAAAAGAAACATGTTCATCGAACCCTTTTTGTAGGAGTCCTCATGATTAGGTTTGGGTTTAGGTAAGGATTAAATCTATTATGTTTAGTTTAGAACTGATGATAATGGTAGGTATCAAAATCAATTTCACGGATCGGGAACCAAAGATAATCATGACACTAACATGGAATAGTCTTAAGTCTTAGGGTGAAAATTAGTGCTCAGAGCACTAGTTGATTGGGGTCAAACAAACTGGATATATATAAGATGAAACTATTCTTTGGTCTAAATATATATAACAAATTAGATGTATTAATTCATGATTCTATGGAAGAAAGTGCCTCAAACTAATGATCATAACATACTCTACTGCAAATAAGTCAAGTTCGCCTATTTAAACAACCCATGGTCATAGTTTCCTTAAATAATTAAATAAAACATTGTTATATGAACTTATTATTTGACTTAGTGTTACCAAATTTTTATTTATAGACTAATTATGTTTAGATCATCCCTACTATCGACCCTAACCTTAATCGAATTAGCCTATCATGATGTTAATAATCAATATCAAAGAAACATATGCAGACATGATTAGAAGATTAAGAAAACAATTGAAATAAAAAGTATTGAAGAATAGTTTCATGAATAAAGTAATTTCTAATAAAAAAAAGAAATCAATCAATCAAACACTTACTTGAAATAGTAAACAAGCATGAAATTATGGCATAACTACTATTGAATGGAAGTGATAATGTTAAACCTACCCTGAAATGGTAAATATTGATGAATGGAATGTATAATTCATATAGAAAAATAAAAATAACTTTAATTCAATAATTTTTTTTATAAATAATCATTCAAAACTTAGTTAGGAGAGAATATAAGGGAGAAAAAATAAGAGATGACCAAAAACATTTAGTGAAATATAAGATATGTGATGTTGTATGTACACTTTGGAGTAAATAGGTGAGTTATTATTTGACATGAAAACTTCTCACATTGTGTAATCTAGATCCATTTTTTTCCATGTAATTTTGATCTGGTGTAAATTTCAGATTTACTTTTCATGATTTAGATATTTGACTTATCTCCGGAAGTGTAACTTGTCTTCATGGAATTATTTTTCTCACAACTTGAACTTTAATTGTTAAGTGGTATTTGAATGTTACAGGTTGTGTATAGGATATTCACATCCGAAATTTTTTAATGGATTATAATTTCATCATGATTTTATTTAATAATTGCGAAATTCAATGAATGATTCCCACATGTCATGTATGTCATTTTCCCAGTGTGGAATGATCAATTTTTTCCATTTCTTAAAGCATTTACATTGGAGTATTAGAAGACTATTTGATATAATAATCAATATATACTAGGTTAATTAACATGTAAAACATGAATAATATTTAATTAAATGAATTCAAAATATATATAAAATATTAACTTATCAAATTTCCCCAAAAAGGAATAATTAAGTTTCCTCATAAAAATGAATCTCAACAGTCATTACAAAAGAAACAATATTAAAAACAAGAAACATTTATTAAAAACAAGAAAATAAGACTAAGTGTAAGAAGAAAATTTTAGTCTTCTATAATAAATCCTATATAGAAAATTTATTCACACCTTTTAGTTTAGTTCTTTATTCAGATTGTCAATATTTTAATTACAATATCAAAACTATTTCTTAAAATATATACCCATTTTGTGATTTATCTCACAATGTATTTTCTCTCATCACATGGGGTAAAAATGTAATGATAGTTATTCTCATACCCTGAATACATGTTACTAAACATATAATTACGTTGATTATATAATCTTGACTTTATAAATAAAATACAAAATTAATCATGAAGGCCTTATGAAAATGGTTTAAATGACTCTGTGGCTGAGGGTATGTGGGTAAAAAGATAAAATCATGACGAAAAGGAAGTATATATCTATTGTTAAATGAATGAAAAGTAGGAATAGTGTAGTGATGTGGTTCCTTTAAGATCGAATAGTTTCCATGCTTCAAACATCTAAAACTAGATCCATAAGTGTATAAAAAATAATCCATGTTCCTTTTTTTCATTTCTTTTTTATTTATTTTTGAAAATTAATGTTTAAGCTAGATATCATATCCACCCCCTAAACACAAATGATCTTTAAGGGGACTCATCTCTATAGGAATGGTGATTTTTTCCTTCCTTACCTAGAACCCAAAGTCTTTTTATTTTCCTTATTATATTTTTCAATGGATCATGATAAATGTGTAATGAAAAAAATAATTCATGGAACATAAAAAATAATCCTAGTAAGTACCACAATAAATATTCTCAATCAAAATATATTGTGTTCATCAGCTGAAAATATTTCCCCACACTTGTTCAAAGTATAATCATGCATATAATCATGGGTACGGTAGGAATGGGGTAACTAGATTTGAATTGATATAACCTAAAAAGGTCATTCAAGGAAACTATTGGCTAAATGAATGAAAAAAGAAAGGTGGGTATTAGGAAAAATTGGATCAAAAAATATTTCCTCAATAATATTAAAATTTTATTTGTTTATTCCTAGCCTAAACAATATCTAAATTCATGTTTATGATTGGTTTACAGGTCCCAAGTGTCACTCAAAAAATATTCTCAGATAATAAAATTAAATAATAGTCTCATAATCCTCTAAAAAATGGAAGTAAATAAAAAAATCATGTAATTAATCAAGGTATGAAATCTTGAAATATGTAAATCAAAATCAATTTCAAATATTTTGAATTTATGTAAAAATATTAAACTCATCCATCTTTCAAAAAATCTAAAAAGGATTAAAAACATGGAAATTTAATATTTCCAACATAACTTTATCTTTTATTTAAACTGGTTCATTTAGTTTTTAGGTTTAATTTATGATTTTAATGAAAAGAGTGTCCTGGAAAATTGAAAACAAGAAAAAATCAAAGCTTACTAATATTAAATATCATGAAAGACTCATCCAAAAATAAAATGAGTTAGTATCCTCAAAATACTATAAATTACCTTGGGGAGATATCATATATATATTATAGAAAACGTGAAATGGAAATTTTGTAAGGGATGTTATGGAATCGAGAGCTCCCTGCAATGAGTGTCATGACCTAGGAAAAATGGCGAATATTTATTTTGAATTGGGATACCTATACAATTGTTTATAAAGAAAAATCCTACACTATATTAAACATTAGTCCACATGATATAAATATTTTGGAATAAGTAAAAATGGATTGTGCACACAATGAATTGAAATTAATGATATCTATGATACATGCAGATAGATGAATATAATGATGTTCTATAATACTTGTGATAATAAATGTTACCAAAAGAAAAACATAAAATCCTAATTAAAATAATAAAAATTATGAAAACATAAGGAATATGGGTTGCCTCCCATAATGTGCTAGTAAATACATCAGAAACGAGACAAATAGATAAAAGAATCAATCAAGTATGGTCCATCTACTCAAAATTCATATGCCTCCTGTAAGAACTAGTGGTGATGTCATTGAGATCACATGGAATCTTGGTGGGATTAACCACCTTAGGAGCATACATAAAAAGTATATAGTGTGGAAGGAACAACCACTGTGCCTATTGTGGTGGTTTTGGTTGTCAAGCATGGATATCTAGTTAAAGATCCTAAAGATGGTGCTAAACATTAGCGAGGTTCTGAATAACCCATATTTTGAGGGATTATGATGACAAAACAAGCACATCGGTCACCATATAAGAGGTAGAAGAGATAGAAATAGCTATTGTAACAGTGTAATATATTTAAAAAAACAAAACAATAAATATTAAATAAAAAGTAGTATCCCATGTATATAATAAGTGACATGAAACATCTAAAATACAGAATAAATACAATACAATAATATGGAACCCAATAAGTGTAAAAAACTGAGGGAGGGGACTAGAATATATGAAGAAAAATAAATATTTCTTAGATGATCATTAAAATTCCTCTCTTGAATAGAGTGTTCTTGCAACTGGCCCGCCTGGTCAATATTAGAAATGGAGGTTGGGGATTTCAGTCAACTAGTGCAGGGGCATTATTATAACAACCATGCTTTTATTACAAACTTAAAATGATTCTTTTACATTAAAGCATCACATGATACAACATGGAGGATCAAGTTGTCTAGTTTCTTTGAGGATTAAGAACATTACATAACAACTTAAAAAATAAAACACAACATCTTATTGGAAAATTACTTTACACGACCACTACATTCCCTTGTACTTAGTATTGCATGGGATAACCTAAGGATATGCAAAAGAAAAGGGTGAGCTATAATTCCTAGTAAGGGAGTGAACAATGAATAACATGAATATTAAAATACATGTTAGTCAATAGCAAGATCAATGGATCTCAAGAGAAACATAAACATAAAGGTATGATAAAACATGATAAACATGACATGGAGATGTGGCAACAACATTTAACATGATATTAGTATGAGCCAAGGCTTATTGCACATGGAGCATGAGTAAACTATAATTGCACATGAAGCAAGATTATAACCTCATTTCACTTGAATTAGAATGAGTCAACACTAATTTCACATGATTTATTATGATACTATACTTTACCCAATTCATTAGAGTGCTATCAGAGCGCACATTTCTTAATCATTTCATTACATGCATAAGTGTGATACATGGATCATAAAACATGGATTCATTAAAAATCATCATTTATTCCATGATTAATGAGTGTGGAATTAATACATGTCACCCTTTCAAAAAAATTTAAATGTGCATAATAGTGAATACCCATGATAGAGACATGGGTATGGTATTCACTACACAATGACTTTGTCTTGGAAAATCATGGTGCAATTTCGACAATGTAACGACGTGACATAAGAACTCATAAAAATGGTTGAATAGAGAGAAATGGGTATCTAATCATATTTAAATTAAATTGACTGTAAGGGGGTAATATAGATACATGTCCAAACAATTTTGATGGAATTTAGATTCATTATACAAAAGAATTACATGAATGTAAATGAGGGGAGAGAAATTCCTTAAGGAATTTCTCCATGGTAACAGGTATACATGGAAGGAATAGGTGAAAGAGAATTGGGTATCTCATCATTCAATATTAAATAGGACAGTATAGGGGAGTTTCTAAATCATACAAAAACATTTATAATTAAAAATAAAAGTGCATAACAATATTAAGAAACATGGACAAAAAGGGAAAGGATGGAATCCCTTACTTGGATGTGTGATCCCAAAGGCTTGGGAGGTGCTTGAGAGAGACTTATTGGGAGATTGGGGCACCTTGGGAAGATTTTAGAGAGAGGAGGTCATTGGTTGGATGAAATCCAAATGATTTGAGTGAAGAGAAAGTGGGAGCATGGGTGGGTTTATATAAGAAAAGAGAGAGAATTCTTTATTATTTAGGTCTGGGACACCACACATTAAACTAATCAAAACCACAAACCAACACATGGTTTTTGATCATGGTTTTTTCCAAAGGAGAGTGGAAACTAATATTTTACAAGTCCAATTTCATAACTTCTTAATATAATAGGGTTTCTTATGTGGAGGTGAGTCACACTCTCAAGGAAATCAATTTTAAAAAACTAAAATGGTTTATTATCCTTGAGGGGTCCACTAATGATTTGTAAAATAAATCAAACAAACCTAGTATCACATTATTTTAATGGAAAAACATATATTGGCCGAAAATAATGTTTATAGTATTTATTACATCACTATTGGGTCATTATGATGTCATATAATAAATTATATATTTAAACGGTATTTACTTTTTACCAAAAAAATTGAGTTTGTTAGAAAATTATGAAAAATTCACCAATGGATAATTTCAACATTATGATTCCAAAAATAATATTCATTTTATTCAAATAATTTTCTAAATATGTTAATTTTCACTTCTAAAATAAAAACCTACATTTACCGAAAATTCATGGGTTTTGAAAAAAATAGATTTCAAACCATAATAAAAATTACAATTGTATTCATAAAAATTATATGATAAATTATACTTAATAAAAAGTAATTTTCTAATAATAATATTTTATTAAAATTTAATTTAATTAAAAAATCCATTAATTTATCAAAATATATTCCTTAATTGAACATTAACTAAGTAAAGACTATTTGTGCTTTAAAACCTATTTACAAAGTAACAATAATAAAATTTTATTATATTCTCAATTATATACAAAAATAATGTACATAATCATAATGCTAGGGTATTGTTATATAATCCCTTAAAACACCCGCATAAGACCTTAGGGTAAGGTGCAATATGGTGACAGACTCTTAGGGTGGCTCGGATAACATCGCTCGGGTAGAAATATCTTTCAAGTTTCTCTTCTCCTATAGGAGGTTCCGTTCAAGCTTCATGTGTTGAGGCTCAACTTGGGATTGGTCAAGAGCGAATCCTAATGATGAAACCTACTTTCTGAGCTCCAAAAATGGGCTTCGTACGAGGAAATTCGACTAAATGAGCCCATCGCTACCTTTGTCGAGGTAAATTGGATTTTATAAAGCCCTATATTTATACTGATCATGTGATTACTATTAAATGACTATATTATCAACATTAAAAATTCTAAACTATATTTTAAAATCCAAAACATAAAACCAAATAAGTTCATATGTTTTACAAAACCATAATACGACATTTAAATAGACAAAGAGTAATTTTCATTAATGAACTTTTGGGTCGTTATAATCTTACCCCCTTAAAAAAAATTTCCGTCGAAATTTCCTTTTCCAACACTAAAACAGATGTGGGTAAATCTACTTATTCACTACCACCGATTCCCATGTTTCTTCTTCAAAATTTTGGATTCACCACAACACCATGATGATGGGTATTGTCTTATTTTGTAGAACTTTTTCTTAATGATTTAAGATCTTCACTGGTTCCTCCTCATATGAAAGATCATTCTCTAACTTTATAAACTATAAAGAGTGTGCATGTGAAGGGTCTGATATGTAATTTATTAATAGGGATACATGAAATACATCATGTAATTTGGCCATGGTTGGTGGAAGTGCTAGTCGATAGGCCACAACCCCGACATGATCAAGAATCTCAAAGGGGAAGATATACCTAGGAACTAGCTTCCCCTTCATTCCAAACCTTCTGACATACATTCACAGAGATAAGCATAGAAACACCATGTCACCAACTTGGAACTCGAGTTCTCATAGATGGTTATCCTCTTAACTCTTTTATCGACTTTGTGCTTCTTTGATATTCCACTGAATGGTTTTTACCTTTTCCATCATTTCTTCGTCCATTTCAAGTCCTAGAAGCTTACACTCACCGACTTCATCCCAACACACCATTGTAATGCACCTTTTCCCATAAAGGGATTCATATGGTGCCATTCAAATGCTCAAGTTGAAATTATTATAGTATGTGAATTTAACCAGTGGAAGATGTTGGTCCCACACTCCTTTGTAGTCCATAGAACATGACCATAACATATCTTCCAGTGTCTAAATACTTCGCTCAGATTGGCCATTAGTTTGAAGATGATATGCTATAATGAAGTTCAGTTCAGTGCTTAGATCATTTTGGAGACTTTTCCAGAACTTCGAGGTGAATCTCATATCACGACCAGATACAATAGATAGTGGTACTTCAAGTAGTTTCACCACTTCCTTGATGTAAATCCATGAAATTTGATCAAATGAGAAGTCCTCTCGAATCATGATAATGAGAGATGTCTTTGTAAGAAGATCCAAAACGACCCATATAGAATTGTTTCCTATGGATTTCCTTGGATGTCCAGTGACAATGTCCATGGTAATGTTCTCCCACTTCCATGTAGGTATGTGTAGTTCTTGCGTCATCCCCTTAGACATTTTCCTCTCAGCCTTCACTTCCTCACATACCAAGAACTTAAATATATATTCAGCAATCTCTCTTTTTATATTGTACCCCCAAAAGTTTTCTCTGATATCTCGATACATCATTCTACTCCCCATGTGAATATATAAGGTTGATCTATGCGCGTCATTCAGAAGCTCCTTCTTTATCTCTGGATTAGATGGTACACAAAATCGTGACCCAAATCACACAATACCATCCTTGTCAACCATGAACTATGAGGATTTCATATTTCTGATAGCTTCCACCCTTTTCCATATTTCCACATCCTTTTTTAAGAGTCTTTTATTTTTTTACAATAGGGATGGTTGAGAAATCATTTGGGAAATGATTGATGATGTTCCTCCCTTAATGATTCCCATATCCATCCTATGAAAATCTAGTAAGATTGGATCCTTTTCAGTTCTCATTATTGATAAAGATGAAGGATCCTTTCATCTTAGAGCATCTGCCACCTCGTTTTCCTTATAGGGATGGTAGTTGATTGAGAAATAATAATCCTTAATGAGTTTTATCCATCTTTATTGGTGCATATTAATCTCTTTTTGTGTGAATAAATACTTTTGGCTTTTGTGATCAGTATATACTTCACACTTATCGCCATAGAGATAATGCTGATATATTTTCAATGCCACGATCATAGCTGAAAACTCCAGATCATGCCTTGGATAGTTTTTCTCATATATTTTTTTCTTCCTTAAGGGGTAGGCTATCACATTATCATTTTGCATCAACATAGAACCCAATAATTTCTTTTAAGCATCACTAAATATCAAAAAAAGTTCTCCACTTGTGGGAAGTGCAAGCCTGAACATAGTGATAAGCCTCCTTTTCAACTCCTTGAATCACTCTTCACATTCATCACTCTAAATTTTTTTTACTCCCTTCTGAGTTATCTTGGTAATAGGGTTGTACAATCATGAGAAATTTCTCACAAATCAGCGATAATATCCTGCTAACCTCAAGAAGCTACGGATATCTGTTACTGATGTTTTCCTCATCCATCCCTCAATTATAGCTATCTTGGAGGGATCCACAGATATCCCATTTCTTGTGATGATATGACCCAAGAATGAGAACTCATTCAACCATAACTCACACTTGATGTACTTTTCATAGAGTTTATCATTCCACAAAGTCTCTAGTACAATTATTATATGCTCCCCATGATCCTCTTTGGTTATGAATTATGTTATAATATCATCTATAAATATTAACACAAAATTTTCAATGTAATCTCTATAGACTCTATTCATCAAGTGCATGAATATTTCTAGAGCACTAGTGAGTCCAAAATGCATTACTATGAATTCATAGTGCCTGTATCTTGTACTAAAAGTAGTCTTGAGGATATATTACTTCTTCACCCTTACTTGATAATATCCTGATCGCAAATCTACCTTGGAGAAATATTATTCTCCATGTAGTTGATCGAACAATTCATCAATTTGTGGGATAAGATACTTGTTTTTTATCTGGATTTTGTTAATATCATGATAATCTATGAAAAGGCGCATTGATCCATCCTTCTTCTTGATGAAGAGGACTGGTGAACCCCATGGTGAAGCAGTTGTGCATACAAACCCTTTACCCAAATTCTCTTATATTTGTTTCTTCAACTAATCATGCTTCACAATATCCATTCTATACGGAGTCTTGGATATTGGAAATTCCATCGGTATAATATCAATTGTGAATTCAATATTTCTTCTAAGAGAAAGACCATGCAATTCATCGGGAAACACTTCAGGGAATTCAATCACAATAGGCATGTCTTCAAATATAGTTTTCTTCTTAGAATCAGTCTTCTAAGCCAGATACACATGCTCAAAGGGTAGTAATATCCACACTTGATATGATAGAGATAAAAAGGATTCATCTCCCTCCTTTCACTTGTACAGAATCGGGGGTCGATTCTCCTCATGAAGAGTGATTTCCCTCTCATGGAAATTTATTTTGGCCCTATATAGGGAAATCCAATCTATTCCATGAATTGAATCAAATTCCACAAAAATAGAGTATGATGAGATTTTCCAGGAAGTTCAATCCACTAATTATGACTGGGGAGGAGATAAATTCATGGGTTGTAATGATTTCTACATTTTTCGTACTCATCGACATCATCACTTCCATGATTTGTGGTCATGTTGGGATTGTTCTACTAAGCATTTGGGATATAAAAGAATGCATAGAACCAGAATCAAATACTATGTTCTCTATTATTGAATGAATAACAAGATAATCTGTCACAACTTCCTTTTTGGGTTAAACTTCAGTAGTATTGATGGAATAATCACTCCCTTGCTACCTTGGATATTGTTGGTTGCCTCCTAAAACCATTGGCTTAGGGAACTAATTTTAAAGATGCTCTAGTTATTTTTAGTTGAAGCAATGAAAAATGTGTTGAGATTTGAATAGATTGTTCCTATCCTCTGTCGTAGTCATGGGTTTTTCTTACAGATAGTTAACAGCTAGGTGTTATTCTCATCCACACTTAAATCATTTCCTCATCCCCTTCAAGCAATTTCTGTGGTGCATATTTCTTCACCTTTGGAAAGTGGGGTGCTGGATCTTCTTAGCACCATTGGATTTATCCATCGAACCACTAGAATTGAAATCAACCTTATGATTATTATCCCCATGATACCCCTGAGATTCACTGATCTCAATTTTTACCTTGAGGGAACATTAGAAAATTTCCCCATAGCTGTCGAAGTCACAGATCGCCATGACATTCTGAACGCCAGGTTTCATCCCACCAAGAAAGTGTTCAACCTTGTATTCAGGGTTAACGACAAAGCTGGAGGCATATCGTGCAAGCCATGTGAATTTTCCCTCGTACACTTCTTCAGATTCATCATCTTTTTTTCTTGAGGGTAAGGAAGTCCCTTTTCATCTTAAGCCGGAGGGTGCGTGAAAAATATTTATCAAAAAACATCTTCTTGAAATACTTCAATTCCAACACCTCTATTTCCACCCCAGGATTCGTATTTTTTATCAATATCCTCAATTGATCATCATCCCATCCACACGATAAGCATCTAGGAGTACCTTCTCTTGTTCAAAACATTTAAGGATGGAGATGATCATTTCAATGTAGTTTATCTATTGTTTATAAATTGAGTGATAAGATGATCCATTAAATGTAGGAGGCCTTTGTCTTAGGAATCTCTCGATAGTGACTTGTTCTTTTATAAGGGGGGTTGAATGTTCCTCTTGACCCATGATTATATTCAGTGCTTTAGTTAACTAAGAGAGCATTATGACAAAGTTCGTGATTCTTACTCCCATCAGATTGGGGATCTCATTAGAATAGTCATCCCATTGATCTTCACATCAGTTGTTAGACCAATTCATCCTATTACCAGCCATTGGATGGACTAAAAGGAAAGTTAGGGGTAACACATAAAGGGTAATCCAATGAAAAAAACTAATTACTTATATATAACTTTGATTTCCTTTACTTATGAATATATAGACTTCAATCTATGTTATCCATGATCTACTTTCTAACATATATTCTTAGGAGCAGTTTTTTTAATTCCATTTATAATAGTTCATACTAAGCTTGTAAATTTACCAAATCATATCCCCTGAGAGTATTATAACCAAGAGTGCAGAAAGGCTCATTGTTGTGTACCAGGATTCCCCAGGTCAAGCTCGATACTCCTTGTTGGAGTTTTCACTTGTTGATACATATGTACCAGAGCCACGTCTACCTGCTCATATTCAGACAGGGAAGTATTTTCTTGATAATCCAAATTCTCAATAGTCAAAAAACATAGGTATGTTTTTATCATACTTATTCTTATACCAAAGGCTTTCACTAGGGGTTTATAATCCTAATCCCAAAAATAACTCAACCTATCATCAGATACCAACTATAACAACCCTGATTTTATTTCATACTTAACATGATTTATTACATAAATCCTTCACTTGATACAATATATAAGATTGAGAGGTATAGTTTATTTGGGGATTAGTAACATTTCATAACAACATAAAACATATAACACAACATCTTATTGAAAACATTCTTTACATGACCACAACATTCTCTCATACATAGCATTGAATGGGATAACCTGGGGAAATGCCTAAGAAAAGGGTAAGCTATAAATCCTAGTAAGGGAGTAAAAAATGCATAAAATGAAGATTACAATACATTTTAGTCAATAGTAAAATCAATGGAGTGAAATCGGAAAATAAACATAAAGTCTTGATAAAACATGATAAACATAACATGGAGATGTGGAAACAACATTTATCCTGATATTAGCATGAGCCAAGGCTCATCACACATAGAGAATGATTAAACCCTCATTTCACATGAAGAACAAGTAGAATATCATTCCACAAGAATTATCATGATTCATCACTCATTTTACATGACATATCATGATACTATACTTTCCCCAATGCATTGGGGAACTATTAGGGTGCACCCATCTTAATAATTTCATTTCATGCATAAGTGTGCCACATGGATCATAAAACATACATTCATTAAACATCATCATTTATTATATGATAAAGGAGTGTTTAATTCATACATGAAACTATTTAAACAAAAATTAAATTTTCATAATGGTGAATAACTTTCATAGAGAAATGGTCATGGTATTCACTACACAATGACTTTGGCTTGGAAAATCACAGTACAATTTCGGCCGCTTAATGGCATGACATAAGAACCCAAAAAATGGATGATGAGAGAAAATGGAGTGTCTCATAATATTTAAATGAAATGAAAAGTGTGGGGGTAATATGGATACATTTCCCAACAATTTTAATGGAATTTAGATTCATAAAATAATAGAATTACTTGAATTTAAATGAGGAGAGAAAAATTCTTTTTGGAATTTCGGAATGGTAACAGGTATACATGGAAGCCATCGATGATAGATAAAGGAGTATATCATCATTATAACATAAAAAGGAAAGTATTGGGGGGGGGGGGGTTAATCATACCCCAACATTTATATTTGAAAATAAATGGACATAACAATATTAAGAAACTCAGATAAAAAGAGAAAGGAAGGAATACCTTACTTGGAAGTCTGATCCCAAAGGCTTGGGATAGGCTTGAGAGAGGCTTCTTGGCAGCTTGTGGATCCTTGGGAGGCTTCTAGAGTGAGAAGTGAAGTTGTTGGAAAAACTCCAAAGGCTTTGAGTAAATATGGAGTGGGATCTTAGGTGGGTTTATATAAGAATGGAGAGGGAATTCTTTATTATTTAGGTTTGGGACACCACACATTAAGCTAATCATAACCACAAACCAGCCCGTGGTTTTTTCCCATGTTTTTCTCCAAATGGGAGTATCAAAAAATATTTTATAAGGCCAATGTCATAACATCTTAAAATAACAGGGTTTCTTATGTGGAGGTGAATCACACTCTTAATGAAATCAATTTAAAAAAACTAAAATGTTTTATAAGTTTTAAAGGGTCCACTAAATATTTTTAAAATAAATAAAAAAAACAAAAAATCAAATTATTTTAATGGTAAAACATATATTGGTCGAAAATAAATTTTATAGTATTTTATTACATCACTATTGGTTCATTATGTTGCTATAAAACACGTTATATATTTAAACGAAATTTAATTTTACCCAAAAATTCGACAGTCAGAGAAAATTATGAAACATTTACCTTTGGTTAATTTCAACATCATAATTCCAGAAATAATATTCATTTTATCAAAATAATTTTATAAATATGTGAATTTTAACTTTTAAAATAAAAACCGATATTTATCGAAAATTCAGGGGTTTTGACAAAAATAGATTTCAAAGCATAATAAAAATTAAAATTGTATTAAAAAATTTTATACAATAATTTATACATAATAAAAATTAATTTAATAATAATAAAATTTTAATAAAATATTATATAATTCAAAAATCCATTAATTTATCGAAATAAATTCTTTATTTGAACATTAACTAAAAAAACAATATTTCTGCTTTAAGAACTACTTACAAAGTAATGATAAAAAATGAAAGTATATTATTTTTTATATACAAAAATAATTTACATAACTATAATGATAGTTTCTTGTTACATATCCCCTTAAAAAACACCCACATAAGACCTTAGGGTAAGGTGCGTGATGGTGAAAGGATCTTGGGGTGGCTCGGATAACATTGATCGGGTGGTAATCTCTATCAACCTCCACTTCCCCTGTAGGAGGATTCATTTAAGCTTCACATGTTGAGTATTAGATAGGGATTGGTCATGATCAAAGCCCAATGATTTCACCTCCTATATGAGCTCCGAAAAATGGGCTTCGTATGGGTCAATTCTACTGTATGTGGCCATCACTTCTGTTGTCTGAGTAAATTGGATATGTTAAAGCCCTATATTTATACTAATCATGTGATCACTATTAAATTTCTATATTATCAATGGTAACAATTCATAATAGTATTTTAAAATCCAAAACATAAAACCAAATAAGTTCATACGTTTTACATAACCAGAAGAAAAAATTTAAATAGACAAAGAAGAATTTTCATTAATGAATTTTTATGCCGTTACAATATTCCCACCTAAAAAAATTCACCCTCAATATTTCCTTTTCCCACACTGAAATAGATTCTAGTAACTCTGCTTCATCACTTCCTCCGATTCCCACATCTCTCTTCAAACTTTTGGATTCTCCACAACACCCTGACGATGGGTATTGTCTTATTTCGTAGAACTTTTCCCCAACAATATACGATCTTCACCTGTTGCTCCTCATAGGAAATATACTCCTATAACTGTACTACCTATGAAGTGAGTGAATGTGAAGGGTTTGGTATGTACTTATTTAAGAGGGATACATGAAAGACATCATGTACTTTGGCCATAGTAGGTGGAAGTGTTAATCGATAGGCCACAACCCTGACATGATCAAGAATCTCAATGGGGCCGATGTACTTAGGACTTAATTTCCCCCTCTTTCAAAACATTATGACCTTCTTCCATAGAGATATGCATAAAAATATCATGTCTCTATCTTTGAAATGAAGATCTCGTCGAAGATTATCTGCATAGCTCTTCTGTTGACTTTGGTCTGGCTTGATATGAGACTAAATGGTTTTCTCCTTTTCCACCATTTTTCGACCATTTTAGGTCCTAGAATCTTACGCTCACCGACTTCATCCCAACACTCCGGTGTTTTTCACCTTTTACCATAAAGGGCTTCATAAGGTGCCATTCAGATTCTCGAGTAGAAATCTTTATTGTAGAAGAATTCAACCTGTTGAAGATGTTGAACCCACCTCTTTTTAAGTCCATAGAACACAATCATAACATAACTTCTAGTGTCTGAATAGTTCACTCAGATTGTCCTTCAGTTTGAGTATGATAGTCCATACTGAAGTTCATTTCAGTGCTTAGATCATGTTGGAGACTTTTCCAAGACTTCAAGGGGAATCACATATCACGATCGGATACAATAGATAGTTGTACTCCATGCAGCCTCTACACTTCCTTGAGGTAAATCTGAGGAAGTTGATTCAATGAGAAGTCATCTCGAATCTTGATAAAGTCAGCTGTCTTCATAAGAAAATCCCCAACGACCGATATATAATTGTTTTCTTCTGGATTTCTAGTGACAAAGTCCATGATAATGTTCTCCCACTTCCTTGTTGGTATGGGTAGTGGTTGAATAATCCCGTTAGACATTTTACTCTTATCCTTGACTTGCTGACATACTAGGCACTTCGTTGTATATTCCATAATCTCCCTTTCCATATTTTCCCAACAATGTTTTCACGGAGATCTCAATATATCTTTATGCTCCCCAGGTGAATAGATATGGTTGTGCTATGTGTGTCATTTAAAATCTCCTTCTTTATCTCTAAATCATATGGTATACATAATCGTGATCAAAATCTCACAATACCATCCTTGTCAACCATGAACTCTTTGGATTTCCCATTTCTTATAGTTTCCACCATTTTCATAATTTCCACATCATTTCTTTGAGCATCCTTTATTTTCTCCAAGAGGTATGGTTGAGCGATCATTTGGGAAAGGATTGATGATGTTCCTCTCTTAATGATTCCCATGTCCATCCTCTGTAAATATAATAATATTGGCTCCTTTTCAATTCTCATCATTGATAAAGATGCATGATCCTTTCTACTTAGAGAATCTTTAACCTTGTTTTCCATACTGGGATGATAGTTGATTGAGGAGTCATAATCTTTAATTAATTCTATCCATCTTTGTTAGTGCGTATTAATCACTTTTTTTGTGAATAAATACTTTAGGCTCTTGCAATCAGTATATACATCACACTTCTACCCATAGAGATAATGCTACCAGATTTTCAATGCCAAGATCATAGCAGACAACACCAAATCATGTGTCAGATATATTTTCACATATATTTTCAGCTTCCTTAAGGCGTCGGCTATCTCATTATCATTCTTCATCAACACACAACCCAGTAATTTCTTCGAAGCATCACTAAATATCACAAAAATTATCCACTTGTGGGTATTGCAAGGAAGAACACATTGATAAACCACCTTTTCAACTCCTTGAAGCTCTCTTTTCATTCATCACTCAAAACAAACTTTACTCCCTTCCGAGTTATCTTTGTAAGTGGGTTAGACTATAATGAGAAATTTCTCAAAAATAGGCGATAATATCCATCCAACCCCAAGAAGCTATGGATATCCATTACTGATGTTGACCTTAACCATCCCTCAATTGTAGCTATCTTGGAGGGATCCATAGATATCCCATTTATTGTGATGGTATGACCCATGAATGAGACCTCCTTCAACCAGAAATCACACTTGTTGTACTTTTC
This sequence comes from Viscum album, assembly GCA_963277665.1. Classification (NCBI taxonomy): domain Eukaryota; kingdom Viridiplantae; phylum Streptophyta; class Magnoliopsida; order Santalales; family Viscaceae; genus Viscum; species Viscum album. The sequence continues at coordinate 308,173,981 of OY728153.1, read as the reverse complement.
ATAGATATTCTCTATCCACAAAGTCTCTTGTACAATTTTTAGATGCTCCCCATGATCCAATTTGGTTATGGAGTATATTAGAATATCATCAATAAAGACTACCAAAATTTTGCTGACGTAATCTCTAATGACCTTATTCATTAAGTCCATGAAGATTTTTGGAGTATTAGTGAGTCCTAAAGGCCTTACTATGAATTCATTGTGCTCGTATCTTGTATGAAAAGTATTCTTGGGAATATCTTCCTTATTCAGCCATACTTGATAATATCTTGACCGCAAATATACCTTGGTGAATTATTGTGATTCATATAGCTAATCAAACAAGTCATCAATTCATGGGAGAGGATAATTTTTCTTTATCAAGATTTCGTTAAGCCCACAGTAATCATTTCAAATGCACATTAATCCATCATTCTTCATGAGGAAGAGGACAAGTGTACCCCATGGTGAAGTATTAGGCGTTTGAACCCTTTATATAGATTCTCCTATAGTTGTTTCTCAATATCCTCAAGCTCCAAAATAGACATTCTATATGGAGTCTTGGATATTTGAAATTCCCCTAGTATAAGATCAATTTAGAATTAAAAATATATTCTAGGAGGAAGAACATGAAATTCCTTAGGTAACACTTCAACGAATTCCCTCACAGTAGGCATGGCTTCAAGGATGGTTGCCTCCATAAACTCAGTCATCTGATCCAGATACGTGTTCTTATAGGGCAGTAATATCCATTCTTGAGATGACGGAGTTAAAAAAGATTCATCTTCCTCCTTGCACTTGTACAGAATCGGGGGTCAATTCTATACATAGAGAGTTATTTTCCTCTCACGAAAATTTATGTTGGATCTATATAGGGAAATCCAATCCATGCCATGAATTGCATCTAATTCACAAAAGGGAGTATGAAGTGATTCGCTGGGATGTTCAATCCACTGATTATGACTAGGGAGGAGCTAAATTCATAGTTTGGAATGATTTCCCAATTTGTCGTACGCACTGAAATATTCACTTCTAGGATTTGTGGTGGTATTGGTATTGTTCAACTAAACATTCAGGATATAAAAGAATGCGTAGAACCAGAATCAAAAACTACATTCTTTATTCTTGAATAAATAACTAGCATACCTATAACCACATAATCTTCAGGGTTCACTTTGGTAGTAGTGATGACAAAAGATCACCCTTTATTCCTTGTATTTTGTTGGATGCATTCGAAAACCCTTGGCTTAGGGAACTGATTTTCAAGAAGCATTGCATCTTTGAAGTTGATGCATGAACAATGTGTTGATAGTCGAACAGAGAATTCATATCCTCTGTCACTGCCGTGGGTTTTTATTATCAGTTGTTATTAGCTAGGTGTCCTTCTGTTCCACACCTAAACCATTTCCACATCCCCTTCTACCAATTTCTGGGGTGTTTCTTTCCACACCTTTGGCAAGTGGGTTGCTGGATCTTCTTAGCACCATTGGATTTGTCCATCAGACTGCCAGAATTGAAGTCCACCTTATGCTTCTTATCCCCATGATACCCCTGAGATTTTTTAATCTCCATTTAAAACTTGAGGGCACATGAGACACTTTCCTCATATCTATCAAAGTCACGGATCACTAGGGCTTTCCCCTGGATATGTTTCGACCCACTAAAGAAGCGGTAAACCATGAATTCAGGGGTAATGAAAAAGTTGGAGGCATATCGTGTAAGCCTTGTGAAGATTTCCTCATACGCTCTGATAGATTCAATATATTTTTGCTTGAGGGAAAGGAAGTCCCTTTCCATCTTATGTAGGAAGGTGCACGGAAGATATTTATCAAAAAACATCTTTCGAAAATCATTCCATTCTAACACCTTTACTTCCTCCTCATGCTTTGTATTTTTGATCAATGTCCAGCATTGATATACTTCACCCTCCATACGATAAGAAACCATGAGAACCTTCTCTTGTTTGGAACATTGAATGGTGGAGAAGATCTTTTTCAATAGATTTTATTCATTTTTCGACAAATAAGGGATCAGATGATTCTTTAAAAGTAGAAGGCTTTTGTCCCATGGAGCTCTTGATAGTGATTTTTTCTTTATAAGACGGGTTGAACGTTCCTTTTGACCCATGTTTCTATTCAATGTTTCAGTTAATTGAGAGAATACCATGACAATGTTCACTATCCCTGCTCCCATCAGATTAGGGTTCTCATTGCATTGATCTTCACATCGGTTGGTAGCCCGAGTCCTCCTATTACCAGCCATTGGATAGAATAAAAGACAATTTAGGGGTAACATAGAAAGGTTAATCCAAAGTAAAAAACAACAACTTATAAATAACTTTTATTTTCATAACTTATGAATCTATAGACTTATTCTTTGTTATCCATGATCTACTTTCTAGCATATAATTTTAGGGTCATTTTTTAATTCCCTTTATAATAGTCCTTATTAAGCCTTTGAATTTACCAAATAATATCTCCCATGAGTGTCGTAACCAAGTGTGCATCATGGCCCATTGTCGTGTACCAAGATACCCTAGGTCAAGCCCAAAACTCATTGTCATAGTTTTCACTTTTAGGTACATATGTGCCATAGTCGCCCCTACCTTCTCGTATCAAGATATGGATGTATTTTCTTGATAAACCACTTACTCAACACTCGCCAAAACATAGGGATTTTTTATTATACATTATCTTTTCACTATGGATTTCAATAGAGTTTTCTAATCCTAATCCCAAAATAACTAAACCTATCCTCTGATACCAACTATAACAACACTGCTTTTATTATACACATAACAAGTTTTATTACATGAAACCTTCACTTGATACATCATAGAAGATACATAGGTCTAGTGTATTTGGGGCTTATGAACATTACATAACAACTTAAAACATAAAATGAAACATCTTATTTGAAACTTCCTTTACATGACCACTACATTCCCCCATACATATCATTGCATCGGATAACCTGCAGACATGAATAAGAAAATGGTGAGCTATAATGCTGAGTAAGGGAGTATAAAAAGAATAACATGAATATTACAATACATTTAAGTCAATAGTCATATCAATTGAGTGTAAGAAAAAAATGAACATGAATGAATGATAAAACATGACAAAAATAACATGGAGATGTGGAAACAACATTTAACATGATATTAGCATGAGCCAAGGCTCATTGAACACGGGGGAATGAGTAAACCATCATTGCATATGATGTATGAGTAGAACCACGTTTCACTGGAATTATCATGAGCCAACATTCATTACACATGACATATCATGATACTATACTTTACCCAATGTACTGGAGCGTTATCAGGGAACACCCTTCTTAATAATTTCATTTCATGCATTAGTGTGCCACATGGATCATAAAACATGGATTAATTAAATATAATAATTTATTCCATGATAAAGGAGTGTGGAATTCATAAATGAAACTATTTAAACAATACATAATTGTGCATAAAGTTGAATAACCTTGATAGAGAAATGGTCATGGTATTCAGTACACAATGACTTTGGCTTGGAAAACTGTGATATAATTTCTCTAGCGTAACGACCTAATATAAGAACTAATAAAAATGGTTGATGAGAGAGAAATGGGTGTTTCATAATATTTACATGAAATGGAAATTAAGGGGGTCATATAAGTACATGTCCCTAAAATTTTAATGGAATTTAGATTAATGATACAAAAGAATTACTTGAATGTAAATGAGGAGAAAGATATTCTTTACATAATTTCAGCATGGTAATGGGTATACATGGAAATAATAGATGATAGAGAAAGGGGTATATCATCATAAAAATATACAGAGAGAAATATAGGGGAGGTTCAAAATCAAACCCCATCATTTATAAATGAAAAAAGGGATTAACAATATTAAGAAACTTGGATAAAAATAGAAAATAAGGAATCCCTTACATGGATGTTTTATCCCAAAGGCTAGGGAGGGGCTTGAGAGAGACTTCTTGTGAGCTTGGGGAAACTTGGGAGGCTTATAGAGAGAGGAGGGAATAGGTTGGATTAACTCTAAAGGATTTTATTGAAGAGAAAGTGGGAGCTTAGGTGGGTTAATATAAGAAAGGAGAGGTTATTCTTTATTATTTAGGTTTGGGACACCACACATTAAACAAAACCAAACCACAATCCATCCCATGGTTTTTTCCCATAGTTTCTACCAAAGTGGAGTTGAAAAAAAGTATTTTAATAAGGCCAATGGCCTAACATCATAAAATAATAGGGTTTCTTATGTGGATGTGAGTCACACTCTCAAGGAAATCAATTTAAAAAAACTAAAATCTTTTATAAGTCTTGAAGGGTCCACTAATAATTTGTAAAAAAAATAAAACAAACCTAAAATCACATTATTTTAATTTTGAACCATATATTGGCCGAAAATAATGTTTATAGTATTTTATTACATCACTATTGGGTCATCATGATGTCCTAAAACACATTATATATTTAAATGGTATTTAATTTTTACCGAAAAATTTGACTCTCAGAAAATAATGAAAAATTCAACGTTGGATAATTTGGACATCCTGATTCAAAAAATAATATTCATTTTATCCAAATAAATTTCTAAATATATAAATTTTTTACTTTTAATATAAAAACCAACATTTATAAAAAATTCACAGGTTTCGACAAAAATATATTTCAAACCATATTAAAAATTACCATGGTATTCATAAAAATTATACTAACATTTAAACTTAATAAAAAGTAATTTACTAATAATAATATTTTAATAAAATATTATTTAATTCAAAAATCCATTAATTTATCCAAATAGATTCCTCAGATAAATATTAACTAAAAAATACTATTTTTTTATTTAAAAAATATTTACAAAGTAACAATAATAAAATGAAAGTATATTTTTTATTACATACTAAAATAATTTATATAATAATAATGATAGGGTATTGTTACATAACCGCTTAAAACACTTGCATAAGACCTTTTGGTAAGGTGTGCGATGGGGAAAGGCTCTTGGGGTAACATCTCTCAGGTGGTAATCTCTATCAACTTCCATTTATTTTGTAGGTAGATCCATTCATGATTCACGTGTTGAGGCCCAGCTTCAGATTGGTCAAGAGCGAAGCCCAATAATGACACCTATTTCCGAGCTCCAAAAAATGGGGTTCGTATGGGGAAAGTCTACTAGATGAGGCCATCACATCATTTGATTGAGTAAATTGGATTTGTTAAAGCCATATATTTATACAAATCATGTGATCACTGTTCAACGACTATATTAGAAACGAACACAATTTTTAATGGTATTTTAAAATCCAAAACATAAAACCAAATAAGTGCATACATTTTACATAACCATAAGAATAAATTTAAATAGACCAAGAAGAATTTTCATTAATGAATTTTTGGGTCCTTATAGTCATGGTACTAGAAGACGTCTTAATAGGTAGTGGTGGTGATATACCAATCCTGAGTGTTTCTAGGGATCTATCAGCTGGATTAACGAATAAAAACCATAGTGGATAAGGGTGGGATAGGGACCTTGTCCCACTGAGCCGCTCTTCCAAGTACTCCTCATGGGTAGTAGAGTCTGACAACTTGGAGGGAGGGTCAGTTGGGATGGAGTAAGGGGCTTGAATGGTTGATGATGAAGGTCCTGCTATAAGTGGAGGGTGATAGGATATTTTGTATGGTGATGGTGTTGGGGAATTAGAAAAGGAGAAATCTACAAAGGGGATGCCCTGGTGCTGGGTAGTCTAGTGTAGTTTTTCTACGATGAAAAGGTGCATATCCCAAAGATCTACTAGATAAGAAAGGGTTGGTGGTGTAGTAGGAAATGTGGTGGTGGTAGGGGAAAGAATGTTGGTGGTGTCATGGATGTTAATTAAAGTGTTAGTAGTTAGGTTTAGGATAGGGGGTGGAAGTAATATGGGTGATGGCCGAAGTAAATGTGGTAGTGGTTGGTGTTGGGTCGACAACATGATATCTGGGTACCTCGTCTATAGCCTCAACGAATCATAGTTACCATGGGTAAATGTACCCATCCTTGGTTAGTAGCTACATTATATGTATTAGGGGTACGTCAATGGAATCTATCGAACCGATATTGGTGATAGGAAGGGAGACATAGAACATTCCAAATTGCTTGTCCAAATGAGTGATGAAGGATCCACCCATCAACATACCTCATGTTAATTGTGCATTTTATCTATATTAGAAGGTGAATTAGGATTCCATGTTGAGAGTAGGGATACCCATGGAATCAAAAAGGATGAGGACATATTGGTATCTGAAGCTACCATGAGAATTAGAATTATAATGCAAGGAATACATCAATAATTGGTGTATAATGTGAAGTGATGCACTACTAATCTATGTGGATTTGATAATTCTAGGATCATGGTCTCTATGATTGTCCCCAAAAACAATACTTAATTATATTTCTGGTTTTTAATTTCATGGTTTGAGCTTTAAATTCTGGAAAACCTCAAAAGTAGAAAAATCAAAAGAATATATACCGATACTGATGCCAAACATAGCGAAGGACTACTTTTGTGGTTTTCTGCCTAATTAGAAGTAGAGGATATCAACAACCACCTAAAAACTGGCCAAGAACACAATGAATATCTCCTAGTATGTCTCCTCATTCACATTGAAAATGGAAGTGATTTGGAGGTGGTCAAAGAGATAAAAGGCCTCATTGTTAATGTGATGGCACGTGAGGATAGATAAATCTACGTTTTTTGGTCCACATTGGATATTCTTGTAGAAGGATTAGAGAAAGACATTGTTGTGGTTTAGAGAAATAAAGGATGAGGTGTTGGTTGGTGTGTGTGGCATCCACAAAACTATTGTACATTGAGTGGGAGTCCTTAGTGGCCTATGGATCTCTGGCGGTTTAAGTGGGGGTGATGAGGTGGTTGTTGGAGGTGCGACACCCCTTCGAGGATTGATCGGAGGAGAATCATAGCACTCAAGAATGAGATCAATAGAATTTGTTTGGAAAGTATTTGTGTGGGATATTATGGGTGAAATGGAATTAGTGGACATTCCTGAAAGAAGGGGAGTTTTTGTTAAGGAGGATAAGTGAGGGGGAGGAAAGAGGGGTCTACAAAGAAAGAGGCGGGTTGGGGTTGGGTGTATGAGGTGGGAGAGGAGAGGGGGGGGGGGGGTCTTGAACCCTTGGTTCATAACATAAATAATCTGTTGAATGAAATGACTTTTATTTTGGTACAATATGTGTAATTGATGAATTAAATTATTTTAGGAGGTTAACTTTACATTATGTGTATTTTATTACATGACATGTAATTGTTGTTTTTGCACACTATGGAACCAAAGCATGGTCCATTTATCTTAACATGAACCAAGATACACTAAATATTATTATATTATATTATATCCTAATGTGATTTATCAAGGGTTTCCTCCTCGTAAACACTAAATTTATCAATGAGAACAAGATTTTCTAGTTCTCAAATGAATTTTAATGTGACGACACATTCCTCACAGTATAGTTCCTAAAAATCATCAATATTTTACCACTGAATTTGAATGGTGGTTCTTATTATTGATAAATTTAAATGGTCCCATAGGGAAATACTTATAAGTCTCTAAATGGTCTTGAATATCTTTATTTCAGTTTCCCATGGAGCAGTTTTAATTAAAAGTTGAATAATAAGACCTTAATTCCTGGTGCAAATTTTTTCGCTCGATTCACTCATCATTCCATTTCTAGGGATTCCATTTATAAATATTATAATTTTCATATTCATGAATTTCTATCTCACCTAGTTCATCCAATTTAAGGATCCAATCTTCCCCAATTTTTTTGGAATCTATATTCAACATTTTAATTTTCCAGTATGAGCGATGATCTAGTTCCATGGGAAAATGGAATGTTTTTTCATACACCAATCAGAAGGGGGTGGGGCATATGCGTGTTCTGTACAAAATATTGTATTCCCATATTTTATCATATAAATTTAGACTCAGGTCCTTTAGATTTGTTTTAATGGTATTTTAAAGGATTTTTTAGTTATCTTTTTTAAATTTCAACTTGCCCGCTTGTTTGTGATTGGTAGGGAGTTCATGTGTTATATAAATTTCTATACATCCCTATAAGTCCATTAATATAATTACTGGTAAATTTTTTTACATAATATATAATGAGTATTATGGGATATCCAAATCTAAAAAACACATTTCTCGTTAAGAAATTCATGACCACTTTTATGGTGTCATTAGTTGTAGCTTCATCTTCATCCCATTTCAAGAGGTAATCCACACCAACCAGGATATAGAACATGGAATATGAATTAGGGAATAGAAGCATGAAATCTATTCCCCACATGTGAAGGAAATAAAATTCCATGATCAGGTTTTTGATAATTTCAATTATTTTCCCTACGGTATAAGTTTTTTGGAACTAATCACAACTTTTAAAAGAATTTCTGGAATCTTAGTGAGTTGTATGCCAAAAGAGCCCACTTTACCAAATTTGTTCTATTGTGCAATCTTTTTCATGAGGCCCTCTAGTTGGTGTTATGTGGAACATGATTAACACACTTTGGATATCATCTTCTAGGATTCAATGTCACATTAATCCATCAATGCATCTCTTAAAAAGAAATGCATTATCTCAGTAGTATTTTAATGTTTCGAATAAAAATGTCCTCCAATTCGATTAAGAGAGTTTAGGGTAATGTTATCTCATGGGGAGAGAGTTTAAAATTTAATAAATACATGGTCATGACACTTTGTTTTGGTTGAATATATTTTCATTTGATATGTCATCCTCATTGTCCGGATTACCATCTCCGTTAACGATGGGAAATGGGAGTTTGGATGGATGATCAACGACAGCGTTATTGGTTCATTTTGTTTCTATGATGAAAAATTAAAATTATTGTATCAATATGATCCACCATATAAATATGGGTTTGGAATCCTTTTTACTCAATAAATATTTTAGTTCAGCAAAATCTGTGTACACAATATCCTTTGACAAAACTAATTTGAGTGAAATTTTTTAAATGAAAATATTACTATCTAGAGTTGTTTTTTGATGGTTGTGTAGTTCCCCTAAGAATCATTCAAGGTATGACTGTAATAACAGATGTTATAGTAAATGTTTCTAACCCAATGTCTTATGAAAGCACCCATAGAATATTCACCGGTATCATAAATCAAACTGAATGGATTTATCCCATTTTGTTGAAATAATATTATGAAAGGCCAATATTGTATTCTTTAAATTTTTTAATGCGCACCGACACACTATAGAGAACATAAAAGGTGTATCCATTACTAATAGATCCATAATATGGGGGGAATGTTTTTCAAAATCCTTCATGAATCTATTGTAGAATCTTACATGTCCTATAAATAACCTTATGTATTTTTCTGTAGAGGGATTGGGTAAATATTTGATCACATGGAATTTTGTAGGATCAAATTCCATGAATTCCATAGGGATTTTGTGTAGGAGGACTATGCATTCTTAAAACATAAATTTTCATTTTTAATATTTAAAACTAAAATACTCTCTGTATATAATTGAAGGACTAGTTCACGATTGTTTATGCATTCATCGAATGATCACCCATATACTAAAAAATCATCAACAAAAGATCAAATTATTCCACCACTATATTGTAGAAAATATATGTTATAATCCGTTTAATGGTATTCATTTTATTACACATATATAATGACATGAATATCTAGAAAAAGGTTCTGAATGGATATGAGAATGATGTTTTGAAGAAATCATATGTGTCAACTACAATCTGATTGTATCATGAATATCAATCTAGCAAACATTAATATTCATGTCATGTGGGTCTTTCTAGCATTTCACCCAAAATATATAAGGGGAAATGATCCTTTTGATTTTATGTATTTATTTTCCTATAGTCAATGCATGCACACCATCCAATGATGGTGCAATTTAAAATGAATTAATTTTCATTATTCATAACCACTATAAAACCACCATTTTTTGGAACTACTTCTAGCAGACTCTCACTCTCACAGAGATTGCAATAATTATCCCAGTTTCTAGAAGTTTTAGTACTTATTTCATAAATATTTTATTTATTGGTTGGGTTAGTCTCCTCTAGGGATATCATTTGGGTTTCAAATTTATTCTAATTAAATTTTATCAGTTTATATAGTCGGGATAATACCTATGATGCTGGCCACCCCAAGATAATTAACTTTTTATGGCCTTTTAGGAAAATGATCAACTTTTACTCTTCTATTTTTATCCACTCAGATTTTATAATGACTGAAAGGGTAACTTTTGTCTCAGGAAAACCATACTTAAGTGTTCTTGGGAGGTGTTTCAGCACTTGTATGGGTGGCTGAACGAAAAACTGTATGAAAGTTAGGATCGTTCACCTTATAAGAGGTTATATGTATTTTATTTCCTCAAGATCATACTTCTATCTATCTATATGAGTATTATCATCACTAGAATCCTCTATGTCAATGAAGTTAATCTTATCTTCAGTGAGAAAAATAGGATGGGAGTAAATGATAATTATCTGGTAATTTTGTAGCTTTCACTAGGTTGAACCCAACTTGTTCTTCACATACATTGAATACCAATATCTATTAATTAACATAAATCCATGGTTTTCTAGGGGATATAAATGGTTAGCCTAATATAATGATAACAAATCCTTCTTCTTCCATGTACAAAATTAGTAAGTCTACTGGGAAAATGAGTATACCAATATTTACTAGAACATCATCAAGATATCTTTGTAGATATTTAATTGATCGGTCATCTAATTTTTGAGCCACACATGTTAGATTGAGTATTTCATGTCCTATCATACGAAACATACGCATTAGAATAAGGTTAATTATGGTTCCTATGTAATACAGGGATTTTATGAGGTTTCATTCTTCAATGGTGAATGGAATTGAGAAGCTTCATAGATCTATAATATTTGGTGTAATTTTATAATGAAAAATAGTTGAGTATTATTCATTCTATTAAATGAACCACTTTTCATCTTTTTTTTCTCTTATTGGCAAGTAATTCCTTACAATTTTTTTCATCAGATGGCATTTGAGAAATAACTCCAGCAAATGGGATGTTCTTGTAAAATTGACTGAACATCTCCAAAATTTTCATATATTTCCCTTCGATCTTCCTTGTATCATTAGTTTCAGAAAGGTGAGATGTGGTTTTTAGGCTGATGGCATAATGTAGATATCTTATTTGGGTTTCTCTTATATTATATCTTTTATAGGAGTTGGTGATTATAGAGGTTTCTCTTGGTCATTTTGATTTACTCTTTTTTTGTAATCCTTACCAATGTTTATTACAAGTGTCATAGGTTCCCAAAACATTTTATTTTATCTTCTACTTGGTTTCTAGAAATTCAGTACCTTTGTTCTCCTCAGCACCAATTCTTTTTCCACTTCATTTGGTTATTTCTCAGTATTACCAGGAAACATACCTAGAAATATATTAGGCATGGTCTTTTAGATTTGACCAATTTAATTTTCATGATATTAGAGGGAATACCTTTTATTTTACATTTCTATTTCATAGGGGTTCATTCATTGATATACCTTTCAAAAAAATGTGATAATAATATTTTCCAAATTTATTTGGAGTGGGGCACCTGATTGTGTTGGTCTCTGGGGAGTAAGTTGAAAGTGTGATCATGCTCTAGGAGGGGAAGGTTTTTGGGGATCTTGTTACGATGAAATTGGAATAAGATTTATGGCGGGATAGTTCATTGGTTCTTGATTCATCTGTAGTGATTTAATACTTATATATTGGTAGTACCCTTAATTGTTTTTCTTGGGCTGTTGAGTAGACCTCAATTGATAATATTGTTTTTGTTGATGGTATTGCATTTTTTTCTGATAGTAATTAACGTAACTATAATATGGGATTAGTTTTTCATAAAATCCTTCCATGCAGTCTTGATATGATTTTAGAATGCTGAAAATTTCATGTCTTTTAATCTATATTACAAGAGTAGTAGGGGGGGTGGTGTATCAGGTATTGAAAGGATTCTAGAATTTTATTCAAGTCCTCTACTTGTGCAGCCGGATAGGTTTTTTCTTCATCAGGATGTATTCCACCCCAAGGTTTTCCAAGACCACTATACTATAGATTGGAATTGTATAATACCTAATATATTAGATCTTGTCCTACTTGATGTGTCACTACTACAAATAATTCCATTAACAGTGCTATAAATGACCTTTATCAATGGTAGAGAAGCACTGGCAACAAGAGTGATGTTAAAAGACCAAGACTATTATCAACACTGAAAAAGCACTGATAAATGAGAAATTTATCAGTGTTAATTAATGTTTTGTCATGTGAGACCTTTATTAGTGATTTTAAAAATCCCTGATAAAGATCACATTTATAATCTCTTCTAAAAGAACTTATAAAATAATTTGTTATCAGTGCTGTATAATCGATAATAAATACTTTCTTTATCAGCGATTTGAAAATCACTGATAAAGATGTTATTGATCAAATATTTCAAAATCACTGATTACAATACATAATATAAGATTCTGTAATAGAACATTGTATCACCACTATAGTGTGCTGTTACAGACACTGTCGCAATAGAAGCACTAGAGGCACCAAAAACACACCATATATATCAAGAAAAATAAGTCCCAGTATAGAATTTAATTGAAATGAAGTTTACAAAAAAAATAAAAAAACAAACACTATATTGTATACATTTCAAACATTGTTTTATATAATTACATAAATAAAAATTATTGTACACACACACACATATATAATCCTACCTATTAATGTTACCACTATTTCCATTGACTTTTTTTGTCGAACTACCAACACTCCATGAGCAGCTTCAACCAAACCACATAAAATCGAAAAAAAGAATCAATCTGTATAAGAAAACAATTATTATCTAAGTAATACTAATAATATATAAATTAATCATAAATAAAATAAAATAAAATAATTATATAGACAATAATTTTACAGTGAAAACTTCATGACTACCTCTATAATTGACTAGAGGTTGTGTCGTTGATCTTCTTGTAATGTTAGTGGAAGTAACATGAAAGAATATGATAAATGGACCACTAAATCTGTTAAAGAATTTAAAAGAGAAGAATAATAAATGTTGGACTCAAAACCCTAACTTGAACAAAATAATACACATTTATATGAAAACAATTATTATGTGAGTAATACTAAAAGGAAACGAATTAAATATAAATATGAAACAATATATTAATTCTATTGAAAATAATTTTTCTATGTATAAATAAATATTACATATATGATTGAGTAGAGGAAGCACCGTTTCTTTTATTTTAGTGTATGTGGTGTTAACTTGAGTGAATGTGATAAATGCTCCACTACATAGGAGAAAATATTTCCATCGATAAGGAGCATGAAAGTTTGACAGAGCACCCCAAATCAAAAAAAAATATAACTATATAATAAGACAACTATTATATGAGTGATAGTAAAAATAAATGTGTTAAATATAAATTGGAAAAAATAAATTAATTTTATGGATGATTATTTTTCAGTGAAAACATCTATATTACCTTTGTGATTTAGTGGAGGTAGCATCGTTTCGGTTCTTTCAAAGGAAGTTGATGTAACTTTAATGAAAGTGATAAATGAAGCACTGCGTGGGTTAAAAGATTTTATGGTAGGATATGAATTATAATAGTACATACCACCCTCACTAAAACAAAATAATCAACCTATATAATAAAAAAATTATTATGTGAGTAATACTAAAAAGAAATTAATTAAACAGGCATATGAAACAACACATTAATTATATGGATAATTATTTTTCTTTATAAAAAAAATATTCCCTAAAACATAACAATCTAGTTACCTAGTAAACCAGGATTCCCTTTTATTTGTTCTCAATCATGTTTCACATTCACATGTCACTGACACATCACATTTACAAATACAAGTCATGCCAAAAGAAGTACACATATAGTTCCACTACTAGAACACCAAAAACCGATTTGAAAACCTACAATCACAAAATCATTTCACAATCATTCCTTGCACATATTATGTATATTAATAGTTCATTTAAAAAGTTTTCTAAAATAACCCCTAGAGGAAACACAAATCCTTACATAAAAACACACCCAAGTTCACATGAAAATTCAACTTTTAAAATCAAATGCACTGTATAACGACATCCAACATAATTTTCAACACTAAGATAATTTAATAAATCTATTAACTAATTTATAAGATACATCAAATTAGAAAAAACCAATGTTTACAACAAATCACAACAAATTTCATTGCAAGTAACCTTTTTTACAAATTTGTACACAAACCAAAATAAATTTTAAAAAATTATCTTCTATTCTTTAAATAAATTTAACATTCCTATTAATAGAGGTTCAACATCTTCAACATGGGAATGTATGTCAACATAATTTAATAGCTTACTTAAAAACTTATTCTCATTTATGTGCCTTTGAAAAAATGATTTTTAACTTTCAAACAACCCATAAAACCCATCAATAGAACACCACAATAAAAACACAAACAAAACATATCCATTTTCTATTACATAACTAAAACACAACACAAAGAATGACAAACCCTTAGAAAACACATTTTACATCATTTATACGATTTAATAAACCATTTACACATCCCAAATTACATTTCTAAAATAAATTCTTTATTATTTAAACACTTCACAACTCATACTCAAAAGCGCAGAACAAGGATAACATTCCAAAAATGATCAATTTCCAATAAAAACCCAATTTTTCAACACACGTGCACCATATGCACCGACCGAAACACATTTCTCACCACTCAAACAATTAATTTAAAATTCCACTGATTTTTTTACCATATGTCCTATATAGAAATATAGCATTTTCTTGATAGATAATTTATTTTCAACAGAAATTCACTTCAAAGAATTTCCAAAACATGTTCACACTATGAAAATAAACTACAGATAATGGGAAAATTAACCAAGTAAGAAAATTAAATTATCTAAAATTGTTAGGTGATGAAACCACCTACCTCGGGTGGAGAAATTTGTAGAAAGTGAGGCGAAACCCACCGCAAATTGAAATCCAGATGTTAGATGATATTTTTATAAAATTGGTGCACCAATAATAATCGAGTTGTATTATTCCTACTTCGATTCACTGAGGAGGATCACCGACATGGAGTGGCTTCTGTGTAAATCTCCTGATATCGTGAGGAGTTAGTAAAGGGATAGGGTTTTTAAAATAGATTATGAGACTTTTATAAGTGATAAAATTAGAGTGTTGATAAATCTTCATTTTATAAATGATTAATTTAGCACTGATAAATCCTCATCTTTACCAGCATGGAAAAAGCGCTGATAAAGATTATATTAATAGTTCTTATTACTGATGTTCTATTAGAGGATTGATAATTATAAATATAAATGAAAAAAGTGTAAAAATTTATAAAAACCTAAATAAATATATATAAATATCAATATAGTAAATATATTTCTTTTTAAAAGTATTTATTATAATTTTATAATTATTTAATTCTATTTATAGAAATATTTTTAAATTTTATTTATACTTACATATATTTATATAATTATACATATATATATTTAATACATATATATAAAAATAAATATAGTAAATATATTTATTATTTAAGAAAAATTATTATAAATTTAATTATAATTTAAAAATATATAATTATATAAATACCTTTAAAAAATATTTATTTATTTATAATTATAAATGTATAACTTTATAAATACAGAGATTGTACATTTATAAATATTTTTATTTATAAATATTTTTTTATAAATATTTTTATGCATTATTAATGAATATATCTTTTTAAGTGCATGAATCTATGTTAAAATTGAGTGAAATAGAATAAATTAAGAATATATACACTTTAATAATATTGAAAAATAGACATGTTTAGTGTTTATGCATTGTATATAAAAATACATTAATTACGTATATATAAAATCAATATAACACACATATGATCTATATTAAATTGAAAAATAAATGACATTCAATTATATGTCAATTACTATGCAATTATAGTCAATATTTTTAATTCATATTAATTTTAAATTATAAACCATTATTCATTAAAAATATGACTATTTAATGTAAAGCACCTAAATATTTTTAATATATAAATCATATTCATATAATTTAATATATATATCAATATATTTAATATAAACAGTTTAATATCATTAATTATCATAATTACCTAATTTATAAAATATTTAATAATTGATAATGTATAATCAATCTATTCATTTTTATCAATAATTATTTAATTTATAAAATATGTAATATTTTTTTAATAAATAAATTGTGTTTTTTATTTATTTAATTACTTTATTTTATTTATACAATAGTAATCAGCACTGAAAATAATATGATGATAAGGAATACACCTTATCGGGGCTAAAATTCTAGCGTTGATAAAGGATACCAGATATCAGTGCGAAAAATAAAGCCCTGATAAAAGATAACCATTATGGATAGTAAAAATAAAGCGCTAATAAAGAATACCTTTATCATCACTAAAAACTAAGTTCTAATAAATTTTTTCTTTTATCAATACTAAAAATGATGTTATGATAAAAGGTTAAATTTATTAATGCTTTGTGTAGTGGTGATAAATATTCCATTTATCATCATTTTTTTATATTTTTGATAAATACCAGCACTATTAAAGGTGTTTTTTGTACTAGTGTGTTTTCAAAATTATTTTTCCATCGATGACAACATCGACAACTATATGAGCAGTGGCTTGAAGTCCTTGATTAATGTTTTTATGATGGATCCACACATCTAGTCCAGGATGTGGGGATTTCCTAGAAAGTTATTTAATGTGATTCTAGGTATCTCGAGATGATTATCCATTCATTTGATAAAAGATTTTGAGGTCATTTAGAGCTTTCCAAGTCCGTATAGGTGGAAAATATTTATTTAGAATCTTATTGGCCTGTTTTACCCAAGTCATTATCGAGTGAGGAGCTTGAATCATTAGCCAATACATGGCTCTACCTCTCAAGGATAATGGTAATACCAATAATATTATTGAATTCATGGATAATAACTGGCTGATAAAGGTGTCAAAAACTTCTAGGAAGTTGGAGATGTTTTTAGGAGGATCTTCAATCAGAATCCCACTGAACATACCCTTGATTTGGACCACAATGATAAATATTTTCTGATTTCAAAAGTGTGTTCCAAAATAAGAGGTATCACAATATAGGGTTGGAAAAATTGATTGATGAAAATCCATAATCCATAATGGTGCACTCCAGTTACAGGTTGGGTTGTTCTATTTGAAGTGATGGGGTCACATAATACATATTTGGTGGGTTGGGACCTATTGGATTAATGTGGTCTTCCATGACTAAATGGAAATGCGTAGAATGGTACCATTTGATTTCAGGTATGAAGGTAAGTATTTTATGTGAATCAATGCTCATTGACCAATTAATGGGGCTCTGACACATGCACTAATAAAAAATATTATGGGCACACTAGAATCTGAACGAAAGGAGAGATAATTAAATGTGAAAGGGGGACATGTGAGGTAATCTTAGGTTCTTACTAAAGGTTATTGTTCATAAGAAAAGATCGATCCCTTATAATATATCCAAAATATGATATGCCCATATGCATCATTTAATTTTATGTAGTTTCAGTAAGATGATAACTCTTATTTATCCAAAACTACACTTTCTATAATGATGTAGTATATAGATAGTGTGAGGTTGATCTTATGAGGAACATTTTGGTAGAAAAAGAACCATTACTTCAATCCCTTTTTATAGGACTCAAAAAAATTTGATTTGAATTTGGTATTTGATTAAGTTTGTTGAGTTCGGTTTTGAATTTAGGAAGAAGGTAGGGATCATGATCGATTTCGGGGTTTAGGGACAAATGAAAATATCTATCATAATTGGGAATAGTCCTAAGGATTTGGTTGAGAAGTAGTGCAAAGAGCACTACATGATCATTATCAAACCAACCTGATATATCTAAGAATAATATTTTCCTTGGTATATATATATTGAAAAAACATGATGTATTAATGATAGGTTATATGGTAGAATGTTTCATAGACTATAGTTCATAGACTACTCTATTCCGAATTGGAAAAATTCGTTCATTTAAAATTCAC
This sequence comes from Viscum album, assembly GCA_963277665.1. Lineage (NCBI taxonomy): Eukaryota > Viridiplantae > Streptophyta > Magnoliopsida > Santalales > Viscaceae > Viscum > Viscum album. The sequence goes on along the minus strand of OY728153.1, from coordinate 308,155,800 downwards.
GTGGTAAGGGTTTAGTAAAGGAATTGAGTAAAAAATTGTTATGTCACTTTATTACTAGCCTTAGGGATACCAGAGTGTGATTTATATATTTATAAAGTTCATAAAAGACCTAATTTTTACCCTTACCAAAAGAAATTGGTCCTATCAAAATGTTAATTATCAATATTGAGGAACCAAATGGCAGAATTCATAGTAAATTAAGAAAACAATTGAAATTTTTTTTAAGGAAAGGGGTCAGGAATCAAGTTGTTTTCATTTAAATAATTTAATAAAAAAAATAAAATACTTACTTTAAATAGTAACAAAGCAAGAACATATGGAAAAATCACAATTTAATGGAAATTAAAATTGTAAAGGGATATCCAATTAGTAAATGGAAATTAATGGAATGTAGAATGTTTGTTATGAAATAAATGAAACATAAATTAAATCCAAAAAATATAAGTGATTATTTAGATATTAGTTGAGAGATATGTTATTGGTGAAAAATGATAAGGAACTAGGTAAAGAATGAGAGAAAGAAATGTTATCCTCTGTTGTACGTGCATAAGAAAGATAATAGTTAGGAAGTTGTATTTGAATGTTATACAACTTGTATTAGAGATTCCCACTATGTAATCATTTTATGGATTTTAAATTTTTCAGGTCTTGATTCATGACTTGTGACATGCTATGAGTGATTCACACACATCATGTAAGTGATTTTCATGACGTGTAATGATCATTTTAGGCCAGTTTCCATATCTTTTCCTTTGGAGGCTTGAAAAATGATTTACTATAATAATAAACACATAATTTGTGAATTATCAAGTAAATAATAAAACATATTTAATTAAAGTACATCAAAATTTATATAAAATTTCAGATTATCAGATCTCTTACTAATTCACAAGAAATCCTAGGGAATATATAGCCAAAATGGATGATCTAGAAAGCCTTGTAAGGGAATAAACATTACAATGAATCATACAAACGGGTTCGAAGGTATAATATGATGAAATAAAATGGAATGGAATATGAATAAACATATATAAGAATAACATCTAGAACATGGAAAATGTGATCATAGAAAAATAGTAATGTTTCAACAACATATAATATAACATAAACATGAGTGAGGGCTAATTTCTAAGACTATATCACATGGTGTAAAAAGTCGCATAAATGGATTATGTTTACTTATTAATCCAATATAGGACTTCTCATGAGACTAAACATTACCAAATGAATAAGATCACTCTCTAGGAACAACTGTAATAACATGTTCATTCATATTTGTTCTATATAAAAAATCAATCATATAGAATAAACATAAGGGTTAACTATAGAGAGTAATGGGTATCATAATCTTGTCATAAGAAATAAACAAATAGAATATCATAATGGTGACACTGAAAGAATATATTTAAATCATAATAGGGAATTAATAAGTTTGAATAGGTATATATCATGATAAATGATGTCCAAATAAAGTGAAATCATTGAAAAATATTTTTTTAAGAAACATTAAAAATGAGCCACTTTAGTGCGGTATAAGGAAAAATATTAAAGAGTAATTAATGGGAACAAAGGAATAATTGTTTGTATAAAAAATAATTGAGATAAGATATATTTTCATTATAAAATTAGTTATTTTAGAAAAAAATTTGTGGATTAAAATTGTTTATGGGATTTAATTTAAAATGGGTAATAAATTGGGAAGATCCCTTTAACAGGTCCTGCTTATTAAAATGAATTAAGAAGGGGACCAATAAAACAATAATTTCTCCATCAAAGAAAATTGAATTAAGTTATATAAACATGTTTGAACCATATAAAAAGAAATAAGTATAAGTATATAATAATAAGGAAGTATTAAATTATGTTAAAGAGAGATAGAGAAAATGAATCCCAAATAAAAAATGGGGGTTCAGAGAGATCCCTTACATTTGTCTGAATGTGTCATTTAATTGAAAAAAAATTCCATAGATAATCAAATTAGTGTAATTAATAATTTAATTCAGAAATTTTTTAACATATATTGGATTTTTCATAGCTTTATTAAGTTCACTAATGGCTATTTTGATGAGTTTTTATTATAAATTTTATGGTTTTGGGAGCGTTCGTTTCAGGGGTATATAGTCAGTTCTATAGAGTATAATAATGAGAGTCTTGTCATATAGAAAAAAAAGTATAATGAAATTGTATTGATATAATTACAATATTTTTAATGGTACCATGTATTATTTTCTTATATGTGGATAATTAATTTGATAGAATCCTTATGATAAATGTTCATTTTATTTTGGCATTTTTTCAATCAGTACAAAGTAGTTTTGTTTTATTATTTAATATTATATATATATATTAGCTTCAGAACATTAAAATGGTTATAAAATATAATTTAAAGTATTTTTGACCATTATAATGGTTTTATGACTAGCCTTGAATGAAGTAATGGAAAACAAAAAATCATCCTCCATGAAAGCGATGGATCGACAAATTAGATATGATGTATTCAATTTTAGAATAAAAAGGGGAGGAGAAGAAATTTAATGATGGATATTATATTAAAACAATAAATCCTAGTATATTTATTTTTTTGGAGTAATCATGATATGTTGGATAGGGGAGGTGAGGATAACGTAGAAGAAAGATATAATTTTAAAGGGAAAGAAGGATTATTTTACCACTTGAATATATTCTCTATGAGAACCTCTTTAACTCAATTGAGTTGGGTATTCTCATGAAAAAAATCAATTGGACACCGATAAGAGTATTTTTAATAGAATTGGGTATAATTTAAAAAAGATACAAGGTTTAGGAGGTGTGAGAAGAAGGGGCGGTATTTATTGGGGGAGGAAAGGCGTGCTTTTGGTTATTTTATTCATTTGTGTATTATTTTAGACCAAGAATATCAATAGTGCTGACTCCCATTAGTAAATAATGTAAATAGAGCATTTTAGTTTGAGATAATGGCCAAAAAAAACATACATAAATCAACCATGACTCAATATTTTATTTTTATACAGATATTGATAAATATCGTAAATTGCTATTTTTCACTATTCACAAAAATCAACTATTTTAGAGAATTACCAAAAATTCACCCTAACCATTTTTTTAAATTTATATTTAAGATATTGAATCCATTTTTTGGTAATTATTTTCTAAATATGATATATTTAATTTTTAATTAAAATCATCATTTATTCGAAAATACCGATTTTAATGTGATTACTAATTTTATGACCCTTTGAAAAATTAATTATTTCCTCATTAAATCATATTATAATTATAATAAAACAAAATATTAATTTAGGAATATATTTTATTAAAATGAATTTTATATTAAATATTTTTATTAATTATAATATTGTAAAAAAACATTTAAATTTCACAAAAATATCAGGACTTGATTTATCATTTTTGATACCATTATTTACTTATTCCATGATATAAATATATTATGTTTCTATTTATATGTAAACTAGATTTTATTTATAGTTTCATCGGTGTGCTAAACATTCTAACTACAATATTACTATTCCAAATAGACACATTCCTATTCCAACGATCAAATTACTACTCCAAGGGTGTGATTTTGAATGTTCATAAGGGTTTAATACTTATTATAATTAAAAAATATTCCATTCATTAGTAAAATATATTTTCACCCAATGATATATATAGTTTCATATTTTAAATGAATATTTTATTATTAACATTTTGTTTTGTTTTTTCATATTTTTTTGTGACTACGGTCATTCTAGTTGATCGAGAAAATCTAAAATTTTCTATTCTTATTTTATTATTTTTTATTTTTTGTCCTACTCTAAATTTTGGAATTATTATTGGCATATTTTATGACTAATGTTTCATTATTCATTTAGGATTACAATGTGTTTAATGGGTTCTCAATGTGATGTATTTGCTTTGTACTACATGACATAATTATAATTAAGGAAATTTAATTGAAAAAATATGGTTCCTTACACAAAGTGTGGTTGTAATGACTTTGGTTTTGATCATGTCGGGATATGCTAAGGTCACTCCTTTGGTGGTTAGTATGACATCGATCATGGGTAGTGATGCCATCTGTAGGAGGTGTTTTGGGTTTGGGAGACTGCTTTTTGGATGGTCATGATGGGAATTGAATGTCAATGAACAAATGAGTACTTCATATAAATTCCATTCTATTGATGGATTTATTCTAATGATGGGAATTGGGATTATTATGGTTGACTAAGATCAAAATATGGCCATTTAAATATTAAATATGTGCTCATAGTATTGAAAAATGATGGAAAAGTGTGGTGGGTGGTTCAAAAATGGAACACCGCTGAATGCAGGGTATATGATTTAGGGAGTGTGATTGTACATTAATTAGATTCTCATGGGATGAAAGGTATCGTGATCAGGTAATTTGGTAATGTGAAGATAGGTTGAGATGTACATTTTTAGGAATTGTTTGATAGGGGAAAACTTATTGGTGTTTTTTCATTATATGGAATGTAGTGGGATAAAAACATCATCAATTTTGATATTTTGGATATGATGGGTTCTCTTTGGAACTGGTTGGGGCCTTTTGAGTAAATATTGATGTAATTGTGTTGTTCTTGGGTCAATTATTTTTGTGATATTATGTTAGTTCTTGAGATTTTGGAGTCCTACTGGTTTCTTATCAGTATTTCCATGTGTTTTGGGTGTAATGAGTTAGGAAATTCACAATTCATGTTGTTGGAATTTTGGTACAGAGTTGTGATAGTCGATGTCACTAGTGGAAGATCCATTGCTTTAAATTGGCTGTTATGGGATATAAATTATGGTTGGAATAATAAAATTAATAATTATTAATAATGGTCCAACAATATGATTTTAGGTTGAGCTGAATGGGCAAGATTATGTGCCATCCTAGTGAATGATAAGGTTCATGGGTGTTGGATCAGGGTTCAAGGGATTAAGTTCCATTAATTAAAAGTTACGGTTAGGGTGAGTGTTTGATGTCTCAATATGAGAATTATATATTAGGTGATAAATTAATGACCAAATTTTTTTGGAATATATGGTTATATGGAAACCAATATTTCTTAATGATGAGAAATATTATGGCAGCAAGATTGTATGATCTTGTGTGTATATGACATGGAAAATTCCAATGGGAATTTTAATTTTTCAATTATTGGTTGGGTTGTTTTGAGTACCAAGATTTAGAATCGAGTTATGAGAGCTTATGAACAATAAAATAGGTGTTTAATACTTCTTTGGAGTTTCAGGAGTCATTCTAGGTGCTTAATGGAGCCTTGGGAGTGGTAGAAAGGAAACTACAATAGAGAAACTAGCTAGCCGATAGACACCATCAGTAAAACTATGTGCTCTTTAGGGGAGAAATTATATTCTCCCTATTATTTATGTGTGGGTAACCCAATTTAACCACTCTAAATTACCTTATATAGAAGGGGGTCTAAAATTCCATTTCCACCTTCATTCCCCCTTTATTTGGAAAGAATTTTGTGGTATTGTCTCATCGATATGAGGTTGGACTCTTTTTATGGTGATCTCTTTTTATGTCCTTCTCCCTTTGTTTATATTTTTTGAATTTTATAGCTTAGGGTTTCATTGGATATTACATCAGATCATGGTTTAATATCCCAATTATCAAGGGGATTTCACAATTCCATCTTCACCTAGTTTCTTATGATTGATCATAGTGTGGTAGAAATTTAGTTTTTATGAGGTTCTCAGTTTAAATAAACATAAATTTGAAATTTATTATGTGGTGTTTGTTGGTAATTTCTAATAACTTAGGTTCAAATACATGAGATGAGCCATTGGGATTCCATTCAACTTGGTTCCAATGTGGTATGAAATCTCAGTGAGTTACCCGACATTATGCCATGTTTGATTTGGATTAATTTATTAAATTATAAATTTTATAATTAATTTTGTTTGACTTGATTTAGGAACATGAAATTTGATAGCGGATGAATTGAGAATGGGAGATACTGGATGAGCCTCGCTGGGTCTTGGAAGCTACTACCATCTATCAGAAATAAGTGGAAAATTTCCAATAAGGTAGATAGTCTCCATACATTCCGTCATGGTAGTTATTATATTGATTTATACTTATGGCATGAGGTGTCTCCACTATGGATACCGACATGTTTAGTTATATGAACTACATAATTAAAAAACAATTAATTGGATTTTTTTTAATTGATCTAAATTTATTAATTAATAAAATTCAGTGAACCTTTATTAGGATTTAAAAAGTTACATGTCCTCGATGGATCTTGGTATTGGATGGATTACATCTACCAATAATGGTTGAGGCCTTGACATGAGACATTATTCGACTAGGTGGATATACCATTGGCTATGTATATTGGGGTGGGTTAGTATACCAACATTGATAAATTAGAGGATTGAGATATTCTATTGGACATAATCTGGACAACTTACCACACGATTCACCCTAAGCAGCTGGGGGGAATCTGTACCCTAACGATGATAAAACATAAGGAAATATCTTCCTTTAGAAATTAGGTGTTTTCTTGAAACATTGGAAGAGACTATGGACCCTTGTTAGGGAGAATCAACTATACTATGACTTAGGGGACCCTAATTGGTTCCATAGGTTCTGAACAACCATGAGTGGGTGAATATGGATTGGGTAAAGATGACAGCGAGTGTCAAATTATAACCCATACTAGACTTGTAATCCCAAAGGGGTTATGATGATTTGAATGGTTTAGGCATTCAACCAAACCCTGAATTTTATATACGTTTCATGTGTTACTCTAGAAGAATGTATTAATGCCAAAACATACTTCTTAGGACCCAACATATGGGCCCAATGCAATTGTGATAGTATGGTAGAGATGCATATAGGTTCTTCCTAGGATCCAAATTTGAACCTTGTGTGATACTAGTGTGATAAATACTCAAATGACTTGATGCCACTATGTATGACCAGTGTGTATCCTAGATTTAGTTTTTGATCCATGTTAAGAATGTCTAGGACAGTGATATTCAACCTTCTCTATGTATGAGACTCCCAAGATGTCATATATCCCTATATATCATATAATAACTAAGACCCTATAGTGTTAGATTTGGGGATTATTTAGTTATGATTATTTATATTTTGAGATAACTAGATCATCCCTAGGATCCGTCCACTTGATTCTATTGGAATTACATGTCCTTGATCATGATTCATAGTATTCTTGTGAACTGGTTATTAACAATATTGACTTGGGGGTGATTTTTATTTAGTGATTTCCAATGACGGTGGGAATTATCCTCAATCCACTATTTACACCTAGAGTTTTGGTAGACAGCCAAGAAACCTAGGATCCAGCTGTTATGTCATTCATAATGGGTTTTTGGATGTTGAGCCTATTTATCAGGGATACCTCGGTTACAATATGTTCTATTATTTATATGGTTGGAACAACATCGTGACATGATCAAATACACCCTAGCACTAGCCAAAGAAAGTATGGTCGAATTGGATCTATGGAATTATGATTGAAAATTGTTTGGTTTCAGTACATGGGTTAAAATGGTCTATGATACATGATCAGATACATTCTAACATCATGGAAAAGTATGTAATTTTGGTTTATTTTATTTATTGTTTAGAAAATTTTTCATTTATGTTGAGCGTGTTAGGTTCATATATCACAACATATACTTTATGGAACAAGAGTGCATTGGTGGTTCCCAACTATGTTTTGTACTCACATCCTGTTCGGGCCTCCATTTCGCATGGATACCTAAGTATCTCTTAAATGGTCATTCTTGGATCATTTTAGGTAGAGTCCCTATATATCATAGTTGAGTGGGATGACTCAGATAATTATGGATATTTGGACGAGTTGGTGCTTGACATAGTTAGGGATCCACTGATTTTTATTTTTTATACAAGTATATATTTGTGATTATCTTAGTGTGCGTTCAACTATGTTTATGTCAAATGGTTCTTAAGGCCTTTACTAAATTTCAAATATTATTAGTTTTTTATATTTTTTTCTCAAATTTTGGTTATTATGATTGAAGTTTTTTATTTTTTTATTATTCTATTGTGCACTATGGTATATAGGGTATGACCTCTACATGGAACCTCCTAAGACCTAGAATACTGGATGAAATCCTCTATAATTTGTGGAGGTTCTGTTGAGGTATTTTTTGAACCATTTCAGGGTAATATTTAAGTTGATTCTTGATTAAGACAATAAAATGATGATGTAATGGTAGTGATCACTGGAATATTCATATAATGTCATGTTTTATATTATTCCCACATATTTATAACTCCATGAAATTATGTTATAATTTTTTATTTGGTGTTTCCATTCTAATCTCACATTATTATGTCACGATATTTTTTTATTTTGAGAATACTAGAACCTCCTTTATAATTTATGGAAAATATTTGTTCTTATATGTTCTTTTTAATAAGATGCTTCTCCCTAAAATATTTTCAAATTATTATTATCTATGTCTGAATAACATGTTGATAATTTTTCCCTAATAAAGAATTTCCATTTTCCTCTTTCTTATGCTTCTATTCCCGAGGTTATAGATATAATTATAACTTATGATAAATTTATAAGGAGGTACTGAAGAGTTTGATTATGGAGATGTATTCACTAGTTTTGTAAAATATGTTTCCTATGTAACTGATCCGAAAAGACACTAAACCAGAAGGATATTTGCGATATGTGAGAATTTTTTTGAGATTTAATATTTCACTATTGGTAATGATTTATAATAAAGGCATGAATAGCTTGGGTTATTTTATACACCCTGATAAAGCACAAGTCAGGGTGCAAGTTTTTGTGACCTTCCTAGTTTCTTTTAGTTTTTTAGTTTCTATGTATTTCCACTTTGATTTTTAGGGTATTCATCCCTCCTATTAAAATTTTATCAAGATGAATACTTCAATATATCCTTAAGGATTGATTCAATTCTTCTTCAATTTGGGTTTGGTTTTTTTTATTCTAATTCCATTTGTTTCTTGAAGGAAATCTCTCCCTCCTTTTTTTATTATTTTCCTCTAGTTTCCTCAAATAATTATTGGTTTCCCTTATAATGGGTACCCTAATTCAATATGTATGTTAGGTTTTGGGTCTAATATATTCCAAAAATATAATTTCTTTTGTATATGATTTTTAGAGTGGGATTCTTTACATAGTACTTCCAATTACCTCAAACTCAATTATTTTCTATATGATTTTTGGTAAGTGTTTCTATGATATTCAATTATTTTTTAATAAAAAGAATGATTGAGATTTAAAATTCATTTATGTTGAAATTATAATTATTAATGATCCCTATAATCTCTTAAAGAATTTTTTCTCAAGATTTTGGATATTATCATAAAGGGGTTTCATTGTTACTTTCTCATGTTGTTATGAAATTAAATGTTTTCAAACGAAATGAATTTTTGAAAATTATTATGAATCAATTTTAACTGGATTTGGTAGAATTTTTAGGGTGTTGGTATTATTATATACTTTAATGGAATATAACCTTGTTTTAATGAATTATTTTTGGGGTGAAAAATTCGTGATTATTCCAAAAATATTTCTAAAGAATATTTTAATTGTAAGTCATAATAAATAGAAAAAAGACTTTGAATTATGAGTTAGATTTCATGTAAGGGTTAAATTGGTGAGTTACGAAAATTTATTTTATTACTTAAGACACCATCATTGAATCCACTACATTTTCATTCACCCATTATGGTTTATCTATAGATGTGATGGATGTTTTATGTGAAAGGTGTTGTTTTGTGCAACGGTTTGGGTGGTTAGAGAGACATAAATGTATGATTTTGACATATATATTGACCATGGATTGATCTTAATCTCACATACCCTTTATAATGGTTATTATAACATAGGTAATTAGGTGTAAATCTCAATGCGTTCCACACCTGTTAGCTTAAGCACTTTCTAGTTTCATATAATATATATTATAAAGGACCTAGTAGTTTTCACATTGATTAGGCAAGTGTGGGATAGGTGGGTAGTTTGTGTTATGGTTGGATACAAATTAGAATGATAGTTGGATCAAGTTATAGTGATTTTAGGATTGTCTCACTTTAAGACCTAGTGTGTGTCCCATGATTCTTATTTATTGAGTTGTGGATGTACATAAGGGATCTTAATTTCATGATTTCCTATATCCCCTTAAAATTGTTTAGATAGTGGAACTATTTATAATCATCACTTTACACATTCATTGATATTATGGGGTCATCTTGTATTGTTCTTTTATTATGTATGGTTGGGTTTGTATCCAATGTGGTTTTGAAATGTTTAAAAAAAATATGTTTTCAATAAAAATGAAATGAAATGTTTTTTTGTATTATTATATATTAAAAATATGTGGAAAGGGTTCATATTATAATTGTTTAAAATAAAATTGCCTCATTTAATTTTTGAAAGGTTTCACTTCTAAATAATATTTTATTTGGTTTTGTGTGAATGGAATATTTTTATTTTATATTGTAAGAATCATTGATTTATTTTCTTTTAGCCCTATGAAAATAGAGAAACATATTTTCCAATGTGTTTGAAATTATATTTTATGAATTTTTTAATTAATGTTAATGGACAACCTCTTTGTTCATATCCTATAGGGCCTATTAAATTATACTTCGTATACACACTACTAAGAGTGTATATTATCCTTCAGTTTCAAAAAATTTATAGATTGAATTTTTAGATTGGTTATCAATTATCATTTCCAATAAAAAATGATTTGGGATAGGAGAGGGACCTTGAATTATTTATAGTAGTTCTTATATCATTGTCTAGTTTTGCTCTATTTTTTGGGGATATGGATATATCAGCCATGATGACTTTCTCTCTATTTGTGCCTAGTTTTTAATGTTCCATGTCATCTGTTTTATTTTTTTGGTTTTTATTAATTATTGATATAAATGAAATGAAACATTTTCACTAATTATGAGTCATTTGGTCTATTTTTCTAATTAGGATATTTTTTTAAGTTTCACAGATATCCAATATATGGATGATCTATGCAGAATTCTTGATAAATGATCTACAACTTGTTAACTCTTATTTTAGTGTGAATCCGTTCCCAATATCATTTTATATAATGTACATACATAATTTCTTATCCTATGGGGATTGTGAATTATTGGGACTTTCCAAGAGCTAGTATGTGTGAACCCAAGAATGTTCATAAAAAATGGTATTGAAGATCATGTTCTTAAAAAGGGTCTAGTATATTTTGAGGCGCTCTTGATAATTAGGGTGTTTCATGGTAGTATGAATGTTGGAATATTTTAAATTGAGAGGTGGGTGCAGTGATAGTCTACCTAGTTCTTTATTATTAATATCCATGAGTTTTAAAGGGTTTTCAAGGTTTGAGTCTTGGATCTAGATTTGCTTTTTGAATGAATTTTTTGAACATTAGTGATGGAAAATTAAATTTCAATCTCAAAAGAGATATTAATTTAAGACTATGTACCATTAAAAACCTATATTACATGTGTTTATAATAAGGTTTTGAATTTTCTTATAACCCTGTGAGATTATAGGTTTAGGGTTTCAGTTAATTAGGAAAAAAACATACATATCAAACCCTTATAAAAACTAAGTAGAACCTATCACTCTATATCCACTTTTTACAGAAAAAGATAGATTCTAAAATATAAACTAATGTTTAATGAAAAATAAATTTTATTCTTTCAAGATGAATCTTTATAATAGAATGATTAAACATTATATATTCCCTACTCATCCTTAATGGATGTTAATTTTTTGGAAACATGGGATGAGAAAAACACAACCTAGTAAGGGGTACAAAAATAATAGAAAACCTTTAGTCTATCATAAAATTCATAAAAACCCATAATAAAACAATCAATTTTACAAAATAAACCCTGTGATCATCATAAAAATTATAGGATCATGAAATCAACTAAAAAGCCCATTATTTTCATAAAAAAATTTGTAGGAAAGCAAAAGAAAAAATTATAATTATGAAATATTTATCATGAAAACAAAAATTACACCCATTAAAGATCATAAAAATTACTTCAAAACAGAATTCATTGTTTACCTTTTTGAAATAAAAATATTTTCATGAAAGAAAATATTGAAGCAAAGAGAAAATATTTATGAAACATGAAAAATTATAAATTCCACATGGAATCACTTAATAGTATGATTCCATCATTCAAGTATGAATAACTTATATTATTTAACTTTGTAACTTTATATGAGTAACAACCTATAGGTTAACTCCATTCATATTATCTTAGGTTTAAATAACAATATCTAACTATGTCACATAATAAGATTAATTGAATCTTTCCACATTACCTTATTAGAAATTTACATAAGATAACTCTTTATTTATACCCAATGTATTGGAGGGATTTAACAGACCCACCCATCACATAATGAAGATACTCTAAATAGGTTTTGGTTGCACTCCTTAATCTCACTTTTATCAATAACAATATAGAATGATGTTATTAAATATTTTTTTTATAATTTTTACATTTCACAATATATATTTATCAAGAAAAATTAATTTTCAATTTTTCATCATAAAAAACTTAAAATTGGCATTTTGGCCCATAAAAAAACACTTTTAGTCATCTTATAAAAATGAGAAGAAATATCCTTTCGATTTTAAAACACAAAAAAACTAAAAATTTCTAGAAGAATAGAAAAAGTGTCTTATTTGAAAAAATATTGAAACTTGTGAAGGAATATTGATAATGAATATTGGGCATGACATTGAGAAAAATTTTCTATGTCGTATCTGTTAAAAATATTCCTTTCCATATTAGTAAAAAGTGTCAAAAGTAAAATTTTCCAAAAAAATTTATTAGATCCATTTGTAAAACCATTTTAAAAATTACAGGATAGAAAAAATATCCTTCAAAATGATTTAAATAAAACTCTCGATTTTTTTAAGAACATAACAATGGAAGATAATGATTTTTAAATGAGTAATTTTAAAATATGTTTTCCAGAAAAAACCCTAATAAAATTAATAAATTTTGAATAAAATATATTTAAGGAAGACAACATGAAATTTATATCTGTGTAATATTAATTTTAAAAATTGAACGTCAAAATAAATTGATATGGAAGTTTATACACAAAAAAATAAAAATTATGGTGAAAATGGAATAGGTCTAAAAGATAAGAAATTGAGACACGAAATACCTTACCTCACATCACATATCATTTCATACACATTATAAATCCTATAAAATAAAACTGAATTAATTTTAAAAAAATTTAATATCATTTGTATGTTTATTTATTTATAATAACCACTTTTTCATTTATTAACTTGACTTATATGTTTTCTAAATTTGTTATGTTTCTATTAGGGATTTTGAGGACATTTTGTTCATCTTCCCAAAATAACTTTGCTAGGATGAATATGGTCCATGAAATCATGGTTAAATCATATAAATAACATTAATCATTACATAGTTATAATTTATATACAATAAATAAAATTTTATAAACATTTATTAAAGGAATACATGTAGAATGAATCACATTGCGTCATGGATGTGGTCGTCCACACATATGTCTGAATAATGTTATCATTTTAACAAAGATGGATGATTAATTAGGTGGGTAATATATTATATTCTTATAATCATAATAATATCATTAAAATCATATATACTCATTAAATCAATTATATTAACCAGCCTTGTGAGGTGATGATGAAAAAAATACATCCCTTTAGGGAGGTGGTAGACCACACATACACACATAAGTTATTTTAAATTCTCATAGGGTAGAAAAGGAGATGAAATGGTTTTATTCCATTAAATTATTAGTATATTTAATATACTGATTTCATTATATTATAAATATTATATAATATATAGTAGTAGTGGATGAAAAATAAACATGAAAACATAGGGTCAAGTGTTATACCAGTTCTTTGGAAAACCTAAATTAGATTACACCTTAAGCGTTACAGGTTAATCCTTTGGGGGGAAACGAACCTATAGTACATGGATAATAATGTTTTAAATGGATTTTGGTAGATATTAGTTGATAAAAATGGGTCAATAGGTGTGATTAATAGAGGATATATAGTGGAATTTTATATGCAAGGTCGGTGTCAATTCTATAAATAAATGACATATTAATATATAGTATGTTTCTAAATCATGTAAATTTGATTCAAAGTGAAATAAATTATAATATAATTTTTTTAAAGTAAACAATAATTATTAAAATAATATTTATGCATGATTATGTGACATTTGGTGCCTTACCGTTTAGTTTAACCCCCTCGTTAACCCTTTTAACCTTAACCATGGTAAAACAAATTCACTCGGAGGGTCATAAAAGTAATTTTACAAATACCAAGTGGAAAATACACATAATAATTAAGATATGATCGATAATTTCACATCCAATTTAGTTTTTATATAATTTTTATGGTTTTATAATGGTTTATAAATATTTTTTAAACATAAATATCATTTAATTTCATTCTCTTAACTATTCACATATCAAGAATTTAAAGGCATGCAGGTAATAATGGATTTCAAAAATTAAAACCATTACCAAAACTCATAACTTTTAATTATCCATTAAATTTATTTATCTCCTTGTTTCATTCAAATCATGTTAATTTTAATATTTTTAATATAATTTACTGGATTTTTCTATTAGTTTCTCAAGCGTTGTGTCGACATTGAAAAAGTGTTCAGATTAATTACATCATCTATAAAAAATAAAAATAAAAATAAATCTCTACCATAAAAATAGTTTATTATAAATCTATTTTACAAACCATATTCATTTAGATATCATTTTATTTAAATCCATATTATCACAACATAACACTTGAGAGAGAATTAAATTTTTTAATTATCCTTTACATAAAATAATATAAATGTTCTGATCAATGGAAGGCATCACCATAATAATTTAAATTTGAATATAAGGTGATAAGGATTGAAAAAATCTCATACAATAACCGTTAAGATGATATTTTTTTGACATTATGACAATGTTTTAACCTCAATTAACCCTTTTTATCTTTTATTATAGTTATAAAAACTTTTATAGGAAACAATTCATTTTGATTAAAAATGATATAGACCTTATTTCATAATAGAAATATTATGTTTCCAAATATGGAACCAATTTTCAATGATTTATTTTCTATAATTGGTAGAAATTAATTTTAATATACGTGAATGAAAAGCAATGAAACAGTTGTAAGAAAAATATATGGTCTATGCATAAAAATTATTTTATACCAAAATAATGTATAAGGTTTATTTTCAGAACATTTAATAGATTATTTAAAATAAATTTAATCTTATTTTAATTTCATCCAAATATAAAACTAAAGGGAATATTGAAATTAATTTTCTTAAAATAAAATAAATAATCATTTTTGTGGAATCAGTATTTTTCATTACTCATCCAAAAATAATTATTTGTAAAAAATTCCCAAAAATATTATTATATGATTATTTTTCCATGATAATTTTACAGATAAATTCCATTTATTAATATAATATTTCTAAAATTGTATGAAATTATTCATAATGTATCAAAACAAAATGCAATAATATCATTTGTTGTAGCAAAAAGATTTTTGATGTATAAAATTAGTTAACAGTTATTAATTAGTTAGAAAGCACCATTAGATGAATGTTAACTTATTTTATTAAATATATGATCTATAAATTTCATTTAAACAATTAATCAATCGAGATTAAATTAATTTACATTGAGAAAAAAATATATAATTAAATTAGAATTCTGTAAAATATCTACATTAACTTAATGTAAATTTATTTTAAATTTAGTTCCTATTTCCTATGAATTTAATAATATATATTTATTAATAAAATATTTTCTACATAATTTTTGTAATTTGGTTACCCATTTTCATAACCACCAATCAAATAGAAATGTTGTGATGGTAAAATTTTAATATCAATATTTTAATATTATGTCACAGTTTGTTTTATGTGTGGGGTTGCATGTGGAACACAGAATCGAACATCATATTCTTTTTAAACATAAAAGACAAGGTGTTACATTCTCCCTCCATTAAAAAAATAAAATCTATATAATTATAATTTTGTTCTCTAAAAATTAATTTACTATAAAAAAGTAATAAAATAATTTATATATTGTATCATGAACATTAATTTCATAGTCGAGAAGAGGAATTTATAATGGCTTATACCTATTTAAGACTCATGCTTATATATGAGTTTCTAAAAGTGTACCATGATATTTAAGGGTAACATTCATAATAATAATTGTTATATTTTTTAAATAAATTTACCATCGAGATAGATATTTTAAGGATATATAAATACATGACATCTTTCCACATAAAAAGATGAATTTCATAATTAATTTATTATTTGATCAGTTTCTACTTATATGTCATTATTTACTTCAACTAATCAATATTCAATATTATTTTCTCAATTTTTAAGCACTAAAATAACCTTCTAATAGTGAAAAATATACATAGAAGGATTAAAAATTATTTATCTTATTTATATCCATTTATAAAATATAAAACTAATTAGGAATAGTTAAAAATAATATCCTTTATAAATAATTTCTATATTAATATCTAAATAATCAAAATATAACACCGAAATATTAACATAAATCATTCTTAAAAAGTTTCAAAATATAAAAAGAAAAAAAGAAAATCTAATATTAGGAATATTTGATCATATATTCGTCCATTTTCAATATAAAATTTATCTTAAAATCACATCAATGACTCCTAAAGTCACATATCAAAGATTTATATGTATTAATCAAATAATATGAAAAATATAATATTATTTTCCATAAATAATGTAAATCACCTTAGAGAAATAATAAAATATTATATAAATCACAAATATAATTCAGCATTTATTCCTAAAATAAAATCCCATCTTAAAAAAATATTAATTTACCTAACCATATAATTTTCCCAATATGGTCAACTTATTTATTAAAAATAGAAATCACATAATCACTAAATCAATTTTCATTATCATGGATATTAATATGATAAAACAAATGTTCCCAAAATTTAATAACCCTTCTATCCAATTTATTCAAAACGACCTCAATATTAAAGCTCATATTAATCATAAATTTCATCAATATATTTCTACTTATATCCAAAAAATATAAAATAATTATTCATAAGTTAAACTTTTCACTAAAAATGTAGTAAAAATTAAGGGTTATATATAACTTAAATATATATTAAAACTAAATAAATTTATCCTAAAGTACACCAATCATATAAAACATCAAAATAGTATTAATTCCATTGAACATAAAATGAACCTTAAAATTATAAGCCCCTAAATAAGATACCAATACATCAAAAGTATTTAAAATATATATATATATATATATATATACAATTTAATCATTCAATACCCATCATAAAAGTTTAACCAAAATTTTCCATTTTATTCCTTAATACCTCATTCATTATATATGTTTTGTATAGTTTCTTTGTACTCATTGTAATAACACATTTACTTAAAAAACCATTATCTATATGATCTATATGATTCCAATCTTTAGGTATCTTCATATTTACTTGGAAGTTTATTTTTATATACCCTAATTTACCACATATGATATATCATCTCGTTCCTTTAAGTAATTTCCCTAATTGCTTCTTCCCACATTGTTGAAATGTATAAGGTATCACCCTAACCCAAATCACCAAGTCCATAATGAAGTACCAAATGACCTCAAATGCTTCTACCCATATTCCTGTGGATGCCGACTTGTGTTGAGGGTTATATTGATGTCATTGGGATACTATACCTTATGCAATAATTCACACACAACATAATAAAAACTGATAATAATCCTCGTTGAATAACATAAAATAAATAAGGATAATATTACCATGATATCACAAATGGAATATAGTTCATTAAATATAAACCAAAAAAACCCCAATGTGGTTAACTAACCATTGTATGATATCCAAATAAAATAATCTAAAATACAATAACAATAGTCTTGGATCCATTATGGCATTAAATCAATCCTCTAAGATCAACCAATACCTCTTCTCAACATAGGTCCTTTTCCCATAGATGGATTCCTGACCATCAAATCCACACATAGACTAAGACACCATTATAGGGTGTTAGTTTAAACCTATTGAAAAACCACTAAATAAATCCTTAACCAAAATTGGTCATCTAGAAAATTTATATTTCATAATGAAAGGTAAATTCAAAAAGCAAGAATCCAATCATATTTTAGGTGATCATTTTTATTTGAAACAACATGTTTTATATATAGATACTAAATATTATTAGCTGAGTATTAATTACATTACATAATGATCCATACCAAATTCAATAAAACTAGTATCTTTGGAAACATAGATATATAAAAAATATTTCATATGTAGAATAAATCATCACCTACTATTTTATTCATAACTAAAACCCTTCTTAGAAATTTCATAAAATATATATTTCTTTATAACCTAGGGAAGGGAAACATAAGAATGGGTGAGATCTAATTATTAATAATGGTAAACAATGGAGCTACTTAAACATAACATGAGAATAAGGGTTTGAGAATTAAAGAATAACATTAGAAAAACATACACTTAAAATCATAAATAATAAAAATTATTCAAGGTGTACATCAAGGAATACCATTAGACATTAATAATAATGTAATGACATAATATAATCCATAAATAATTACATTAGAAAATGTCATAGATTCATGACATACACATTAGCATAAAAAATCATTTCATTAGTAGTAATGGAACATTTATAAGACTATTATAGTAAACTGAGATCACTCCCCAAACCATAATAAATATCAATGTTGACACCTATGACTATCCAAATGGATAGACCCCCTTACTAAACTAAGTTCACTCCCAACTCAATTCATGATTATTGAGGGGATACATAATCCTTGGCCCACCTATCACATAATGAATATAATATATATGTTCTCTATAAGATCATAAAAAATCATCATATCATAACCCATTGAAAAGAAAATACGTTTTATAAAGATTTCAACATAGCATTACTTGTGTAAAATGAATAAGTTTCCTAATCATTTCATTATTAAATCAAAGCATAACCCATGGAAAAAATAATTTTCTTAAACATATTCTTATTATAATAAAAAATATTTATGAAAAGGATAGATGTGGTAAAATTAGATTATACCCTAGGTAATGAAAAATTAGAATCTAGTTTTTTTACAATTGATGAATACAAATAACATTAATATATTATTAAAAACATTCTCAAGGAAAATACCATATTCACTTTGAAAATAACCTTTTAAAGTATCAAAATTTCTTAAATATTAAATAAATCATTTTATTTTAAAATAATCATATAAACTTATAAACTAATAATTAAATCATTGAGGTTACTTTATGGTGGGAAATTTCATTCATGCTGCACACATGAAAATAATTATTTCTTTTCACAATTTTGATAAGAATTTAATATTACCTCATTTAAAAAATGATAAGAAGATTCATTTTAATCAAATATGTAATAATTAAAAAAAGGATAAGAATGAAATTAAAAAACATTTAGATAATATTAAAAAAATTAATAAAAATATTTTTAGAAAACATTGACATGTAATACAAATGTATTATGATCAAAGAGATAAATTAATTTGGGTTTTCCTTAAAAGAAAAATTTCGGAGTATTGTGTACATAAAAAGAGGAAAATTAAAGTAATACAAGTAATTTATATAAATTAAAATATTATAATAAAATTTATTATTTCCTTTAGAAATAGATTATATGATTTCCTCATCATGAACATAATGATAAGAAATCCTTATAAACAATGAGATTGTAACTTAAACCCGTTACCACTTTAGAAAATTTTGAAACGTAAGTCCTGTAAAGGAAATAAAATTATATGGATATTTATATCCTATAATTTACATGATTATAATAATAAAATACATTCATATGTATTATTATAACCATACAAATGAAACAAGTGTTGAATATTGAATGTCTCCCATGGGAATGAATGTGAGGAAAAAATATCTTTATTGAAATATTGAATTTATTCATACATGTAAGAACAAACTATATAATAAATATAAGATTATAATGAATATAATAAAGAAAAATAATAAAATATAACATACCATATGTGACTTACTTATATGCTTTTATCACTCGTTCATTGAGAAATGTTTTTTAAATTCACTATTCTATGTCTTAATTGCTTCATTTTACATGTATGTTTTTTTGGTTCGATATTTGTGTTACTTGTACTTTTAATATCAGTACACAATATAAAAAATTTTAATCATTATTTACATATCATATATATTCACTATATATATATTTGTATTCATTAATAAAATATATGGATATAAAAATGAATTACATGGTTCTTGGAGACGATATACCATTCATACGCATGGATGTTGTTTCCATTTTTTGATGGATAAAACAAAATAAAGAAAAATAACAGTTTACCATAAATTAATTATTTTTATATCATATATATCATATAAATTCATTAAATTCATCCTTACTTATATAAAAGTCAAAATAAAATAGAAAACATATCATATTATT
Organism: Viscum album; assembly: GCA_963277665.1. NCBI lineage: Eukaryota > Viridiplantae > Streptophyta > Magnoliopsida > Santalales > Viscaceae > Viscum > Viscum album. The sequence continues at coordinate 308,135,171 of OY728153.1, read as the reverse complement.
TCATGGAGGCAATAGTCCACATGTATCTATGAGTGACGTTATTGTTTTACAATGGATTGGAATGTAGGAACATAAATTTGATATTAAAATTAAATATGTATAATTATTTAATAAATATCACATATATACTATTAATGTATCATTATATCCATCTGTGAGATGTGGTGATAGAAAATGAAATACATAGGTCCGCATGGCAGTAGTCAGCCAAACACGTGATCGATGGTTTTGTTTACCATTTTATGGAAGATGATATGTATATTGTTTATTAAAATAACTTAATAAAATATCATTATAGGTTATATATGGATAATATTATATCATAATTTTTGTATAATACTTGATGGAGGTGAAAGAAGAAATAAAATAAAATGGTCGGTTAAGAATGACACTTATTCTGTGGACAAACTCTTTAGGTTAGCACCAAAATACTTCATAGGAGAGATTTATAATAACAAAAATACTATAAAAAATTAAGAGGTATTTAAGGAAGGTATTTGGGTTGGTATTTTCCTAACAAAAATTCTTTTGATGTGTTAAGAGGAGAGGAGAGGGCGTTCCCTTTTATAATTGAGGTGAGGAGTACAAATTATATTTTTTAATGTTTCAAAATAACTCAATTATATTTCTTGGACACAAGGCTCAAAATTATATACTGAAATAACCTTATATTAGATATGGTCAACATAAGTCCATAAATTCGTAATTGGACATGTTTTTTGGTTATTTCAGGCCATATATTTTAAGTTTAATGTTTGATAAAACCATTTTATCCCTAATAGAAATAATATTTATTTTTGATTGTTACTATTCATTATAACCAAAAATTTTGTTGGGCATGTTAAAAAAATTAATTATGATAACTAAAAATATTTATTACATTTCACATAATTCAATTCGTAGAATTTGTTAAATTTAATTTATAATATGACTAACAATCATGATGAAAAATCAATTTTCCAAAGAAAAGGTTTTCTTAAGTATAAAAAGTTTTTTTAAATAAATTCAATATAATATTAATTAAATTTATATAAATTAGATTAATTAGATAATTATTTAACTAATTATTCTTTTAAACAGATTTAAAAAAATTCATGTTTCTAAATGATTTAAACAAAATATAATTTGTAATGAAAATCAATTTTTTACTATTCATTCAAAAAATTATATTTTCAGAGAATTTTAAAAAACCAATGGTAAAGGTAATTTTGAAATTTTCATTTCAATAATTATTTTCATTTTTTAGAAAAAAATTAAGGATTATAAAAATGTATTTTTTTAATAAAAGTACACAAAATGTAACAAAACATATTTTTAGAAAAGTACATGTTTTAAGCATAAAACATGATTTATTCTTATCTCATGAATTAAAAAAAAATATTAGATGAATTATAATATATTTTATTGAAAAAATAATATATATATTTTACTAAAATCATTCAGAATTTGTGACTACTTTAATTTTTTAACATAAAAAAACATTGTGAGAATACAAACTTTTTTTTCTAAAAAACATTTCTTTAATTTCAAATGATTTTTATTTTCATTTCTTATAAATTGATAAAAAAAGGAATTAATTTTATAGATGTGTAAACCATATATTATTTACAATTTTGTTATTCATATTCATTCCATCAAATTTAACACATAGGTTATAACTAGCATATTAAATGATATTCTTTTAATATTATATCACGATTCATTTAAACTCGATGGTGTAGGTAACATGGGCTATCAAAGAAATTAAATTTATTTGAAAACAAATATAAACAAATCATAGTTTGTTACATTCTACACCCCTAAAAATAATTTTTTTTGAAATTCCATTACTCTTATACAAATAATTGAGGATAAATATGCATCATCGTATCCTCAAGTTACATGTAGCTTCCTCAAATTAGTGGTTTGGTGAAAAAACGTGGACTAGGCGAGTTGTGACGTTTCATAGTAGTTTCTCAATATGATCCAAGATCTCCCATAGTTGTTCCTCATAATAAAGATAATAACCCATTAGTTTGACCATTGTATTCAGTACATATTAAGGATTAGTTATATACTTCTTTTTGAGATATACATAGAACACATCAGGAACTTGAGAGAGGTTCATTGGGAGATCCAAGTGATAATCTACCATTCCTATATGATTAAGAATCTAAAAAGGGTCAACATACCTAGGGATCAATTTTTTCACAAATCTCATAAAATTATTCCACATAAAAATTAATATAAACCTCTTCTCACCATATTTTAATTCCATATCTCCTTGACCATTGTCAGTATAGTTTACATTGCACTTCCCTTATGTGTTTCTAAATGGATATGAACTTCCATGCAATTTTTGTAGCTCAATCAGGTCCAAATAGATTTCATCCTTCATCCTCATCCCTAACATGATGGAGTTCTATGCTTACAATAGAGGTCCTCTTAACGATCCATCTAAATTCTCACGTGAAATCTATTTTTGTAATAAAAATCAACTAGAGGAAGGTATCAATCTCTTCCAAGATTGAATTCTAGATAAAAAGTACAACAAATATCCTAGAAGGTTTGAATTATTATCTTAGACAAACTATTGGTCTAATAAGATGAGATGTGATGAAAATTAACTTTGTATCTAGATCCTGTAGTAAATTTTTAGAAACCATTGAGGTAAAACATGGATCCTGATTAGACATAATATAATATGGTACTCCACGTAACCTAACTACTATAATAATGTATATTCTCAAAGGATTTTCAAGAAAAAATATTATATGAAATAAAATAAGTGTGTTGACATTATAAGGTGATCAACTGTAATTAAAATATCATTATGGCCTTTAGATGTTTTGGAGATTTTGATGAAGGTATATGTGGTGATGTTTTCCCATTTCTATTCTAGCATGGTCAATGGTTGTAACATCCCCTTATAATTTTTTCCCATTATCCTTATCTTTATGACATGAAAAAAATGATATAAATAATTTAAAATATTAGTATTAATGTTTTCCCACAATAAATAATCATTCATAATTTTATATATTTTTCAACATCTAAGATGAATAGATAATGACAAACAATGAGCCTTATCCAACAAATAATTTTTAGATATGATATGAACAGAACACATAAATGATTTCTAGAACATATCATTACTTTTACAATCAATACTTAGGAGCATTTTTTAACTTCATTTATAGATCTAATTTTTCTTTCTGTTCCCCTTTAATCCTCACTTAGAAAGATGGTCAAACTTTCATTTGTGTGAGAAAATATTTTTCACATTCTTTTTGGATTTCTAAATCCATCCTTTGAATATCCCCTAATATTGATCTTTTGGGATCCTTAGCTTAGATAATCTATCTTAATCCTTTCATATCAGAGCAGTATCCACCTTGTTTTCTATTTGAATGTGGTACTATATTGAGAAATCATAATATTTAATTAGTTCCAACCATCTTATCAGAAGTATAATCCACTAATTATGCGTAAATATATAAATTAAACTTTACTAATTATAATCTATATTACTCCTTTCAATATAAAGATAATTCATCCATATATTTAATAAAAACATTACAGTAGCTAACTCCAAACAATGAGTTGGGTAATTTGTCTCTTGAAAATTCAGTTTTCATGATGAACAATTTACTTCCATATCATTATATATGATGATTCATACCAATTATTTCTCAGATTCTTCAATAAATATTAGAAACCCTATACCACTATTGGTTAATTTAAGCACACGTTCATTGAATAACCTTATCTTTAGTTCATTCAAATTTTTATCACGTTCATCAGTACAAATCATCTTAACTCCCATCAACGTTAACTAGGTGAGTGGATTAGGGAGGCATTCAAAATTATCTAAAAACCATCATTAATATCTAGAATAACCAAGACACCCTCATATCTTAGTCACAATGGTTTTTATAGGCTGACATTTATTAACATTGATCTTTTATTGATCTATAGATGTACCTTATCTTGAGATTATATGACTAGAAAATGAAACATTTTATAGCAAAAATTCACACTTGCTAAGTTGTTCATAAAACTTCTCCTTCCTTGGGCACATTAGCACCAATATCAAGTGATAATATTTCTTTTATTTACACTTTGAATATATAGTAATATTGTATATAAATACTTCTACAATTTGATCAAAGTTATCTATTAATACTCAAGTCATTAAATACATGATATAATGAAGTAATTAGTAAGACCAAATGGAATAAAAATACATTTGAATTGTCCAAACCTTGTATAGAATAATATCTTCATTATATCCTCCTTCTTGACCCTCAATTGATAATATCTAGAATGATGGTCATTTTTTTTGGAAACTGCTGAGCCCCACACTGTTGATCGAATATGTCATCAATATGGGGTTGATGATACATATAATCTACATAGATCTTTTTTAGATCCCAATAATCAATGTAGAGTCACATATATCTATATTTATAATTTAAAAAAATCCATGTGATACACATGTATTAATAAATCCTTTATTGAGATTCTTATAGAGATGATTCATCAATTTCTTGTAATTAATATGTGTTGTTCTCTATAGAGTATTTTACAAAGTCATACAACTATGTAACAGTTATATTGAAAAATCAACTTCACACTTTAGTGGAGAAATAATATCCTCTTTTATAAAGATAATAAAAAACTACCTCATAATGATAATATCTTAAATGTTGAGTTTCCCCAACCAATTGTGATATAATCCCTTTTTAATTGCAATCTAGACCCTTATAATGGATACAATTTTCATTAAAAGTTTATATTTATCATCACATAGATGGACAATCATAGGTTCGTTCATAATATCAAATGTGACATCCCTTCCTCGTTAATTTATGTGTAATATATATATATATATATGTCCAATACATGAATAATATAATATCAAATTAAACTATAGGGAGAATATTGAGATTTTTATAAAGCATATTAAAAGAAATCAAACAGAGAAGCATAATAGACATGATATGTGACCATCGTAACATTAAGGATTTTTACATCTAAAAAACATATAATCATTGGGTGACATTATGACACCCTTATAAAATTATTCAAATAAAGAAATGTAGGTAGATCCAGAGTAAACTTAGACATTAACAGTTCTATAATGGATAGAACATGTACCTTACACCAAATAATTATAATAACCCTCATTCAAAATAGCGATCCCATGAGATATAAATTTTTATGTTAGATTAAGAAGTTATTGACATTGATCATCATAATTAACCATCCAATTTGAGTACCATTTATCATAATTCCAATAATCCATGTATTTGGAACACTAGAGTGTGGGTGGTACATTTTGTGGAGATTTCTCTCTAATCTCGTCATTATCTAACTACTTCCCATAAATTTGGAATTAAATTTTTTGATGAATTTCCCTTCCACAGTAAATTAATTTTGGAGTAAAATTACGAAAATTTTCACTACATGTCATATCACACATTTATGATGAATTAATGATCATATTCTTTACTCTGTGGTTTTTTATAGTTTCTTTTTAATTCAATATTTCTTTTCTTATCACATCAATGGGACTAATATGTAAATCCAATATCCATTTACACCTATATTTCACCTCAAAAACATTCTTCATGTCTAGTAAATTATCTAATGGATGACTCTATTTGGAGACATGGTTTTAATACTCTAAAAAATTGATCATCCTTAACATCATGCCCACTGAAAACAAAATATTTGTACCTCAAAAGTATAGTAAAATTTTCTTTATGAGCATTAATGGATTTATCATTCTCCAACTTTAGCTCAAGTAATTACATATCCATTTTCATATAAAGAATACAATATAATTAATTATTGAAAAATAATCAGTTAAAATCTCCCCACTCTATGAAGAGAATTTATTTTTATTCCCTCATATTCTTGATAAGGGTCCACCATTGATCTTCTTCCCCTTATAAATGATATACAACCAAAATGATTTTTTCATGATCTTATTATTAGAAAGTATCAAATAACATTTTTATGGTACTAATCCATTTCTCAATAATACATGGACTAATAGAACCCTAAAATAAGGTGGATGTTTCCTAATGAAGGACTCAACAGAATGTTGATTCCTCATTTCCTTATTTTGATGTTTAACATGGTTTATAGATTGAAAAAGTTGTGGGAGCATAAAATGAGATTTTTCATTCAGGTACATATACAATTTGGTTCCTCATGAGGATAATAATATCATTTTCTATAGAACATATAATTAACATGATTCATTAGAGTCACATCTAATGAAAAAACAAAAAATAATAGTGTGAGAAATAATAATAATACTGTAAAACCAAATAATCATGAAAAATAATATAAAGGATATCAAAATCATGAATCCTTATATTAAATATATTCCACTATATTTTTATACAATGTCATTCATGGTCATCAACTATTCAAATCCTTCCGGATAGTTAATAAAGAGTTTGGGAATTTCCAAAAATTATCCAATGGGTGTGTCGAAACAGGTGTCTATTAAATCTTATTGTCATGCACCAAGTGATGATTGAATCAATTATAAATGATTTTTTTTAGATATATTACCCCATGGTAAAACTATGTCAGTTTCATATCAACTTGAAGTATCGATAAAAGGACTCAATTGATTGGAAACCACTAACTCTATCCCTCACCACAATTCTAACGCATTTTTCAATTATATTAAAAACCCATTGAGTTATCACTAATGTTTTCTCGTCCTTGTTTCAAAATGATAACTAAAACTTTCTTTGATACAAACTATAGTGACCCACTATTTTCATACATTGATAATACATCTTATTAGATAAATGTACATTTCTTAACACAATGATGCACAGAAGAATCATATAGGTCTAGTATTTATAGAAGCATAGATTTGTGAAAATTTTGTTTATAAGTGGACTAAATCATATCCCACTATGTTCTTCATAACTATAACCATTATAATACATATCATTCAGAATACATATATTCATATCTTGGAAAAAGGAAATATAAAAATGGGTGAGCTCTTATGCTCATTAAGGGTAAAAAAGTGAGATGTGTAAACAAAACATGAGTATAAGGGTATGAGAACATGGGAGTAACATTTGAAAACCATAACCTACAAATAATAGATAATACTTTAAATAATGGTATAAATTTTTAATACTCATAAGACATAAATCATAATGAAATATAAGAAAATTATCCATGAGAGCATGTCACTGGAATAAGTCATATATATCTAGAAAATGCATATGCATAGAAACCTATTTACTTAGTAGTTAATTATCCTAACCAAAATTATCAAAGTGGAATGGGTTCACTCCCAAAAACATCATAGTAGACAATGTTCACTCCCAACACTATCATAGTTCATATATTCACTTAATGAATTATGTTTACTCCCCATTCTATTCTAATTTATCTCATGAGATATCAATCATCACCAGATGCATTGGGATGATAAACAATTATAGGACCAATAGAACCTAATTAATATCAAACATATGTGTGAAAAAAGAACACAAAACTTTCATCATATAATAAACTGTGAAAAGGAAATAGGTTTCATTAACATTTTGTTATAGTATAAAACATTGAAAAAGAATGGGTTTCATAAATATATTATCATTTCATCATAGAAAAACTCATGGAAAATAAGAAAGTTTTATAATCATGTAATCATAATTATAAAAAATCTAGAAAAATAATACAGAATGTATTATTTTATCATATCCTGAATAGATCATAATTATAATTGAGGATTATTTTCATTGATGAAAATAAATACCATTAAAATATCATTGAAACCATTATTGAGTAAAATAACCTATATACTTTGAAAATAAATTTTAAAAATCAAAAAATTTCCAAATATAAAATAAAAAATTTTATTTTCAATAAAAATTTGAATACTATTATGTAATATTTAAATTATTGAGTGTTCATGATGGTGGCAAAAACGATCCATGCCGTACACATTAAAACAATGATCCCCATTACATTTTCAATAAAAATTTAGAAGTACCTCCATCCAAAAATGTTATGTAGATTTATTTTATTTTTTTTTAAAAAAAATTAAACAATGGTAAAAAAATATTTTTAGAATATAATAAACTTTATTTAATCTGTTTTTAAGAAATATAGAGATATAAGAGAAAGGTTTTCTGACTGAAGAGATAAATAAAGTTGATATTTCTTTAAAAACATTTTTTTGGACTCCTAAGTACATAAATAGAGTAAAATGAAAGGAAAACATGTAATTTAAAGAAATTGATATAATATAAAGAAAATAAATAGTTTCATGAAATGTATATTCTAATATTTCATCATCGAATTGAAAATCATAATCAATCCTTATAAACAATGAGATTATATCAAAAAACCCATACCACTTTGGTAAATTTTGAATCATAATACCCAAGAAGGAAATAATCCTATATAGATATGTATATATAAAAATTATTAGGATAATAATAATAAAATAATTTAATGGGTTGTATATACATCCCACAATTAAAACAAGTTTTGAATATGGATTGTGTCCCATAGATAAAATAAGTAAGGAAAAAATCCATTAACTCAAGTCTCGACATTATTTATTTACATTAAAAACCCTGATATAATAATTATTGGTTTATTTTATATATATTAAATATCCATACTCATATATACCATACCTTATAATATTTAATTATATTATTTTATCATCCATTCATGAACAATTATTTATTAAAATTACTATTCTAGTTAATAATTGTTTTTTCAAGTATGTTATGGTTTAATTGTTTTTGTCCTGAAACTTTAATTATGGTTACATAAATTTTTTAATAATGATATAAATATAATATATATTAATTATATACATATTTATTTTCATTCATGAAATTTATAGAAAGAAAAATTAATTACATCATTCCAAGAGATGGTAGGCCGTACATACGCATAAACACTATTCTAATTTTTTGACACATGAAAAAATGGAATGTTAAATAAAAATTAACATTTATAGAAAAAATTACATCCTATATATTCACTAAATATATACGTAATACCATCTAGGTCAAAATAAAATGAAAAAAATATCACATCACTTCATAGAAGTAGTGGTCCACACATACATATTAGAGACATTATCGTTTTCCAACAGATTAGAAGGTAAGAAAGTAGATTTGATATTATAAATATATAAGTAATGTTATTTCATAAATATAAAATATGTATAAAAATCCATCATTATATCCATCTATGATATGAAATGATGGGAAAAATTTCATCGATTCACAAGGGGGTCATCCACAGTACACACAATCGTTTGTTTCATCTCCCATATTATGAAATAGAAGATAAATATATATTATTAAATTAAAATAATAAAATCTAATTATGTGTTAGAAATAGATTTTATCATATCCTAATGTATATATAATATTTTAATGAGGTGGAATAATGTATAAAATAAAACACTCATTTAAGAATGATGCCTCTTCTTCAAATAACATCTATAGGTTAGAACCCAAAGTATTTTTAGGGGTGTTCATAAAAAAAATGGAGTCTAGGTAGTGTAAAATTATTTATGTAAGGTATTTGTTCCATTATTTTCTAAACAAAAACAGTTTTTATGTATAAATAGAAGAGGATAGGGGTTTCCATTTTATAATTGTGGTATGTGACACACTTGTAATTTTTCAATGTTTTACAATAATTCCAAATCACATTCATGGAAATAAGGATCCAAAATAGAAAATTAGAGAACCTAATATGAGATAAGGTCTATATATGGCCATAAAAAATTAATTAAATAAGGTTTTTTGTCATCTGAACCCTTATCATATTAGTTTATGCACCCAAGAACCTCATTTTACCCTTAACCGTGATAAATAATTTTTAATATTTTTACTCTTAATAATGAAAAATAATAATGTAGGACCTATAAAATCATAATAAATATTATTATTTAAAATATTTAATCCATTTTAAAAATATAAATTTGTATAAGTGGCATAATTTAATTTAAAATTAAACCCATAATCGTGATGAAAGAAGCAGATTTCCAAAGAAATTGTTTTTTATAATATAAAATGTTTGTGTATATTAATTCAAAATAAAATTAATTCCAAATATAAATATATAAATATATATTATATTAATAATAAAATAATTTGTTAATTCTAATTTTAAAACCATTTAAAATAAAATGGACCTTTCTAAATTTGTTAAACAAAGAATATAATTTTTAATGAAAATCATCATCTTTCACTTTTATCTAAAAAATTAATATTTTCATAAAATTATCAATAATTTAATCTATGAAAATTTGGACATATTCCTTTAAAAAAATATGTTAAATTATTTTGAAATCATTTTATATGGGTGTGAAAATAGATTTGAAAAAAAGTTTGCAATGCACAAAGAATAAATTTATTAAAAGAATACAAAATTTAAGCATAAAACTAGATTTATTCATATCTCATAACTAAAAAAATAGTAGATGAATGTAAAAAACATGATTTATCATAAAATAGTTTAATTTATGTAAAATGATTCACCAATGGTGACTAATTTAATTTATTTTTATAAAATAACATTAAAGGCATAAATGTAGTGTTTTCTGAAAACACAATTCTTTTAATTTGAAATGATTTTCATTTTCATTTATGATTTATTGATGTCCAATGAATCTATATTAAACATGTTTAAACTATATAATTTTCATAATTTAGTATTTTCTATTAATACCATTGAATTTAACATCATGTTTATAATTATCACATTAAATAATAATATTTTAATGCTGTATCATGGTTTAATTATAATTTATGTTGTGTTTAACAGAATATATTAAAAAAATTAAAATTATTAGAAAAAATATATTCCATTAAATTTCAGGGTGTTATAGTGTGCTAACCATCACTCCACATGCCTTGAATTTACATGCTTTAGCTCCATGTCAGAAGGAAATTCACGTACAAAATCGAATATCAGATCATGAAACAATGAAAGCACATGTTTTGGATAAATTACAACAACCAATCAGGCCTCATGTTTGGACCCCAACCCAATAAACATCTGGATCAACCTCGAGTTTAACTAAAATTTCATCATGCCCTTACTGCTACCGGTTCAGTTCATAAAGATATCACACCCCACACTTCATCCCATCATTCCCCTACCTTTATTGGGTTGGGCCACAAGATCACCAAACCTCATACTCTGTCTATGGTCAGGATGCAAGTCCTACATACTCCATCCTCTATATTAGATAAAGCCACCAGTTCATCACCCCTACCTCTATGGGGTCAAGGCATAAGACCTTCACACCCTATAGTCCATCCCGAGTCAGACCAAAGTGCCATCTTATCATTTCCTTCCTATTGGGTCGGTCCAAAAAAGTCATAATACCACTTCCCTATATTTTTTGTCCCATCATCACCATAATATTTACACATAAAACTAATAAATTATCTATATCCAGGGATAGCCATTCCATGATGATCAGAAATCTCACTTTGATAATAAATGAAAAACTCTGAAGGAAAAGAATTCACACATAACAGGGAACAACACAAAAGGGAATGATTAAAACACATAATCCATAAATATTACTAGCCATACACTAACATAATATATTAAAATCACATTAATCATAATTATCATGGTCCACACATGAACACTGTATGAATATTGTCATATAAAAATAAGTGCAAGGGCTCAAAATGAAAAGGATTTTTTACCTCAAGAGTGTCAATGTTGAACAACAATAATTGAAACCTGAATAAAATGTTCACACAAATGATTTCAAAAACCATGCCCAATTCATCGCTTAGGGATTATAGAATCAATATCGAAGAAGCATAACATGATAAGGAATTTAATTTTTTCAAACATTCTGAATGAGAGCCACCTCTCCTAAAGAATGAAAAATCTATCAAAAATAAGTTTAAAAATCTATAGATCCATCAGCCTATCTATTGAGAAATTGATAATCCCTTATTAGATCAAAATATAATTCATAGATCTAGACATGACAACCTGGTTCTATGATTCCTTCCAAGAAGAATAGAAGAGATATTAAAGTGACATGAAGAAAAGTAGAAGAAAAACCTATTACCATGAATTATCATATAAAAATTCATATAGATCTTCTGTAATTAGAGTCCAAAGGTAGAGGGATTTCCAATAATGTCCAACAGAGTCCCTGGGTTCATGAATCATTTGTGTGTTGGGAATCATGAAGGGGTTTGTGGATATTTTAGGTTAAAATACTATTTATATAATTAAATAATTTACCACACATGGTTTGGGTTCATAACTTACTAATGCACATTCCAATCATGTGAGGCTCAATATCCCGTTAGGGAACTCACATTGTTTAAATGCACAGTTTGGTATACCATGAACCAACTATGGTTTTTTCTAGATTCATAGATACATGGGTTCCTTGGAGATTCCACATGTTTAGCGCCAATCATTCACCAACCGTGCACCATCTATTTACCCTCTCCAACAATATGCATTGTTTCATAAAAATAATCACATAGTTTTCCCACATCATTCTCAAATTAGACACCCCTTTAAAATCACCTCAATCCATTTAAAACTTTCAAAAATTACTCAGGAATTTACCCAATAACATAATAGATAAAAACAATTAGATAAGGGATGAATGTAAGATTTAATATCCCAAAAACATATGGGTCATTACAGTCACCCCTCTAAAGGCTTCTTGTCCTCAAGAAGTTTCTATATAATTCCTTGTCAAAAAAAAAGATATTAAGCCCATATATCAAATTACAACACCAAAATTTCTTCATAGGTGGAAAATGCTTCGATATATCTAAAATATGTTATATCAGCTCCCCCAAACACTTTCTAACTACGTTGCACTTTTTTTTGGACTTCTACACAAACAAATAATATAGTTAAAATTAAATTTCCCCATCCTCTATCACATTCTCAAGATCAGGCTCATACATGTGAAGATGGTGGAAATGGAACATGTTATGAAAACCACAATATCATGAGTAATATATAAATGGAAGGCTATTTTTCTTATACATTTGGTGATGTGAAAGGGTCTGAAAAACTACAGATTCAAATTTTCTTGGTTATGAAATCTTCAACTTCTCAACCAAGGCGTTTTCCTTAAAAAATATATATCATCCATTGTAAGCTCCAATGGTTTAATTCATCATAAAAAATTGAATTAATATATTATATGAGTGGTAAACCACTACCTATAAACAATCTAGACCTTATAAGAGGTCTCATGAACTATAGTCAACACAAAACAGTAGTCTCACTTACCTCATGCCAACATTGTAGTGAACATCATGGCTGGCCATAAAGATCCCTAAACAGTTCTTTGAATCACTCTGTGATAAATATTGTTGAAAAATATATCAACATGGCCCATATGACAAACCCTTATTAGAACAAAATATAATATTTATGCCTAAAAAATATCCTCCAAAATCAACATCATCTTCTATAATTTCATATCAATTTTCAGATGGAACAACATTCTCATCTTCAACAGAGTTTGTATCACCTTATGTAAGACTTTCCCAAACTACGATGGGAAATGGGTGTCCCGGTCATATTCTATGATTATATAAACTCCATATTTCTGAAAAATATCTTAGTTATATAGGTTTGGAAACTAATCGAAAGAAAAAATATCCTAGATATATAACAAATGTTTGACCTCCATAATCCAATCAACTAAAACCCATATAACATCTCGAACACTCAATGTCATGGCCAATCTCAATACCAAGCCCTTCATCATCTCATTCCAATTATACATGAGTAGAGTAAGTGGTTGAAACAAACACTCAGTCCCTGATGCCCAAAATTTACCCTTTGGTAGGTGAGATAATGGGGAAAAGCCCAAAATAACCCTCTTCCTGACTAGACTCTCTAGAAAAACCATATGATATTATGAAACATCTTATATAATCTTGGGATAACTGCCCACATTGATGTGTGATATTCCCTTATCACCTATAACTTTAAGGAAACATGAACCACAACTATTCCAAGTATATATCATTTCATCTCAATTAAAATTCAATCATAGAACTAGTTTTTTCCCTACCAACCCTTCTCATGTCACTAAGAACTCAAAATACAGTTCATGACAAAATCTAACCCAATATAACTAGGAAAACATGGTCACTAAGGGGAAAGATGTAATCGCTAATTGATATATAGATACAACCAATAACAATTCCACCAACAAGATCTCTAGTCTCCATTCCTCTTCTGAAGGCTACTCTCTAGGGTCTAATGTCTTTCTACTAAGAGAATTTAAAATAACATTACCCTATCCAAGTGAACAAGATATATCAAAGTCAAAATCCTACATATACTCAACCCAACGCCACTTCCAGAGAATCCAGTATCATTGAGAGTAGATACACCACAAGATATTGTGATTTAGGTAGATGAAAAACATCTCACAGAAGAGATAATTATGACAAAACATTAGTGAATGGACCACATATTACAACTCTTGGTCATGCGTAGTGTAATTTCTCTCAATCGGTCACCACTTAAGAGAGTTATAAGAAACTATCTAATCAATATTCATCAAAATAATACCCAACCAACACATGTGTCTACAAATTAAACTTAATATCCAACCCATACCTAGATGATACCAATATTGGATTTGATTTCAATATCCTATTCAACTATAGAAAGGTATCTTCATACCAATATTTCCTCTCATATGTCACCCCTTTCTTGGTAAGATAAGTCATAGATCCAAATAAATTGGAGATACTCAAAATAAACCATATATGATACACAACTAAACCTCAGGAAATCAAAATATAAAACCTTTTCCAAGGGAAAACTGATGAAACCAATACCCTACATTCTTAATGAGTCTAACATGAATCTAAAGGGTTTATGAGTATATCAGGATATCATTAATAAATAAAATTACGAAGGATTCATGTTATGGATAAAATATCCTATTTAAGTGATCTATAAACATGTATAGACAATTTTCAAATCCAAAAGTCATGTGAAATACTCATATATTCCACGCCTACTCTTAAATGTTATCTTAGGTATATCATTCTATATGATGTGATGTAGTAGTATCCTCATAGAAATTAAATCTTAAATAACCATCAGTATCCCATCAACTGATCAAATAAATAATTGATCCCCAACAACTAGTATATGTTCTTCACTATGAATTGATTCATATTGTTATAATCCGTGCAAATTAAAAGTCTTTATTATAGTTTTTTAAGAGAAAAAATTGAAGCACCTGAAGGATAAGTGATCAATATGATAAAGACCTTCACCTATAGATCCTCTTATTATGGATTGATTTACATTAACAAATCCTTTTACATATGTTTTTGAGGTATCCAAATATTTAATGACCATAAGATATGTTCCTTCATGAATTTAATTCCTCTATTAGGAGAAATTCATAAGAAATCATTTTTATGTACATTATGTTAATGGTACACTATGAGAGGAATAGGGGAGGGTTCTTCCACCCCATCAACCATATGAACCATACTCATCAAATATGTTTTAATGAATATTACATGGCTATGGTCTTGTTACCCTTTTCATACACATTAATCCCACTCTCCAACTAACTAATTCACCCCCCTTGAGAAAGGTATAAGGTTACTCATCTATTGTAGTAATCAATGAGATCTCAATAACTAGTAAACTGATCCATAAAAAAATCACATCAAATACTATCATATTCAGGATCATAAAATTATAAAAAATAAAATAACTTGAAACTAAAAAAGTGAAATGTAGACATCTTTGGAGATTTTATACATTCTCTTTGAGGAAAAATAAAAATAAATATAATTAGAGATGATTTATTCGAAAATTATAACCTTTAAATGAATTGAATAGATATAAATTAATGGGAATATCCTACATCAATCAATGTAGTAGAAAGTGTAGAGTAAATAAGAACCATAAATCTAACTATAAAAGTACCCCATGTGGCATCAAATAGAACCTATTATATGAAATACCCTATACTTATATCACTCCGAATACATTTTCCATGAGACCCATGGTTTTGTGGATTAAATAACCCCTGTATAATATGGGGTTGTTTCTAAGATTAACTATTATTATCATGACTCATCGATGAAATCTTATTTTCCCTTAGAAGAAACCATCAAAAATTCCCTCAATAAGATACAATGAAGATGAACTATCTTGATGCGTAGATCACACATGTTATTATATTTAAGGGAAAACATGTGATAGTGTGTACTATTTCCAAAATTAAAGCATACAGTGAGAACTATTTCTATAGAGGGTGTTGAATAAATCCTTGTACCCTCTAAAGAACTACTTCCACCATTACAAACCTCCCCATAATTTATCTACTCACTATTATAAAAGGTTATAATCAAATTTCTAATAGTCTAAATCCTTGGTGAACCAAGGCCCGAATGATATTTTTATTCTTTCTCCTCATCTAAAACCTTCTCAGTTATCATGTAATTTTTTTAACAGCATATAAAATGACATGAGGATAATTCCTCGACCCTAGAACCAAAGCTCTAGTCGAAAAGTGATCAATGTCTATTGAGCCTTCTAATCCTCCTTTCTAGACAAAATTTGAAAAAGTAAAATAAAATACCGGAAATGATAATAATGGTAAGATACCAAAATTATCCCCCTTTTGAAGATTCAAAAACAACTAAAATTGATCCACCTTAATTGAATCATATAATAAACCCCCAAAAAATTTAATTGAAGGAATTATAATTAAGATCCTCACATCTGCTTTCCTAGTTCATGACACCCCACTATCTTCTCAAAGATCCATGAAGAAATAATTTATGGAGATAACCCAATTATTCCTAAAGAGTCTCTACATGATCAATGATTCCCTTGACAATTTCAATCAAATCAACCAAATAATAGGGTTCACCAGTACAATGGAAGTATAAGAAATTATATAGGTACAAATCCTAAGCATAATTTAGCAGCATCTTGTGAGCTCCTACACCTTGAACAAGAACTATATGAAAGACACCAGGATGAAAAATTTCGACTGTATTAGCCACTAGAGAGGGTGTGGGATCATGCTCAACTCCATCCTCTAACACATTGGGTGGAAGGATAGGAACATCCTCCCATATAATGGTATTATGATGTGTTTTTCTAGTTAGTCTCATGAGGAATCCCCTTGGTAGAATTATCTGATGCAACAAAAAACACTTGGAAACACCTACAACAACACACTTAATCTAAATAAGATATAGGCGCACACAAGGGATTTTTATTGGAAGACCTATCCTAGAAGGCTACCAAAATCCACATGGTATAACCCCCTTAACACTACCCCACACCGGACCCAAGTCTCCAATACTTTCATAGTAGTCAAATTAATTTTCATAAAAAAAACAAAGCTATATGAGTTCAATTAATTAAATTATATAACTTATAAATAAAAAAATAACAGATCAAAAATCACCAATGACATTTAATTAATTAAATTAAAATTTATGATAATAAATCTCATGCATGATGTATGAACCTACCATCATAGTAATGATACATTAATGCCCCAAAATACATTAAATAAAAAAACAATAATACATAGCATCAAAAAGAAAGATTAATATCCCAAAAGATAAAATAATATCAGCATTAGTGACTCTAAGGTATGTGACATTAGATCTAAAAAAGAACTTACATTACTCCACTACCCACTTTCCACACATTTTATCTTCTTTCTACCTTACCACAAACATAGTGAATAAGAAATGAAAAATTAAAACCTCCTTATGATACCACTTTTTAACACCTCTAACCAACTCAACCGGGTCATATTAAAGTAACACATAACCTCATGAGCATCTTTATATATTCAAAAGGCTACTGATAAGTGAAATGGTTCCGAATGGTTTCATGGGGATACTATACCCTCAATAATATTATCTATAAACCATAATCACAACAAAGAGTAAATGAAAATCTTGAACAACACTACTATAACTAGATGAATATATCCATTCTATAATAATTAGAATCCAAGACATATATTATGAACGTAAAGTCCCCCAATTTTTTTGGCTAACCAATGCATGATAAAAAATAAAATAAAATAAAATAATGTAGAAATAGCCAGAATTTAGTCCCAAAATTACCTACATCCTCCAAGATCCACCTACATTTCTCCAACACAAGGCTCTTGACTTTATGTGGATCCCTAGCCAAGAAATATTCTTGAACATAAAAATTATTTTGTAGTTTGTAAGTATAAACCTAGTAGGAAAACAATAATTTAACATTTACATAAAAAATAGATGTAAACTAGTTAAATATAATTATGTATTGTATATTCAAAAATTAGAAACAAAATAAATAGTTGGATATTATGTTCTAAACATGCTTCCATGTTCCCTAACTATACATGCACTTGCCATATTCTGGAAGAAAAGTGTTTTATGACATCATATATTGGATCAATACACAAGATGAACAAATATCATAGATAAATACCGGATTCAAATCCTCCCCAGGTAAGACCATAAGGTCATATCACCACTTTCTCTACCCTAGATTAGTCCATAAGGCCATCATGCACCTACCTCAACTATTTTAGGCCACAATAAAATCAAAACCATACAATGTCCTGGGTCATGACACATGACCATCATGCCCATACCTCTACTGGTAT
Organism: Viscum album; assembly: GCA_963277665.1. Lineage (NCBI taxonomy): Eukaryota > Viridiplantae > Streptophyta > Magnoliopsida > Santalales > Viscaceae > Viscum > Viscum album. The sequence goes on along the minus strand of OY728153.1, from coordinate 308,116,480 downwards.
GAACCATTAGAATATCACACATGACACACTATCCCAATTTATAACATATGGCCATCATACCTCATCATATATCTCAGGTCAAGACACATGGACATCACACCCCTCCCACTAATAGGTGAGGACACAAGAACATCACATCCCATATTATGTCTTGGATCATACCCCAATTCCATTATACCTTGTCCCCTATCTTGGGTTATGCTACAAGACCATTTTACCACTTCCCTATATCTAGTTCTAATTATCCAAATCATTTCACATCACACTAGCATATAACCCTCTATTGTGATAAGTAATCCTTGGAAATTTTATCTATGATTTTCATACCCAATGCAACCCTCCACATTCAAATAATTCATGCACAATAGGGAATAACCCAGAAGTGAAACATTATAGCACATAAATTACAAGTCTCAAGGGCCACACATGCACACTATATGAAAATCACATAAAGCAAAACTCTCATGATCTACAAAAGGTTCAACATATTGTTATCATAACATATAAATTAAGAAAAAGAATCTAAATGGTATTGAATTAATACCTCAAGAGTATTGATGTCCAACACTAAGAATTTATAATAATATCAAATATTGAACCCCAAATATTCTTATAACTTTTACTAATTCATCCCATGAGTATTATAGAGTCACAATCCTAGAAGAGTAACATGATAAGGTGTTGAATTTAATTAGTCTAACCCAATGAGAACCATACGACCAATGGGTCTATAATTAATCAATCAAATTTAAAATTTCTATTGATCTAGATTCATATCAATCGATAAATATTTAATCCACTATTATATCATAATAAAATTCAGATACCTTGCCACGGAAGCTTGAATATATTATTCCTTTGAAGAAGAGAAGAGGATATGTTGAAGATTCTAAAACTTGTACCAACAGTGAAAAGTTAACTACCACTTTAGGGAACACACATGGTTTGGACACATGCTTTGGAAAACCATTTACCAACCACACAATTTTCATTATTCTAAGTTACATAGTTTCCTGGGGTATGTCACATATTTATCTCTAATTGTACACTATCTACTTCCCCTCTCCAATAACCTTTATAGTTTCATATGGAGACTTTTATGGGTTTCCCAAATAATTTTAAAATTTTGTACCTCATTAAATGATTCTAATATCCTCTAAAGCACCCAAACATTATCCATGTTCTCAACCATGAAAATAATAACTCAAAAACACATAGAGATGGTTCAATGGAAAGGCATAATATATCTGATAATTCTAGAACATTACATAGGAATATGAATGTTTTTACCTTCACCAACTTTTTTACCAAAACATAAATAAAACACTAATTTTCTATAAATTTTTTTTTCATAAGATCACATAGGATCAAGTAATTAGTCACAAAATGAGATAAACATTTATCCCTAAACAATATAATTTTCAGTCTAACTCCTATGAAGTTTGGTTTCTCATTCGGTAAACCAACACATTTTCCTCTACATCCATTGTTAACTTGGTTCATATTAATTCTATCCATTTACTAAAACCAAAGTAGTTCATGTTAGTATAACAAATAAAATCATAATAAACCATCTTTTGAGGAGGAGAAATACTAATATATATTTAACAATGAAATATTATATTCGATAACCATAATTAATCCAAGTATATTAATAAATAATGTTATTGAATAATTATAACTTATCCTCAAATAACACCATAACCTCAAAAAGTATCTAAACACATGATTTAATACCCACAATAACAATGTATTACTTTGAAAAAAAATTAATTACATGGTTTATAACTGGGTTTTTATTTTCATACATTCTTATGATCTTATAGGTTTAGAGTTTTATAGAATGAGGAAGAAACTCTTATATAGAAAACCCTTACACAAAGAAAGTGTAAGCCACTAATAAATATCTATTTTCCCCAAAAACATTATTATTAAGTCTAAACTTCTTTTTCATTCAAAATACATATGATTCTATTAATATGAATCCCCATAGAAAAAATAGTGACCATGATAATCATCTAATCATCATTAATCCTGCTGAAAAGGATTTAGATTTTGGGATGAGAAAAACAAATCTTAGTAAAACATATAAAAATATTCAAAATCCATTAGTTTTTTTAATAACTCATGAAAGTTCATAAGTAAATTTTACTTTTTCACATAGTAAACTATAATATAAAAATAATAATGACTCAATCATGAAATCAACATCAAATCCCAACGTATTGATAAAAAATTTTGTATGGAAGAATGAATTAAATATCATAATCATAAAGAAAATAATCCTTTAACCTTTATAAGATTATAAACATTCCATTAAAACATAAACTCATTTTTCACCTTTTGAAATCAAAATTTTTCCCTAAAAACCAATTTTAACCTGTAGAGAAAACATGTAGGAATCTTTAGGCTTCATAGTTTCCTCATAGAATCAATCAATAATATACTTCCAATATTATCTTAATAGTAACTTAATTCAGTGAAAATTTTCACTTCATAGGCGAAAATTATATCAAGTTAACACGATAAAAATTATCTTAGGTGTAACATAAATCATTTAAATCAATCACTTTGATGGAATAATAAAATTATAACACACTCTCCAAAGATCAACTTAGATCAGTTAACTCTATCACTTTACCCAACACATTTTTAGTATTTAATAGACTCACTCATCACATAATAGACATAGTCCCATAAGGGGTTTGGTTTAATTCCATTCACACTATATCATCCCAAGATTTTAATACATGGATATTACATATTAATAGATGAATATTCATTAAATTACATAATGATCCACCCCAAAATATTGTGGTTGTAGTTCCATTGGAAACATGTATTCAAGATTAATTGGTTCTTTAGTTAACTACAATATCTCCAACTGAGTTCATCATAACTAGAAACATGCTTAGACATATCATACACAATATGTAACACCCCAGGATTTCAGAGTGTGTTATTTCTTAAAAATAATTCAATAACTTGAACTACACGCAACACCGAGTTCAATCACACCATTAAAAGAGGTCATGAATAGTATTAACTACATTTTGAACTTTATATAATCCTTATAATTTTAGAATCCCTATTATGAGTTTCTTAGTCATATTGCAAGAACAGATTCATTTTCAGTATTTCACTTTTATCAACTTCTAATAGTGAAACCTTTTTAAATACAATATTTTAAACTTTTTGACTAAATGGGGACATCAAAAATTTAAAATGAAACACCCCAAGCTTCCACGGTACGTTTCCCTTCGAATAATGCGATAGCGTGTGTTGTACGCAACCTCGAGTTCTAACACACACCACAACTAATTAAACTAGCCGTTGTGAATAGTAATACCTAATTTTTAAAATTATATATATTTTATATTTCAAAATGGACTTCATTTTTGGATTCGGAATATCTAATTTAGCCTAAGGTGAAATTTTGGTACATTTCGGATAACTTTCATATTTTGATGAATAGTGAAAATTAATAAATTTTAATTAAAAACAACTTTTTTAATCAAAATAATTAATAGTGATAAATTATGAATTTGAGTGGTTTTAAAGTATATTTAGAATATATTTTTACCATTTAATATAATGTTGGTCATTGGACATAATTTTACAATTAAACCGAACATAAACGAGTGTCAATCTTTTGATAGTTATTATCTCTTAAAAACACGCTTTTTGTTTTGACAGCGGGAATTAATTTTAAATTAATTTCTGCCACTTCTGTGTTTTGAATTTAGGAAAATGGATTCCATATTTGGAATCAGGATGTTCAAATTGTGTAAATAGGTAACTTTTATTTTTAGACATTTTGAATAATTACTGCGGTAAATATTTTATTTACCATGGTTAAGGGTAAATCCGGTAAATAAGGGTTATAAAATAATATTATAATAATACTAAATTACCCTAAAACGTGTCTTAACCCTATTGGTTGATACATGGTCGACCATGGGAATCTTTGGGTCTATTTTGGGACCCCATGGATCCACTTGTAAGTGATAATGACACTTTATATTAATTAAGTTAAAATGAATACAAAAATGACACAAGCATATATATTTTAGACACAAAATTGTTACATAGGGTTATATATGTTGGATTTTAGATTATAAATATTAATTAGAAAGCTAAAAAGATTTCCTACATAAGGATATTTTATTTATAATTTTTAGACATTAAATAATGTATTTTATTTATGACACAATGATGATGCAGTAATTACTATAATAGTGAAAAATTAAAATAGTTGATATTATAAATACCCAAATAAATATAATATGAAACTTTTAATGAATTAAACTAATTTTATAGGATAATATGATATATTAGGATTGATTTAATTGACTTTGTTCGAAGTAATCAATCTGTTATGAGTTTCCAAAAAATCAACTATTGAATAGTGTCAAAATTGACATAAAAGAGTTCTTAAAACAAATATTATATTATTAATTGATATTAAATTCCTAAAAATCTAAGGTTCGGCCAAGAGACTTATATCATGATAGGTTCATCATTAATGGACCACTTGGGGGTCTCTTGGATGTATATAGTAAGTTTATTAACCATATTATATAAAAATACAAAGAGACATTGTAAAAGTGAAACTAATTAACTTAGAGTTAATACTTAAAGATAAGGTTAATATAAGTACCCAAACCTGTCTAAATTCTATTGGTTGAGTGGTTTTAGACCTATCCCCACCTTAACCTTTGAATAATAAGCTTTGGAGCCATTAGAAACCGAATATGAATTTATTATAAATTAATATTTCTAGCTTTTCCAAAGGTTCCCCTCACCCCTCTTATAAAAGGGCACTCCTCCTTCTCATTTCTTCACACCTTAAAAGCCTTTTTGTTCGGCCAAACTCTGCCCAAATACTCTCCCAAAATCCCTCACTACAACCTAGAGGCCTTATTTTGATCCGAAAGCCAACCTAAGGAGCCCTTTTGATCAAATCAAAAGGAAGAACCCGAAGAAGAGGTAATGATTTCACCACCCTTCTCCAAGTTCATTTCTTCTTCCACTTCTTATTCCTTTTTTCTTACCATTCTAAAATAATAACTCCAGTATCTCACATATACTGTGATGTTATTATAAATATGGTACAACCATATTCAGTATTCTATCCACCCTTTGAATAACATGTCACCATACGTGCGTACGTACGGACTACCGTCTCCACGTCGTGGTGTAATTGTTATTCAATATAATATTATTTGGATGGGTATAATAATGATTTGTAACTCATGTAAATAATAAATATAACATGTTAATGATTCTGTATATATGATATACCATCCATTTATATATTATTTTAATATCAAAAGAATAATATTGTCGCTCGTGCGTACGTACGGACTACCGTCTCCACGAACGCGATGAGATTCATTCTCCATCGTATCCATTCAAGTATAATTATCATTTGATGATTTAAAAATGATGTTTAAGGACTAGATATCATTCTGGATATGAATAATATACAACAACCATGGCTTATGTAACAAAACATATAAAAGAAAATGAGTAAGTTAACTCCCGAAACGACGATAATTCTAAGATATTATTAACAAATCAATGTTAAAAGATCATATATGATATCATATTATTATATATGATTCTTGTATAATTTAATAACAACTATTTCACCATTATACAGGAGGTTAACCTACCCCAACCAAGGAAAAGTACAAGGTAAGGGTTTACTTTACAACCTCTTCATTATCCAAGGTTGTTTATACGTAATAATCTACTGGGATCTCTTTATCATCCACATCCATGTTTCTTAAAAATGCATTTCAAAACATTTTTACTATTTACTAGAAAATGAGTTAAAGTCATTTATACCCTTTTTGACTTTTATAAGTGGTTTATAAAGGAATCTTTCGGTCGTTTTCAAAACAAGGTCCTTTTTAACCTTTTCGACAGAATTAAGATAAGAATGTTTTTTTACTTATACGGCGGGTGAGGTTATTTTCCACCGTTATAAAATCGTCAAAGCTTTCCTTACAAGCTTACAAGAATATTTTCAAGAAAATGTTTTATTTTATATGGCTCTTAAATGATTTCAAAAATAGAAAGAGATATTTCTCTAAAAAGTGTTTTGATTTCATCTATGTCAATATCCTTTAATGGATTTTACGCTTATTTGAAGTTGATTTATTATAATACAAAACTTATATATTGTATTGAAGGTTTTGTGATATGTTTGACTGTGGATGTGCTATTTTATACCATTCATAGTTTATGGTGAAACTATTGACATTTCATTTGCTAGTTTTAATCCGAATGTTTATGTTATATTTCAAACTTTTCTTCAGATGAATGTGCTAAACAAGTATGTTCCAGGTTTGGGACCGGTAAAAGTAACCCCTCCAGGTTGGGGACTGGTTAAAGTAAGCCCTCCAGGTTAGGGACTGGTAAAAGTATGCCCTCCGGGTTGGTGTCCGGTTATTAGAGGCACTCCGGGTTGGTGTCCGGTTATTAGAGGCACTCCGGGTTGGTGTCCGGTTATTAGAGGCACTCCGGGTTGGGTTCCGGTTAGAAGTAACCCCTAGGTCTTGGGATGAGGCCTAGACAAAGAAATTAATGTTTAGCATTATGCATTCCAACATTATGAAAGTGGTTATTGATTTTTGCATGTGATTATTCGATTAGTAGAATATCCATGTGAATAAGTAAATGGCATTATTTCATTTTATTTATGCCATACCATGTTGAAAGTTCATATTTAAAAGGATTTTGTTTTAGTTATACATTGCCTTAAATGTTTATTCTTATTTATGAAAGTTTCCGCTATATTGTTATCCTTACTGGGCATTTGAGCTCACCCCTTTTCTATGTTTTATTTTTCCTAGGATGTGAAGAAGTAAGTTATGAATGACCTGCAGGGATTTTATGAGGGGTTAATAGTGTGGATTGTGGAAACATTATGTTGTTGTAGTAGTTTTTCATTTTATGATGTAATGTAAAACTTATGAATATATCTAGTGTTTACAAGGCTACTAAACCAATCGGTCTTTCGAGATTTGATCTTTCTTGTGATCATGCCAATGTTATGTAATAATGCACCGACTCTGGGTAACTGGGGTCGGGGCGTTACACAATACCTTTCATTATAACACAAAAAAAGCAAATGAAATGGTGGGATCAATGATCATTAAGGTTAAAGAATATAGATTCCAATATAACATAAACAGAAGTGTATGAGAATATGAGAATACTATTTGAAAAACATATCTTGTGTATCATAGATAATAAAATTTAATAATGGGATAAATCATGGTTTCTCATAAGACATGAATCATAATAGAATAAAATAATATGATCCATGAAATATTAACATTGTAATAATATAATGCTTTTTGTCATAAATATATGTATATAAAATCATTTATTTTATAGTCGAGAATCAATTGAAACTAACACAATGGAATAATTTCCATACCTAAACAATTACAGTAGTTGAGTTTTACTCAAAAAACAATCATTGTTGATTGGGTTCATTACCCAATCCATTTTAGTAGTCATGGTTCACCCCTAAAACTAACATAGTGGATAAATTCCATTATTGAACTAGGTTTATCCACCATTACCATCTTTATTATCTCATGGTATATCACTCTTTTCTAAATGCATTGGAGAGATATATAGGCCTCACATATCATATAATCCACGTATGTGTGTGCCAAAAGATGAAAAAACATTTACCATACAATAAAACATGAAATAAATGTGTTTCATAAATATTTCATCATATAAAAATCCTTGAAAAAATAAATAAGATGAATAAACATTTAATCATTTTATCATTATATTACCCATGGGAGAGGATCGAGTTTCACAAACATTTAATTCCTTCATAATAACATGGAATGGGTTTCATAAACATATTTTCAACATAAAAATAAAAAATCCAATGGAAAAATAATAATGTTGGTTGCATTGGATCATATAGCAAGTAAACATTAAGCAATATTTAATGTTTTTTGTAAATGTTTAAAAAAATTTCCGAAAAATTAGTAAAACATTAACGAGAAAAATAACATTCTCATCTTACGAAATCTAATTTACAATATAAAAAATTCACAAATATTAATGTGAAAATTTTAATTTAATACAACCATGAAATTTGGTAAAGTAACCATTAAATTATTTACTTTTCATGATAGAATAAAATACTAATCATTTATGACATATTAAAAGAACGATTCCTTTTACATTTTTGGTAAAAATAAAAAGTAAATCTTTTAGAAAATGATATGAAATTCCATTTTAAACCATTTTGTAAAAACTAACAATTGTTTTAGAAATTATAATTTTAGAATATTTAAAACATTATTTAAAACATTTTTAGGAAAAACACGGATATAGAAGAAAAATGGTTTTTGGATGAAGAGTGAAATAATTTAGCTTTGCTTAAAAACATCATTTTGGACCCTTGAGTATATAAATATGGGAATCTAAGGTAAACCATGTATTTTAGCGAAATAACTATAGGAGAATAAAATTAACATGCTTTTGAGAGATAGAACATAATATTCAATCATTTGAAGCATAAATCTAAACAACCTCTATAAGTAAAGATATTGTAACATAAAACCATTACCACATTGTTAACTATTGTATCGTAATCCCAATTAAATATATAATATTTTATGGATATTTATATCTGTTTCGGTGCGGATGTGCGTCGGGTTACGCTGTTCCTCCAGGACGCGTTCGCGCGTGCACCCGTCAACCCGAGGGGATGGGCGCGCGGCTTGTGGTCCCGCAGTCCCGCTTTCCAAAGGCGGGCGGCATCCGTCCCTTATTCAGGGGCGTCTGCTCCTTGATCGAAACCGGGATGATGGGATGTCGGCTCCTCCTTCCTTGGACGTCTCCTCGGAACTCGTCGCCTAATCCGGGTCTCCCTCATAGATTTAAGACATGCTCGTGAATCTCGTTCCCGACGCCATATCTTCATGGACACCGGTTAATTACGCTGCTTCCGCCCGGACGCTCCAAGGAGTCTGGTCGGGGCAGCAACCTGCGGTGAGAAGGCCGGGTGGCTCTGGGTGTTGGGGGCGTGTCGTAACACTGCGGATCTGCACGTCTGTCTTCCGTCCCTAATAGGGCTTCTCGAAGGCATGATGGCCTGAGGCATCCTGCACTGGGTGCGGGGAACTGTGTCCCCTGAGGTTTTCCTCAGCTTCACATGTTTAACACGGGGTATGCCGCGAGTTTAACGTCTGGCGGGGACGGCATCGGACTGATCAACACGAAAAGTGGATCAGATGACAGAACCCCTTGCGGGGAACCTCCGACGCTGGGGCCAGCGCTTGGGCGGCTTCCCAAGTGATATGGAGTGGAGTGAAGTGGCATGACCCCACCGGGATGTGGCGGCCCGGGTAAGGATCAGGATGGATGATGGAGTGAAGATCTTGGACCCCGTAGAGGCTTCCTACGCACCGCACGTTAGCACGGATCAAAGTCAACGTAGTTCGGGTATACAGTTTAACGTCATGCTGGACGTCGGCAAGCTGACTCACGAAGGGGTCGAGGCCGCCGGGCGGAGGATTGAACCGAACCACCTCGCACAGAGGGGGATGGAACGGCCGGGTGGATCACAGTTTCACGTCATGCTGGACGATGAAAGGAGAAATGAAAAAAGGGGCTGTGGGGAGGCACAGTGGAGATACACACGGGCAGTCTCCCACAGGGGCGGATTCATAGGTGAATCGATGCAGGTGTGAACCCCGGAGGGGTCCAATGATGGACGAACCGACGTGAATACGACCGGGATGACCAGGTGGTGGGCTTGAACCTCAGGGAGGCTTCCTACGTACCCTGTTTAGAAGACAGGGATCAAAGTCCACGTAGTTCATTCTGTCAGGACTTACGCACTTGAGGCAGCCCGGATGCGGCAAAACTCAGTTGGAAGGGACTTGGACCGAAAGTAGGAGACACCTCGATCCCAGTCACACCCTCTACTGGCTTCGGCGGTGGGGGAGCGCAATGGAGATACACATGTGCAGCCCCCCACAAGAAACTAGGGGTTTGTAATACCCTACCCCCGTAGGGAAAATCCGCTCCCATTAAATCGTCCCTAAAGAGGGGCAATCCCGACATCCCTGCAGAGACGAGCGGGTGGGGGCCACATCCAAACCGGGAGGGACCCTGCGTGCGAGGCACGGGATCGGGTGATGCGGACGGTTTAACGTCTTTCCGGACGAAGTACAGTTTAACGTCGTGTGTTGAGGACGAAGCGGACGGTTTAACGTCTTGCCGGACGAAGTACAGTTTAACGTCGTGTGTTGAGGACGAAGCAGACGGTTTAACGTCTTGCCGAACGAAGTACAGTTTAACGTCGTGTGTTGAGGACGAAGGTGCTTGGCAGTTTAACGTCTTACAGCGCGGGCGTGGTACAGTTTAACGTCATGCTGGACAAAACACTTGGCAGTTTAACGTCTTGCAGCGCGGACGATATGCTAGACAGTTTAACGTCGTGCAGCTTGGACGTATGCAGTTTAACGTCGTGTAGGACGTTGGTGGCCGCCGATGGGTCCGTGTCACTTCGCGCAAGCCTGGAGGGTCGCACGGAAAGACAACGCACGGTGCGGGCACCCAGGATGAAAATCATCGGGCACCACGCGGGCGGGTACCCTCATGGGGTCAAGGGGGGAGACCCTAGTGGATTGCGCGCAAAAGAGGAGCTTTGCGCGCAAAACAGCAGGTCGGCGCGCAAAACGGTGGGCTGGCGCGCAATTGGGCCAGCCCTTTGCGCGCGGATGATTGAGATTGCGCGCACCGGGCTTCGGACAGCTCGCGGGGGCAACGGCTCATTCTCTAACGAATGGCCACTTTGAAGATGGGGGGTGCGCACAATCGGGTTGGATTGCGCGCACCCTAGGGGAATTGCGCGCAAGAGGCTTCTTTTGCGCGCAAAGGCCTTCGGGTTAAGGATTATTCAAAGGAAAGGAGCCAAGGGGATTGCGCGCGAAGGCGAACCCCAAGGCTCTATTGCGCGAAAGAAAGGAGGTTACCTGAAGATCAGCATTGCGCGCGGAAGGGGTTGGATTGCGCGAACGAGCGACGCTTCGGATTCTGGCAACCTTCAAAAGGTCGGGGGTCGCCTTATATTTATAGGCAACCCCGGGCGCGGAATCCCCTTCGCGGGCGCGGAATCAGGACCCAGCGCGCAAGGGAGCCGCACAGGCCACGGGCGCGCAAAATAGCGCGCCGGCCCAGCGCATTACGCGCATCCCGGGAGGATTGCGCGCCGCGGCTCAACTTTGCGCGCGGGCCTCTGAAATTTCGCGCAAGTCCTCCGGGCCCTCCGGAACGTGCCTCTGACTCCAAATATCACTTCGCTTTCCGCATCCGGAGCTTCGTTTGGGAACAACGGACTTTTCCGGCGTCTACAAAAGCCCCCCCTCGTAATCTGATCGGCGAGAGGTCGCAACGATCGGGTTCCGAGGGAGACGCCGGAATGCCGAAGTCCTGGGCTGCGCGGGACATAGGCGCGCAAAAAGGGGCGTCGGGCGCGCAATTCGCAGCCGCGGTCGCGCAGTCGAGCATTCCGCGCAGCGCGGAATCCCGGCCTCGTCTATAAATAGGGGTACAGGGTTCCGCGTTCCGTACACAGGCCTTCCGCGCGATAAGCTTCAACGCTCTCGTGCGCGAAATTGCCTTTTCCGGTCGCGAAATTCGCCCGATCGGCGTGCAAAACCATCCGGAATTCACCTGTCTTTGCGCGAAAACCCGGAAATTTGCGCGACATTCTTCCCAATTGCGCGCCGTCCACTTGGATTGCGTGCCCACCTTCAAACTTCTCTACCAGCCTCGTCCGATCCCGCACGCTTCATCCCTTAACCCTCACGACTCCCGAAACTTCTGAGATGGCCGCGCATCAAGGAAATGAGGGGGATGATGCCACTCGCAGAGCTGAGATGGCGACGAACGAGGGGGTTTACGGAGCCAAGGAGATTGTTTCCAACAATCAATCCTTGTTCGACTTGCTGACGCCGGCCCAGAAGACATATCCACTGTCGGACAACCTGCCACTCTGGAACTTCGGCATCCTAGATGAGGTTTCGGTGCCAGGGTTCGAGGTTGATGCGCCACGGACCTGGGTGACTCGGGAGGACGAGCTTCCCCGCTATAACATCACCAACAATGGGCATCCTGCCAGGGAGACCAGGCACTTGGACGTCTATGTCCTGAACCCGAGGACGCGAACCATTGACGGGGGTGAGCCTACTGCGGAGAATTCTCCAGCCCTCTACTCGAGCACATATCGCCAGAGTGTCACTGACGACACCAAGGGCTGGCTGAAGGACTGGGACTTGCGGTCTGGGGGCAATTTCACCAGTGAGTGGGCCTGGGCGTTCTGGGTACGCCACACTTGCGATCACTTCGCAGAGGAGCTGCGGTACATCGGCCTGTTTGAGGCGGTGTGGACGTCGCAGTTCCACTTCTACCAGCAGTCCGAGCTCGGGCCGGAGCTATTCACCCGCTGGTCTCCGGATACCAACACCTTCCATCTTCACCATGGGGAGGTCGGCATCGGTCTCTGGGACATCCACTACATCGGAGGTATCCCGCTGGAGGGCTACCAATACGATGAGTTCCTGCCACCGAAGAAAATCTGGTTGGACAGGTCACGGACTCCCATTCTGACCTGGCATCTGCTTGACCTGGCTACGCAGCGGCTCGGGATCAAGGAATTCTAGAAGGACATAGCCTACAAGGAGTGGTTCGGCCAGTTCTTGGAGCATGACCCGGCGGTCAAGATGCCAGGCAGGGGGAAGCGGTACCCGACCGCAGCTCAGAGGAGCCGGAACGGGTCGTACTGGCGGGTCCTGGAGACGGGCGACTACCGCTCATGGGGGTACCGCGTCATCGAGGCCCGGGACCCAAATGTCCGGTACGCGGCGTTCCTGGCCGCCTTTCTGAGTGGGTGGCTCCTGCCAGTGCGGGACGCGAGAATGGGCGTTCGCCCGGCGACACTGGCGGTGGCGGGCGCTATGGCCGCCAACAAAAGATACAACCTCGGGGTCCCAGTGCTGGCGAGGCTGTATGCCATCCTGGGACGCATCTCACGAGGGGGGTCGCCACGAAGGATCTGTGGGCCCTTTCAGTTCTTCCACGGCTGGGTGGCTGCTCACCTCGGTGGGCACACGTTTCCGAACGCCATCATTCCTCCGGGCAACGACCTGCGACCCTCCCTGCTGAACATCGCGGGGGTCGCTCCGATGACCCTAAGTGAGGAGGGCGTGAGGATTCGGATTGGAAATCATGCCAATTTCAACTTCAGTCCGTTCCCCACTCCCGTTGGCCAAATGATCGACAACGGGCAGGGTCCGCTGGAGCAGCATGAATACTTCCTGAACATGCGGGGCGGGGTGCTCGTGGCTCGGATCGACGGGAAGGTGATCTGCGAGCCTTATGTGCCAGCCCGGTTCGCCAGGCAGTTCGGGTGCCTTCAGCGGATGCCAAAGAGGGTATTCACTACCGTCCGGGAGGAGACGAACCCTTGCGTCCTTCGCCAGATGTGGCTGATGTTTGCCGCTTTCGGCTCTGGCGACGTCATCACTCTCCCTCATACCGGGGTTGACGCAGGCTTGGCAACCGAGTATGCCGAACACTGGGCCATCGCGTACCCCGAGGGGCTTCTACGGAAGCCAGTTCGGCGGCTCGAGGTTACCCGTGCGGAGACCGGGCGTCATGGAAGGAGGCGAGGCGCCGCCACACGGGGGAGAACGGAGGCGCACCAAGCAGCGGAGCCGGCGCGGGCAGGGACTTCGGCGGCGGGCACATCGCGAGCTGCCGCTACGACCTCGGCGCCCAGAGAGGGGGCACGCGTGGTGGTCGAAGAGCGGCCTGGGAAGCAGGTGAGACGTCTGCTCGAACCCTCCCACGATGCAGTCTTCCCGGCGCGGTGGTCGGCCTGGATGACCCTGCGGCAGTCACTGGGGACCGACCCCATCTGGCGAAAGATTCTCAGAGAAGGAATCCATCTGCCAGAGGTCGGGCGCCTCCACATTGCCGACAGGGTGGACTTCAACCGGCAGTATGCGTATCTGACGGCCATGGACGATTACGCGCGCCAACGTGGTCAGCGCGCGGAGCCATCCCTTCTGGTGAAGGTGATGCTCGGTCTAGAGCCCGCTCCAGAACAGATGCCGCCGGAAGAAGACGACAGTAGCAACGACTCCGAGGAAGAGGAGGAAATGGGGGAGGATGAAGGCTCCGAGGGAAGATCCCATCAGGGGAGTCCGCGGGAGAGCGGCGAGGTGGCCGGCTCTGACGACGTTGATGTCACTGAGCTCCTCGAGGTCCGCTTCTATCCCTACTCAATCTGCTTCATCCATTCTCTTATGCAGCTTCTAACCCATTTCTCCATCTTTCTCAGGAGCGCACGGATGTTGGTCAGGCGTCCTCAGCGGGAGTAGGAGGGGCGCCAGCAGGACAAGGCGGGGGCCAGGCACCCATTATTGATTTGACAAGCGCGGAAGGGCCCCCTGCTGCAACTGTTCCTGCGGCGGCCGGGATAGCGGAAGATGACGCTCTGACCTCCCGTAAGTCTCCTTACTTTACTGCTGGTGCCTGCCGTGGACGATCCGTGACTAACCATGGCATGCCCCGCGCAGTGATCTCAACATTGGAGGCTCGTCAGATTGCCGAACCCGGGCCATCTACGAGTGGACCAGTGGTGGACATGCCGCCTGCTCCGGAAGAGACTTCCCAAACCGAGCCGGCCCCACCAACTGCTGATCAGGGGGCTGCGGACGCCGGCGGTGCTGACATCGGAGAGAGGTCGGGGGCTGACGAGGGTGTCAGCGCCGCTGGGGAGAGAGAAGAAGTTCGCCCGGATGTTGGGGAACCTATCCCTCATGAGGACCTCCCAGGGGCGGACCCTGCAGCAGACCTGCTGGCTGCCTTCCCTGCCTACCGGCCTGCCGACCCCGAGGAGATGGACGACTCGGACGCGGAGGCGGTCGAGGAGAGCCGGATAACGCGCCGCAGGGGGTGGAAGTGCATCCAGCGCTTCCTCAAGCGAGACCCATCGGAGTGGCTGGGGCGCATGGGATCACTTCAAACTTGGCTGCGCTTCCTGTGTGCCGGGGGAGCTGATGCTCAAAGCCTCCATCTGACGGTCCGTGATTTCATGGCCGAAAAGATGCGCGAGAGCTGCCGGCGTGCCGACGTCACGCAAAGTCGGGACATGTCGGAGAGCACGCGGGCGCTCCTCGCGGCGGAGCAGGAAGTCCGGCGTCTCGAAGGGCAGGCGGCAGAGAAGGAGGCCTTCGTCGCAACGTGTACCGAGCTTGTGGAGCGACTAGCAGCCCAGCTGGTTGATGCCCAGGTACAGCTGACGGAGGCGGGCCAACAGATGGTCACAATTCAGGTCGAGCGGGAGCGTGCACAGGCCAGAATCGACGAACTGCGTGCTGCGACCGCCGACGAGGAGAGGGCACGCAGAGAGCGAGAAGCAGCCCTGGAGGCCGCCAGCCAAAGGGTAGTGGCATTAGAGAGACTCATTCAGCACGCTAATCCCTAGGGGCTTTGTTTTTCCACTCCCAGAACATTTGCTTCCGCTACTTTGATCCATTTGTATGAATAATAATATTTATCTGCATCTTTTGGCTTAACCTGCTCAACCACAATTCGTTGTCTAGCGGGAGCGTTAACCAAGCATCAGGCATCCATAGTTGGGCCTGGATTGCTGGAGAAAAGAGGGAGGTCATTTCTAGGGAAGGGGACCTCAATCCTAATCAGTGTATTATCCCCCCAACTTGTTCCAACACACGAGCGGGACAATGCTAGGGGCGTTGAGATTTTATCCGAACATAGGGAAATGAGAAAGGGTGAATCGCGTGTCCCGAATCCAGACATCCACAACGGTCGGCCTTCCAGGAAATGCCCAAGACGGTAGGCGGACAGTGGATAGACCATAACAACTGCAATAGACGGACCGAAGGTCATCATTCATATTGCAGGAGGCGGACCACATGTCATCATGAATACCGCCTTGGGGTTCCTTCAGACACAAGGGTGGAAATCCAGATCAACAGGGCATGCGAAGCGTGGGGTGAAGTGACGATTGTTCGGACAGAATCCAACGCTCTCAAAATTGCGCCACCGTGGGGAAAGCGTATTAGGCGGATGCACTAATCTGGCCGTGAATCACCCCAATTCTCAGACAGCACCTCTTTGACGAGGAAACCGTCGCTTCCCACCATTGCAGTGGGGCATCCCGAGCTGAATCAGGGAGAATATCACAACTGCACCACTCTACCAGAAGCCAGGCCAGACGGCCGGCGACGAGGAGGGGCGGGACTTAACGATCCCTGAGGCTGGACCCGAGTTGAGATGCCCGGGCGTTCCTACGTACTCCATCAGGCTGGAGATCAAGCCACACGTAGTTCTGAGAGTGCAGTTTAACGTCATGCAGGACGTAGAATCCCGTTTGGGGGAGATCGTAGTTTAAGGTCTTAGAGCTCGGACCATAAGGAGAGATCTTAGTTTAAGGTCTTAGAGATCGGACCATAAAGAGAGATCTTAGTTTAAGGTCTTAGAGCTCGGACCATAAGGAGAGATCTTAGTTTAAGGTCTTAGAGCTCGGACCATAAAGAGAGATCTTAGTTTAAGGTCTTAGAGCTCGGACCATAAAGAGAGATCTTAGTTTAAGGTCTTAGAGCTCGGACCATAAAGAGAGATCTTAGTTTAAGGTCTTAGAGCTCGGACCATAAAGAGAGATATTAGTTTAAGGTCTTAGAGCTCGGACCATAAAGTGAGATCTTAGTTTAAGGTCTTAGAGCTCGGACCATAAAGAGAGATCTTAGTTTAAGGTCTTAGAGCTCGGACCATAAAGAGAGATCTTAGTTTAAGGTCTTAGAGCTCGGACCATAAAGAGAGATCTTAGTTTAAGGTCTTAGAGCTCGGACCATAAAGAGAGATCTTAGTTTAAGGCCTTAGAGCTCGGACCATAAAGAGAGATCTTAGTTTAAGGTCTTAGAGCTCGGACTATAAAGAGAGATCTTAGTTTAAGGTCTTAGAGCTCAGACCATAAAGAGAGATCTTAGTTTAAGGTCTTAGAGCTCGGACCATAAAGAGAGATCTTAGTTTAAGGTCTTAGAGCTCGGACCATAAAGAGAGATCTTAGTTTAAGGTCTTAGAGCTCGGACCATAAAGAGAGATCTTAGTTTAAGGTCTTAGAGCTCGGACCATAAAGAGAGATCTTAGTTTAAGGTCTTAGAGCTCGGACCATAAGGACCTCAAAGTACGCCGCATCGTGGTCCCATCCCCTGGGTATGCGAAGATGCACTGAGGGATAGTGTCAAGAGTGTCGAGGTTTCGCCTGGTCAGAATGGGAGGTGGGAAATGTGAATCATGCGGCCATTCACTCAAGGACTGGGGGCACCGGAGTAACGATATGGGAGTACTGCCGACCGTGGCGGAAAAGCAGCATCAATATCGCACTAACCGTTGGTGGAATGAGGCAGCAAACGAGCATCGACCGCTCAATCGCAGGATTCATATTGATTTGCTGCCCGAGGCCATTGGGGGTACCGGCCCGAGTCGGTGGGAGAGCACTGAGGCATTGTGTCCGAACCGTTCACGGGGGCTCCACCCAGGGCGTAGACGATGGGTCCGAATGAAAGGGAGCACGAAGCCTGAAAAGTGAAGGAAACCTGACCGAGCGGATCCTGACCCTCCTGACAATAGACCAGAGTACTCTTGACACCGGTGGACCACTGCAAGGGGTCGGGGAACACGCCTTGAGGGTGACCTGAAGGCGGCAGATTCCCCAGAGAAGGGGGGATCTCTATGAGGTGGGGGGCTGGACCCGAAGTTTCAAACATCCGGGCGTTCCTACGTATCCCATAAGGATGGGAATCAAGCCACACGTAGTTCTTGAAGCGCGGCGCAGCACAATCGGGCACCAGCGCGGGGAAGAGTGCGGGTCTGACCCTCGCACACAGAAGGAGCGGCATTTGATATTTCTTGTTTGTCCTTAAAGATGAATGGTTTTTCTTTGTGCGGCGACATGCCTGTGATTGAGAAATCTCTGGCGTCGCCACAATAATCAAGCCACGGAAGGCATTGATGAATGGCGTGGTTATTAACCAGCGCCAAACATGAGTGCCCCCTGAGGGGAACATCACGATGCAGTGCCGTTTCTCGTCGGGCGGCCAAGACGATCACAGTTTACGGTCGTGTGGTAGGACCAGACAACACAGTTTAAGGTCGTGTGGTTCGGACCATGGAGGAATCCGCTTATCGCGGTACGGCGGACACGGCGGAGGTGGGAGCATACCCAGCCTTGCGGTCACGCACGATTCCAGGAGAAGAGTCTTGGGATAGGGGCCTGCGTATGTCCATCACCCGAGGGGCAGAGATGCTAGCCTCCAGATATACTGGGCCCAGAACGCGATTGTTCGGGCGACTCCTTCCTCCTTATGGGGACGAGGGTCCAGCTACGCATGGCCCTTAGGGAGGATATCCGCATATATCCTTGGTGCTCAGATCATGGGAGCCTCGAACGACATCATTACCTTGGTTGGTCTGCCTAACGTGTAGAGGTGTACTGAAGGTCAGTATGAATAGAGTGTCAAGATTCCACTACAACGCACAAAGGCGGAGTGTGATGAGGACTGCGCAACCAATGTTCAGAGCCTGAAAGAGCTGACATGGCGATCGAGGATGTTGCTGACGCATTCACAACACAACATCCGATCGCGTCAGCCTAAGACGGGGCAAGCGAACGAGCATCGACCGCTCAATCGCAGGATTCATATCGATTTGCGGCCCAAGACCCGCCGGTAAATCGACCCGGAGCGGTAGGAGAGCACTGAGGCATCGTACCCAAACCGCTAACGAGGATCCCATTGGGTGAAGGCTCGAACAAGAGGAAGCGCGAGGCCTGACAAGCAACACAGGACTTGTAGGGGTTGGATCTGACACTACGAGTCATAGACCGAAGTATCCAAAACATGTTAACAGATCACCGGAAAGGGTCGGAGGACTCACCCTGAGAGCAACCAAAAGAGGGCAGATCCCCGTGATCAACCAAGGGACGGGGCTGGACCTGAAACACAAGCGTCCAGGCGGTCCTACGTATCCCATAAGGATGGGAATCAAGCCGCACGTTGTTCTTGAGAGGCAGTTTAACGTCATGCAGGACGATGAGAGAAAACAGGGGGGAGCAGAAGGCATCCCCAAACGTGGGGGGCGTACAGCGTGGCGAGAAAACCGACGTGAATGAGGACATAATCCCCCGCGCTCACACCATACGCCACATAACAAGAGGCAACTGGACCAAGGGCCCGAGATGGGATGGAAATTCCCAAAGGATGGGGCTGGGCCTGAAACATGAATGTCCAGGCGGTCCTACGTATCCCATAAGGATGGGAATCAAGCCGCACGTAGTTCTTGAGAGGCAGTTTAACGTCATGCAGGACGATGTACAGTTTAATGTCATGTTGGACGGAGCACTTGGCAGTTTAACGTCTTGCAGCGCGGACGATACGCTGGGCAGTTTAACGTCGTGCAGCTTGGACGTATGCAGTTTAACGTCGTGCAGGACGTATGCAGTTTAGCGTCATGCGGGACGAATGTGCAGTTTAACGTCATGCTGGACAAATGTGCAGTTTAACGTCATGCTGGACGTTGGTACACTCAGACAAAGTACTGCTTGAGGAACCTAGCGTTGGTGGGAGGAGTGACACGCTCACCATCCATAGTCGCTAGGGAGTACGCGCCATTGGGATAGACCTTGTGGATAACAAACGGTCCCTCCCACTTGGGCTCCAACTTGGGCGGCTTCCTGCCGGGGATCATCGGTGCTCTTAGGGCTAGCACTAGATCACCCTGCAGGAAGGAGCGGAGGCGAACCTTCTTATTGAAAGCTCGAGCCATTCTGCTTTGATGCCTCTCCAAGTTGTGCAAAGCGCGAAGTCTATTCTCATCCAGTGCTTCCAACTCGACTAGACGGGCTTCAGCAACTCTGTCCGGCGCTTGCTGGTCGTAGACCGCAGTGCGCAAGGACGGTAACTGGATCTCGATGGGCAGGACGGCCTCAGCTCCATACACAAGGGAATAAGGGGTCATCTGGGTGGAATTGCGAGTCGTCGTCCGATAAGCCCAGAGGGCGTTGGGGAGCTTGTCCGGCCAACTCTTCTTGTTCTGACCAACCATCTTTTGCAGAATGTTAGAGAGGGTTTTGTTAAACGCCTCGATCTGTCCATTCGCCTGCGCATGATAGCGAGATGTATGGTTCGAGCGAATGTTATACTTGGCGTACAACTTCTTCAACTCGGCTGCTCGGAAATTGGTTCCATTATCCGTGAGGATAGCGTGAGGCACTCCAAATCGATAGATGATGTTGGAGGTCACGAAGTCAGCGATCGAACAGGATTTGACCTCTCTGGGCGGAATCGCCTCTTCCCATTTGGAGAAGAAGTCTGTGGCGGTCAGAATGAACCGGCACTGGCGAGCTGTCGCCGGTGGGTAAGGTCCCACAACGTCCAGACCCCAGACTGCAAAGGGCCAGGAATACCTAGTGGTATGGAGAGGCTCCGGCGGCCGATGCACAAAGTTCGCATGAACCTGGCACGCATGGCACCTCCTGGCATACTCGATGCAATCATTGATCATGGAGGGCCAGAAGTATCCTAACCTCCGAATCTGGTGGGACAGCTTCGGCCCAGTCTGGTGGGCGCCACATGAACCAGCATGAACCTCTTGCATGACTCGTGGGATCTCAACTCCCTGAAGGCAACGGAGGAGAACACCATCGAATCCGCGTCTGTAGAGGATCTGCTCCAGGCCGGGACTGCTCTGGAGGACAAACTGCGATGCGCGGCGTCGAACTCGCTCGCGCTCGGCCCGATCCGATGGAAGAGTGCCATGTTGGAGGTACTCAACCAAAGGCGTCCTCTAATCAGGGGCTGATCTGACTGTCATATCTGGGGTACTCGGGGCTCCGGGCATACGGGCAACCGTGGTGAGGTTACTTACCAACGGGCCGCGATCTTCCTCCGGGATAACGGGAGCGATGAGCCTGCGGCGCGTCACGCGGACGATCAGGTTGTCCTGTTCAGGCTCCGCAAGTGACGCGGCAAGGCTGGCCAAGGCATCTGCTCGACCGTTCTGCGACCGGGGAATATGAACAATTTCTGGCCGAGAAGGGAACCGGGCCATCAGAAGGAGGGTGCACTCCAACAATGGCACAAGTTCCGGCTTCCTGACAACATAGTCGCCATTGATCTGCTTAACGACCAGCTCAGAGTCCCCTTTCACGCACAGACGGGGCACGTCGATCTCGAGAGCCAACTCGAGGCCGGTGATGAGGGCATGGTATTCCGCCTCATTGTTGGTACAGCCTTCTGACAACAGGAACGAGTATGGCAGCACGGCTCGCTCCGGGGTAATGAAGACGATACCCAAGCCCACTCTGTTGAGCTTAGGATTATCGAGTCTTCTACCGGTGGGGCTCCGGGAGGCACCGTCAAAGTGCATCTGCCAGCATGGATCGGCTCGATCAACCGAGAGAATGGTCTCATCAGGAAAGCCTAGATCCAGCGGCTGATCCGCGGAGGTCGGGTGAGCTGCAAGAAAGTCTGCCAATGCTTGCCCTTTGATGGCCTTCTGAGACACATACCTGATGTCGAACTGCTGGAGAATCACAGCCCACCGTGCTAGACGGCCAGTCAACATAGGCCGGCTCAGGATATATTTCAACGGGTCTACCCGAGAAACCAACTGTACCTCATGGTGCTGCAAGTAGTGTCGTAATTTCTGTACGGCAAATACGAGCGTCATGAAGCTCTTCTCAATGGGGGAATACCTAACTTCCGCATCGAGGAGCATGCGACTGAGGTAATAGAGGCTATTCTCCGTTCCCTCGTTGTTCTTCTGGGCGAGAAGGGCACCCAGGGACCGTTCCAGGGCGGTCACATAGAGGACCAGCGGCTTCCCGGATACGGGCGGCATCAGGACCGGAGGTTGAAGCAGGTACTGCTTGATTTCCTCGAAAGCGGTCTGACACTCTTTATCCCATACATAGGTGGCACCTTTCTTCATGAGCCGAGAAAAGGGCTTACACTTGCCGGCCAGATTCGCGATGAATCGGCGTATATAGGCTAAGTGGCCTTGGAACCCTTGTAGTTCCCGGATGTTACCTGGGGGAGGCATCTGGCTAATCGCCCTGATTTTCTCTGGGTCGATCTCAATACCCCGGTATCTTACCACAAATCCAAGGAACTTTCCGGAGGTGACCCCAAAGGCACACTTCAATGGGTTCATCTTCAGGCAGCGAGACCGGAGGAAGCCGAACACTTTCTCAAGATCCTTGAGATGGTCCTGACGCTGACGCGATTTGACAACCAAGTCGTCGACGTAGCATTCCACCAGTGTGCCGAGGATTGGCTTGAATATGCGGTGCATCGCCCGTTGATAGGTGGCACCTGCATTCTTCAGGCTGAAAGGCATGACCCGGTAGCAAAAGGTACCTTGGGGGGCCCTGAAGGCAGTGAACTCCTCATCCTCAGGGGCCATCCGAATTTGGTTGTATCCGGAGTATCCATCCATGAAGGAGAGGGCTTGGAACCCTGCCGTGGCATCAATCAACAGCTCTGTCACTGGAAGGGGAAAATCATCCTTCGGACAGTGGCGGTTGAGATCGCGGAAGTCGATGCAGACTCTGATCTTCCCGTTCTTCTTCCTGACCGGCACAATGTTGGCCAGCCATTTGGGGTACTGAACTTCCCTCACGAAGTTGGCTTTGATAAGCTTGTCAACTTCGGCCTCAACCATGGCACCGTGGGACGGGTGCATCTTCCTGGGAGGCTGCTTGAACCCGCGATGGTTCGCCGGGAGGCCAAGGCGGTGGACGGCTACCTGAGGATCTAGCCCCGGCATCTCGTCATAGCCCCAAGCGAACACATCACGGTGCTGCCTGAGAAAGTCCACGTACTGCTGCCGCTCCTCAGAGGGCATGGCAGCACTGACCAATGTGGGTCTTGGATCGGCCTCGGTTCCAAGGTTCACCTGTATTAACTCATCGACCGTGGCGGGGACGCCCTCCTCAAAGGCTGGGGGTGCATCTTCCACGTCCTCTCCACTCGAGGAGGGATCGTCCACGGGAGAGACTGCATTGGCAACTGCATTGGGGCTACCAGATCCTGCTGGGCCACTGGTGCTGGCGCGGGCGGTCGCGGTCATCTCATTAGGAGACTCGCGGGCCGTCGAGACCATGGCCACGTCCAACCGTTGAATCGGGAGGACGTAAGCATCATCCAGACTTGCCCAGGGATCACTTGCAACAGCGACAGGCTCAACCTCACCTGCCAGGATCTGCTTATCCTTGCTCTTGTAATAGTCCACGTCCAGATAGCGGGCTTCACACGAGGCAAAAGGAGAGGCATCTCCTTGAAGCACGCCTACTCGACCATTAAGGGAGTATTTGAGGCATTAGTGGTATGACGAGGGAACCGCCGCGTGAAGATGGAGCCATGGCCTGCCCATCAATGCGTTGTACGCAGTGTCCTGAGAGACTACCATGAATTCGGTGTTGGCAACCAAGTCACCAAACTGGGTCTTCAAACGTATCTTGCCGACCGGGGTTTGCTCGGTGCGATCGTACCCCTGGATCCTGAGGTCGGAGGGAATCAAGTCATCCTCAGACAACCCAAATCTCCGGAGCGTCCGAGTTGGAATCAGGTTAATCCCGGACATCGTGTCGACAAGACAGCGCCGGACTTCAAGGCCATTGAACTGGCCAGTGACATACAGCGGACGAATGTGTCCCTGTATAGGAGGGTCTTCATCCTTACCAGAGAACGAGATAACTGCCTGACATTCGGCGTCCTCGATCGTTTCGGCGTGAAAGGCCTCTGCAGCCGCAACCTCTGTCTCAAACTGGAGGGGGCTTTTCAGGGCTTCAGCGAGTGCCTCGCGCATCTCAGATGACATGCGCAGAGCCTGAAGGATGGAGAGCCTTGCTGGGATGTCGGCCAAGTGCTTCAGGACATCATACTTTTCGGCCAAGCGCGAGCCCCTGGTTGCAGGAGGTTGCTCTGCGGTTGGAAGCATGACGGGCCTTGCCGATTGGATCGGCGGCCGACTGGTACTTGGCGCATCTCGCTGTTCACCGGCTACAGTCCGGGAAATGGTCACCGTACTGCGGTCAGGAGGCCGGGATGGACCCGTGGCAGGGCGGAGCTGGTCGTGACGCGGCTGAGGCGGTTCTGCCTGGTCCCACACCACAAACAGCGGCGGAGGCGAATCCGTCATCCCCGAATGGGGGGGCGGCGCACGTTGTGCTCGGTTTTGATCCTGCTGCCTAGTCTCGGTGGCGTGCACGGCCTGGCTGGAGGCACCAGCGGCTGTGCCTCGGCGACTCCTGCTGCTGCGGTTCTTCCGACGGTGGCGATGACCGGGGACACTAGGGAGGTCCACCTGGTGTTCTTCAACGTCGGGAACCGAAAAGGGATTTACCAGCTCGACGGTGTTAACCGAAGCGTACCCAATACCATCATCGGACGAATCATCCATCACCGGGCGGATCCGAGGAGGGACCCCCATCTCCGAGGGCATGAAATCGCCGAGAGTGCGGGATAGTGGCGGAACCGGCAGGGCGCACTCTTCCTTCTTGCGCTGCCGCCGTTTGCTCCTCTTGGAAGAGGCAGGCTGGGACGACGATGCCGAAGCAGCACCCGCAGATTCTGGGGGCTCAGGCTGATTCAAGCGCGCACGGATGATTCCATGGGCGCGAATGGTCGTCTTGCGGGCCATCCAGTTATTATACTTCTGGGATCCGCGGTTGGAGACCAGCTGCCATTCGTCCTCGCTGCCACTATCGTCATCTGATCCCACGAACACGCCCGCCACTTGTGCTGGAGCTGGGCCCAACCTGATTACATTGTCGTTAATCTGGTCTTGGATCCAATCCTTAAACACATAGCACCGCTGGATGGTGTGCCCCAGGGCCCGATGGTAGGGGCAGTAGCGGGGGTTATTCGTAAGATGTGCCTCCTCTGGCCTCCAACACTCAGGCAGTCGCACAATTCTCTGCTCCAGGGCGCTCCGGAAATAACCGGGGACCTGATCCTCGTGGAATGAGTAAGTCAGGTGTCGCGGGCCCCTGGGAGCGTGGTCTTGACGAGGGGCTGGAGGGGCCGGCCGAGGAGGTGGACCCTGATTATCTCGCCTGGGTTGCGGCGGTACATTACGCGGAGGGGACGGCCGGTTCTGAGGCTGCCGCTGCTGGGCCGGGAACTGAGCCCGTGGAGGCGGGTTCCTGTGAGGCTGTGGAGCTGGCCTCGCCGGCAGCAGCTCCAATGGCCTGGGGGCCTCTATCTGGGCAACAGAAGCGGGCTCAACCCTGCTGACTCTCCTTGCAGGAATCATAGGAGGCAGCGGGTGTGCCTGGCTGGCCTGTTGCAGGGCTTCCTCAAGACGTTGAGCTTTGTCTGAGAAGTCCCTGAACCCTCCGGGGTAATTTTGAGTGATCAGGTAAGGGACCAGCTCGGTCTTAACGTTCCCGACGCACATTGTCAGCAACTGCTCCTGAGTCAATGGCATGTCAAGGGAATACGTGAGACCCTTCCATCGGGCGACGAAGTCCGCGACTCGCTCATCAAGCCTCTGCTTGCACTTGAAGAGGTCTGCGATACTTGTCTTCCGAGTCGTGGAACTGAACTGGTAGAGGAACTGTCTACGGAGGTCCTCCCAGCTGGTTACCGACCCGACGGGGAGCTGGCTGTACCAGACAAATGCTGGCCCTTCCAGTGTCTGAACAAAGCAGCGAAGCTTAGCAGCCTCTTGCTGCGCCGGAGTCCCCAACATAGGCCCGCACCTCGAGTTGAAGTGGGCTAAATGCTGTGGCGGATCTCCAGTCCCGTTGAAGGGAGCGAAAGTGGGATTCCCGAATCCCGTAGGCGCCGGCATGTCATCCACCCATGCTGGGTAGGGCTTGCCGTCCGGTGGGATCGCCACCTGCCGAGTCTCCAAGGCCTCCAAGCGGGCAATGAGTGCCGCCATCGGATCGTCCGGACATGGGTTCCAGTCCTGGCGAGGATCTCTAACCACGAGCGCATTGCATGGCCCTTCAATCGGGTCGTCGACCGGGTCGTCGAACTCGGCAGCTCGTGGGATGGCGGGCGGAGCGGCCCTTGGGGCAGCGGGAGGAATCCGAGCGGGGTCTCTCAGGTAGTCACGCCGCTCGGGAGGGTGCGGCGAAACATACCGCGCCCTCTTGCCGTAGGCAATGACCTCTCTCCTTTCGGCGAACACGGCGTAATCACGGTTGCCCGGGAGAGTCTCGTCGAGGAGCGGTTGTTCCGGCCCCTGCTGTCCTGGCCTAGGATCACCGTAGTCAGGCCGCCGTTCTGCAGCGCGCTCGGCGAGGAGCTGGTCAACCAGCTTCTTCTGTTCAGCGAGCTGCTGACGTAGCGTAGCCTTCTCGGGATCCTCCTCTGCCCTCAGCATGGAGGCAGATGGGTCGGCGGGCTTTATAGCCTCGCTGTGCTCTTTTCCTTTGCTGACGTTTCGGCTCAACGTCAGTGCTTCAGTGGGTGCGGGGAGCCCCAGGAGGTTCCTCTGATGACGAGTAACTCTCACCGATGGATCTAACGACGGCTTGTCTTCGGGGGGGAAGCCCCCATCGAGAAGTTCCAAGTCGTTCCCCTCTCCCGACAGGTCAGCCATATTGACTGTCTCCGTCCCTGTGGATATACCCTCAGGGCCGCCCAGTGAATCGGGCTGTCGGCGAATCACACTGAAGCGTAGGGCAGCGTACTGCCCCCATCCATGGATATACACGTGGGGAGTGGCTTCCTCGATAACTTTGCGGAGTACCTGAAAACACTCAACGCATCGTTGTTGGAGGGCCTCGTGGTGCCCAAATGACCCGGGGTGCCGAACCGCGGGGAGCATGGCCAGGTCAATTTGACGGCACTGCTCACCAATATCCTCCAGGTGCGCTTGACTCCCGGGGTATGGCATTTGTAGGCGGTGAAGACAGGAGAGAGTCTCCCGGAGAGTTCGGCGGAAGCATTCGAACTCATCCGGGGTGAGCGATTCGGGTGCATCAAAGCCCGGTCCTGCGACTGGCCAAAACTTCTCAGGGAAGTGGCCCTCTGCAAGGACGGTCCAGAAGCTCCACGACTCAAACTCGGGACCCAGATCTCCTTGGTCCTCTTCAATGGCTGGGAACGGACGGGGAACCGGCAGTGGTGCCGAGGCAGGCCGCCGGGCTGACGGGCTGGCCGGCGGTGAATACGGCGAACAGGCCGATTGGCCTCCATATCCCGGGCCGCCCTCTGAGGGTGGCGGTGCCCTGGCTACCACATCACGATAGGACAGGCCGGCGAGCGAACATCCTGCCGTAGCATCGGTGCTCGCCGAGGGTGCACCAGATCGTGGTTTGACCGTCGGTCCCCAGAAAAAGTCTCCGGCTTCTCCGACCGAGACGGAAGGCACTTCCGGAGGGGCCGGTACCACCCGCAAGCTTGATCCTTGGGGGTCTACCAGGCCCTCGTTACTCCGGATATACCTTCGGAGAGAAGCGGGGATCACATCGATCTCGCTCTCGGGGAGCACGAGGCTGACGTGCCGCATTCCTACCCCTGCCCTTGACTGGCGGGATTGGGGAAAGGGCTCTGTCGCCGAATCGTACTCCGCCTCTGAATCAGAGAAGCGAACCGGTCGGATCTCTGTCCGGAATTCCGTAACATTCTTCCCTCGGCGTCGACGCCTTGCCTTCCTGCCCCTGGGTGGTTCTTCGGGGCAGGGCTGATCTCTGTCCTGGCGTCCTCCGGCCGCACTGGTGCTGGGGCCAAGAGGACTGGAAACCAAGGTGCGAGGGGCACCGGGACAGATATCAAAGGGGACGCGGGGAGAGATGATTCCGGGCAGGACTCCGGGCCGGGATCAGAAGGTGGGATGACCCATGCCTCCTGGATCGGCCACACGGAGTAGATCCCGCTGGTGAATAGCGCTACCGCGAGGTGGTCCGCGGTGGCTACTGCCTGTACCAGCAACCGAGAGTGTCGACCCAACCTGCCTTTGGGGCGGTCGAGGCCTCGATCCAGGTCGGGCACATAAGTTCCCATGCTCAGGATGCGCAGGGGCCTGACGACTGGAGCCAACAGTGGCTTGGGCCAATGCGGCCGCTGTTGCTAGGGCCCCAAGGTGGGCATCCTCCTCCGCTCGTGCCCGACGTTGGCGTCGGGACAAACGAGTCGGGATGAGCGGCGCGGGCAGGTGGAGAGTCTGCTCTTCGACTTGAGAGGCCTGGCGGCGGTGTCGCCGTGGCCTGGCGGGAGCCTTTACCGTAGATCCCTGGAGCGAATCCCGGATAGGGTGATCCCGGACATCTTCCACCTCATCCGCATAGGGAAGGGAACTGTCAGAGCGCTCCGGGGATAAGCTCCCGAAGCGGTTGGACGTTGAGGTGGGCAGCGGTGCCTCCCTGCGCGGCCTTTGGGGGCGGTGGTGGTGGTGAGGTGCAGCCTCCTCAAGGTCTAGGCGAGCCATGTCCCGGGTGGGGATGACTCCCTCTTCCTCATATCTCCGCACCAGGGTGTTGATCACCCTTCTCTGGATGACCTCCGAGGGGGAGAGAGGGCGTGGTCGTCCCGCAATTGCGGCTGCTGGGACGGCTGTGGAACGGGCGGGACCGCGCGGAGTAGCCGCGTCGGTGTTTCCCCTACCTCTGCGCCAGTGGGCGGGTGGCGATCGGGCACTGAATCGGGCGACCTGATTTCTGAAAGCAGGGAGAATGACCCATTAACACTGACAAGAAAAAGGAATCGACAACCAACCATTAGCGCCACGACGCCTTCCGTGGGGGGAACCCAGGCCCTCGACGTTGCGGGACGGAGTGCCCGATGTCCCTTCCCCAGCCCCTGGCGGGTAAGACTGAATGCTTGGCCGGGCAACACGCCGGTCTTCCAACACCTCTGAAAGCCATCGGTCTTCGTATCGAGGAGAAGAGATTCACGTCGGGTTCACCATTTTTCTGTTTCGGTGCAGATGTGCGTCGGGTTACGCTGTTCCGCCAGGACGCGTTCGCGCGTGCACCCGTCAACCCGAGGGGATGGGCGCGCGGCTTGTGGTCCCGCAGTCCCGCTTTCCAAAGGCGGGTGGCATCCATCCCTTATTCAGGGGCGTCTGCTCCTTGATCGAAACCGGGATGATGGGATGTCGGCTCCTCCTTCCTTGGACGTCTCCTCGGAACTCGTCGCCTAATCCGGGTCTCCCTCATAGATTTAAGACATGCTCGTGAATCTCGTTCCCGGCGCCATATCTTCATGGACACCGGTTAATTACGCTGCTTCCGCCCGGACGCTCCAAGGAGTCTGGTTGGGGCAGCAACCTGCGGTGAGAAGGCCGGGTGGCTCTGGGTGCTGGGGGCGTGTCGTAACACTGCGGCTCTGCACGTCTGTCTTCCGTCCCTAATAGGGCTTCTCGAAGGCATGATGGCCTGAGGCATCCCGCACTGGGTGCGGGGAACTGTGTCCCCTGAGGTTTTCCTCAGCTTCCCATGTTTAACACGGGGTATGCCGCGAGTTTAAGGTCCGGCGGGGACGGCATCGGACTGATCAACACGAAAAGTGGATCAGATGACAGAACCCCTTGCGGGGAACCTCCGACGCTAGGGCCAGCGCATGGGCGGCTTCCCAAGTGATATGGAGTGGAGTGAAGTGGCATGACCCCACCGGGATGTGGCGGCCCGGGTAAGGATCAGGATGGATGATGGAGTGAAGAGCTTGGACCCCGTAGAGGCTTCCTACGTACCGCGCGTTAGCACGGATCAAAGTCAACGTAGTTCGGGTATACAGTTTAACGTCATGCTGGACGTCGGCAAGCCGACTCACGAAGGGGTCGAGGCCGCCGGGCGGAGGATTGAACCGAACCACCTCACACAGAGGGGGATGGAACGGCCGGGTGGATCACAGTTTCACGTCATGCTGGACGATGAAAGGAGAAATGGAAAAAGGGGCTGTGGGGAGGCACAGTGGAGATACACACGGGCAGTCTCCCACAGGGGCAGATTCATAGGTGAATCGACGCAAGTGTGAACCCCGGAGGGGTCCACTGATGGACGAACCGACGTGAATACGACCGGGACGACCAGGTGGTGGGCTTGAACCTCAGGGAGGCTTCCTACGTACCCTGTTTAGAAGACAGGGATCAAAGTCCACGTAGTTCATTCTGTCAGGACTTACGCACTTGAGGCAGCCCGGATGCGGCAAAACTCAGTTGGAAGGGACTTGGACTGAAAGTAGGAGACACCTCGATCCCAGTCACACCCTCTACTGGCTTCGGCGGTGGGGGAGCGCAATGGAGATACACATGTGCAGCCCCCCATAAGAAACTAGAGGTTTGTAATACCCTACCCCCGTAGGGAAAAGCCGCTCCCATTAAATCGTCCCTAAAGAGGGGCAATCCCGACATCCCTGCAGAGACGAGCGGGTGGGGGCCACATCCAAACCGGGAGGGACCCTGCGTGCGAGGCACGGGATCGGGTGATGCGGACGGTTTAACGTCTTGCCGGACGAAGTACAGTTTAACGTCGTGTGTTGAGGACGAAGCGGACGGTTTAACGTCTTGCCGGACGAAGTACAGTTTAACGTCGTGTGTTGAGGACGAAGCGGACGGTTTAACGTCTTGCCGGACGAAGTACAGTTTAACGTCGTGTGTTGAGGACGAAGGTGCTTGGCAGTTTAACGTCTTACAGCGCGGACGTGGTACAGTTTAACGTCATGCTGGACAAAACACTTGGCAGTTTAACGTCTTGCAGCGCGGACGATATGCTAGGCAGTTTAACGTCGTGCAGCTTGGACGTATGCAGTTTAACGTCGTGCAGGACGTTGGTGGCCGCCGATGGGTCCGTGTCACTTCGCGCAAGCCTGGAGGGTCGCACGGAAAGACAACGCACGGTGCGGGCACCCAGGATGAAAATCATCGGGCGCCACGCGGGCGGGTACCCTCATGGGGTCAAGGGGGGCGACCCTAGTGGATTGCGCGCAAAAGAGGAGCTTTGCGCGCAAAACAGTAGGTCGGCGCTCAAAACGGTGGGCTGGCGCGCAATTGGGCCAGCCCTTTGCGCGCGGATGATTGAGATTGCGCGCACCGGGCTTCGGACAGCTCGCGGGGGCAACGGATCATTCTCTAACGAATGGCCACTTTGAAGATGGGGGGTGCGCGCAATCGGGTTGGATTGCGCGCACCCGGGGGCAATTGCGCGCAAGAGGCTTCTTTTGCGCGCAAAGGCCTTCGGGTTAAGGATTATTCAAAGGAAAGGAGCCAAGGGGATTGCGCGCGAAGGCGAACCCCAAGGCTCTATTGCGCGAAAGAAAGGAGGTTACCTGAAGATCGGCATTGTGCGCGGAAGGGGTTGGATTGCGCGAACGAGCGACGCTTCGGATTCTGGCAACCTTCAAAACGTCGGGGGTCGCCTTATATTTATAGGCAACCCCGGGCGCGGAATCCCCTTCGCGGGCGCGGAATCAGGACCCAGCGCGCAAGGGAGCCGCGCAGGCCACGGGCGCGCAAAATAGCGCGCCGGCCCAGCGCATTACGCGCATCCCGGGAGGATTGCGCGCCGCGGCTCAACTTTGCGCGCGGGCCTCTGAAATTTCACGCAAGTCCTCCGGGCCCTCCGGAACGTGCCTCTGACTCCAAATATCACTTCGCTTTCCGCATCCGGAGCTTCGTTTGGGAACAACAGACTTTTCCGGCGTCTACAATATCCCATAATTTTCATGGAAATAATAATAAAATATATTCATGGGTAGTATATATTATATAAAAAATGAAACAAGTGGTGTACGTCGCATGAGTCCCATATAATAAAAGTGAGATAAAATCCTTTACATCATTTAGTAAATTTTGAATAGTAATAAAAATGATAGAATCAATTTTAATAAAACTAAAAATATTATGAGAATAATAAATTTCATGATATAATAATCCAATGTGTCTATATATATGCTTCATAGAAGTATGAGAGGTTCATAACATAACATATTTCTCAATGAAGACAATTTGAGATAAAAATACCTTACCACGTTATTAACTTCTGAATCATAAGATCCATGAAAGAACAACATTAAATGAAAAATTAAATACCATGAATGAATATTAATTCATGATATAGCATTTCAAAGAAGAATAATATATACCCAAAAAATGAAATGAGTGGTGAATACAGAATATATATTTCCAAAATAAATGAGAGACTACAAATCCCTTACCTCAAGTCATAACATTCTTCATAAACATTCTATCCTCCCATATAATAAATATAGGATTTGTGTAAATATATTATATAACTAAGATGATATATATAAAACCATGTATTATTTACTTATTAACTTTTATTATCATTTTATTAACAATTCCTTATTAAAGTCACGTATTGGGTAAAAACTGATTCGTCTTCATATATGTTTTGGTTTGATATTTTAGTTCCTTTTACTTTGATCATGGTTCCATAATATCCATAATTTCAAATAGGATATAGATAATATTTATTTTATTTATATATGTATTTATATTAATACATAAAAATAATAGAATGAAAATAAATTATACCATTCATGGATACTGTAATTTGTACGTACAAATAAAATTTGTTTCAATTTTATCGACGGATGGAACGAAATAAAGGAAAATAAAAATTTACATATAAATAATCGTTATAATGAAATATATATCAAATATTTTCTTTAAAATTATCTTTATTTCATTCCTATTAAATTATAATTAAAAAATGAGTCACATCACTTCATGATGTAGTAGTCTATTGTACACACGAGCGATGCTATCGTATTCCCAATGATTAGAAATAAAAAAAGGAATACGTCTTATTACAATTTCATAAGTATATTTATGTCCTAAATATCACACACACACAGATATATATATATATATATACTCTTAATACCTCAATATTTAAATCCGTTAGAAGTAGTTATGGATAATGAATTGCATTGATTCGTGAGGCGGTAGTCCATCGTACACACAATAGACACTTTCATTTCCCATTTAGTGGTAAAAGAGATGGATGTAGGTTAATACACTAATATAATAAAATATTAGTAAATGGGATATAATAATATTGTTATATCATTATAGTTTAGGTATATTTGGTTGATGTGGAATAGGAAATAAAATAAAAAGCATGGTTTTTAACTACACCTCCTCTTCGGAGAACCTCTTTAGATTTACACATAAATCCTTCATAGGAGGATTTTTTAATCCAACAAAGACCAATGGGACTTAAGGAGGGAATAAAGAAAGGTATTTTGTTTTGGATTATGTAAACCAAAATTATATTTGAGTGTGTATTGAAGAGGACAGTAGATGTCATTTTTATGTGGGGAGAGGAACCCATATAGAAACAACATGGAAATTTCCAAAAAGAATCTAAAAAGTTTTTCTCATTCCAAAGAAAAATGCTTCCAAATGACCATAGATTCTAATTAGGGACAATATAAGATTAAGATAGGGCATGAAAATAGTATTTAGACAAGTTTTATTACAATTTTGACCCTTATTGTTTGGTTTAACACAGCTCCCAATAAACCCATTTTAACCTGAACCACAATAATTAATTTCTAATATTATTACTATTCATTTTTTCAAAAGATAAAGGTGAAATTATTAAAATATATTAATTAGTATGATTCCAAATACGGAATAAATTTTTTGAAATTCCATTCACCTATTTGTAAAATTTTAATTTAAAATTAAACTCATAGACACGATGAAAAAACTGCTTTCGAAAGAAAACATTTCCATAAATATAAAATGATTTAATATCTTAATTAAACATGAATTTTATTAAAATGATATAAATTTTTTTAATACAAATATAATTTTAATAATTTTTCTTTTCAAACATTTAAAAAAATGGAACTCAATAAATGCTTTAAATAAAATGGTAATTTTAAAAAAAAACCATCTTTTCACTATTCACTACAAAATTAAAATTTTCTGAAAATTAAATAAAATTAACCATAAGCTAACTTTGACATTTTGATTTAAAAAATAAAGACAATTATTTCAAATAAAAATTTTAATTGTAAAAAATAAATTTTATTATTTGTTCCAAAATAAAATTTAAAACCATTTTTTGACAGAGAAGTATGCTTGAAGCATGTAAAGACTTTATTAAAAATTAAGTAAATGTCTATAAAAACAATTTATTTATAAAAAATAATATAAATAATTTTTAAATTGTATTATTCATTTTAGTATGTCCAAATTTAACGTTACAGTTATAACAATCTTGTTTAAAAATAATATTAATAGTATATTGCGGTTCCTTAAAACATGACAATATATATAACATAAGATATCGAATAATATTAAATTATTTTAAAGAAATATTGAATAAAATATTAGGGTATTAATATATACCAACATCGATAAAATGAATTTGAACCTCCAAATTATGTCACATTTTTTAATGTACAGACACGAGTGCCACATGTCGTTGCCCTAAGCCAGTTGGTCACATGACCTCAACCACACATCCCCATATGCAAGATGCTGCTAAATAGAAACAAGGGTATAATATCTTTCATGGGGTGACTGTAACCTCTTTATTAGAGTAAAAAACAAATGCAAATAAATAAGAAATAACCAAAGGATGATATAACATAATGTGAGTAATTTAGTATCACTAGATGATCAAAACTAAAAATACAATATCAAAACTCAATAGAAGGAATGTCATGCTAAAGTATATGAAAACTATTAAAATGGAACTAGAAATTGAAGACACTAACAACTCCAAAGTTCATCTCAAACCAGGTCTATTTCACTCAACCATGCTCTATCCTAACATAGCCATCTAACACATGGCCTTTTCCCTTATCCTGTCCTACAACCATTAAATCTATCTTGGTACAGATCAGATTGACCATGTTGGGTTTGAGTAAAACATAGTATGCCACCATGAATGACATAACAAACAATATCTTGTCAATAATACTATATGAATTTGTATGAATAATAAAATAAAATCAAAAAATTAAACAATTTACATTTATTCATTTACTCTTTATGTAACCACATATCACCCAGGTTCTCGAGGACATCCGAACTCAATACATATACCTGAATATCATTTATACCACTCATAATTCATAATTTTAATCCATTAATACCGTTCATATTTTCATTATCCACAATTTAATGTCTATGTTACCATTCTTTATTTCAAAATTAAAAGACCATGTTAATTCATATTAAATAATACATGATTGAATTCCACTATGGTCATTCATCATTTCTTAATGGAATTCCATTGTTACCATTCATAATTTCATAATCCATGATTGAATGTCCATGTTACCATTCATCATTTCACAATTTAATGGCCATGTTACCAATCATATTTAATAATACATGATTTAATTACAACATTAAAATTCATCATTTCATAATTGAATTCCATAGTTACCATTAATGTTTTCCATTACATGGATGAAATTCCATCTTACTATTTCACTATTTATAATCACATATTTCAAAATTTTATTGTTTCACATATATCACAATATTATATTTATCAAAACAACCCATTCATTAATTCTAAAAATTAGATAATCAAATATAATGATTATATATTCACATCATTCCAATAATTAATTCAATAGGTAATTAATGACATCTATCCCATTAATTAATTTAATAATTAATTAATTCAATAATTATTCAATTCAAAATCTCAATATAACATAATGAATTCAAAAATTAATTATTACCTTTCATAATCACAGTATATCAATGATCCTCTAATTAATTCGATTTTTAATTAATCAATATTCACAGTCCCTTAATTAATTAAATCACCAAATTAATTAATTGAATTAGAAAAATCAACTGCTAAATGAACCCTATAAATTATGAAAATACGTACTCCTATTTGAAACCCTTACTACGTGATTCGTTATATAGGCCACCTACATCAATTCTTTTAAGAACGATCACACAACAGGGAACCCCAATTTGAATTTGATCGATCAATAATGTCATGAAGAAAACAGTCTATACAAGTAATCGAAATTCATGATCAAACAAAATAAGATATCTTAAATCTAGTTCTAAATATAAAAATCCTGTATCAATATTCAAAAAACTATTTTTCTAGAACCAAATAATAGAAGATACAACCCACCAAAATAATGGGAGAATAAGATTATAGAGATGAGAAATCAATCCGTATAAAACCACATACCTGAAACAGTGAAGATCATAAAACTGGTATTCAGATCTTCAAGAATGGAATTTTTAGGGACATGGAATCCCTTCGGTAGGATATTGAATCGTGAGATATCTATTATGGGTCATGCTATGTAATTTGTGGTTATAATACAGGGGATCAAAGATTTTTTAAATAAAAATTGTGGGATTAAAGTCATGTATGAATGTTTTGTTTCTTAGGGAACATGGATTCCCCTAACCATACACATTAACCTTGTGCCTCTTTTAGGGGATGCACAGTTTTTCAATTAGGGAACACAGTTTGAAAAACCTTTTAGTAGATACGAAAAAACCATATGTACAGGGTTGCATAGTTTGTAGGACTAAGGTACACAGTTGGAGGAAACCATGCACCAACCATAAACTGCCCTCTTCATTGCGTTCTCCAATTTTCCCCCTAACACAGCCAAAAGTAAAATACAAATTAAATGTACTCAACAAATAGAGAAATTGTTCATATAAAGGATACCGATAAATCTTTTTGAAGGTATGGGGTTTACAATCTCCCCACCTTATAATATCCCATCCTCGAGCTATATTCCCATGAATCTCTAAGAATCTAATTTCAAAACAATAGGCCACTATGCACTCATATTATCTTCTCTCTCTCATGTTTCCTCCTGAACAAGAACATGTTTCCATGATACGAGAACTACTGAGAAGGTATTTACCCTCAACAATTTATAACTACAATCCAACACACGAATCATACAATCCTCAAAGGATGTATTTGTATCATGATCAAAATCATCCACCTTGATCAAATGATAATGGTAGAGATGATAAGGTTGAAGTTCTGACACATGGAAATCATCATGCATAGCACTGTATCACTCTGTAAGAGCCACTCAGTATGTTGTCGACCTAATTCTATCCACAACCTCAAACGGTTAAATGTACCTAGGAACAAACTTTCCCTATTTACATATCCTGTGGTGACCCGATCTTGAAAACACCAAAAGGAATACATGATCTCCTTCTTTAAACTCGTAGGGCCATCTACATCTATCAACATATGGATTCATTATAATATGAGACATATCCATACATTTCAGAATATTTTGTACCTTTTCCAATGTCTCCAGCCTGAGACTCAGTCCCAATAGCTCAGACTCACCTACCTGCATCCATCATAGAGGCGATCTGCATGGCCTAAGATAAAGATCCTGGCATGTTACCAACTGAATAGTTACCTGATAAATATTCTTATTGGAGAGATACACTAGTTCAAGATTCTTCTCCCAATACCCTGCAATGTCAATAACAGAATCTTGCAACATATCCTCAAAGACCTATATAGTACACTCTATCTACCCTTTTGTCTTTGGGTGGTAACCCATACTCTAGAAAACCAACATATCAATAACCTACTATAAATCCTTCCTGAACCACTTAGTAAAACATGAGTCATTATTTAAAATAAAAATATATGGAACCCCATTTAGATAGACAAAATTTTAAACATATAATTCTCCTAATTACCCCACCGATAAAGTCTCCCCCACAAGAAAGAAGTAATCTACTTTGTTAAACATTCAACAATAACCCAAATAGAATCATTATTCCAAGGTGTCCTTGGGATACCCACCACCAAATCCATGGTAATATCATTCCACTACCATTTCGGAATGGTCACTGGCTGAAAAAAACCACCTGATCGTTGATTCTCATCCTTCACTTTCTAACAAGTGTCACATCATGTCACAAACCCCAATATCTTACTTTTCATGACCATCTACCAAAACTATCATGGTAGTTCATGTTATATTTTTTGTCACACCTAGATGTACCACCCATTTTGAGGCATGAAACACATGCATAATCTCCTCTCTCATGCTGGTACACACAACAAACTAATTAACCACATAGATGATTTCATATAATTTTAGAGACTTAGATGACGATGTCTCTCCACCTTTAAGGCCTTCCCCCAAGGTCAAGCATTCCAGAAATTCATACTTTATATAATTGATCGATCACAAAATTATAGAATCTATTGAAACTGATATGATATTCATATGATTCTAACTCTCCTAAACCATAACATGAATATCATCTAGAAAAGTCATCATATTCCACTTTTTACTAGAATTCTTATTATCCTGAGTCTATGTTTTCATACTTAATGCGATAACCACACTTTTTACCTTACTAGACATATATACGATCTCAAAATTAAATGACTGCATATACTCAACAAATCATTACTTCTAGATATTAAAATATCATTGGGTAAAGATATAATTTAATATATTTGGATATTTATAAATATAAAACTTCTCACCCAACAAATTATGTCACCAAAATATTTAATTATGAACCACTATAGCCATCATGAGGTCATGAATAAGGTTTTTCTTTTCAAGTGGACTCAACTTCTAAGACCAATAAGCCACAAATCGATCTTCTTATATCAACACTACTCCAATTATAGTTCCATAAGCATCAAAAAATAACACATACTCTTCACATGGATCTGTTTGGATAAAAATTGGTGATAATGTCAAACACTTATTCATCTCCTAGAAGGAATCCTCACATTCTCTTGAGAATTCAAAATTTACCCCCATCTTGGTCAGACCTGAAATAGTGCTTTAAATCACGAAAATTCCAAGGCGAATCTCCGATAATATTATGAAAACCCCGTAAATCTATAGATATGTAAAATTTGGTTGGGATACTCCAATGAAACAACTACCTGGACCTTATCCATGTTTACTAACACACCCTCTTATGAGATGATGTGACCCAAGAAATGTACGAGATTAATCCAAAATTGAAACATAGATAGCATGGAATATAGATGATTCTCTTTAATTGTACTTAAGATGATGTCAATTTGTTGGGCATGTTCATAAAGAGTCTTATAGTACACCAAGATAAAATGATCCATCTAATAATGAAAGATAGTATTTATTAAGGCCATATATATTATTAGTGAATTATTAATTCCAAATGGTATTATAATGAAATCATATAGGCCATAACTACTTATAAAAATTTGTAATCAATATATAAGAAATATTAACACCCAACTGATGATACCCTAATCTCATGTCAATCTTTGAGAAAATAAATGACCATATCAACTGGTAAAACAGATCAATGATTCACGGAATAGGATACTGGTTCATCATACTCATTCAGTTCATATTCCGATAATTGAAACATAAGCATAGAGTATGATCGTCCTTATTAAAAAAAACTGGTGAACCCCCAAGTGATGTACATGGTTAGATAAACCCATTTCTTCTAACTACACTAGTTGAGTCATTATCTCTTGATTATTTGTTGGTTATATTATATACAGTGGAATATAATCTATCGTAGCATCTGGAAAGAGATCAATAGTAAATTCAACATCTCTCTCAGGTTGAAACCTTGAGGAGTCTTTAGGAAACCCATTCAGAAACCACTCAACTATTGGTGGAAATACACCATTGTTTACTCCATCTATATATAGAAACATACCAACAACTTGGCATATGTTATCTCCCAATTTATGATCAATTGGCACTTCTTGACCTATCTAGATAACTCAATATGTATTATTAATATAGTTTCCACCCTTAGGAGATATAAAAGCCACTTTCCCTTGGTAATAATCTATATGGTCTTGGATTTATAGAAACCAGTCCATACCCATAATTAGATAAAATATCACCATGTAAAGGATTTAAATATACCACCAAAATTATACTACCAAACCTCAGGAGAAAATACATTACACAAGTATATGTATCTAGATCGAACTCCCAATAGTGTATCTATCGTCAGCACCCCATTCACAAACTCCACTTCTAGGATCAAACCATTCATAAGTTGTGCAGAAATAAGTTAATGGGAGGTAAAATTATCAAACAAGGTACTAGCTAGAATAATAGCTATGAGAATAGTATCCCTCACTATCAATAGTCTAGCCACACTATCCACTAGAGTATACTCAATGGGATGGAACTATCCCTCCCATCCTCCGTGAAATGCATTCTGAACTCCAAGAGATTCACCACTCTACTAATATGGGTGCTCTTTCCCAAAATCACCACATCCACTACATCTACCTCCCCAACCAGTAGAACTCCAACTTACAGAACGATGTGGTGCAAAAAAAACCATTATCGAACCCTAGTTTTTTCTAGATCCTCCATCACTTCTTATCTGTCATGGGTTCCTCCAGAACCTATGAAGGTGTCCCATATTTCGGAAAGACTGACACTCCATTGGTGGTTGGGTGCACTATGTTCTGAATTTTCCTAACTTACGACACCAGTGAAAGATCAGATGGGCAAGGTCCTACGTAACTGAACCTTCCCCCCATAATACTCCCTTTTATGTTACCCTAATTAATATTCTCTTAAGGAAACTTCATGATCCTAGAAGATGTACCTCTTAACCATTCTGAATATACTATAAGTGTTTAACTTGCATCCTCCTTTAGTTTCTCCTTAGAAATGGTTGTTTGATCCACCACCATAGAAAATATCATTAATCAAATTAGGTTAAATTGGGAGTCAATATCACATTTATGACCATATTGAAAATCTCTCATTGTATACATTTCATATCCTTCCAATTCTAGATACAAATGATACAAATCTGTATAGCTTACAAAATAGTTCATCAAATACATACTCACCTGATTCAACTGCAAGAAATCAGATGCTCTCTCCTACTATAACATATCTTGATATAAGTGATCAAAGAACATATTCAATAAGTAATTCCATAACATATCTTCTGCTTTTCCAGTGTGAAAATAAATGTCCCACCAATTCCTTACTGATCCTTGTAGAATAAAAGTATCCAACTTTACCCTACTCTATGCCAGAGTCTCTAAATAGTCAAATATATTCCGGATAGATTCAAACTAGAACATGGATTCCTCAGGTCCACCATCAATAGTAGAATTCAGAGGGTGTTGCAACTAAAAATAACTCTTTAGGAAAGACATTCTCTTCTCAACCCACCTTGGATATCTTTCCTTGAATTGCATTTATTGAGCAATCTTGTCTCAGAACTACTCCCATACTTCCTCAATTGGTACTATCATTTCCTCCTGTTCCACTAACAATGGAGCATCTTTATTCATATCCTCCTATCATCATCTCAACAAGAGTTATCTTTGAGGAACATATATACAATACCGGAAACATATCTCATGACACAATAGACAACATAACCACAATTATGGTAAACAAAATTTGTCACACCAATTCATTTACCCGACCCCTACCACAACGTCAAAACCTAGGCCCTATCAATACCCTTTACCATCCAACACCTATGTAATGATTAACAAAAGGGTAAAATCATTCTCATTATCCAAGTTTCTCATTTAGGAACCCATTTATTCTCATATTTCATCATTTTTTATAATATATCGCAATTTATTATGGGGCACCATTTTCATTTCAATTTCAGTAGAAAGAAAAATAGTTGCAGTTCAATAACATACCTAAAAACCATTTTATTTTGCGCGACTAAAATTATGCATGTAACAAAATAACACTAAGTTCCTAGAATGTTTATTGCAACTAAACTCTTCTATCATACCATACCACAAGTAAAATTTTAGAAAATTTTAGAAAACATTGTCCAATCACACCATAAGTGTGTCACCCAAGGTGAAATTACATCAACTACAATAGAGAACAGTAATAAAATGAATCCCACCATTGGTTATTGTTTTACCTCCCTCACATGTGTCAGATACTCCAAGGAAATATCTCTTAACCTTGTAATTTATCTTCCTAGTCTCCTACCTTTACAATATAGTACAACAAAAGAAAATAAAAAAATGGTCTCTGATAACACTTTGTGACATCCAGACCCAGGCTCCACACATTGGTGCCTAGAGTCAGTTGGTATGATGTTCTCAAGCAAGCCTCTTCATATGCTAGAGGCTTACAACTAGCATCAAGGATGTAATATCTATAATGAGGATACTATACACACATTATCAGATTAAAAAACTAGTGAAAATAAATTAATAATAACCAAATAATGATATAACGTAACTTGAATAATCTAGTATCACAAGATGATCAAAATTGGAAATATAATATCAAAAAAAATAGGTATGTCATGATAAATTACATGCCAAATGTAAAAATGAAACTCAAAAGTAACAAATCTTATAACTCCCTAGTGGGTCATAGACCACGTCTGGTTCCCTGAACCATGCTCTATCAAGAATCAGTAATCTAACACATGGATGTTTCTTTTTATCCATTCCTATAACCATGAAATCTATTCAGTTACTGATCAGGAAGCCCAAGTAGGGAGTGATCACAACTCTATAGGCCACCACCAATGGAATCTAAAACAATATCAAGTCAATAATAGTGTATGAATTTTTAGAAATAATAAAATACAAGAAATAATGAAAACAATTTATATTTATTAATTTACTCATTATTTAACCACATATCACCTTGGTTCCCGAGGACACTCGAAATCAATTCATATACCCAAATTTCATTTTTACCACTCAAAATTCATAATTGAATGCCATTGTTACCATTCATATTTTCATAATCCATGATTGAATTTCTATATTACCATTCATCTTTT
Organism: Viscum album; assembly: GCA_963277665.1. Classification (NCBI taxonomy): domain Eukaryota; kingdom Viridiplantae; phylum Streptophyta; class Magnoliopsida; order Santalales; family Viscaceae; genus Viscum; species Viscum album. The sequence goes on along the minus strand of OY728153.1, from coordinate 308,073,628 downwards.
AATAATAGAATGACTATGTTACCATTCATATTTACTAATACATGATTTAATTACACTGTTACCATTCATCACATAATAATTGAATTCCATTGTTACAATTCAAATTTTCAAAATCCATGATTGATTGTCCATGTTACCATTAATCATTTTGTAATTGACTGACCATGCTACCTTTCATATTTAATAATACATTATTGAATTCCACTTTTACAACTCATCATTACATAATTTAATTCCATTATTACCAGTAATATTTTCTTAATCCATGTAATATTTTGAATATTCATATCATTCAACTAATAAATTCAATAATTAATTAATCACATCCATCTCAATAATAAATTCAAAAATTAATTAATCAAATTTATTCCATTAATTAATTAAACAATTAATTAAACCTATAAATTAATCTTAATATCCTAGTAATTAATTGCAAAATTAATTATTCAATTCAAACTCCAAATATTTCATTATTAATTCAACAAAGAATTATTGAATTCCCAATCTTAATATCACATAATTAATTTAATAATTAATTTTTTCACTTGCATAATCAAAATATCTAAAAAATTAAATCAACAATTAATTACCTCGATTCATAATTTTTAATATCACATATTTATTTAAAAAATTAATTATCCATAATTCACAATCCCACAATTTATTAATTTACCATATCAATTAATTCAATTAGAGAACAAAATTGATAAATGAACATTATAAATTTTATAATTATATACATTAAATTGAAATCATGACTATAATATTTGATTCATAGACCACTAACCCAAATTTTTCATTGAATTGATTTCTCTAATGTGAAACCCAATTTAAAGAAGATAAATCAAGAACATGATGAAGAACACGATCTAGATTCAAAAAATAATTCTATGATGAAAACTATTTTCTAAATCTAGATATAGATCCAAAAAGACTAGATCTAAATTCCAAAAATATAATTCTAGATAAAAAAAACCTAACCTAGAAAAATACTTGGAGTAGAATGAGAGAGAGATGAGAAATCAATTAGGAATAAACCACATACCCGAAGAGGTGTAGATCTTCCAACCGGGCATTAGATTTCCATGAATGGCGGTTTGAGGGCCTTAAAATACCCATGGGAGGCTCTGGAATCAAGATAAATTGATTATTGGTTGATCTGGGGAGTTTAGGGGTATATGATGAGGGTTAAGGAATTTTTTTTAAAAATATAAAGGGATTAAAATCATGTATGCACTATTTGATACACATGGTGCATGATTTTTCCTAACTGTGCGCCTCTTATAGGGGGTTCAATGTTTCTCATTTATGGTGATCATTTTAAAAAAACATGAACCCACCATTCAAATACCCTATGTCCCCGGTTTCATAGCTTGCTGGCCTGGAGTTCACGGTTATGAAAAAATGTCTTCCAAACGTGTGCCAACCGTGCATTGGCCTCTTTCTTTCGTTTTTCTCAAAATTTCACCCAAACACACACCAAAGTAAAACCAAAATAATTTTTTTTCAATATATGAAAAAAGTGGATCCGTAAATGTGCATGAGAAAAATCAACGAAATGTTGGGGGTTTACACTTTGATATAAATATCTATGGACACTTCAACCTCATGAAACCCTCAAGTTCCTTTGTAGTTTTCTCAAGATGCTGTTTTCAACATAAAACAATGATCTATTGGGTGTTCTTATATCAAATAAAATTTTCTCTAGGACCCAGAATCTCCAAAGGTTATTACTCATAAGAAAGATTATGATCCAGTGGTATGATCATTGAATTCAGTATATGTAAAGGGTCATCTCTGTACTTTCCTAGTATAGATTCATGAGACACATTATGAGCTTGAGATAGGTTCGGTGGAAGCAATAGAAGATATGATACCATCAATACTAGATATATAATATTGAAAGGGACAATATACCTAGGGATTATATTTTATTTCAATATAAATTTAATAACATTATTCTATATAGAAATTTATATAAAACCTATCTTAGCAACTTCAATATTTAGATCAAATTTATTATTATCAAAATAATTTTATTATCTAGTTTATTCTTCACTTATATGATCACATATTTTACTAAACATCCTTACTATTTATTTAAACAACTCAATTCTGAATGTATTTATTTCTACAACTTCATCCAAGAATATTTTTGTTCTATGCTGCATTCTATTGGCTGATTCATAAAGAGAAATATAAATTATTCCATGGAAGCTATTATTATTATAAGACATTATTATAGGAAGTTGTTGATCCTAAGCACCATTAAAAACCAAAAAAAAGATCTCATAATACCCTATAAGTTCTAATTTTGTATCTCAGACTATCTATATGTTTGATGATTATGCACATTGTTATAACTCAATTCTTTATCGATAACCAAATGATGGACTCACGGGAACATTGATGTAACCTCATATCCCAATCAAATACAATTTAATGTGCTACTCCATAGAATTTTTCCACTTCAATAATATATATCAGGTAAACACAGTATACAGAAAAATACTCTTGTACAATAACTAATTGTGCTGACATCATAAGGTAATAGACTATAACTAATATAGTATTATTCCATTTTGATGTTTTTAGGTGTACAACAACAAAATAAATATAGATGTTTTTTCATTTCCATTATTGTATTGATAATGGTAAAAATATCCCCTTAGAATTTTGTCACTCATCATAAAATTTTGAACAACACATGCATCTAGATATAAACTCTAAAATATCTCTATTCATTCTATCCCACTGAAAATACTATTTAAAAAATGAATTCTTCTGTTTTTACTTTCAAGATGAATGGAGAATGAAGAAATATGTGCCTACTCTAACATCTCATTTTTAAAATATGGTATAAATGGGACATAGACATGGTTCTTAGACCATATTATTCCATCAAAATCGATGTCAAACTAAGGAATATTTCTCACCATCAGCTATAACTATAGATCTTATTTTTGCACCTCTTTAATCATCTATTGGATTAATGGTTGAACGCTTAATTTAGGATGATAATATTTCCCCCCTTACTTCATTTTTTTAGATCCATCCTTTAAATATTCTTAAATATTATATTTTTTATGACTCTTATCATATATAATATAGCCTGATCCTTTTGACTCAAAATAATCAACCACCTTATTCGCTTTCCCGAGGTGGTAATGTATAGAGTATTCATAATATTTAATTATATCCAAAGATATAGTATGGTTCATGTTGAAATCCTTATGAGTAGTTATATACATTAAAATATTATGATCAGTATATATATCCCAAATTTCTCCATAAAGATAATTCCTACACATCATTTGTTACACAATTACCATATTAAATCAAAATCATGAGTTGAGAAATTATTCTCATGAACCTTCAATTCCCCTAAGGAAACATCTATCACCAGATTATTATTCAGTAGGATTCATCCCTGCCACATCTTTGATGTGTCACTATAGATTACCAAACCTTCGAAACTATAGAGTCATGTAAGAATAAGCACAATGACTAAAATTCTTGAAACTTTATTCACATTTATATTTCCAATAGAAACAGGTCTCTTATCTATGTAAACTTGGATATTGGACTAGACTATTGTAAGAAATTATCAAAAAAACCCATCTATAATATGCTACGAGACAAAGAAAACATCAGATATAATTCATAGAAATATTTCTGGACCAACATTCAATATCCTCCACCTTTGATGGATCTACCTGTATTCCACTTCCTCAGATTATATGATCCATCAAATTACACATATAATAGGTAAAATTCGCAATATTTAATTTTTTTGACATTTTACGCTTCATTAGGGTCTTCAACAAAATTCCCAAATGATATTCATAACCTTAGTTTCTCTTTTAATAGATAACAATATCATTTTAATATAATACCAAAAATTGATCAAGGTAATATCTAAAAACTCTATTAATTAAATAATTTATCATAACTTGTTAAATAGTAATATCAAATGGTATCAATCCATATTCATAGTTCTCATTACTTGTATATAATGTTGTATTCTGTATATATTCTCTCTTAACCCTCAATTGATGATATCGAAAGTGAAGATCAATCTTAGAATAGTACTTCTCTTAAGTGAATTGGTAAAAAAAATAATTAATATTTAGTATAGGATAGATTTCTATAATTATGATATTGTTTAGTTCTCGATAATCAATGTAGCATCACATCAATCATTATTTATTCATAACAAAATAGACCCAAAGTTACACAATTTTTAAATTGAATCCCTTGTCAAAATTTTCAATTATTTTCTTCTATAATTGTTTCAAATCTATCTTGACCATGTATGAGTTATATTTAGAGATCAATATCATGTTTCAGTTAAATACTTGTCAAATATTCTATAAAGGCATTAAATAAATTCCATATAATAGTCATATTCTTGATGTAGATATTCTACATAACAATATGAGATAAGAACCTATTTTTAATAGGAATAAAGATCCATAAAATAGATGGGGTTTCCATTAGAAGTTCATATTTATCATTACACATATAGACGATCATAGGTTAGTTTGGAAAATCAAACATGGCTACACTTCTATAGAAATTAATTTGGGATTTATGAAGATACATCCAATCCATGCATACTATTACATCAAATTAAATTGGATGGAGAATAATAATATTTATAAGAATCATATTCCAACATATTTTAACCAAATAATAAACATAGGCTTGATATGTAATCCTCATTCCATTAAGGGGTTTCACTGATAATTCAATATCTAATAATTTAGGGTATAAATTAGAATTCCTTGAGAATGTTCCTAATATAAGAGAATTCAAATAAGTAATCTCAAATAGGGTACATCAATATTTAAGCATACATATTACAACATGAACATTAGAATTATATCATCAATACCTTTATAAAACCCAAATGATTTTCTTATCCAACAAATATCATTAACTAGAGGGGTCAATAATTTATAGGTTTTTTAAATTGTGACACATTTTTCTCAATATATGACACTTTAGGTATATCATATTTCATTCAATGTAAAAATCTATTCAAATACATATTGATGGTTCAAAATAATTTTTTGAACTTTCATAACATATCCCTTATAATTGTAAAACAATGTTGGAACTAAGGAATGTTTTTTTGCACCTGGAGACGATCAATTATATCTTAATGAAATATTTTAAAAGTTATTAACCCTAGGTACATCTGTTCCAGAGCCACATTAACTAATAGTATTCAAACATATATGTAATTTATTAGAAATCCCTTTATCTATCCTTTATAAAAATGATAGTTCATTTTCCTATACTTTGGGTTATCCTTAGACATATCTATATACATATCTCTATATATATCCCTATAGATCTCACTATTGTTTTATAATCCTATCATCTAAATATAAAATAAATATTTATATAATACCAACTAAAGTGACTCATTCTTCTCAGTCATATATATTACATCTTAATAGATTAATATTCATTATATAACATAATCATTCATTCCAAAATCACATGGGTCTAGTGTCTTTGAAAGTATGGTACATAAACTTGTGGTTCATAAGTGAACTACATCATGTACCACTAAATTACTCATAAGTAAAACCCTTCCTAGGCATATAATTCATAATGTCTTACTTCGTAAATAAGGGAAAAGAAACAAATGAAATAATGATATGATATTATCAATAAGGTTAAAAAATTGACATGTCAATATGACCTGAGCATAAGTATATCATAAGATGATAATAACGTTTAAAAACCATAACCTGTATATCATAAATCATAAAATTGATTTATTGAAATAGTTTTGGAAGTTCATAAGACATGAATCATAATAGAATCAAATAACATGACCCTTGAGGGAATAACGATGAGATAATTAATACATTAGTTTCAAGAACATAAGCATATAATATCATTTCCTTAGTATTAATGGATTATATCCTAAAATATTATAATGGAATTATTACACTCCCTAAACCATTGTTGTAGTCAAGGTTCTCACCCAAGGCTATCATAGTGGATTTGTTTCACTACCCAAACCATTATAGTAGAAATTGTTCACTCCCAGGACTATCATATTGGAAAAAGTCCCATAATAAACTTGGTTCACTACCCTTTCCACGCTTGTTTATCACATGAGATATCAATTTTTAGGAAATTTATTAGATAGAGATATAGGTACCACCCATATTATGATCCTTACTTTTTGGTTTCATAAGATCATAAAACATTCATCATATTAAAACCCATGAAAAGAAATAGGTTTAATAAACATTTCATCATAACATAACCCAAGTAAAAGAAATGGGTTCAAGAAATATTTCATAATTTTATCACAATATAACTTGGGGTAAAGCACAAGGTTTCATAAAAATTTCATCATTTAGTCATAACATAACCTATGGAAAGGGAATGATCTAAATAAAAAAAATTATTTTTATAATCATAAACCATCCAAATAAAAATGGATGATATCATTTGATTATATCCCTAGTAAATCATATACAATAACAAAGTTTGTTATCAGTGATGGATATAAATTTTATAAAAATATCATTAATTTATTTGAGGAAAATATCCTTTCCATTTTGAAAACACTTATTTAAAATATAAAAATTTAACAAATGTTAAATAAAAAATTTCATTTTTAAATAACATTGAAAAATTTAAATAATATTTAAGTAATTTAACAATCATGATAAAAGAAACTATTGTTCATTTCATTGTAGTTAAAAAATATATTACTTTTACATTTTTGATAAAACTTCAAACGTACATCATTTAAAAAGTAACAAGAAGAATATTTTTAAATCATTTTTTAAAAATAGATACATGGGTAATAAATTATTTAAATGATCACTGAATAATAGTAAAAAATTTATTTAGAACATTTGTTTTTGAAAAAACATGGATATGAAAGAAAAAAGGTTTTCTATTGAAGAGAGAAATAAATTAAATTTTACATAAAAACATTATTTTGGAACCTTATGTACATAAATAGGGGAAAACAAAGGAAAAATGTATTTTCATTAAATAAATATTGGATAAGAAATTTAATTACATTGTTGATATATAGATCAAAATATTTAATTATTGGAATCATAATCACAAACAATCTCGATAAGCTAAGAGATTGTAATATAAAACCCCTACCCCTTTGGTAACTATTGAATCACAAGACACAAGAAATATAAAATTAAATATAGATATTTATATCCAATAATTTTTATGAGAAGTGCCATAAAATAAATTAATGGTAATTATATACACCACATAAAAGAAACAAGTTCTGTATAAGGAATGTGTCCCACAAAAATAAAAGTGAGATAAAAATTCATTACATGATTTTGTATATTTTGAATCATAATACCAATGGAATAATAACATTAAATGACACATAAAATATAATTATAATAAATAAATACATGATATTAAATATCAGAGACATTATATATATTCATCATAAAAAATATATGTGCATAACATAACATATGTCCTAAAGAAGAAAATTTGATAGAACACTTACCACTTTGGTTACTTTTGAATTAGAAGCTCCAGGAAAGAATAAATTCAAATGAGGATATAAATATCATGAATAATAAATAATGATATAAAATTTAAAATTTCCATTATATACAACAAATAAATGAAATTAGCGTGAATATGACATATGTCACCCATAAATAAAAGAGATATTAGAAATAACTTACCACAACTCTCGACTTATTTTGTACACATTTGAAACTGATATAAAATAAATATAGTTTTATTATAGATATATTAAAAAAACAATACCAATATATATCATACCATATATGACTTTATTTTTACATTTTATTACCAATTTATTAACAATTCCTTATTAAAATCATGTTTTGGGTAATAATTACTTCATTTTTCATGTATATTTTTCTTTGGTATCTTTATTACTTTTACATTGATCATGGTTAATCATCTCAAGGATATAAAAAATTATATAAATTTAATTTATTTTAATTATATATTTATTTAGAGTAATCTATTAAAGTTACTGATAGAGAAATAATTTAAACATTCATAGATACGGTAGGTCCTACATGCACATGAATGATGATTCCATTTTCTAGATTGATGGAAGAAAATAAATATAAATAATTAATCAAATTTATATAATAATTATGATTTAATATATATCACATATTTAAATTAATATTACCCTTATTAACTTCCATTTATATTGTAAGTAAAAAAATAATTCGCATCTCTGCGTGAGACTGTAGTCTATTGTACATAAGAGTGACCTTATCATAATCCCATAAAATAAAAATTTATAAAGAATATGTGATATTATGATTAAATATGAATATTTGTTTAAAAAATATCATATATATAATTGTAATCCATTAATGTATTTATATTTTAGAATTCACGATGGAGTATGAACTACATCGGTTCGCATGGTGGTAGTCTTCTATACAGACGATCGACAATCTCATTTTCCACTTGGTGAAAGAGGAGATGGATATTAGTTAAGTAAAACAACCTAATAAAATAAGATTTTATTTTAGATAATAATTTTATTATATAAATATATTTGAGTTATATTTTATAGAGTTTTTGAAGAAATAAAATAAAAATACATGGCATAGAATTATACATATTCTTCAGATAACCTATTTTGGTTTACACCTAAAGCGTTATTATAAGGGTTTCCTAATCATAATAAGACCAACATGACATTGGTAGGGAATTAAGGAATTGATATTTTTAGGTATTTTATAAACTATAAGGATCTTTTAGTATTTATAGAAGACAATAAGAGATGTTATTTAATAATTGGGGAGATGATCCGACTTGGGAATTTTCCATAAGAATACAAAATGATAAAGTAATTATCAAGAAAAATGCTTCCAAATGTACTTTTATTTTAATTTGGGACAATATGATGTTGAATTATTCCCATAAATAATATTAATTCATGTTTTATTTCCAATATTACTCTTATATGTTAGTTTTACCCCTGGTAAACTCGTTTTAACTTTAACTACAGTAATTAATTATTTATATTTTAACAATATATTTTGACCAAAAATTATATTAACCTTATTATATAATTTTAATATTCTAATTCAAAAAATTAAATCTATTTTCAAAAATTCCATTCACCTAGTGGAAAATTTTAATTTAAAATTAAACTCGAAGATGCGGCGAAAAAAATATTTTCGAAATAGAAATTTTTCGTGAGAAAAGAATGTTTTAAGATCAGATGTCAACATGAATTTGATTCAAATGAAATAAATTGGTTTAATAATAAAATAATGAAACTAATTTTACATTTAAAACATTTTTAGAAAATATGTGACATTGTAAATTCATTAAACAAAATGCAATGTTTAGTAAAAATCGGTATTTTTAACTATTCACTGAAAAATTAATGCCTTCAAAAAATTCTAAAAAACTCACCCTCAGATAATTTTGAAATGTCGATTAAAAAAATGATGTTAATTATTTTCAAATAAATATTTAGGTTGTTTAAAATTTTTAATATAACATTTTTTCATAAATAGTAATATAAATAATATTTTTAGAAAAAAGTATTTTCAAAGAAAAGAATGACATTACTAAAAATTCAGTGCTTATTTATAAATATATTTCCCTTATCTAAAGAATTTATTACTAATTTTAAAAATGTGGTTATTCCTATCTATATATCAAAATTTAAAGGCTATATTATAATGGTTATATTTAAATATTAATATTACCATGTATATCGTAGTTCTTAAAAAATTAGTGTTTCCTGAAACATAACTTATCAAAAAAATTAAATTTATATAAATGAAAATTTCATAAAATGTCATGGTATTACCTAGTATTTTATCTATAACTCCCAATTTTAATGTCTTAAAAAAATTAATAATTTATAATTCTAACCATATTCATATATCAAAAAACTGTTATAATTCCTTTTAAATCATAAAACCCATAAAATTTTGGTTTCATTCAATAAGAAAAATATATCAGTTACCTCATAAAGATGAGAATACATATAATTTTAATTAAATAATAATTAAAAGTAAAAATTACAATAAAAATTTAAAAGTATATTCTTCGAAAAAACTATTTGATAATGTCAAGGAATATTCATAATGAATAAGGGTCATGAAAACATGGAAATCCATCCACGAAATATATGTTAAAAATATTTTACACTTTAGTAATAAAAATCAGAAGTGACAAATTTTGAGGAAATTTAAATGAATAATTTATAAAACCATTGTGATATGTAAAGTATATATTTAAATTTAAATTCAATATTTTTGTTAATAATTCTGAAACATTTTAAAGGACATAATTATAGAAGAGACATATTTTGTGAGGGGAAATTTAAGAAAAAAAGGATTTAAAGGGAAAATACTTATGACTTTAGTTACTTTTGAATCAAAAGATCTATGAAAAAGAGAACATGAAATTTCTTTTTAAACCAATTTGATTTTATTAAATTAATGATAATTTAAATTAATAAAACCATATATACCTCTTAAAAATAAAAACATGTGGTGAAAATGACATCAGTCTCAATGAATGGAAATTGAGATATGAAATCCATTTCTTTGAGTCCTGACTCATTCCATACATTCTATAAATCTTGAATAATAAAATTTTATAAACTTTATACTCTATTAGGAACCTATTTAATGAAAATTACCTTAGCATAATACATTTTATATTAATTATTATAATAAATTAATTAGTTTCTTAATCATTTAAGTTTACATCAATATTTTTGCGGACGTTCAATTCATTTTTTCAAAACAACATTGGTAGACTGACCATGTTAAAAGGGTTAATGGATAAATAATATCAAAAGTATTAATAATTACATAATTTTTATATTTATATAGTTAATTAAAATGATCAACCATCCACGAATGGCTGACATAAAAAATGAAACACATCACTTCACATAGATGGTGGTCTACAGGTATGTAGAAGTAATGTTTTGATTTTCCATATGATGGAAAATGTAGCAACACATAATTCTATAAATGTTAATTAACTTCTTATTATAATTTTATGGTTTCATAAATAACAGAAAACAAACTTTGTAATGATGAATGAATAAAATATGAGGAATTTTTGGAAGTGAAGGAACCTATACTAATAAAATAGTAATATGACCTTTAAAATAGTAATATGTCCCATATAAATAATAAAATTAAAAATAAAATAGCGACCTCTCCCATTAAATTATATATAATACTTATCCATATTATAAATGAAAATATGATATAATTATATCACAATATAAGTAAATAAATGTTTTAAGAATTTTTAATCAAGTGTTAATATTTTTACAAAAAACAAGTGTTTATTTTAAATTTTACAATTAATATATTTATTTGAAAGAAATTTTATTCACATAAAATTTATTTATAAATTATTTTTTTCTTATGATTGTAAGATATTTTTATAAGAACTTAATTATTTTCAATGTGTTAGAAAACATGGTTTAATTTTAAAATTTGCATTTTCTATCTAATTGATGATTTTAATTAAAAATTAAATTAATCATATTTAGAGAATTATATACATAAAATGGAGTAAATTACATTATTATAAACATAAAAAATTGTTAAGATGAATTTTTTTATTTTTTCTAAAATAGTTGATTTTTTTGTGCATAGTGATAACCGTGATTTACGGTATATATAAAATATAAGTTAAATACACTATTCCTTGAATCATATATGATGTAAGAATTATAATTTATTACTTAAATTCAACATTTTAAAATATTTGGTGATAATTATCAAACTATTCATAGTCATTAGATAAAATAACAAACTAATAAATAAAATAATGGGAGAACACCACTCTCCTCTCCTATATATACCACCCTCACAACCTCTTCTCCTCACACCATTAAATAAGTTATACATATCTCAATTTTACTCAAATATATTACCAATACCTTAAAAATGTCTATTTTCCCTTGGTTTCATCAAAATACCAAAACCCTTTCCCTAAGGTTCTCAAGGAGGAGGAATTTAAGAGGTAAAATCAACTTTCTATTCCTTTAATTTCATTACAAGTTATTTTATTTTTTTAATTTATCTTTTTCTACCCTCATCAAAATAGTATAATAACTCCAGTACCTTACATATATTATAATACTATTATGCTAATAGAATAATTAATCATCATTTCTTTCTCCTCCCATTTTTGTTTTAAAATTGAAAACATTATCCTTGATGTGTTAATTTATCACATTCAAAGATGAAAAAGATTTATATTTACATAACAACCTTCAAGACAGCTCATAAAAAAATTTTATGGTTAAATTTTTTTATTATATATGGATTAAAACGTATTTTATTTTCTGGAATTATTTTATATACATATTATTTATTAATAACACCAAACTAGTATGTGATAGTCGAAAAACAACCAAAATAATCTAAACAATTATCACTAATGTTTTATGTAATGATTCATCCTAACCCCAAACTATCAAAAGAATTATATAAAAATTTAATATTATGGATGTGAATTGATAACATATAAATTCAATTCTGGAGAACCATTCTCATTTTCAATGATTTCCCACACATGTATACATGTAAAACAATCATGAAAACCAAGGTAAAAAAAACTCACAAACGATAAAATTGAATCTCAAAACCCCTCAAAAGGCCATAAATTAACATAATAAAATTACAAAAAATTTAATAAATTAAGAAAATGTTCTGAATTAATTAATTAATTGAAATATTTTGATTATCCATGACATTAATATCATGTTTAGAACAGTTTCGGACATAAGGATTGAAGTTTTACTCTAACCTCCGTTTCTTCCATCGTGTTACTATTTATCTATCTTCACACTGATGTAGTTATATTTTTTAAATTATTATAAATTCCATATATGTGTTCCATGATCATGTATCCATATTATTTTATCTATATTTTACTAGAAAATATATGTTTTCTAATGGTTCCCTTCTCAGATCCTTCCAATAAGAAAGCCCGATTAAAGGGAACTTTCTGAATTCTTACATATTTTCATGTACCATACATAATATGTTCTGAGACACCATTATTTAACTAAAATAACTCATTTTTAAATAAAATTTTATCAGTGAAATTTTGGTTTTATATTAAATTATTTGGATTTTCCACTTTAAATTCTTTTTTATAGTTTCTTTAAACAACACTAAAATGTTTTATTTCTAATGTTTCTTAAACACAATATTTTCATGTTTTCACTCAATTTTGACATAACGTATCATGATATATTCATATGTTACCCTATTAATGTTCATGTATTATGTGAATCCATTCATTCATAGACACCATTATTTTACCTTTCTATCATGCCTTTTGATATGGTTATGATACCCAATTATTTCTACAAGTAACCCCAGTGTTTATGTTTGATTAATTATGTATGACTCTTCATGTGGAAAACATATTCATGAACATGTAATGGAAGTTGAACCCAGATAGTTCTCTAATGCATTGGGTAATGTTTATTCTCATGAAACGTCATGTTGGGATAATGAATGAACATGATTCTTTTACGAGACTTTGTCCACCATGTGATATTGTCTTGGAAGTTATACTTGAATCATGATTATATGATATTATAAGTTGTTCCAAAATTATTATGAGGTGATGGTTATATGTTCTCATGTTATAGATGTTATTATTACTTATGTTTATTCTTGTTCCATTCCTTTATGTCATAATGTTATGCCTTCTAACCCTTGTGTTATGGTTTATTCCTATGTGTATTCCATTAATGGTATTTCTAGATCATATCTTTTGTTCAAGTATTCACAATGTTATCTGATGCTGATATAAGAGATCTAATAGATTTTAGAGCTCATTATGAAGATTAAAGAAGAGATGTTTTTATTTTTTCCCATGATGTTTATCTATGTGTCTAATATTAAAAGACACTAGGAATTAAGATCCTTGTATTGAAATTTGATGAATAATTATACATTAAATATTGTAATAATATGTGTAAAAGGATTGGGTCTCTATAGTTGGTATCAAACCGTGGTCTAGTTATTTTTTGAGATTGCGACTAGAACACATTTTTAAAGACCCTAGGGGTAATTCAATCACCTTTGATTACCAAGATTAAAATATGGGGAATCAAAAGTATGGATATAATTTTAATTTACAATTTAATTATTATATGTTCAATTTTTCATCCTTATATGATAATTAGATATGTATTTAATCCTTCAAATTAGAGATTTTTTTTCTTAGTTAATATATAGAAATAAAAGAAATCATGGCAATAATAAATTTTATAATAAATAAGATGATTTACCTAATGATATCTCAAATATGATGGTAACAGGTGATCAAAACATTATAATTGTACTGGACCAGCTAGATCAAGTCATAAATAATAATATATATCAGGTGGAATTCCATCCTTAATCTAAAAAGAAGAAAGTTGTCTTTGATTACTTCATGCGAAAAATGGTTTCCATGTTCAGTGGATATTATGATCCCCCCCTCACAAAAAATTGATTAACTTAGTGGAGAATATATTATCGTCCCTCCAATGCTCATAATAAGAGAAATTTGGGTTGGTCAACTATCGTTTTAATAGGGAAGCTAATCATTAGTGGATAGTTATCAAGAAAAGAAAGTCCAAAGTGGAAATTTCTTGCATGGATTGAGAGGAATTCAAGAAAATATTTTTCAATAAATTTTTACTTTGAAATCTCCATCTCAAGATAGAATAGGAATTCCTCTAACTAAACATATGTAATATATGTCTATTAAGGAATACGAGGAAAATATTACAAGTCTTGGAATATATGCCTATGGATTTTTCATGAACAGTGAAAACAAGGTGTCTTGCATCTTTAAAAGATTGAAGGTGAATCTACGAAAGGTGTTGGTGATTCAAGACATCAACTGTTATTAAGAGATTCTTCATTGTGACCATAATGTGGAAATAGGAATCAGATAATCTCAGTGGTGTCATGAGCCTAAATAAAAAAAGATAAAAAGTGAGTTTAATATGGGTGGATAAAAAAATTGACCCAATGATGAAAAAATGTCTGAATTCCCCATGGGTCAAAATTATGGGAAGAAAAATCTTGAAAATAGCTTAAAGGGAACCTAGATATGCCGAAAATATATAAGAGAGGGGAATATGTCTTATAAATACCAATGGGATTTGAAGAATACCACAAATGAGGAAGAATAAAGGAAGGTTCAGATCATCACTCAGCGTGTAGTGAAGTGTTTCAAATACAAGGAACATATAAATTATGTAATTTGTTTCCCTAATCAAAGGGTTGTTGGAGGCAATAAACCAAAACAAACATTAAGGTAGAAATGAAGGGAATATTCTATCACAAATTCTAAGGTGGAGCCCAAAAATTATGTGGTGATAGGTACTCTAGTTATTCATTCACAAATAGAAAATGTAATATTTAATTCTAGTTCAATGTTTTCTTTCATTTCTAGAATGTTTAGTTGAACTATTTAACCACCTCCTCAAAATTTAGAGGATGTGTTTTCTATGAAGAAAGAAATGGTTCAATTATTGTATCCAATGTTTATAACTCCTCCATAGATAATTGTTTTTTATTGATCCTCCTAGAAAAGATTTTAATACTATCTTTGGTAGAGTTTGATACTATATTGGGAATGAATTGGATATCTTTATATAAATAAAACATCAATTATCAATAAAGGGGGATCAATCATTACATCACGAAGCATCCTCTAATTTTGTACTTGTATAAGGTGGAAGATGAATCTATTTTCGAACCATTGTATCAATTTTGGATATTTTTTCCATTTGATTATGTATATCTAGCTCAAATGATTGAGACCAAAGAGGGAATCATTCTCGAATACATGCCCACCGTGAGGGATTACACTGTTCTATTCAATAGAATAATTGCTTGGTATTACTCCTAATCAAGATAATGAGTTATCAATTTAACTTATAAATATATCACTTTCTATATCAGATACACCTTGTTCTAAAGAAGTAGTTACAAGAGAATCATTATGAGGGTTTTATATCCCTAAATATTTAAACAAGGGGTGTTCCAGTCCTCTTCATCTGGAAGATGGATGGATAAATGCTCTTATGCATTTATTATCACTAAATACAGAAAATCAATATAAATAATAACAATCCTATTCATGTATAGATAAATCTTTTGGTCATCAATGTAGATCCAGTTATTTTTCTAAGGTGGTCCTTCGGTTAGGATATCACCAATTAAAAGTGTGGAAGGAATATATTCCCTACAGTAACTCTTTAATGATATATGGACACTATGTCTTCATATTACTTCTTTTTATACTCACAAATACTCTAGAAATATTTATAGACTTAATTAACAGAGTCTCTATAGATTTCCTAAACAAATTATTTGTAGACTTTATTGATGATATTCTGATATACTCTAAGAGAAAGGAGGAACTTGATGTGTATTTGAATACTATGCTAAAAACATTGAAAATGGATCATCTATATTCAATGTAAAAAAATGTGTGTTCTAGATGGAGTAAGTATCATTCTTAGGGCATGTGATCATGAGAAAAGGGATATATGTGGACCTTTACAGACAAAGTCAATCAAATAGTGACCCATTCCATTATTAATAGTGGAGATCCATAGTATCCTTGGTCTAGTAGGGTGTTATCAGATATTTGTGAAG
Source organism: Viscum album (assembly GCA_963277665.1). Lineage (NCBI taxonomy): Eukaryota > Viridiplantae > Streptophyta > Magnoliopsida > Santalales > Viscaceae > Viscum > Viscum album. The sequence continues at coordinate 308,056,934 of OY728153.1, read as the reverse complement.
AACTTCTCATAATTGTTGAACCCACTAACCAAACTGACTCAAATAGGAGAAATGATTGTATATATTGCTTTAAAGAGTTTAAAAGAGGCTTATCACTGCACCAGTTCCCAAACTACCTACAACTATGGAACTATTTTTGGTTTCAATCAAGGATTAATAGAAGGTATTAGGATTTTTACTGATGGAAAAAAGATAAATTGATATCCAAAGTCTCAAGGGAGTTGATTTTTTTTAGAAAACTATCATACTCATGATATGGAGTTTGTGACTACGATCCCTGTATTAAAAATCTTATGGCATTATCTCCGTGGGAAAATGTGGGAGATATAAAATGATCAAAAAATCCTGAAATATATATTGACACAAAAGTATATTAAAATTTATCATCAATGATGGGTTGATTTCATCAAAGATTATGACCACTCAATCCATTTCCATCACTATAAAGTAAATAAGTTGGGGAATTATCTAGGTAAAATATAGCATGTATCTTTATTCATGATGGGAATTGAAATTGATTCAATATTCGTATATTTTCAAAGGATGTACATGGGAATCATTATGTAATAAACATCATCAATCCTTTCTCAAATGATTTCTCAACATACCTTATAGATAAAATAATGTATGGTCAACGTAATTAACTATAAATTTAGAAAAAGTTAGAAGATATCTCTGAGTCCAATATCGATGAAGAAGGAGTTGTAAGATTTTTGTCAAAATTATTTCTTCTATCCAACCCAAAGATAAAGAAAATGATTTTGAATCATGCACATTTCTAAACATTTTCTATTCACAAATGTATCACAAATACGTATCAAGATATTTTAGATAACTATTGGTGGGAAAATATGAATAAGGGGATCGATGAATGTATATTAAAGTTCTTGGTATGTCTGCAAACGAAGGCAGAATGGAAAAAGTCTAAGAGATGATCCCATCTTAAACGATACCACCATGGATCTAATGACACATGTTTTGAACCAGAGTAAAACCCGAATGAATTTGAACTTTTTTAATTACTGAATAGGTTGTTTTTAAAACTGTTCTTCAGAATGGAATTTTGAGAGTTTAAAAGGTTTTTTGTATTGGTTTTGTGCTTGGGAGAAGGCCCGAAGATTTACCCAAGTGACTCGGAAAGTTTCAGAAGTGTCAGACCTGAGTTTTTAAGGGAATGCAGAGGGTGCATAGTTGGCGCATGGGTTTAACAAACCATGCAGCCCAAACCATGCAGCCTAAATCAGGTGGGTAGTGGCTTGCCCAAAGGCTGCGCACGATTTCCCAAAACCGTACGCCTATCCCATGCAATGGGTGTCATGGAGGTAGTAGACTCTGCACGATTTGCGCATGGTTTGGAAAACCGTGTTGGTCAAACTGTGCATTTAGGAGAGGTTAGGTTTTTAATTAAAAACTAAAATAAAAGAAAATAAAAATAAAAGAAAAACTTAAAAACTAATCTCACCCTCACTTCCTCTCTTGCCAGACCCGCATGCAGCCCCCAGGGATCTCCCTCTTCATCGAGCGACACCCCTCCTCCTACAACCTCCTCTTTATTCATTTTCTCCCACCAATTTCCTCTGATTCCTTATTCGAATCTCTGAGGTAATTTTCTCTCCCTCCTCTCCTATTGTTTTCCGGCAAGATTTCGGCCTATCCGTCGACCCGCGTGACTCGATCAAACCCTTGGTATTGGGGGTTTCTTGGTTCTTGTTTTTCCTTTGTACTAGGGTTGTGCCAAGGTTTTCTTGGGACATTTGGGTTTGAGTTTGGGCATCCTCCTCCGAAGGAGAGGAGGATACGAGTGTTTTTGGTTGCTGGGTTGATTCTGAGGTAAGGGTTTTACCCGTGGTGTGTTTTCATAGCTTATAAATTAATGAATTAGTTGTTCTAAAGGATCCTTGTATGTTTTTCTTAGTGCGATGGTGGTTTCGGGTTGGATTCTCTTCGCTGGAGCTTAAGTGGCTTGCCTGTATAGGCATAGGTCATATGTGAAATCACATATGCCTCGTGGTGGAGCAGTAGTAGCTCTTAGATAGAAAGAGTCAAGAGCCGGAGTGGACGAATGGATCCACCTTGAGGTAGGGTCCCTCTCTTTGACCTTTAATTTAAAGTAATGTAGTAAAGATTTATTTCAGTAAAATCTTAGTATTTGAATTCTGCAAGTTAGTCTTGAATAAATGCTTCTGTGAAAACAATTTAAATTGCAGGAATAAGATAGAAAGTGTAGTCTGCTAACTAAACTCACGATTTAATAAAAAAACCCTCCATCAGAGGTGTGTTGTCTTCAAGATAAAAAGTAGTGATAGAATTTTTATTCTTGCCTGCTGGATTATTGTGGTGCCTCTTTGATGATTTGTATATGAACTGAATTTATTGAGACAAAGGGAATGAAATGGCTGTGATGCTTGTGTTTGGATCAATTTTCCATGTTTAGAAAAATTAAGTAAGATGATAACCATAGTGGGATGACTTAAGACTAAATGAATTGTTACCTCTAGAAGGTATCAATGGGTTACGGAATGATAAATATATCCATTAAGATGGAATGGTGAAACTAGGAAGGAACAGACTAGGTTGGTACAACCATTCCTTGGGATAACGTAATGAGAACAACTTATGTTAGTAAAATTAATATGTGAATATCTTGATTTAGATACTTAATATGGGTTTCCATAATTATGAATGTGAATGTGTTCGCTTATGTGTATGTGGTATGATTCTTTGAATTCTTATGAGGCAATTCCATAAGCAGTATACTATAGACATGTTTGTATTGTGAGTACACACATACTGATGCCACATAATGAATGATAATAAAGGTGATTTTGTGCTAAGGCCACCTAGCGACATATATGTTATTGGATGGGGGGAAGTTATACCCTATGCCAGTGTGACAGTACATGTATGGAAGGGAGGCATTCTTACCCCTTGCCAGTTGACTTCTGTTGATGATTACATGTCTGGAAAGGAGGCATTCCTACCCCTTTCTAGTTGACTTTTTTTGATGGTTACATGTATGGATGGGAGGTAGTTATACCCCATGATAGTATTATGAATGTGACAGATGGGAAGTAGTTATACCCCATTCTGGTTGAATGTACATGATGTAAGGGAGGCATTCTTACCCCTTTCCAGTTAACTTATAGGGATGAGAGGCATTCTTACCTTATGCATGCTAATCTCGATTTATGGAAGGGAGACATTCTTACCCCTTACCAGTTGACCTACAAGGATGAAAGACATTCCTACCTCGTGCCAATTTCTATTATTAATGGTTGGGAGGAATTATTACCCCCACACCATCTATAATCAAAATTCATTTATATATATATATATGGTGACATGATCAGGTTACTTTACCGGCAATGAGCCGAAGCTGGTATAACCGTCAGGTGACCCTTGGGAACCTGGACGGGTATTATTTACTTATGTAATTATGCTTTCTTATTTCTCCATAACTACACACTATTTAACTATTATACACTGTCTGGATTGGGTTTGACACCGGTTGTGCCAGCCTACTGAGATTTATATCTCACACCCTACTTGGGCCGCCATTACACTGGGGTACCTGAGTAGACCTTATTACTTGCAGGACATAGGTTGTGTGTTGTGCTATTTGTTTATAAGGAGTTAAGAGAAAAGGACCATGCAGAAGCTTGGGATGCTCAGGGGATCTCCATTGGGATTTTCTGTATTTCTTTTTTGTATTATTTGTAAAGCATGCTTTAATTTTTCCTGCTTTCATAACTGTACCATCATCTATACATGCAAGCATTGTAGACTGGAATTTGCTGCCTTTTATTAAATAAATATTACATGTCTATCACTGCATTCCTTCAATTGTTTACTACTTCCACTATTGAATATTATTTACTCTGATAATACCATTTTGTTACTCTGATATGAGGGTATAGTCTCCCCACTATCTCATCCAGAGACCCTCGCTGCTAGTCGGTAGCCTCGGGCGTATGGGGACACACGCTTGAGGCCATGTGACCTACCGGTCAGGCCATCAGTTCGATGGTAATCTGGGCAGGGATGATACAAAGTGGAATCATAGGTGTTTCTTTTCTTTTTTCCTTATTGTTTTGGGTTGGTAGACCGGAGATCAGGAAAGTGTCGGTGATTGGCTAATAGCCGTGCTTGGGAATGATCACCCCACGAAGGGGAAATGACCAAGTGGCCAGGGCTAGGAATTGTTGTTCATGTTTTTTGCTATTAAAGTTGATATGATTTCACCTTGAGTGACTCTTTTATTTTATACTGCTTATGAATTATGAAATTCCTTGAATTTTACCATTGTCCCGATATGGAAAGAATGATTCATTCCATGCATCATATTAGGCACATAGGAATTAACATGCCATATATGTTCCATGCCATGTATTTTCATCTTAGATTTTCTGTAAAATATGATTAAGTTATTATATACCATTCTTATGTGTTATAACATGCTTCTACGATATAACATGTTCTGTGTTTACCACCAATGATGGCATGTTTTTATTTGGATTTACTTGGGTTGTGAATGAACAAGAACCAATTTTCTATTGTAAGGTGTATGGGCACCTTACAACTAGGAAGGGATATCCAATATGTTAAAACCATTCTGAGCATGATATAAATACGTTTGTAGGGATATTGATAAAAATGTAAAGATATGGAAATTAAAATGCTAAATTAAATTGGTTTTGATTGAAAAGGGGATCCAAATCCCAATTTATAAAGTGTATGGGGACTCTATAGGTTGGTAGAGGGCCACCCATATACTTGGGATGTTGATTGTGAGCATGTTAATTTCTGGTTTGGAATCTAGTTTCGATAAAAAGGGGAGTCAATTTTCAATCCATGAAGTGTATGGGTGCTTCATGGATTGGGAAATGGAAACCCATATTTAATGAAAAGGATTGCTCTATTATGAAATGATTAAATGGAAAATGTTGTGTGATTTTGAAATTGAAAGGTTCTGGCTAACTGTTAAATGTGAAACTGGGTCCCACTAGGACAGTTTGAAAGTGTTGTATGAGATAACCCAGTTGGGTGTTTGAATCTTAAAAGTAATTGATTAACTGATTTGGGATTTCTTTTTGAAGAACTGAGGATGGATAAAATGGGACCCTCGTAGGTTGACCTTTAGTATAAATTGTGTTGTTTTTCTCAATTTGGTTGATAAAGACGAGATGTCTATGAATGTTTGATGTTCTTAAAAAGATTTTTTTGTGAATATTTCCTATTTACTTGATGCTTGGTTAATGTTTTTAAATGGTTAGAGTTTAAATGGGGTAAAATGTTAAGGGCTTGGTAATGGAAACCATGAGGGTGCGTTGAATCCCTAATTAAAGGGTTAGTTTTATGTTTCTCTTAGAGTTTCCATGAAATGGGACTATAGGTGTTTCCCGTGGGCATATTTTTCTTTAGCGATGGCATGATGTTTGGATTTTGAGCCTAGCGACTTTATTTGGTGTGACCAGTCGTTAGGGTCGATGCTTGATTTTCATAAGGGGCTAGCCTGTGGTTGGTAGCACCCTCAGTGTTTTAATGCCTTGAGTGTACCATGATTTTTCTAATGTGAGGTGTCATTCAGGTGCCGTTGTCCCTCATTGGACTCCTATTTTTCTAATTAAACACTTGTTCGGATGGGTGGTTGTTGGGTTTTGACTTTAGTTGAGACTTTGGGTCATCTACTCAGTAGAGTGGCCAGGAATTAAAGATTTGTTTCGTCCCCATGTATGGGATAGATTTCGAATGACTAGTGTGTTTTGACATGTTAGTTTCCTTGTTTTGGATCTTCTTCGGTTGTTTAGTGATGTTATTTTGGCAGAGGAGCGTCACACGATCGTTTGCGGTGTTTGTGTCCTAGCGAGTTTTGCTCATATAGTTTCTCTTCTTTCCCTTCGATGACTAGGACACTCATAAGTATGGGAGCGCGTTGCGTCGAATCTAGTAATTGTGTCCTTCCAAGTAGAAGAGACAATACCTGGAATTACTTCTGGAAATGTTTTTTTGTGTTTGAATGCTTTGAGGCATGCGAGTTTAAATCGTGTGGATGCTTCGGCAGGTGAAGCCGAGTTCCTTCCTTGAAGTCGACCAGTTGAGGTTCGACTGTTCATCCTTCCTATAGTCTGGTGTGATTATTTGGAATCCATTTCAATCCTCTTGGTGTATTCTGCATAGCGACGAGCATGTAACCTATCTTGACATCATCTTAGATTTACTAAGAGATCGTCGGCCTTATCTGCGCTAATTCTTTAAAGCCGTAGGGCTTGATCGGATGGTTCTATTTCGTCGTTGCACACAGGATGCGTGGAATTCTTGTATGGTTTAATCTTGGAAATTTCATCAAGAGTCGGGTGTAGGCTTTAGTGAACGTGTTTTTTCTAAACGTAAGGTGCCTTGGAGAAAGGCATTGTGGTTCTATTTGAAATACATCGGCCATTTAGGCCGAGCGTTCTGGTAAATAGTCAGCTAGCGATGTATTGACTCAGGGTTCTTGTTTAATGTCTGCGGTCAGTGACATACTATTCTCTGGCATGTTGTCAGCTATAGGCGAGTGCGGTTTGTGTTGGCCGGTGCCTAATATGAACAACTAGCTCAACTTGGGACGTGACTTCGATGGGGAATCGACCATTTTATCTATTTCAAATCATGCTTGGAGCATTGTGGGAACGCTTGGGGCGTGCTTTGAAAGTTAATTCCAACGGTGGTCTCAATCGTAGTTTTGAGTTAGTTTCTTAACGTTAAAAATCTAAGGTGGGAAGTACCTATGGCTGGATGCTTGGAGAGACGACTATGGGTTCGTGTCTCTAGGTTGATGGGCTCGGGAAGAGCCATCTTTGTGTTTCTTCTGGGAAATGAGCATTGGCTCAAGTTTTGGTGGCTTAAGTGCCGTAGGGTTTAATGGATACTTAGGGGGTGTGTTAGTCGTTTTTGAATTCAACATGATCGTTTTAACGAAGCTTCACGACCCTTGTAGGTTGGGTGATGTGTACGTGGTTCTCGAAGGCTTTTCAAGGATGAGATGTTCTATGGTGGGAAGGTTGGACTGACCTGCCTTTTGAACCAGACTAAAACTTGAAGGAATTTGAACTTTTTCAATTACTGAACGGTTTGTTTTTAAAACCATGCTTCGAAACGGAATTCTGAGAGTTGAAAAGCTTTTTTTTTTGGTTTTGGGCCTGGGAAAAGGCCCAAAAAGTTTCCCAAGTGACTCGGCATGTTTCGGAAGCACCAGACCCAAGTTTTTATTGTACTGCAGAGGGTGCACAGTTGGCGCATGGGTTGACCAAACCATGCGTCCCAAACCGAGTGGCATAAATCAGGTGGGTAGTGGCTTGCACATGGGCTACGCACGGTTTCCCTAAACCGTGCACCTAGCCCGTGCAACGGGTGTCTTGGAGGAAGTAAACTCCGCACGGTTTTCACACGGTTTGGAAAACCGTGCGGGTCAAACAATGCGTTTGGACGAGTTTAGGTTTTTAATTAAAAATTAAAATAAAATAAAAACTTTAAAACTAATCTCACCCTCACTTCCTCTCTCACCATACCTACACATAGCCCCCAGGGAGCTCCCCCTTCGTTTCACGACACCCCTCCTCCTACGACCTCCTCTTTCTTCATTTTCTCCCACTAATTTCCTATGATTCCTTCTTCGAATCTCCGAGGAAAGGTTCTCTCCCTCCTCTCCTCCTGTTTTCCGGTCGGATTTTGGCCTATCTATCGACCCACAGAATTTGGCCGAACCTTAGGTATTGGGGGTTTCTTGATTCTTGTTTTACCTTCCTTCTAGGGTTTTTCCAAGGATGTCATGGGACCCTTGGGTTTGAGTTTGGGAATCCGCTGTCGAAGGCAAGGCAGATACAGGCGGTTTTCGTTGCCGGGTTGATTCTGAGGTAAGGGTTTTACCCGTGGCTTGTTTTCACGGCTTCTAAATTAATGCCTTAGTTGTTCTAAAGGGTCCTGGTATGTTTTTCATAGTGAGATGGCGGGTTCGGGTTGGATTTTCTTTGCCCGATCTTAGGTTTCGTGCCTTTGTAGGCATAATTCTAATGTGAAATCACATATTCTTCGTGGGGTAGCAGCAACGACTCTTAGTTAGAAAGCGTCAAGAGACGGAGTGAACGGATGGATCAAACTTGAGGTAGGGTCCCTCTCCTTGCCATTTAATTTAAAGTAAATCAGTAAAGAGTTATTTCTTCACGATCTTAGTATTTGAATTCTGCATGTTGGTCTTGAATAAATTCTTTTGTGAAAACAATGTTAATTATATGAATAAGATAAAAAGGGTTGCATGCTAACTAAACTCACGATTTAATAATAAAACCCCTCAATCCGAGGTGCAATGTCTTCAAGATAAAATGTAGTGATAGAATTTTTATGCTTGCCTGTTGAATTGTTGTGGTTCCTCTTTGATGCATTGTATGTGAACTTGCATTATTGAGACAAATGGAATGAAATGGTTGTGATGCTTGTGTTTGGGTCAATTTTCCATGTTTAGGAAATATTGAGTAAGATGATAACCATAGTGGGATGACATAAGACTAAATGACTTGTTACCTCTAGAAGGTATCCAAGGGTTATGGAATTAATAATGTACCCATTAAGTTGGAATGGTAAAACCAGGATGGAATAGACTAGGGTGGTACGACCATGCTTTGGGATAACGTAATGAGAACGACTTATGTTAGTAAAATGAATATGTGAATATCTTGATTTAGATACTTAAGATGAGTTTAAGTATGAACGTGAATGTGTTCGCTTATGTGCATGTGTTATGATTCTTTGAATGCTTATGATGTAATTCCATAAGCAGTATTCTATAGAAATGTTTATATTGTGAGTACACACATACCGATTCCACATAATGAATGATAATAAAGGTGAGTGTATTTTGAGGACACCTAGTGATAGATACATGGTTGGATGGGAGGAACTTGTACCCCATGCCAGTGCGACAGTACATGTCAAGAAGGGAGACATTCTTACCCCTTGATAGTTGACTTCTGTTGATGATTACATGTTTGGAAGGGAGGAATTCTTACCCCTTGCCAGTTGACTTCTGTTGATGATTACATGTCAGGATGGGAGGCATATATCTCCCATGCCAGTATTATGAATTTGACAGATAGGAAGCAGTTATACCCCATACCGGTTGAATGAATGTGATGGAATTAAGGCATTCTTACCCATTTCCAGTTGACTTATAGGGATGAGAGGCATTCTTAACTCGTGCCCACTAATCTCGATTTATGGAAGGTAGGAATTCTTACCCCTTTCCAGTTGACATTTTGGGATGAAAGGCATTCCTACCTCATGTCACTTTCTCTTATTAATGGGTGGGAGGCTTTCTTACCCCATTCCATCTATGATCTAACTGCATATATATATATTGTGACATGATCAGGTTACTTTACCAGAAATGAGCCGAAGCTGGTATAACCGTCAAGCGGCCCTTGGGAACCTGGACATGTGTTATTTAATTTTGTAATTCTGCTTTCTTATTTCTCCATACCTTCTCACTTTTTAACTATTATAAAATATCTGGATTGGGTTTGACACCGGTGGTGCCGACCTACTGAGATTTATATCTCACACCCTACTCGGGCCGCCAATGCACTGGGGCACCCGAGTAGACCTTCTTTCTTGCAAGACCTTGGTTGTGTGTTGTGCTATTTGTACCTGAGGAGTTAAGAGAAAAGGACCAAGAGCGAGATTGGGATGCTCAAGGGATCGCCACCGAGCTTTGCAGTCTTTCCTTTTTGTATTGTTTGTAAAGCATTCTGTAATGTTTTCTGCTTTCATAATTGTACTATTATCTGTACATGCATGCATTGTAGACTGGCATTTTCTACCTTTTATTGAATGTATATTACATTTCTATCACTGCTTTATTTCAATTTTTTACTACTTACGCTATTGAATATTATTTACTATGATAATACTCATGTGTTACTCTGATATGAGGGTATAGTCTCCACACTATCACCTCCTAAGACCCATGCTACTAGTCGGCAGCCTCTGACATATGGTGAGACGTACTTGAGTCCTTGTGACCTACCGATCCGGCCACTTGTTCGATGGTAAGCCGGGCCGAGATGTTACAATGGAAGTGGGAAAACATCACCATTAAACTTTACACTGAAATTCAAAATACATCCAGAGGAAACAATTCTATATGGGTTGTTGTGGATCATCTTACAAAGACAAATCACTTTATCACAATTTCAATCGACTTATCCATAGATAAACTTTCAAAAACATACATCATAGAAGATGCATGGATGCATGTATTAATACAATCAATTGTATCCCATCAATATCCAAGATTGACCTCAATGTTATGGAAAAGTATCCAACTTGCTCTAAACATTAAACTGAAATTCAGTACGACCTATCATACTCAAACTGATTTCCCTTACATGTAGACTATATGGACACTAAAATACATTTTGAGAGAATTGTATATGGTCTTAAATAGATTATTGTACCAACATATTCCACTTCTTGAATTCCAAAACGTTAATAACATTATATCATGAATCCAAATGGATCAATATGAAGATCTTTATGGGGAGTAGTGTAGAACACCGACATGCTGTAATGAAATTAGTAGATGTAATCGACAAGAACCTGAAATAGTCAATGAAATGGTACTAAAGGTGAAAACCATTCATCATCATGTCAAGAAAGCCTAGAGTAGACAGAAGATCTATGGAGACAATCATTGACAGGACATTGGGTTTATTGTTGGAGACCTGTTATTCCTCCTTATATATCCATGGAATAGGATCATTATATTTGGGAAGAAAGAAATCCTAAGTCCTTTATACATCAACCCCTTTTATATTATGGATTTTATTAGAGATTTGTTCTATGGATGATATGTTCCACCTACCAAGTCTCAAGTACATCATGTATTGATTGTATCCCTCCTGAAGAAGTACAAACCAGATCCTTCCAATGTAATAATTTCAGAGGTGATTCAGTTAGAAAATGATCTCCCTTATGAGGAATAACTAGTAAAGAGATTGGATCACAGAGATAAAATTCTATGCAACAAAACTTCTCACATGGTCAATGTATTATAGTAGAACCTTATGTATGAAGAGGAAATAAGGGATCCAAAGGATGTGATGAAGGGGAAGTACCCAAACCTGTTTTCAACGTAAAATGTAAAACCAAAATTTTAGAGTGAAATTTCATACGGGGATGAATATAACTACCAAGAATTATATCAATGGAAATTATCATCTTATAATAATTTCATAATAACATAAAATAAAATAAAGAATATAAAAAATTATACATGAAGAATGAATGAAATAAGAGTTATTTCTAGATGTGAAGGAACATATACCGATTAAATTGTAACTTAACTTTTGGAATAGTATTATAATGCTTATAAATAGTAAACTGAAGAATAGAATAATAACCTCCCTAATGAATGTATATATAAAACCTAGCCATCTTATAAAGGAAAATATGATATAATTATATCATATTATAAGTAAATAAATGTTTAAAAAATTTTAAATTAAGTGTTGATATTTATAAACAAGAACGGTGATTAATTTAAATTTTATAATTAATATAATAGTTTAAAGGAAACCATATTTTCATAAAATTTATTCACAAATTAATATTTTTATGTCTTATTATTATAAGTTAATTTTATGAGACCATAATTTTCTTATTCATAGTGTTAGAAATCATGTTTTAATTTTAAACATGGAATTTTATAAGTAAATGAATATTTTAATTAAAAATTAAATTTCTCATATTTAGAAAATTATTTTCATAAAATAAATTCCATTTATTAATTTTATACATTGAAAAGTGTTTAGGATGAATTCATGGTATTTCTAAAAAATAATTGGTTTTTTTTGTGAATAGTGAAATACAATAATTTACGGTATATATAAATTATAAGTTAAATATAATATTAGATGAGTCATCACTGATATAAGAACTATAATCTCGAAAATAAATTCTTTATTTTAATATTTGTTTGTGAAAAATACTAAAACTATTCACAGTCTCTAGCCAAAATCATAAACTAATGAAGAAAATAATGAGAAAACACCCCTCTCTTCCCCTATAAATACAATCTCTCACAAGTTCTTCTCCTAAAACCTCTTCAGATTTGAGACACGTAAAAATTATGATATAATATATCCCCAATAACTTCCCACATCCAGGAGCACATGGTTCATCAAAAGACCAAAAATATTTCCCTAAGGAGGTTCCTGAGGAGGAGTAATTCAACAGGTCAAATCTATTTTCTTTTCTTTTAATTTCTTTACAAGTTCTTTTCTATTCTTATTTTCTATTCACCTACCGTATTTTAAATTGTATGATAACTCCATTAAATTAAATATAATGGAATTTTATTATTCTAATGAAATAATCCATTATCATTTTTTCCCTCCTATTTTTGTTTTAAAAATGAAAATATCTTCTCTAATGTGTTAATTTATCACATTTAAGGATGATGATGTTTTCAATTAAAATTTAATCCTTAAATAAATATCTGAAAACAATTTTTATGGTTAAAATAGATTATAATATATGTATTATATTCTCTTTAATGTTCTATTACCATTTTAAATTCATATTATTAATTAATAAAACAAACAAATTTATAATGGTAAAAAACAGCCAAAATAATCTAAATGGTTATACGAACATGTTATCTAATGATTCATCCCCAACCCAAATTACCAAATGTATTACATAGCCATTTAATATTAATTATTTTCACTAATAACATATAACATGAATTATAGACAATCATTCTCATTTTACAAGATTTTCCGTAAATGCATACATGTAAATCGATCATGAAAACCATGGAAACCAATGTTCCCAAATGATGAAATTGAATCTCATAACCAATTAAAAAGGCCTTAAACGAACATTATAAAATTATATTAAGTAAATTAAATGTATAAAAGGTTATTAATTAATTAATTAATAGATTTAATTTCATTATCTTGGAAATTATGATCATGTTCAGAATAATTTCGTATATAAGGTCTGTGATTCTACCCAAACCTCCATTTTTTATGGTTACCCTTTCTCAATATTTACCCCAATGTAATGCTTATTTATATTTTTTTTAATTTTTATAAATTATTTTGAAAATTTCCAAAGTCATGTATCTAGATTATATCACCCTTATTTGATGGGGAAATACATGTTTTATAAAGGTTACCTTCTTAAATCATCCTTACTAGAAAGCCCAAGATAAAGGGAAATTTATTACTTACTAATAGTTTTCATGCATTATCCATAATCTATTTTAAGCCTTTATTGATTTTTTAAAATACATCATTTTTTCATAAAACAATATATGGGTTCAATCCTTGATTTATATATAATATAATTCCTTTTCCTCTTTAAATGATCTTTAATATTTTCCTCAAACAACACTAACATGTTTTTTTCTATATTTTCATAAACACACTTTTTATTTCTATTTCACACCATTTTGACATCATTTATCAAGATATATTCATATTTTACCATATTAATGTCCATGTGTTATATAAATCCATTTTTCATAGAGGGAATTATGATATTATATTTTTTCTTCCTTTTGAGATGGTTATGATTCCCCATTCTTTCCATGGGTATCCGTTGTGTTTATGTTTAATTCCTTATGATAGATTATTTGTGGCAAACATATTCATGAACATTTTATTATTGGTCCACTGAGATGGTACTCCAATAAATTATGTAATGTTCATTCACTTGAGATTCATATTGGGACTTGGAGTAAACCTAATTACATTATGGGACTTTGTTCTCCATGTGATATGATATTGGTAGTTATCCATGACACTAGTTTATGTCATGTAATATGTTTTTTCCACATTATTATGTTGTCAAGATAATATGTTACCATTTTATACATGTTATTATTTCTTATTTTTATTCATGTTCCATTCCTTTATGTCATCATGTAAATCCTTCTAACCCATGTGATTTGTTTTATTCGTATGTATATCCCCTTACTAGTATTTGTAGCTCAATCCTTTTTTCAAGTATTAACCATGTTGTCCTACGCATATAAAAGTTCTCAAATAGTTTTAAGAGATAATTATGAGGATTAAATAAGATATGTTTATATTTTTTCCTCATGATGTCTAATAATGTACATAATATTCAAATAAACCTTACTTTATTGTCTATTGATTATAATTTGATGTTTAATTAAGATTATGATAACAAACTAATATGTGTAAAAGGCTAGGGAATGAAAATAAAAGGAGATTAAAAAGGGTTTTTACATCAATATATTAGCATATAATTATATTTAAGATAATATAATTATCATATTATCATGGTTGTTGAAAATTTGAAGGATGGTTAAGAATAAGTAGACATGAAAACAACTGGGTAAGAGTTATATCTCTTATATGGAAAAACAATTTTCTATAACACCTAAATACTTATAGGTTTGTATTTATGTGAGGAAAAAACATATAGGAAATGTTGTGGATGTTTTGGAAGGTTTTTCTGTAGATCTATGTTGAGTTAAATTACGCAATATATGTGAAGAAGAAAGAAGATGTGGTTCTATTTTAAAAGTGAGGTGGGTGGTAATCTTGTAAACTCATGATCTATTAATATATAATATATTTTTAAATCATTTTAAAAGGATCCAAATATCTATATAATATTATATAATAAGAATAAATTTATAATCAGTCCATCCAATAAAACTAAGACAAGTTTTTGTGGAAATTTAAATGTTTGCTCTTAATTTAATCCTTTAGTTAACCCCTTTACCCTTATTAGTGGTAATATATTTATTAATATCTTATTGTTATAAAAGTAATTTTAAAAATAAAAAGTGTAACATACATATAAAGTTCATGATATTATTTAGAATCCCCCATCTAATTGAGTGTTGATAGTATTTTTGTGATTTTATAAAGAATTGAAAATAATTTTTAAACATTAAATTACATTTAATGTCATTTTCATGTCTATTAACATATATTGACATTAGATACATCCTTATAATATTTTAATTCAAATTTAAACAAATTCACTATCAATTATTCCTTTTAATTATCTATGAAATTCATGTAATCCCTTGATCAACCAAAACATATAAATTTTAGTGTTTTTAAAATAATTTAATGGATTTTTATTGATTACACTAGCATCATGTCGACATTATATAAAATTAAAAGGTAATTAAACCATATTTAAAAATAAAAAATAAATTATTATATTAGTTTTTTTATTATTCATCAATATAATCAACCATATTAATTTATATATAATTTTTATTACGACCATATTATGAGAGTAGAAATTTTTAATTATCCTTTACTTAAAATAATTTAAAGTTTTTAATCATATTCAATTGAAAAATAAAATAAAATTATAATATAAGGAGATAAGGATATATATATGTTAATAAAATAAAATAGGTATGAGATTTCTTGACCTTATCAAAAAATTTAACGTTAATTATCATTTTTTACGATTTACCTAAGTGATAAAATGTTACCGTAGTTACAATTAAATAACAATAAAAATAAAATGAACCTTATTAAATAAATTTATTCTGTAGATTAAAAATATTAAAAATATTTTTTATGATTTAATATCCATAAATGGAAAAAATTAATTTTATTACATGTGTGTGAAACACAATGATAAGTAGTTTTAAAAAAATAATCATTTTTACCATAAAATTTATTTTATACAAATATCTTGTCTAATATTGATTCCCATGGAATTAATTAAATTATTTGTAATAAAATAATACTTATGTGACATTAAAAAAACAAAGGTAACATTAAAATTAATTTTATTATATGTAATGAAATGATTGTTTTGGCAAAATCAATAATTTTCACTGTTCAAAAAAACCAATGATTTAAGAATAATTTCAAAAATGTAGCTTAATTTTATGTTTACATGATGATTTCAAAAATAATAGTTATTTTTTCGAATAAAATTTCTAAAATTGGTAGAATATTAAACAAAATATATATGCACAGAAAGCAATAAAACTAATTTTTTAGAAAATGGATTTTTGAAGTATAAAATGAATTTACACTCATTACTTTTATATTATCCGGAATTATATTAATGTTTATTTAATTTATTAAAAATATTATCTATAAATTTAATTAAAATATTTTATCTTTAGTGATTAGCTTACATTAATTATAAATAAACATACATCATGTACATATATCACTTTTCTTCAAAATATCACCTTTAATCTTATAATATTTTATTTAGATCTGATTTCATATTTCCTTGTTAGTAATAAATAAATTTTTCTTATGGAAAAATGTTCTACACATACTCTGTAATGAAGATACTACTGTTCATACCCATAAATCCAGAGGTTAGGGTCAAATTTTAATAATAATATTGTAATAGTATATTATAGTTTATTTTAAGATCATTATTTCATGTGATACATGACATCGTACATAGTATACTTGTTAACCTAAAATATTAGGGGTGATATAATTAGGTTTATTTAAATGGGTCCCAAGAGTTTTTGGGTGAATTTTAAATAAAAAATAGAACTTCATAGTTAAATTACATGAACTAATCACCTTTTTGGAACCCCGGGAGTTGGTTCTGAGGTCTTTATTAGGGCAGATGCATAGTTAGTGCACAACTTGATAAACTATGAGGAAAAACTATTCCCATGTTTGTATCACTCCCTAATTGATTATTTCTATCTATTTTAATTATATATATCTTTTAAAATTGTTCCATGTTAATTTTTTTGGATCAAGGAGGTTTGTGATGAGGTATTGATGATGTAATCGATTTTTGGGATATATAGAGTTGTTTTTGTTTTTAATTATTGTTTTATAGGTTTGTTTGGGGTAGAAAAAGTTATTTTTATAATATTTTTGAGTTTGAACTGGGGTTTTTATGATGTTTTTAAAATAATTTCCATGTTTTTAAGACATGTTTTATGAAGTGGTTGATTTCATTATGGTCTATGGAAATCTGTCAAAATAAAACGTGGTATTAAATTAAATTCAATGAAAAAATTTAAAATTGTAATAAGGTGGTGAAATTATTTATGTTCATTTTCAAATGAGTGGAGTGTTTTACCATGGTTGGTTATTTTAAATGGGATGGTTTTATTTTCACACGTATTCCATGGTAAATAGGTTTTTCAAATTATTTTATAGAAAAATATTTTTTTAAAAAATGAGTTTTAAAAACATTTATATGATTTTGTAAATTCTAATAGAAGTAAATTTTTAGGATATTTGGATGTTGTTTTTTTATTTTCAAGGGTTAGACTTTTAGATTTATTCATTGGTTGATAACGGGATTACATTCTTTACATCTTGATGTGTGAGTATATCACATTCATGTCTTGTGTTCTTTAGAGTATGACTCCCTAAAATTTCATGTAACTCCCCAATATTTTAGAATATATATTTTTATTTATTAAATTAAAAGTATTTGATGACAAGATTTATATAGAACCTTATCCTTACACAAACTGCTATAAAGTATTGAAATATTATTAAATACGACTGTTATAAAAAATTTATTGGATTGAAGAGTATGAATAGGGACAAATAAATTATGAAAAAAATGTACAAATTTTTTTACTTATGAAATTTTTTTGACTAATTTTTAGGAAACAAGTACATAATTTCAAATGTTAAAAACAATATCATTTTAAGAGAAACCATTATTATTCATAGTATTATATATATATATTACATATATCATTCACTAATTAGGAATTATTCTTATGAAATATTTATGTATTAAAATTTTAACAAAATATAATCATTTATATATTGATTATTAATTGCTTTGAAATAAATATAGAATAAATTGATAGTAAAAAAGATATACTTATAGAAAACTATATTTATTGGGCACAATGTATTTTATTTTAATTAATTTAATTAATCAATATTAATTAATAATTTTAATTTATTTTTTTATAAAATTTTTAATAAAATATATCTAAATTAATTTATTGTTTTTTACTAGGATAAAAATGAAAAAAATCATTTTTATGATTAAAAATACATTTTTTTCAAAAAATGTTTTCGGCGTGTTTTCTATGAGAATATTATAAATTATTTCTTCCACTTCAGGGAATTGAATATTTTAAAATAGATTCCCGATTTTTATTCATCATAAATATTTTTATATAAATTTGTCAAATTAATTGTTATCCGTAATGAATAGTTACCATGATAAAAATTTTGTCCCCACGATAATGGTTAAAAGAGTTAATTAAGGGGTTAACCAAAGATATAAGGTTTAAAATAACATAAAATACTGTATTAAATTTTATTGTTTTATTGGGTTTATAAATTATCCTCATTAAATTCAAATATTTGGTGATGTAGATCCATATTCCCATGAGATTCACATTATTTTATTTTGATGTTCTTAATATTTATAGGTTTTCCACCAACTACAATTATAAATGGGAACCTACTCTTCTCACTTCTCTACACCACTTATTTCTTTTATCATGAAATTTCCTACAAAAATACCCTTAACTCATTCCCCCACATTACCTAGAGGTCCTAGTATCCCCAAAAGACCAACCTAAAAGGCTTAATGCGTCCACAAAAGGAGGTTTTCCAAAAAAGTGGAATAACTCTTAAGTGAGTAATTTCATATTTATTTATTCAAATAAATATATTAAACCAATCATAACTATGATGGTATAAAAACATCAATATCTCCAATATACATAAATTTTATTATAATTAAGATAATTCCCTTTTTATTATCATTTTCCATCCAATGGGAAAATAAAGCATAGCATGTGAGAACGTGAAAACTACCACCTCCACAAAATGATGGGTTTAATTTTTCATACTCGTATTACATGGGTGGTTATATATGTATGTACCCTAAACCCAATATCCTAGATCCAAAGGTAACATTATTATATTTTCAAAAAATATAAGATATCATATCCCAAAAGATCAAATTGTTTAGTAGTTCTGGTTAACATGTTGCATATTTGAATCTCTAATTACATTTCAAAATATAAAAAACATAAAAAATTGAATGAAAATATTTTAAATCTATGAACTCATTCAAATATTTTTTTATTCATATACTTGGTAGAAAAAAAATAAAGGGTGATATCACATTCTAATTAAGGGTATGCATACAACAGAAGCTATCTTGAAAAAATAAGGCCTGATCCATATGAAAATTTAAATAAAAAACACATTGCATGTAATCAAATAACATTAGATAAATAATAATATGGAACAAATAAATGAAGAATAAATGGTTCCATATTAAAAATAAAATTAGTTTGAATCTTATCTACATGTACCCAAATTATTCAAATATTCACATTGACATTAATAAATAATCTCATATTGAGGGAATGAATAATTTTACACATTATAAACATATCATTGAGGCGTTATTAATGAAATATTACATAAATGGGTAAGACCTGCACCAAATACCCAAGATATTTTTCTTCATAATACCTACTGATTCGTTGAATGACTATGTAATTATGAGACGTTCCCATCACCTAATAAGTCCAATTCCTTCATCATATGAATAAACAACACAACTTAATTGTCCCACCTTCAAAATCAATAGCATTCTGTTTTGTAAGAAATATCATACAAAATATCAATACCTTTTATAGTATTACTGATCATAAAAATCTAGATACATTATGGGGATGTTATCATTATAACATATCCACACTGTATAATAAGTAAAATAAAAGTTTTTTTTATCATTAATGAGTAGAAATACCATAAAAAGTACATCAAATTGTTTTTTAGAAAATTACCATTTTCAATTTGAAACTTACTTTTATGAAATTAATATTCTAAAATATTAGAAAAAAAATTTTATTTAAGAATAATTATAATAACTTTTAAATTAATATTAAAAGTATTAGACATTCATGATGGTGGGAAATTACATTCATGCTAATCACTCAAAAATATTCCTTCCACTTTTTCACAGAAAAAAATCAAACAGAACCTCTTTCAAAAAATGAAAAGAAAATTAATTTTTTTTAAAAAATGGATATTTAATAAATCAACGGAGAATATGAAAATAATTCTTGAATTCAGTCTAATGTAAATATGGTTATAGATTGAAAATATTCATGACAAAGTTGAATAAAATTACAGTTTCCCCTAAAAACATTTTTTTTGGGCACTTGAGTATTTAGAAGATAAAACTTAAAAAAAACATAATTTTTGAAAATATCCAAATGTTAAAAAATTATAGTTATAAAATAAAAATATAAAATAAATTATTCAACATAGACTTAAACATAAACTATTCCAAAAATTGATGAAATTATATAATGAACACTTTCAACATTAGTATTGATTAAATCTTAATCCCCATGAATGAAATACATAAAATTAAACTATATGTATTGCGGTGATAAGTTAAATCATGATATAAAATATCATATAGGAATTATATTCACCATATAAAATAAATTATGTACATAATAATAAAATATTCCTTAAAAGGGAAAATTAGATGAAATCCCTTACCATGAATATAATATTAATGTGAAAATTAACCAATGAAGTGATTATGTGTCACGAGCCAACCTTGGTCGACCCCAAACCAGTCCCCCAAAGAAAGTACGTGGCATGACCCAAGGGGCGTTCCGAATCCCCACAGTCTGTTAATGAGTGTTAGGAATCAAAATATAACCATTTAGGATGGTTTAGCCCATAAAAAAATATAACCAAATAAATAAAGACAGATGATAAAAAAATAAAAATAACAGTTGAAAGAAAAAACTTTACATACCTCATTGTGACCTTCTAGGTCACCAAACCACTTCGATCCAAGCCTTCTCTAATAGTGATCATCTGAACAATGAACCTAAAAAAATAATGATCTTGAAACTAGAATGACATAATAGGTGTGAGTACCGAGATTCTTAGAAGGGATGCCAAAAATAAACATATGAAACAAAAAATTCACTTTTCTGAAGAAGTCCATAAACACGAGTTTGAATTAAATCTATAAAATGGGGTTTACAAATTTTAATATAAGAAACATGTTTTTCTTATTTAAAATAAAAATCCCACACACAATACATACCATTTCAAAAAACATTTGAAATTTTATAAACCAAAAAATAACGGAAGACCAAGTTTGTGCTAAAATAAATAAATACACAATAAATACTAGAAATAAACTAAGAAGTATATCTAAAAGTAAACAAGAAATGTAAGTAATTATGTAACCATATGTGATCTGAAACATCCTCAAAATACCCCTAGATGTATCTAGTTCAGAACCACATGTAGGCCTATAGTGATGCTCCTAACTCTATAGACAACTGGTCCCAAAACAGACCAATTCCAGTGACAAAACCCACCGGGCCTAACAACAAATACAGGGGGTAGCAACCTGTTTAATCAGGGTTGATTAGAAACTATGACTTGATCATCTAATACTTTCTTAAAAACCAATGGGGATTTTTTCACTACTTAATTATGAGTCCCTCACATGTGTTACTCAACTAACAAGTCATCACTGTGCTTGTATACCCCAAACACAGCCACTTCCTATGCATTCAACACTAACGGGTTACCCAAGATATGAGTGTCCCATATACTTATATATATATATATATATATGCATATATCTCAAACATACAATGCCAAATAGGCTTCCACATCATTTTATTATCAATACCACTTTATAAAACACTGAGAATTTTCAATTAGGCCTTTCATTTTACATAATCAAATGCCTTTATGAAAAAATTTCACATGTTCTTTTAAAATAACTTTACACACCACTTTTTTATTTAAAAAGTGAAATAGGTCTCTAGGTCCCATTATTCAAAGAATTAACTTGATTTTCCTTAGTAATACTATGTACAATTTCTTAAAAACAAACCAAACGACCCCTTACACCACACACTCAAAAAAACATACACCAAATGCCAAATAGACATATACTAATGGATTTCATTTCAAACATGTTTAATGATCCACATGAAGAGACCAAAAAAATTTAGAAACAAAGAACTTCTTAGATAACCTAGGTTTCATGAAAAAAAAATTCAAAGCTCCATCTCTATTTGAGGGAACATCCATGTGTGCAACAAGTGCACCCATGGATGTTCCAACATTTAATTGTGTATCGAACCTCCAAGGAGATAGGGAAAACCATTTCCCCAAAAACACTAAGTTCCATAAAACCAAAAAACATAGGACAAACATGTTTTATAAAATGTTTCTACAAGAAAACACCACTCAAGACATCCATCAATTCCATTTGAACATAAAGGCATTTAGTTCCATCCATGTTGGTAAGGCATAAACATGTACATTAGTCGGGGAGCATCCAAAAATCAATTTTAATAAAATCATTCAATAATAAATCACTACCATAAGTTAAATATAAACATAATAGGGTTGAAAAAAATAATTTAAGATTTAATTAAGAAACCAAAAGTATTAAATTGATTAAAAACGAGATCTAGGTCATTGAAACACCTACAAATAATAATGGAACTATTTCAGACCTATTTTTTATTATTCAAAATATCATGAAAACATTGAAAATAATTAACTTTCATGGTTATAAAGCTAAAAATAACATTTAAAAATCAAATAAAATCATGCAAGTTCCCATGGAAATCTCAGAAATGAGGGAATGTATGGAAAAACCTACCTAAAAAAATGGTCACACCATGCTTTCTAACTAAAATAGCAGCTTTCTTATACACCCAAAATTATATATATATATATATATAATTAAACTGATGCACATGTTCCTCGCGCCATGAGGTAACATGCACTTAGAAGATACATATATCTTTACATTTCCATAAATGGGAATATGCATGCGCACCTTCGAAACCGACCACAACTTCCTACGATAAATTCCCAGGACTCAAAACCCCCACAAATCCATAAAATAGAATATCATCCAAACAATGTAATCAAGATACAATTAAAAAACCCACCGTACAAAAATAAAAAAGATCACTAGTGAAACCCAAATCACATTTTCATCATTTTTATAAAACAATACTAAGGGAAACACCCCCATAATCAAACCAATTTACATCAAAAGATCTTACCACATTTTATCAACACCCCATGTGCATAAAAAAATAAAAATAATTAAAGAATCGCTCTAAGGACCAATTTTAACCAACTCTATCAATGCCAAAACATCACATAAATCTGGTCAAGGATACCATAGGGATGGGAATTATTTTTTAAAAAATTATCAAAACATGATTTGGATACTAAAAAACACATCATCACAGAAAAATGTAGTAGTAAACTAGGAACTAGATGAAAACATATTTTTAATAAATGCCTTAAATTTAAGAATACTATAGGAGGATAATTTAGAGACTAATGAAGCTGTGAATCCAATTTTAAATCTAAATGAAAGAGTGAATGTGTTAGCAGAGTGTTTAGGAAATGAAATACATGAATTCACCTACCTCAGAGGTGTGTAAATACAATCATGCATCAACAGAATGGAGAAAAGAACATTGTGGACCCTTCACGCACCATAAAAATTGAGAAAAAAAAAGAAAACCCCTAGACTAAAGTTAGGCCAAATCAATGGAAATCTCTCTTCATAACAATATAAATGTTGGAAAACATACCAGAGTGGGAAGAAGAGAGGCCATAGGGGAGGATGGCTAGGGTGTGGGTGCAAGGAGGAGGGTGCGCTGAGAAAGCGGTCACCAAACAATGGTGGGAGAATCGCATGGGGTTTGGGCCACCAGGAAAGGGCGTGACACATGGGGGTCGATGTAAGAGGTACGACTGGGAAAGGATTAGGGAAACAGAAGTGAGTTTGTCATGTGAGTGGGTAGGGGATTAGGGGTTCACCATGACCGGGTTGAGGGAGCATGTTCGATGGGATATAAAGTGGGGGAGGGGTGGGGGGTCATGCCAATGCCATGTCGTGAGGGAGAAGAGGGAGAGGGGTGGGGGGCACACCCCTTGGATTCCACCTATATATTTTTTCTTTTTTTTTCTTACAATAATAATAATAATACCATTTTAATGACTATATTTATAATAATATTAATAATTATATAATAGTAAGTACATCATTAGATTTCTTTGTGATAAAAATAATAATAACAAAAAAATATTAATAATAATTCTAATTTTATTGATTTTCTTTTAAATAAAAACAAAATTAATAAAAACCAAATATAAATTATATTTATAAATAATTTATAAACAATTTTTAATAATAAATATACTTTTATCAACAAAATGATAATATTATTATTACGATTTAAATATTTAACTTATTTTTTACATGAAATTTTATTTGTTTTAAATTTTTGACAACTGCACGACACCTAGGCCGACTGTCTGGCTACCTCCAATTGTATAGTGCCAACACACGGGTCCCAAACCCACTAGAATTATTAATGGTCAAATTTTTTAGATCAATGCTAAACCTGATCCTTGACGAGGATAACCGAAGCTTATAAAAAATTAAAAAAAATAAAATATCTTTAATAGGTTCGGGGTGTAACAATTATCCCAACCTCAAAACATTCTGCCTATAGAAAGTCACCAATCCAAGAGTTACTAAAACTCAAGTTCATTATTAGATAAAACCAAAGGGTGGGAAGAGCCTCAGGGTGGCCTCTCCAAATACACATCACACCTGACCAATTCAAGAAGATATCGCATCAGATGAAATAGGGGAGAACATGAGGTGGTTCTCCACACCACAATAATTCACTAATAAGGAAACCTTGATACCCGAACAAACCACCCTGTGGGTGGGGGAATGCAGGGACTCCCAAACTGAACACATTCCTTTCCCCATGTGGATGTAACATAACCCTTGGAACTTTGATGAAAAATATTCTATGAAACAACACAGTAATACACGGATAAGGAATTACCTCAACACTTCGAACACCAACAAAATAAAATTCTCACCACAACCGAAGACTAAGGAATTCCTATCGCGAACTCAACAAACATTTTTCACGTTAACATAAAAACTCCTCCACTGGGATTAACACCATTACAAGGAAAAGCAGAACATCGGGACACACAAATAGATGAATCATTTAGAAAACGTAAACATGCTGGTGGAAAACTAAAGTAGTGGAACTCGAACAAAGAATGGGCCCAAAAACCCCACCAATTTGTTTCATGAAACCAAATATTCCTATAACAAACACAAATGTGACCAAACTCAAATTTAAAATGAGTCCATTTATTCATAGTCCCAACTCCATTCATTGAAAATGAACTATGTGAAATCCACATTCGGAGAAGATAAGACCTCTTGGATTATGGTAAATTGAGAAAATCCCACCACCACAACAAGGATGGAAATACTATCATAATGATACTAATACAAAGAAACTTTGGATATTTCCATCCCAATGCTGAAAACATGATCCAGACCGACGTTCCACTCACCCTCGAAAAATATGATCTGTATGTGAGCTTCTCCCCGAGACCTGTGGCTAGGGCCCGAATGGCTGAAGCATCACCTACGTCACAGTTAGACATTTGTATCCTCCGATCCCTAACTACTTCCTCCTTCCAATGATTCAAACGACCACCGTGGTGGTATGTTTTCAAAGGGATGAAACATTACAAATTAGAATGCCCAATGTAGCCATTCTGGTGGCACATGAGGGAATAGTATGAAAATATAAGAGTCTATACCGAAAAAGATAGATTTTTGGAGATAGGTTCCTCTGACATGCACTCCTTAAAATATGGGGAACCATCATGGGAGATTACTCCCAAAAACTAAAAACCAATCTCAAATGACGATGATACATCATATCATTACTAGTCCAAAACTGGACCCTTAAATAAAACTGAGATGGTATGAACCTTAACAACCTTGGGAGTTCCCAACCTCTCAAAGACATGATCTTCTAATATCAAACCACTCCACAAGTTCTAAAAGTCCTCAAATGTGTCGAAGGAAAAAAATATCTTGATATGATTCGTAAATTGGGTTGGAATCAATGACAACATTAGCAACATTTCTAGGAGGTATACTAAAATAAAAAAGAAAAACTCAACATAAAAAGGTATCAATCCAAAAATCAGTAAAAGAAACAATCCAATCCAAAGGAAACAAAATCATAAGAAAACAATATTCAAAAATAAATAAATTACATTTCCAAATGCAACAATTTATTTTAAAATTTAAAACTCACCTATGGTATCTTATGAACCATCACATGTGTGTTCCTACATTCCCTCATACATCATCCATAAAAAAGTTCCCCCATGCACTCTTCGTAAATCCCCACGCACATGTGACCCACCATAAATAATTCCAAGGTCCTAACATCACTTTTCCTTATGAAATACAATAACATACAAATCTATCCAAATGAAAAGACTTCCTTTTTAAAAACTCACTCCTCCAATTTGAAGAAAAAATGAATGAAACACTTTTCCATTTCAGAACCACTTTTATTTGGAAAACACACTCACATCAACCGTAATCAAAATAAAACACTACATAAAAATGACTGTTAGAATGTGGAACTAGTGTCTATGCCTAACCCGATGACATGGTAGTGATCCATGCCCCATATAAGGTATAACACTAAGAGTACATTGAACAGAGCACTTGGACTCCACATGGGTAACCACCCCTTGGGAGGCCACAAAATAACCCGTTTCTCCTTTATTATCAACCCTCAACATAAAATAATCTAAGAATAAAGACTCAAATTCTCAACTACCCATAGTAGCTCAGGTCTCGTCACTAGCAGTGGTGATTTGGAACCAACCTGTAACCTTTCTACTCATCCCCAAATGTCTTAATATCCATCTACCAGATTCCCCAAATATAAAGGGCCTCATCTTATACCATTTTTTCATGAACCAACCAAGTTCGATCATGAATGGTCCCTCGAGCCGGTCCAAAACATGGCCCGAGGGGTATTCCCAATCCCAACAGGCTAGAAAAGAGTTCTAGGCATCAAAATATGACCATTGGTAATGATTTGGACCATAAAAAAAGTATCCAAATAACTAAGTACTGATGATGTAAAAAATAAAACATGGAGTAGAAAGGAAAAAATTGTACATACTTCTTCATAACCTTCTAGGTCCCCACAAAACTTAGGACCAATCCTGCTCCAATATTGGGAAGCTAAAACAGTAACATGAAAAAGAAACGGAACCTACAGTTGGAAATATATAGTAGGTATGAGAACCAAGATGATGAGTAGGGACGCCGACAATAAACCACTGAATAAAAAAGTTCTCTTTTCTGAAGTAAACCATAAACACCAATTTGAAATACAAATATAACATGAGGTTTTCTCATTTTAATATAACTTACATGTTTTTATTTTAAAAAAGAAAAGTCCAACACACACTACATACCATTTCCAAACCATTTGTCACTTTACAAATAAAACAAATAAAGGAATTCCAAGGCTCTGTAAAAATTAATAAATATACAGTACAAACTAGAAATAAACTAATATGTATACCTGAAATTAAAAAAGCAATGTAAATAATTAAGTAACCATGGGTGATAAAAAAAATTCTAGAAGATCCCTAGATGTACTTGGGTAGGAGCCACCAATCATTTTATAGTGAAGCTTCTAATTCTATAACAAACTGGCTTCCAAAAACTAACAAAATCTAGTGGAAAAGCCCACCTGTCCTAACAAAAAATACAGGGGGTACCTACCTGTCTAATTGGGGATTATCAGAATCCATCACTCGATCATCTAAAATATTCCCTAAAACCCTTGGTGGTTATATAACTATGTATGTAGGAGGCCCTCACACATATGACTCAATTAACATATTGTCACCCCACATGCCTACCTCAAACACTGGTGCTTCCTATGAATTCAATAATAAAGGGTTACCCTAGATTGGAGTGCCCCATATTCATATATAGATATTAATATATGTCAAATATAAAAAGTTCCAACCAGTCCATCACATAGTTTTATTATCAAATCCACTTTATATAAAACTTGGTGTTATCAATCCGGCTTTTAGTTTTACATAATAAATTTCTTCTATGAAAATATTGAACAAGCTCTTTTAAAAGAACTATAAAAACCAATTTTTTATTTAAATATCCAAACAGGCCTTAGGGATCCATGTTTAAAGGCATTACCATGAATTTATTTAGTTATACTATGTATAATTTCGTAAAAACAAAACAAATGACCCCTTAAACCACACAATCAACAAAACATACACGAAAATTCAAACATGAATATACTCATGGATTTCATTTCAAACTAGTATAATGAGACACACGAAGAGAATAAAAACATATAGAAGATAATAATTTCTTGGAAAATCTAGTTTTTGAGAAAAAAATACCAATTCAAATAACCATCTTCATTTGAGGGCATGACCATGTGTGCACTTAGTGGACCCATGGTTGTTACAACAACTAATGGAGCATCGAACCTCAAAAGAGACACACAAAATCATTTCCACAAAAAACCATGTTTCGTAAAACCGAAAAAATAGTATAATAAAGTTACATAAAATGTTTCTAAATACCAACACCAATCATGAAATATAACAACACCATTTGAAGATTATGTGACATAGTTCCAACCATGTTGGCAAGGCATAAACATGTGCATAAGTAGAGGAGAATCCGAAAATCAATTTTAAATTAAATAATTCAACAAGAAAACACTACCATAAGTTAACTATAAAAAATAGAGGTGAAAGTATAATCTATGATTTAATTATGAAATCAAAAGCATTAGATGGATTTAAAGTGGGAGAAAGGGAATGGAAATACCTACCCATAATCAAGGAACTATTTCAAGGATATTTTTAACTATTACAACCATCATAAAAACTCTGAAATGAATTAACTATCATGCTTATAAAGGTATGAATAACATTTATAAATTCAACGAAATCATGCAAGTGCCTATGGAAATCTCCATAAATAGGGAAATTATGGAAACTCATACCTCAGAAAATGGTCACACCTTCCTTTATAACTCAAACAATAGCTCACACACACTCACACACTTCCACACACACACAAACACACACACATATCCTTAAATCAATGAAAATTTTCACCACACCTTGAGGAAACATGCACATTTAATGTACATATATCTATACAAATCCATATATAGGAATAAGTGTGTGAGCCTTCAAAACCAACTGAAACTCCCTACGATAAATCGCCAAGAATCAAAAACACCAGAAATTCCTAAATTAAAAATTAATCCAAAGAGATCAATGAAGAAAAAAATTCAAAAACCAACACTAAAAAAAATCAAAATTTTTACAAGTAAAACATAAATTAAATTTACATAATATTTATAAATTAAAACTATGGGAAATACCACCAAAATCACATCAATTTACATTAAAAACTCACATAACATTTTATCAACACCACAAGTGCATGAACACATAAACACAATTTAATAATCACAACAAGGAAAAATTTTAACCAATTCCACCAATTCCAAATCACTAAAAAAATCTATACAATGATACCATAAGTATGAGAATTATATTTTAAAAACAATAAAAAAAGGATTTGGCACTTAAACGAACGCATCATCAGAGATACAAGTAGACGTAAACTAGGAACTAAATCAAAACATATTTTTACCAAATTATAAAAATATAACAACAATTTAGCAGGCTAAATAAGGGCATAATTTTTTTTGAATTAGGTTTTAAAAATAAATAAAATAGATAAAGTATTAGATGAGTTCTCCAGAAATAAAATACTTGAATTCACCTACCTCGGAGGTGCGTGAATACAACCGCACTTCAACAGAAGGGAGAAAATAAATTCACAGACCCTTCACACAACTTAAAAATTGAGAAACATAGTCAAATAAAAACCCCATGATTTGGGTTTAGACAACTCAAAGGAAAACACTCTTCCAAACTCTATAAACAGTAAAAAACATACTAGAGAGGGAAGAGGAGAGGCTGGAGGGGATGATGGTTGGGGCATCAGTTCAAGGAGGAGGGTGTGCCGAGATGGGGGGTCGCCAAACAAAGGAGGTCAAGACACATGAGGAGGTATACCTAGGAAAAGGGAAGGGTAGCTGGAATGAGGATGTAGTACAAGAGGTTACGGGGAGAATGGGTCTACCGAGAGCTGGTAGATAGAGCAAGCCTATTGGGATGGAATTTGGGTGGGGGGGGGGGGAAACGCCTCATATGTTTCAACTTATATTTGTTTCCTTTTAATAATAATAATAATAATAATATTGAAAATAATAATAATAAAATTTTAATGAAAATATTTATAATAATATAAATGTTAGGTCCACTAGGAAAGGTACCCTGAGGGGGGGGGGGGGGTGAATCAGGCTATGACAAATTAAAACAACTACCCCTTTTGATCTTGTTTTGTTGTTAAACAAAACCCTCTTCTCTCTCTTCTTCTAGTTGCAGCATTTGAATGAATCTTAAAGCATGCACAGAACACTACAATTTTACATGGTTCACCCTCACTAGGCTACGTTGAAGGAGCATACACCGGTGATGTGCCGATGTACCAAATCCACTATAAGCGCACTATTGTTTACAAGTTTGGAGTGGACTCAGAGTCCCTCCTGGTTTACAACCACTCACAATTTGAGAACTCACTTCTCTCTCAACTGAAGTGATCTCACTGCTTCATTAGAATATCCACTCACAGTCTATAGACCTGGAGGTCTATTCATTATCTCTAATGAATTC
Source organism: Viscum album (assembly GCA_963277665.1). Taxonomy (NCBI): domain Eukaryota; kingdom Viridiplantae; phylum Streptophyta; class Magnoliopsida; order Santalales; family Viscaceae; genus Viscum; species Viscum album. The sequence goes on along the minus strand of OY728153.1, from coordinate 308,026,215 downwards.
TTCAACATTAACTATTGATATATGCTATGTTGACTATCAACTTTCACAAGAAGATGAATCTATCTTTGCACTATGTGTACCGAGCAACCCCAATTTTTACGTGCACCCCTAACTATACCTTGCACGTAAATCCCTTGACTTACGCGAAATAAAATTTTCGCGCAACACCTCTTTTACGCACAAAATCTTATTTTACAGGAAACAATCTTCTTTTACACACATATTTTCCTTTATGTGAAATAACATTTTTACGAAGAGATAATCATTATGCACAACCTACGTTTTATGCATAGCCTTGGCTTTACACGCAAACACCTTTCATTACACGCACACTAGATGTTTACGTGTAACTCCCTTGTGTATTCTAATTTCGCGCATCAGAGCTCGAATACTCTCTAAGTCTTGAGTTGTGTCAAATGAGGGGGGGGGGGTCACTTCATATTTATAGGAAAAATCGATCCCTCTGCAAAAAACCCTCCTTCCGCACATAATCCTCACCGAGCGCGAAAAACACATCTTCCATGCAACACCTTATTTCGCATCATGCTCCATTTTTTCACAAACCCTATGCCTTTTCCAATTTTTGACCTTTTGATCTTGAAATACCTCTTCAGCGAAAAAAACCAATCCACTATTTCCGGCACAATGCCAATTTTCCCAGACCACTTTATTTTTCACGCACCACCACATTTTTTATTACACCACTTTTTTTTTCGCGCACCATGAAAATTTTTGTGCGCCACCTTTTTTTCATGCACCGCACCAATTTTTCGCTCACAACTATATTTTTTGCGCGCCATTCTTATTTTTTATACACCAAATTATTTTTCAAGATCCACTCTATTTTTGTGCACACCGCCTCCAAATCATATATTCCTTTGTCGAGGTTCTTTAATCAAACAGGGATATCCAACAACATCACTTGAACCCAAAAAAATCACCATGTAAACCCCCATTGTTAACAAATTATACATCGTGGTCTGCTTTGTGAATAAACACAACACAAAGGCCCTCTTTTTCAACAAACATAATAATCTCACAAATGCTTCAGTGATACCTTGAGTGATTTTTTCCCAACAATTATTAATTATATAATCATAATGAAATCATTAATTTCTTTAATAATAATAATAATAATAATAATAATAATAATAATAATAAACTAATAATAATAATAATCACAATTTTATTCATTTTCATTTAAAAAATAAAAACGCTAATAAAAACTGAATAACAATTATATTTATAATAGTTTTAATATATAAAATATTATTAAAAAAATTTAATAGTAGAAATATTTTTATCTACACAATATTATAATTATTATTATGATTTATATATTTGACTAATTTTATTTACATGAAATTTTAATTATTTTAAATTCTAAACAACAATACGACAACTCAGTCGATCGTGCGACTACTACCAACCGTGCGGTGCCCGTTCAAAGGTTCAAACCCCACCAGAATAATTAAAGGCAAAAAATTTTATATCAATGTTTTAACCCACACAATGATGAGTCTAACAGTAGCTAAGAAATAATAAAATGGAATATAATACCTTAAAGAGGTTCAGGGTGTTTCATTATGTGCCAAAAATGTAAATAAACATAAAAATTTGGATATAAAACAGAAAATAATTATGGGTATTTCCAAACATAATCTTATCATAAAATAGTCACTAGAGAATAAATTTAACCAAATAAAAATAAATTTAGTTATGAATCCCCTTACCTCAAGAAAAACTCATCACATGCCTTCATTATATTCAAAGATAATAAAATTATGTTATGTCTTTTACTATATTAAGAACAAATTTTAATTTCATTATTATTTATATTTTATTTATTACCATGTTTTATTTAATCACATAATTATTTAAGTTAATGGATGATGTTTTGAAGATATTCGATTCATAAGTATAAAATTACATCGGTAGTTTGAATATTTTCAAAGAGGTAATTATTTCATTATATCCAAAATAATAATAATGAAATAATAATGATATTTATAGATAAATTTTACTTTTAAAACCAACCATAAATATGGTTATGAAAAATTAACTATGTCACAGTCATGGTGAGGGTAGGCCCTATGTATGCCTGAGTAACGTTTCCATTTTTCAATGATCGTGATGGAAGAAAGGTACATGTTATTTTATAATTCTATAATGATAATTATATATTTGATATAATATTTTTTATTTAAATACACTTATATATACAATAAATGTGTGGTAGTAATGACAAAATAATGAAATTTCTTCCTGGAGGTGATAATCGACCCGTACGCACGAACGATAATTTTGATTCCCTTTTTATTGAAGAGGAGATGGATGTAGGTTATGTAATTAACATAATAAAATATAAAAATATTATAGATTATTATTTTTATTATTCTACCATGGTTGAATAAGTATTGAACGTGGTGGAAGAAAAACAAACAAAAATGCTCGATGAATAACAATACCACTTCTTCAGACAACCTCTTTAGGTTACACCAAAATCCTTAATAGGCAGGTTTTATAAGAAACCAAAACATAAAATAATTGGGAAGGGATGTAAGGAATGGATTTTTTGGGTATTTTATGAACCATATTGTTCTCGATGTGTGTATAAAAGACGATAGGGGTGTCCTTTTTTAGTGAGGGGTGGTGCATTATTGTATAATCTTAATGTGTTAAATTAATATAAATTATTTTTCATATTAAATTGTTAAAAAATTAGAAATGATAGAATGAAATATGAGTACATGTATTTATAATATATTAAAATTATATAAAAAATGTTTGTATTATTTTTTTACACTCATATTTCTTTTTAACCCCACTCCCCCCATGAACCCTTTGGATAATTATAGTGATATCAATTTCTTTTACTCTTTATTGGTAAAAATTGTTACTATAAAATTGAAATTATCCCATATGTATCTATGTATTATATTTTTTAACATATAACAATAACTTTTATGATGATAAAATTTTGGTATCATTAAATCTCCTAATAAAATATAAATTGTCATAAAATATCATTAATGAAATTATTCAAACTATTCATTTATCTTGACATTGAAAATAACAGGAAAAAATAGAATTTTATTTTAATAATTTAGAAAATGTTTAATATTATATATTTAATATATTATATACTTATAAAAATATAAATTACTGAAATTATTTTACATTTAATATCATTAAAATCATTTATTTTATTTTTCTAATGATTGAAGGAATATGATGTCAACATAGAATAAGAATTTAAGGTATTTATATGATCAATAAAAAAGGAAATAAATTTAAATGATGAAAATAATGTTAATATTCTTAAAATAACCATTAATATTCATTCAAAACATTATTTTACCCACATATGAACACATAAAGGACTTATAAAATCAAGAGAGTGACATTTTGTCTCTGTCTTTACTTAAAATATTATATAAACAATTTTCATAGAGAAGTTTTCAGAACACAATTAAATCTAGATAAAAGTTAATAATAGTGGAAATAAATTCCATCAAAAATAAGTAAGATAAATTTTTTTCCTTATCACTTAGTTCTAACCTATGATAACATGATTTACCATTTTACCATGGTGACAATATTTTAATATTTTTACAATTAAATACGACCAAAAATTAAGTTAACTTTATTAAATAATATTAATACTAATGATTTCAAATATGGAAGCTATTTTACCAAATTAAATAAATATATTCACTAGAAATTAATTTTATAATAACCCCACTAAGTACAAAAACAAAATTTTTTTTGAAGAAAAACATGACCTTTTAGGTATCAAATTATTCTTATACTAATATTGAACAAAATGTTTATTTTCTAGATAATAAAATTATTTATGTCTAAAGTATAATCTTATTAATTTAGGTTGAAATTTTATTAATTATGATACCTTTTCAATGAATTAATTTACATTACTTTAAATATTAGTAATTTCTACTATTAACTGAAAAATTATTCATTTTAGAGCATTACTAAAATCTCACCCTAAGTTAATTTGTATATGATGATTTAGAAGATCATGTCCATTTTTTAAAATATTTTTTCTAAATCTGTATGAAATTAATTATATTACCTTCTCAAAAAAATCAATAAAATCCTTTTTTTGTTGAAAATATATTGTTAAATCATAGATCAATTTCACAAAAAAGCCATTAATTATTTATAATTTATTTTTTAAAATATCCTTTATAAATTTATTTATAATAATTTATTTATTTCTATTCCTGACATCAGTTTTAAAATATTGTTTAAAATGGTTATGTATAAATAATTATATATTAATGGTATATCATAGTTTATTTGAAGTTGGCATCGTGTATAAAACAATGTGTCAACGAAATTAATGTTATTTAAATAAAAACATATTATAGTTTAACAAGGTGATACAATAGAGATATATTTAATGTATATATATATTTTCTTAACTAATATAGGATTTTTAAATAGAAATCATTATCTACCTTCATACCAACTAATCCATTGGAAAATGATAATTTCACTCACATGTACATGTGGACTCACCTCTATGAATAAATGTTATTTTTTTCTTCATTTCTTGGTTAATGATAAGGATATATCTAATGAATATATATGATGTTTTTTTGGTATAATTACTATTTTTAATGGTTAATTATTTTTTATCTTTTAATCATTTTAACAATAAAAAACATAATCATTAATCATGTGTACGCATAGACTAGCTTCCCCATGATGTGATGTAATTAATTTTTTACGAAAACAATATATTAATGGTTATAAACGAATTTATTATTAATAAATATTATATTTTTTCATGGATGAGATTAAGGATATGATGAATCCATGACCATGGATAAGGAATGGAATCATAGAAATGAAACATGCTTGGAAAATAGACTAGTCTTCACTTGAATAATGATTTTAAGGAAACAACATTATTGAATGGGTTATTTAAAATTATAATTGGATAATATATGGTATGATAAGTGTGTAAATTGTTTTGGTAATATATTTAATAGAAATCTATTTTTTTATTGGTTTAGAGAATGTACAAAAAAGATCACTTCCTGAGGTAACGGTTCTTCATCAGAATATTATTTCGTTATGACATATTTGATATTGTAATCATGTTTATGTTTATATATTGTATATAATTTTCATTTGATATATTATTTAATGAATTTTTTTATAATAAAAAAAATTAATTTTCTATTTAAATTTATTTCATTGATGTAGTTTATGATTCAAAAGCTACAAAGGTGATAAATGTTTATGTTATTATCTCATTTCTATTCTAAAGTACATATTAAATTTAAATTTATTGATATTATATTATCTTTATTCATAAAATCCAATATATACTATTATACTTTGCTTATTTTTGTAATTTTCATTTCATAGTACAAATTTTTTTAATTTTTTTACTTAAAATGATCGAGAAAATGTTTTTAAGAAAAGTTGATGTTATTTATCTTTCTAGGTCAAGATCATTCTCTTCAATGTCAATGTTATTGAAATAAATTATGAAATATTTTATCTATTATTAAATTTTTGATAAGTTTTAATTTTACTACATTTTACTTTCTTAAAAAATTCTTAAAATGAATCTTTTCAAAAAAAATTTGTAACAGTCAGTTTTGACTTTTTCCAAAATTTTGGAAAAATTCTCTCTTTAAACGTATAAAACATAAAAAAATTTAACACAATCATGACCATTATTTTACATTAATGCTAAATTAATTTTTTATATGGTAATTTTTGAGGAGAATTTATTTTTCAATATTCCAGTACTTTTTGTTCTTAATAATATTGAAGGAAAATTATATTTTTAATTTTTTGAATGAAATTCTCAAAAGATCTTTTAAATTTATTTTTCCTATATATCAAAATAATTTAGAGATTATACTAATTTCCTAGGGATATGATATTATGTTAACATCCACTTTATTTATATGGATGGATTATGATAATAATTATTATGTATGATTCTATGAAAAATATTATTTTCCATAGGATAATTGTGTTATAATGAAATAAAAATATTTTTATGATTCCATACAATTCATCTCCCTATACAGAAATCACTATGTTGTGATGAAATGATTATAAAATTAATTTCTATTGTAGGAGTTATTCTATAATGAAATGTTAAATATTTTTATGATATTGTGGAAGGCATATGTATGGTTTTCATTATGTTATGGGTGGAATTAGATTTATATATCCAGCCAATGAATTTTGTAGAGATTGATATATCATATGATGATATGAAATATTATTTGGAGAAAACCTATATTATTAAGAGACTCTATCAACTATGGATGTTTTATAAATGAACCTTAACTAAGGAAATAATAGAAAGAGTAGGGAACTTAATCAGCTATGGTACTCTTTACACTATTATTTTATTGTAATTGATCCTTGAAAAATAAAATTATTATTTATAATTTTGTGTATGAAACATACTTATGTATTATAATTATGATATGTTCTCAATAATCATGATTTATCATTGATAAATTTTCACTCTTATGACTTATGATATTTGTAATGATAAATCAAGATTCCATGAATCATGATTAATTTTCTTTGACCAATTTGGTGTTATTTTCACATGTTATTATCATGTTTTCATACCCTTATACCTACATTATACTCACTTATAATAATTGATTGATATATACAATATTTACCCATACTAAAAATCTATGATATATAATTCATGTGTCTTCATTTCCTAATTCTATGAAAAAATTTTATATATATTATATATCTTTTTAGGGTAATAAGTGAGAAACAAATTGTGGGAGATATTTAATATCAATCATGAAATAATTTTGTTATGTATATTATCTCTTAAAGAAAATAAACCATTATAGTTCTTGGGCATTTATTATTATGTGATTTATTGAATATTCATATAATGTGATGTAATATTTTTGTATGACATTATTGGTTCACCATAGTTCATATCATATTAGGGTTTAGTTATTTTTAGATATTTGGATTAGAAAACTTTGGAGAAATAACTATGGAAAATTTTAATTATATGATAAAATAATGATGTTTTTGTAATGTAGAGTCTGTGTGGTTTCCCTGAAATAAAATCCAAATATAGATGTAAAAAGGTGGTTCTAGTCTCTTGAATAGATTCACATAGACATAATATCCCGAAAAATAATGTTTGGGTATTAAGTTAATCGTTACCTAGTTTATGATAAATAGGTATAACTTCATGCCTGGTTTGAAACTCCTAGGGGATATTCATTATATAGTTCACAATATATTTATGATCTATTATGATGAATGAGAGGATAGAAGATATTACAATCTATGATGAACATAAAGTGATATATGGTGAACATAATGTTTCATAGGTTGATAATAAGGTTTCATAAATTAGGAAATATTTTGAATTATTTTAATGAAAATTTGATTTCATTCATTGATAGAAGATGATTAATTTTATATCTAAACATTTTGGTTTCAATTTAGGATTGAGGATATAATGATTAATTTGATGTGGTGAAATGTATATTCAAATATTTAAGTATCTTATTTGAGATTAGCCATATGAATTACCTTAAATTAGGAATAGTGTCTTGGAATGAAAATTCATATCCTCAATGATTAGATATTAAATTAGTTGTAAAAAATCATAATTTTATGAAAATCACATCTCATGAATCTTTATCCTTTGTGATAAACTTTTACTAGAATACACATCTTGAAAATATTTATATTCTCTTTAAAGTTCATGTTTACGATATTTTTGGTAATTGATTAGCTCTCCTTATATAGATAATTTATCAATTTATAATGAATTTAAGTCACATTAGGAATTATGAATTATCATATTATCATATATTAGTGTGAGGATGAATATTAACTTCCAATGGAAATTAATTCCAATATATGGTACCCATTACCTATTTATAAGGGGTTTTTATCCCAAATAGTTAGGTAGAAAAATAACATAGAAGTTTATCATATTTTTTTGGGAATATAATGATTCATTTATAGAAAATTTTACAATAATTACTCTTCATTAGGATGTAATGTTTTTAATTGAACTCATACCTAATGTTACACCTATTTTAAGGACTACCTATAGAGTGGGCCGAATTGAGTTTCAATAATTGAAGATGTAACTCCATGAGAATATAGAAAATAGATCCATATGATTGAGTGCATCACTATTGGGTGAACATGGAATATTGATTAAAAATAAATATGGTTCATTATGTATTTTCATTAATTATTGGTAAAATAAGAAGATAACTATCACAAATAGGTATCCATTAACCAATATCAATGACTTGTTCAATTAAATTTTCATAGCTCAATTAGTTTTCAATGATTTACCTTCATTCTAGATATCATAAATTGAGTGTTATGATGGAGAATAATTCTATGAAAACCATTCATATGAGGTATGAACAATATTATTATATAATTACTCAATTTGGACAAACCAATTCCTCATTTTATGTTCATGTATCAAATGGATAGAATCTTCATATATTACCATGATATGTTTGTGGTAGTATTTATGGATGATATTTTTTTATTATCAAAGATAAAGGAATAAAACGTAGATCATTTTAGGATTATGTTGATGACCTGTATTAAGGATATATTTTATTCCAAATTTAACAAGTGTATATTTTAGATACATAAATTTTCAATTTTGGGTCATATAATCTCAATTGAGGTTATATGAGTAGATCCTTCAAAGAGAGAAGTTATTGAGTAACGGACCAGACTACCATAGTTCCAATGGTCTATAGTTTTTTAACATTGGAAGGATACTACCCACACTTTGTAAAAAAATTATCATGGGTAAATAATATAATAACCATGTTGACACAAAATGGCTCCATGTTCATTTGGACATATAAATGTGTGAATAATTTCAGGAAGTTAATGTACGACAGGTCACAGAAACTATAGTCACCCTACAACATTGTGAATAATGGAATATGATCTACATTTTTTACTTAAATAAGTTATTTTGATGTTTTATTATATATAATAAATTCATAGTAACGTTTGTATCATTCTAATTAATGGTTTATGGGAAAAATTACTCGACTCATGATTTGGAGCTCGCAGTGATATTTTTTGCATTGATTATATGGAGGAATTTTCTTTAATGTTGTAGGTGTGATATGTATTATAATTATATAATATTGAATTATATATTCACATAGAAATTCTGGAATATTCCAAAAAGGATATATTTGAATATGATTAAATATTATGACTTCTCAATACATTTCCACCTTTCGATGATGAACAAGATGGATGATGCTCTAAACTAGAAGGAACATACTTTTTTCTCAATGATGATGATGGAATTAGATACAATAATTATGAATTTTTATAATAGGAAACATTAAATGAAAGATAAATTGGGAAGATTCATCTATTTTTAGATGAATGTTCAACCAACCATCAAAGTGATGATTAAATAGGCCGTGCAGGGGGATGCAGAACCACCAAAGATTATGGGTAATGTTTTTTAGTTCCAAAAGATATCTATGGGATGAATAGGTTTATAAATCGTGTATATGTCCCTTAAATACAACAAATGAATAATGAGTGGTTGGATAAAGATCATAGTTCATCATTCACTATTAATCCTAGATGTACAAAAACATATTATGATCTCAAAGGACAGTTCTAGTGGAACAACATGAAAAAGGATCTTGTGGGGTATGTATCTTGATTAATAGTACATCATTATGTTAATATTGAGAGATATAATTTGAAATGCACGTTATAATTATTACCCATACCAGAATGGTAATAGGAAAATATCACCAGAGGTTTTATCTTTTGACTCCCCAAAACATCTCAAGGCCATAATTCTGATTTGGTTTTAGTCGATACCCTTATGAAATTATCACACATCATTTATATAATATAATATTTAACTATTAACCATATTGACATGATATAAATAAAGTAAGTGGAAACGATACATGTAGTACAAAATTATATTGTGTCTGGCCAGGATTATAGGTTTACCTCAATGTTTTGGAGAATTCTTTAACAAGCATTGGATACATGATTGAGTTTTAACAGTATGTATCATCCTTAGATATATGATAATTTTTATTGGACTATTAGAAATATAGAATATTTTTTAGATGAATTTAAATAGATTTCAAAGGTGGTTACGATTAGTAACATTCACTAGAAAAAGTTCTTACAAAAATAGCTTCCAATTGAGTATTTATATGAATCCTTATAAATACCTCTTTGCCAGGATGTTAAATGATTCATTTTTTAGTATAAAGTTATATAATGATAGATATTGGTATCTGAACTAGCATTTTATAAAATGGAAGATAATGTTAGATCCATTCAATAACACATCAAGGTATCTCATAGTCTATAAAAGAGTTTTGTTAAAAATCATTTGTTTGATCTAGAGATCAAATTTTTCCAAAAGCCATTGAAATGAATGTCTATTTGGAGTAAGGTTTTTAGAATTTTAAAGGAGGGAAATATAATCCAAATATATATTGCATACTTAGAAATTATTGATTGTAACCAGAGGGTTTATTATCACTATAAACTTCAACTTAATCTCTCTCTTGTTAATGATGTGTTCCATGTATGGAATTTGAAGAAGTGATTAGTTTATCTTTCACATGTACTGAACACGGTGGATGTAACAATTAAACATAATCCATATTATGAGAAACAAAATGTGGAGATTCTGGATAGAAGGTAGATGTTTTTTCAAAATAGGACCACTCACATGGACCAATTTTTTGGGTGAAAGCATAAATTAAAAAAACAATTTGGGAATGTGAGGATTTGAAGAGATAGACATACCCTCATTTGGTTGTATCAATGTAATGGAATTTTTAGGGATAATTTCATTTAATTGTGTTAGAATGTAGCACCCCATGATTTTATAACATACATTTCACTTTATTAAATTCATTTCATTTATATTATTATTTATACTCATCCTTGATCTTATTAGAAAAAATATATACAGATGAAATATTATTAGAAAATGTAGCTACTATCACATAGTTATTTGATTTGAAGGAATGAGTCGTAATGACTAAATTATAAAAAATATGAGAAATTTTTTTCCATAAATAAATAATATTTATTAATTCCTATTAAATAATCACTCAATTTAAAAAGTAAATAATAATATTGTTTTATTTTTAAAACATAATTTTTTTCAAAGTATAGTATTTTAATATTTATTATACATATTGATCAATAGTGAACAAAGATTTTAATGAAATATATTGTTAATTAATGTAAATAAAATTAATAATAGTTTACACATTTATTATTAATTTGTTTTAAAGGAGGATAAAAGCTTTTGGAGGAATGAAGGGTTATTTTTTAGGAAACTGATTTTAGTGTGAGCAATGTATTTTATAATAATTAATTAAATAAATCACTATTATGAATGATTTTAATTAAATTTTTTGATATCATATTCCAGAAAAATATTAACAGTCATATAATGTTTTTTATTAGTAATGGTAAGACAATAAAATAATTTTTTATGCTTAAAAATACATTTGTCTAAAAATGGGTTTAACGTATTTTGTGCACATATATTAGAATTAATTTATACCACATCATGAAATTGAATCTTGTAAAATGTATTATACATTTGGAGTAATAATAATAAAAAATAGGGTATGTGTTTTGATTTGTTTTAATCTAGAATGAATAGTTACCATGGTAAGAATCTTTTTACAATATAAAGGGTTAAAATAGCTAAAAGAGGGGTTAACCTAATAGATAAGGATTAAATATCACAAAATAATTTCTTTAATTTGGTTGTCTGATTTTATTTCAAAATTAAACTTATAATTTTTAATTTTTTTATATTTTTATCAAGTAACCCATTAGAGATATATTATTACATTTTAATGTTCTTAATACTTACATTTTTTCCACCAACCTAACTTATAAAATGCAACCTCAACTTATCAGTTCCCTACACCTCATTAACCATTTATCTCGAAATATATCTACCCAAAATTCCCCCAAAAATACTCCCCATGACCTATAGATCTTCGTATCACCACAATACCAATGTAAAAAATATTAAAGATATGTCAAAGGAGGTATTCCAAAGAAGTGGTATAAATATTAAATGAATTATTTCATGTTAATTTTTTTCATATAACTCTTTAAAACCTATCATAAAAACCCAATATAATACGATAATTATCTTTTATATAATAAAAATCTATTATTTTTAGGTTACAACCCTTTCTAATAATCATTTCCATCATATGGGAAATGAAAACATTGCTCCATCATTTGTTTGGACTACAACCTCCACACATCATGGTGTTTTATTTTACACCATTGAATATCATTGATGAATGAATATATATATATATATGTATATTTAATGGATATATAATATTTTTATAACATATTTTTTTTTCATTAAATATAAATTATTATCTACCTTATTACCCTATCATATGTTGGAATATGATAACAACCCTCGTGTGTACATGAGGACTAACACCTCTACAATGTGACGTGATCCATTTTTTTTATAATTATATAGATGATCACAAGGATATATTTCATGAATATATATAATATTTTTCATAATTATGATTCTCTAATTAAAAATTTTTATTTACATTTCACTCATTTAAAAAACTGAAAATATGGAAACATTACTTATGTGTACATATGAACTACAATTTCTTCCCAAATATGTAATTAATTATTCATCACCAATATTTATGAATTGTTATAAAATTTTATATAATGAATAAATATGATATTTGTGAAATAATTAAAATTATATAGATTAATAAAGCATTACAAAGATTCGGGAACCAGAACCATTGATCCCAAACATGATTGGAAAATATTTCATTTTTTACATAAATAATTATTTTAATGAATAAATTTTAATGGGCCAGAAAGTGTAAATTAAAATGTAAAGATATATTGTAAGATAGTTATGAATATGGTTTTTATTTAATGTATAATAAAGTAAAATTTATTATATAATAGTTTAAGAGCAGGTATGAATAATGTAAGGGCTTGAGTTATGGGGTTTTCTTCTCAATATTACTTTATTGAGACATGATTCTCTTTATGCACCTATTTATGTTTTTATGATCTAAATACTACACCTATAAAATATTATAATTGGAATATATTTGAATTCATGACATCTAATTTTTTATTTAAATATATTTATGTCAATGCTCTTATGAATCAAATGTTACCAATGCGGTAAGGGTTCATGTTATAATCTCATTTATTTTCAGGATTTTCTATATTAAAATTAAATTATGGGAAGTTATATGATCCCTATCATTTAAAAACCACATAAATTTTATTATCATAAGGATATATATATATATCTTTTATGTATAGGTTAAATGTTTCTCAATTTGGTACCTAAGATGATCAAGAGAAGCTTTTTATGAAAAGTTATCCTTATTTATTTATTTTAGGTAAAAAATATTTCTCCTCCATGTCCACAACATTCAGAAAAATTTATGGAATTTTTTATTAGTTCTTAAATAATTTTTAGTGTTTATTTTTTCCACTTTTACATTATTTAAAAATGATTAAAAGTGTTATTTTCAAATGTTTTATGTAATACTCACTTTTTAATTTTTAAGAAAGTGTAAAAATATTATTCTCCATTAACATTAATATCATGGATTAATTTTCTCGCGATTATGGCCATTATATTATTTTAATATTCCTTAATATGTTTCTATGTTTATTTTTAAAGAAATTGTATTTCTCAATATTTTTGGAATTTTTTATTTTGAAATATTATGAAAGAAATTGATAATTTCTATATTTTTAAAGAAATGTTCAAATTCAATTTTAAATGTATTTTTCATATGTTTCAAAATATTTTCAGCACTTTTTTTCTTAAAAATGAATATGATCTAACAAAACCATCTATAATATTTCTTTGGTTGTTTATGGATTATGATATTTATAGGATGATTTTATGAAACCTTCTATTTTCCATGTGTTAATTATGACATGATGAAATAATGAATATTTTTATGATACAATCCACTTTATTTCTATTGATGGATCTGAATATGTGAAGATGAAATGTGATTACCTAAATAGCGTACCACCTTATGGTTCCTCAAGATGATGAGTTACACGACCTCAGGGACATCTCCCCATACTCCCGAGGTTTTCAAATAGTACTGAGGGTTTAATGTATAATGTGGGGATACATTATCCTTGTTATCAAAGAAATACAAAATCAAAAATAAATTAACACAAAAAATGATAATAAGGAATAAAAAACCATAATAATTAAATCCAACATCACTTGATAATCCCAAAATAGGATATAAATAACAAAACCAATGTTGTAAATATGTGATGTGAATTCTATGTCAAGTTCCACATGAAAAACCAAAAAAAAGACACAAAAGACTATCCATGATGTTTCTGACATCATTTATGGTTTCCTCACCCAAAATCAATCCCAAATCATCCATTTAACATAGGTCTCTTTCCCTTATCATGTCCTATACAAATAATGTATATTCGGGTACTGATCTAGCATCCCGAGTAGGGTGTGAGTACAACATAGTATTCCACGAGCAATGATTACTAAAACTATATCTAGTTGATAAAAGAGTATATATTTTTGTAATGAATAAATTAAAAAAGTATGAAGGGAAATAATTCACTATATATTATTTTTTTAATAAGAAACATAATTTATCAAAATCATAATGACTCCCGAACCACAAATACCTACTTAGGGCCATGCCATATTTGGAACCAACCATAAAGGGATATAAAATTTCAATATATGAAGGGTTTCTACTGACCATTTAATACCAATTTTCCATTAATACAATGGGGGCCTGGAGTTATAATTAGGCACCCTGTGGTTATTTAGATTAGCAGTCCCTATCCCCTAACTTAGTGGTCATATTCAATAAATATATCTATTGGGCTCCAAGAGTACCATTTTGGTAGCTTAATGGGTATTTGAATAAAAATACCTATCCCACAACATAGTCACAACATCATCTGTCATGATTACACATTCTCAACCAATATATCAACCACTTCCATAAATCATTTATGAACCCATTTTATAAATTCGTTTATCAACATTAATAATTTCAACATCATCCTTTGAATCATATTTTTACACGCCTGGGTCACCATCAATTTTATAATCACATTAATCAATAAATTTCTTGATCATGTTATTCACCAATTCCATAATCACATGTTAGAACAATTTTTGAATCACATAGGAAATAAATTTAATTAATTTAATTAAATGCAATTTATTGACATGGAAATTTCAATTTTTGAATTACATACCTGAAATTATAATCAATACTTTGAAATTTTATAATTATACCACATATATCGAAGTCATTGGTGCATTTCCACTAAACCAAATCCCAATTTTGATGTGGAAAGATCGATATCATAATGGCTTGGAAGATCTAGGGCCAAAATCTAAAATTAAGATCCAACACAACATGACCGATAAAATTATAGATCTAAACCCATCACCAATGGTTGAAATGATCATCCTAAAAGAAGATATAAATAATAGAGATATAAATAAAGAAAAGGAGAAGATATCACATATCTAAAGAGGATAAAATCCTTTAATTAGATATTCAATTTTCCAATAGAAAACATTGAGGATCTTTGTAATCCTCTTGAGATCCTCCAAAATCAATGGAATTTATGTTAGGATGAAATTCGGTGTTTATGGAGAGTAATCAGGGGGTTTGAAAATTTTAATTAAAAAATCAATTGATTAGAAACATATGAAAAACATTTATTAGGCAGGGAGAATGGTTTTACAAACCTTCTTCCTCTACTTAGTGGGTGCACAGTTTCTACAATGTGGTGAATTGTCTAAAAACATCCACCAACGATGAAAAACCCATTTGTTTAGGGATGCACAACTTGGGGAGGGTAGCCACAATGTTTGGAAAAAATTTGCACCAACTGTGTTCTACCTACTATTCCTCAAAAAAGGGTAAATGGTTTATTAGGAAACTGTATAGTTTTCCCTAACTGTGAACCAAATGTAAATAACCCCCAGGTATTTCAAATTTCCCCAATATTACTCTTAATGAACCTAAACAAAATTCAACAAAGTTATAAGTGAAATAAGGGTAAAAGAGTACCAAAACAGTACAAGGAATCCCTTGAATGGTTGAGATCATACAATCTCTCTACCTTATAATCAACTATCGTTGAGTTTTACTCCCATGAATCAATAATATTTCAAGGTTAAATAGTCCTGACATTGGGATGGCATAACTTCTTCCCTCTACCATATTTTCTCTTGAACACATCTATGTTTTCAAAACACTCATATTATGGGAACTGAATTTCCCTAAAAAAATCCTGACAATAATTCATAACTTGAATCAGATTATCCTCAAAGGACGCATCTATATCAAGATCATCATTATTTACATTGATCACATGAGAAGGGTCGGTGTGATAATGTTGAATATTTGACACCTGAAAATCATCAAACATTTCATTATACATTCAATGGAATATCCAATAGGTAATCCACTGGTTTGATCCTTTCAACAATCTAAAAAGGCCCAAAAAATTTGGGAATCAACCTTACATACATCAATATAATATTGTGACCAAATATAGATGAAACCGGAAAGAATACACAATCACCCATAGTAAAATCAAGGGGACATTGACATTGATCATTACATAACCTATGCATTATCTCAACCATAGATATACATTTTTTAATTTATTGGAACTCCTCAATTGTCTTCTTCACAATACTCAATCCCAACAAGACAAAATCACCAGCCTCCATCCATCATATAGGTGGTCTGCATGGCCTACTATATAGTACCTCACATGTTTCCATTTTAAAAGTAGCATGATAAATTTTTTTATAGGAAAACATAATGAGATCAAGCTGATTCTCCAAAGACCCATCATAGTTTAGGACACATGACCATAACATATCATCCATTAAATTCATAGTTTATTTTGACTACCCATATGCCTGTGGGTGGAAACTTGTACTCACAAACACATCTATACCAAGTTCCTTCATCAAGCCTTTCCAAATGTGTGAAGTGAAATGTGATCCAGGGTCTAAAATTATACTCCATGGTACCCCATGTCGATGGCTTATCTCTTTAATGATCATTTCCTCCAACTTAACCACTGATAAAGTCTCCTAAATATGCAGGAAAGGGGATAACATCATCAATCCATCCCAAATAACAAATATTGCATGGTTATTATGAGGAATACTTGGAAGAAACACCAATAAATCCATTGTAACATCATCACGCTTCCATTATAGAATGGGTAATGGCTATAGTAAACAACTAGGTTTTTGATGTTCAGACTTCACTAGTTGAAAAGTGAAGAATCGGGCCACAAACCATAGAAATTTATTGTTCTCATGCATGGTTCCCAATACTTTTGAAATTGGTCATAGAAATATTTTGTCAAACTAGGATGCACTACCCACTTCAAATCGTGAAACTCAGACATCATCTACTCACACATACATGTAGTCACACCAACCCGGTTCCAAACATAGATAATCTAATCATTATCTATATTGCAATATAACATTGAATCCCCACCTTCAAGAATGTATCTAAAGGACAAAAAAACTAAATCACCAAACATCCTCTACCCAATTTAGATAATATGTGTAAAATAAATTAGTACATACATGAGGTTCATCTACTCATGGCCCTCCCAAACCATAATATTTGTCTCAGTAAATAGGTTCATCATCTTCTACACAGAATTGTACTCATGAAATTCCTGAGTCTATATTTTATTATTTAAAGTTACAGAAACAATATTTACCTTCTTGGGAGTATATTCTAGATAATAGTTAAATGAGCTCATATACTCCACCTATCTCTTCTATCGAAGAATCAAATATCACAAATGAAATATATACTCTATGATTTTGTGGTCAGTATACATGGTAAAATATTTTCCCAATAGATAACGACGCCAGCTCTTCAATTCATAAAGAACCATAGCTATGTCAAGGTGTGGTATAGTGTATTTCCATTCATGTTTCCTCAACTCTCCTGACCCATTTTCCATAACACAATTTTTGGCATCAGAACTACTCTATATATGAATCTAGATTCATCACAAAACAAGGTATACTTCTAACCAGACATGAGTTGTATCATAATCGATATGGCAGTCAAATGATTCTAAAAATATTTAAAGGCATTCTCACATATTCCAGTACATTCAAACTTGATCCCTTACTTTTTAAAGTCCAAAAGTAGAACTACAAAAAGGGAAATTACTTGGATGTATCTATGATAATATCCCACTAGCCCAATAATTATATGTATATTTTAAAAAAAATGGCTTTATTCAAAGAAATCATTGCCTAAATTTTATTTGTGTCAACTGAAACACTTTCCTATGAGATGCTATGACATATGAAATATACCTGGTCAATTTAGAATTTCTAATTAGTCTTCTTGTTGTATAGATTATTTTCTCTCAGTGTACTCAAGATGATGCAATTATGTTGGGAATTATCAACATGAATTTTGGAGTACACTATGATGACATCCATAAATAAAACCACATACTAATCAAGTATAGGTGGAATAATCAATTCATTAGGGCCATAAATACATTTTAAGTGTTCATCAGCCCAATAGATATCATGAGAAACTCATATAGGGAATAAAAAGCTCTAAAAGATATCCTTAGTATATTCCAGGCTTACTCATTCAGTCGATGATACCCTGATATCAAGTCAATCATAGACAAAACACAAGCTCCTATCAACTGGTCAAAAATATCATCAATATCTATTTTCCAATGTATCTAGCTTCTATGAACTCCCATTTATAGGCCATTTCATTTCAATTCAAACAACCCATTTGATTTATCATTCATATTTACCAAAAATAAATTTCTTGCCCATTATTATTCATTTACCAACCTATGATATTTTATTTCTTCATTACAATTGATTGCATGGATAATTGGTCAACTATCAAAACCACCCCACACAACTGAGGAACCCCATCACACCAACCATCTCTATAACACAACAAGAAACTATCCGTATTTGCCTCACAACTATACATCACATCCACTATATCACAATAACCGCACAACAAAACCACCTAACAAATACCCACATCATATCCCATTAACAAACCACATCAAACATTAGAACCCCCACATAACACATCATATTCCAAATTATTTTCATATCCCAATCGGTCACCATTATCATCACACCCTGATCCATATCACGCAATAAAAGAAATAAGTAAACCCACACACATCAAAGCATTCTAAATTACACAATATATATTCATGGTGTTATATCACTATATTTATTTATTTGTACTCGGTATTCTCACACAAACCATGTTTCCCTAGAAAGTAGTTCATTAGAAATATACACATTCATAGGGAAACATGGTTTGTGTGAGAAGATTCTCATGACAAGGAACTGGTACAACCATCCGATTCCAAAAACACAAAACTGAATCTCCATTCAGTTTCCAACCCTCAATGGTCTCCCCACCATTGAGTTTCGACCTCAAGGTAACACACTCAGAATTAGATATGTATGCCTCTTTAACTAGGCCAACCAAGTCCGTAATCAACAGGACCAAAAAGAAAACTGCTCTATCGCCCTGGTCCTCACATTCCTACTGCATGTCAACTATAACGGACATCAACTGCCACTGGTCTGATGCCTATTTCACCAACTGATCTTATGATTTTCTACTTAATTCATCTGCCACTGAATTTCTCTTACCCGGTGTGTACATCAAGTCAAAATCAAACATCTGGAGATATTCCATCCATCTTTTTTATGTCAAGTTCAAATCCCTTTGTGAGAAAATGTGCTTCAAGATCTTATGACTGTATATACCGTGAGTTTCTCACCAAAGAGATAATGATTCCATACATTCAAAGCATAGAACACTACTGCCAATTCCAAATCATGATTTGGGTAGTTCTTCTCATAAACTCTAAACTCCCATGAGCCATACGCAACCACATGATTCCCTTTCATGAGAACACACCCCAACCCTGATCCCAATGTTTCGCAATACACCACGTACCATTTTCCGGGTTCTAGAAAAACCAATATTGGTGATGATGTAAGGCGACCCTTTACCTCTTCGATACACTATTGACACTTTTCATTCCACTAGAATGGAACATTATTTCTTGTCAAAGCAGTCATCGGTGAAGCCAAACATGAAAAATAATGAACAAAATGCCAATAATACCCAATGAGACTGGGGAAACTCCATACCTAAAACATGTTCTTTGGAAGTTCCCATGAGATAACAACCTCCATCTTTTTCAAATCCACTGAGACACCCCTTTCAGAAATTACAAGGCAAAGAAAAAGGACTTCCTGTATCCAAAATTCACACTTTGACAATTTGGCATACAATGAATGATCCCTCAAGATCTGAAACACTGTCGGCAAGGGTTTCTCATGCCCCACCCTTGTCTTTGAATACATATAATATCATCTACAAACACCACCAAAAATGAATATAGATTTCTCTGAAATATCTGATTCATCAATGCCATGAATACCGCTGGCACATTCTTTAGAACAAAGGGAATTACCACATATTCATAATGGCCATATCTACTTATAAAAGCTATTTTAGGAATATATTCCTTCCTCACCTGCAATTGATGATATCCCAACCTTAGGTCGATCTTGGAGAACCACTGGGCTACCCTCAACTGGTCGAACAAATCATCGATTTGTTGATGTGGATATCTGTTCTTTATCATGAATTAATTAACTCAACGATAATCAACACAGAGCCTCAATGTTCCGTATTCTTTTTTCACAAACAACACTAGAGTTACCCACAATGATATGCTTGGCCGGATAAACCCTTTGTTTCCTAACTATTAAAACTAGACTTTAAATTCCCACAATTTAGTAGTTGTCATCATGTAAGAAGGAAGTGAGATATGGCTTGTCCCCGGAAGGAGATCAATCGTAAAATCCATTTCTCTTACGGGAGGTAACCCAGATAATTCTTCAGGAAAATCATCCATGAAATGATCCACCACTGCTGGAAGAACACTTTGTTCAACACCCAATACCAATTCCAACAACAACACCGCCAACTGATATGATAATGTGCCCACTACTGGTGCCAACAAACCCATTTCACCATTCCTTTCATGCATCTCTCCTCTAAAGAGATGTCTAACGCCATCGTGGGTCGTAAAATCCATTGTTTGTGCATTACAGTCGATGTGGACCTTAAATTCCACCTGATAATCCATTCCTAGGATAACATCATACCCATCCATCTCAAGCATTGGGAAATTACAGGTTATCTCAACCTCTCCCACAGTGATACAACATGCTCTACACAATAAGTATCGACACTCTCTTTGACCCAGAAGAGTATGAAGTTTCAAAATCGAGGTCATTATTTCTAACCATAAACCCAGCAAATAAACCACACATGAAACAATAAAAGAGTGTGAAGCACCTGTATCAAACAAAACTTGCATCAATGTAGAATTGAAAATAATAGTACCTCGCATTATAGATGGTCCCGAATGATCATCCACCACAACCTGATCAGCTCAGAACAGTGCCGTTGTTTCCACACTCTACTCTTTATTACTTTGTTGAGGTATCATGATATTTTGAGAATCACCATGAACCACTTTACTCTGCTGAAGAGGGGTGTGATGTTGTCCCCGTCCCATCGAAGCATACGACGTATGCGATCCCTGGGGGGTGTCACGCACACCTGACCATGGAGAATTTTGACAATAACGCTGCAGATTCCCCATCTGATTATAATTATGACATGCTCGAGGTTGTTTCATACAATCCCGCTTGATGTGGCTCGTATAACCACACTGAAAACATCATGGTATTCTCTGTGGATTTGGAGTAAGATTTACCGATCATACCATCGGATTATGTGCCATACCCCCTCTCTAGGAATAAGTGTCCCTCTTTCGCTTGAACCCAGCATTAGAGTTCCCACTATTCACCATGGGTACCGCCATGCTTCCTCCGCCCAGAGCTCCCAACAAATCCTGCTTAGCCACCGAGGCTCTATTCACCATCTCCGTATAATTATCTACACACAACACTCTTATATTTTAACATATTTATTGCCTTAACCCTACTTCAAAGATCATTTACTTCAACAGCATGCTATTCACCACCTCGAGTGAAAACCAAACTATATTCATAAACTTAGCTGCATACTCCGTTATAGAAAAAATCTCTTTCTTTAAACTAAAGAAATCAGTCGTACGCTGAATTCTAACCCAATGTGGGTAGAATTTTTTATTAAAAAATTCCTCAAATATTTCCCACACCATACCCCGGTCTATTACAGCTTGAAACGCCAACTCACACCATTGTAGGGAAATATCTTCCAACATATATGTGGCCAACTTCACTTTCAACTCTACCAGTGTTCCCATGAACTCAAATATCTTGTTCATTCTATTCAACCATGCTTCTTCCCTCTCTGGTGCTGAATCACCCCTGAAGATGGGTGGATTATTCTTTTAAAATTGAACCACATGATCCTCATTCCTTCGTTAATCCACTTTATTTCCACTTTCCATAGCTTGGAAAACTTGCACTATACTTTGCACTGACTGCAGGTTCACCTGAGGCTCAGGTGCAACCATGTTCTCATCGGCCACTTCCGGTTGGTCTCTACGACGCCTACCCGGTGCCATTTCAATAAATAGAAAATAAACAACCATGATTCTCACATCCATATACATCAATAATTCACATTTTAAATTTGCATGACAAAACACTATCACAACGTGGCTTTCCACCTTTTCCATATTTTCCATGTTTCACCTTTTTTGAAAACCAAACCATTTTCAAAATTCCATATTTATTCACATTACAATTTCACACATTTTCAAAACCAATTCTCAATTCGGCCCATAATTAGTTATACCCCAATTTAATATGCATCCTTGAGGGAAGTCATTTCTACCTTATATTCCATGCACATCTCATTTCCTACACCAGCGATAATGATATTTCCAATGCCTATAAGTGTATCTGAAAAACTTATGTACCCAACTCCCTGGTAACATGAATTTCAGCATAAGAGCGTTAACTACATCCTTTTATGCTATACATTCCAATTTCTGACATTTCTATGCATTTCTACCATTCCAACTCAAGGATATACTACAACGAATGTCAACTCCAAAAACCAAGGCTCCAAAGTGACCGAACAACTTCTCTCACTTGAAATCTAACGACCGAACAAACTGATACAACATGTAACACCCCGCCCCTACCACATTGTCTTGAGGAGGCGGAAAGGGTTATGTTTCCTTAGGAGATGTTTCCAAGGTTCCAAAGGCTGGAAATAAACGACGAGGGCTTTGAGAACAAATTGGGGAACCATTTTCCCTTAAGACAAAACCAACCAAACCATCCACTACCATCAACTATATGTTGCAAGTCAATCAAAGCATTCAAGCATGTATTCCCTAAGGACACCTATGTTGTTCCACAATACAACCAAAAATCAATAAAACCAATACCATATCAAAGTAGTATGAATTAGACTCATCAAAATACCCAAAACAAGCAAAGTTACACTCCATGGATCTGCACCAAGATCCATGCTCCAAGCTCCACCCAGACATCATGATGAACCACTAAAGGAGGGTGATGCATTACCTTTTCCCACCTCACAGTACACAACATCTACAAAGACACCAACGTTCCAAAGTAGGGGGTGAGTACTAAAACTCTTTAGGTTTTCCCAGATGACTTCCCTACACACGCCACTAGGCAAAAACCGTTAGCACGTTTATATAAAACAATTTATATAAAACAATTGCAAGTGAAACCACTTCCATAAACCAAACACACCCTTACCACACCATCATTCCCAAACTAAGAACCCAAGGGAAATCCAACCAAACATGCCACAAGAAATTTCATCATCCAAAAACTAGCACAATAATTTCCATCTAACAAAACAATACACAACAAAAAAACCAAAACATCCAAATGGTGTAGCTTCTATCCAACCCGTTCGCCCATTCACACCTAATGGTACTTCCTGACCACAACCAAATGGTGAAGCTTCCATCCAACCCGTTAACCCATTCACACCTAGTGGTACTTCTCATCCACTTATCCTTTGATGGTGGCCCTTACGTCCACTATCCATCCCCTTTTTATAGTGGTACTTCTCACAACTTACACACAAAATTATAATCAATCACAACCAAGAATATAACCAACTAATGTCACAAAAACATTCAATCAACCAATTCCATCACATACCAATCCAATTCAATAAATAATCCATTTATTGAAAACAATTTTCCATGCCAAACCACATTTCAATAAAAAAACATCTTTATTGAATACCATTTTTCATCAACCATTTTCCCAAATCAATCTCAACAACCCATTTTGAAATATCTATTTTAAAATACACAGTAAGATCCTTTCACCATAAAACCCATTTTTCCCAAAAATCCCTAAAACATCACCCAAGGGATTTCCAACCAATTTCGCACAACGAGTCACAATTAATTTTTTTTTCATCACAACCAATTAATTGTAACAAAGAACCAATAATTCTAACCAAGTGGAGTCGAGAGAGAATCCACCTACCTTTAGGGTTTTGGAGAACTCAACCCATAAGAAACCGAACATCAAATCCTGCGAACACACCACCAAAAAGTCTCTAGATC
Source organism: Viscum album (assembly GCA_963277665.1). Lineage (NCBI taxonomy): Eukaryota > Viridiplantae > Streptophyta > Magnoliopsida > Santalales > Viscaceae > Viscum > Viscum album. The sequence continues at coordinate 308,001,435 of OY728153.1, read as the reverse complement.
CCCTTCCCTAACCATCACAAGCCTTAAAATCAACATCCATAGAAACCACAACCCTAGATCTACACCCAAGATGTGTATATCTAGAACAAAACGAGATAGAGAGAGATGTGGATCTAGAGGAAAACAAAAAATAGGCAAGAGGAGAGACTTACCTTGGAGAAACCACCTTCAAATCACCTTGAAACCTCTTCGATTTGCTTCCAAAATGTGTGGGAGAGCTCCTCCAACCCTTGAAAACCGAAGAACCCAAGTGAGGCTTGAGTGGGAGAGAATTTGGAGTGGAATGAGGAAATCCCAAGTGACCTTGGGTTTTAAAACCCTACTTTTATGTGGACGCATGGTTATCCCTCACGGTTTGGAAAACCGTGCGCTAACCATGCGCTCGATACTGCCTTGTGAGCGAGGGATGACACAGTTGCCTTGTATGGTTTGGAAAACCATCCACAGGCCATACAAAGCTTACGGTTTCCCCCTGTATGGTTTCCTGGAGAATCCACACAGTTTCCCCTAACCGTGCTCAAATCATGCACCCCTAGATAAGACTCCAAACTTATCCAAAACCATTCCAAACTCTCCCAACCTCTTCCCAACTAATCCCATGCACTTTAAACACATAAAAAATGCATAAAAAAAGGCCACATACCACAAACCTGGGGTACTATAGAATCTCTCTACGGAAAGATGTTGAATACTACAAACATAAAGGGATGATGTTGGGGAAAGAAATATATTAGTATATGTTCATGTTGAAGAAATGGTAGAAAAGGTGGGATCTATTCAATAATACATAAGAATAGTTCCAAGTTGGAAAAACAAGTTATGCAGAAATATGATGAAAAGAACTAGAGTTTGAAGTGCAGGACAAGGTGTTTCCACAAATAACTCCATGTTAGAGATTAATGATATTTGGAAATAAGGGAAACCTAATCCCTAGGTATATCAGTGATTTTGAAAATCTAGAACATTTTGGGAAGGTTACATACTGATTAGAACTTCCTCCAAATCAATCTCAGGTTCATGATGTGTTTTATGTATCTATCATGAGAAAGTACATACATGATCCTTCACATGTACTAAACTCAGAAGTTATACCGGGAGAGTAATAACTTTCTTATGAAGAACAACCAATATAGATTTTGGATCATAGCGAAAAAGTTCTATGAATCAAGACCACTCACTTAGTTAATGTTTTGTGGTGGAACCAGCAATTTGAGGAGGCTACTTGGGAACTTGAGGATATTATGAGGAAGTAATATCCCTATATGTACGTATCCAAGTGATGAAATTTGATGGGGGATATTCAGTTTAAAGAGATAGAATGTAACACCCTGATGTTTTAATGAAATATTTTCTCTAAATAATTTAAATTTAATAACTTGAATTGCATGCAATAATGAGTTCAAACAAACATGACATGACCTTAATATAAAGATATAATTTTAACCCAGTTGTTATGTTAGAAGAAATAATTATAACTAACTTATCAAAATATATGGTGAAGTCATTCCCTACCAATTTTTAGATTTTTTTATTTTTTATTAATAAATTGAGTGAATTACTCTTTGTAAATGAAATTAATAAAAATATATATTTTATATAATTACTAAAATATTTTTGATACTCATTTAATAGATATTTTTTTCATAGAGTATGAATAAACCCTCTTTGATGTATAAAAACATATATTTGTCAAAGGGGTAATTTTCCACCTTTGAATTGAGAACCCATTTTAAATTAATATTTTGACACATTAATAATTTTTATATAGAAAAATAAGTTTATTATTTTGATTCAAGATATAAAAATTTTACTTTGGAAGAATTTATGATAGTATTCTGATAACATTCATGTTTTTATGAATAGTGTAAATACACTAAATTTTATGTGAAAACAGAATTTTTCGTCAAAATAATATATATTTTTAAATAATAATATTGAAAGGATTTAAAGTATAAATAGAATATATTTTTCTCAAGAAATATAATTTGTTTTATTTTCATCAATTTTACATTGAATTAATTTGTAAAGACATTTCAATCTTTTGCAATGTCTTATCGTTTAATAAATAGTTTTCACACTCCAATAATAGGATTGATTTTAAATTAATTACTAAAACATATATGTTTTTAATTTTGAAAAATGGATTCCATAATTGAAATATTTAGGTCCAAATTATGTAGTTAGTTTTATTTTATTTATGGGCATTATGAATAGGAACTATGATAATTTTTATTAATACGGTAAAAGGGTAAATTAGGTAATTATGTGTAAGATTACTTTTATAAAATTACCATTAAACTATTATAAATATCATATTATGAGTTTTATTTCATCATAAATCATCCTTGCATCTAAATTCAATCCATTTTAATCCACATGGATGAGATTAAGGTATTTACTTTATTTTATTGAATGAAAAGTTAAATATGCCTCTCTCAAAATTTAATAAGTAAGAAAATTTTTATATATGGTTATATAGAATTTAAATTCGACTATAAATACTAATTTTAAATATAAAATGTTCTTATTTATCCTGGAAATTTATTTTTATTTTTTTTTCTATAAATAATTATCCTAATAGCTTATACATTAAGGATGCATAAATTATTTTATTGATGAAAAATCAATAATAATATATTTATTAAAATAATAATACAAATTAAAAGACCCAAACACTTTACTAAATATTATTGGTCTAGTATATATTAGCCATAATCATCCATGGATTGTGTTATTTTCCATATTGACCCTTATATAAGGGATTAGGATATTTATATTATTTTTATAAGCGATGTTAAAGTTTTCACCTTGGTAATTTAATACATATAACATTGTAAATATTGGATTTTATAGATAATAAATTAGTCTACAAGTATTATTATGAAATATATTAGATTTATCTTCATTAGAGTAACATTTTTAATATTTTATTCAACACAATAATGTAGTAATTAAATATAGAATATTGATGTAGATATTATTTTATTAACATATATAACAAATACATTTTATAAAAAATGTTAAAATAAATATAATTTTGGTTAACTAATATTTATAATTAATTTTATAAATGAATTTTACCTCTTAGTAATATAATAAAATATTTTTTTCAAGGTTAACTTGTTATCCTAAAATTTGTAAAAACCAATGAAGGAATAGTATCAAAATTGATAGTATTGATTATTTATCAATATAATGTTTCATTAAATTATATTAATATCATAATTTTTTTTGAAAAAATACATAAAAATTATTATATGGTATAAAATGTTAGAATTTATTTATTTATGCTTTATTTTATATTAAATAAGTAAATATTTTCCCATTGTTATATTGAATTATTTGTTGCCCAATTAAAAAAGTTAAATAGAATAACTAAGTGTTAATTAAAATGATAAGGTTTATCTTGACAAAAAATACTTGTAAAAAATTATAATTTTAATATATTTTAGACTTATCAAGTTTTACATTCTAATTTGGGTAATTTTATAGTTTTTAGGGGGTTTTATTTTATTATACATTAATATTTGTGAAGTGTTCAAAAATGTCCCTCATCTCAATTATAAAAGTGATCGTCCTCCCTCAACCATTGAAAAAACATTTAGAGTTCATGAACATTAATAACCTACACCTTTACATTATAAAAAACTATAGTTACATTATATATGTTTTATTATTCTTTATAGAACAAATCTAGTGCTCTAAAAGGATATATAGAGGAAGCACATCGAAGAAGAGGTAATCTTTTATACCAATTCTTTAAAATATATTTCTTCGTCTAATTCTTCTTCTTCAGGATTTTCATAATTATAATGTAATAAAACTCTTATAAAATATATAATGAGATGATTTTATGATTATTAAACAACCATATTTCATCTTCTATCAATCCTATGAAAGATGGAATCATGATGCAAGTGTACGTACAACTTAACATCTCCACGATGTGGTGTAATCTATTTTATCACGATAACCTTATTGGGATGGGTATAATGATGTAAGTAATAACTATATATTATTATTTAAAAATTTTATTTATTTTTAAGTATTATACACCATCCACCTCAATACCATTCATCAATTTTGGGATTGATATTTCCGTTAGTGCGTATATACAACTTACCCTCTCCACTATTTGATGTGATTCATTCTACATGATCCTCATCAATGAATGATTTTTTAAATATACATACTGAATAAATATGGAATATATTATATTAATAACATTTTTAATGATATAACTATCAATTAATAAGAAAAACCATAATTTATTAGACATAACATTCATAAGAACACAAAGTAGTTAATATTCGAAGAACAAGTATCAATGAAATGTTATTTACAAACAGAAGATAATATGATCATATATGATAACATAATTATGAATATGATTCAGAAATAAGTAAATAAAATTATTTAAATAATTATATTGGATGTTTTCATACATACAAAGGAAATCAGACCTGAGGTAAGGGATAATTTTGTATTCTCATTATTATCAGAGATTGTTTATTCATAAGTATTTAATGGGGTATATTTATCATCCACATGAATGTTTCCAAAATATGTAATATTATTTATATTTTTTTTAAAAAAACATAAAGTCTATTTTACCTATTGGGAAATTTTTATTAAATGGTACAAAAAGAATATTTTGTCATTATTCAATATTAGGTACTTTTTGAATTTTCCAGCAAAAGTATGAGGATAATGTTTTTTAACTTATATATCCTGAACATATTTCTATGTTTTTATAATTCCTTATTTCAATGAATCATACCCTATAAGTTTTCATCTTTATTTACAAATAAGTTTTTATCATTTATAATTTTGCAGCATTTTGGGAAAAGAATAAATTTTTGAACAAGAAAGGATATTTTTCTTAAGGAAATAATTTCAAGTGTTTTATAAAAATTATTTTCTATCATATATAAAATTCATTAAAGAGGGTTATGATTATATATTTATTATATTTATTATTTTATTATTTTTATGATGGAATTATTTTCATAAATCCCATTTATTTTAAATGTACTTTAATGAAATGATGATTGAGAATCCCATTGGTGTTCCTTGGGTTGTGCTATAATGAATGATTTATGTTTTTGTGGCACACCTAAGAATGATTTCATTACAATATGGGTAAGACCTCTATCTCCCTCCAATGCATTGGTTAAATATTTATATCTCATTAGATAGACATGGATTTAATGGGAAATGATATTGGTTTAGTAATATAGGGATGAAACACTACGTGAACTCAGTTCAGTAATGTACTTTTCCTTCTATGGTTGTCTGGGAAATGAACCTTGACTATTATGAAATTATTTTCAATGCTTATGTGTATTCCAGAAAACCTAATGTCTTATCTTATAAAATTTGGGATTATTTTTATTTATTCTTATGAACTTTTATCCCAAGACATGATATCAGATAAATTCATATGCAGGATAAGAATGTCAAATGTTATGTTTTTGTGTCTTATGATTATGATATCATTGATATTTACCTATTTTCCATTACTGAGCATCTGAGGTAACCCTTTAAGATGATTCATTTCCATAGGCCATGAAGAAGGTTATTAAGAAATATATGAAAAAATGAATCTAGTTATGAAGAGAAATATGGATATAATGTAGATGTTTTATCAACTAGTAGTTTATGTTTCACATTTTCTGAAGACACTATAACTGTATATTCTTTTCATGGAATTATTATAATTTTTAATGAATATTCATGAATATTTATGTAATATAAATATTTGTAAAGTATGGTTCATTATAGTAGATTATTTTATAGTGATTGATGAGTTGTTTTTGGAAGATATGTGATGTGATGCGGTAGTGATGTGATGTGATAAATGGTGGAGATAATATTTGGTAGGAGGATGGAATGTGAAAGATTTATTTCACATTCATGATACTAATATTCTCTGATTATGTGGAGAGATGTGATGTGATGGGCCATGTTTTTTTGGTAGAGATGTGATGTGATGGCCCATGTGTCTGCATGTTATATGTGTGTGATGATGAAAGATGCTAGAACTGGACACTAGCCCCTTTGGGGGTGGGATTGGTGCTGATGTGTCCCAACCTACATTAGAGATGGATTTTTGAGATGTGATATGTTTTGATGGTATGGGTGCACAAGAAATTATATATTGGTGTGTGAGAGTGTAAAATTATTTGGAAAGTAGTAATGATGTGCCTTTGTTATTTTTATGATACTATGTTTCTATATTAGTTCATGATTTAGTGAAAAATCCATGGTGAGTCTAGGATTGGTTAATTGACATATTTAGGTTCTTCTATGTTCTTATTTTTATTCATATTCACATTATCATGCATACTCACTTGATATATTGAGTATGATCCTACTATGTAGACTTTTATTCTCACCATACACATGTATACTATTTTTCATGATTCCATGGGGACTTTGGGGACCATTCTAGACATTTTTATCTTATGTTGGAGCTACTGTTGACATTTATAAAACATTGTGGGAATGTTATGGGTTTACTTTTATATTTTATGTATGATTTTCTTGGTGGTTTTTATCCAATCTGCTGATACTATTTAAAATTTAGGGTAATGTATTCCGTTTTTGATATTCTTATACCCTTAGTGCTTTTCTCCAACTATAAACTTAGTAGACGTGGGATTCAAGGGTCTTTATATATCTTCATTACCAGCTCTCTAAGGGTACGTTTTAATGGAGGGGTTTGTGCTAGTGAGATACAAGAAGAGATAAAAGATTAACCCCAATTTATGTATAATATTATTTTAGTATCATTTCAATTATAGAGAGAGATTCTCTTAAATGATTTTCTTGAACTATTATAACAAATGATGTTTCTGTCACATAACCTTGAATAATTCATTATTATAAAAAATGATAGAGAATGGGATTCAATATTTATATAATTAGGAATCTAATACTCCATAATAATAATAAAACATTATTAGTTCAATTTACCAAAACCTAATATGGAGCCTTATTTTTATTACATCCATGGATATTCGTTCCCTCTCCTCCCTCTTCTCAATTTTGGAATTCATTATTATTTATTATTATGGTAATGGATTCATTCAGTCGTTACATATTGAAATATTATTGTATAATCATTTATAAAATGTGTTTTTTAAAATTTTCCGTATTAATGGATTACGTTTTTATAGGTTTCATTTTATAACTAAACTGGTATATTATCACAATGTTTTACACACATGTTAGGTTTATCAATAGAATTAAATATTTCATTAGAAAATGTATAATTTTTTGATTTATTAGTTACTAGTTATAATTGGATTCCATAACCTAGTATTTGGGCGTTTTCTGAGGATTATACTATAAAATTTATATTGGGTTTGAGAGAAAATAATCATATCATTTTCATTAATTAGATCAAACATAACTTAGGTGTCACATACTAAACCTACTGCTTTAATTCATACTTGGTTTATAATAGTTCTAAATGTTTTTATAGATTGAGAGGAATAGTTTCGGTAGGCCTATCTAGTTTACTCCAGGGTTGGATGGACAAGAAAAAAAAATTAATTTAGTTAGTGAAATATAATTATAGTAAATAAATTGTTGAAAAAATTTACTCTTTTCCACCCACCATGTATTTATTGTGATCATTCACCTATAAAAAATAAACCCAAGGCCTTATGGAAAATTAATTAATAAATAGATTAAAATTTTGAACTACAGTGTTATAAATTTTTAGTAATGATTAGATTATAGTAAAACAAAAAAAAATTATGGGAAAATAGATTATGTTTGGGATTTTTTAGACATACAATTGTTTTTTAAATAGATTATTGATAATTATTTAACTTTTTTCTTAAAAATTAAATTTCATTAATCTTTTTCATATAATAATTATGTTTATAAAATTAATTTCAAAATTATATAATTTATTATAATGAAATTGTTGTTGAATTTGGAAAATTAGTTTTGAATCCGATGAGAAATTGATAAGAAAAATGGGCAAAGAACTGAAAAAAATAATAACTATAAAACAACAATATATTTTTCTTGTATTTTTTTAATATTTATGTTTCCACATTTTTTCCCTATCCTTCTCTATTTTCATATATTTCTTATTGTCTAATAATACCCCTCCCCCTTTTCTCATCATTCATTGTATGTTTCCCAACTATCTAGTATCTCTATTATTGGTTCATGATCAAGCATTTTCTATATCCTCAATGCATATATATTTTGGAACCCCCAATGAAAAATAAAAAAGTTGGTGTTTTAACAACAAATATTTTATTACATAACATAAAAATAAAAAACATTCAAATAATTATAGAAATTTAATTTTGATTATTTTATGAAATAAAAATATTTTACAATTTCAAACATTACACAATTATTTTTCTTGAAATTATTTTATATAAATCCGCATTCCATAAAAGGTACATTTTTATCCCATCACACCTATTACCATTAATTTGTTATTTATATTAGAAAATAATATAGGGTGATCTTGAATAATAGTATTTTATAACAACAATTGGGTGTTAGAGAAGATACCTTAATATTATATCAAACTTTTCAAAAAATAATAAATTTATATAAGAAATATAATTAAAAATATATATAAGTAAGGTATGACATTTACATATGAAAAAAAATCATGTTTAACCCCTATAAGATCACATGATAAGGCTTAGCACCAAGCTATTATATCATAATGGGGAATAATACCTTCATATAACGAGTGTTGAAACATTTCACGATATATTGAAGACATGTATGATTCCATGAAAATCTATCATATAACTTCTCTCTAAGTCAGTAAAATAATTTATTAAAATATATTAATGATCATATAATACAATCTTTAAAATCACGTGATAAATCATACAAGTCTACCCAAGAATAAAGTGAGTGGTTAGTTTGTCAATATAATCCCAATTAATTATAATATGGATTAAAATAAAAATACTATAACACCTCATGTATTTTGACATATATATTTGATTACATTTTTTAAAAACAATTAATGTTTTTATATTTTTTGACTACTGAAGGAGTTAGTGGAGGTCTAGTATTTGAATATGTGAATTTGTGTTTGTTTGAGATGAATATTTTTGTAGGTAAAAGATCATGTTTCAACTTGGATAATTCTTACTTGACTTGAAGGCTATGTTAAAATAAATTCTAGAGTGGGGGATATGTCATGTGGTAATGTTGGGGTTGTTTAATGTGGCACCTGATCACTTCAATAAGGGGTGTCTATGATTTTATAGTTATTCTTTGGAAGAGGTGAATTGTGTTGTGGAGAATCAAGTAATACATTAATATGATCCTTGATTAGGGAATTTAATAGTAACATTTATAGTCAATCCATAATGTGCCTATTATATATATATATTTAAATTTTATTTTAAAATTTTAATATAAACAATCTTATAAATATAAAGCCTATTTTTTTTTGTTTCCTTAGTATCATGGAAAATCCACATTTCTCAGTGATGTTTCCACCCCTAGGTATGGTTTCTATTCCACAGGTAGTTGAATTCGAGTTCAATATTTTCCATGGGTATTTATAGAGGAATGTTTAATTTTCATCCTATATCTATTAGTGTTTTATATTTTCACCACACCATTCATCACTTGATATCCAGAATTTTTGGGGTTATTCAAGATTTTTATTTATTTATTATGATTCAGGGATATTCATATAAAATTATTAAATGGGAAATTTTCTATGATTATAATAAAATTGTTTCCTCATTACATTCACTACTTTATAAGTGTTTTTGTGTTATATGGCACATGGAAATTAGAAATAGTGTATAAATTTCTTAAATGGGATTAATATATATATTTTTTGGTTTTTAAAGAGTGATCATAACCTATATAGTTTATTGTAAAATCTCAAAAACCTTTTATTTACCACCAAGGATAATGATGACAGTGTTTCCCATTGAATATTGTGAGTGGCATGGGGTTTAGATCCTACGAGGTGTTTCCTTTAGTCTATATTGATTTGAAGGTCCTTTTGATGAATCCATGAACATTTATTTTTAATCCAAAGTTCACATATGATTTATTCTAGTGGGGAATTACCCTTTATGTGGAACTTTAAGGGTTAAACATCCCTATTTCATGTTAGTCTTATTATATAAGGATTAAGATGCGATCTTAGTCACTCTATGAGGGCTTATGATTTATATTTTTTTGTATGTGTAAAATTTCAAGGTAATAGGTATCCTAGTGAGTAATATTACATTGGAGAGACTAATTCCATAGAAATAACTTATTTTCCATCATTATTATGTGAACTAATTATCACTTATGTCATGGTAGTTATGTATATATCTTTGTTATACGTTTCCATGATTCCCCAATATATATGATTATTTTAAAGTTTTTATTGATTGGGTATTAAATATAATATCATTGTAATAAATAATGTTAACTCATTCAATATATATTTTCTATGTATTAGTGATAATTCATTCGATATATATGTTGTCAGGTCATGATGATAGACCATTCAAATTAGTTATGATATATGGTAGAGATATACCATTCACCGATTAAAGGAATATATTGATAACCCCTTTACCTATAGTTGTTAGTGGATTAGTGAAAACATGTTTAATTGTAATCCTTTTAGTATGGATATAGCATTTTCAGCAGGGTATTTTCAATAGTGATAACCCTTTTACTTATGATTGTGAATTAGTGATAACCAATTATCCCATATTATTTGAGAAAGAAATTGCATGTTTATCTTATGTTTTATGATGGGGATAGCTTTTTCACCTCATGACAGACTATATTGATAGCTCATTCACCCATTCACATGTTTTCAGATGGTGATTTATTAATTCACATTTTGTTTGTGATGATGATATTCCTTTAACTGATGACAAACAATGTTGATAAATTGTCCACCCAATCATAACTTATTAAATAAGGATTACCATTTAAAGTTATGTATTTTGATGATCATTTCACATTCATATTATTATAGACATCGGTGATATGTCATTCACCTAGTCACATGTTATTATTAGTGATATATCAATCCAATTATAAAAAATAGGTTAATATAAAATTCATTTAATCCTATCAAACAAGTGGAGTAGACCCATCCACCCATAATAAATATTTATGGTGATAACATGTAGTGATGACTCATTCACATTAATCGATGTTAATGATGATACCACATCATAGATAATATTTTGAATAGAGATAATATAATGTTCATCAACTATATTTTTGGTGATACCATCTCCACCTAGTATTATATTGTTAAATATGAAATACCGTTTATTATATAATTGAGTTTAGATTATAGGAACACAATCCCACTCAAGATCTAGATGAGGAAATTATAATGAATAATGATGGCACCTATTAAGTACTCAATGATTTGAAAACTTATTTGTTTATAATTTTGGTTATCATATTTCATTATATAGGCATTATTATATTATGTAGATTTATATAGTAGAATCAATAGTGGTATGCCATTTATTATTATTTTATACACCTTCTGTGTGAATTCCAATGCATGTGTAGACTTTACACTCCATGAAAAATGCAGGTACAAGATCCCTACGATATGTGGTTGCTCAGTGAATGCGTGGTGGGTTTTGGGTGATAGGACAAAAAAATACTCAAGTCGAGTATTTTAGTGTCTCTATTATTTTTTATATTTTAGGAGCATAATGTATATGATCTCACCATGGGTGATTGATAAACCAAAAACATAAATATTACATGGAAATTATTTTTCCCTTCAATTGATAAAATAATACCTAATTATGTGTGTTTTTCAAGGTTTTTGATAAAAAATCTTCATAAATAATTTGGAAAATTTTATATAATTTTGTAAAAATTTTTGGAGTTAAAATTCTTCAACCACTTAATTTAGGTGTGATCGAGTTCATGTGGATCTACATATTAATAACCAAGAAAACCCCATGTTGAAAACTATCACATTTTTCCTTAATGAATCGATTAATGAAATAATTGAAAGTGGTACAATAAGAACTTTGGCCATGGCCTAGATCATCATGTTGAAATATCCTTAAATAAGAGTAACATACATTATTTATGAATTTTTTGTATTGTGGAACCTTTTATCATTACATTATACCTTAATTTGAAAATACTAAAAATGTGTCTATGTTAGGAAATTTTAATCTATACACCACCGTAATATAATAATATTTGAGGAGGAATATAATAAGAATTTGATAAAGTGATAATAGCTGAAAAAAACTATCATTCAATCCATTAGATGATCATGTTATGTTAAAGAAAAAGTGAAACCATGAATTAGAAATTTTGATTTCACACCATGATTAGCTAAAATTTTATAAACAAAGAGGGTACATTTTCTAACCATTTCCTATCTCTTATGATTTTATTATGATGATGTCGAAATTTAGAGTAAAAAATAATATTTTTAATAATAATACTTAAACTTACCTTGTTTCATCAGGAAAGAACATAGTTATATAATTATATAATTTTTCTACATTTTTTATTTAGTGAGTACACATTCTATGAATTAAAATAATTTTTAGAGAACATTTTCAAGGAAGATCTTGTTATGGATTATGGAATTAAATATTTGAATTCCATTTCAGTTTTTTTAATTATATTATATTATAATGTTGATTCTTATTTTATGTGCATGTATTCACCATATTTTAACTTAACTTATTCATTCATGGTTGATTTTCATCATTTCATGAGTGATTAGTTTCAGAAAGGATGGTGAATCAAGAGTAGGAGGATATTGATGTCATGTGAATAATTTATTTTTCTTATGGAATGGATATTTCAATTCAGTATTACATTAATTTCAAATTAATAATTTATTCCAAATAAAGTATTTAAGAGAAATTATAATTAAGTGATGATATAAATTTTTTATGGAAGGACAATACTGTGAGAGTAGTCTTTATTTTTCTTTTTTCTTTTGTGAATAATTCAAAATACACTCCAGTTTAAATTTATTTCTATGATGAAAAAGAATATAATGAATTAAGGTAATAATAATTTTCATAGAAAATTTTGATATTAATTTTCTTTAGGGAATGTAAAAACTAATAAATATATCCCATTACAGAAGTTAATGAAATTATAAATTTTAATGTAACACATCCACAAAAATTAGTTCACCTTCTATATTTTCAATAGAATATTTTCATTATCATTATTAAGTATATATAATTTTGTTTTAAAATATATATTTTATATTATTTCACTTTATATTATCAAATAAAAAATTGAGAAACACGCATTAAGATAGGATTTATGGTATTTTCCAATGGTTTGTCCTCTAAATCTCCATTATTATACTAAAATGTAATAGTATTTTAATTAGGGGTCATGAATATAAAATTATCAACATCAAAAAAGTCCCAAAAGATGTGAAGAATATTGGGGGAGTGTAATGTATTTGTTGATTTTTTTTGTGAAAGGTTTCTATGATGCTTTTTGAAATGTTATTATTGGTTTCTTAGATCACAATTTTTTATTCCCCTTTATTTTTTTTAATTTTCATTCTCATTTATGTACATAGTCATTCTTAGTTTTTATTTATAGAATTAAAGTGCATGAGTTTTACCACTTAAATTTGATCATTTATTTATTACAGTATTGAACAAGTAGTATATAACCCTGAGATCGATCACTAAATATTTTAGCATCAAACATCATTGACGGTAGATCAAGTTTCACATGATGTGAATAAATAATTAGATCCCATTATTAATAGAGCACATTGAGCACCCCACAAGATTAAATTGATAAAATATAATCTAAATTAAATTAACTACGATACAATAAGATTTATAAGGCCAAAAATTTAGACCATGAAATTCATGCTATATCCAACTATGCTATAGAAGGTTAAGTCGACGGGTCAGTTTAGTGGACTATAAATTGATGTCCATCATGGAGTCCTCTTAAATTTTATAGATGTTTTTATACACTCAAGAATAAAGAGTTTTTTTGATTTATTTAGACTTCTCACATTTCTTTTATCATTGATATCACATGTTAAATACTATTTAGTGTCCCTGTCACTAGGTTACATAAACACATGGGATAATCTACCAAAGAAATTTATAGAGAAATATTTTGCACAATTGAAAATGGTAAAAATAATGAGTTATATTCAAAAAACATTCATATTATGATATAGAATCCAAATATGAGTATTGGTAGAACATTAAAAAATGTTAAATAGATTCTCACACCATTTAGTATAACTTTTCATGCAACTAAAACACATATACATCATTTTTAACCAAATTCCAGAGTGATGCTTAATTAAATTACTAGAGAAGGAATCAAGATGAAGATACCATCCAAGTATAAATTGTTCTTGGGTGATTTATCCAATAATATTTTACAATGAAAGGTAGAAAAAATACCAAAAAAAAGAGGCACCCATCGCTTTGATGTGACCATAAAGCTAATATCTAAGATAGATTCATTAGTAGATATTGAAAATAATAGAGAAAAACCATATACATATTAAGTTATCTTAAGGGATATGTGGGGATATACACCTCAATTTTAATATTTCAAGGTTAGTCACGAGGATAATCTGATGAAAGAAATGAGTTTCACGGAATACATCTGACCAAAACCAAACGTTTAAGAGTAATTTGTTCATTATATTAGTTTATTATCCAAAAAATAATAATAGTAGTAATGAGGTAGATAAATGTAAATATTTTTCAATTCTTTATTAGTTTTAATAATGGAAAACTATCACCATGAACTAAAAATAAACCATTTCAAGACTGAAAGAAATAATTTGTGAAAAATGCTCAAAAACTCCTACATAATGTACGTCAAGAACAACCCTCTTTAATGTAATTAGGTAAGAGTAAAATTAATAAAAATTATTAAAATATATCTATAGTGATGATAAACATTCAAATGTATGTACCTTACTCATCTATCAATCAATCCTCAATTTATAACATCAAACACCAATTAGGGAATCTATTTAAAATGTTTCTCATGGGACCATTTTGAAAGATTCTAGGTAACAAGTATGTTTTAAGTATATATGTGTTGTTTTTTACTTTAGAATTATAAGGGAGATAATGCAGATGAATTCCCATAAGTAAAATATGTCCATGATTGAGAAGAAAGTGGAAGAATAAAAGGAGGAGTATTTGAACGAAATGGAATCAACAAAGGATCCAATCAATAATATAGTAAAAAAACAAAATAAGGACTAGTAATGAAATGCCAAAGGACCTAAGGTTCAACCTTACAATCTACCTATTCAATTTTTGGAGAGGCTATAATAAATAATAGTTGATATATAGAATTAAAAATTCATAAAATTCTTCAATAATACACACATTAGCATCCCATTAACTATGTAATTTCAAAAATTTTTGTAATATTCTAAGAAACATAAGTATCTTCTGTCAAACAAGATTAAATTGGAGGACATAGTTGTTATTTTTCTTTAAAAATATTTTTTATCGGCATTTAAAAGGAAACACCGATCAAAACATCAATATATTGGTAGTTTTTCATTTCATAAACTATTGTAAAATGATATTTTAAGAAATACAAATGTGATTGAGGGGGTGGTGTCAACATTTTACCATTAAATGTGCTTAATAAGATGGTATATGTAATTAAAATCCTATAATAGTGTCTCTACAACTAGTATATATATTTATCAAGTTAATGACTAGTATCCTAGAAATTGATTTAGTAAAAGTGGTTAAATTCATAATTCCAAATAATTTTTTAACTTTGAAGATATAAGTAGAGGCATAAGTACCAAATATTGGTAAATAATTCCTAGAGATGGGAAAATAACTAACTCGTATCAATCAAGGGCGGTTAATATTCTATGTTGAATAGAAAGAAGTATATTTTGATCTTATTAATGTGATGGATTAAGGAGATGAACCTAAATGTTTTCATGTTATTATCACTATAAATAGAGAATATGGACTCTTTGTAATGTACATTAATGAGCACAAAGAAATTATGTATCTAATTTAGATTGAAGTGAAACAATAAAAACAAGAAAATTGGGAGAATATAGAATGGGAAGAGAGATCTATTGTCGTGTAATTCTTTGGGAGGGATTATTTTTTATAATTCATTCCCTTTATTATTAGTAAATCATTGATAGGGCTAAAAAACCTCCACCAAAATCAGAGATCCTCATTATTAAGATAGGAAGAAGACACTTTAGTGATGGTAGTTGATGATATTTAAAAGGAATAATTGAATTGGTTGATTAAAGTGAAAATAAAAAGGATAAAAGATATTGAGTGAAATATTTCCAATATCATGGATATAATAACCTCTCTTTTTACACATAAGGTGAAGCATAGAGAGTGAAAAAATACAAATAGGTAGCCCCAAAGAATGTGAATCGTTATTTTGAATGTATTCATGAAAAAGGAGGAACTAAATCTGTTTTATGTCAATATCATCACCCAGTTTTGTAGAGTTAATGGGTCATCACACTCCACATTGTACCAAAATAGGAGGAATAATCATAATTACGATGTATGATGATAATATATCCCCTAAAAGATTATGTTGTCGAATTTTTTTAGACTTTTAAAAAATATATGATGTAATAAGAATGAATTAATTTCCACTACCAATTATTGTCTAAATTATAGAAAAATAAGCAAGCATGTGTATTACTAATTTTTGGATGGTTATACTCCCTATAATAATATTCCATTGGTGATGAAAGATCATGGTACGATTAAATTTATATGAACATATGGGACCTATTCTTATCTATGTATGATATTTTTCATGTGTAATTCACTTGATACCTTTTAGTGGTGCTTGACATGAATCCTCTATTGGATGGAGAAATTGTTTCTCAAGGGTTTCATGGAATAATTTTCAGTTTATATGCAATAAATTATATTGTCTGTCCAATATTTTGATATGGTATTAGAGAAAAATAATGAAACATGCCACATAATAATTTGTAAAATTTTCTATTTGATGTGGAAGGATGGAGTATTTCATCAAAAAAATATATTTCTAAAGATTAAATAAAGGTAGACTCTATAAAAATTATTATGATCAAGTATCAATTGGATCGTACAATAGTGATGTAAATTTAGAGCTTCCTGAAATATTAATGGTTCTTCTAAATTCTCATAGATGTTTTCTCTTAGATTGGTTAACACCTCCCCTGATATTGATTGAAATATATGTAATTCATTTTATATATTAGTTTAAATGATACCTTAAAAGAGTTAAATACAATATTTATCACATCCATAAAAATGCTACCCTTAAAAAATGGAGATCATTTTGAGATTTTGTGTTATACAAGAGATTATATCAGTGGAGAAATTATTGGTAAAATATTGGATATAATATTTATGTGTATCTATTTTTAAATCTAAACTATTATAGAGAAATAATTCAATTACACCATGATAAAGAAGGAGGTATTTGAATAGTTTTTATTTCAAAATGTTTAAACTCTATCTTGTAATATCTAAATAGTTTTTTCACACTAACAATTTTACAATATTGTATTTGATGATAAATAAAGATACCAAATCTCGCTTGATCTAATGGATAATTATGATATATGTGATGAATTTCAAAATTAGAGATATGAAGTGGTTGGAAAATATTTTTTCAAACTAAATTTTAAGGATATAATTTCCCCAATTGACCAGAGACTAGGTTGTCAATATCATATTATTATTAATGGAGGAAATTGTATTTTGATTCCATGATCATGACTAGGCCATGGTTCAATAAAATATATAAGCCTTTTTTGATTAGGAAAATATACCCACATTTTTTATACTAATTAAGAAATTGGTTCCTAGATAATGTTAAAAATTACTTATAGGATTATTCTTTACATTTCAAGTAATGTGGGGACGGTATGATGTCTCAATATACCAGAAAATGAAGTGGAAAGTGTGTTAATGTTTTATTAATCCTCACCAATATGGGGATACAATTGTCTGGCGAGAATAGTTGTGAGGATCCATTGATTTAAGTAATTTTATCCATCAAATTACATGGATTTATGGAGATTTATAGAAACAAATCATTATTACCAATGCATTATAAATGTCATAATGAGTGGTGAGAGGTCCTAAGAGCCTACCAAAGAGGATGAAGTTTTTTATTTATGAGTGTTTGAATTTATAGGTCATTTTGTTAACTCTTTTATTGATATATACATCTTAATGTGAGTTGGATATGTCTCAATATGTGTTGAAGAAAAGTCCACCTAAGTGTACATAGTGATGATGAAGATGAAATTCTTAAAGAAAAAAAGTCACCAAGTTTAGAGCCCATATATTTCCAACCCGTGATCATGGAAGACATTTAAATAAAAACATAATATGAGAATTATTGGAGAAGAATGCGGATTAGTTTAACATAAGAACTCTATATCATCCTTAATTAAATATAAAAGTGGATCTTTCCAATATAAAGATAAATAAAATATTATAGAATATAACTAATTAATATAGGGATGATTTGTCAAGAAAACTCGATGATCCATTATTGGAATGTTGAGATTCTTGTAAAAACCTTTTCAGAATATATAAATTTGGATTAGTGTCTAGAAAATAATCCACTATTTTGATACATTATTCTAATAGGTCTAAGTGAGTGGTAAATGTTTTAATTTACAGGTAATATGAAGTAATTACATAAAATAATTTGGAATTAGATGAATTTAAATTTATCTATAGGGGTGCTTATTCTAATTACAAATTTTAAATGGATTAAGGGCAATAATTGGAAATAAGAAAATATCATTCAAAATTAAAAAAAAACCATGGGATAAGTTAATTTTGTTTAATTAATTTTTTTGATTTATTCCTACATAAATTGAAATCTAGATGGTAAGATCTATTTGTGATAATAACAATGGAAGACTCCTCAAAAACTAAACTAAGAATTCCAAATTGAGCAACCTCCTTTAGCATTTAATTTAATGAATAAAATATGATATGTCTAAATTATGAATTTAAACAAACAATATACTGGGAGAAAACCAAGGTATATTTTGTTTTAATTTATTTTATCTCATTCACTATAGGTTTTATGTTACCTGTTGTTAGGGAAAGTTTCATTTTATAAACTTCTTGGTGATCACATTTTCAGGTCCCATTGATCTTATGTATCCATACCATATGATATGAAAAAAGTAATAGAAAAAGTACATAATGGTTGAAATATATTATCTAGATGAATAAATGATATTTTATTCTAGAAATTGATATTAGGGTTTGACACTACAACCAACACTACAATTGAAAATCCCATAAACAAAGTGCAATATATGGGATGATGTGAAGGAAAATATCATCCTCTGGCCATGATGGGAGGATAGGTATCTGAAATCAAAATATTCAATTGGCCTTGTATAAACCATAAAAGGACATCATATTATCATGTATGGGAAATAGAATAACTCCTCATCCCCGTGCACTCGGATATGGTGCAAAAAACATTTCATTATATGCTTGATTGATACGACACGTGTCAACTTGAAACTTAAAAAGACATAATTATATGGTTAAAATTGAGGGTTTAATTTTCATATATTTATAGGGTCCTTTAGGTTTAATGCCTTTGAGATTTATGAAAATCATTACCTAACTAAGTCGACACTTCCACATTAAGTACATGTTTTTTAAAAAAAATCATTCCTATGTCTACACTCTGGTTTCGTTCTTAACATTTATACTACATTATATACATGTCACAATTAACCATTTTATAGTTACAATGCATCTTTAGGTAATATTATTTTTATTAATATTGTGTGATGGGAATGTGAAATCGTAGTAAGAGATATAAAATAAAAAACCATTTATCCCATTTAAAAGAAACGATAACTCAAAATAGATATTTTTTTAAAAGAAATTTAAATTGTAATATCCATTTACTCACACATGGAAAAAAATTGCAAAATGTTTTCATAAATTATTTTATATAATCCATAATGTGAAAATTATAATTCAGGAGGACGTGCTAAAAAACATGAAATCATTTCATTGAAAATAAACCTTTCACCTTTAAAATGTCATAAACATTCCATTAAATCATATTATCATTTTCTTACCATAGAAAATAAAATTATTTCCATAAAAATTCATTTGAAGGAATAGAAAAAACATGGAAGTACCATGTTAAATAATCTTCATATCACTTTTCAAATCCATCATACAATCACCCAAACAATGAAATATCCATCACAATAAATTCCATTTTATATCCTCTTGGAGGACATATCATTACTAAATGCATTTGAGAGATATATCTTAAGTTAATCTATAACAATATAAAATTTCCATAACCCATAAATTTAATAAAGAACCAAAATTATTTACCTTACATATTTAAACACATAAAATTGGTATTTTATATGATAACAAAAACCACTTTCAGTAATCTTTTAAGAAGATAAAAAATGTCATTTTATTTTGGAAACATTAAAAAACGAAAAAATCCTAGAATAATGGGAAAATGATTCTCTCTTAAAAAACATGGAATCATGTAAATTATTATTAATAATTAAATATTTTCTTAATTTTGGTACAATCCTTTTATAAATTATACATTATAAAAAACTTTTGTTCCCTTTAGTAAAAATAGTCAGAAGTGCTCCATATGAAAAATTTTCAAAAAACTTCTATTTAAAACCTTAGTAAAAACAAAAGGGTTTCTATAAATTTATAATGGAGAATAATTTTTTTGAAATGCTTTTAAGATAACATGGATATGGATGAAAAATATTTTAGATGGAGATCATTAAAATATAGTTTTAAAGAATTTTTTTACCTCAAGTCTTGACTCATTTTATACATTCTATAAATACCAAAGAGTAAAATTATTTAATCATTTGTTTTATTAATAGAGTTTCTTAACTTCATTATGTTATCATAATTCGAATTATCTAAATTATTTATTTTTTCATTTATTTACTAAATCGGTTATGTTCATGTAATGTGTTTTGAGGTAGTTTGGACCTTAACCTTTAAAACAGATTAGCTTGGGGAACTGATGTCAAACAGGTCAGGATTGCATCATATCCAAAAAAGTACGAATTTTGTAATTATCATTTTTATATATTAAATATATTTTTAGAACTATTTATGTAATGTGTTCTAGAAAAATGAAATATGTAGTTTCAAGGAGACGGTAGTCTGTAATTACACATGAAAGGCATTTTAATGTTTTTTATGGATTAAAAGAAAATAAATTAGATAAATTGTTACTAATATTTAATAATAATATCATAATAAATATAAGATTTATTAATAAAATATATTCTTAGGAAAAATCGTGTGATACAGAAATGGGAAATTAATCACATTTCTTTATGAAGTTGGTAGTCTAAATATTCATATGAGCGACACTATCATTTTCTATTGAATGGATAGGTATGAAGGGAGATACTATTATAAAATTAACGAATTATAATTTGGTTATAAAATTAAAAGTTACACAAACACACATATTGTAGAGACCCGAATCCTGACGCACATTGAAATTACATTACATTTTCGGAATACTTAGTACATAACAAAAACACACACACAAGGATCGTAATAGTTTAGTGTCTTTGGAAACTCGGAATATAATCTTCTAATCCTAGTGAAAGATCTTCAAAATCTCCCATAAAGATCTTCCTTTTTTTTATACCTAAAACATTTTTTTATATCCTGGGGAAAAGAAAACATAAAAGGGTGAGCTCAAATGATCAGTAAGGGTAATCAAAAGAAATATCAATCTCATCATATACATGAGAACATAACTTTTGGAAATCTTAACCTGCAAAAGAGATCATAATTTCATAACATGGGGTAAATCATGGCAGTGAAATGTAATCAAAATAATCATAACTTAAAACAAGAAACTTTGTGGCATTCATAGATAATCATAGAGAATCATTTCTTGTTGGTCAAGACTCATTGACAAGACTATCTTAGTGGACAAAGTCCCTTTCTGAACTGAGTCACCCTCGTTTCAGTCCTGTTTCACTGAACTGGTATAACCTACTGTTCCAGCCATGTCTATCTCATGAGATATAAAATCTTTTCCAAATGCATTGGATGGATATATAGGTCCCACCCATCTCATAATGATACCATTATTATGTGTGCCACAAAATCATAAATTATACATCATTGCATAACCCATGTAATACACTTGGGAATCTTAAACATCATGACATCATAAAACAATTCATATAAGATAAAGGAATTCATAAAAATAATTCCATCACAACATAATCAAATCAATGTAATAATAGGGATAAAAACAGAACCCTTTATTATCTTAGATGGAAAATAATTTTTATAAAACACTTGAACTTCATTCTTGAGGAAAATATCCTTTCTACTTCAAAAATATTTTTCCCTTCTTAACATGTCATACAATTTTAAACTAAAAGAAGTTGATTAAAAATAAACTTGAAAACATGTAAAGGATTCTTCTTAGAAATAATGTTTTAAAAATCCATTCATGCCGTATAATTTAAAAAAAATATTCTTCTTGTAATTTTGTCGGAAAATTCAAAAAAGTACATCGTACGAAAAACAACAAAAGATTCTTTTCATATCTTTTAATAAAAACTCACCGGAGGGTAAAATCGGATTTAAAAAATTGTAGGTGAATGGGAATAATATTAAATATTGAGGAAACATGGATGTGGATAATAAAATACACCCCAGTAAATACCAAAGTATAAACAATCTTGGATAAAATGAGATTGTGATATATTCCCTTACCTTAGGTCCGATTTGCTTCGTAAGTGTCCGAACCTACTCTTCTTTGAAGCGCCTCTTTGAGACCTCCTCTTAGGGAACTAAAATTGGTCTTTGAGGAAGACCATAACCTCTAGTATGTTTCTAGGGAAGTGGAGAATAGAATTTTTCAGGGGTTGGCCGAGCTTGAAGGCTCAAAGATGTGTGGGGAAGAGAGGGAGGAGGTGCGCTTTTATAAGGGAGGAGAGGGGCACCTTTGGAATAACTAAAAATATTATTTTATTATAAAGTCATGTTCGGTTTTAAATAGCTAAAAATTGATTTATTTCGAGTCTAAGGTAGGGATGGGTCGAAATCCTCTCATCCAATAGAGTTTAGACAAGTTTAGGTTCCTATTTTAACCTTATCATTTAGATTTAACATTAAGTTAAATAATTGTACTTTTACCTTGTCTTCTCGTGTTCTTACACTATAAGGTTAATAAACATACTATAAGAAGCCAAACGAACACCAAGTTGTTTATTATTAATATATATAACCTTATCTAAGTCATTTTGCCGAACCTTAGATTTTTAGGAATTAAATAACAATTAATAATATAAAATTTGTTTTAAAAACTATTTTATGTCAATTTTGACACTATTTAGTAATTGATTTTTTTGAAAATCATAATAGAATGATAAGTTTGAAAAAATTTAATTAAATCAATAATAACATGTCATATTATCCTAGATAATTAGTGGAATTCATAAAAAGTCATAATTTACATTTATTTTTGTATTTATAACATCAATTATGTCAATATTTCATTAATAAGATAATTACATCATCATGTTTGTGTCATATATAAATTAAATTATTTGATGTCTAAAAATTAAAAATAAAATACCATTATGTAGGAAATATTTTTAGATTTCTAATGAATATTTATAGTCGAATTTATCTTATGTATAACCCCATATTAAAAATTATTTACTTATTAAACTTTGATTTAACTATTTTAACCCTTCTTTAAATAAATTAATAATAAATGTCCTAATCTAATCCAAGTGGGCCTAAATGGTCATATTTTATTCCTATGTTTGTTTTTAGTCGAATAACACTTGTCCAATAGAATTAAGACATGTGTTAGGGTAATAATAATATCATTTCTACCCTTAATTACCCTATTTACTTTTTACCGTGGTAAAAAAAGTAAAAAGTTACTATTCACCAAAAATTATTTTCATCTCATTGAACCACATTTTAGTCCTTGATATTAACCGTGTCTCTCAGATTTTCGAAATTCCACTCACAGAAGTGGTAAAATTAAGTTTTATGAAAAATTCAGTTTTTTGAACTACCACTTAGTGGTTTCACTATTCATCAAAAATTGAATGTTTTCAGAAAAAATACCAAAATTTCACCCTAGGCTAATTTCGATATTCCAAATCCAAAAATGAAGTCCATTTTGAAAAATAAAATTTATAAAATTTCAAAAAGTGGTTATTACTATTCATAACTGCTAGTTTTAATAATATTTTAATAGCATATTGATGTTTAGTGAAACTCGTTATTGCGTACTACACACGCTATCGAGGAAGGTCGCGATTGCGTGTAATGAAAGGCAAGTCAAGGATGTGTGTTGTGCAAGCTCCTTTTGTTGTAGCATACAACACAAGACATTAGTGAAATTAAAAAGAATATTTTTCATAAAATCTTGGGCTGTTACATTCTACCCCCCTTAAAATGAATTTCTCCCTCGAAATTCATCGGGGTTATAAATGGTTTACTATTCGAAAGTTTCTTTAATAGAAACCCACATCGTAAAAAGGAATACCAAAACCAATCTTTAAAAACAAAAGTATGAAATGCAACGGTTACCCAAATAAACTAATCACTGGGTTTCCACATAGGTGAAAATATGGATATGGAAGAAAAATCTAACCATCATGTTCTGATGGAGAGTGGAAGAGAACATGGCTATGGAAAAGCCAACAATCACAAATCCATAAATTTGTGACGATCTAAGGTACCATCTGATTAATCAGATATAATAGCACTAGGACAACATTTTTGGTTTTCAAGATCATTTCCCTAAAGTTGAAGAATTTGAATTAGAATAAATACTTACTTTATTTTGGTATAATCTCACTGTTGTTCGTGCCTTGAACAATTTCTACTTAATCTCTTAAATAAATGAAGATGAATTTTTTATTGGTGAAGTGTTAGCAGGTCATGTGATAGAATGACGAGTCATTCCATCTGTCTCAAACAAAAGGTTAGTAAAAGTTATTAAATATATATAAGTCATTCTATAGTGAGATTAATCATATATGGTTTCTAAAATGGACTTATACTTCATATATCATACTTCTTAATATAATAAAACTAGTTTCTACTAAACATGGACTTTCTGTAGGCCAGTAGTAGGCGATAAAGGCCAGTCGCACTTCGGTTGTGGGTTCGATTTCCACAGCCTTGTCCGACGCGATGGGCTGTCGCCCATCCTGCATGTTGTCCTTTTTCTAAAACATTATTATTATAACATCCCATCAATAATATCGAAAAAAAACTTTTATCCTTAAACAATACTAACTTATGTCCAACATAATCCATTACAATCTTTAGGCTTATCCATAATACTTCAGTCCACTCTCATAATATAGTGAAAACGATTACCAGAGATTTAATACCATTGTTGATCCCCATATATCATAAGATATGTTTTGTTGGTCACATTCCAAACATTCAAAGTCATTAATCATGTATTCTCTTGAATACCCATTGAGCCTTACTGAAAACATGAATGTAGTAAAAAGTTAAAACTTTCCACATACCAAAATCCTCAAAATTCTATATACTCAAACCATGATATCACTTAGTCCTTATATCAATCATGAGCTCATAAATACTGTTAAACATTTCGTTTTCTCGTTTTCCCTTCATTATGCGCATATCATCTTATTTCCAAAAATATATCAATCACTTTGAATAGCACATTAGACCAACACATAAATATTCCAATACTTTATGATACAACATTATTTTGGAATCCCATTACAAAAACACTAAATCATTCCACCACATCGTTGTCATATTCAACATCACCAATTGTGATCGCATGTGACTTCCCTTTGTCCTTTTCCTTAAGTGGTTGCTCATGTTGATCATCACTAACCCTTGGATTAGGGTATTTATTAGCATAATGCCCCATTTCCTTGCACATGAATCATTGAAGTGTTGGTGGTGCGTTCTCTGCAGTGTTTTCTTTATTCACATCATTAGAAACCCTTTTTCCATTACTTCAACACTCAGCTGCTCGATGACCTTCTTTTCCACACTTAAAACATTTTCTAGTCCCTTTAAGACAATCTCCACCATGCTTCTTTCCACACTTTGTGTATAAAGAAACATTCATCTTCTTTTCACCATTATTTTGAGATTTCTCCTTGAACTCCATCTTTCGTTTCTTGTCAAAACTATGAGATGGATAAGTAACACCAACTTCCATTTCTACCTTAATATCACAACACACAATTTCTTCATAGCTACTAAAGTCTCTTATAGCTAATGACCTTCGAAGACTTGGTTTTAAGCCACTGAAAAATCGATCAACTTTACTTTCAGGTAGGATGATAATGCCAGATGCATAACTTGCATGTCTTATAAAATTTGCTTCGTATATACCAACAGATTCATCATCCTTCTGCTTCAGCTCAAGGAACTCCTTTTCCATCTTTGTTCGAAGAATACGAGGGTTGTACTTACTGAAAAACATGTTCTTGAAGTCGTCCCATTCCATGGACTCAATTTCATCTCTTGGCCTAGTATTCTTGATAATATTCCACCATCGATCAGCTTCACCTTCCAAACAATATAATGCTAATATGACTTTATCATGTTCAGAACATCGAAGAACTGAAAATATCTTTTTAGTGGTACTGATCCATTGTTCAGCAACAAGTGGATCAGAATACCCACAGACAGAAGGTGGACGTTGCCTCATGAAGGACTCAATAGAATATTGTTCCCTTCTCTGCTCATTTGGAAGTCCAGAATGACACATTGCTTGTGTAAGTATAGCAATAAGATTTTTCACTCCATCTCCCATAACATTTGTTTGTTCAGGAGGACACTCATGGCATTGTCCATTGCATTGATCAACACGGTTCCTTCGGGTTCCAGCCATCGTCTAAAACCCAAAAAGAATAGTGTGAGAGGCAAAAATCATGCTAGGGAAAACAACATTATAAAGGGGGAGTGTCCTCAATATCTAACTTCTTAGGTTAAATTCTATGATCGTTACCGTAGTTCTAGTACTGTATCTTATACGTATACTTATCCTTAGGGACATCCCTAGACATACCTTAGAAATATCTCTAGGGATCTCACTAACGCTTTCACATCCTAGTTTCCAAAGGTTGACTAAACCTTTCCTCTTATACCAACTGTAGAGACCCGAAGCCTGACGTACATTGACATTACATTACATTTTCGGAATACTTAGTACATAACAAAAACACACACACAAGGATAGTAATAGTTTAGTGTCTTTGGAAACTCGGAATATAATCTTCTAATCCTGGTGAAAGATCTTCAACATCTCCCATAAAGATCTTCCTTTTTTTATACCTAAAACCTTTCTTTATATCCTGGGGAAAAGAAAACATAAAAGGGTGAGCTGAAATGCTCAGTAAGGGTAAACAAAAGAAATATCAATCACATCATATACATAAGAACATAACTTTTGGAACTCTTAACCTGCAAAAGAGATCATAATTTCATAACATGGGGTAAATCATGCCAGTGAAATGTAATCACAATAATCATAACTAAAAACATGAAACTTTGTATCATTCACACATAATCATATAGAATCATTTCTTGTTAGTCATGACTTATTTCCAAGACTATCTTAGTGGACAAAGTCCCTTTCTGAACTGAGTCACCCTCGTTTCAGTCCTGTTTCACTGAACCGGTATAACCTACCGTTCCAGCCATGTCTATCTCATGAGATATAAAATCTTTACCCAATGCATGGGAGGGAGATATAGGTCCCACCCATCTCATAATGATAACATTCTTATGTGTGCCACAAAATCATAAATTATACATCATTTCATAACCCATGTAATACAAATGGGAATCTTAAACATCATGACATCATAAAACAATTCATATAAGATAAAGGAATTCATAAAAATAATTCCATCACAACATAATCAAATCAATGTAATAATAGGGATAAAAACCGAACCCTTTATTATCATAGATTTAAAATAATTTTGATAAAACACTTGAACTTCATTCTTGAGGAAAATATCCTTTCTACTTCAAAAATATTTTTCCTTTCTTAACATGTCATTCAATTTTAAACTAAAAGAAGTTGATTAAAAATAAACATGAAAACTTGTGAAGGATGCTTCTTAGAAATAATGTTTTAAAAATCCATTCATGCCGTATAAGTTAAAAAAACATTCTTCTTGTACTTTTTTCGGAAAAGTCAAAAAAGTTCCTCGTACGAAAAACAACAAAAGATTCTTTTCATATCTTTTAATAAAAACTCACAGGAGGGTAAAATCGGATTTAAAAAATTGTAGGTGAATGGGAATAATATTAAATATTGAGGAAACATGGATGTGGATAATAGAATACACCCCAGTAAATACCAAAGTATAAACAATCTTGGATAAAATGAGATTGTGATATATTCTCTTACCTTAGGTCCGATTTGCTTCGTAAGTGTCTGGACCTCCTCTTCTTTGAAGGGCCTCTTTGAGACCTCCTCATAGGGCACTAAAATTGGTCTTTGAGGAAGACCAGAACCTCTAGTATGTTTCTAGGGAAGTGGAGAATTGAATTTGGCAGGGGTTGGCCGAGCTTGAAGGCTCAATGTTGTGTGAGGAAGAGAGGAAAGAGGTGCCCTTTTATAAGGGAGGAGAGGGGTACCTTTGGAATATCTAAAAATATTATTTTATTATAAAGTCAAGTTCGGTTTTAAATAGATCCAAATTGATTTATTTCGAGGCTAAGGTGGGGATTGGTCGAAATCCTCTCATAAAATAGAATCTAGACAAGTTTAGGTTCCTATTTTAACATTATCATTTAGATTTAACATTAAGTTAAATAATTGTACTTTTACCGTGTCTTCTTGTGTTCTTACACTATAAGGTTAATAAACTTACTATAAGAAGCCAAACGAACCCCAAGTTGTTTATTATTAATATATATAACCTTATCTAAGTCATTTGTCTGAACATTAGTTTTTTAGGAATAAAATAACAATTAATAATATAATATTTGTTTTAAAAACTATTTTATGTCAATTTTGACACTATTTAGTAATTGATTTTTTGTGAAAATCATAACAGAAGGAAAAGTTATAAAAAAGTTAATTAAATCAATACTAACATGTCCTATTAACCTATAAAATTAGTGAAATTCATAAAAAGTCTTAAATTTCATTTATTTTGGTATTTATAACATCAATTATGTCAATATTTCATTAATAAGATAATTACTGCATCATCTTTGTGTCATATATAAATTAAATTATTTGATGTCTAAAAATTACAAATAAAATACCATTATGTAGGAAATATTTTTATCTTTCTAATGAATATTTATAGTCTAATTTATCTTATGTATAACCCCATATTAAAAATTACTTACTTATTAAACTTTGATTTTAACTATTTGAACCCTTCTTTAAATAAATTAATAATAAATGTCCTAATCTAATCCACGTGGGCCTAAATGGTCATATTTTATTCCTATGTTTGTTTTTGGTCGAATTAAACTTGTCCAATAGAATTAAGACATGTGTTAGGGTAATAATAATATCATTTCTACCCTTAATTACCCTATTTACTTTTTAGCGTGGTAAAAATAAGTAAAACGTTACTATTCACCAAAAATTATTTTCATCTCATTGAACCACATTTTAGTCCTTGATATTAACCGTGTCTCTCGGTTTTTCGAAATTCCACTCACAAAAGGGGTAAAATTATGTTTTATGAAAAAATCAGTTTTTTTAACTACCACTTAGTGGTTTCACTATTCATCAAAAATTGAAAGTTTTCAGAAAAAATACCAAAATTTTACCCTAGGCTAATTTCGATATTCCGAACAAAAAAATGAAGTCCATTTTGAAAAATAAAATTTATAAAATTTCAAAAAGTGGTTATTACTATTCATAAAGGATAGTTTTAATAATATTTTAATAGCATATTGTTGTTTAGTGAAACTCGTTATTGCGTACTACACACGCTATCGAGGAAGGTCGTGATTGCGTGTAATGCAAGGAAAGTCAAGGATGCGTGTTATGCAAGCTCCTTTTGGTGTAGAGTACAACACAAGACATTAGTGAAATTAAAAACAATATTTTTCATAAAATCTTGGGCTGTTACACAAATATATCCATTACATATATCTTTATAACAAGTCATGTGGGGTGGTGGTGAAAATTTTAATACATTACATTGTGGATGAAATATTTTGGATGTATGTATAAGCAACATTTTCATTTCCCATAGGATGGAAAGGGGGTAGAAAATAGGATACATAAATATAATAACATATTATTTTATTAATGATATATGTACTAATAAAGAAGTATATTTAGAATATACTTTAATGATCTATAGGACGTAATAATCTTAAAACAATTCATTTAATACTGTCTTTCTTGCGAGTTGCGATGGTCCTCTTTTGATGCTTTCTTTTTGTGAAAAATCGAGGGTTCTGAGTATAAGGACCTAGCCTTAAACCTTACTTAATCTTGAGTTATTACAAGATTACACATTGAGGATCTTTTAAGGTTTAGAGTTTTAGAGAATTAGATCATGAAACTTGCATTACATTCCACAATTAAACAAAGTGGTTACGTAAAAGACAGTATTCATTCTTCCCATCAATGAGAACATATTTAAAATATAACACAGATTCTTTCTTGACACATCCTTGACACTATCATCACATCATGTACCTTTCCCTTGACCTGTGAAAAACATTTCAAAAACATGGGATGAGCATAAAAATCTCAGTAAGAGTTATAAAAATATGGAAAGGAAACATGAGTTCATATGTACATTAGAATGAAATCACACATTACCCATAAAACATAGGCATATCAAATCATGAATAAATCATAGAAAACATAAGAAATAAAGGTAAATTGAGGCATTCGTAACATAATTACATAGGGAGTAACCCTCTTGGTTACGGTTGGAATACCCATCACAGTATATTCCCTAAATCTTTTCGGAGAAACCTTAACGTTTCACTCCTTCGCGTTACCCAATGCATTGGAGAGCTATATCGGGCTCACCCGCCCTTAGTTTATCACGGTACCACCCGTTTTCATAACAATTCCCAAGAACCATAACATAAATGTATCACATAAAACATGCATAAAGGAAACATAACATTTCCACATTTCAATCACAATATAACATTTTAGTATATTGAAATAATGAATCCATTAAAAAAGAAACCATTTCCAAAACCATTTAAAACATTTAATAAAGATATTTTTGAATCAAAGTGTCCCATACCACCTTGAAGCTTAAAATTTTAAACCATTAATATCCATATAAATAAATCCTTAAAACCATTTTGAAAACATGGATATTAATAAGAACAAATGATTAAAACATTTAAAACGATATTTTGGTTAAAAGGGTTTTAGCAAAATTAAAGACACTTGAATACAATAATTGAGGAATAACATTTAGTCAGAACTTTATAATATCATGAGAATAAATGGATTCATGATATAATACTCCAAAGTACAGTATATACACCATATAAGAGTGAATTGGTGCATAACAACAATGAACCCTCAATAGAA
The DNA here is from genome assembly GCA_963277665.1 of Viscum album. NCBI lineage: Eukaryota > Viridiplantae > Streptophyta > Magnoliopsida > Santalales > Viscaceae > Viscum > Viscum album. The sequence goes on along the minus strand of OY728153.1, from coordinate 307,969,830 downwards.
ATGTCAAATGTGATGAAATCCCTTATAAAGAATGTATCCTTAAATTAAGGACAAATCAATCTCAAAAAAATGTGTGAAAAATATAAATACACCCAATATAAGTGGATATTAAGTGTAAAACAATAAAAGGTCATTAACACATATTCAATGGATGACATATTCAATGACTACATGTTGAACCCAAAGAAATCGAAATTGGGTTAAAAGTTCCCTTGACAGCCTAACGACATCACATCAAAATGAGTTGATGAGAGATAAAAAGTGTATCTCATCACTTGGACATAAAATTTACATCAATAAGGATATATGAGAACATATCCCAACATAACAATATGTAAATTAAAAGACCCAACAAAACAAGTCTTTTAAAAAAGAGGAGGGTGAAAGGTTCCCTTACCGATTTGGGTATTTTTCAAAACATAGACCCCATGAAAGAAGGATAATAGATCATTGATGTAAATACTCATAAACGAAATTATATTACACAAAGAGTAGAATAATGGGAAGTACATACACCAATCAATGAAATTTGGGGCAAATGTAGCATAAATCTCACGGGAATAAAAGTGAGATGCAAAATCCCTTACGAAAACTCGGCAGCCTAACGACGCCACATAAAACTTCCGAATATGGATTGATGAGATCAAATAGGGTATCTCATCACATTACAATAAAATGTACAGAAATAGGAATATAAAATAACATCCCACAACATTACAAAGAGGAGCTTAAAAGAAGTTACATAAAGGAGAGTTCTTAAAAAGAAAGAGGGAGGTTAGATTTCTTACGAAAGTTCGGCAGCATAACGGCGCCACTCAAAACTTCCAAAATGGATTGATGAGAGAGAATAGGGTCTCTCATCACATGAACATAAAAATTACAGTAATTTTAATATAAAAGATCATCCCAAAAACAAGAAATATGAGTTTTAAAAGGAATGACATAGAAGTGTGTACTTAAAAAGAAAGAGAGGAGTAGGATCCCTTACCTCGGGTCCGACTTGACTCGATCGTTCTTTAATCTCCTAAATAATAAACATGAGTTAATTTATACTTCCTTAAGAAACTTTTTCAAGTTAATTATTCCTTTTATATAACTTATTACCATGTAATAAACATTATGTAATCATGTAAGTTAATAATATTTGTTTTGTCGATATTTGGTTCTTAAGTCGAAAGTGGACTTCTTACAATTACATGTTGTTCGTGTGGCCAAATGTATATTATATCCATAATTGTATTAATTATTTAAATATCATATATGTCATATATATCCAGTACATTAATACATTTATAACATTACATAATCATTTAGAGGTAAGAAATGAAATGCACCGTTCATGGAGACGGTAAGCCGTACGTACGCATGAACGCTACTTTCATTTCTATTTCGTATTTTATAGAATGGAATAACAATGATATAAAGGTATATTATAATTACAGTATAATATCATATATAATATCATAGTTACATCCTTTATACGTCCCACATATGGTATTTAACGAATCAAATCACTTTGAGGGGGCGGTAGTCCGCACTTCCTTAAATGAAGATATCGTGTTTACCCATAATGGAAACCATAAAGGTATGCCCAAAATGAAAAAAACAGAAGCTTAAGGAAAACATAAACATTTTATTTATCATATATAAAAATAGTGACATCATAATGGCCACCTTTGAAGGTGTTAAATGAGTATTGAACAATCATCGTTTCGGGAGGCAGAAATTCGCCATCCACGGAAACCGTATGTTTTTTAACCATTTGATGTAGTTGTGTGAGAGTGTAGCTAGAATAAATCTTATAACAACATACTAGTATATTGAATATACTGGTTTTGTTACAAAATAAATAAATAAAAAGAGTTTAGGGGGTTGGAGAAGCAAAATAAAACAAATGAACATGAGAGAATGAATTACATTTAAAAGTGTAACTCCTTTTATTATGAGCCTAAAGGCTTCCTTTGAAAAGATTCTTCCCAAAGGGAATCCTCTAGGATGAGGAGAGGGATTTGGAGAGAGTAAATGGTCAGGGGTTGGCCGATCCAAAGGCTTGAGGAGTGTGGGAAAAGGGGTAGAGGTGGGGGCCTTTTATAAGAGGAGAGGAGGGGCACTTTTGGAAAGTAAGAAATATTACTTTATTTGAAAATGTGTTTCGGTTTCAAAAGGTCCCACATTGATATAATTCGTGGATAAGGTGTTAAGGGTTCGAAATCCACCCATCCAATATGTTTTGGACATGTGTAGTTTATATATTTTACATTATCTTTCCATTCTATTTAAATCGTTAAATAATGAGGTCATCGCTGCATCATCATGATGTCATAAATAATTTAATTTATTTAGTTTCTAAAAATTATAAAAAAAATTACTATGATGTAGGAAATATTTTTATCTTTCCAATTAATATTTATAATCAAAAATATGATCTTTATAACCCCATGTAAAAATTGTTTTCGTAAAACATATGATGTTTGTGTCATTTATACTTTTACATTAAATAAAAAGTTATTTATGTCATTTCCCAACCAAAGTAGCTACATGGGGTCCTCAAGTTTACCCATGGCTTGTCTTGGTCGGCCATGACACAACCAATGAGGGTAGGACATGTGTCAAGCTCATCTTATTTTATTAAAGCATTATTTTTACCTTAAACTACACTAATTACCACTAATCGCGATTAAAAACTTAATAAGTTACTATTCACCAAAAAATTATTTTTATCCCATTGAACCACATTTTACTTATTAATGACAACCATGTATGTCGTATTTTTGAAATTAAAAACAAAAATATGGAAAAATTTCATTTAAATGGAAAAATCAGTTTTTATAAGTACCACTTAATGGTTTCACTATTCATCAAAAATTGAAGTTTTTCAGAAAAATCCAAAAAATTCACCATAAGATATATTTGATATTCAGAATTCAAAAATGAAGTCTATTTTACAAAATTCAAAACATATAAGTCAGATTAAATAATTTAATAATTAATTTCCCCTATCAGAGTAAATAGCATGTTTTTATGAAATAATAAGTATCAAAAGATTGACACTGGTTTAAGTCTCATTTCAAAGTGAAATTAATTCCAACGACCACTGTTGGATTTAATGGTAAAAATATATTCTAATTTCACTTTAAAACCAATTCAAAAGTTAATATAATCATATAAATAAATTAGATTAAAAAGGGGTTTTGAATTAAAATACAACATTTTACACTATTCATTAAAAAAATGAACTTTATCGGAAAGATACCAAAAATTTACACAAAGTAAATTTTGATGTCCTGATTTGTAATAAGAGTTTTATTTGGTCCAAAAAAATGTTTAAGAGTGAAAAAAACTATATTTAATGATGGTTCAACATCAAAAGGTGATAAGTGAACCTTTAGTGAAAACTAAGGCATATGCGCCTAAAATTGAATTCTTTCCGTATTTTAAGCCTCTATCCTTTATTGGATAAATGTAAAAACATTTAAAAACATATATAATCATATTTTAGTTATTTCTATACATTCCCGCCATTACAACAGCTACATGTTAACTACCATTTAAAATAATAGTATTTTATTATTAGAGTGCAACGTACGATTCCCAAGAAACTCGTTGTTGCGTATTGGGTACGCCATCGAGCATAGCATCCCCTTTAAAGTAATATTAATGTTTGATTCACAAATATGGGTAAATATAAAGATTTCATACTCTTTATTTACCTGGGGTGTTACATCCTTCCCCCCTTTTGGGAATTGCGTCCTCGCAATTTTAAAATTGGGCTTGGAAACATCCTTGAAACTCCCACATCGGAACAAGAGTCGGTAAAACAATCACTTTAAAATAAAGAAAGATAAGTACAATGGTCACCCGAGTTAACCCATAATAGTATTCCGTGTAGGAAAAAATGGACATGGAAGAAAAAGTAAAGGGTCATGTTCTGATGGAGAGTGATATAAAACATGTTTAGGAGAAAGTTAACCATGAGAAAATCACAAACTTGTGATGGGTTAAACGGTATTCGATTCTACAGTAGGAAAAGTTAATAGAAAACGTTTTTGTTTTAAGATACTTTTTATTGAGAAATTTATTCATAAGGAAACATAATCACTTATCATGTTGACTTTCAACTTTTTCTAGATTCTTTAATCAAACACATATTTTTTTTCCAAAAGACGAGTATTTAGGGAGACTTGTTCGCATTAAGAGTACTATAATCAACTTCTAGAGAATCACCTAATCCACAAAATAGAACTATACAATTCCCATGTCTTCAAACCTTAACCAAAACTAAAACAAAAAATGTTACTACAAGATCAGATAATCCAGAAAAGGATAAACCTTTAAAAAGAAAATCTATGCTTAATCTCCAATATTTGTCCAACAAAACCCAAAGTTCAATGAAGACCATTAGATAAACAATTTGTCCATAAAATTCTTCAACGTAAACCAAACTAAGGTAGAAACCCAGGTATTTGAAGGATTTATTCACGTAGTCTTCCAAGTTAAATCATAACATTTATCTCCAAACAACATCAGTTGCTCCTAAAGTCTCGTATTGAAAAGTAATTATCCTAATCACATATCCTCCATGATAGGTTAATCATTTTCATAAATAACACAAAATCAACTTTCTGTTAATTCATAAAATCATATAACTAGAATTAATCAGTCAAACTAACCAGGGACTTCACGTAGTCCAGTGGTAGGCGATAAATACCAGTCACACTTTGGTTGTGGGTTCGATTCCCGCAACTTTGTCTGATGCGACGGGATGTCACACGGTCTGCGTGTTGTCCTTTTTCCAAAACTATATAATTCTTAAAACATTCCCCAAAATGAGATAAAATCTTCAAAAATAATCATAACATATTTTATCCTCAAGTTTATCTCATTCCTTTCATTTTCCATCATATCATAGAGTAACCCATAATTACCTAAAAAGTAAGGATCATATAAACCCTAATGGTTACCTTTTGAATTATTACCTGAACTTCCACATCGATTAGTCATCTCATACGTGATGCATTATAGAACATACCAAGGTTAAAGTGGTTGATCATTATTCCTTGATATTTGGTTTAGAACAACGATGAGTATCCTCATTGAATCCTCCATTTTATCTAGTCTCTTAATCAGAGAACCACCACAGTTTCCTTCAAACCTGTTGTCTCTTTGGTGACTGCTAGATCCATCCATTCACTAAAAATAGAAATGTCAGTGTGAGTATATCAACAAAACCATCATGTACTAATGAGGAAGGTAAACACTAAGATACACTTACTCATTTACTTTATCTAAAACTAGGACTCTTTCTGAAATCCTAACCATTATGGTAATGTCACTTATGCTTAAAGAATACCCTAACCTCTAAAGTTATCTAAACCGACCTTTGATACCAACTATAAGGCCCCAGCCTTAAACCTTACTTAATCTTGAGTTATTACAAGATTAAACATTGAGGATATTTTCAGTTTTATTGTTTTAGAGAATTAGATCATGAAACTTGCATTACATTCCACATTTAAACAAAGTGGTTACATAAAAGACAGTATTCATTCTTCCCATCAACGGGAACATATTTAAAATATAACACAGATTCTTTCTTGACACATCCTTGACACTATCATCACATCATGTACCTTTCCCTTGACCTGTGAAAAACATTTCAAAAACATGGTATGAGCATAAAAAGCTCAGTAAGAGTTATAAAAATATTGAAAGGAAACATGAGTTCATATATACATTAGAATGAAATCACACTTTACCCATAAAACATAGGCATATCAAATCATGAATAAATCATAGAAAACATAAGACATAAAGGTAACTTGAGGCATTCATAACATTCTTACGTAGGGAGTAACCCTCTTGGTTACAGCTAGAATACCCATCACAGTATATTCCCTAAATCTCTTCGGAGAAACCTTAACGTTTCACTCCTTCGTGTTACCCAATGCATTGGAGAGCTATATCGGGCTCACCCGCCCTTAGTTTATCACGGAACCACCCGTTTTCATAACAATTCCCAAGAACCATAACATAAATGTATCACATAAAACATGCATAAAGGAAACATAACATTTCCACATTTCAATCACAATATAACATTTTAGTATATTGAAATAATGAATCCATTCAAAAAGAAACCATTTCCAAAACCATTTAAAACATTTAATAAAGAGATTTTTGAATCAAAGTGTCCCATACCACCTTGAAGATTAAAATTTTAAACCATTAATATCCATATAAATAAATCCTTAAAACAATTTTTAAAACATGGATATTAATAAGAACAATTGATTAAAACATTTAAAACGATATTTTGGTTAAAGGGGTTTTACCAAAATTAGAGACACTTGAATACAATAATTGAGGAATAAAAATTAGTCAGAACTTTATAATATCATGAGAATAAATGGATTCATGATATAATACTCCAAAGGACAGTATATACACCATATAAGAGTGAATTGGTGCATAACAACAATGAACCCTCAATAGAAATGTCAAATGTGATGAAATCCCTTATAAAGAATGTATCCTTAAATTAAGGACAAATAAATCTCAAAAATATGTGTGACAAATATAAATACACCAAATATAAGTGGATATTAAGTGTAAAACAATAAAATGTCATTAACACATATTCAATGGATGACATATTCAATGACTACATGTTGAACCCAAAGAAATCGAAATTGGGTTAAAAGTTCCCTTGAAAGCCTAACGACATCACATCAAAATGAGTTGATGAGAGATAAAAAGTGTATCTCATCACTTGGACATAAAATTTACATCAATAAGGATATATGAGAACATATCCCAACATAACAATATGTAAATTAAAATACCCATCAAAACAAGTCTTTTAAAAAAGAGGAGGGTGAAAGGTTCCCTTACCAACTTGGGTATTTTTCAAAACATACACCCCATGAAAGAAGGACAATAGATCATTGATGTAAATACTCATAAACGAAATTATATTACACAAAGAGTATAATAATGGGCAGTACATACACCACTCAATGAAATTTGTGGAAAATGTAGCATAAATCTCACGGGAATAAAAGTGAGATGCAAAATCCCTTACGAAAACTCGGCAGCCTAACAACGCCACATAAAACATCCGAATATGGATTGATGAGATCAAATAGGGTATCTCATCACATTACAATAAAATGTACAGAAAGAGGAATATAAAAGAATATCCCCCAACATTACAAAGATGAGCTTAAAAGAAGTTACATAAAGGAGAGTACTTAAAAAGAAAGAGGGAGGTTAGATTTCTTACGAAAGTTCGGCAGCCTAACGGCGCCACTCAAAACTTCCAAATGGATTGATGAGAGAGAATAGGGTCTCTCATCACAGGAACATAAAAATTACAGTATTTGTAATATAAAAGATCATCCCAAAAACAAGAAATATGAGCTTTAAAAGGAATAACATAAAAGTGTGTACTTAAAAAGAAAGAGAGGAGTAGGATCCCTTACCTCGGGTCCGACTTGACTCGATCGTTCTTTAATATCCTAAATAATAAACATTAGTTAATTTCTACTTCCTTAAGAACCTTTTTCAAGTTAATTATTACTTTTATATAACTTATTACCATGTCATAAACATTATGTAATCATGTAAGTTAATAATATTTGTTTTGTCGATATTTGGTTCCTAAGTTGAAAGTGGACTTCTTACAATTACATGTTGTTCGTGTGGCCAAATGTTTATTATATCCAGAATTGTATTCATTATGTAGATATCATATATGTCATATATATCCAGTACATGCATGCATATATAACATTACATAATCATTTAGAGGTAAGAAATGAAATGCACCGTTCATGGAGACGGTAAGCCGTACGTACGCATGAACGCTACTTTCATTTCTATTTCGTATTTTATAGAATGGAATAACAATGATATAAAGGTATATTATAATTCCAGTATAATATCATATATAATATCATAGTTCCATCCTTTATACGTCCCACATATGGTATTTAACGAATCAAATCACTTTGAGGGGGCGGTAGTCCGCACTTCCTTAAATGAAGATATCGCGTTTACCCATAATGGAAACCATAAAGGTATGCCCAAAATGAAAAAAACAGAAGCTTAAGGAAAACATAAACATATTATATATCATATATAAAAATAGTGACATCATAATGGCCACCTTTGAAGGTGTTAAATGAGTATTGAACAATCATCGTTTCGGGAGGCAGAATTTCACCATCCACGGAAACCGTATGTTATTTAACAATTTGATGTAGTTGTGTGAGAGTGTAGCTCTAATAAATCTTATAACAACATCCTAGTATATTGAAGATTCTGGTGTTGTTACAAAAGAAATAAATAAAAAGAGTTTAGGGGGTTGGAGAAGCAAATTAAAACAAATGAACATGAGAGAATGAATTACATTTAAAAGTGTAACTCCATTTAATATGATCCTAAAGGCTTCCTTTGAAAGGATTCTGCCCAAAGGTAATCCTCTAGGATGAGGAGAGGGATGTGGATAGAGTAAATGGGCAGGGGTTGGTCGATCCAAAGGCTTGAGGAGTGTGGGAAAAGGGGTAGAGGTGGGGGCCTTTTATAAGAGGAGAGGAGATGCACTTTTGGAAAGTAAGAAATATTACTTTATATGAAAATGTGTTTCGGTTTCAAAAGGTCCCACATTGATATAATTCGTGGATAAGGTGTTAAGGGTTCGAAATCCACCCATACAATAAGTTTTGGACATGTGTAGTTTATAGATTTTACAATATCTTTCCATTCTATTTAAATCGTTAAATAATGAGGTCATCGCTGCATCATCATGATGTCATAAATAATTTAATTTATTTAGTTTCTAAAAATTATAAAAAAAAGTACTATGATGTATGAAATCTTTATATATTTCCAATTACTATTTATAATCAAAAATCTGATATTTATAACCTCATGTAAAAATTGTTTTCGTAAAACAAATGATGTTTGTGTCATTTTTACTTTTACATTAAATAAAAAGTTATTTATGTCATTTCCCAACCAAAGTAGCTTCATGGAGTCCTCAAGTTTACCCATGGCTTGTCTTGGTCGGCCATGACACAACCAATGAGGGTAGGACATGTGTCAAGCTCATCTTATTTTATTAAAGCATTATTTTTACCTTAAACTACACTAATTACCACTAATCGCGATTAAAAACGTAATAAGTTACTATTCACCAAAAAATTATTTTTATCCCGTTGAACCACATTTTACTTCTTAATGAAAACCATGTATGTCGGATTTTTGAAATTAAAAACACAAAGATGGAAAAATTTCATTTAAACGGAAAAATCAGTTTTTATAAGTACCATTTAGTGGTTTCACTATTCATCAAAAATTGAAGTTTTTCAGAAAAATCTCAAAAATTCACCATAAGCTTTATTTGATATTCTGAATTCAAAAATGAAGTCTATTTTACAAAATTCAAAACATATAAGTCATATTAATTAATTTAATAATAAATTTCCCTTGTTAGAGCAAATAGGGTGTTTTTAAGAAATAATAAGTATCAAAAGATTGACACTGGTTTAAGTCTCATTTCAAAGTGAAATTAATTCCAACGACCACTATTGGATTTAATGGTAAAAATATATTCTAATTTCACTTTAAAACCAATTCAAAAGTTAATCTAATCATATAAATAAATTAGATTAAAAAGTGGTTTTGAATTAAAATACAACATTTTACACTATTCATTAAAAAAATGAACTTTATCGAAAAGATACCAAAAATTTACACAAAGTAAATTTTGATGTCCTGATTCGTAATAAGAGTTTTATTTGGTCCAAAACAATGTTTAAGAGTGAACAAAACTATATTTAATGATGGTTCAACATCAAAAGGTGATAAGTGAACCTTTAATGAAAACTAGGGCATATGCGCCTAAAATTGAATTCTTTCCGTATTTTAAGCCTCTATACTTTATTGGATAAATGTAAAAACATTTAAAAACATATATAATCATATTTTAGTTATTTCTATACATTCCCTCCATTACAACAGCTACATGTTAACTACCATTTAAAATAATAGTATTTTATTATTAGAGTGCAACGTACGATTCCCAAGAAACTCGTTGTTGCGTTTTGGGTACGCCATTGAGCATAGAATACCATTTAAAGTAATATTAATGTTTGATTCACAAATATGGGTAAATATAAATATTTCATATTCTTTATTTACCTGGGGTGTTACACTGAGATCTTTTGGTATTATGGATTTTAATTCTACTTTTTCATCATTTCAATGGGTTTTTTTTATGGAGTTGTTGGCTTGTGATGCATCGGTGGGGGTATGATGATGGAGAGGTTGAGTTAAAAATATCTGCTCCGGTAGTGATCGAGGGTAAACAATGAGGTTTTTCAAAGATGGTGTGGGTTGAGGTCCTCCACTTCTGATGATGTTGTTGTGATGATGATGCTTTGAGTTTTTGATAGGGAACACATAGTGATTAGGAAATATATGTCAGACCTTTTATGGGAGGATATTTTTGAAATCATGGATTTTGTTAAAGCATGTTTCCATTTTAAATTTCAATTTATGTTAATGTTTTTATTTTTTTGAATGGTTGGTTCCCACTAAAAATCAAAGTGTATTTCTAGAAAATAAAAAATGGTTTGTGGCAGTTAATATGTATGCATACTCATTGTATATATTCCTTTGGGATTACACCATAATCCATGTATTATTGGTTTTTAGTAAGACCATGAACTCTAGGATGTAGAGATGAAATTTATTATAGTATTTCATTATATATTTTTCAAGGTAATGATATCATGTTTTGTGTATAAGTAACGAGAGGATGTTACCTTTCATATGTAATAGAAGTGGATACCTTGTGATAATTATGAAAATTAATATACAATAAATGTATTCCTCATGGAATGTGAATCCAAGGAATCCCAATTTCTCAGATAATATATTCCAAGGTATAAATATACAGAAAAAATCAAATTTAAAAAATATTTATTGATATTTTAAACCTTATCTCTTAATTTAACCCCTAAATATTTTATCCTTTTCCATGGTATAAAACATATACCCTTTTAACTATCTATTATCAGTGAAAATGAAATTCAACTCATTAAAAAAATGAAAATGAGGACTGTAAATGTAACGCCCCAACCCCAGCTACCCAGAGTCGGTGCATTACTTCGTAACATTGGCATGATCACAAAAGATCAAGCCTCGAAATACCGATTAGTATAGTAGCCTTGGAAACACTAGATACATTCATAAATGTTACATTACATCATAAAGTGAAAAACTAATAACAAAGTCTTCATAGTCTACACTCATATCCTCTTCTGACTATCCCTGAAGGTCATTCATAAAATACTTCTTCACATCGTGGAAAATATTAAAACATTGAAAGGGGTGAGCTCAGATGCTCAGTAAGGATAACAACATAGCAAAAGCTTTCATAAATAAACATTAACATTTTAGGCAATATATAACTAAAACAAAAGCCTTTTAAACTTGAACTTTAGCATAATATGGAAAAAGTAAAATGAAATAATGCCATTTAATTACTCAAATGGATATTCTACTAGTCGAATAATCACATGAAATATCATTAACCACTTTCATAATGATGGAATGCATAATGCCAGACTATCATAACCACGTAGCCAAGGCCTCGTGCCAAGACCACAAATAAGATTTTGTCAAGGCCTCGTGCCAAGACACTAGTTTGTCTCATGAGACCTACCGATGCATCGAAGAGCTATAGCGGGCTCCACCCATCACTTACTAAGTCCAATGCATTCCTCATATGAATGGGTTTAAACATATCATAAACCATAACATAATCATATCACATAAAACATGCATAAAGGAAACATAACATTTCCAAATTTCAATCACAAGATTTCAATACAACACATTGATATAATAAAAACGCTTTCAAAACCATTTTCAATACAAAAATAAAAGAAAGTTGAAACTTTGTATTTATTTTTCATTAAAAAAAAGTGATGGCTTATAGAGGAAGCCGAAACTCAAATAATGGTCCCCGCGGGGGAGAAGTCATTGTGGCCTCATATGTACGGAAAGAAAAAACATTCCCTTTTTGTTGTTTAGTAAAATGCTTCGTATAAAAAAGATTCCTTTTGAATAAACGTAAAAGTAAAATGGGTTTATACACCGTATAAAAGAAAATTGTGTATAAAACCAAATATGGCTCAATGAAAGGAGATTGAGACGAAGGCCTTAAAAAGATCATCTTTAAAATAAAATAGATCTATTATGTTTATTCACTATAGGTACACATAAAGAATTTAAAAATACAAAATAGGACATAATAATATCATGACATAATTTGAAAGTAGGAGATTAACCCAATGTATGGAAGTTGGGTTATGAAATTCCCTTACCTAATGTCCGACTTGACTCAACCATTCTTTAACCTACTGAATAATAAACTAGAGTTAATATCTATCTTATTAAGAACCATTTTCAATTTCATTATCCTTTTTATATCACTTATTACAATGTTATTAATGTTATGTAATTATTTAAGTTAATAACGGTCGTTTTATCGATCTTTGGTACTTGAGTCAACAATAAACTTCTTATAATTACAAGTTGTTCATGTGGTGAAATATCCATTATATCCAGAATTATATTAATGATGTAGATATAATATATATCATATATATCCAGTATATACATTCATTCATAATATTACGTAACATTTAAAGGTAAGAAATGAAATGCACCATTCATGGAGACGGTAAGCCGTACGTACGCATGGACGCTAATTTCATTTCTATTTCGTATTTAATGTAATGAAATCATAATGATATAAATTTATAATATAATTATAGTATAATATAGCATATAATACAATTTACTCCATCTTTTATACATCCCACAATGGTATTAACGATTCAAATCACTTTGAGGGGGCGGTAGTCCGCACTTCCTAAAATGAAAATATCGTGTTTACCCATAATAGAAACCATAAAGGTATGCCATAAATGAAAAATAAAAAATCATAAAGAAAACAAAAACATAATATATATCATATATAAAAATATTTTCATCATAATGGCCACCATTAGAGGTGTTACATTAGTGTTGAACAATCATCGTTTCGTGAGGCAGAAATTCGCCATCCACAGAAACAGTATTTTCTTTAACCATTAGATGTAGGTGTGTGTGAGTGTAGATAGAATAATTCTTATAAAAATATACTATTATATTGAGGATTTTGGTGTTGTTAAAAAATAAATGAATAAAAAGAGTTTATGGGGTTGGAGAAGCAAAATAAAACAAAATAAGATAAGAGAAGACATTACCTCAAAATCGAGTAACTCTTTTTGATTTGAGCCAAAGGCTTCCTTGGGAAAAGTTCTGCCCAAAGTGAGGCTTCTAGGAGTAAGGGGGGGAAGCTGGGAGAGTATTTGGGCAGATGTAGGCTGATCCAAATGGCTTGAATGTTTGAATGAGGTGGTAGAGGTGGGGGCCTTTTATTAGAGGAGAGGATGGACACTCTTGGAAAGTAAGGAAAGTTTACATTATTATACAATACTTTTCGGATTCTAAAGGTCCCACACTTATATAATTCGTGGATAAGGTGATAAGGGTTCGAAATATACCCATAAAATAGTCTTTGGACATGTGTAAGCCTTGGATTGTACATTATCTTTTCATTTTATTAAAATCGTAAAATAATGAGGTCATCGATGCATCATAATGATGTCATAAATAATTTAATTTATTTAATGTCTAAAAATTATAAAAAAATTACTATGATGTAGAAAATATTTTTATCTTTCCAATTATTATTTATAGTCAAAAATATGACTTGTATAACACCATGTAAAAACTGGTTTAGTAAAACATTTATGTTTGTGTCATTTTTTACTTTAACATTAAATAAAAGGTATTTATGTCATTTTCCAACTGAAGTGGCTCCATGGGATCCCCAAGTTGACCCATGGATTTTCGTGGTCGGCCATGGAACATACAATGAGGGTAGGACATGTGTTAAGCTCATCTCATATTATTAAAACATTATTTTTACCTTAAACTACACTAATTACCTCTAGTCGCGATTAAGAACTTAAAAGTTACTATTCACCAAAAATTATTTTAATCTCATTGAACCATGTTTTACTTCTTAATGAAAACCATGTATGTAGGATTTTTGAAAATCAAAACACATAAGTGGTAATATTTCATTTAAACAAAAAATCAGTTATTTAACTACCACTTAGTGGTTTCACTATTCATCAAAAATTGAAATTTTTCAGAACAATGCCAAAATTTCACCCTAAGCTATAATTGATATTCTGAATTAAAAAATGATTTATATTTTACAAAATTCCAAACATATAAGTTTCATTAATTAATTTTATAATTAATTCCCACTGTCACAACTAATAGCGTGTTTTTAAGAAACAATTTATATCAAAAGATTGGCAATTGTTTATGTCCAATTTCAAAGTGAAATTAATTCTAATGACCACCATTGGATATAATGGTAAAAATATATTCCAATTATACTTTAAAACCACTCAATAGTATAATTTATCACTATAAATTATTTTGATCAAAAAATTTGTTTTAAGTATTTTTCACTATTCATAAAAAATGGAAGTTCTCAGAAAGTTACAAAAAATTCAACTTAGGATAATTTTGATATTACGAATACAAAAATGAAGTCCATTTGGAAAAATAAAGTTTATGAAATTTCAAAAATTAGGTATTACTATTCATAACGGATACTTTGATTAGTCACGGTGTGTTAGAACTCGAACTTGTGTACAATGCAAGCTATTGCATTATTGAAAGAGAGGCGCATCATGGAAGCTCGGGGTGTTACATTCTCCCCTGCTTCAATAAATTGCGTCCTCGAAATTTGAAATTTTTCTTTGAAAACAAAAGGTTGAAAAGAGAAAACACCTTTGTGAAAAACCCACATCAGAAATAAGGTTAATAAAATTTAGCCTTAATAAGAGGGAAATGGAAATAAGAATGTCACCACCAAATTATGATCTCGAAAAGGAGAACATTGGGGGAAATTAGAGACATATAATTGGAGGAAAAACGTAAATATTTGTAGGGAGTGATTGAGGTCATCAATCAAAAACAAGTGTAAAATTGGGGGCCTCAAAGCCTTCAATCTATGTTGATTTAAAATATTTACAGTTCAACAAGACATAAGGTATTAGGATAACACATTTTTTTTGTTTTAATATCCCTTTATTATAGTTTAAGAATTAATTTATTCATAGAATAAGAGATATGTATATATATATTTATGCTTGATTGGTAGAGTTTCAACCTTCAACTATTTTCTACAAGAAACTCATCTTTCACTCAAAAAGATAATAGGACTAAAAAATATTTTATTTATCATAATCGTACAAGGTTCAAAATATTAATACATACTATTTAGATTAGGAAAACTATTTTGTAATAACCAGGGACTTCCTGTAGGATAGTGGTTGGTAATAAGGGTCTGTCGCACTATGGTTGTGGGTTCGATTCCTGCAACTTTGTCCGACGTGACGGGTTATGCCCCACCCTACAGGTTGTCCTTTTCCTAAAAATATAGTATTATAATATTCCAAAAATAATCTTCATAAATGCTTTAACCTTAAACAATACTATCCAAATATCAACTTAATCCATTCCAACCTTTATAGTTATCCAAAATACTTCTGTCCAACTCACAGTCCAAATTTTATAAGGAAGGTAAACATAATGAAGATACTTTTTTCCACGTAACATCATGTGAACACCTTCATCATGTATTCTTTTTAAACATACTGAATTACCATTATCCCTTATTCCTTATAGAATACTAGATATACTCCTTCTATCAAAAAATGTATAGAAATCATCAATCAGTTTCAAGGAAGTTAAGAATATCCAATATAATTTATACAAATCAATCACGTCTTATTCCAAAATCACTATCTCGGTGTCAGAACCATATTATGGTTTATCTTTCTCTCAACCATATATTTTCCAAAAATTTAACCTACTGTGGAGTCACTTTTCTTAGTTCCACACAATCTCATGTCCTTGATGAAATAGTATTGCAGTACAATCCTTATATACTCCATAATTATTAATACCAATACATCATTGATACAACACTCAAATTACAAAATTCTTTAATAACAACATAAGAACTCTAATCATTACTCCTCATCTGTGGTAGTATCATAACTTGATTATTATGCAATAACATCATTTGGGGCATACTCTGATGATTTGGACATTGGTTTGCGTAGTGTCCCCAATCCCTGCAGAAGAAGCATTGTACATTTGAAACCATTTTCTTACCCTTGCAGTCACGCACTTTGTGTCCTTTTTCTCTACACTTATATCAAACTCCCATTCCCTTTAGGCAAGTTCCATGATGTTTCTTCCCATAGTTACCACATATTGGAAAATTCTTCTTTTCCCTCGTCCCTTTATCCATCATTCTCTCTTCCATCCTTTTCTTCTCTTTCTTCCCTTCAAAGCCATAAGACTCAGAGAATTCTTTACATATCTTATTAACACATGATACTATTTCTTCATATGTTGAGAACACATGGGAGACTATTTCCCTTCGAAATGTTGGATTAATACTGTGAATGATACGATCCTTCTTACTCTTTAAATCATACGTATTGCTGGAGTTCACATTCCTTCTACTGGGTTCCATTTCTATACAATGGCATAAAATAGGTTAGTTTATGAATTACAATGAATAATTCCAATCTTTTAAAATACATAATGTAAATTTAACGGTTTATGGATATAATCCATAATCATAATAATTTTTTCTTTGAGGAAGTATATACTCATAAACCCTACATAATGGTTTGTAAAGAAAATGAGAATTATCATAAGAAAATCCCCCGGGAGTGTCGTAACCAAGAGTGCAGCAAGGCCCATTGTCTTGCACCAGTTCCCGTTTGAGTCTAGCTCAAAGCGGTGTTTTCGGGTTTTACCCCTAGGTACATCTGTGCCAGAGCCACCTCTACCTGCTCGTATCCAGACAGGGATGTATTGCTCGGAAAACTCACAACATCTCTATAATACCAAAATTCTAGGAAGCTCTTCTATACTAATCCTCAAAGTCTATCTTTGGTCTATGTGCTCTAATCAGAGTTTATCTAAATCTAGCATCCAAGGTTAGTACAAAACTGCCTCTGATACCAATTGTAACGCCCCGACCCCAACTACCCAGAGTCGGTGCATTACTTCGTAACATTGGCATGGTCACAAAAGATCATGTCTCAAAAGACCGATTAGTTTAGTAGCCTTGGAAACACTAGATACATTCATAAATGTTACATTACATCATAAACTGAAAAACTAATAACAAAGTCTTCATAGTCCACAATCATATCCTCTTCTGACTATCCCTGCAGGTCATTCATAAAATACTTCTTCACATCCTGGAAAATATTAAAACATTGAAAGGGGTGAGCTCAGATGCTCAGAAAGGATAACAACATATGAGAAGCTTTCATAAATAAACATTAACATTATAGGCAATGTATAACTAAAACAAAAGCCTTTTAAACTTTTAATTTAGCAAAATATGGCAAAAGTAAAATGAAATAATGCCATTTACTTACTCACATGGATATTCTACAAGTCTAATAATCACATGAAATATCATTAACCACTTTCATAATGATGGAATGCATAATGCCAGACTATCATAACCGCGTAGCCAAGGCCTCGTGCCAAGACCACAAATACGATTTTGTCAAGGCCTCGTGCCAAGACACTAGTTTGTCTCATTAGACCTACTGATGCATCGAGGAGCTATAGCGGGCTCCACCCGTCACTTACTAAGTCCAATGCATTCCTCATATGAATGGGTTTAAACATATCATAAACCAAAACATAATCGTATCACATAAAACATGCATAAATGAAACTTAACATTTCCACATTTCAATCAAAAGATTTAAATACAAAACATTGATATAATAAAAATGCTTTAAAAACCATTTTCAATACCAAAATAAAAGAAAGTTGAAACTTTGTATTTTTTTTCATTAAAAAAAAGTGATGGCTTGTAGAGGAAGCCGAAACTCAAATAATGGTCACAACGGCGGAGAAGTCATTGTCGCCGCATATGTATGGAAATAAAAAACATTCCCTTTTTTATGTTTAGTAAAATTATTTGTATAAAAAATATTCCTTTTGAATAAACATAAAAGTCAAAGGGGTTTATACACCGTATAAAAGAAAATTGTGTATAAAACCAAATATGCCTCAATGAAAGGAGATTGAGGAGAAGTCCTTAAAAAGATCATCTTTAAAATAAAATAGATCTATTATGTGTATTCACTATAGGTACACATAAAGAACGTAAAAATACAAAATAGGACATAATAATATCATGACATAATTTGAAAGTAGGAGATTAACCCAAAGAATGGAAGTTGGGTTAAGAAATTCCCTTACCTCATGTCTGACTTGACTCAACTGTTCATTAACCTCCTAAATAATAAACTAGAGTTAATATCTACCTTATTAAGAACAATTTTCAATTTCATTATCCTTTTTATATCACTTATTACAATGTTATGATTGTTATGTAATTATTTAAGTTAATAATGGTCGTTTTGTCGATCTTTGGTACTTGAGTCAACAATAAACTTCTTATAATTACAAGTTGTTCATGTGGTGAAATATCCATTATATCCAGAATTATATTCATGATAGAGATATCATATATATCATATATATCCAGTATATACATTCATTCATAATATTACATAACATTTAGAGGTAAGAAATGAAATGCACCGTTCATGGAGACGGTAAGCCGTACGTACGCATGAACGCTACTTTAATTTCTATTTCGTATTCAATGTAATGAAATCATAATGATATAAATTTATAATATAATTCCAGTATAATATATCATATAATACCATTTACTCCATCCTTTATACATCCCATAATGGTATTAACGATTCAAATCACTTTGTGGGGGCGGTAGTTCGCACTTCCTAAAATGAAAATATCGCGTTTACCCATAATGGAAACCATAAAGGTATGCCATAAATGAAAAATAAAAAATCATAAGAAAAAAAAACATAATATATATCATATATAAAAAAACATTTTCATCATAATGGCCACCATTAGAGGTGTTACATGAGTGTTGAACAATCATCGTTTCGTGAGGTAGAAATTCGCCATCCACAGAAACAGTATGTTATTTAACCATTAGATGTAGGTGTGTGTAAGTGTATCTAGAATAATTATTATAACAACATCCTAGTATATTTAGGATACTGGTGTTGTTAAAAAATAAATGAATAAAAAGAGTTTATGGGGTTGGAGAAGCAAAATAAAACAAAATAACATAAGAGAAGACATTACCTCAAAATCGGGTAACTCTTTTTGATTTGAGCCAAAGGCTTCCTTGGGAAGAGTTCTGCCCAAAGTGAGGCTTCTAGGAGTAAGGGGGGGAAGTTGGGAGAGTATTGGGGTAGAGGTTGGCCGATCCAAATGGCTTGAAAGTGTGAATGAGGTGGTAGAGGTGGGGGCCTTTTATAAGAGGAGAGGAGGGGCACTCTTGGAAAGTAAGGAAATGTTACATTATTATACAATGCTTTTCGGATTATAAAGGTCCCACACTTATATAATTCGTGGATAAGGTGATAAGGGTTCGAAATCTACCCATCCAATAGTCTTTGGACAAGTGGAATCTTTGGATTTTACATTATCATTTTATTTTATTAAAATCGTTAAATAATGAGGTCATCGCTGCATCATAATGATGTCATACATAATTTAATTTATTTAATGTCAAAAAACTATAAAAAAATACTATGATGTAGGAACTCTTTTTAGATTTCAAATGAATATTTATAGTCAAAAATATGACTTGTATAACCCCATGTAAAAATTGTTTTAGTAAAACATTTTATGTTTGTGTCATTTTTTACTTTAACATTAAATAAAAGGTATTTATGTTATTTTCCAGCTAACGTGGCTCCATGGGGTCCCCAATTTGACCCATGGATTTTCTCGGTCGGCCATGGAACATAAAATGAGGGTAGGACATGTTTCAAGCTCATCTACTATTATTAAAACATTATTTTTACCTTAAACTACACTAATTACCTCTAATCGCGATTAAGAACTTAAAAGTTACTATTCACCAAAAATTATTTTATTCTCATTGAACCACATTTTACTTATTAATGACAACCATGTATGTCGGATTTTTGAAAATCAAAACACAGAAGTGGTAATATTTCATTTAAACGAAAAATCAGTTATTTAACTACCACTTAGTGGTTTCACTATTAATCAAAAATTGAAGTTTTTCAGAACAATGCCGAAATTTCACCCTAAGCTATAATTGATATTCTGAATTAAAAAATGATGTATATTTTAAAAAATTCCAAACATATAAGTTGCATTAATTAATTTTATAATTAATTCCCGCTGTCACAACTAATAGGGTGTTTTTAAGAAACAATTTATATCAAAAGATTGGCAATTGTTTATGTCCAATTTCAAAGTGAAATTAATTCTAATGACCACCATTGGATATAATGGTAAAAATATATTCCAATTATAATTTAAAACCACTCAATAGTATAATTTATCACTATAAATTATTTTAATCAAAAAATTTGTTTTAAGTATTTTTCACTATTCATAAAAAATGGAAGTTCTCAGAAAGTTAAAAAAAATTCAACTTAGGATAATTTTGATATTAAGAATACAAAAACGAAGTCCATTTGGAAAAATAAAGTTTATAAAATTTAAAAAATTAGGTATTACTATTCATAACGGCTACTTTGATTAGTCACGGTGTGTTAGAACTCGAACTTGTGTACAATGCAAGCTATTGCATTATTGAAAGAGAAGCGCATCATGGAAGCTCGGGGTGTTATAGTAAATATAGAATATATTTAGTAGGATTCAATTCCCAATATCTGTAAAAATTAATTTTAAAATAAGTATGTGTAATAAAACATAAAAATGTTTTTCAAAAAGTACCATTTTAGGGTAAAAATTATTTTACACAAAAATAATCTATAAAGTTGATTATTATTGAATTAATTAGGTTAGTTTAAATAAATGAATATATATTTGAAAAAAACATTACATTGATTCCCAAAATGTAAAACAACGATTTCATTATACAAAATTAAAATTTTTATATCATGTATAAATGAAAATGTTTTAAAAAAAATTAGAATAAATTCCATTGAGTGAACTATGATTTCATGAACTATTAATTTCAATGGATCACTAATAATGGAACCCTCGAATAGAGAAAAAGATAAGGAATGTAGAATATAAGATAAATATCCATTAGTGATATGAAATAAATTTTCAAGAAGAATAAAACTAAATTTTGTGAGAAAAATTAATGTTTATAAAACAACTGGGAAACATTTCATTTCATAAATATTATATAGTCCTTTTATTTACCATTTTGAGACTCGTACTTGTGAACGAGTTTCATAAAGCCTACCTTGAGAGCTATGTGATAATTTCCTTATAAGACTATATATTATTAACTTCATCTTGATTCATTTTAGTAATTAATTTTTCAATAAGATGTATTACAATTGAATAGATACTGATATGATTTATTTCCATATCATATGCATAATTTCATCATTTAATTTCATTTCAAGAATTTTTTCATCTTTACGTCACCATATATTCTAAAATATATATAACTCTGATGGAATTTTCTTGTTTAATGCACTAAACTCAACTTTTAAAGGGTCATAAGATCCAAAAGAGTATGAATGTTTATATCTCATGTTTATATTCCTTAATTAATACCAAATTTTTTGTCACAATTTATGATAATATCTAACTCAAATACACCTTCATAGGATGAAATAATGCATTAATTTCCAAATCCCCAACAATAACACCGAAATTTCTACAAAAATCATAAAAAATAACTAATCCAAAAAATATCAAAAATATTCCAAAATAAATTTACCTCCTAAATATTACAATGATTTTATCACATATTCTTTCATGATTAATGTTAAATTTATCTCTAAAAAACATTAATCAATCATACTTTCACATAGAAAAAATGTCAATGCCCAAATCATATAATCTAAAAAATATGATAGTAATTTATATAAATAAGTTTAACAATAATAAATACATAATTAAATTATAAATTCTTCCAAAGTTTAACAAAATATTTTTTCTATAATTAATAAAAACAACTTTTACACAAAATATTATACAATCAAATCATATCTCTTTTACAATGATTCTTATAATGTTACCCAATATATAAGGAACTTATTCCCAAATAACATTATATACCAAATAATCAATCACGTTTTTTAATGTTATAGTTATCTATATGATAAATTCTATGTTCCAAAAGATAAAACAACAATTTATACCATTTAACTTTAATTCCCTCAATATCAAAGATCATATTCATCAAAATAGTTATATATACATCAATCATATAATGTTCCTAAAAACTAATAAATATATCCCAAAATATAATTAATTACCATTTAATACAATCCCATAAGACCTCAAAGTTGAATATACACGTTTAAACTTATTATCATTCTAAAATCATTACAATTATTCAAAAAACATCATAAATCCCAATAACATATATTTAGAAAAATTAATCTTTCAAATTCATTTGTATGAATTTCAGCCTTTTTTGAAACTATATTCCACAATACATCGTTTATATATTAAAAAATATGAATCATGTCCTAACACTCACCAATCTCAATCGAATCATATTTTCAACTTTAAACATATGAAAAACATGTTGAAATAATTCTTACATTTTATTTGTTATTCATTGATTCTTCTTCTCTAGATATATGGAATTTGGAATTTTTAAATAATTATTCTTATAATCCTTAAAACCGAATTTATTAATGTTTCTCCATGGGAATTGATTTTCAGAAAACATATTCTACACACATTTAAATCCTTCAATTGATAACATTGGATTAAATTTATTTCCCTCCATTATGGTATCCAAACACTTTTTTCAATTATAATTTATTATTGTATTCCCTGATTTTCAACATTTAATATATCTTCTTGTTCCTTTGATACTTTTCATTGGGCGATCCATCCCATATTCTTGTCACATTGGATGTTAAATCCATTTTACTTTAGGATCATTATCACTTAAACCTCCCTAAAACACAAATTTTTTTTAATATGGTGCATTGGGAAACTCACCTGTGTTTAAGTTATTTACCATTACTCAAGATATATGGATATGAACAACCAAATTATTTTTCACTCAAAATCCTATCCATTTTTTTAGTATTTCGATCAACCTCCACAATGTCCAACACATCCATTATTTACAATGTTCTTATTCATTTTAGTCAATACTAAAACTAAAATTGGTTAGTGTGAGTATATAAAATAAAATTTTAACATACCATATTATTAGAAGGGTAAACAAAAACATATATTATAAATTTTTTACATTCTATTATACTCATTTTATTTATAAAAAATAACTGTTTATTATAAAATATAATCATTCAAGGTTGTTTAAGTCTCTTTACTCATAATCCCAATCAATCAACATAAAAATTGATGTTTTCAAAATATTTGAAATTATACACATTTAATAAAATAATAATCTCTAAAATTATAAAATATTTTTATAGGATAACATGTATATCCCCTTGATCCTATATATATAGATATGGTTCTAAAAACACACGCTTTAACTGTTTTCTTGATATTAATTATGAAAACCATAACATATTCAACCAATTATTACACGGTTTCTAAAAATGGGTACCAAATTATTACATTTATTGGATATTTTAGTTTTGTAGTTTTATATTACTTTGAAAAAATTTCATAAAAATGACTACACATCCAAGAAGTGTAATGTTTTTCCAAAAAATGGGTTTCAATGTTTATAGTTCTATTTCATCCAGGATACTTTTTCTTCATTAATTTTTAATTTTTGATAGTTTCTTGGTTGTGACATCATGTTACCTTGATTAAGTATGTTTTCCACCTTTTCTATGTTCCATTTTGATTAAGAAACCTTAAAATTAATTTTAGGGGGTTTGCTATAGGTTTCAGGACATGTATCTAAAGTACACGTTGTATAACTGGGGACAGATTCACGTCAGGAAGCGGGGGTGACACTATGAGTTGGTACATATCATTTAACTTAGGTACACATAGTTTAATGTTTAAATATTTTTTATTCCAAGGTAATGGGGTTTTCATCGTACTTACCCAGCGTGACCATCACGTCGTGACCAGGGGGTATATGTCTTGAGCTATCCCGTTCCCATCTTAAAATCATGCTTGAGGCTATCCTGTCTCAATTTTTGGGTTTAATCATCATGGATCTAGAACCTAGGTGTCCCTACATAGCTTTCAGAGGCGCTCCACCTTCTGAGTATGGGTTTATGATCAGTTTCGTCATTGCAGTTCATCGTTATTCTTCTATCATCATATTTACTTCTCCTCTACTATTTTTTTCTCATATCTATGTTAATTATGTGTATATATTGGTCTATATTAAAAACATGAGTTGAGAGTTGTCTCTTTTGTTGATATGAGATGGAATGTAAGGTCGTTTCATTGAAGAATCTACCAGGTTTTTATTATCGTTCTTCTCGATTTGTTCAATTTCATCAATACCTTAGAGGTAGGAGGATTCAATCTCAACTCTTCTTAATATAACTGATAGTCATGATTTCAAATTTAATGTATTGTGATGAATTGATTTTATTTGGTTGTTGAACAGAAGTTGAAACATTCTTCAGTTATGGTTTGTGAATTCTGGAAAATTCATAATTTTGAATGAGTGATTTGGTACGTGGTTTTAAAATTTGTATTTTAAAGTCGGACTTTTTTTCAAGATTATTGGAACATGAATTGGATTATGGTTTTTCAATTAAAGGGAATGTTTTTTTGAAACGAAATGTTTCTTTGAAATTGGTGGTGCTTTGGTTTTAAATAAAAGTTCAGTTTTGTTGAAGTGGATTATTTTGGTAAGGGAAATATTTGGAATACATGGTGTTGAAATGAGTTCATTATTAATGGGCCCTGTATAAGGGACAAGTACCATTGGGGTACATGGTATGTGTCACTAAATCGAGGGGCAGATGTTAGTGAGACACAATGTGACTGGACAAGAGACCCCTCCTGAGTATGGTACTATCGAAAAAAGCATGCATGTGTGGGTGTGTTTTGATATTTTGAATGGGTATGCCAAAAATAATAAATCATAATTATTTATAAACATTTATTAGATATTTTATGCAAAATAACATTCTGAAAATTAGTTTCATTTACATTTTTTTTAGTTTTTTATAATTTGTTTTCAAACTTGTATATTATTTTTTATAAACTATTTTGGTAAATTGTTTTATATAAATTGTTTTATATAATTTTCTAACTATTTTATCCTAGTGGCGTGAGTATGGATATCATTGGTAAAAACCTCGTGAGTTTTATACTCACCCCAACATTGGAATTTCGGTGCATTTTTAGATGTTGTCTTCCTGGACAAGGGAAAATGTAACGTGTTACACATTTTTAGAACTACCTTGTAAGACTTGGGTTATCTAGTGATTGTGGTTCTTGGAGCTCTTAGGGCATGGAGTCTTGTGGTATCTTGATATTATTTAGTTTTTATCCTCTTTATACTTTGATACTTGTTTGGTCTTCTATTTTGACACACTTTGATGTGGTTTGGATATACATGTAGTTGTTGGGTTGTATTTCTTTTGTTTGTGTATCATTTAGTGAATGTATTATTAGTTTATTGGTTTATTTATTCAAGGGTAAATCTTCCCCCACTTATATTTGAAACCCTTCGACATTTATTTCTATCTCTTTGTGCCTTGGGGATGTCTCTTATAGACAAATAAATACTCATTTTACTCTATAGCCAATGAGTATTAGGGGGTCATTATAAATGGTATCAGCTTGTTCAATCCTTGCCTAAAAAGTAGCCACTAATGTTCTTGGTCTTGGAGTTAGAATTCATTCTCGTCTATTCCTTGGGGTGGAATCCTAGATCGGATTAGTTTTTTTAGAACATGAAATGTTTAGAATAAAAGTACATAGCTAAACCTTTTATGATAAACATCATGTTACCAGAGAGTTGGGTACATAAGTCTTTAGAGACACTTTTAGGATATGGAATCCTCATTAACAAGGGTTTACCCATAGAGATGAGCCTAAAATGCATTGTAAAGGAATTAATTCTCAATATGAGTGCATATTTCATTTTGAGAATTGATATATATTGTGAAAAGGTGATGATTTTTGAAAAATTATGAAATTGTTTTTCAAAAGAATGATTTTGAAAAAGGTAATGATTATGGTATTTTGAAAGTTATTTAATTTTAATAAAAATAAAGTTGAATTTTTTCTAAAATGGCTGCACATGGAAAAAGTTTGTTTTTGAAAAAAATGAGGTTATTATTTATGTAACATAATAAGAAATTCTATGCCATCAATTTCTTGAGAGTAATATTAACAGAGTTTGTTGGTGGGTTAGAAAATGGCACCCACTAAGCATCATCGAAACCCACCTAATGAAGATGCGTCGAATGTGGTTGCACCTAAACCATGGGTAAACAAAGAGCTAGTTCAAATTATTTTTCAAACTGTTTAATATGTGGATATGTGGAACAAGAGGAATTATCCATGGCATGTAGATCATACCATCTAGTTCATGAAGCATAATACACCTAACATCCTTGGAGATTTTGAACCTGAGAAGGTAAAGGTGTG
The DNA here is from genome assembly GCA_963277665.1 of Viscum album. NCBI lineage: Eukaryota > Viridiplantae > Streptophyta > Magnoliopsida > Santalales > Viscaceae > Viscum > Viscum album. The sequence goes on along the minus strand of OY728153.1, from coordinate 307,943,058 downwards.
GCTCAGTAGAATGAATCGTATCTTTTATTTCATCAGAACACTAGTGGAGTTAGAGGTCAAGTTGGAGACTTATATGCTCGATGATATTGCATTCCAATTGTAGGATATAGTGGCGTAGGCTAAATTGGATGAAGGCATTACATAGGATGATTTTGAGTAATTTTTAACAAACAATTATACCCTCACACATTCAAGATCCAGAAAATGATATAATTCATTATCATGAAACAACTGAGTATCGCTGTCATAGACTATTCAGCTATGTTCATTAATTTATGTGTATTTCACCAGATGTTGAAAAAACTGTACCTTTAAAGGCACACATCCCCAAATCGGTGATAAGGAATGAGATTCCATTGAAGATTACGATGATTTTTATTACTGATTATATAGAGATGGTGAATAATGATACAATTAATGAATGTGATATCTCAGGATCTATGGAAGGAGGTATGATGATACCTATAGGGAATGGTGGGGTCTGAAACCCTCGGAGAATCTAGAAATGGGACACCCATTTCCAAGGTAGACGTATAAATCATAATCAGATGACTGGATCAGTGAACCTTCATCCACGACCCAAGATCAAAGCAGGTTGTTTTCAATGTTGTTATTTGACCACATAAAGAGATAGTGTACGGAAAAAATCTAGAGCATGTCATAAATAAAAAAATGGGGCATCTTCAGTTCTAGTGCTCCAAAGTCAGGTGACTGTGACACTTCTTAGGCGATGCAAGAATCATATTCTTAGGCATGGTGAGGATAGAAGAATCAGTCTTGTTAGTAGAGAAGAGTTATTCAGGTTGATTTCAGAAATACCATGAATCCTCATCCAGGGAAAACTTCTCAAGGAAACCCAGAGAAAAATATAGAGACGAAGCAATTATATTGAACTGAGAAAATGATTAACAATTATTATGTTGGATCATCTATGGTGATAGGTACAATTCATTTTAATTCTACCCTTCTGCAAGAGGCCTTAGATACTAGTGCATCATATTCTTTCATTGCTTCTTGTGTTGTTTATTTTCTATGTTTAATGTTGGAAATGATTCCTTCTATTTTAAAAATGCAAAATCCCTTCGGGAAAATATAATGTCGAGACTTCAAGTGCAGGGATTGTTCTATCACTGTTGATGGAGCTAAACTAATTTGGGAATTCTCAGTATTGGAAATGGATTACTATGACGTAATCATGGGTATGGATTGGTTGACAACGATCAAGGCTCACATCAACTATTATAATAGAATAGTTTGTTTCGTGGAAAAGGATGATATCAAGCATCTCTCTAGAGAAGAGAGGATTGTAAAAAAAGGAGAAAATATGTTTTTGACACAAACAATTGGAATGATCTTTCATCAATTCCCATCATTAAAATTTTCATCAATAGAAGAGATCGAGGAAGATATTTTTCCAATAGTTATTGATCAACATCTAGAGGTATTTTGAAATAACAGCTTAGGGTAACAACCTCTAAGGGATGTGGATTTTACAATTTATCTTCATCCAGGGACTTTTCCTATTTCCATTCCATCTTAGAGGAAGTCACAATGAATTTTAACACAATTTAAGTTTCATTTGGAGGATTTGGAAAGCCAGGGTTCCATTTAGCCAAGTACTTCTCTGTGGGAAGCACATGTCTAGTTCATGAAGAAATATGATGAAACTCTTAAGATGTGTGTTGATTATCATAATCTTAACCATGTTACGATAAATAATATGTACCCACTTCTACACATTAATGATCTATTTTCTCAATTTAAGGGTGCTCAATGGTTCTCCATGATTGACATGAGATCATGATATCCCCAATTGTCAGTTCGGAAAGAAGATATTCTAAAGGAATCATTTAAAAGATGGTATGGCCAATAAAAATATGTATTCATTCATTTCGGTCTAATTAATGCACCAATAGTCATCATGGATTTGATGAATCTAATATTTTACTGATATCTTGCATCTTTTTTTTTTGTTATTCGGGATGAAATCTTGGTGTAATCAACAAAACAAACTATCCATGTTGAACACCTAATAATAATGTTACAAATTTTGTGAGATAACCTTTGGTATAGCAAATTATCAATGTGTGATTTTTGGATACATGATGTATTTTTTCTTAACCATATCATTTCTAAGAATGTTTAATATGTTGATTTTAAAAATATAGAAGTTGTTATCTCATTGAACCCATATAAGAATTTCTTCTAGATGAAATGTTTTCTTGTTCTAACTAGCTACTACTGATGCTTTGTGCATGATTTCTCATGATTAGATTCACCATTGACAGCTCTAACAAAAATCAACGATCCATTCAAATGGATAGATGAATTCCCTAAGTCTTTCTAGTAACTGAATGTTCATATTAAATTGGCACCAATCATGATTTTTCCAAAATCAGAATAGTGGTATGCGGTGTATTCTGTTGATTCAGGATTAGGGTTGGGTTGTTTTATCATGAACAGAGACCATTTGGTTGATTATGGTTTAAGGTAGTGGAGGGTGCATTAGAATAATTACCCAACACATTATTTGGAGCAAGATGGAATCATCCACACTTTAAAAACATGGAGAAACTATCTCTTTGGTGAGAAATTCATTGTTTTTATGGATCATAAAATCATGAGACATATTTTCTGACAATGAGATTTGAATCAGAGGAAAATGAGTTGGATGGAGAATGTTCAGATTATCGAATTTGACATGATGTATAAACGAGGAAAAATGGATTTCGTGGGAGATTCATTAAGTATAAATTCGTATGCTCTGTTGAAAAAAGAAGCTTGAGATGAATGAATGTTGATATCAGTCCTAGCCGACATGAATGTGGAATGTGAAAATCAATTTGAGGTTGTGGTTTTATTTTCATATATTCTTATTTCAAATTTGGTAAATATGGTCCAAGAGGGCCTACTATATGATGCATAATTCCTAGTTTTGAGATAAAATCTAAATGGTGGGGAGACCATTGTGGGATTGAAACTTGATGGGACTTTATTTTTGTATTTTGGAGATCATATGGTTGTACTTATGACTTGCTAGAAAAAAATACATCATTTTTACCACCATTCCAGATGGGCTATACATATAATCACACATAAGACGTATAAAGTATTAAAGGCACATATTTTTTGGAGAGGCATGAAAATGATGTGGTTTTGTTTATCTTTAAGTGTTTTACATGTCTGCAAGTTAAGGACTATTCAAATTCTAGTAGGTATGTTGCATTCCATACCTATACTAGTGTGGAAATGGGAGAAGATTGTGATGGATTTTGTTACAGGTCTCCCAAGAACGGTTCGGAAACACGATGCCTTACGGGTGATAGTAGATTGACTTAACATATTTTCCCAATTCATCTCTGTTTTAAAACTTATACAGTAGATGATTTGTACACTATTTATATCCAAGAAGGGGTAAAGAGACATAGTGTACTGGTTTCAATCGATTCAGATAGAGATCTATGTTTCACAACTCATTTTTTGAAATCCTTACAAAATCCCTTGGGACTCACTTGACTATGAGCAAGATGTATCATCCTCCAATAGACAACCAATCTAAGATGATGTTACAGTCATTCAAAGAAATGTTGTGGGATTGTGTAATGGATTTTGGTGGCTCATGAAAATGGCATATACCCTTGGTGGAGTTCTCATACAATAACATCTATCAGTACTCGATACATATGGCTCCATTTGAAGCATTGTATGGGCATGCAGTCCATTCTCCATTATGTATGGTGGGAATGGGTGATACTTTACTAGTTGGGATGATACATGTCTAAGAACCAATAAAGAAGATCTAGTTGATTAGAAAGAGGATGGAGATGGCTCAGAGTCGTCCAAAATCACATGTTGATCCCCATCGAAGACCATTTTGTTTGTCATGGGTGATCATATGATCTTGAGGATATCTCCAAGGATTGGGAATAACTATTTGGGGAAGAATCAAAAGTTTTCTCTAAGATACATAGGCCCATTTGAGATACCGGAATAGGATAGAGAGGTGGAATATGGACTAGAATTACTACCATGGTTCATTTGAGTGCATAATGTTTTCCATGTATCCCAATTGAAAAATAATCAGCCTGATCCTAACCTTATGATTAGATGGGATCACGATGACCTAGATCTGAATTATTGGTTGTTACATATCCCAATGCAGATTTTTGATAGAAAGGAGAAATTATTTCCTGGAAAATGAATCGGTCTGTTGCGGGTTTTGTTGCAGCTTGGTCAGATTCAGTAAGAGACATGGGAACACTCAAAGGAAATGAAAGAGAAATTTTTGGAACTCTTTTAGGGTAGTGAGGTTTTTCTACTTTATGTGGATGGAAAGCCCAATGATGGGGATAATATTTTTCTCATAATTTAAAGGTTGTGACATATTGTTACCTTGATCAAGTATGTTTTCCACCTTTTCTACATCCCCTTCTGATTAATAATCCTAAAAAGTAGTTTTTTTTGGGTTTACTATAGGTTTCAGGATGTGTACCTGATGTACACACTCTATACATAATGTACATGCCATGTAATTAGGGACAGATTCTAGTTGTAAAGAAAGGGTCACACTGTGACATATACTCGTCTCGTACCTGAGGTAAACGTCTTTTTAATGTTTAAATAATTTTTTTTTTAATTCGAGATAATTGGGTTTTCAGCGTACATTGCAACCATGGCCTTCACATCATGACTAGGGGGTACACATCATGATCCGGCCCATGCCTAGAATAAAATTACACTTGCAGATGCCCCATCTTATTCTTTTGGTTATCTCTTCATGGATATTGAACCTAGGAAGACCTAGGTGACTTTCAGAGGCGCTCCACCTTCTGGGTAAGGGTTCTTCTTTCGTTTCATTATTGTGGTTCATAGCTCTTCTTCCATGATCAGATCTACTTCTCCTCTACTATTGGTTTTATATATCTACACTTGTTAGGGGTATATATATATGTTTCTGTTTTCCAAATAAGTTGAGAGTAGTCTTTGTTGTTGATAGTAGAAGGAATCTAATGCTGTTTCCTGGAAGAATCAACCCGGTTTTTTAGTGTTCTTCCATTATTATGTTTTTTCAAAAACATAAAGTTAGTATGGTTCACTCTCAACTTCTCTTAGTAGATATATATAGGATGACTTCAAATTTAATTTATTGTTCTAAATTTATTACAATTTGGTTGATGAAAACTTGGTGGGATCCTTCATGAGAGACAGTTTGGGAAATCTGGAAAATTGGGGATTTCTATTGAGTGATTTTTTTTGTATATAAAATATTGATTTTAAAGTGTGTATTTTCCCAGGATTTTTGGAACATAAATTTGATTCATGGTTTTTAATAATAGGGATCATTTTATTGAAATGAAATTTTTCATTTAAATTGGTTGTGCTTTGGTTTTCAATAAATTTTAAGTTTTTTTTGTAGTGGTTTATTTTGGTATGGGAAATATTTGGCATACACGGTGTTGGTGTGAGTTCATGTTTAATGGGCCCGGAATAAGGGACGATTACCATTGGTGTACAAGGCATATGACCTTGGATTGGGGGATGGTGTAATTGGGACACAAAGTGATTAGACAAGAGATCGCTCATGAGTATCGAACATCCAAATGAAACATGTATGTGTGGGGGTGTGGTGAACATTCGAATGGGTATGCCAAAAATAATAATTCATAAATTTTTATAAAAATTTATAAGTTATTTTCATGAAAATAATGTTCAAAAAATTATTTTCATTTACTTTTGTTTTAACTTGGTAATAATTGGGTTTCAGAAATGTTTATATTTGGTTATAAACTATTTTGGTAAATTGTTTTATATATACTATTTTATATAATGTGTTAACTGTTTTATCATAGTGTCATGAGTATGGAAGTTATTGGGGAAATCCTACTAAGTTTTATACTTACCCCATCTTTGGATCATTGCTTCTTTTACAGATGTTATCTTCTAGGACATGGGAAAAGTTAATGTTTCACATGTTTTTTACACTACCTCATGAGACTTTGGTTGTCCGGTAATTGTGGAACATGGATCTCTTGGATCATAGAGTCTTATGGTCTCATGAGATTCATTAGTTTTTTATTTTATGTTTACTTTCATACTTGGTTGGTATTTCATTTTTGCACACTTTGACGCGGTTTTCAAATAAATGAAGCTGTTAAGTTGTCTTTATTTTGTTCACGCATCATTTAGTGAACGGTTTGTTGGTTTATTGTTTTATTTATTAAAGGGTAAATCATCCCCCACTTCAATTTGAAAACCTTAGACGTTTATTTTCAGCCTTTGGTGCCTTGGGGATGTCATTTAAGGACACTTAATGACTCCTTGTACTGTCATGCCAATGAGTATTAGCAGGTCAGTACATATAGTGTGTCACTATTGACCATTTTATAATTTCAATACATCTTTTGGACCGATGATTTCTTTTAAATATGGAATGATAAAAAATCTATGAATGTTATATAAGATGAATGGAATCCAATTTATCTCTTTTTTAAAAACAAGAAAACCCTAAAGGGAACATTCCTTTTTATAAAAACAACTTTGAACTGATATAATCATTTAGTCATCCATGAAACAAAACGTATTATCCATAGTTTTTTATAATTGATTTTGTAACATTCAAGATAGTTAAATCAAAATTATTTATTTTTACTAAAATACTTGAAAATATTCCCATGAAAACAAATATTTCACCTTTAAAATATCAAAAAAAATTCTTTAATTCATCAACTCATTTTCACAACCTATAAAATGAAAATATTCTCATAAAACACATTTGAAAATATAATAAAACATTTATTTACCATGGGAAATAATATTTATAACACTCTTGTAATAACTCTAATAATCACTTTTAAGCTTTAATATCCTTCATGGTTAATTCTGTTATGTCTTATCTTGGAGAACAAATCATTACCCAATGACTTAAAGATCTATATACTAGGAACATTGATCATCATAAAAAATTTAAAAGAATAATAACATGTATAAAATACATTAAAAATTTCTTTTTCATATTCAGATTAATAAAATTGGTTTTTGTAGCCATAAGGAAAACCTCTATCAATTATTTCATTATATTCAAAGGAATATCAATTACATTTAAAAACATTTAAAAACAAAAAATTAATAAAAAAGGGTAATATGATTTTACTATAAAATAGAAAGAACTTTTAAAAGAATCTTAATAATGTAAATTGTCTTGATGGGGAGGAAATTAGTTAATGGGGAACATGTTAAAAAATATTCTTTTGAACATTCCTAAAAAGAGTCATAAGTAGCCCATACAAAAATGATTGAAATAGTACATTATGAAAACATTTTAATATTTAAATGATTGATAATATTTAATTAAAAAATTATTATAATATAGACAAATAAATTTGAAATAATTTAAGGAATACTAATAAGGAAGATAAATATTTTGAAAGCATAACGTAAACAATATAGTTTAAAATTAAATCAATTACCTTGAGTCCCAACTTGTTTCATAAATTCTATAACACTTGAATAATAAAATAATATTAATAATATATATTCTTAATAAAGAAATTATTTTATATTCCTTTATTTTTACCTTTTATTTCATTTATTAACATTTTTTTATTTAGTTAAAAAAATTAGTTTCTTTCGCAGTAGACGTTTTGAGGTCATTCGGTCCTTGTCGTTTAAAATTTATAAGGTATGTTGAAAAAAATAAAAGTGTTCATGGTTATATGTAATCCGAAATCATAAAAATTTCATAATTTTAATTTTTATATATTAAATATTATTTTATAATAATCAATTTATAGAGGTCATGAAAAATGAAATTCATCATTTCATGGAAGCGATAATCCACATGTACATATGTACAGATGTGTGACATTTTTATTTTTCTTATCAACTAAAAGGAAATAAAAAAGGAAAATATTTAAATGTACGGAATAAAAATAATATTATGATTATAATATTTATTCACTAAATCTATTCGCAAGACTATCCATTTATAACATAAATTAATAATGAATCAGATTACATCCTAGAGGTAGTAGTCCACAGGTATGCATTAGCATTGTTATCGTATTCACATGGATAAGAGGGTAAGAAGTTAGATAATATTTCATATTTGGAGAATAATAATTATTCTATAATCATCATATATATAAATTTATCTTATCTTTAATACTATCCAATAGAGGTGGTGATGAAAAGCAAAACACATTGCTTCATGGAGGAGGTATTCTAGATGCACAGACATGCAACATTTCCATTTCCTATAGGATGTATATGAGGTATAAAATAATTAATAAATCAACATAATTACATTTAAATATTTAAAATATAAATATTTCATTGCATTAATGTTGTGATATTAAATATAAAACAATTAGGAGAATCAATAAACTTAAAACTAATTGGTTAAGACCAATACCTCCCCCTTGGATATATTCATTTGGATTACACTTTTTACCATATCAGAATTTTATATTAGTGAAGCCAATACCTCTAGTATGTGTATAAGAAATATGAGAGGGGTTTTTTTAGATAATGGATATGATATGTTTCATAGATAAGTTAATAGAAGAGGTTCCTATTTATATGTTAAAGAAGTGAAAAGAAAGTAAATTTTAAGAACTCTAAAATATATTAAATATTTTTCTCAAGGAAAGTGGATTCAAGGAAATTAAATTTAGAAGACAAGATATTTTAAGTTTTAAATCCACTATAAAATATAATTTATACATGTTTTAAATATATTTAAAACCATATATCTTTGTTTAACTCCTTTCTTTATCCATTTTAATCATTAATTTGGTAACAAGAAAATACAAAGGAAACTACCCCTTATGAAAAAAATGAAATTTACCTCATTAAAAAAATTTATTTATTTTATTCTAAATATGGAATCCATTTTTGGATATTCATTTTTTTATTAGGTAAAAAAACATTAAAAGAAGTGCGCAAAATGCAATGAAAATATAGTTTCTGAAATATTCACCTTTTATTCATTAAAATGATTCTACCCAAAATTAAAGTATGTTGTTGATCAATAAGGAATTAATTATATTAGGATAAGTAAATGTTTTTTTATTTCAATCCAAACTGAAACTAAAAGTAACTTTTTGAAAAAAATTATTAAAAGAGAAGAAAAAAAAATATTTTTTATTTGAACAAAAATATTACTTAGATTTCAAAAATTTCAAAAATCGATTTCTATGCTAAAAATTATAATTTTGAAATCATTATATTACTTATTAAATATATTTTTGATCTTAAAAATATGGTTTTAATATATTTTTATTAATTATTTTATTCATGATATTTTTATAAAATTTACAGAATTTGTAAAATTGGTATTTTCCACTATTCCCCCATAAAGTAACTACTTTAAAAAAATTTAAAAATTCACCTTAATATTATTTTTAGATTATTTTGTAAAAATATGATTGAATTTTATCAATTTCAATTTATGAAATAAATATATTAATCCTTTGAATATTAAAATATAAATAAACCCCACTATTATACAATCTTTTCATTTTATACATTATGTGTTCAAAACCTTATATCATATTAATTACAAATGAATGTTAATTTACTTTTTAACTTTGTATATTAATACATTTTTATGTATACCCCTACCTTTATTTTTTATTACTCACATTATTTCGATGTTTCATATAACACATGTTAGTCAATAATTAATTTACATAATGTAACACATACTAAATACCCACGGTGTTACAAAAAGATAATGTGCATTATAGATTATGTATTTATTCCATGAATCTAGTAGTATTGATAATAGGATTTGATACATTATTTTCCTTAGAAATATTCTTCTCACCATGGCATAGGGAAAATGTCATGCTATGAAATGTATCTCTTAAATGGTTTATATGAACCATCCTATCATAGAACCCAATATCACACCTTAATCGTCAAAAAATTAAAAATGTATGTTTTTTTAATTTGGGAAGTATAAAAACACTATGGCGGAAATAAAAGTCTAAATAATTATCCTTCGGGATATTAAATATGTCATGAACCGAATCTGATCGCCAACAAAACCGGTGACAAACCCAAAACATGATAAGAATCAAAGAGAGTTCCATATCCCCACATGCTGGCACAAGTGCACAAGTATCATATATTTTTGTTCGGAAACTATTTATCCGAGTATGGATATATAAAACTTAAAAAACAATTGATAGACCAAATCTTAAAATTCATGCAAAACAAGTTTGAAAAAAATTATATAACCGAATAAATATGTTTTAACACTGAAAAAGAGGTCCAAATACACTTTAAAGTAGCCTAAAAATATCCCCAAGGACTCTACAAGACAAGGGGTTATCACCCACAAGCCATGTTCACAACACCGCACCATGAAAGAGAACTAACAACCAGATCCAACAGCACCCTAGGTCGTGCCTTTACTACTGTAAAGCATGATCTAGTATACTTACATCCAATGGGTTTGAGTAGGGTTTGAGCCTAATCCCAACAGTATTACATTATGATATTCTATATAGTAAGCAATAAAATAAAAAAATCATGCTTGTTTTAATAACCTAGAATTGGTGGAATTAATTTCTAATGAATGAAGATTTTAAATATAAACATTTTTCAAGAGAAATTTTCCATGACTGAGCGAAATTCATTAAAACATGTAAGTTACATTATTTTCCAACCAAAACTACCATATTCCAAAGATAAATACAAAATATTCAATGATTACTAATCTAAGGAACACCCCTAATAACTAGTTAGTCTCGGGCCCCATGTACCTCGTACCGCGATGTAAAGTAAGAATAGAAATATCTATTATAGTGAATGATTCACTAGTAGGGAACATAACCATAACCTAGTGTTCCCTAACCATACTCAATATAGTTATATTAGTTCTGTCTTTATCAATTGTTCTCAATGAAACAGGGATAAAAACACCCTGGATCACTAGTGTACTAGTTCATATCCGCCCTCCTAGATACTTGGGTTTCCCCCATTCTGGTAAAACCATTTTCAAATGTTAACAAAATCCATTATCACATTAAAAAATCAGTTATGGTCACAATCAACTCAAAGTAGTAGATAAAAAATCTTTTCACCACTTACATTAATAAATAAATCCTTTATAATTTTAGTAGAATATCTTCACAAAATTTAACAATGTTTTGCACAAAAAATCCATTAAAAATCCAATTTGAACACTATGTGAATACCCATATACACCAAAAATAAATTTCTAGGACTAAAAAAATTTCATAAATCCATTACAAGAGTTATAAAACAACCCCAAATGACGTAACACATAATTGACATGTAAACCAACCAATTTAACAAAAAATTAGTACATATAAATCTGTTGCATAACAAACGTCACGAAGACCAAATTTTTCAACAATTAAAATTAAGGAGAAGAATGATAAAAATAGATATTAATAAAATCATACTCATCTATCCTTTATTAAACATGGAATAACCTACCACTAGGGTCAACACCCTTGAATCTTTGTGTGAAAGATCATCCGCACAACAGCCGCACCACGCGAGACATTGATCCAGAATAAAACAAAAATAATAGACAATGAAACCTAAAATAAACCCCTATGATAGAAATTTTACTATATATACATTAAAAACTTCGAGATTAAATGGATGAAACACAATGAAAATGGAAAAAACCCTAAGAAAATGGGTGGATGAAGGAAGGAGACAACCTTACTTGAGGTATCTAGAAGAAATTGCCCAAAATACACAAGTAACTAAATTTAAAAAATGAAAAAAATTCATGTGAGTTTATAATAAGGCTGAGTAGGTCATATGAGAACTAAAATGGGGGAAAATGAGTAATAATTGAAGGAGTTATAAAGGAAAAAAGTTACCTCTTCAAATGTGGAAGATTTGAGAAATCCTAACATGTTATGCACAAATTAACAATTCATATGAGCTCTAAAGAGAGGGAAAAGAAAAGTGGTATGCACCTAGGTTAAGAGGGATCAAGTGAGGGTTTTAATCATAGAAAAATCATAAACATTGAATAAGATATTAAATAAACAATTTTTTTTAAACTGGAAATATGTTTATGGGCTGGGCCATTTCCTTAAATAAAAACCCAAATCCACCATGGTTAATGATTAATATAGGGTAAAAATTGATATGATGGTGTTAATAAGTCAGGGTATCCCATTTTGGAAGTGGAATGTATGCGAAATGTCAAAAAAAGAATGAGTTATAAAAGAAACGAATCTGGTTTTTAAATTTGAAAATGGGCTCACGGTTTGGACCCAATCATTAAGACTCACTTGTTCTTCCAAAAATTCATTGAAAATCCCCACAAAAAAGTAAGAATGTAAATTAAATGAAATATACCTTTTAAATAATTCATGGATGTGTCAATTCACCCCCCGGTGATAGACTTTACACCCTAGAAAGTCAACGTGAATCTTTATTGGAAGACAAGAATGTGTACTCCGTCTCAACCCACAACTTCTTCTCCAAGATTTTTGGGGATAATTACCATGCTCCCAAAGGACCTGAACCAGTGTAATAGACATTCCTCAAAGAAAAGTCTCTTAATAATCGACTATTCACATCGTCCGCTCAAAAATATACTAATCTGGGTCTATATCCAATTTCTACCAATTTAGTACATGGGATGGATACAGGTTGTATTTCTTCAACTCAAGGATATGGAATATTTCATGGATGGAAGTAAACTAAGAAGGTAATTCCAACTTGTATTCCACCTTCAAAATATTCTATGTAATCTGAAAAGGTATGAAATAATGCAATGTCAGCATACCTTACTTTCCCAATCGATGATGGCCCAGACGCGGGGCCACATTTAGAAATACCCTGTCCTCTATAGAAAACTGTAGGTCTCAAGGATACTCGTAAAAAAATGTTTTATAGAGACTCTGAGTGTTCAATAAGTGCTGATTGATCAACATGACATTCTCAGATGTCTCTTCCATGAGACCCGACCCCAGCAGTGAGCTCTCACCAACCTTAACCCAACACAGGGGGACCAGAAAATCTGACCATAAAGCACCTCAAAAGGTTAAATTCGAATTGAGGATAGGTAAATTTTATTATATAGAAACACAAAAAATCCCAAATGTCTATCCAAGGAACCTTCAACGTCCCGAACACATGTACAGAGAATGTCCTCCAGAATATGATTCTCCCACTATGTTTGACCATCCGTTTGAGGATGGTATGTTTTTCCCATCTTAATCTGAGACCCCAAGGCCTTATGAAGGCCTTACAAAAACTGAGAAGTGAAACGGGTGTCACTATCCATGAAAAATACTGATGAAACACCATGTAACCTTACCACATTTTGAAGGTACAAATGAAACAACTGATCCACTTTAGTTGTATCTCTGATTGGAATAAAGTGGGTTGATATGGATAGATGATCAATCACAACCTAAATAGAATTATTACCTTGAGGTTTATGAAGAAATCCAATAATTATGTGCATGGAGACCTCTTCCTACTACCATGTAGGAATGGGTAGCGATTGGATCAAACCAGAGGGCCTATGATTCTCTACTTTTGCATGATTGCATATATAGCATCCCGACATGAAGTATGTGATGTCTCATCTCGTACCAAGCCACCATAACTGACAACGAACGTCATAATACGTATTGGTGGCACCCGAATGGACAACACACTGAGACTCCTAGCTCTCTTGCATCACCACTTTCCTCAATGATGATGGCACTACTTAATGGACCTTGAAGCACTTGATTCACTCAGAAGACGACGACAAATCAGAAAGAATCTCCGCACCATGAAGAATCTTATTTGATTATTTACAAAGAATATTAATAGGTTTTTCCAATTGAATTAACTCCACTAGAGATGGAGTCAACTGAAATCTATCTAATAATACACCACCATTTTTCTCATTGGTCTCCACATTTATCGGAGCAGAGTGCCCGAAGATTTCACTAATCCCTAGACATCCTCAAAGACTACACTGGGACTCATCCTCACAAGGAATCATCCACCATGTTGCGCTTCTTGGATTATATAAAAAGTGAATGTTGAACCCTGACAAGTACTCAATCCAACGACGTTTCCTCAAGTTGATGTCCTTTTTTATGAAGATATAGGCCATACATTTTTTATCATAGTAGACCCCAAACTTCTCCCAAAATAGGTAGTGATTCCATGTATTCAAATCATGCATCAAATGTGTAAACTCTATGTCATGGGTCAGGTATTTTTGTGTGTGGTCGTAGTAAGAATGAGCCATATTCCACCATGTGATCATTCTGCATAATCACGAACCCAATTCCCTCACCTGAAGCATCACAATATACCACATAACCCATCCCAGCCTTTGGAAAAATAAGAATGGGGGACGTATTAAACCAACTCTTCATCTCATCAATGGAATCATAACATTCAGGGGTCTATACAAACTTCACCCATTTCAGGGTGAGCGATGTTATTGGTAAAGCAAGCCAAGAGAAATCCTGAACAACCCACCTATAATAACCAGTCAGGCCAAGAAAACTCTTGATCTTGAACATGTTATGTATCTAATCCCATGAGATAACTGCACTAATATTATTGTGGTCCACTAAAACCCTCGGCTCTGAGATCACATGCCTGATAAATTTTACCTCTCTGATCCAAAATGTGCACTTGGACAACTTTTCCTAAAGGCAATGCTCTCGCAAAGTGTCTAGAATGATCTGAAAATGGTTATCATGTTCCTCCTCAGATCATGAATAATCTAGGATTCCATCCAAAAATACCATGGAAAAAGAATCAAGATACTAATGGAACACCATGTTCATGAGTTCCATAAAGACTGCTGAAGCATTGGGCAATCCAAACAGCATGGCCAAGTACTCGAAGTGGTCATGCCGGCTTCACAAGGCTGTCTTTGGGACATATGCCTCATTCACCCAGAGTTTATGATAGCCCTAACCCAAATATACTATAGAAAACCAATGTCCCCCCTTCAAATAATCAAAAAATTCACCTTTTTTTGGAAAAGGATATTTGTTCCAGATTGTTACCTTATTCAGCTTCTAGTAGTCAATGCACAAATATAGTAATCCTTAAGCCTTCTTCACAAACAACACAACATCGGCCCAAAGAGATAATATTGGATGAATGAATCCTTTGGATTCTTAGTCATCCAATTGTATATTTAATTCCCTTTGCTTCATAGGGTCCATGCGATATGAGGGAAGAGATATCGGGTGTGTTCCCATTGTGAGATCAATCAAGAACTCCACATCCCACTCTGGAGGAAAACTAGAAAAATCATCCCAAAATAATTCGAAAAACACATCCACTACATGAGGTAGTCCACCATATGTCACATGAAAATCATAATCTATTACCAGAGATGATAACTAAAAAACAAGATCTCCAAACTATGGGAGTGGTGGTCCCACATGAATTGATCAATGATCACATTCCCCACGAAAAACTTGAAGACTCCCATTAAGTGTCATGAAACTCACTCGCCGCCTATAGAAATAGATGTTCTCTTGGAAGTGTACTAGCCAATTCATTACAAGTATTATTTAAAATAGATTCATATATAAGACCAAGATGTTCCACCCCATCTCATCCCGGAAAAGAAAAAGCACACATGACGGGAACTTGAGACCCTGCTGTTTCTTCTTTCTTAGCAACATCACTAACTCAATCGCAAAGGTCAAAATCTCAGTTGGTAAATTCAGCATGTTTAAAAAGTAGGCAGATATAAATGAAAGAGAAGAACCAGTATCAAAAGGGGCAGAAGGTGTAGGTGATGCAATCAAAAGGGTACCTCGAACTATCGACCGTCTCACCGCTGATCCTTATGGTGCTAGATCTACTTCATGGAGATGTATGGTCTCTGCCTAAGGATTACTGCCATTCTGTGGTTGTTCCATAAATTGGATCTTCCCAAAAGATGACCCATCCCTATCACCATGGCTACCAAATCAGGATCCCTTGTCCTCGATGGCACTGAATGAGCTGGAACGCCTCTTGATGCCACTGATCCTGCCCCACTCTGAAGTGGACGTGAAACAACTCAAAAGAAGTGAAAGTGACCCATAACTCCACATTGATAACAAGGAATTGGAAGAAATGGGAATTCTGGTCATATGTGCCACAACCTTCCAAACTGGTGGAACATGAAAGATTTCTCATCAGAAGCCATAGATGAATAATTATAGTAATAGTTTCCTAAACTACCACATCACGTATTCCCCTTATAATCTCGCCTCCTTTTCTTTAATAAAGATATTTTACTGACATGTACTGATAAATTCCCAAATAAAAATGACATCCATTTTCAGTCAATCTCCGCCATACATTCTCGGTCAACCACCTCAGAAAAGGTACTCATCTTATATAAGAAAACCTGATAGTATATCTCTGGTCGTAAGCCTTTCTCAAACCATTAAGCCTTCACTTGATCATTAGAGACAGTTTTCGGAGCATACCAAACCAGAATAGTGAAACAGTTGGCATACTCCATTATTGAGAGATCCCACTCAACACGATCCATGAACTCTCATGATCTGGCTAATTCTGAGACATTAGGGAAGTATTGTTCATTGAAGATGAAATTGAAATCTTCCATGTGCATCTTCTCATTCAATCTAGTTTGACGTAATGATTCCCACTACCTATAGCTGGGACCCTCCAATAGAAAAGAGGCACACATCATCCTGACCTCCTCAGGTGTGTCCAGGTACTTGAACATGTTCTTGATCATTATGATCCATTCTTATGCCTATGTGGGTTCTAGACTTCCTCGGAAAGTTAGAGACTTGTTTTTTAAAAACTCTTGGGCCTTGTTCATCCTAGGACTAGTCTCATCCTCTCTAACAAGAGCTAGAATAGAAGCCTGTCCATGTCCTAGATCTTGGAGATCTGGAAATGCATCCCCTACTAGCCTCTGTTCAAGTAGTGAGGTAGAACTCTCTCCGGGTTCTTTTCGTGGTTGTGTGGGAGCTTTCCAGGGAGGAATGTTTCTTCAAAAGACAACAATCATAAGAATAGAAATCATTACAAAAATTCTGGATCTTTCATCAAAAACAAAAAATATAAATAATCCGTAAACATTTCAATGATAAAAGAAACAACTACCCCACCCCCACCTGATGTCCATGTGTAGTCGGCAGCCCACACGTCTCACCTGAAAGAGATGTCAAACAAACAATTCCAATGTCCCATGGTGACTCAAGGTATGCCAAGGGTGGTGTGGGCCAATCAGCCTAATCATGACCAAAACACTGACCCTCTATAGTCCTAGCTCCTGTCTAGACCAAGTCCTTCAAAAATAATAATATAACCCAAAAACATTAACCATCTCTAATACCATTTTTTCACCAACCGAATCTGGTCAAAAAAACAAACCAGCACCAAACTTGGCCCATGACAAGGCCCGAAGGAAATTCCATATCTCTACTAGATGGAACAAGTGTCCGAGTATCATAGATCATGGTTTGGGAATGATTTACCTGAGTATGGATATATAACACACAAAAAAATCGATATAGAGAATCATAAAATTCATGTCAATAATGATTTAGATAAATTCTTGAACTAAATAAATATGTTTAAATAATGAATTATTTTCCCAATACACATAAAAGTTGCTGAAAAATCGCCCCAATGACTCTACATGACAAGGGGTCATCAAACACAAGCCCTTTCTACAACACCATTCCATTGGAGGGACCAAACAACCCGGACCACCATCACCCAAGGCCTTGCCTTTACCTGTGTAAAAGATGAAATGCCTAATTACACCCAAGGGGTGTAATGATGGTGTGAGACTAATCCCAATAAGACACCACAAATATATTCTATAGAGTAATCAATACAAGATAACAATCATGGAAGTTTTGATAAGCAAGAAGGGGTGGAAAGAATTTCTAAAGAATGAAACTATTAAATGTAAATAGTTTCAAGGGGAATTTTCGACGAGTGAGAACATTTCAATAAAACATGTAAGATAATTTATTTTTTATAAAACCCCACAATATTATATAAGTTATGTACAAAATATTCAATGAAAACTAATATCAGGAATGACCCTAGGAACTGGTTAGTCTCAGGCCCCATTAACCTTGTACCTCGGTGTAAAGTAACCCTAGAAAAATACGATCATGGGCATGCGAAACTCAAAGGGAACATATCGATAACTTAGTGGTCCCCAACCATAATAATTATATATTCTTTAGTGTTTCCTTTATCAATTTTTCACAGCGAAACATGGACAAAACCTTTCTGAATCACTAGCGTACTAGAACATATCCACCCTCCTAGATATCTGGGATTCCCTCATTGTTCTATAACCATTTTCACATGTTACCAAAATCCATTAGCACATAAAGAGATAAGTTATGGTCATAATCATCTCAAAACTATAGCTACATACTATTTTCACCACTTACATCACCCAATAAAACCTTTAGAATTTCGATAGAATAACTTCACAAAATTTAACAATGTTTTTGCACACAAAATACATTAAAACTCGACATTGAACACTATTTTCATTAACATATTTTCCAAAATATAATTTTCAACGCTAAATTTTGTTTAAAAATCCATTACAAGAGTTATAAAACAATTTCAATTGGAATAAAATATAATAGATATGTCAAACACCCAATTTATCCTAAAATTGATACCTAAAGATCATTTTCTTACCAAAAATCTCCAAAACCAAATCTTTCTACAATTAAATTGAAGGATAAGTGTGATAAAAATATAAAATAATCAAATATAACTCATCTAGCCTTTAATACACATGTAATCACCTACCACATGTGTCAAAACCCTTGAATATTTCTGGAAAAGATCAACCGCATCACCGCTACACCACGAGGGACTTAGATCAAGCCTAAAAACACATGAATAGATCAAGAAAACCAATATCAAACAAAAATATTGAAAACAAACTTTATGGACATTATAAAACTTAAGAATAAATGAATGAAACCCTATGAAAATGGAAAAAACCCTAAGCCAATGGGAGGAGGAAGGATGAGGCCCACATTCTTGAGGTATCTTGATGAAATCGCCCAAAATACACTAGTAGAGAATTACAAAAAACCCAAAATGCATGTGAGGCTCGAATATGGATGAGGGGGTCATATGAGGACTAAAATGGTGGAAAAGAGTAAAAATTGACGATGTTATAAAGGAAACAACTTACCTCTTCAAATCTGGAAGATTTGAGAAAGCCTATGAATTTCTACCATAATTCAAAATGCATATGAGCTCCAAGGAGGGGGAAAAGAGAATGGGGGTGTGACTAGGGTAAGATTCCATGGTTGTGTGTTATAATCAAAAAAAAATTGTATAAGATAATAAACAATCAATTTAAAAATAAAACTCGATATGGGCTTCCAAGATAGTATAATTCCTTAAATTGAAACCCAAATCCACCATGAATAAAGATTCCTAAAGAGTCCCAATTGATATGGTGGTGTTAATATATCAGGCGAGGACATTTTGGAAGTGTAATGGGTGGAAAATTCTAAAAACATTAATGAGTTATAAAAGAAATAAAATTGGTTTTTAAATATGTAAATGAGCTCATGGTTTGGACCACATCATGAAAACTCATACTTTCCTCAAACAATTCACAAGAAACCCCCAGAACAAAGCATGAATGGAAAATAAATGAAATATACCTTTAAAATAAGTCATGGATGTGACAAAAGTATATTAACTCTTTATAAATATTAGTTTCAATGTGATGGTATATTAAACGATATAATGCCTTAATTAAAAATGGTTTAAAATTTCATGGGTCTAGAAAATTAGATCGCATCATGCAAGAAAATAATATGTCATGCTAATATATTTAAAATTGATATAAATATGTGGTATGAACCCTATTATTTCACCATGCACCTTATCCTCCTCTCTCTAGATTCTCTTTTTAATCAACCTACCCACATGAAAAATATCCTCCATAAACCATAGATCAATTATGCAAAGCTTGTAAATGGATTGGTTTTGAGCATGATCATCCCATGGAGTAAACCATGATATTATATATAACCACAATCACCCTTTACAAAGGTATTCGTATTATATCTATGGTTGAACACACGAAGAAACAACCACCATATTCCTTGGATTCTATCATGTGATTATAGGGAAATATTAAAGAGGTTAATCAGTGGCATGAGTAATCCATTAAATAGTTCCATTCAGATAAAACAATAACCCTAAAGGGGGGCAGATGAGGATCATAATAGGGAGATAAGGAAGTAAAATGGAGACTCATAAGATTCCCCCATCTACTTATTTGTAACCATCACCATATTTTGTGATATATTATCATATTGTGACATTTCCATGCCTATTTTATATCATTGAAAATATTTCATAACTTTTTTTACACACCATGATGATATACATGTAACATAACATTGATCAAGAAATTATTATTAAGCCTTATTGACATATCATTTTGAGCTGATAAATTTTCCAATGAATAATTTTCTATATGTTCATTTAAACAAAAAATCTATAAATTCCATGAATATCAATGAAATAATATAATATATGTATCAAGGATTATAAGATACAATACCTTGGAATGTTCTACTTTATTTTTTAATTTTTACATAATAAATTTGTTATAAAATTAAGTTTATTTATGTATAATCTCAATAAACTTTTTAGAACATTGGATAAAACGTTTAATTTAGATATAGGGGTGGGATATTTAGATGAAATTTGAATTTTCCCTTTTATAATCTTGAAATCACCATCAATGAATATATATATCAAGAAAATTTTGATGAATGTGATTTTTATTTCTTATAAATTACACATATATAATTGAATATTATTAAAATTTCCATTATCATTTTAATTTAGTGTTATTTTGTAATTAATCTAAATTTTTACTCTACTTCTAAGAAATTTTATTCTAGACAAATCATTTTGTAACATTCCAGGATTTGATTGAATAATATTTTGAATTCCCATTAAAGGATGGTACTACTTAAGTACTTTGACATATTATTTATTATTTACATATTTTTGAGATATTCATAGGATATTTAAAACTAATATAACATTTTATTAGTATTGAAGATGAATAAATATTTTGAAAAACATTATAATTATTGAGACCCTCTATTGGATAATTCTTATGTTGTTTGACCATAAGTCCTACCCAATATTTAGTAATTTGACAATCCCCTAGATTTTATGAATATTTATATATTAATATATATTATATTCCTACTTATACTTCATAAAATAAATATTAGGTATAATTAGATGGGTTTAATTAACTTTAATTAAGTGATTCTAGGTGATTTATCCAGATACTAGGAAATTTTTTCCAAAATATGTATAATGAAAATTATCTACTGATTATCCTAAAGAAGCTTCAGGTAATGTTTTAATTATTGTTCTTACATTGTACCTATATTATTTTAAAATAAATTTAAAAAAATGTTTTTCTTATTGTTCTTATTGTTCTTACATTGTACCTAAATTGCACCTATATTGTTTTAAATCATAATGAAAAATAATATTTTCAGTAATGTCCTTTGTTTGGTAAAAATATCATTCTCTTGAATGGATTGATTTTAATAATAAAAATAATTTTACCCACATTTAAAATTTTAATTTGATAAAATATTTGTTTTTGAATTCATAATTTCTAAATTATTCAATGTGGAATTTTTGGGATTTTGTATAAAAACATAATTTTTTGATGAATATTGAAAAATACATCTTTTCAGTTAAAAACTGTCTTTTCAACTAATTAATTATCAATAATTAATTATATTATAAATATGTTTTATATAAAAATGAGGTAAATATTACATATATTAATTCAATTTAATTCATTAGAATCAATTTCACTTTGAAACCAAATATAAAATCGTAACAAACTTTCGAGCTTTCTCCTTCATTAAACCCCTATTAATTCGTCATGTTGGCGAGATTATCACTAATATTAATTTTCCGCTTATATGAAGTATATTTTAAAAGTAAAACCTAACCCATTTTATTAAGTCTAATATTTAGTGTCTAATATGACCATGCTAATTTTTGACCAAAATGATTAGTAAAAGTGATTAAATTCAATCCCATTGGTAAAGACCTAATTAAGCTTTATTAGAGACTAAACCTTAATATTATCGGCCCAAATTAACATTAACCTTTTCCAAAACCCATTTTATGTCTATATTTGTTGAAAATACCTTAAAATATAAAGTTATTATGTTTTTAGGTCTTTTTTTTGGTAATAACACATGCACACCTAAATTGTTTCTAAATATTATACGTGAGTCCTTTTCCGTCCCTACTAAACACCAACAACAATTCCAATTACTCACACCTCTCAAACCATTTAATATCACCTAATATATACCTATGTAGTCTCTAAAAAAATCCTCCCTTTGGCCTTGAATCCTCCCTTTGGGATGAAATATTCTCAAGGAAATTGTTTGGAACAAACCCAAAGGAGTTACCCAATTTATAGGTAATGTTTTCTATTATGATTATTTCATTTGGTTTCCATCTGTACCCCTACAATCTATTTATTACATTATTTTTTTGAGAACACCAGTATCTAAAATACACTAGGATGTTTTCATGAAATTTTTCTAACCTACAAATACACACACCTCCATCCAATGGATGTAGAACATACCATTTCGTTATACAGCTAACTACTGTCTCACAAAATAATGATTTTTAATTTCTACTTTACAATAAATCATGGTGTCCATTACAATGGAAAATACTTTTATATATGTCTTATATTATATTAAATATGTATTTAAATTTCTTAATTCCCTTTAAAACACAGAGATCATTACTTTCCATTTGGTGTTAGAACCATAAGCTTGTTTTAGGAAGTGTGGACTACTGCCCCTCCAAGCGATGTGATTTATCCACAAACAACATGGAATGTATTAAGGATGATTTTATTGATCTTTAATGATACATATGATATATTAATTACACTATAATAATGATATATATATTTATTTAATTTATATAATTTTATTTCATACAACATCAAAGAAGGAAACAACATTCATGCATACGTATGACTTACCGTCTTAAAGAATAGTGTATTCCATTTTTCAATCCTATATTTTATACATTATTATAATAAAAATATAATTTAAAAACCTAATATTTATATCATGGTATAAATTATAGAACCATGATATAAGTATAAGGAAAAAAAGTGTAATAAATTATGACAAGTGAAAAGAACAAAGTAAATTTTACCCAAAGTGAAGACATAACTTATAATGGTTAAAAATTGAGTAATATAAGGGTATAATAATACCTTATATTGTATTAGAGATAAGAATATTTTTATTTAAATTATTCATAATAATTTTATATTTATTATATTGGATTCTAGTATAGGTACAGAGAGAGTCAAGACATAAGGTAAGGGAATTTCACCTCACTTTTAATTTTAATGATATAAATGTTTTGTTCTTCAGTCATTCCTTTTTTTAGTGTATATAATGAAAATGATTTTTATCCTATGTATCATATACATAATTTTATGGGTATTCACATGTACATTTTATTGTCCTTATTTCATGGGTTTTATGTTTTAGAAGTTACCAAATCAGTTACATGTTTAGTCTCAATTTTCCATCTTTGAGACTCATGTTTCATTAAAGCACCAAAAATTGTTTTCGAGGTGCATATACTTCCATTTTAAATTCAATATCACGAATATAAATATTTTAATGATATTAAACGATTAATTTAATTTCCATAAATTACAAGGAGGTCATCAACTTAAGATACAAAGTTATAAGTTTTTATTGAGACAATATCATTGATTTCTGGATTGCTTATGTTCATGCTTAATTTGATGAAATCTTATGATCCATCTCTCATGAATATTCCTAATCTTACTTAGCCTATATTATTTCATGATATACTCATGTATCAGTACCATTTTAAACTTTCTATTAAATAATATAGTTAAGAAACTTTTTTTAGGAAATGCCTTAATTTCCATCTCTTTGGCCAGAAATATATATTTTCTAAAAATAGATTCCAAGAATATTATAGAATTTTACTATAATATCTAAAATGAATTGATTACTTTTTTTCTTTTACTAATCTAATTAATTCAAAATTATTTTCACTTTTCTATCATGGAATCATTCTACCATTTAACTGTGAAAAATTGATTGTTCTTTTTTACCTTGTCTTACATGTAGTGATTTAACCACTGTCACTACTTTGAGGATTCATTTTCACTTTTTCTTCATTAATTTTTTAATAAAAATTAATTTTCAAGGTAAATTGTTTTCAATATGGTTTCCTACATCATTTAAATGTTTTAATGGAAAACTATTTTCAAAATGTTATCAAGTCTTATTTACATGTTTTTGAAGTGTTTTCAAAGAAATAGTTTTCAATCTATTTTCCAGAATCATTTATAAGTTCTCAAGAAACATTATTTTAAAAATGTTTTAATTATTTCCTTATAACATTTAAAAGTATTTTAAATTAAATTTTTTTTCAAAAAAATGACAAGAATTATCTAAATGTTTTAATTTGTTTGCAATGAATATAGTTTTTAAAATGATTTAAAGCATATTTTATATGTATTCTTATAAAAAGGATTTCAAAATTATTTCATATGTTTTAATGTTATTTTCTAATAAAATTATTTTCCAATATTTTTATGTATTAAAATTATTTTTTCAAACAAGAAATGATATTTTCGTCAAGAAACATTTTTGGAGGACGTTTCAAAATTATTTTCCATATAAGATGAAATTTATTGATGTTACCCATACCATCTAGGAAATAAAATAAATGTTCAATTCATATCATTTATATGAATGATTTATGCTTAATGTCATATTCATTATGAAAACAATTTCACCTTTATTTGTTATATGTATATGAAGTCTATTTATCATTTATAAGATATTATTTTGATGAAATGATTACCAAACCATTAACCCTTTCAATAGGTTATGATATGTTTACATGTTTATGATACCCACTTAATTTCATAGGTGATGATATGTGTTGTGGAAAATATATGTATGAATTCATTATTAGATGAGTGGGACCTATATGTAACTCCAATGCATTGGGTAAAGATTTATATCTCATGTGATATATAGTGATAGAACGAGGGTTACATTGTTTAGTAATATAGGTCTAAAATGGGGGTTAATCAGTTCAGTAACACATGGTTGGAATGAGGGTTACATCACTCAGTAATATAGGGTGGGAACAATGTTTATTCATGTTAGTTACACTGTGATGGAATGAGGGTCACTTGGTTTATTAATAGAAGGATGGAATGGGGGTTACATAGTTCAGTAATACTTGGCTATAATGAGGGTCACGTAGTTAAGTAATATAGGGTTGGAACAAGGGTTACCTGGTTCATTAATGGATTTTATCCACTTATATGGTATTGGAAATTATTCCTTATCAAATATGGAGATAAAATTATATAACTATGTGTATGGAAAAAATCAATGATTTATTCATATGTTATTCATTCATGGGTTATGCTCTTTATTTCATTAGGATTCTTGTCTTATGAACTGCAAATAATTATTCCATGATCTTTGTTATGATCTTTGATATGTATGGTATAATATTCTATTTTCATGATCACATAATCATACCCTAATAATCATTGTAATTCTTATATGTATCCCTTATTTACCATTACTGATCATTTGAGATCACCCCTTTTATGTTTGATTTTATCAGGTTAGGTTGATATGTACTATGTTTGATATGTATAATAAAGGTTTTAGTCAATAAGAACCTAGTGGGAGATGAGGTTTCCCATTTATGTACTAATGTCTACGTTTCCATGCTTCCAAAGGCACTTTACAAACTACAGTCTTTAGGTGTCTATTTAGGAAATGTTTTGGTTTTCTGTAAAAGTTATGTAATATTAATGTTTTGAATAGTGTGGTTCCCTAATGTTTTTATTAGAGAAAATGGTTAGTTAACCTTTGGATACTAGGATGAGAAAACAATAGTGAGATCCCTAGAGTTTTTTGTATGAATATGTCTAGGGATGTCTACAAGGATCTGTATATGGATGAGTAAACATTTATTAAAATGTCATTGAATTTTGGTCAAGGATAGAGTGAGTGGATTCCTAGCAACACAACCATATCTGGATAGTAGAAGTGGACGTGGCTCCAGAATAGATGTACATAGGTGTAATAACTCCTTCAATATGATCTAGGTTTGACTTAGGGTAATCTTGTACATGAAAAAGAGACTTGTTGCACACCTGTATTGACACTCACGAGGGATATTAATTGTGAATTTAAAAACTCTTCATGAACCATCATAAAGGATTTCAGTATATTTTAGCTATGAATAACTTTGGATAAACCTACGGTTTCATATATTATGTAAGTTTTAATGATATTGAAATATTGTAAGTAATTCAATTCATAACTATGTGGTTTTATTCTATGCTAAGAAATGATCACAATATGCTTCCTATTTTAGTCAATGGTTTAAACCAGAAGGAAGTGGTTTTGCAATGAATGTGATGGAATATTTTCAAATGAGCGGCCAGGTGGGATGATCACGAGAGTGAAACATGTCGTGATCATTTCTAATTAGTTTTCATGGAACATGATTAACAATGTTTACCATAACCAAAACTCTGAATCACTAAGGATTTGAAAGAAGGTGTTCACTGAGAGTTTAGGTAATGGAGACCAGAGAGGAAAGAAGATTCAGTTTCCATTATGTCATGAATGTGGAAAGAATAACCTAAGTGAATTCCTTAGTGGATCAAGATGGTGTTTTGACTATAGAATATAAAGACACAAATCATGTGACCTTAAGGTAAAAATGAAGTGTTCAGTTGACGAAATGGATGTGAGTTTTAGACTCCCTATGTCTTCATGAAAGGTTAAGTGTTTTTAGTGTGTCAAAAATGGTCATTATGCAACCCAATTTTCTAAGAGGAATGTTTCTTAAGAGAATCAGTAAGGAGGTACAAGTAATGCTTATATTGTAGACGAGGAAAAGACTATGTATGAAAAGTGAATGGAATGATTTATTATTATTAATGCGTTATGGATGAAGTAATCAATGTATTTATGTATTTGGATTCAAAAGTTATGATTGTTGAAAAATTCAAGGAATTTTTTACCTATGTTTTTTCCCTCATTATTTACAAGTTTTTTGGACTAGTGAAGTCATTTAATAACAAGATGAAACTTTGACTAAGGTAAGGTAACCCTTAAAATGTTTTTATGATAAGATTATATTATATGTATAAAGATATATGGGATATGAATAAGTAAATTGGATAGTATTTATTTCCTTCAAAATAAGTAAGGAATTGTTGATAGTTGGTTTATACTATTATAGATGAAGTTTACAAAATATTTTCATTTTAAGAATAAATTCAATACACTTTGGAATAAGATAGAATTCATGTTTTCCAAAAGGATTTATGGTAATTCACCTTGTTTCCATGTTTCAAGGGAATATACAATAAGGGTATTCACAAGTTTAGAATGTTACAACCAAGAGCTACTTTGTGAAATAAAATGGAATCATTGTTGTGATTATTTCATGACACTGTTTCTAATGTTTTTGTTTTCCATCATCGAGAATGGTTCTATGGTTAATCGTTCATCAAATGTTTCAGGAAGTATTTGTGCCTTGAGTTTGTTTTGAAAACCTGGGATGAAAAGATATTTAGTGATTAACCATATTTCAAGGACTTCAAACTTTTATATATTTCAAAAAGAAAATCATATATGTTGGGAGACAACCAATCACGTCTGATTAGGCCGAGGGTCTTAAACCCAATATTGAAGGATGATAAGGGTTTCACACATTCCATTGGCCTAAGTGAATTCACGGTTCAAATATATTTATTTTTAGTGAATAAATATTTATGATTAAATATTAGTTTTACTTTTTTTATTTTTATATATTAATTCATGTTTATTTTAAGGGACAAATAGTTGGACTTTTCATTCTTTTATGGGCCTTATTATCCATTAAAGTTGTATTTTAGTGAATTATCCAACAATGTTAATTTGCATACATTCATTACCTGATTTAATGGGTGTATTTGAAATTTTTTAAAGCACATCCAAAGAATTAAATTTTTTATATATAAATTTATCAAGAATTACTCTACATTCTGAATGTGATCAATTTTTTTTGTCATAATACCTTAATTTTCATTGAGTTTTTGGCCTTTTAACCCATCAAAAAGTTAGTACTTTGAGGTACTCAAAATTCATTTGATTATTAATTTTTTTATTTATGACCACAATAACTAATTATAAATATTTAGGATTATACTCCATGTTCAATCTTAAATCCCAACCAATGTTCTTATTTTTGGAATCCCAATTATTTGTTACTTTGGGTAACTGTAATGGTTCCAAATTTCCCTTTTTAAGGGAGGTTTTAGTATCAATTTTTATGAAGTGGGAATCTATTATTGAAAAGTTCAAGTATGAAATAATGGATATACTAGATGAATTTTTAAGAATATAGTCATTTTAAGGGGGTATAAATTAAGACCCCAAGATTTTGGTGATTTTTTTTCAAAATAATTTAATCTTTTGATAAATTTTCACTTCAATCAACAATAAAAATAGTTTTTCAATATTTTTAATATTACCTCTACAATAAACCAATTTTTAATATATTAAACACAATATTGAGTTCACATAAAATACACACAATAATGAGTTTTCATACGATACATGCAACACTAAATTGGCGTACGATACACGCAATACTGAGTTTCTATGAAACATCACTTTTTATTATTTTATTTATTTAAATAAGTTAATAATGACCTTTAAATTAAAAATTGTTATATGAATAGTAACACAATATTTCGAAATATTTTTTTATAATTATTCTATATATATATCACATAATGAAAAATAACTTTTTTGGTAAAGTGATTTTTGTGTTAAAAATACAATTTTTTTGAAAGGATCAATTTTTACAAAAAAAATAATTTTATACATATCTAGAAATTTAAGTGGAAAAATAAACTTCATTTTATAATTTATAATTTTGAAATTAGCATAGGGTGATTTTTTTGGATTTTTTTGAGAAACACCATTTTGGATGAATAGTGAAAAATATTTCTTTTTAGTTAGAAAAATTCTCTTTATCTAATTAATTATTAATGATAAATGATATTATAAATATTTTTATTGAAAAATTAGATAAATATTAATTATATTAATATAATTTAATTCATTAGTATGAATTTCATTTTTTTAACTGAATATAAAATCTTACCAAACTTTTTATCTTTTTCCAATATTAAACCCCCTTTATTTCATCCCGTCTATGGGATTAGCATTAATCATAATTTTAATGCTTCTATGAACTGAATTTCCAAAATCTATCATAAACCATTATACAAATCCAAATATTTAATGGCTAATATGGCCATGTTAATTTTTTACAAAAATTATTTGAAAAGTGAATATAATTAATTACAATGGTTATAACCAAATTAAGCATAATTACGGACTAAACATTGAAAATAATGGTCCAAATGACCAATAACCTAGTATAAAGGCCATTTTGTACATATTTAGGAAATAAACCTTCAATTATTTTGTTTTTTTATTTTTCATGACTCTTTTAGCTAAGAAAATGTGCACACCTTACTTGTTTTTAAAAATCCCAACTTATTCCTTTTCCTTCCCTATAAAAGGCCACCACCTCTACCCATTCCTCACACCTGTCAAAAAAACATTGTTCTTCCAATATCATCCCATGAGGTCTCCCAAAAATACGTTATTCTACCTTGATTCCTCCCTTTATGAAGAATGTTTCTCAACGATTCATTTTGGCACAATCCAAATTGAGTTACCCGATTTAGAGGTAACGTCTTCACTCAAGTTATTTTTATTTATTTCCCATATTCAATCCCTAAAATCTCATTATTAAATTATTGTGTGACAAAACTCGTGTAAACCATATAATATGATGTTTATATACAATTTTTATGACCTAATATATAACACCCCAAGCTTCCAAGGCACGTTTCCCTTTGAGTAATGCAATAGCTTGCATTGTACGCAACTTCGAGATTCTAACACACTACGATCAATCAAAGTAGTCATTATGAATAGTAATACCAACTTTTTGAAATTTTATACATTTTATCTTTCATAATGGACATCATTTTTGGATTCGGAATATCGAAATTATCCTAGGTTGAAATTTTGGAACCTTTTGGATTACTTTTATATTTTGATGAATAGTGAAAATTACTAAATTTTAATTAAAAACAACTTTTTTAATCAAAATAATTAATAGTGATAAAATATTAATTTGAGTGGTATTAAAGTATATTTAGAATATATTTTTACCATTTAACAAAATGTTGGTATTTAGACATAATTTCAAAATTAAACCAGACATAAACAAGTGTCAATCTTTTGATAGTTATTATATATTAAAAACACGCTCTTTGTTTTGACAGCGGGAATTAATTTTAAATTAATTTCGTCCACTTCTGTGTTTTGAATTTAGAAAAATGGATTCCATATTTGAAATCAGGATGTCTAAATTGTGTAAATATTTAACCTTTATTTTTTTAAATTTTGAATAATTACTTTGGTAAATATTTTATTTACCATGGTTAAAGGGTAAATCCAGTAAATAAGGGTAAACAAATAATATTATAATAAACATTAATTACGATAAAACGTGTACAAACCTTATTGGTGGATACATGTCCGACCATGGGTATCTTTGGGTCAATTTTGGGACCCCATGGAGCTACTTGTAGGTGATAGGGACACTTTATATTAATTAAGTTTAAGTAAATACAAAAATGACATAAGCTTATATCTTTAAGGAAAACAATTTTTACATAGGGTTATATTTATTATATTTTCAATTATAAATATTCATTAGAAATATAAAACGATTTACTATATAATTATATTTTATTTATAATTTTTAGACATTGAAAAAGTAAAAATACATATGACACAATAATGATGCAATATTTTCCTTATTAATGAAAGAATCAAATAATTAGGATTATAAATGTTAAAATAAATATAATTTGAACGTTTTGATGAAATAAAGGAGTTTTATTAGTTAATATGACATGTTAGGATTTCTTAAATAAATTTGAGTCGAATTAATAAAGTTGTTATGACTTTAACAAAAAGCAATTATTGAATAGTGTCAATATTGACCTAAATGAGTTTTTTAAAAAAAAATTATATAATTAATTGATATTCTATTCATAAAAATATATGGTTTGGCCAAAAAACATATATCAATATTTTTGTATTATTAATGGACCACTTGGGGGTCTCTTGGATGTATATAGTATGTTTATTAACTATATATTATAAAAACACAAAGTGACATGGTAAGTGTTAAACTAATTAACCAAGAGTTAAAAGTAAAATATAAGGTTAAAATAATGACCCAAACCTGTATAAAATACATTGGTTGAAATGATTCCAACCCATACCAACCTTAGACTTTGAAGAATCCACTTTTGATCCATTAAAACCTGAATATGAATTTATTATAAATTAATAGTTTATGTTTTTTCTAAAGAGCCCCTCCTCCCCCTTATAAAAGGACACCACTTCTAACCAATTCCTCACACCTTTCAAGCATTTTGGATCATCCAAACACTGCCAAATTAAGCTCCCTACATCAATATTCTCCTCTTAGAAGCCTCACCTTAGGCATAAGGCACGTCAAGAGTCCTTTTTGGTTCAAACCAAAGGGAGTTACCCAAATTAAACGTAACAATTTCTCTTAGCTTATTTTCTTTTATTTCACTTCTCCGATGACTAAACTCTTCTTATTCATTTCTTTTGTAAAAAAATCAGTATCCCGAATATATTAAAGTATTTTTTTGAGATATATTCTAACTACACTTACACACACTTCTATATAATGGGTGAAGAACATAATGTTTTTGTGGATGGAAACCGAACGCCTCACGAAACGATGATTGTTCAATTATCTCCTACTGCCTCTCATGGTGGCCATTATGATGGAACTATAATTAAATATGATATTAATTATATTTATTATATATATAAGCTTCTGTAATTACATTTTATAACATACCATTATTCATTTCATGTTGTATATATATACGATAATTTCATTTGAGGAAGTGCGGACTACCGCACCCTCAAAGTGATATGACTCGTTTATACCACACATGGAACATATAATGGACGGTATTAGTGAACATAATAACACATATAAGATATTTTATTATACTGGAATAATAATATACCTATGTATTATTTGGTTTTTATTCCTTTTAAAATGAAAAATGAAATGGAAGTAGCGTTCATGTGTACGTACGGACTACCGTCTCCACGAACGCGATGAGATTCATTCCCCATCGTATACATTAAATTATAATTCTTATTTTATGACTAAAAATAATTTTTAAGGACTTTATATCATTATGGATATGTATAAGATGCAACCTATTTATAACAAACATGGCTTATGTAACAAAACATATTAAAAAACACATATATGTTGACACCCGAAATGACGATAATACTAAGATATTATCAACAAAGAAATGTTAAAAGATAATATATGATATAAAGTTCATATATATTACTATTTTATAATTTAATAACAATCATTTAACCATTATACAGGAGATTACCCTTCCCTCGACAAAGGAAAATTACAAGGTAAGAGATTTTCATCTCACTCCTTATTCTCGTGAGATTCATGCCATATTTCCACTATTACCTTTTTTGTGGTGTATGTACTGCCCATAATTGTATTATTTGTGTGATAAACTTTAATTTATGTGTATTTACATATTCATTGTATGATACCTCTTTCATGGGGTGTATGTTTCGTAAGATACCAGATTGGTAAGGGTTAATTTCTCAATCTCTTTAATTATCCAAGGTTGTTTTTACATAAGTATCTACAGGGACATATTTATTATCCACCTCCATGGTTTATGAAAGAGTTTTCAAAGGGATTATTTTAAGGGACTTTTTACTAAAACAAAATTTCAAATTTTTTAAATATTTATTCTTCTAAATATTTCTCATTAATGTTCATGTCTTCAAAATTGTTTTTAAGAATTTATTTATATGAACATGAATGTTTTTAAATGTTAATTCCTTTCAAAAGTATCAAAGTGGTATGTGACACTTTGATTCAAAAATTTCATTAAATGAATTCTTTTCTAAATTGTGTGAATTTTAAATGTTTTCCTAAAAAGGGGTATTTATATCAAAGAGTTTTACAAATCATTTCAATCTATGTCAAATCCTTTAATTTATTTTTAAACTTGTTTTGGAGTTGATTTTTTATGATACAAAACATCCATATTCTATTAAAGTTTTTGTGATATTTTTTTTTACTGTGTATGTGTTATTTTTATACCATTCATGGTTTATGGTTAAAGTATTAACATTTCGTATCCTAGTTATTATATGAATGTTTATGTTAAGTTTCATCCTTTTCATACGAGGAATGTATTTGACATAGTAAGTGATGGGTGGATCCCGCTATAGCCCCTCGATGCATCGGTAGGTCTCATGAGACAACTAGACATGGAATTGGCCGAGGCCCATTCCCAATATTATTTATGGTTTTGACTGAGACCTTAATCATTTTAGATGTCTTGGCCAAGGCCATGATAAAATGTTTCAGAATGTCTGGTATTATACATTTCCTCATTATGGAAATAATATTTATGGTTAATGTGGTAATTCAACTAGTAGAATACCCATGATTATGTTTTATTATGGCATTATTTACTCATCTCATATTATTTCTATAAAAGTATTCATGTTTATTATTGGTAAAGGCATGAGGTTTCAATTATTTACCATGATTAATATTTATGTCATTTTTCCTCTGTATTACTTATCCTTACTGAGCGTTTGAGCTCACCCGTTTCTTATGTTTCATTTTCCCAGGATATGATGAAGTTAGTTATGAGTGACCTGCATGAATAATCTAGAAGGCTTGGATGCTTCTAATGAAATATATTTTTGTTTTATTTCTTTTCAAGCTATAATGTTGAACATATGTATAAATCTTGTTTCCAAGGATACTAAACTAATCGGTCTTTCGAGACTTGATCCTTTGTGATCATGCCAATGTTATGTAATAATGCACTGACTCTGGGTAACTGGGGTTGAGGAGTTACAGTTGGTATCAGAGGAAGTTTAGTACAAACCTTGGAAACTAGATTTAGATAAACTCTGATTAGAGCACATATCCTTAAGATAGACTTTGAGGATTAGTATTGAATAACTTCCTAAAATTTTGGTATTGTAGAGATTTTGTGAGTTTTCCAAGAAATACATCCCGGTCTCGATACAAGTAGGTAGAGGCGGCTCTGGAACATATGTACCTTGGGTTAAAACCCAAAAACACCTCTTTGAGCTTGAATCAAATGGGAACTAGTGCACAACAACTGACCTTTCTGCACTCTTGGTTATGACACTCCCGGGGGATATGCTTAGGATAATTCTCATTTTCTTTACAAACCATTATGAAGGGTTTATGAGTATATACTCCCTCAAGGAATACATTTTTATAATTATGGATTATATCCATAAAATATTTAATTTATGATTAACTTTTTTAAAACTTTGGGATTAGGTATTTCTATTCATAAACTAATATAGTGTATGCCATTGTTTAGAAATGGTGCCCAGTAGAAGGAATGAGAACTCCAGCAATACGCATGATCCAAATAGTATGAAGGATCATATCTTCCGTGGTCTTAAGCCATAATTAAGATGGTAAATAGTCCCCCACATGTTATCATCATATGAGGAAATAGTATCATGTGTTGACAAGATAAGTAAAGAGTTCTCAGAATCCTATGGATTCGAAGGGAATCCAGAGAAGAAAATGATGGTAGAGAGAAGGACAGATAAAGGGAAGAAGGTAAAGAAGGATTTTACCATATGTGATAACTATGGAAAGAATCACCTTTAAAAATGCATGAAGGGAATGGGAGTATGTTATAAGTGTGGAGAAGAAGGATACCTCGTTCGTGATTGCGAGGGCAAGAAAAAGGTTTCAGTTGTACAATGATTCATCTGTAAGGAGCGGGGACACTATGTGAATCAATGTTCAAATCATCAGAGTATGCCCCAAATGATGTTATTGGATAATAATAAAGTTATGATACTACCATAGATGAAGTGGAATGACTAGGGTTCTTATTTTTTCATTAAAGAAATATTTCATTTGAGTGTTGTATCAATGATGTAATGGTTATATGAATTATGGAGATAAATAAGGATTGTACTGCAGTACAATTTCATTGAGGATTTGGGATTATATAATACTATGAAAAGTGACTCAACAACAAGTTAATATTTTTTTTTGAAAAAACACGGTTAAATGAAATGTAATCCTCAATATGGTCTTGATACTATGGTAGTAATTTTGGAATAAGAGATGGTTGGTTTGGAAAATTATATTGGATATTCTTGACTACCTTGGCACTGATTAATGGTTTTTTTATTTCATAATTGTTGGAATATTAAAAGTTTTTGTATATAAGGAATATATCTAATATTCTATAAGGAATAAGGGAGCATGAATGTAGCGAATAATGTTGTATGGTAATTCAGGGTGTTACCATATTTTAAAAGAGTACATGATGAAGGTGTTCACATGCTATTACCTAATAAAAGGATCTTCATTGTGTTTACATTCCTTATAAATTTTGGACTTGGACAAAAGTAATTTGTATAATTCTATTTTGATATTATTTTTGGATATATATAAATAGGAAAACCTACAGGTCGGGTGATAACACGTCACGTCGGACAAAGCTGCAGGAATCGAACTGACAACCATGGTGCGACACGCCTTTATTACCTACCACTAGCCTACAGGAAGTCCCTGGTTATTAAAAAATATTTTTTTCCATTATAATGGTATGTATTAATGATTTTAACCTTATACTATTAGGATAAATTTAATTTTTTTGAGTTCTATTATCTTCTGGAGTGAAAGATGAGTTTGTGGTAGAAATTAGTTGAAGGATGAAAACACTACTTGTCAGGATGTATATATATATATATCTTATTCTATGAAGAAATTAATTCTTATACTTTATTGAAGGGATATTAAGGCCAAATAATGTGTTATCCTAAACCTTATGTTTTGTTGAACTGATGATATTTTAAATCATCATAGATTGATGGATTTGAGGCCCTCAATTCTACACTTGTGTGTGAGTGATGACCTCAATCACTCCCTATAAATATTTACATTATTCCTCCAATTATGTGTCTCTAATTTCCACCAATGTTCTCCAAATCGATATCATAATTTGATGGTGACCCTTTCATTTCCCTTTTCCTCTTATTAAGACTAAATTTAATTAACCCAATTTACGATGTGGGTTTCCCCACAAAGATAATTTCTATTTTCAACCTTTTATTGTCAAAAAACAATTTCAAATTGTGAGGAATCAATTAATTGAAGGAGGGAAGAATGTAACACCCCATTCTTCCATGGTATGTTTTCCTTTGAGTAATGCAATAGCTTGCATTGTACGCAACTTCGAGATTCTAACACATAGCGATCAATCAATATAGCCGTTCTAAATAGTAATACCCACTTTTTGAAATTATATATATTTTATCATTCAAAATGGACTTCATTTTTGGATTCGTAATATCAAAATTATCCTAGGGTGAAATTTTGGTACTTTTTGGATTACTTTTATATTTTGATGAATAGTGAAACTTACTATATTTTAATTAAAAACATCTTTTTTAACCAAAATAATTAATAGTGGTAAAATATTAATTTGAGTGTTTTTAAAGTATATTTTGAATATATTTTTACTATTTAATACAATGTTGGTATTTGGACATAATTTCAGAATTAAACCAGACATAAAAAAATGTCAATATTTTGATAGTTATTATATCTTAGAAACACATTTTTTGTTTTGACAGCGGGAATTAATTTTAAATTAATTTCTGCCACTTCTGTGTTTTGAATATGAAAAAATGGATTCCATATTTGGAATCAGGATGTCCAAATTGTGTAAATATGTATCTTCTATTTTTTAGACATTTTGAATAATTACTTCGGTAAATATTTTATTTACCCTGGTTAAAGGGAAAATCCGGTAAATAAGGGTAAAAAAATAATATAATAATAATAATAAATTACCCTAAAACGTGTCCTAAACTTAATGTGGATACATTTCCGACCATCATCATCTTTGGGTCGATTTTGGGACCCCATGGAGCTACTTGTAGGTGATAGGGACACTTTATATTAATTAAGTTTAAGTAAATACAAAAATGACACAAGCTTATAACTTTTAGAAAAACAATTTTTACATAGGGTTATATATGTTATATGTTAGATTATAAATATTAATTAGAAATATAAAATTATTTTCTATATAATTATATTTTATTCACAAATTTTAGACGTTGAAAAAGAAAAAATATATATGACACAATAATGATGCAGTATTTTCCTTATTAATGAAAGAATCAAATAATTAGTATTATAAATGTTAAAATAATTATAATTTGAATGTTTTGATGACATAAAAAAAATTTATTGTTTATTTTGACATGTTATTATTTCTAAAATTAATTTCTTTCGGATTAATGAATTTTTTATGACTAACAAAATCAATTATTGAATAGTGTCAAAATTGACATAAATGAGTTTTTAAAACAAATATTATATTATTACTTTATATTCTATTCCTAAAAATGTATGGTTCGGCCAAACAACTTATATCATTATTGGTGTGTCATTAATGTAATACTTGGGGTCGCTTGGATTTATATAGTATGTTTATTAACTATATATTATAAAAATAAAAAGTGACATGGTAAGTGTTAAACCAATTAACCAAGAGTTAAAACTAAAAGATAAGGTTAATATGAAGACCCAAACCTGTCTAAAATATATTGGTTGAAATTTTTTCGACCCATACCTACCTTCAACTTTGAATAATCCACTTTGGAGCCATTAGAAAATGAATATGAATTTATTATAGATTAATACTTTAAATTTTTCCTAAAGAGCCCCTCTTCCCCCTTATAAAAGGACACCACTTCTAAGAAATTACAAACACCTTTCAATCCTTTTGGATCGTCCAACATATGAAAAATTAAGCTACCTACATCCATCTTCTTATCTTAGGATCCTCACCTTAGGAAGAAGGCACTTTAAGAGTCCTTTTTGTTTCAAACCAAAGGGAGTTACCCAAATTAATGGTAACGATTTCTCTTATCTTATTTTCTTTTATTTTACGTCTCCAACCCCTAAACTATTCTTATTATTTTCTTTTGTAACAAGAAAAGTATCCTAAATATATTAGGATATTGTTATGAGATGCATTCGAACTACACTTACACACACATCCATCTAATGGGTGAAGAATACAATGTTTCTGTGGATGTCAACCAAACGCCTCACGAAACGATGATTGTTCAATTATCTCCTACCACCTCTCATGGTGGCCTTTATGATAGAACTATAAATTAATATGATATTAATTATATTTATTTTATATATAAGATTCTGTAATTCCATTTTATAGCATACCATTATTTGTTTCATGTTGTATATATATATACGATAATTTCATTTGAGGAAGTGCGGACTACCGCCCCCTCAATGTGATATGACTTATTTATACCATACATGGAACACATAAAGGATGGTTTTAGTGAACTTAAGTAACACATATAAGATATTATATTATACTATAATAATAATATACCTATGTATTATTTGGTTTTTATTCATTCTAAAATGAAAAATGAAATGGAAGTAGCGTTCGTGCGTACGTACGGACTATCGTCTCCACGAACGCGATGAGATTCATTTCCCATCATATCAATTCAAGTATAATTCTCATTTTATGAGTAAAAATAATGTTTAAGGAATTGATATCATTCTGTATATATATAAAAAACAACATATCTATAAAAAACACGGCTTATGTAACAAAACATATAAAATTAAACGTGTATGTTAACACCCGAAACGACGATAATACTAAGATATAATAAACAAAGCAATGTTAAAAGATAATATATGATATAATATTAATGTATATTATTCATTTATAATTTAAAAAAAGTAATTTAACTATTATACATGAGATTACCCTTCCCTCGACAAAGGAAAAGTTCAAGGTAAGGGGTTTTCATCTCACTCCTTATTCCTGTGAGATTCATGCCATATTGCCTCTATTACCTTTTGTGTGGTGTATGTAATTCCCATAATTATATTATTTGTGTAATACAATTTGATTTATTATTATTTACATATTCATTGTATGATACCTCGTTTATGTGGTGTATGTTTCGTAAGTTACCAAATTGGTAAGGGTTTATTTCACAGTCTCTTTAATTATCCAAGGTTGTTTTTACGTAAGTATCTACAGGGCCATATTTATTATCTATGTCCATGTTTTATGAAAGAGTTTTCAAAGGGATTATTTTAAGGGACTTTTTACTAAAACAATATTTCAAATGATTTAAATATTTATTCTTTTAAATCTTTTTCATTAATGTTCATGTCTTCAAAATGGTTTTTAGGGATTTATTTATATGAACATGAATGTTTTTAAATGTTAATTCCTTTCCAAAGTTTCAAAGTGGTATGGGACACTTTGATTCAAAAATTTCTTTAAATGAATTCTTTTCCACATTGTGTGACATTTAAATGTTTTGATGAAAAGGGGTATTTCTATCAAAGAGTTTTACAAATCATTTACATCTATGTCAAATCCTTTAATTGATTTTTAAACTTGTTTTGAAGTAGATTTATTATGATACAAAACATCCATATTCTATTGAAGGTTTCGTGATATTTTTGACTATGGATGTGTTATTTTTATACCATTCATGGTTTATGGTTAAAGTATTGACATTTCGTATCCTAGTTCTTATACGAATGTTTATGTGAAGTTTAATCCTTTTCATATGAGGAATGTATTGGACATAGTAAGTGATGGGTGGAGCCCGCTATAGCTCCTCGATGCATCAGTAGGTCTCATGAGGAAACTAGACATGGAATTGGTCGAGGACCTTTCCCAATTTGATTTATGGTTTTGGCTGAGGCATTAATCATTTTAGACGTCTTGGCCGAGGCCTTGAAAAAATGTTTCAGAATGTCTGGTATTATACATTCCTTCATTATGGAAAAAATATTTATGGTTCATGTGGTAATTAGACTAGTATAATACCCATGATTATTTTTTGTTATGGCATTATTTACTCATCTCATATTCTTTCCATAAAAGTATTCATGTTTATTATTGGTAAAGGCATGAGCTTTCAATTATTTACCATGCTTAATATTTTTGTCATTTTTCTACTGTATTACTTACCCTTACTGAGCATTTGAGCTCACCCCTTTCTTATGTTTCATTTTCCCAGGATATGAAGTAGTTAGTTATGAGTGACCTGCAGGCATAATCTATAAGTCTTGGGTGCTTCTAATGAAATATATTGTTTTTGTATTTCTTTTCAAGCTGTAAAGTTGAACATATGTATGAATCTTGTTTCCAAGGCTACTAAACTAATCGGTCTTTAGAGACGTGATCCTTTGTGATCATGCCAATGTTATGTAATAATGCACCGACTCTGGTTAACTAGGGTCGGTGCGTTACATAATCATACAGACACCTTCATCTAATGTATGTTGAACATACTGTTTCTGTGTACAGGGCAATACTACCTCACGAAACAATGATTGGGCATTTCACCATTACCACCAATCATGGTTTCCATTTTGAGTGAAAGTTTCTTTATATATCTCATATATTACATTTACTATTTATTTAACTTTATTTATTCCTTTTACAACACATATCTTTTTACATTTGAGTTGATGTTAATACGATAATTACGTTTGAGGGAGTGAGGAATACCACCCACTCAAAGCGATATGATTCGTTCACAGCACATGGAATGTATTAAAAAATATTTTAATGAAATTATATGATATTATGATATATTAATTATAATTAAATAAATATATATTAATATAAATTCATATATATATATTTATTTCACTTACCAACTTTCTTTCAATACTACAATAAAGATGGAAAAAACGTTCATGCATACACACGGCTTAGCATCTCCATGAACGGTGTATTCTATTTTGTAATCATATATTTTATAGATTATAGTAATAACAATACACTATATACACATGATATTTATATCATGGTATACATTCTGGAATTATAATATAAGTATACGGACCAAATAGGTCACAAATTAAGACACATGCGAAGAACAAATTAAATTTTACCCGAAGCGAAGCCTTAACATATGATCATTAACAAGCTGGTAATATAAAGTTATTATTAACCCTTAAATGGTAATATATATAATAAAATTCTTGAATTAAATATTTATAATAAACTTATATTTATTGTATATAAATCATGTACGAGTATGGAGACTCAAGACACAAGGTAAGGGGATTTCATCTCACTTTTAATTTTCATGAGATAAATGTTTTCTTTGACTCTATTTACTTTTGTGTGGTGTATGTACTGCCCATTATAGTATCCTATATATAATATAATTAAATTTATTGGTCTTTAATTGTCCATTCTATGATCCTTCTTTCATGGGGTTTGAGATTCAAAAGTTACCAAATCAGTAAAATGTTTTATCTCAATTTGCATTATTTTAGACTCGTGACTTCTTATGAACCCAAACTCTTTTTCATGGTTCAAATAATTTAATTTTAAATTAAATATCATGAATATAAATATTTTAATTATATTATATTATTCATGAAATTTCCATTCCTTACATGGAGATCATGATCTCTAGATATGAAGTTTTAATAGTTTATTGACACAATCTCATTGCTTTCGAGATTGTTTTTGTTAATGCTTATTTTGATGAAATATTATGATTTATATCCGAATAATAATCATGAGTTTCTTTATACTCTATAATTTCATGATATAATTATGTATTCATACAATTTATTACTCTTTCTTATATAATATATTTAAGAATGTTTTTTAGGAAAGACCTACATTACTCTCTCTTTGGTTGGAAGTCTATGTTTAATAAAAAAAGTTTCCAAGAATATTATACCATTATCCTATAACATCTAAAATAAATTTATAATATTTTTTATTTTACCAATATCATAAATGGAAAATCAATTAACTATTATTACAATGAATCATTCTATCCTTTTTACCATACAAAAAGAAAGTTATATTTTATCATGTATAACATGTATGAATTTACCCTCGATCATACCTTTGAGTCTTACTTTTCCTTTTTTCTTATTGAGAAATATGGTTTTAAAATTAATTTTCAAGGAAAATTGTTTTCAAAATGTTTTCAAAATGTTTTCAAACATATTTTATATGTTTTAATAGAAAAATATTTTCAAAATGTTTTCAAGTCTCACATACATATTTACAAAGTATTTTAAAAGAAATTATTTTCAAGACATTCCCAATATTCATTTATAAGTTATCAAGAAAAATGAGTTTCAAAACATTTTCAAAATATATTATTATGTTTTCAAAGTATTTTAGACGAAAAGGTTTTCAAAACATTTTCAATAATTCTTTAATTTTTTTAAGTGTTTTCAATGAAAATTATTTTAAAATGATTTTTGGCTTATATTATATGTTTTCATGTAAAAAGGCTATCAAAATTATTTCTTAATTTATTAAGGTATTTTGTAAGAAAATGATTTTAAAATTTTTTATATATTAATATAATTTTTTCAAACAATAATGTATATTTTCATCTAGAAACATTATTAGAGGATATTTGAAAGCGATTTTCCATTAAAGATGACATCTATTGATGTTACACATACCTTCTAAGA
Organism: Viscum album; assembly: GCA_963277665.1. Lineage (NCBI taxonomy): Eukaryota > Viridiplantae > Streptophyta > Magnoliopsida > Santalales > Viscaceae > Viscum > Viscum album. Next base: position 307,900,173 of record OY728153.1, on the reverse strand, counting down.
AATGATCTAATGGTTTCATTAATATACTTTCTACATATGAGTTTTGAATAATGTCAGGGTCATTATGAAACCCATTTATCCTTCATGGTTTATATGTATAATGAATCCATTTCACTTTTAGTGATTTTGTTTTTGATGAAATGGCTACGAAACCTATACCTCATTCCATGGGGTATGATATGTTTAAATGTTTATGATACACACTTTATTTCATGGGTTATTATATGTTATCTAGTACTTGTATGTATGATTTAATTATGAGATGTTTGGGACCTATATACCCCTTAAATGCATTCGGTATAGATGAATATCTCAGGAAATAAAATAGGGTTGGAATGAGGGTTACTCGGTTCAGTAATACAGTGATAGATGAGGGTTACTCAATTCATTAATGCAGGTGTAGAACAAGGGTTAATCAGTTCAATAATAAAGGGTTAGAATGAGGGTTACTCAGTTAATTAATATATGGAAGTAATGAGGGTCACAAAATTCAGTAATATATGGATAGAATAAAAGGAATTCAATTCCTTAATATAAGGCTAGAATGAGGGTCACTCAGTTCATTATTACAGGGCTGGAATAAGGGTTACTTGGCTCAGTAATGAATTGTTTCCACTAATATGGTCTTGGTGGTGATTCCTTGGCTCCTATGGAAATAATATGACATTCTTATATGTTTTCCACAATTCCATGATTTATTCCTATGTGATTATTTTATGGCTTATGATCTTTACTTCATTATGATTATTGTCTTATAAACTACCAATATTTATTCCATGATCTCTATTATGATCATGGATATTTAGGGTATGATCTTTTTCAGGATCACATACTCATACCCTTATGATAATGTTTATTCTAACATCTCTCCCTTATTTACCTGTACCAAGCATTTTATCTCACCCCTTTTATTTTTCCATTCCCCCATGTTATTAGGATATTTACTGTGTTCGATAGTTCTAAGGAGGGTGTTATTCCATATGATCCTAGTGGGAGATGATATAGCCAATTTATGTAATAATGTTTTTGTTTTCTTGTTTCCAAAGGCACTATACCATCTACGGTCTTTGGGGATCTATTTGTATAATGTTTTATTTTTTTCACAAACGTTATGTAATGTTAATGTTTTGAAAATAATTGGTAACTATAGGGGGGCCCATGCCTCACTGAGAATATTATTGGTCAAGGGAGTTAAAAACCCCTAATAGAGGGCTCACTTATCATAAAATAAGGTAATTTTATGATGGAATGTCTAGATCCAGAAATAGAGGACCCACACCTAAATTAATTATGGAAGATCAATCAAGGCAGTATAAAATTCTATTAATTTTCTAGAGGAACAACAATTTTTCAGGTGAAAAGGAGTATTAAATATGCACATGAAATATATAGGACCCACACCCCAAAAATATATAAGAGTTTAAATATGTAAATCTAGGTTGTGTATATATACCCTATTATTAACATGTATTCAGGGGATTTCTAAAACCAAATAATTTTCTTATTGTCATGATCAATCTTATTTATCGTCAAAATGATTTAATGGTCTACACCACCAAAAACATGATATAAACGGACTTATGTGGTCTAAAAGAACATACCATCATTCTCAGTGTGGAAAAAGGTTCAAGAAAGGCTATTTCCTCACCCCAATCAAGCACAAAAAAGAAAATACATATAAATTCCCACAAATTGGACCATGTAGGATCATTTCTCTCTTAGGTACTACTCTATCCTCACCTGATCCATATTGACATGGAAAACCATCAAACCCATTGTTTTTACAATGACAAAACACTATTTTACACAACAAATGACCATAGTCACCTTTTCTAGGTAGCAAATTTGTGTCCATATTTTTTCAGATACCCACATACCCCTTCCCCATGCCACAACTACACATCTACACAACATCTAAAACATATACATTTTTAAAAAAATCATCACATACCTTACTAAATATTAATTCTCAAAAAACATACTATATATATGGTTATCACTCTTTTAACCCTATATACCACATAGAATGGGGCGTTCACATTACAATATGTAGTATTGACGTATGAGCTTTCACTGAGGGTTAGTGCAAATTAATGAGCCCTTGCATTACAGCGTGACATGCCTTGTCATGGTACAATGTAACTATACACAACATATATTTAATTCTATAAACATTCCTATAACTATCATAACTTCCTTATCATGAATCCACAACAATTCACTAAATCCACACTGTACCATCATAAGAAACAGTGTATTCCACTCAATAAAATCATGAAAATAAATAGAGGCTTTGAATGATATACCAGGAATACAATATAAAATATGAGGAATTAGTCAACAAATATTCAATTACAATGAAAATGATATTCCTAAAATGAAAATAAGGATTCATAACAGTAATATCATAAGAAAATATTGAATAACAATAGATATATTCACAATTAGATAATGTGATAACAAGGCATGAGATGAGCAAGAGTCCTACCTCAGGTCTCGTTCATTGATAATCAGGAATCCACACTTCAAGAGCTACAAGATTAAATACAACTATTACCATTTTAAGGATCATATAAGATTAATAAGTCTCTATAAAAAATCACCATAACATATGAGATGAAAATCTATGGTAGATAGGGCTTGAAGACTATTTATAATGAAAATCCCATCTAACTAAATATTATTTCAATATTATTGTTATGGAAAAACTCTTCAATTCCAATCCAAACCATGGTGAAACATGGTTAATCTCATTATATTTTCCTTGATAAAATTGAATATCTAGAATCCAAAATTAAATTAAACCCCCTCTTGACCCCAAAAAACTCAGGAAACTCTCGTAACATAACATATATTGAGCCTCATTACAACATAACAAAATTCACCACAACACGACATTCTAATGTAATATAATATCATGGAAACCCTATATCTCATGCCTTTTATGTGATATTAATTTGATGTCACCAAAATCCTCATGTTTTAACCTATATCATCTCAGAACAAAGAAAAACTTGGTGAGAATTAAGGTAACATTCCATAAGGATAATCTATAACTCAAAACCTAATGTAAGATTCGAGAGAAAAAATGTAAATAATTAGATCTATCAAACATTTAAATATTTTTATACCAAAAAAAAATCTATAAAATAGGATTAGGGTATTGAGCCCTTATCAAATGCTCTCAGTCCCATAATCACTTCTTAAAGTATTTGTGTTATTAAAAAAACACACATGAAAGGTATCACTAAAAAGCTACACTCTTGCTAATCCATTATGGACACTTGGTTATCTGAGAATCCTGAATCATAAATGATGTTAAACTCTTCCAAGTAAATGAAAAGTGATGTTTCATGTATAATCCATTTATTCTATGACATGTATAAGATGTTGTGGACCTATTTTAATAGTACAGGTAACTCTAGAAAGTAGGCACCCTCACCAACCATATTCAAAATATATAATAGTTTTAATAAAATATAGAGAAAAACTATGGGTTTTTTCTATTGGGTAGGGTAAGTCATAAGAGCATTAATATTATATATATCACCCAAAAAACTCTGGTAGTACCCAAAAAACAATTGTATTCTATAAACCTAAAACATACTTTTGGGTTGCTCCCAAGAAGGCATAGATTTGATCTTAATTGGGCCTAAAACCAATCTTACCTATAACATGACATTTCTAATGATGTAGGATAATTGAATCAAAAATTATTAAATCAAGAGACTACAATAGTTCTGGTGTTCTCAACTAAATTCTATGAAAATCTACAAAAGCTCTGCTTGCCCCTCCTCTAAAACTCAATAAAACTGTATTTCATAAATGTGGATAACAAAAAATTGGTCTAAGTAAGGATAAAATAGATGATTCATGAGGTTAATAAAGAATATAATTCTTCAATAACACCAAATGGAATCAATAGAAACTTATAATGGGAATAATTGAATTAAAATTATATATTTTCAACATCCTCTACGAAAATCAAGAGTAGGTGATAGCCAATCCCAATATCGATCTTTAAGAAAATCGCAACTCCTTTCGGTTGTTCTAAGAGGTCATTGGTACCTGATAGTGAGTATTTGTTCACAATTACATTTTGATATTGTTAGTTATTATGTATAAAAATACTCATGTTCTTATCCTTTCTCTTGGTGAATAACACAAAAACCTTCTAGTCAGGCACACTGGGAATGAAAAAACCATTCTATATAAGGTTCACTAGTTGATCCTTAAAATCCAAAAGCTTTTAATAGTAAATATAACATAATTAATATTATATAAGATTGATCCTAATGTATATATCAATATATATTTCGATCACTTAGTGATTGGTAAAACCATGTACATACTTATGGAATACACACATATAATCATCCATGTCTACAAGAAGTTTACCATCTAAAAAATCTATCAAACATATATCTAAAATCTAAAAGTGATGGGTTATCAATTTTAACTTCTTATATATAGTCCTATATCTTCTCAAATGAAGGACACACTTTTCCATAAAATAATACATTGATCCATATACTCAACAAATAAACATTATTTGATAGAATTTGTCAATCCTAGGATAGACTAGGGGTATGTATTCTATTCCATGGATGAAATTATAGGGATTAATAATATTTTATATGAGATACTAGGAAAAATTTTACCATCTTAATGAAACACCACATCATCAACAATTGTGGGTGAATATGTGACCACTTCTAGTAAAAGTCTCTAGTCATGTTGCTAATGAAAAAGAGTTCATGAAGATCACATAATCATCAGAATTTGATAAAATATTTAATTAATGGTTTATGTATGTATTCAGAAGTATGAGTTGAATTATAAAGATGATATAGATCATAAACTGAATCATGGAAATCAATTTTTCTTCGTACACATTGATTACATGTATTTGGTTGCTTACATATATTACGAATTCCTTATGCTAGTAGAGAAAACCTAGTTGTTGAAATGAAAGAAGTGTAAAATTGAAATTTCCTCATATGGATCCTCATATTGGTGAACCATCAACCACTCTATTGAAACTACCTACTTAAATACCTCCTTGATTGTGTCAGGGAGTTCCATGACCACATTTTTTCTCATAAATTATGGTCCATCAACCACTTTACTACCCTAGACTGCATTTTAAATTATAAACTTATGAAACATTTAACCTCATCCTCTAAAGACATACTAAATATTATCTCTGGGATGCAAGATCCTATAAGTGAATCCAGTACACAATACTCTTGGGAGTTAGATTGAGCATGAGTATTCCTCCTATGTTTCAACACTAATGTCAAATTATTTCCAACTATAGTTGGTGAATTTTCTCTTGGTATCATTCTTATAACTCCAGCTTCCTCATTATCTTCTACTAAGAATCTCTCAATCACTCAGGGCCATTTAATAATCATAACGTTGGTGGGAATTCCTATGGGAAGAACATTATATTGGATATTTGTACAATTTCCATGATTGAACTTATAATCTTCAAGTAATCTATCATGAATCACGTGAAGGGGTTACCTCATGATGTATATGAATATTGACTTATACTCTCAAATAGACGTTCTACCATCTTGTAAGTCCACTAGCCCCTAGATGCGATCAAATCAAAATTTATCCAAGTAATACTCCCCATGACAAAGACACTAAAAATATATCTATACAACTATATCTTAATCATGGGGGTCGATGATCGAATCCCATAGGAGACCGCACCTTCAAGATGTCTAGATGGTAATACTAAAATTGGATTGGATGGTATCCAGAAGAGTAGGAACACTTGAATCACCACCTCAATCTAATCCTTGACTTCCTGATGGTTGGGATCAAAATGAAAATTATGTGTTCCCTAATATTGAAACTCATTAGGGTACCTCATCCCACACACATACTCATCCTACCCCGTAAGATTCATCCACTACTTTATAGGTGGAAGAATGTACACCTGTATGAAGGGAGGTCAGAATACTCGAGGTTTGATGTGTATAAGAACTAAAACCCCATCTCCCAGGGTGAATACCTCAGGATTGAGACCTTTTATGGAATCCTCTTCACTCATTTAGTTACTGATAAGAAGCTTGATCAATAGAATAATAACATTACAATCCTATATTGGGATCCTTGTCGGGTATCGTTGTGGTGGTATTATTTATTAGATAAGATGTACCATAGTTCTTAATTCATATATAGGGAGACGACATATACATGACGTAGAAATAAAATCTCAATTATTATATAATGTATTCACTATTATTCTTGTTCCTAATAACTAGATCTTTAGATATCTAAGTATACAAGTAGATTATCAATGTCCTAGAAAATGGATTGGTTCATTTTTCCCTAATAAATTGTTCCTTGGCCTAAAATCCAATATCAAAACCCATTGATATTATTTCCTTAAATTCCAAAAACAATATCACATAACCCAAAATAAAAACATTGTCCCTATGATAGAATTTCATTAATATTACTCTATCATTACCTGACTCATTAAGAATCCACCAAGGTATTCATTAATTAGAGTGTGCCACCCCAAGTTTTCTTTTAATAGGATCACTGTCAATGACTAGAACTGAGTTGGAAATCCAAATATGATGGTAGGACATATCCTAATACACCAATAAAAAAATTCATATCTCCAAACTGGATATAGTAATGTAGGATAAACAATAACACCGACAATTTTATTTAATGCATGTGGGAAATGAGGAGATCCACATAGAAGAACAAGTCCATAATCCCTAAATTAATAATTGGGTAAAAAACATTTTGAATATACCTAAAGGGATATAAACCTAATGAAATATAGGTAAAGGGGTATATTCAACGAACTATCAACATATGTGAATGTTTTATCTATTATCAACATTGGATACCAATAAGAACTCACTACACTAACACTATATCCTATAAAGTCACCATCTTTCTTTCCATAACTTTTATAGGACACAACATGTTCCAACAATACACTCATTTATGGGTGTGTGTGTATCTTGCAAGATTTTCTGAAAACTATATAGGAATAAACAATGTCCTAGTAAATTAAAACCCACAAAGGTAATTTATAACCTATATATGAATATAATGATATACAAAAATCCTATATATGATTCATGATAGAGAACAATATATGATAAATCCAACTTAGTGAAATCCTATATAATAACGTATTTTATCACCCTCTGAACCCTAATAGTCCAAGAATACCTACTTATCAAACCCATGTAATCTCACCAACTATGGTGGGGGAACTATTCCTTGATAAGAAAAATTTTCAATTGAGGTCGAAACAAACAATTTATAGAAAACGAATTCCTCATCGAACATGGTTTCCAAGTGAGGGAGTTCCTTTTTGAGAAGTCTTTCACCATACAATATATACAAATAATAATTGGATGTAGTTGTTTTGGAATCACTACAGGGAAGTATATTTTTGATGGAACTTTATGACTTAATGTTCCATAATTTGTTTACAAAAACATTTCTCCCATATCATTACCACAAAGTAATATAGACTTCAACAGTATTCAATCTTGAAAAAATTAATAAAATGAAAAAATAAATGTAAGAATGTAAATAAAAAATTTGTTTTTTGTGTTTTAGATTGGATTTCATACATCTATTGGAGAACAATTTCTGTCTTCCATTTCAATAGAAATAAAACATTACATCTTATAAACCAAAGAGTCACTCTAGATTGTTTGACACAAGTGATCATAATTATGTTCGACACCTAATTAAAAAACTCATCACAAGGGTCACACTATATTTATATTGAGAGTATAATTTTTCCATATAGTTACACCAAGATTTGAATAGTGTGATATTCCATCATTTATATTATTCCCACCATTGATATTATATAGCAATCAACTGTGAGACTACCACCTCAATAAACTAGAAAATACCAAAAAGTTCAACATCCCGTAGTACAAAAGTACAATATAAAAAAATTATAGGGTGAAACTTCCTATATTGATAACTTCAATAGAACCCCCTTCCAAACCACTACATTCAATAAAACCTCATTATGAATCATTAAAGGAAAAAACCATTCATTTCCACCACATTAATGAACTAACAGTCTTATAAAACCACTCAATTCAGTAAATTAAAAACATTCAACACATTAATCTTAACCCATTCTGAATAATCACCCATATTAATACTATGTTTGAGAAACTAGCAAGTCATCACCTTCAACATGTGTAAAATTTCTTAAATCCCAACTATATTCAATGAATCTCCAGCTCCGTCCATTAACAAAATAAAAACTAATGCTGTATTTTTCCTTAGTGTTTCTATAAGAAATATATTGGTATACAAATCCTGTAGAATTTATTACCTATATACATGATATAACTCTAACTTACCATCTTATAACATATTCCAAATGTATTCGTACATTAGATAAGTGTTTTTAGTTCTTGAATATAACATGGGATTCTTTTACAAATAAATTTCACCTTGAAAGTCATAATTACAAAACATTTTCCTTATTTAATTTATTTTCATTGACAAAGAATCTTAATAATAACATATCCTTACTTTATTTTGTCACAACCACATAGTCATATTTTCTTATAAAAATAGAAATGATTCATTTTATCTTGGGTATCCAATATACAATAGGTCCTCTCTATGTTTAATCATAATTGGTTTTTCTATTTCAAGAATCAATTCTACCCCCAAATTTTGAAACCATAAGAAAATGTAAATGATAATAATCTTTTAAATTCAAAATTGTACCTTTTTTTCTATTGTGATACAAAATAATCATCTTAACTTCTTCCCAATAGACCATTTATTTAATTTCTATAAACTGGATGACCACGTCCACTACATGAGAAATTTATAGATGTGTAAACACCACAACATACATAAATCATCTTAATAATGATGCATCTAAAAGTTAGGAATTTTTTATTTTCCTCTTACATTATAGTTTCTATATCCTTTGGAAATTTTATGTGATTTCGAGAGAAGTTGATACCATCCAATATATACTCATTCCAATTCTCTTAATGATATTGTAGATGTAATCCTTTTTTGATGAAACACATATTTTGGTTTTCCTATCAAATTTAATCCTCATGGCTAAGAAATTATCTCTTTACTAAGATCTATCATCTCACAAATTCGTGATGAATCCTAATTCATCTTTGAAATCAGCTAAATATCAGATCCTTTATACAATATATCATCTATGTACAAAACAGTATTATAAAATCGTTACCACTGAACTCCATCCAATAAAAAAAATATCTAAATTACATTATGTGAAACCCTTAACTTCCAGGAGGGTATCAATCTTTTCATTACAACAAATTGGTTATTATTTCAATCCATAATTATTTTTTATTAGTTTTACACTGATCCCACATTCAATTGTTCATGAAACCGACATGTTTTTTCATATAAATTTATTCCTCAATATATCCCAATGGAATATCTATCTTCACAACCATTTGTTAGAGGTACCAAATTATGGAAGTAAGAAAATATAAAATATCTCATATAGTAGTATGTATTACTATTGGTTAAAATATATCTAAAAAGTAAATACCTTCCTTCTATAAAAACATTTTCATAACCATCCTTTCTGTAAATCATAACCATTTTCAGACTCTACATTCAATTAGAAAATCCACTTTTTCTCTAATTATTTTTTCAATAGTGGTAGTTACATTAGTTCCCATGTGTTATTCACATGTAGTGAAGTAAAATACTCTGGTATTGCTAAACCACACCTTTCAAAATCACCTAGAGTATCCAATTTTACTAGAATATATAGTCTCCTACATCCATTAAAAGAAATAAGCTCAGATCAGCTCCATACCATTGTACTAATCATTAGTCCTTAAACATATTCTCAAATCGACCTGTTATTCAAGTTCTTCTAGAATAATAACTTTTAAAAAATGTTCATCCCAGACAACATATTGATCATCCGAAGTTTATAATATTTATGATATCTCTTCCATCGTCTAAACCTCCTAATGTACTACACTACCCTTTTAACTTCCTTCTATAATATTTGTCCATTTATTAGATTCATACAAATATATACATTATAGAAATTGTGATACTATTGAACAACCATTAAAATCAACTTAAATTAAAGTTTAATCATTAATCTATACCTTATTTTTAACTAGGTTTTGACCATTCGATAAGATCTGGACATTACAAAGCACAATCTAGATAATGAAAACATTCATCCTTTCATCATCCCAAATCTTGAATACCAAAGACTTTATATCCAAATCCCATGAATAAACATGCCCAATACATTACTTTAAACATTTAGATATCCCTTTAATCTAAATAAACTAATGAAAAACATATAAATAATATAATGTGATAAACTTTATGAACTTTTACAGACTAATCTCGTTACCATTTATTTTTTCTAACTTGTACTAAAGTCCTTATATTGATTAAGTAAGTCTGTGTGCCTAATAATTTTTCCCAAAAAACTATAAAAATTACAAAATGTAATAGAACATGTCCTATTAATTAACATATGATTTGTTATCTTTAGAATACTATTTTATTTAGGAATTTCAATAATATTTTACTTATACTAGATTTCTATATTCTTTTAGTAATTATGGAAACTATTTTTGGTATACACACCATTAGTTTCCAATTTTAGCTTGATTCTGATTTCTTTTTCCACCAAAGTCATTCATTGTATATTTATTTTAAAATAATCATGTTCATATTTCAAAAATAAAATCCATAATTTTCTTGTGGAATCATCAATGATGGTAAAAAGGTACCTAGAATTTCAACAAGAATGTGTAGGGGAAGGTCCCCAGACATCTGTATTAACAATCATTAGATTTTTTTATCTCGGTTATCTAGAAAGGATTTAAATACACCTTTAATATATTATTTTGTATAAAAAATCACATCTCCCAAATACTAATTAATCTAGATTAAAAATTCGTCTATATTCTAGAATATTCATACTTTTCTCACTGATGTTCCCAAACAGTTTAAATGATAGTTCTAAACATCTGAAATATGTCATTCAAGTGAGTGTAGCCCCCACATCCCTTTCAATAAGAAGAAATGAACAATATTTTACCCCTCCAACTATGAAAATCGTACCATGTGTAATCTTCAATAATTCTACCAAAAATCTCATATGGAAACCAACATCATATAGCCAACCCACTAAAATAATGAAATTCAATAATTATAGATCATGCTAAACATACTTCAATATAAGAAAACATTCATTATTCAACTGATATTTTACTTCTCCCTGTCCCAAAATGATATGAGCTTCATAATCAGCACGATGTACTCTACCAAAATTCCAGGATAAATAATTTAATAGGAACCCTTTTCCTCCTTTGTAATGAAATGAAGATACAAAATATATAATCCATGATTCCATCAATATAGAGACATTCACATGTAGATTCAATAATATTTATACTATGATAATAAAATCTATATATAATGTTATTATATATGTTATATTCATTTCATGATAAAATTTAATGAGGTGAACTCTTTTTATACAATGCTAAAAAGATTTCCTACTTCTAGAATACATCCATATGTCTTTATGCATTTATTTAATATATAAATGCTTATGATTCATTTGATGAGGTAAATGTACCCTTCCTTCCATACTAAATACATAACCAAAATATTTCAAAATCACTTTTCTTTAATGGTCCTAATTGAGTAATTTTTTAATAATAGTTAACAAAAAATAATTATCTCTACTTAAAATAATTATAATAGTAAAAATGGATTACATAGACACTAGAAGAGATTATTACAAAAAAGTCACTGAAAAATATCCAAAAATCCAATCTTTATAGTATCCATCTAGATCCACATTAAGTTGAAATAATTCATCAAATATGATGTTGATCTTCCTTCCAATAACCACATATTGAATAACGTCTACATCAAGCACACCTTTTTTAGTTCTGTAGGTTTCTCATACATAACTACAATGGATTTCATAAAACCCATTATAGTTTTCTTTTCGAAAATTCTAAAATTAACATTTTGAACTAAATATATTCATATCAAACCCAGTTCGATTAGATCGAGATTTTCCCATTTTACTTTATCCATTATTTTGTGGTTTCACACTATTTAATGGAATCTTCATATCATTTTAAATGAGGTTTTCTTATATTTTCATTTTCAATAAAGTGAATTTTTTTCCATTAAACTTGTTTATCATAACCTTACATTATTATTATGTCATAATTCCATTAAAAATGAATGTAGTTGAAATTAGAAAATAATCTTGGAAAAATAATGTTATATGAAGTGTTATGTGAACTGCTTATCCCCCAAATAATAAAGCTCAATGATACCAAATATTAAAAATTCTGTCACATTACTATCCTTATGAATAACAACTAGAATAATTTTTTCTTGATTCACCTGGATGACATTAATTTTTTATTAAAATCAATGATAGTTTTAGAGTTTGGTAGAAAAAGAGTTCACCCAAATCACCTCTAATAAGTTGATCAAAATTAAGCCATGTTCACTCCAATAAGCAGATATATAATAAAAATTAAATTTCACTAATTAATGAACAATTATTTTACATAGGATTCACTATCTTTACAACATCCATAGGAGAAATATTTTATCCTTTCATATATATGAAAAGAAAACATTACAAGTTAGCGATATGAGAGTCACTGTGGATTACTAGAGACAAGTTATCAAAATTTAGTTCAACTCCTACTATCAATCACTGAAGACAGGGGTACCTCCATACTTATATAGATTGATAATCATCTAGTCATCTAGTTTTAACGACCATTAAAAATTGTGAGAGTCCATCTATTCTAGATTTCCACCCATTTATCTCTTGTAGCAATATTCAGTGTGATTTCTACGTTCGATAAACATGAAAACAGAAAAAATGAACATACCATCTTCTATAGGTACACACATAAACACATTTAGAATAAAACCTCCCATACAAATAATATTATATGAATTAAATTAAAAACTACATCCTTTTAGAAAACCTATTACCCATACACTAAAGGAAAACCTAGTTTCTTACCCCACTTTAATAAATTTATGGTTTTTTATATGGATCCTTAGATAACATTTATTTAAATATGTTTTGATATTTTAAAAATACAGTATTATTATTAATATTTATTAAAAATAGGAATTAGTAAATAGATTTTTGAAATTAATAGTTAATTAAATGTCATTTTAGGCTTATTATATTGTATATTGAGTAAGGTAAATTTTACATTGATTGATATATTTATTTTTATAAACTATCTCCCTCCGAAACATCATGTTTTAATATTTACAGAAGATTATTTTTTTATTCCCTCTATCATGTGTATTTAAAACACTATATGTATTTTGATAAATTATGTAATTATAATTTTTCATAGACATATTATGATTTAGTCTTGTTTTAGTTTGTTTACTATTAATCATTTTCTATGTATTCATCTACTCATCAATTATATCATATTATGTTTTATTAATTTAACAATATATTACATATGTTTTTTTCCATGATATATTATACAAATTTCATAAAGTGATCATAGGGTACATAAGTAATTTGGGTCATTAAAATATCACTTTTGAATGATTTTTTACATTCCTAATATAGCCAATGTTTTTTTTCCTACATAGATAATGTAATTTTTACCATGTATCCAATTTTTAATCCATGTATCCAATTTTTACTCCATATTATAATTTTATATGATTTGTTTATCATATGTATTTAGACCCTAACATGTGTTAGATAAATCCAAATTGAGTTATTCATATTGACTTGGAATGATATGAAAATTTTATATATTTATTTAAAAGAAATAAAATTCATAATCAATATCTATCATGTATAAAAATAGGTTATAAGACACATAATGTTTTCAATCATGATTCTATTGTTTTTTAAAACTTTTTTCCAACTATATTTTGATGATAACTTATGTGGTTATTAATTCTTTCAACAGATAATTAAATTTTATAAATATAATTTAATTGGAAAACAAATATAATTCCATCATTCATAAGGACTTATTTTTTATGAAATTTGATAAGTCAAGATATTTATTGATTTTAGTATAGTAGTTACGTGAATTTAGTAATGTCAAATATCGGATATTTGAACCATATATGTTAATTATCTTATGTTAATTTATCCATATAAATTTTAGGATGTGAATTATCTATGAGAATTATCTTACTTGAATTTGGAAACATCAATTCCCCAACATAAATCTGACTATGTCAATTCCCTTACACAAATTCAGCTACATCGACACACCTACATGAAATCAACTACATCAATTCACCAATGAAAATTAGGTTATGTTAATTTTTATACATGTATTTGTATATGTTATGATTTTATATGTAGATAAATCATCTTCTATGATCAAATTCACCTACATAGTTTTAAGTGTTTCTTCATGTTATACATAAACCTAGAACTATACTATCTTTTCTATATTCTTGAAATTTTATATTTTTGTATGTTTTTTATGACTAATTAAAATGTTTATTTATTAAAAAATTTCTCATTAATTATATAGATTATGTATGTAAAAGTTTTAGTTTTTTTTGATTAAATATTAACTATGATTAATAGGTTACAGAGAGTATATATATACTCATGCTGGTATTTAGGAAAATATTATATTCAAAATGAAACTGGTTGTATTGTGAAGACATTGTCTTGAATATTGTTTGTGGGGTTTTCAAGGTTATTAACATGGATTATTAACTACTTTATTAATCATTCTAATTTTTTCTCTCTACACAATATATTCTTTATAGAATATCAAGAGAGGATTCAAAATGTTTAAATTTTAAAATATTTTTTGGGTAAATTCAAGAGTTAGTCTCTCCTAAATTATAAGAGTATTCTATGAAATTTATTATCAAATTTTATGGATATATTTACTTCTATATTTTCTATAAATTATTTTGATGATGAGTAATGTACAATAGGATTTTTATTTTTCTTGATATAATTAAATGTTCCCTCCACATGAATTTTTTATCATTGGGATTTGTGATATTGATTCATAGCACATAAAGTAGAGAAAATACCCGTTTAAATTTTTGGGTGTAGAATGACAAAATAATGATGTGAAATGAGATAAATGTGGATGTAATTTTATTACATGATACACAGTTGGAAACCTAGTCATGGAGCTTCATCATTCAACTACGTACAGATGTATCCTGGTGGTTTCCAAAGAATCATTATTTCAACAACTTCAAGTGTCTGTAAACTACAGATAAAAATTACATCATCCCCATCAACATTAATTCAATAGGTTAAATTCTTTTATTCATTAATTTTGATAAAAATTTACATGTTACATCATCATACATAGTGAATCTTGCACAAGGTTATACATCACTCATAAAAGGTGTGACTAGGTTTTTTCTATCCCCTTAGATGATTAGGTTCTTCTAAACCCATAAATCTATTTATTAATGGATTCATTATATAATATTTCATGCATAGTATGTTATCTTATAATAATAGGTTACTCTTGAAACATAACACAAAATAAGTTAGGATTGAGCCTATGAAAGTCTATGTTAGGTCTACACTTATAAAATAATTGGATTGGTTTCCACCATAAAATACTTGGTTCTATATAATCATTAAGAAGTTAAGATGCTAGGATAGAGCTTGTAAAATTATATTTTGGGTCTTCACATATAAAAGTTTGGGGTAATTTTTTCTAAACCCATAAAAGATAATGGAATTGGGTTAATCTTATAGGTGTAAAAAAAGTGAATGCAAATAGTTATCACTCTCTTTCAAAAGTGATATGCAATAGTGGGTTTTACCTCTCTTTGTATATGAGATGGTTCAATAGTAGAGTGTGATAATTTATATATGAACTACTATAAAAATTATTTTTACTTATTTTACTTTCAATAATTTTTATTTCAATTTATTATATTATATTATTGTGGTTGAATTATTTAATATGTTGACTAAACACTTTCATCAATAAATGATTAAACTCTGATTAATTTTTTTGGATATACAATCCACCCCATTCTGTCAATTTCCACAAAATATTTGTTTTCTAATAGTTTTTATCAGAAGATAAACCTTTGTGGATAAATTAACATTACACTTTTTTTATACCTCAAAATTGATCTCAGTGGTTGGCACTTTTAAGATAAATTGTTCTTCATTTTATTGACTATATTAGTTATGTTAAATTATTATCATATACATTAAGAAGACTAAGGTAAAAATATTTTTAGATGTTTTGATAAAGAAAAATTATTATAAAAAATATTAAATGGGTCATGTTGAGTAAATATATTTTTTGGGGAACTATAATAGAAAAACTAGACACTTGAAGATAGATTTCGTGGAAGAAGAAAACACACCCAAATAAGCAAGAACAATTATTCTAAACATTCATGTTATTCATCCATATTATATAAACACGTTGGTAATATGTTATTTATGGTTAAATCACTCATGGTAAGTAGATAAAAATTTTATTTGGATTCTTATCCCTCATATACATTTGGTAAAGATCAAATAATGAAGCTCCATGATATGTATAATGAAAAAATAAAAATTATATATGTTTGGATTCTAAATATCAAGAAAAAATTTAATACATTCTTTTGTAGAAAATAAGGATTTATAAATTGAAATTGATAAATTGAGTAAAATAAATTTGGATTTCAAAATATTTAAGAATATAGTTTAAATAATGGGATTAATGATTTTATTTCTAAGAATAATGATTATTAATAATGGATTATAATTTACTATTGGATGATATTTATAATATTGAAGATTAATGCAAGATGTTTATAAAGGAAAATGAAATTTGTATATTCATATATTATTACACCCATTATTTTTTTGAGGATTTTATATTTTTTAGAACGAAAATCACTGAATGAAAGGGAATTAAATAAATTTAAAAATAAAATAATTTTTTTTTGAAGAATAGAATTTATAATAAATGTTCATTAACTATATATATCGGTAATAATTATTAGATGAAGAAATATAAAAAAAAATTGTATACATAGTATTGATTATTCATTTCCTAATATGATTATAAGTAATTTTTTTGAATGGAATGTCTGCAGGAAATTGTTTAGTAAGTTTCATTAAACATGGATATTATGGTCACTATTCTTGTGATTAACCTTTGAAGGTCGCTAAATATTTTGGTCATAAAATGAAATTTATGTTCACATCTAGTTTCAATTCTTGGATTTCTAGTTCATCTACAACTGAGTTACCTAAAGGCATGTATTTTATTGCGAGTAAAATTAATACATTCTTAATACCCAGGTAATATGTATTTTATAATTCTATTTTTAATCATTAATTGGTTAAAGTATTAACATTGTAATGTTGGCATGATCATGATAAAATTTAGTATTTCATTTTTGAAAATCATGAGTACATTTTATCATTTTTGGTATTCTACCATATACATTAATATTTACATTTTATGGTTAGTAAACAGGAGTAAATTTGTGTTAATATGTCATCCCAATTAATTTTCATTTTCATATAGTTAATGAATATATTATATTAGTTTTAAATTTTGGTCTTTTTTATTTTATTTTCATTTGGTTACTTTCAAAAATATTTTAAAATATTATTAAATTTATCATAGATCCTTATCATTTTAACGTATATTTTTGATGGAGTATTCAAATATAGAATTCAAATTATACTCATGCTGTCTTGATATTGTAACTTTTAATGACACATTAATTTAGGGGGAATTAAATTTGGATTTTTCATGGCTATATAAGTCATTATTACTTGTTATACATAGGATTTTATATGTTATTTTTAGAACATTAAATCTAATTTAAATTTCACATATATGTACATTTCACAAATGAAATTTTAAAATACACATGAAATTATATTATTGATCTAGACAATATTAAAATATAATTAAGGGGGGAATACTTGTTTCTTTTATAAAATTTATTTTCTACTTATGAACTAATTTATCGTTCAATTTATTGATCTTAATTCACTCTTTAATATTTTTTGTATAACTGAGAAGTATTTTGAAGTGTATAATCTGTTATCAAGATTCAAATATATATAGATTTTAAATTTCAAACATGATGTGTTTAATAAAGAGGTGTGTTCATCATTTAATCTATATTGGAATTAAATTATTTTATAATACCAGTATGTCTATTCAAGAAAAGGTTATCTACAATTTTGCTTGTGTTTTTTTAATTTTAAAATCATAATTTTTTAATTAACATATATAGAGTATATTAATTAAGGGGGAGAAAATTTTATTTTCTAAAACATTGATATATATTTTTTCTTATTTTAAGTATATTTTATGAATGTTAAAATCTGATATTTTTTTCAACTTTCCAAAAAAACATAAGTATGTAATTCAGTGCATATCATGTTGAATCAAAAGGGATAATAAGTGTTTTATTTTCAAATGTGATCAGTTATTCCTGATAAACATATGTATTCTTCAATTTATAAAATTTGTTATAAATAATTTAATAGTGTACAATTATGCATTTAAAATACATACAAATGGTTGAATATAATGAAAGAAATTAAGTTTTACTTAATATAAACAATTTGATTATATTACAGTGATATAGAATCATATAGAATTCTAATATATATGGGGATATTTACTGTGTTTATATGTAGAAATGTTTTTTTTTTAGAAAATATGTGACATGAATTGGTCACCGAATTCCTTTAACAAAAGAAATTTATTAAAGAATAAAATCTTGCAACATATTATCATGGTGTAAGAAGATTACACCATCAGATAATTGAAGTAGATTCATTATGAAACAATATAAAAAAATATAAAAAATCACAATGCATTAATACTTCATGAAACATCCTATCATCAAGAATGATATCACCTCATTTGAAAAAGGCATCAACTCCAAGATAACACCAAAACCTCATAAACAATGATCTATAGTCTTCATGTTACATATTAAAGAGAACATAATTGTAGAAATATAGAATTATATATATCATAAAGTATGTAGAGAAATCATTAAATGTGATAGAACTTCCTAGAAACAAAACGAACCACATGAACAAAATGCTGACTCATATCAAGTGCAGAATCAAATCTTCTTGAAAGGATACAATAGCATAACTCCAGTCCATAAAGAATAATAAAAATAAAGAAAATGGGGATCATAGATGGTCCTTACAAAAAACATGATGGAAATTCCATAAGTCCATCATACTTTATAAACAACAGGTTGTTTAAGTTAAACATGTGGCCATTGTATACATTTTCAAGAACTATTAAAACCCATCATCTAGGTCACAAAAAAGGTGATACCATCCAAATAATTACAAATAATAATATAGAAATATATGAGAAGCCATTTATACAATATGAACAACCAATATTTGTCTTACAACCTTCACCAACTCAAATTATCAACACTGAAAAAGTATGAGAATGTCATGGATGACAACTATTGTTGCATCCAAGTAATCATGGCCAGATTATGGATGAGGTGGATTAAGGATCAAAAAATTCAGAAATGAATTTATGATAAGGTAATAACAAAAAATACTCATTCCAAAAAATATCAGATATCATCTTAAAGGTTAGTTGTTTCCAAGTAATATCTTTGAAATTGAGGTTTGGATATTTCTCAAATAATTCAATAAGTTTTATTAACACCCTTTTTATAATGTTATCGTATGTATCAGTTGACATATCACCATTTTTTTATTAACATAAAGTAGTTGTGTCAGTATTTTCTATCAAAGAGTCATGATATTATAGAAAATCTTATTTCTCTTCAATTTTGTATGGATCCCTAAAATCATGATAATTTATATTTTATTCATCCCTGGTAGAGTCTTCTGAATTAGTTGAATTAGATGATGCATACAAATGTTCAGTAGGAATGGGATGTGGGTATAAAATGGTTCTTTAATTCTTAGAGGTATATATGGATCACATGAAAATAGTTCTCACAATATTATAATAATCCCTAAATTCTTTTTATTACAAGCACTCGTAGTGATGAAACCATCCAAATCAATCATTACTTTTTCCCGTTTTTCCATTTATTTCAAATAATATTCCTCAACAAGACAAATATTATCAAAATCATCTTGAAGAGACTCTCTAGAATCATATTTGTTTTTTATATTCCAATCAATGATCAATTTGATTTATCTCTATATCAGAGGGCTTGGGATTGAGTAACAATTCCTTATATAACTCGGCATCTTATACTTCTTCTACTAAACTCATGAGGATAGAAGAGGGAATATGATTGTTAATAGGACATGAACAATTCATGATGGTATCACCATCAAAAGGATCCCCTTTATTAGAAATGAAAAAACACTTTTTTAGATTCCATTTCAACCCAAAGTAATTTGAAATGTGACAGGGGGCGTGGGACAATCATTTTATTCTCACATTATCTTATAGGGTGACCAATTCAAGAACATATTTTTCAATAGGAAATAGTATATTTGGACACCACCTCTTGAATGAATCCATTATCACCATTGGTAATCCAAATATGTGATGGAAAATATTGTAAAATATCAATTTCAGAACATATTCTAGTGACTGAAGGATGAGAATGATTCATGGTAGCAATTTCATCTTTAAGGGGATGACAAAAAACACTAGAAATGGAAAAGAGGAAATTATACTTAAATAAATTCAAAGGCAGTCTTGGAAATCCTAGCCAGATAAGAATGATAGGTGGGACTAAGTGAACATAGATTTCCATGGAACATTGCAATGCCTTTATGAAACAACCAGCAATATTCCACGACCCTCCCATATAAATCCTATAGTAGTCATTTTGAAATTTTAAAAAAAAAGAAAGAACATGTGAAGAATTTATCAAAATGAAGTGAAAATTAATTAATCCAAATTTTTCTAGTGTTGTTTAGAGGAATTCTTTAAAGGGTCTTCATTTGTAAAATTTTCCAACAAATAAAAATTGAAGGTCTAATGAGGGAATGTGTAATTCCTCTTTTGAAAAAGAAATCACTAAATGTAATATATGTAGATATTTATTTGTTGAAAATAACTTTTTTATTATTATCAAAAAATTGGATCCCCTCTATTACATATAACCCTCAATGAGGTCTAATGTAATGTAACCCAAGTGCATCCCTTTGTAAAAACACAAGTCACTCTAGTGGAAGCGACCCCAAATCGTCAAAAATAGTTAATCCCACTCTTTACCATCCAAAACATGCAAGACTGTCTGCTATAAAATAAGTCTCCCTCCAACTGTGATGAATTTTTATCCCTGAGTAAATATCCATAACACACAGTTGGATGATGTAGATCAGTTCTCACGTGATGTCATACTGACCTAGTACCATGTTCACTAAAACTCTAGAATCCAACTAAACATCTAACTCCTGCAAGCCGTGCTCCCTACAGACTTATAGGCCACTGAGTAGTGCTCGTGCTTCCACCCCCATGGAACTACTCGACCCAAAGATGATTTTGAACACCACAAGGATGGATCCGTACGAGTCATGTTGTACTCCTGCACTTCTCATGAGTCTATTCCTATGAGATCCATATACATTACGTTTCTGTCCACTGGTAGGTAGAATCTCACCAACCTATCTTCCTCCCGAGACCCTATGCACTGCAGGTTTACTGATGATATTGAAAACTTGGGACGAGTGTTGAACCCCTTTTAGCAATGAGAGAAGCCCACAGATTAAGTACCTAGTCCTCATATGATGGAATGAGACAGAAGAGTAGAGAACCAACTGTGATTGATTTCTTGCCTCCTAGATATTCCAAAATATGGATGTGAGAAAAATGGCCCATACTTTCCATTCCATGTATCTGATCTCAACCCCCTGAAACAAGTAATAAAATAGGCCTTGAAGAGATGATTGTTGGATTCCGATTTGAGGTCATGGGGAGTATAGGTTCCATAGTTCAACCACCCAGTAACTTTGAGAGAAGAGATGATTAGATGATTCCCTAATCTGGTTTGCACAGTAGTAGCACCGAGATATTAAATGGATACATCTCTTTTGAATAAATTCATATGTAGGTATGGCCTTGTTCTTAATACACAAGACCAAAAAGATCATTTTAGTTGGTAATTATTTACATTAGTACCTTTTTTCTCCCTCCATTCAGAGAACTCTCATCATGCCTGTTCCTTTTATACTCCTGGATGACAAATCTTCCTGAGTTCGAACTAGTAAAACCGCATTTATCTGCCTCCTTATTCAGAAAAATACTATCAAACAACATTTTTTTGTTCCGCATTAATAACAACATTGATAAACATATGAAACTTGATTGCTTCTTTGATGGACATATCGAGATGAGGGAATCCTGAAAAAAAAAGTGTCGTTCTCCTACCTAGTTCTCCTTCCAAAATCCAATCTCCCCTCTTCCGATGATCCACTGAGCAAAATCATAAAGCTCGTCTAGGTGATCAAATATTCCCCACGCCAAGCTAGTGCAGATAACTATTCGGTCCACTCCATGAACTCAATGATCTCTATACCTACTTTTAATGAATGAATCCTACAAAAATCCCCCCATAATGATGACCTATGAAAGCCTCACTTTCATGGAATGCATGCCTTCAACAATGTCATTTGACACCACACCATCCACCTCAAATGGTTGTGCCATACATGCCCAAGATGCCCAGTGGCACTATCCGGTCTGGTTATCATCCCAAAGAAAGGTAGTCATAACATTTTCTATTTTCATGAGAGTCCCCTTAGGTGGTTCTATATATGACAGAACATGCATTATAATAATGTAGAGGATGTTGTAGATAAGTGTGACTCATCCCCCAAAAGAATGAAATTTATTATTCCAGTTTTGGATTCTTCCTAGAATTCTGTTCATGTTGTTTTTTATATATCTTTTCTTAATTCGGCTTGGAAAGAGTGGAAACCAGAGGTAAATTAAAGAAGCTACTTTCATTGACACCCCAAGACCTCTTCAACAACCCCACATCATCTCCCCATGCATCAGTAGGAAATTAAAACATGGATCTTTTCTATGCTAATAATTTTTCCTCTTAGAAATAAATACACCGAGAGGATGCCCATGAGCCCTATCAAGGATTATAATTTTCCATTGGCGAAAATCCAAATATAGTCTGCAGACAGCATGTGAGAGATTTCCTCCCTTTCTTTTTTCTCGACAAATGGCTCAAGACTCCCATTTCCCTTGACATTGTAATGATTATGAAAAAGAGAATCCCGTGTCAAAATAAAGAGGGTAGGGGATAAAGGATCACCTTGGCGAATGCCCCACACTGATTTATATAAGTTGAACAACTTCCCCTTGAGAGAAATTGATAACCACAGGGATGAGTAGCACTCGAAGAGTAGGTCACAAACCTGTTCATGGAACCTAAACTTGCGCATTACCCCGATAATAAAACCCCACTCCACCTTTTCTCATGCCTTATCCATATCCATGTAGAAGATAATATTAGATCTAGCCACCCTTCTATTAATATCTCTCACAAGATCACTATCAATTCTCATCGCCCCATGAATACTTATGAATTTGATGAACCCACATTTCTCATTGGAAACTGACCGTAAAATTATTACACTCATGCTCTTTGCAATAAAACATTCAAGGATTTTTTAAGAAACATTACACATACACATGGGTTCATACTACCCAAGAGAAGCGGGGTCTTTGACCTTTGGTATGTCTATCTTCCTAGAAGCACTCACCGCCCTACAAATATCACCATCCTAAAAGAAGTCATGAATGGCCTCCACCACCTACATCCCAACCACGTCCCTTGATGTCACATAAAATTCACTTTGAAATCCATCCGAACTAGGGGCGCTGTCATGGTCCATAGAAAAAATAGTTCCCTTAATCTCCTCTACATTAGGTAAAGACTTTACATGATCATTTTCATGACTGCTCACTGTCTGTGGAATTCCTTCCCAGAAAGCATCAGAATCTTCAAGACTATGATTATCCCTATATCTTGTATCCACTGTCCCAGTTAAAAGTTCATCAATGTGTTACAACACCATCTGGCCAACCATATCCATGACTGATGTAAAAGTCCCATTAACAATACCAATAACAATCTTCGTTCTATTCCTTTCCATGAGACATTCATGAAAGTAGGTGCTATTTTGATGTCCATCCTTCAACTACCTAACAAAAGATATTTATTTGTATTCATTATTTATTTCAATCATTTTATCTGCAAGGAAGATGAATTTATCACATAGTATATGAAACATTTTCTTATCCCAAGAATTATACATTTCAACATCAGGCCTTTCGATATCCATCGGAAAAAATTCCACTCCCGCTCCAACGTTGGTTCTGTGTGCCAATCATTCATAGATGTCTCATTTGAGGCACTTAATCTTACCTTT
This sequence comes from Viscum album, assembly GCA_963277665.1. NCBI lineage: Eukaryota > Viridiplantae > Streptophyta > Magnoliopsida > Santalales > Viscaceae > Viscum > Viscum album. Next base: position 307,875,737 of record OY728153.1, on the reverse strand, counting down.
AAGGCCATGCTAATCCTTCCCTCCCTCCTCCCATTCCCAAGAAATTATAACAAATTGCATGAATCAATTTTCTTGGTTCCAGTTAGAGGAATGTGGAAAGAACTATGGACATTCATATCCCTATGAATATCTACAAGATGTTGGGAGAGATCAGATAGAGAGTGGGGGAGATGTGTGATCATAGTCTATCCGAAAGAATCGAGACCGTGAAGATACACAAATCACATGTCAAGATGACTACATATTCGGCTCGTACCCCTACGGTTGTTGCACCTGGTGAAACGATTTCCTTTGAATCCCATGTCAAATAACCCCACAGAGGATATAAAGTCCCCAACATCAGGTATCTCACCATTGAGAGTTGATGAGGCTATTTTCTTCTCGGATGGATCGAAGATCATGTTAAAGTCCTTGAATAAAAACCATGGAAGATAATTTATATGCAAGGATCCCATGGAACACTAAATATCCAGCCTATTTTGTATCTGGTTACTAGCATAAACAAAGGATGACATCACCTCCCCCCCCCCAAAAAAAATATTTTGCAATTGATGCATTGTGACATAAAGATAACCCACTCAACATTAATATTTTGTCTAAATTAGATCCATATATAGGGGTTCTCTAGAATCCCATGCTTGCACAATTGTAATCCCAACTTCTTTTCCAGCTTGGGGATTTTAGAAGCACCTTGTTTGGGATCAAGAATTACCACAAATGAGGCCTTGTATTTTCTCACATCCCCTGCAAAGATGTTTCTTTTGGCCAAATCCCCCATACCTCTCGCATTCTATATAATCAGAGAGACCATTAAATCATGCCACTCCTGGTCTTATGACTAGAAACTTATGATGGGGAAAACACAAAGGGAATACCTGCCACCTTCGACCTAGAGTGTGTTATTGGACAAGATCTCCTCTCTACTGAATCACATAGCTTGTGAGTTTGGAAATTTTTCTTGGATCCCATTGCATCCTCAAGAAACTAAATTCTTGATGATGAGGTAGGCGAGGAGAAAGGCTCTATTTCCCCATAGAGTAAAGAAACCAGAAGCAAGCACTGGGGGGACCCCTGTGAGGACTTCATCTCTTTCAGCATGCCTGCTCGAACTGCCTCCTTTCGAGGAAACTTGCTGGACTCTGGGGACCTGCTTTGGAGAAGAGATATTTGAAAGAACTCTAGAGATAGTTGACAAGAGATACGAAAAGAGGATGCTGATAGATATAAAAGTCTGGAGGGAGAGGAAGATAGTAGATCCTAGACCCTCACCCCCAGAGCTAGTACCTACCTCGTACCATCACTTCCTACAGACCGCCTTTGAATGACCATGATGACCGCACGCCATGAAAAAATGTGGAGGGGATTTGTAAAACAACCTTCGCCTCCACTATCTTCTGTCTACGGATCTTAAAAGAACCCATGACGGAAGCATCAAAGACTAATATATAGTATAATGGAAAATGTTTTTTCGTTTTCTATTTTAAATTTTTATACATATTTGATTATTATATGAATTTTTTTATTTTCTCATATATACAAGTTGATGTCTACTTAATGACTAAACATTCAGTGTGAATAAATTATTATATTATAAAGGGTTTTTCATTGATAAAATACACTATCTCTTCCAAGAATGCCTAAATTTTATGGGAGTTAATTTTAATGTATCAATTTGAGGAAATGTAAAAAACTATTAAATATAGATAAGAAGAAAAATTATCATTTCAAAGAGATATATATTTTTTGGTAATTTTAAAAATATGGAATGTTTTTGAATTTATAAATTTTTTAATTCATAAAAATGGGGAGAATGTTGATGCGACCCCATGGATAAAATTTATTAAATTAGGTTTTGAATATTAAAAAATACCATATTATGATTAACATTGATTTAGTATAGGTTTTGGTACATTGATTTTTGTAATTAATATATTTATTAAGTATTACCATCAGGTTGTTATCTTATATATTGATTAAGGTAGTTATACATAGATTCAAATATTTATTTAATTAAAATATCCACTTGATCCACTACACATTTTGATATTTAAAAAATTATTTATTTTATTCCTTCTAACATGAGTATTTACAAGTTTAATTTTTTTGATGAAGTAAGAAATTATAATTTCTCATAGAATTATTGTACTTTAATCTTGTTTTTGTTTGTTTTGAATTAATAATTATATATTTAATTATTCATTTTTTCATTGATTATATCATACTATGTTTTAATTTATTTATCATAAGATTTACTTTTTTGATTGTTCATTTCAGGTTCTAAATGTTTCATGAAGTGATTTTATGTAAATATGTAATTTGAGAACATGAAATATTATTTTTTACATGATTTTTTGGTTTCCACAGTCCCAATGTAACAATCCCATATAACCAATGTAATAATAGTCACCATGTATCCAATTGATAACCTATATGTTCAATTTGTAATCTACATAGTAGATTTTCCTTATTTAATTATTTTCAATATTTTGTCTATAATATAGGCTAGAAAATCCAAACTAAGTGATTGTTTTTTAGTTGAAATTATATGAAAATTATGTTCATTTAATTGGAAGGAATAAAATTATTTATATATATCTGTAATATATATAATTATTTTATAAATACATGAATATTTTTTATCTAAATTCTATAGTTTTTCAAAATAATTTTTATGTTATATTTTCATTATACCTTGAGATATAAAGGTCTTATTAAGACGATTACTGTTCATTGGTAATATAATGAAATTGAATAAGTATAATTAAATAGGACCCAAGTATTATTCTCTCATTTAGGAGGTTAGATTATGGTTTGAAATTTGATTAGCCAAGATATTTAGAGACTTCAGAATATTGGCCATGTGAATTAGACTATATCAAATGTTAGATACTTTAAAAATCAATATCTATTTACATACACAAATTATGATAAATGAATTCTCTTATATAAATTTACATACTTGAATTCATATATTCCAATTTAATTACATGAATTCGGCTACATATATTCCCTTAAATTAATTCTGCTATGACAATTCACTTATGTTAATTTGGATATATCTATTTGCCAATGTAAATTTAGATACTACCATTTGATGATGTGAATTCAGCTACACGAAAATCAACTATGAATACAAATTCATCTTCACGATCAAATTCACCTACTTTTTTTTAGTGTTTCTGTTTGTTTTTTATAGATTATGGTACCATTATCAATGCACAAGGGCATGAAAGACCAAACTAAAACTCCCATGAAAATGAAACCATTAATACCCAAAAATAATGGTTTTAATGAAAAATTACTCATAGGTGGGTGTTAAAATGTTATAAGTGGATCACATATGATACTATAATTATTTAAATTTTTATGTTTTATAATTATAATAAATTTAAATTTATTATATATAAGGTTTTATTACTTTTAATGAAAGTCAAATTTGAGGTAAGGGTTTCTCATCTCACTTTTATCACTGAGACATAAGTAATATTCACCAATTATTTCCTTTTTGTAGTGTATATAATTCTCTTGAATTTAATTTATTATTATTCTAATTAAAATCACATTGTTTAAAAAAAATTATTTTTCTCTATTTCATGACGTTCTGATATAGAAGTTTCCAAAGTGATAAGGGTATATCATCTCAAATTGTCTTCTTGGGGACATGTGTTATTTTATGCAATGATATTATTTTAGGAATACTATATACAATCCATTTAACATGTTATATTAATAATATCCTTATAATCATGATTTTATTATGTTTTATTTTATGTTATTATTTTATGAGTCATACGATTCAAAAGTTACCCAAAATAGTAAGGGATTTATGTTTCAATTTAATTTTAATCAGCATTATTTATGCTTGAAGTTCCATTGAATTAAATTAGATAACACTTTCCAGGTAAACCATATAATTTAATTATCATATTATTAGTCATTAAATTTTATTGAAAAATATCATTTTTCATTCTTTGTAACATAAAATTACTGAAAAAATGTTTTTAAGAAAAACATAATCATTTCTTATTTGTTACGATTTTTTATCCATATCCATGTTTTCATTAAATAAAATAAATATTATTTATATTATTATCCAATTAATATTTCATGCCATTTTTAAAAATTGTTTAATTTGAATGAAAATGTTTTAAATGAATCTACTTATCATTTTCCAGAAGTGATGCTTTTGAGTTTTTACCTAAAATGTGAAAGGAAAAACTATTTTAACGTACTCAGCATGTAGGAGATTTCTCAGCATCATGCCCACACAATTATTTGATGACTAATTTAAAATTTTCCATAGATATTTTTATGAAAATATACTTTTAATATTTTGGAAAGTTTTCGATTTTAACTGAGTGATTTTATAATTAAAATGATATCTTCTACAAGAATTTTTTCAATATAATTTAAATGAATTTTTTATTTATAATAAAATATATGAATGATAATTATTATTTACTAGTGATATTATAAAATGATACAATACTTATTTTTCATATTTATGGTTTATGATTATGATGTTAAGATAGTTAAAAATACCTTTTTATTTATTAGGGGTTTCATTTTGTTGAAATGTTTGTGAAACATAGTTCATTTCCACAGGTTAAGATATATTGATATTATGAATGTTTTATGATATTTTGAACAGATCAAAATAGATTATGAATATGTGATGGGTGGGACTAAAATTATATATATCTATAACGCATTGGGTAATGATGAATATCTTATAAGATAATAAAAAACAGAATGGAGAGTAAAAATAGTTCAGCATGTGATTCTGTCAACTATGATATTCTTGAGGGTGATTATTGACAAAGGATATGATAGTATTTAGAGTGAAACATGACTTAGGATATGATGGAATTGGGAGTGAACCCAATCCTCTATCATAGTCTTGGTAGAGATCTTTGAATACAAAAATTATTTTCTATACTTATGTACATTCCACAAACTTATGTCTTATGCCAATATTACGCTCTCATGGATTATGTTCTATGATTAATATATGATCCATGTCTTATGAACATCCAAAATTTATTACATGACTCGTTATTATGATCTATAATATTCTAGGTATCATTTTCAAATGGTATGCTCGTATTCTCATACCCTTATTCTTGTGTTATGCTTCTACGATCATGGATATCTCACTTATTTACCATTACTGGGCACTTAAACTCACTCTTTATTTTGTTTTCTTTTCCCCAGGACATGGAGAAATGTTATAATTTTGATTTATCGAAGAAGGTTGGTAGTTTGGAATAACTATGTGGGAGATGATTTAGATATCTTATGTATATGTTATTTATATATCCATGTTTATAAAGACACTAAAACTGTAAAATCCTGAATTTTTAAAAAAATTATTAAAACCCCCTTGATGGTAATTAATATCTTTTTTTATGAAAAAATGTAAAATTTTCAATTAAAATTTAATAAATGTTTTAAAAGAGTTTCGTAAATTTAATATACCAGTTAACACCTTGAAATTTTCTATGGTATATTTTTTGAGTGGGACACTAAGTTGGTGGGAGATTCTGAATCCCATAACGGCTCTACGAAAAACACATAATAATATTAAATATATTATCAAAATGGAGTTCAATTTATCTAAATAATTTAAAAAATTTAAAATATACTTTGAATGATAAATATGAGACCACCATTAGGCCTGAGATGTTGTGTTTACCCTTGGAGAGGTATAAAATTTTCATGCATCAAACATTTGGATGGCTCACTCGTTAGAATAAATTATTTAATAATTTATATTAAATTATTTTTGAATATAATTTAATATCCCCCAAATGGTTTGTTTTGTGGAAAATACAATACCACAGTTGGGTCCGTAATGTGGGATTTACAATAGATGAGGAATAAATTTTATGTGTGTCGGGTGATTGGAAACATCACACACATTAAAACCATTTTTTTATATATTTTTTATTATTTTTTCCAATTTTATCTAACAAATTACTAATATCTTTAAAATAGTGCATCATATAAGAAATATGAGACCATCGTTAGGTCCAAAATATGACGTTTACCATAGGTGGGGTATAAATTTAGTGAGTATTAGACGTTTATGTTATTTTTGATTTGATTTTTTTCTTATAAATTAAGACAAGTAAAATATATTTTAATACTTTTTTAGGAAATCAAAATGGAAATTACATTCATAATTAGATTCACTTAATTATTGAATAACGTTTCTCCACGAGTGAATATTTTTTTCAGGGTTATATTGTAGTGATATTATTAATATTCTAAAATAAAGCAATAGTGTGGTCAATATAAATTTATTAACCTCTTGATAGTTAAGGGAAATTTTATTTAAAATCATTATGTTCGAGCTAAAGTGAGATATTTAATAATAATAGTACATATTATTGTGATTATTATTACTAAATATAGAAAATAATATTAATGGTGGAAATGATGAATTTGATTTAATAATAAATTTTTATTTATTATTATTAATGTGAGATGTTTAATAATACTAAAAATTTATGTTTTTATTATCATGTTGTGAAAAATATATTTTATTTTTTTTGTAAAACCAATGTTTTGGTCATAACTCATTCATGCGGTGTCAGATTGACACGTGGTCAGTGATAGTGTAACCATGGAATGGAGGTGGTCATTTCAAGATTAATGGTGGATATTTAATTCCATCTCATGATGAATTTCTACAAATATCCCAATATGTTCTCAGGTTGATGTTTAGAATTAATAGGATATAGTAATAAATAAGTGATGAAATTAATAAATGTTACTAAATTAATTGATGAAAATTTATTATAAATTTGCTTTGGGATGGAGGATATTGCATGGGTGAGAACGTGCATATTTCTTACACAACTACCATTTCTATTACACTTTATTCTTCTTACTTTTTAATTCTTCTAAACTCTTATCCTCAATATCTTCTTCTTTATCGGTCGGATATATGTGTCATCATTTCCATTGGATTCGTATCAATGAGAATAATTTTAATCCCATATTTTTTTGATGGAAAAATTTATGTTCAATCCATTTTTTTCACATTTTTATAGATAAATTTAAAGAATTATCAAAAGGAAAATTACTATATTTATCAAATTGTTGCTGTAAAATTATAACATTGATAATAGTGGAAAATTAAAAATTGATACTATGAAATTGTAACAAAATAAAATTATCCAAGATAACTTTTGAATTATGGAGGAAAATTTGTACAGAAAATTATTGGAATATAATTATAAATATTTTCAAAGGGTAACTATAGGAAAAAAACATAATGTGACCATGATATAAAACTATGATATGATAAATATTCATTTTTTAGGGATTATTATATGGTTTAACTGAAGTATAATAAAAACGATCACTGTATGTGTTCTCGAATTAATTAAGAGTTAAAAATTATTGAATGAGGTTTTATAATTATTCTTAAAGATAATATTACTAGATTTTGTGTAGAATGATATATAGAAATTATCATGGAGAGATAAAGTATTATCATGTGTGATATTTGTTTCTAAATAAAATATATTGTTTTTGGTTTTAGGAATCATTATATGATCCAATTTATGGTTGGTGTGCAATTGCGGTTTGGGTGAGAATGCCTTCGATGGACTCTGTTGTTGACATTGATGACTGTGAGGTAGGAATTTCCGTAACCTTTTGGGATTATTTTACAAAACACTTCCATTAATATGACTATGTGTAGACATATTTTCATGATAATGCTAGATTATGATCACATGTGGGTGTGGGTGTTTATCCCAGAGAATATTATGTGACACTTTTTTCCATGAATACCTTGTAGACTATTACTTATTCTTGATGTTGATCACATTTATTTTTGTTCTAACTTACTTACAATGAAGTTCTATGCGTTTTTATCCCTTGATATGGTATGATTTGATTCCATGAGATTGATGTTATAGCTTAATTCCATGATGTTGTTTGACTCATATGTTGATTTATATGACGATGTTGTATTTCTCATGATGTGTGACACAATTATTATCATGAAATGAAATGTAAAATTTTCCTTTGTAGGATTAGTATATGTATACTTGAAAGGTGTCCATCATTGTATTATTACTCTTTATGGGGTTCATCCAAGATCTATGGTGATGATACAACAAAACCTGATAACCTTGTAACTCGACATTTACTTGATGCCTCTTGGATTCCGAGTTGATGGCCAATACATGATGCCATATAGATTCCGAGTGTTACATGATGCCTTGTATATTTTTGGAAGGTTAAAATACTTGATTCTTGGGGATTCTGAGTATTACTTAATACCTTAGGGATTCCAGGTATGTTTCTTTTCACATGATGCTTTGTGGATTCTAAGTGACTATCCAACAACCTTGTGTTTGCTTTTGGATACTTGTTGATATATAACATATTTTACGGCATGGAGCTGAACCAAGTATGATTGAGGGTTTGTGGAAGATTCTTTATCATTAGACCACATATTTTTGGGTTCTATGGTATTTTTGATTAAAATTATTATGAAATACACATGTATATGTGAGCACAACAGGTTAGGGAATCATTGGTGGTGTCCCAATGAATATTGTACTCACACCCACCTCGGGCATTTCTTAATGATAGTAGATTTCATTCCGGAATTACCAAAGGATAAGGGCCCTATAATGGATGCCCTAGAGGAAGACCATGGATCCTGTAGTAGACAGAGAAGGAATCCATAGTTTACGTTATTTATTTAGTTACTTTATCTCTGTTATTTCTTTTGGACATGCTTTCCGCTTATGGGGGTTTCTTAATTTGTTTTACTTGTATGTCATATTTAATTTTCTGCATGTTTACCCTAATTGATTATTATATTGGTTATTGTTGATAAAAAATCCTATTACATGATATTGAGGGTATAGTCTCCCCATTTATGGACTCAGACCCTCAATTATAGTATAAAGATTTTTTTTTCATGGGGAGGGGTGCATGAGGTCACATCGAATTCTGACTTGTATTCAGTGGTTCAAGTCGGGATGTAACAAAATGGTATTATTGTATCAAGACTCAGTAACATGTTTCTTCACTTGTATTCATTTGGGATAAGGTAGACTGGAGTCTGGATGGTTGGGACTCGTGTATGGTATCTATGTAAGTGTATGTCCAACACAATGTGGTGGACCTCCAAGTTGACATAAATGGGAAATTTTGTTTTTTTACCGCTGATTAAATACACCTTAGTTGAAGCATATGATGTTATATGTTATTTATGATATTTTTGTATATTCATGCATCATGACTAGGAACATAGGTTCGCATTCCATAAATATATCTATTGGTTTTTTCTATAGTGATTCATTAATTAAATTCCTTGATTCAAACTATCTGTTCGAGATAGTTTGTTATGTGTGATATATCTGTGTTTCCATTCTATGTGATATATATTTATTGGCATTTATTAGTAGAAAAAATTAGGATGGTGTGATAGTATATATTTATTATGGATGAGACTAATGTGGAGGGATGGAGAACGTGTTAGTTCTATGAGGGGTATACCTAGCGTTACGTGTAGAATCCTAGGAAAACATTGTTTGATCCCATAGACTAGTTTATAGAAACATTCTGTGATCTCATATAATAATTTGAGTTTATCATAATGATTTTTTGCTTTTTTTATGTGTGTACCTTCACCTTATAGAAGATGTCAGCTTGATGTGGTCTTATGAAACTATATGGGAAGAAGTCTGAAACACATCCATAAGCAAGAAGGTTTTAGCATTACCATTGGATGAGTTATAGAATATTGTTATTATTTTTCCAACACTTTCCACGTGGTATAGGTAGCATGTCCACTTCAACAAAAATTTTATCACTTAAATTCTGTCTTAGGCATAAGAGTTCAAAACTATACTTTAATATTCCATGATTTTCAACTCCAGTATTCTTCATCCTTCAAGAATATCAAAGGATCTCAGGATTCCAATGAACGGGTTGATATGTTTTTTGGACATCCTAGAAGATAATCTAAATAATTAACACTTTATGTTGAGATTAAGTTTATGAGAAATGAAAAGACAATTTTTATTCCCCTATATCTTATGGATCCAACCAAGCCAAGGGAGATCATGGAATGACTAGACAACTTGGAGAGGAAGGGATTTATCAGACCTATTATATCACCATGGGGTGAACCTATGTCACGACCCGCCCTCGGGGTCCGTGCCGTGACTACCCTAAGCCCGCCTTCCATAGGCCAGGGGCTGGCGACTAGCACCAAGGCGTAAATCCCGGTAAAAAGGGAAGGCATTGCCTTTGTAACGTAAACAAACACCACAGAGTAAGCAAGCAGAAAGTAAACACTAAGCAAAAGCAGAGTACAACTGAAAGTGCGGAAAAATAAATGGGCCAGTATACAAACCCAAACTGAATGTAAAGTACAACTCGAAAGGGAAAACAACAACTGAAAAGTAAAAGCCGCTACACCGAGCTATCCACTGGAAATCCCACCTGAAGGGTGGGTACAGATAGCTCCACTGCTCCACGGGTCCCGCCGTCCGCTCCGAGCACGTCCCGCCCAGTGGTCCACCTCCAGGTACCGTCCTGCTCTGCAAGCCTCAGCTAAGATCAACGTTGTCCGTCGTCTGCAACCAACACAACATAGTGCGGGAAAAGCCCGTGCAGAGGTGAGTATAAGCTACTCAGTAGGGACCCCGAGACCCCTGAAGGTCTCTCAAATCCACAAAAAATAAACCACGAAAAAAGGTACAATCACGAAGTAACAACCGACACTGCTTAGGTATATGCCCATACATATACCTAAGTCATCAAATTCAAATACGCTCCAACCTCCGAGCCCAAGTACAACTCAGTCCACACAGGAAAGTAAACGTATTCCACATAGGAAAGCAAAACGTAATCCACACAGGATAGCACAACACAATCCACACAGGGAAGCAATAGGATTCAGCTCACATAGGTATACTTCTTCGAAAGACGATAAAGATGATCATTGATCCATCTAAGTCGTCGGATCCACGAAGGATCGATAGGTAACTAACCCCCGCAGAGGACCCACACAGGATTAGGCCCACATAGGACCTGTAGGCGCTGGTTCACACAGGACCGCTGAGCGCAAAGACCCACACATGATCGGACCCACACATGATCGGGCCCACACAGGAACTGTAGCACTGATCCACGTAGGATCGCTGAGTGCTGTAGTCGTCGTCGTCGAATCCTCACAGGATCTCTGTACTGTCGTCGTCGCAGTCACAGTAGCAGAAGTAGCAGTAGTAGCAGTCACAGTCGCAGCCATCACTAGGGTTCCCGCACACAGCAAGCTCGTACAGGAGGATCCGCTCCACGAGCCGAGAGGCTGATACATCAACTGTCACAAAGTCCATATTTGATGTATCCAAAAGTTCCGTATCTTCAACAGGAAGTCAACGCAACAGATGGCGCGTCGATCGGACGCCCGGTCTGAGAGTTATTGGCATTTTTGTCCCCGGGGCCCGGTTGGTTTTTAAGGCAAAACCAACCCGACAATACACCACCTACGTCCAAACCTAGGGCAGAGTATGCCAAAAGATCCGTCTCACTAAGAGGAACACAACAAAGCTGACGGCACGTCAATCGGATTCCGTAGCTCAAGATATGAGCGTTTCCGCTCCGAAGGCCCGATTGGTTTCGTGAACGAACCAACCCGGCCGAACTCAAAGTATTCCGAAACTTTGAGTGCGATATACCGAAACGACCGTCTCGATCCAAGGATCGCGTTTCCGTAGACGGTTCGTCAATCGGAGGTCCGTGGCTCAAGTTATGGCTAAAATACCGAATCCGTCTCGAAAAATGGTGGGTCCGGGTCCGGGGCGACACGGCCCGGCCGGCCAGCGGCGCGGCGGCGCGGCGGCCTGGCGGCGCGGCGGCCTGGCGCCGCACGGATGCAGCGTGCTGGGGGCAGGGCCCCCGCTTGATCGGATTGGCGGCGTGGCTTTTAGCGGCGCCTTTGGAAACCCCCCCCCCCCCCCTCGTGGGGGGCTGCTTTGAAAAGAACCAGGGGGCAACCTGCCCCCCTCAAGGAAACCCCCCCCCCCCCCAATTAAATGGGGGGGGGATTTTGAGCGCTAGCCGGGGGAATTAAATTCCCCCGGCCTTTGACCTTTCGGCCGGCCACCTGGCAGGCCGGTTTTTCTCAAAGGGGACCGGCAAACCGGTCCCATTTTCCGTCTTCCGACGCCGGCAGCCCGGCCGCCGGTTTTCTCGTCCCAACGCGGCCCGGAACCGGCCGCGGTGTTCGTCGTCCGGCGCGGTGCGACGGCACCGCTCCCCTCCACCGCGCCTTTGATTCCCTTCGACGCGGCGCGACGGCGTCACGTTCTTGATGATCCTTCCACGGCGCGGCGCGACAGCGCCGCACAATATAATCTTGCGATTATCCGCGTGGTGCGACGACACCACGCCATCTTGTTTCATCCGCAAGATAAATCAACAAGAACAAAGGAGGGGGTGCAGCCGTGTTCTTGCGGTCCGGCCCCCTCACGTTAAATGATAACACATATTTAAATATCCTCACGTTAGTCATGTAGAACCACGAACAAGAATAAATAAATAAACAATTAACAACAACCCCTACCTTGGGTTCAAGTTCGAAGATTGTCAACGACCCGCGGAAGACATTTTTGCGGAGGTCGGGCGTCACGGTAATCGTTCGTCAAATCCGATGACGAGAAGGTACATCCGAAGAGGTACGTTTTTGGAGAATCTTCGTATGCCGACGAAGGAAGTCCGAGGAAGAAGCGGTGTTCCCTTTCGTTGACACGGAAGACGAAGAAGAGAGGAGCGGTGTTCTTCGTCGGAGCTTGAGCGTTCTTCGTCAAAGCATGAGAATTCTTCGTCAAAGTTTGAAGAAGAAGGAGAAGAACCCAAAATGCTCTCAAGATGGAAAAACAATTCTAACCAAATAAAATAAGCTAAGAGATTATTTTATTAACTCAACCAAACCTTTTTGAATTTCAAAGGTTTGAAAACGTTTAAACAACTCAACCTAATTAATAAGCTAAGTTGTCAAAACATTTAAAGTGGGGTTAAAGGGAGTTTCGAGAGAAGTTGAATAGTTGGGTTTCATGTGGGCCCCAACACACTTAATCCTCCCAAGGGAGGTTAAGTGGATGTGGGTCCCACCTTGAACTCCCTTTGGGAGAAGTTAACTAACATAAAAATAAAATAAAAAGTGTTCCACATTTTTATTCAACTTTTTATAATTCTCCCCAAAACTAACTTTCGTCCCGCAATAAACGCAACTTCGAAAAAGGTCTATTTAAGAGAATATCGGCGTTGTGAGTTCATCGGTGTCCTCGGATTTCAATTCCGAGCACGGGATCAAAAGTTAGGAATTCCCGCTCGTTCGTTCACTGAACGTACCCGAGCCAAACTTTGGAAATTGATTCCGGGCACTCCGGGCCTCGGAATCAGGTGCCGTCTGAAACCGCACTCTTGTAAAATTCCAAAGAATATTAAGAAAAAAATTGCATTGAATTTTACGGGTCTTTACATTACTCCCACCTCAGGGATTTACGTCCCCGTAAAGATACATCAAAACTAGGGAAACAAATGAGGGTACTGAGCACGCATCTGAGCCTCCCGCTCGCATGTGCTCTCCTGAAGATTCCTGTGTTGCCATCTGATGCGCACAAGAGGAATCGATCGCCCATGCATGACCCGCTCCTGTCGATCCTCTATCTCCATCGGGACCTCCGTAAAAGTCGCCCCATCGTGAACGTCAAGCTCCCCATGGTCAATGATGTGCGTCGGGTCGTGCACGTATCTCCTCAGCTGGGATACGTGGAAGACGTCGTGCACCCGGTGCAACTGAGGTGGCAGAGCCAGGTGATAAGCCACCTCACCAACCCTGCTGAGGACCTGGAAGGGTCCGATGAAGCGCGGAGATAACTTGCCGTCTCGGCCAAATTTCCGAATACCACGTCGAGGTGAGACCCGCAAGAAGACATGGTCGCCATCCTCGAACTCCAGTGGCCTCCGCCTCCTGTCAGTGTATGACTTCTGCCGGATCTGAGCTGTCCTCATCTGCTCCTGGATGACCTGGACCTTCTCTGTCGTGGCCTGGACCATCTACGGTCCCACAAGTGCTGACTCCCCAGGGTCTGTCCAGCACAAAGGAGATCTACAAGGTCGGCCGTACAACGCCTCATTCGGTGCCATCCCGATGGTGGAGTGGTAGCTGTTGTTGTACGCAAACTCCACCAATGGTAGGTGGTCCTCCCAGCTGCGACCAAAGTCGAGGACACATGCGCGGAGCATGTCCTCGAGAGTCTGAATGGTCCACTCCGTCTGACCATCCGTCTGAGGGTTAAAGGCTGTGCTCAGACGTAGCTGCGTCCCGAACGCCTCCTGCAACCCCTTCCAAAGCCGGGAAGTGAAGTGAGCATCTCGATCGGAGACGATAGATGATGGTACACCGTGGAGCTGCACAATCTCCTGAACGTAGAGACGTCCCAAGTTCTCCACTGAGCCCTGCTCTCTAATGGGTAAGAAGTGTGCCGACTTGGTGAGTCGGTCAACAATCACCCAGATGGAGTCGTGACCTCTGGAAGTGCATGGAAGTCCAGTCACGAAGTCCATAGATATGCCGTCCCACTTCCACTCAGGAACCTCCAAGGGCTGTACCAAGCCCACTAGTACCTAATGCTCTGCCTTCACCTGCTGGCAGGTGAGGCATCGAGAAACGAACTCTGCTACTGCCTTATTCATGCCCGGCCACCAGTGCTGTCGTCTGAGGTCCTGGTACATCTTCGCCACTCCCGGATGTACCGCCAAAGGAGAAGTGTGAAACTCTCTCAGCACTTCCTCTCGCAAAGCGACTGGTACCATGGTACGTCCTCTGAAAAGGATGTCGTGCTCTGGTCCAAGGGAGAAACCATCAAGTGCCTGTCCTGAGGATATCTGTGCACACCGTGTCTCACAGTCAGCGTCCCCACGCTGTGCCTCCCTGACTCGCTGTAGTAGTGGAGGAGTGATTGTGAGAGACTGAAGGAAGGTTGCTCCATCTCTATCCACGAAGGATATCTGCAAAGAGGCTAGCTGCTCTGTCGCCTCCTCAAGTAGCTGAATGCCCGTCCTCCTGCTGAGGGCATCGGCTACTACGTTCCCCTTCCCAGGAGTATAGACTATCTCAAAGTCATAGTCCTGGAGGAACTCGAGCCATCACCGCTGTCTCAGGTTCAGGTCCTTCTGCGAGAAGATATACCTGAGACTCTGATGATCGGAAAAGACTGTAAAGCGCTCTCCCATCAGATAGTGTCGCCATGTCTTCAGAGCGAAGACCACTGCTGCTAACTCCAGGTCATGGGTAGCGCAGTTCTGCTCATGTGGCCTCAAATGACGTGATCCATAGGCAATCACTGCCCGCTCCTGCATCAGAACACATCCGAGTCCGGTCCCTGATGCATCGCAGTAGACTACGTACCCTACTCCCTCCTCAGGCAACCTCAAGATAGGTGCGCTGGTCAATCTCTGTCTCAGCTCATAGAAGCTCTGCTGACATCTGTCCGACCACACGAAGGGTTTCCCCTTCTTCGTCAAAGCTATGAGTGGTGTCGCAACTCTAGAGAAGTCTGACACGAATCTACGATAGTATCCAGCTAGTCCCAAGAAACTCCGAACCTCAGTCACGCTCCTGGGTGGCTCCCATGCTAACACAGCCTCGATCTTTGCAGGATCCACGGCAACTCCCGCCTTAGAGATAACATGTCCCAAGAAGTGGACCTCACGTATCCAGAACTGGAACTTCGAGAGCTTACCATAAAGCTGGTGCTCTCGGAGTGTGTCTAGTATAACTCGCAAGTGATAGGCGTGCTCCTCCTCAGTCATAGAGTAAATCCGAATGTCGTCGATGAAGACCACGACAAACCGATCATGGTATGGCTGAAAGATCCTGTTCATGAGAGCCATGAACACTGCTGGAGCATTGGTTACACCGATAGGCATAACCAAGAACTCATAGTGGCCATACCGACATCTGAAGGCCGTCTTCTGCACATCCTCGTCTCTGACTCTGAGCTGATGATAGCCTGACCTGAGGTATATCTTCGAGAACCACCGTGCTCCCTTGAGCTGATCAAAGAGGTCATCAATCCTCGGTAGCGGATACTTGTTCCTCACTGTCACTTGGTTCAGGCGACAGTAGTCAACACAAAGCCGCAGGCTCCCGTCTGCCTTCTTGGCGAACAAAATCGGGGAAGCCCAGGGTGAAACACTGGGTCAGACGAACCCCTTTCCCTGCAAGTCCTCCAACTATACCCGTAGCTCTCGAAGCTCGGCGGGGGCCATCCGATATGCTGGAGTGGAAATCGGGGCTGTCTCGGGGTACAAGACAATATAAAAGTCTACCTCTCTGCGAGGAGGTAGCCCTGGAACGTCGTCGGGAAAAACCACCGCAAACTGATCCACCACTGCAGGAAAACCAGGACTCCGCACGTCAACTGCTCCAAGGATGAGGCTAGCCAACTGATGAGTTATGGGCTGTCCTCTCCTCCGCGGAAGTCCATCCTGTGCTGCTAAGGCTCCCTTCTCACCGGTGAAGGTGAACCTGCTCCCGTCGGTGTGTACACATCGCACCTTGCGCCTAAAACAGTCAATCTGTGCATGGACCGTAGATAGCCAATCCATTCCCAAGATGACGTCGTAAGGCCTCAACGCTTCTATAAGAAGATCCCAGCCGAAGCTCTCGCCTCCTAGAGTAAGCTCACACAGCCGGCACTAGTGCGTAATCATCGAGTCTGCTCCCGTAGGAGTCTCTAGCCGTAAGGATCGAGCCAACGGCTCTGTCGGAATCTCCGAGCTCCGAACAAGGGCAGCAACTATGAAAGAGTGACTCGCTCCTGTGTCTATAAGAACTGCAGCAAGGGTGGAATAGACCCAGATAGTACCTCGAATAATCTCGGGTGCGCCGTGGTCATAGGCCTCTGCTGCCTGGAGCTGTTCCTGTCTCTGCCCGCCAGCTCCCTGTGGTCGGGGTGGACCTCCTGGTGGTGGTGGTGGTAGAGCCTCAAAGCATCGCCCACCACCGGCTGCTCGTCCAGCTCCTCTGCCTCGTCCGCCTCCTTCCTGCGGACCGCCATGGTCGACCCTCTGCCTCTGCCTCGGTGGTCCCTCAGCCGACTGCTGCTCCTCGGCACGGCGGGTCGGGCAGTCACGAGCCATGTGGCCCTGCCCGCCGCACGAGTAGCACTGTCTGCCTCTCGAAAGACTGGCTCCTCACTGTGTGCTCCGCACTGCTGAGCCAGTGCCCTGAGGTCATCTACTCGAAGGTCTGGTCTGTCTGGACCCCTGAGTCATCCGTCGACTGCCTGCTGCAGATGACTCTGCCATGTGCCGCCCTGCGGTGGGTCGCTGCGCTGGTGTAGACTCAGCAAAGAAGCTCTCGATCAGAAGGGCCCGCTCCAGTACTCCTGTCTGAGTCGGTATGCTGAGGGAGATCAGCGATGCCCTGATCTCGTGTCTCAAACCCTGGGACGAACTCCGAGCGGAAGAGGTTCTCAAAGTCCGTTCATAGTAGAGATGCCTCATCGTGCACCTGGAGCATCAAACTCCACCATCATCCTGCTGCTGCGTGTAGTAGGCTCGCAGCGAGGATCACCATGAGGTCTGCTGGTTTCCTCACTAGCCTAAACACACATACCACTGCCTCCAGCCAGTCCTTGGCTGCCTGGGGATCCGTCTCCCTGTGAAACCTGGGTGGTCGCTGGCGCTGAAACTCATGCAGTGCGCTGAGGCGACGTGCATCGTCAGCGGCTGGTGCTGGAAGTATCGGTGGCTCGACAGGTAGAGCTACCGCCGATGCCACTGCTGACAAAGGGCCCTGCACCGAAGCCTCGTCGCTCGGTGGGCTGTCGTCAAACTCGACTCTCGGAACCCTAGCTGGCTGCCGTCGTGGGGCCATCCTGAAAAGGAAACAGGTGCTCCACGGTCAGAACAGTATACCCGATGAGCTGATATAAAGTAATCACAAGGAAAACTTTGAAACACACACGCAATCAATGTTTTCGTGCATTAAGTCGGAAATCAGAAGTCAGGGTCCTGGTCTACGGATACGTCAGCCGCCGCACCAACACTGGACTCCCTGGACTGATAACCACACTCAATACGCAAAACATTATTGCTTCACATAGAAAAGATCAGAGTTCGCGGTAGAACCGAACTCCTCTGATACCAATTTGTCACGACCCGCCCTCGGGGTCCGTGCCGTGACTACCCCAAGCCCGCCTTCCATAGGCCAGGGGCTGGCGACTAGCACCAAGGTGTAAATCCTGGTAAAAAGGGAAGGCATTGCCTTTGTAAAGTAAACAAACACTACAGAGTAAGCAAGCATAAAGTAAACACTAAGCAAAAGCAGAGTACAACTGAAAGTGCGGAAAAGTAAATGGGCCAGTATACAAACCCAAACTGAAAGTAAAGTACAACTCGAAAGGGAAAACAGCAACTGAAAAGTAAAAGCCGCTACACCGAGCTGTCCACTGGAAATCCCACCTGAAGGGTGGGTATAGATAGCTCCACTGCTCCACGGGTCTCGCCGTCCGCTCCGAGCACGTCCCGCCCAGTGGTCCACCTCCAGGTACCGTCCTTCTCTGCAAGCCTCATTTAAGATCAACGATGTCCGTCGTCTGCAACCAACACAACGTAGTGCGGGAAAAGCCCATGCAGGGGTGAGTATAAGCTACTCAGTAGGGACCCCGAGACCCCTGAAGGTCTCTCAAATCCACAAAGGATAAACCACGAAGAAAGGTACAATCACGAAGTAACAACCGAAACTGCTTAGGTATATGCCCATACATATACCTAAGTCATCAAATTCAAATACGCTCCAACCTCCGAGCCCAAGTACAACTCAGTCCAGACAGGAAAGTAAACGTATTCCACACAGGAAAGCAAAACGTAATCCACAGAGGATAGCACAAAAAAATACACACAGGGAAGCAACGGGATTCAGCTCACACAGGTATACATCTTCGAAAGACGATAAAGATGATCTCTGATCCATCTAAGTAGTCGGACCCACGAAGGATCGATAGGTAACTAACCCCCGTAGAGGACCCATAGAGGATCGGGCCCACATAGGACCTGTAGGCGCTGGTTCACACAGGACCGCTGAGCGCAAAGACCCACACATGATCGGACCCACACAGGATCGGGCCCACACAGGACCTGTAGCACTGATCCATGTAGGATCGCGGAGTGCTGTAGTAGTCGTCATCAAATCCACACAGGATCTATTTACTGTCGTCGTCGCAGTCACAGTAGCAGTAGTAGCAGTAGTAGCAGTCACAGTCGCAGCCAGCACTAGGGTTCCTGCACACAGCAAGCTCGTATAGGAGGATCCGCCCCACGAGCCGAGAGGCTGATACATCAACTGTCACAACGTCCAGAGTTGATGTATCCAAAAGTTCCCTATCATCAACATGAACTCAACGCAACAGACGGCGCGTCGATCGGACGCCCGGTCTGAGAGTTATTGACATTTTCGTCCCCGAGGCCCGGTTGGTTTTTAAGGCAAAACCAACCCGACCGTACTCCACCTGCGTCCAAACCTCGGGCGGAGTATGCCAAAAGATCCGTCTCACTAAGAGGAACACAACAAAGCTGACGGCATGTCAATCGGACGTCCGTAGCTCAAGATATGAGCGTTTCCGCTCCGAAGGCCCGGTTGGTTTCGTGAACGAACCAACCCGGCCGAACTCAAAGTATTCCGAAACTTTGAGTGCGATATACCGAAACGACCGTCTCGATCCAAGGATCGCGTTTCCATAGACGGTTCGTCAATCGGAGGTCCGTGGCTCATGTTATGGCCAAAAGACCGAATCCGTCTCGAAAAATGGGGGGTCCGGGTCCGGGCCGACCCGGCCCGGCCGGCCGGCGGCGCGGCGGCCTGGCGCCGCACGGATGCAGCACGCGGGGGCAGGGCCCCCGCTTGATCGGATTGGCGGCGCGGCTTTTAGCCGCGCCTTTGGAAACCGCCCCCTCCTCGTGGGGGGCCTGCTTTGAAAAGAACCGGGGGGCCGCCTGCCCCCCTCATGGAAACTACCCCCCCCCAATTAAATGGGGGGGGGGATTTTGAGCGCTGGCCGGGGGAATTAAATTCCCCCGGCCTTTAACCTTCCGGCCGGCCGGTTTTTCTCCAAGGGGACCGGAAAACTGGTCCCCTTTTCCGGCTTCCGACGCCGGCGGCCCGGTCGCCGGTCTTCTCATCCCGCCGCAGCCCGGAACCGGCCGCGGTGTTCGTCGTCCGGCGCGGTGCGACGGCACCGCGACCCTCCGCCGCACCTTTGATTCCCTTCGACGCGGCGTGACGGTGTCACGTTCTTGATGATCCTTCCATGGCACGGTGCGACGGCGCCGCGCAAGATAATCGTGCGATTATCCGCGTGGTGCGACGGCACCACGCCATCTTGTTTCATCCGCAAGATAAATCAACAAGAACAAAGGAGGGGGTTCGGCCGTGTTCTTGCGGTCCGACCCCCTCACGTTAAATGATAACACATATTTAAATATCCTCACGTTAGTCATGATAGAACCACGAACAAGAATAAATAAATAAACAATTAACAACAACCCCTACCTTGGGTTCATGTTCGAAGATTGTCAACGACCCGTGGAAGACAACGTCGCAGAGGTCGGGCGTCGTGGTAACTGTTCGTCAAATCAGAGGACGAGGAGGTATGTCCGAAGAGGTACGTCGTTGGAGAATCTTCGTATGCCGACGAAGGAAGTCCGAGGAGGATGCGGCGTTCCCTTTCGTTGAAACAGAAGACGAAGAAGAGAGGAGCGGCGTTCTTCGTCGGAGCTTGAGCGTTCTTCGTCAAAGCTTGAGCGTTCTTCGTCAAAGATTGAAGAAGAAGGAGAAGAACCCAAAATGCTCTCAATATTGCAAAACAATTCTAACCAAATAAAATAAGCTAAGAGCTTATTTTATTAACTCAACCAAACCTTTTTGAATTTCAAAGGTTTGAAAAAGATTAAACAACTCAACCTAATTAATAAGCTAAGTTGTCAAAACATTTAAAGTGGGGTTAAAGGGAGTTTTGAGAGAAGTTGAAAAGTTGGGTTTTGTGTGGGCCCCACCACACTTAATCCTCCCAAGGGAGGTTAAGTGGATGTGGGTCCCACCTTTAACTCCCTTTTGGAGAAGTTAACTAACATAAAAATAAAATAAAAAGTGTTGCACATTTTTATTCAACTTTTTATAATTCTCCCCAAAACTAACTTTCGTCCCGCAATAAACGCAACTTCGGAAAAGGTCTCCTTAAGCGAATATCGGCTTTACGAGTTCATCGGTGTCCTCGGATTTCAATTCCGAGCACCGGATCAAATGTTAGGAATTCCCGCTCGTTCGTTCACTAAACGTACCCAAGACAAACTTCAGAAATTGATTCCGGGCACTCCGGGCCTCGGAATCAGGTGCCGTCTGAAACCGTGCTCTTGTAAAATTCCAAGGAAAATTAAGAAAAAATTTCCCTTGAATTTTACGGGTCTTTACAAGCTATATTGTTTGAAAATAAGGAATATGTTAGTCTTCAACTATGCATTTATTATCTGATATCGAATCAGGTGATAGTGAATAACTAATATACATTTCCCAAGATCAGTTATCTTTTCAATAATCTATCATGATCATAGTGTTTCTCCAACATTGATATTCGGTTGAGCTACCACCATTTAAGAGTTAGTGTGGATTACATTAAGAAGACTGTGTTTCAGATCATATATGGACTATATAATTAGTTTGTTACATCTTTTTGGTTGAAAAACACAGTAGTAGTGTTCATGGATCAGATGGGAAAAAAACTTTCATCCTTATTTGGTATCATTTATTGTGGTGTACGTCGATGATATCTTCATCTGCTAGAAAACACCATAGCAACATGCTAAACACAATAAGATATTCATGAGTATTCTTTGAGAACAGAGGCTTTATGCCACGATATTAAAATGTGACTTCTATATTAAAGAGGTGAATTTCTTAGGAAATGTGGTGTTTGAAATAGGTATATTGGTAAACCCAGATCTTTTTGAGGAATAAATTTATGGTACATATCCTCAAAACAAGTATGATATTATGAGACTTTTGGGTTTAGCAGGATATTAATGATGTTTTATCATGGACTTATTCTGATCATCTGCACCCATAAAATGACAGGAAATGAAGGGAGTAATGTTCTATCATGGAGAGGATTTTCCTCAAGTTAATGATAATATTGACAACAACTCTGTTTCTAACACTCCCGGAGCCTAGGATTTGTTATACAATGTACATTGATGCATCAGAAATTGGTTTGGTATAAGTGATAATGCAATGAGAGCAGGTAGTTTCCCATAGGACTTGTTAGCTATGAACCCATGAGAATAACTACCGTGAACATGACTTAGATGTGGCAACGATCATCCATGATTTGAAGTGTTGGAGACATTATATCATCGGTGAGAGATTTACTATTTATGTGGACAACAAGATCCTTTTGGATATCTTCTCTCAATGGAATATAGACATAATATAGAGGTGCTGTGTTGAGTCACATGTTTTATGTCACATTTTTTTAAACAACATACAAAAATACCAAGGGAATCAGCTGAGATAGATCATAGAATACCATCCTCAAACTGACAGATAGTTCAAAATGAATATGAAAATATTAGAGGATGTGATTCAATATTTCATTCTAGATAATGATGGAGTGCGTAGGGATCACATAGACTTGAATAAGTTCACTCTCAATAATAGTTACCTATATTCAATTAATATTGAACATTAAAGGGATATTTGCAGGAGACCATATCGATCACTTCTTGTTGGATTGAGGCAGGTGAGGCAGTAGTTGTCAGCCAATTTTGTTTCATGTGGCCTCAAAGAGAATTCACCTGATTGAGAAGTTGTTGATCACCTTTTAGAGAAGATAAATGTTTTTATGATGACCACTGATGGAGACATTTGGAGTTCAATTGTGGGTATTCATGTTTTTTTAGAGAAACTCTTTGTTTAGGTCATTAATGTCTGGGGAAAATTTCAATATATCCCCATGTTTTGATGGACCCTTTGAGACCACTGAATATATAGGTGAAATAGAATATCGTCTAGACCTCCCATATTGTTATTGAGGTGTGAACGCCATGTTCCATGAGACAAATATTTTTAGTTACATACTCTATCATTTAGATCTTATTCATTGCAAGGAAATTGTGCAGGAGACTGATATATCTCATGAGGATCATCTGGTATAGATCATTGAATGAAGGCAAAAAAATTTATGAGGAATGAAAATACCAGTAGTCCAGATTCGGTGGCAACATAGATGGATCAAAGAAGAAACACCAGAACATGAGTTTGATGTTTGAGCTCAGTGGCCTAAGTTGTTTGAGAAGGACCATTATAGATACATCTCAAGGACGAGTATCCGATAAAGGGGAAGAACTATAATAACCGAAATTTTACTAAAAAATAAAAAAAAAATCTTTTTCATAATTTATAAGTGTTTTTATCTGAAATTGTAATTATTAATTAAAAAAACTTAATAAATATTTTTACGATATTGAGTAAGGGTAAAATTCTAGTTAACACCTTTGAATATTCTTTGGAATATTTTTTGAATTAGACAAACAATTTGTGTGAGATTCAGAAACTTGTAAAGGCCTAGAGAAGGTGGAATAAAATTATTAAATATATTATAAAAAGCATGTGAAATTTATTCCAAATAATTTAATAACTCCAAAATAGTAAATCGTATGAGAAATATAAGACCCCCACTATGTATAATACATTTATTTACTATAGGAAATTACTTACATTTTTATGCATCAGACGTTTGGCTGGCTCCCTCATGAGAATAAATTATTTAATAATTTTAATTATATTATTCTTGAAAATAATTTTGTATCTACCAAATGGTTAATCATATGAAAAATTGATGACCACTGTTGGATCTAGAACAATGGATTTACCCTATGCGAGTCATTAATTTTTTGTGCATCGGGTGTTTTGAAACATCTCAAGGGACAAAACACTATTTTATATTTAATGAATTATTTATTCTAATTTTATTTATTAAATTACCAATATCTCTGAAATGGTGCATCATATGAGAAATAGGATACCACTATTAATTCCGAAACATGGGTTTCACACTAGGTGGGGTCTAAATTTAGTGAACATCAAACATTTATGTTATCTGATTTTTTTTTCAACAATTAAAATAATTATAATAATTATGATAATTAAATTTTTTTAATATATTATTATTATTATTATTATTGTTCAGTAAATTATAATTAAAATTACATGTGTGATTATATTCAACTAATTAATTAATGATGTTTTTCCAGGGGTGAATATTTATTCCAACATTATAAAATAATAGGGAAATTATTAATTTTCTAACATAAATGAAATATTATGGTTAATATTAATTTATCAACTTCTTAGTATTTAATGAATGTTTTTATTTAAAATAATAATTTTTCAAATAATCTGAGATATTTAATATTGACAATAAATATATTTTTTAATAATATTACTATTAAATATGAAAAATAATATTAAAGGTAGAAATGATGAAAGTTATTTAGTAATATAATTTTGTTATAATTTTTATTATTAATTTTAGATATTTAAAAATAATAATCATTTATGTTATGATTAAATTGTTTTGAAAAATAAGATTATATTTTTTTGGAAACGCCATTTTAGACATAACTCATTCGTACGGTGTCAGATTGACATGCCTTCAGTGGCAGCATGACCATGGAATTAAGGAGGTCATTTAAATACCAATGATAACTATAAAATTCAAATTAATGGAGAATGTATACTATGTTTCAAATATTATTATGGGTTAACAAATTGAATTGAGATAAGAGTTAAAAAAATAAGTGATATAATTAATAAATTCTACTAAATTAATTGATAAAAAAGTACTCTAAATTGGATATTGTGTGGTGTAAATGACATTAGTTTGAAGGAAATTATTTCTCACACATATCAAATTTCTCTTACTATTTATCTCTCTTCTATTTTTTATTTTCTATAGTTCAATCCTTAATATCTTCTCCATTGTTGATCGAACTGATGTGTTGTTGGTTCTGTTGGATTTTTATCGATGAGATGAATTTTAGTACCCGTTTTTTTGAAGTAATCAATGTATGTTTAATCCATTTTTTTCACATTTTCATATCGATAAATTAAAAAAAATAATCACAACAAGAAATTAATAAAATTATTAAACTATAATTTCATATTTATAAAAATGATAATTGTAAAAAATTATCAAGCAATAATTTTAAATTTTAACAAAAGAAAATTAGCAGAGATGATTATTTACTTA
Organism: Viscum album; assembly: GCA_963277665.1. Lineage (NCBI taxonomy): Eukaryota > Viridiplantae > Streptophyta > Magnoliopsida > Santalales > Viscaceae > Viscum > Viscum album. The sequence continues at coordinate 307,850,379 of OY728153.1, read as the reverse complement.
TGAAGGATAATTTTATGAAAAATTATTGGAACACAACTATAAAAATTATCCAATGGTGGTTATAAAGAAAATTAAAATGCGACGAAGATAATAAATTATCATATGATAATAATGAATTTTCAAGGATTGTTATACGATTTTACTAAAAAATAATTAAAATGAACACAACATGTCTTCTTAAATTAATTTCAAGTTACAAAATATCAAATTTGGTTTTTGTATTTATTCTTAAAGATATTATTTCAAGAATATTTCTAGAATAATAATATGGATATTATTTTGAAGGGAAAATTATTATATCATGAGATATTATATTTCTTTTCAGATTAAATTAGACGGTTTTTTTGTTTAATAATCCTTGACATGAGGTCATATTTCTAGTTAGTGTGCGAACAAAGTTTGGGTGTAAACACCTTTGATGGAATTTGATGCTGACATCGACAAATTTGAGGTAGGAATTTCAATAATCTTTTGTTCTCATTTTACACATGATTTCTATTAATATGATTATGTATAGATATATTTTGATGACAGTTCCAGATTATGATCTCATGTGGGTGTGGGTGTGTATCCCTGAGAACATATTGCGACTCTTGTTTTCATGAATAACTTGTAGCTTAATATTTATGCACGATGTTATTGACATGTGTTATTGTTCTACTTTACTTATGATAATGTGCTATGTATGTTTAGCCCATGACATGGTATATTTTATTCCATGACATTGATGTTTTATATTGATTCCATGATGACGTTTGACTCACCTGTAAAGGTATATAATGATTCTATATTTCTCATGATTTATGTTCTAGTTGTTATCAATGATATGGCTTGTCTTGTTTTCCTTTGGAGGATTGGTATGTGTATACTTGATAGGTGGAAATCAGGGTAAGATTAATCCTTATGGGGTACACACATAATGTACGATGATGAAGATGACAAAAATGATAATATTTTAACATGTAATCAAATTTATTCCTTGTGGATTTCATCTAGATGGATGACACATGATGCCTTGATTATTCCAAGTGTTACCTGATACCTTTTATATTCGGGGTAGGTTACAGATACTTCATGCCTTATAGATTTAACGTATTACCAAATTACTTATAGATTCTAGATAGGTTGTTTTCACTTGATTCCCTATGTATTATGAGTGAATCACAAATTTCTTTATGGGTAGTTTTTTATACTTATCGACATACAATAAATTTTATGGCATATGGAAAAAGAGTTGGTGGTGTCATACTTATCAACTCACCAGTGTTTTTGGTAGCTTAATTATCACACAACCACTCAGTTTTAGATTGTGTACTATTTTTTGTTATATATTATTATGACATGAAACTGTATATTTGAACACATTAGGGTAAGGAAGCATTGGTGGTGTCAAACTGAGTCTTATACTCACACCCTAATTGGGAATTTCTATGAACTTATACATTGAATGAGGGATTTGGAGAAGGACAAGGGCACTATGGTGGATAGATGATTAGAAGAGTGTGGATCTTGTAGAAGATCAGGAATGACTCCATAGGATATGATAATTATTTATTTATAATATCTTTATTATTTTTTGGACATTCTAATAACCTAGAAGAGGTTCTTTATATGTATTACTTGTATGTCATGTTTACTTTTCAATTCATTTAACCTGATTATTTATTATATTGGTTATTGTTTATTATCAATCATACGATATAATAATAAGTTTTTCTTCTCACCACTAATTAAATCAGACCCTCACTTCTAGTCATAATCCTCCTATGTATGGGGAGGCTCACATGAGGTTATCTGGAATTTTAACTCAGACTTGGTGGTTGATGTCAAGATGTTAAAAAAACCCATAAGGTTCTAGAATTGACTGTAATGTTTTTATGAATATTCTTCCAAAAATAAGAAATATCTATGTATAGAATATAGGGGGTGTTATAATCTCTATCAGAGAATGATTTTGTTACTATTTGGAAATAAGGATGAGAAAACTTAAGTGAGAACCCATCAGATAAGCCTAAGAATTGAAGAGCATCCCATGATATGGTAATTAAAAGATTATGGTTTTCATTCCAATTTTTTTCTTATATGAATAGTAAAATGTGGTTTCAGTTTTGTAATAGATGCACCTTCGCATTACAATTAAGAACGTTAATGATTGGATGTTTAATTAATTTTGACCTATGATTGGTGTGTGGGCCAGAGACCTCACACCTATCAAGAAACACCAAGAAGATACTATTTGGGAAATATTATTGGGTTAATTTATATTTTATTTATGAACCATTATAACGAATTAGGTAATATATCCTATAAAAACATATGATATGCCATAGAAATATGGGATAAACTTAATGTTTTATTGGATGATAAGTAGTGTCTTGATCATAAATTTAAATGAAAATATAACCCCTTTTGTGTTTTTATGTAATGATAGTTTAGGATGGTTATAGATATTTTGGGAGACATTTTTTTGAATAAAATACAATGGCATTGTATGTATTTTATTAAAAAGGTTTCTTTATGAATAATGTGTTATGAATAGAAATTTGTTGTTATTGATAACAATTGGGGTTAATATGATTATTGATGATGAGTTAATTATGGTTGATTGGGATAAATGAGGTAGTATATTTTCGAAATATATATTTATTATTTAGATAACCATGGGATTGAGAAGTGATTTAGTGAGTATGTGCTTAATTTTATTTGGGATGAAGTACACTATATTGTGAATATTATATAATTAAGGTAAATATAATTTTGGGGATGAAGATTGAAATATGTTTTTGAAGCACATATGTTTCCGTTGAGGTTTTATGGTGATTTAGGATATTATATTGTTTTATGAGAAGATATTATCAAGGTATTAATATGTTTGGTATGTGGAACTATTAGCAACTTGATGTTGTCTCGAGATAAATTTTAATGTTTATGTCGAAAAATATAAGTTCTAAAATATTTTTCACTTTTGGGTTATAATTTTTTCATATGTATTTTGAGAGATTATTAAATTTAACTATTTATAGGATGAACTAGTTTAGTCATTTGGAGTTATTGTTGTTGTTTTATAGATTAATGTCATATATATAACCATATAGGACAACTTTTTCTAACCATTTTACTTTTAGAAAATATTTCGATAAAAACTTTTTTTTTCATTATTTTTTACATCATATGATCAGTTAAAAGTGGTTTTTATTTGTTCATGCATGGAAAATTTTTCATGAATATTCATTTTATACAGTAAGAGTTGAAGTGAAAATTGATTGAAGCACAACCAAAGATGAAATTATGCTTATGGAAAACAAAAAAAATCAAGTAAGAATATTCTATTATTTTATTGATATAGATATTAAATAAATCTCTTAAATATAAGAAAATAATATTTAAATAGAAAATATTCTTTTACTTTTATTTCAGATGAATTTATGGTCTTTACACCCCTCACTGTTTTATTGTTTTTTGGTCATTAACTTTCTCATTACCATGTTATCTATCAATATTTATTAGTGCTTTGATGTTAGATATATCATCCATGTTTATATAATAATTTCATACCTATTATCTCCCTATTTATTTCCCAAATTATGTGTTATATCAAGTAACCATTATGTTTCCCTTTTCCCATTTTTAACAGACTTTTTATTATAAATCTATATGATGAGGGTTTTCAAAAAATGTGTTTTAAATAATAATCTTTGGAAGTTCAGATAAAATTGTAACATCCCAGGTAATTAAATAATAAGAGATTTTCTTATTTATTAATAGTTATGAATTGAATATTAATTTTAATTTAAAAGTTTTTATCTGTTCGATAGCATACTCGAATCGCAACAACGAGTTTCTTTGAAATCTTACATTGTACAATAAGAATATAATATTATTATTTCAAATGGAACTTAACTGCTAGACATTTTATTGGAGGGAATGAACAAATCAAACCAAGATATGATTATACATGTATGGTAAATGTATTTAATTTTATCCAATAAATGTTAAAGGCTTAAAATGTGAATGAATCTAATTTTAACCATAATTTACATTAAAAGGTTGATTTTCCACCTTTTAATGGTGAACCCTCGTTAAATATAGTTTTGGCCACTTTAATACATTTTATTTGACCAAATAAAATCCTTCTTTATAATGGGGACATCAAAAGTTACTTTGTGTAATTTTTTTGAATTTTTCCGATAATGTTCATTTTTTAATGAATAGTGGAAAATATTATATTTTAATTCAAATCAGCATTTTAATATAATTTAATTATATGGTTAGATAAAAATTTTAATAGATTTTAAAGTGAAATTAGAATAAATTTTACCATTTAATCCAATGTTAGTCAATGGAATTAATTTCACATTGAACTTGGACATAAATAAGTGTCAATCTTTTTATATTTATTATTTCTTAAAATCACGCTATTTGTTTTAACAATGGAAATTAATTTTAAAGTAATTAATGCAACTTATATGTTTAGAATTTGGTAAAATATACATAATTTTTTATCTCAGAATATCAAATATAGCTTAGCCTTAATTTTTGGTATTTTTCGGAAAAACTTCAATTTTTGAGGAATAGTGAAACCACTTAGTAGTAGTTAAAAAACTGACCTTTTCATTTAAATGAAATTTTACCACTTATGTAAATTGAATTTAGAAAATCCTAAAAACATGGTTATTATTATTATGTAAAATGTGATTCAATAAGATGAAAATAATTTTTGGTGAATAGTAACTTTTGACTTTTATTTACTGCGGTTAAAGGTAAATAGGGTAATTCAGGATAAAAAGAATATTATAATAATTAAAAATTACCTAAACACTTATCCTATCATTATTGGATGAGTAATGGCCGACCATGGTCATCCTTGGGTCTATTTTGGGACCCCATGGATCCACTTATGAATGATAATGACACTTGAGATTAATTAATTTAAAGAAAAGGAAAAAATGACATAAAAAATCTTTTAGTAAATTAATTTTTATATGGTGTTATATATGTAATATTTTTTACTATAAATATTAAATTTAAATCTAAAAATATTTCCTAAATCATGGTATTTTTTTAATAATTTTTAGACATCGAATAAATTACATTATATATGACACATTAATGATGCAATGTTTACCCCATTAATAAATCATTTAAATAAATAAGATTATAAATATTAAAATAACATCGAAAACCTGTCCAATTATTATTGGAAAGTTTTATTTCAACCATGATTCATCTTATCTTAGAATATAAATATTTTTGGACCTTTAGAAACCAAATATCATTATATAATAAAATAATATTTTCACACTTTCCTAAAGAGCCCCTCCCCCCATATAAAAAGAGACCATTTATAAACAATTCATCACACCTCTCAAGCCTTTTGGATCATCTAGACTCTTCCCATTAAGCTCTCTACATCCCTCTCTTCCACATAGAAGCCTAACCTTAGGTAGAAGGCACTTTAGGAAACCATTTTGGTTTAAACCAATGGGAGTTACCCAAATTAAAGGTAATAGTTTCTCTTAATTTATTTTATTTTATTTTATTTCTCCAACACTAAAATATTCTTATTCCATTATTTTATAATAAAACTAGTATCCTGAATATTCTAGGATTTTGTTATGAGTAGGATTCGAATGACACTAACACACAACTCCGTCTAATGGGTGAAAAACATACTGTTTCCGTGGATGGAAAACTAACGCCTCACGAAACGATGATTGTTCGATTATCTCCTACCGCCGATCATAGTGTCCATTAAGATTGAACTATATTTATATATGATATATATTATGTTTATGTTTTCTTTATTATTCTATATTTTTCTTTTATATCATGCCTTTATGGTTTTCATTATGGGTAAAAGCGATAATTTCATTTGAGGAAGTGCAGACTACCACCCCCTCAATGTGATATAACTCGTTCATGCCATATGTGGGGAATATATAGGATAGAGTTAATGGTATTATACATGATATTATACTGGAATTATAATATACCAATGTATCATTATTATTTAATTCCATTAAAAAAAATAAATAGAAATGAATGTAGTGTTCATCCGTACTTATGACTTACTGTCTCCATGAACGGTGCATTTAATTTCATACCTCCAAATGATATGTACTGTTATAAAAATATATATACTAGATATATAGGATATATATGATATCTAAATAATTACTACCATTCTGGATATAATGGACTATTGATAACATGGGCAACTTGAAAATATAAGGTTTTCATTTTGGACTCAAGTACCAAATATCAACAAAACGACCATTATTAACTTAAATGAGTACATAATGTTTATAACATGGTAATAATTGATATAAAAGGACTAATAAACTTGAAAAATGTTCTTAATCAATTAGAAATTATCCTTAGTTTATTATTCATGAGATTAAAGAACGAACGAGTCAAGTTGGACATGAGGTAAGGGACTTTGTCCCAATATCCTTTCATTGAGGCATATTTTGTTTTAATACACGACTATATTTTATACACTGTATAAACACCATTTAATTTTAAAAGGGAATCATTTTCTATGAAGCATTTTACTAAATGAAAAATGAATGTTTCTTTTAACGTAGTCGGTGACAACGAAATTTCCACCACCACGAGTATTATTTTTTCTTTGGCTTCCTTAATAAGCCGTAATGTTTTTTAAGGAAAATAAATACCATATAATCTTTTATGTATTTTGGTATTGGAAATGGTTTTGATAATGGATTTTTTATGTCAATATATTTCAGTGATATATTGTGATTGAAATGTGTAAATGTTTTCTTTCATTTATATTTGTTTTATGCATCATACTTTTATAATGGTACTTGGACATTTGGGAGGTGGTTATTTGATAAACCAAATGATGGGTGGGGTCATGATAAAACAGTATGGGTGGTTATGTTATAACCTCCAATACATTGGGTATGCAAGTCGGCCGTATGGCTATTCCATTTAGTGATATGTGTGGAAGTTGACCGTATGGTTATTCCATTTAAGTATGTTTATGTCCCAAATTACCTTTATATGTTATGTGTTCTTTATATGGGTTTTATGGTAATATTTTTGTTACAAAAGAGTATGTAGAGATCTTTTATTTAGTGAAGAGTATTTACTACTTCATAATGGTGAAAAGTATTACTTATGTTAAATTATTCATGGTTTACTTTTTGTTATGAAAAAGTAACAGTTTTCATTCTTTGTGTATCCCTTATTGAGCTTTTTATGCTCATCCCATGTTTTTGAAATGTTTTTATAGGACATAATGTGGAATAGGGTTAAGGATGAGATCGAGGAAAAGTTTTTCTATCTTAAACAGGGAACAAGACATAACTATTTTTTTCAAGAGTTCTTGAATTATGAAAAAAATGGAAACTGAGTAGAAGTGTCTACTTTGTAATCTTTTGAGATGTAATAGTTATGTCCTCTTTCTCTAAAACACGTAACCTAAAAAGATCCTCAATGTGAATTTATTTTTTTAATTCCATATTATGTAATGTTTTAAGGACGAGACCTTATAGTTGGTATTAGAGGTCGGTTTAGACAATATTATGAGTTAGGGTATTGTTAAATAAATGCCCATAAATTAGTTTATGTTAATATTGAAATGACATAGCATTTACAGATTACCATGTTGTTTTGTCTAAGATATGTCTGTGTTAATAATTATTTTTTGTAAAGGAAATAGAGAAGCTTTTCTGGGAAGACATACAGATGAGAATGACCTTCTGAATCAGCAGCCTGAGATGGTAAGAAATAGAATTGAATAGTTTGTTGCAGTGATAGCTCAGTTGAATCAGGTGATAAATGGTGGTCGTCTTTTTCGATGATATTTTGGTTTATTCTAAAAGTAAATAGGATCATGAACGTAAATTATGGGTCATATTTCAAACCATTAAAGAAAATAATCTTTATGGTAAATTCAGCAAGTGTGATTTTTGGTTACAAAAAATTTCTTTCCTTTGTCAAATACTTCAAAAAATGGCATAGTTGTTGATCCTGCTAAAACATAATTTGTTGAATAATGGCCAAGACCCACAAATATAACCGATATCCATAGTTTTCTTGGTTTGGCAGGTTATTACCCGAGGTTTTTTTTTGAGAATTTTCCATGGTTATCTAGTCTAATGAAAAAGTTAACTTGAAAAGGTGCTAAGTTCATTTGGACAAAAGAATTTGATGATTGTTTTCAGGAATTGATAATATGATTGGTGAATGATCCAGTTTTGGAACTGCCTTCCAGAAATGGTGAGTTTTTTTATTTACAGTTATACTTCATTGAAAGGAATTGAATGTGTCCTTATGTAGAATGATCAGGTAATTACTTATGCTTTACTTCAGTTGAAACCTCATGAGTTAAATTACCCTACACATGGTTTGGAATTAGCTGATTTTGTTTTTTCTTTAAAAATTTAGAGGCATCATTTGTGTGGATTAAAGTGTGAAATATATACTAACAACAATATTTTAAAGTATCTATTAACTCAGAATGAATTGAACATGAGATAGAGGAGACGGCTGGAATTAATCAATGATTATTATTGCATGATTCATTACCATTTGGGAAAAGAAAATAAAGTGGTTGATGCTTTGAGTCAAAAAAACTAATGTCTCATTAACCATGATACATTTAGAACGAGATCCTTTGGTTTTTGATTTGATGAAATTTGTCATAGAAGTTGTTGGTGCAGGAAATTCTTCTGTTTGGATTTAGCTGTTTGTGAAATCATCTCTATTATACAGAATTAAGAAAGCACATAAAGAATCAAGTGTGTTGCAAAAAAAGTTAGAGTTGGTTCATATGGGTAAGTTTCCTAATTTTAACGTTGATAATGATTGTGTTTTGTGGTTTGTGAAGAGATTATGGGTTCATTGTGATTCACAGTTGAAGAATGAGTTGTAATGTGAAGCTCACAGTTCTCTATTTTCAGTTCATCCTGGTAGTACTAAGATATAAAAAGATTTTTGGGAGTATTACTGGTTGGATGGAATGAAAAGAGATATTACTGATTTTACTGTGAAGTGTTTGACTTTTCAGCAGGTTAAAGAAAAGAGGTAGTTACCAGAAGGGATTCTTCAGTCTTTACCAGTGCCAGAGAGGAAATGGAAAAATATATCCATGGACTTTCTTGTGGGATTACCAAATACATCTCGAGGTAATAGTGCAATCTTGGTTATAGTTGATTGATTGACTAAATCTACTCATTTCTTTCTTATTCAAGATAATTGGTCTCAAGATCATCTATCTCGGTTGTATGTTGAAAAGATAGTTAGGTTTGATGGTGTTCTCCTCTATATTGTATCTGATCGTGATCCCAGGTTTACTTCTAACTTTTGGAAAGGCCTTCAAGTGTCATTGGGTACTGAATTAAATTTTAGTACAGCTTTTTATCCTCAATCAGATGGGTAGTCAGAACGAACAATTCAAACCTTGGAGGATATGTTGCATGCTTATTCACTGGATTACCAGGGAAGTTGGGACCAACATATTTCTTTGGTTGAACTTTTTTATAATAACATTTTTCATTCTTTTATACAAATGACTCCATTTGAGGCATTATATGGAAAGCATTGTCGAACTCCAGCTTTTTGGGATGAAGTACGAGAAAGGAAACTGATGGGACTAGAACTGGGAGAAAAGATGGCAGAGAAAGTTCCGTTGATTCAGAAGCACATGAGAGTAGCTCAGAGCAGACAGAAAAGTTATGCAGATAACCGGAGGAAGGATATTTCTTTTGAGGTAAGTGATCATTTATTTCTCAAAGTTTCTCCATGAAAAAGTGTGATGTGTTTTGGTATGAAGGGAAAGTTGAGTCTGAGGTTCATTGGAACATATGAAATCCTGGAGAAAGTTGGATCAGTTGCGTACTGAGTGGATTTACCTTTAGGTTTATCCTAGGTACACAATATTTTTCATGTTTTGATGTTGAGAATGTATATTCCAGATCCATATCTTGTTTTGATTCTAGAGATAGTTCAGTTGGAAGAGAGTCTCTCTTATGGAGAACAACCAGTCCAGATTATTGGCCGTGGAGAGAACATTTTTCTGAATAAGGTAATTCACAATGTAATGGTTTTGTGAAAAAATCATATGATTGAAGAGGAAACGTGGGAATCTGAAAATTCTATGAGGGATAAATACGCCCACTTATTTTGATAAGTGAATAAAAATTATGAGGAAAAAATTTCCAAATGGGGGGAAGGATGTAACATCCCAGAAAAATTAAGAATAAGATATTTTTATATTTATTAATATTTTTGAATTAAATATAAATTTTACATTAAAAGGGTTTCTATGTTCTATAGCGTACCTGATACACAACAACGAGTTTCATTGAAATCTTACGTTGCACACTAATAATATAATATTATTATTTTAAGTGGAAGTTAACTCCTAACCTTTTTATTTAAAGGAATGAAAAACAATAACTAAAATATGATTATACAAGTTTTTAAAATGTATTTACTTTTATCCAATAAAAGTTAGAGGCTTAAACTGAGAATGAATCTAATTTTAAGTATAATTTACGTTGAAAATTCAATTTAACACCTTTTAATGGAGAAACCACATTAAATCTAGTTTTGGTCACTTTAATACATTCTATTTGACCAAATAAAATCTTTCTTTAGATGGGGACATAAAAATTTACTTTGTGTAAATATTTTGAATTTTTCCGATAAAGTTTATTTTTTAATGAATAGTGAAAAATATTGTATTTTAATTCAAAACTGTGTTTTAATCTAATTTATTAAAATGTATATATTATATTTTTAATTGGTTTAAAGAGTAATTAGAGTAAATTTTTACCATTTAATCCAATGTTGGTCATTTTAATTAATTTCACTTTGAATTAGACATAAAAAAGTGTCAATCTTTTGATAGTTATTGTTTCTAAAAAACGCGCTATTTGTTTTAAAAAGGGAAATAATTTTAAATTAATTAATTCAACTTCTATGTTAAGAATTTGGTAAAATAGAAATTATTTTTGATTTCAGAATATCAAATATAGATTAGGCTGAGTTTTTTCTATTTTTCGGAAAAACTTCAATTTTTGAGGAATAGTGAAACCACTTAGTAGTAGTTAAAAACCGACTTTTTCATTTAAATGAATTTTTACCAATTATTTGAATATAATTTTGAAAATACGACTTACATGATTTCTTTTAGTATGTACAATGTGGTTCAATAAGATAAAAATATTTTTTGATGAATAGTAATTTTGACTTTTATTTACCACGGTTAAAGGTAAATAGTGTAATTCAAGGTAAAAAAGAGTATTATAATTATTAAAAATTACTTTAACACTTGTCCTAACATTATTAGATGAGTAACGGCCGACCATGGTCATCCTTTGGACGATTTTGGGACCCCATTGAACCACTTATGAATGATAATGAATCTTTAGATTGATTAATTTAAAGTAAAGGCAAAAATGACATAAACAAAAATCTTTTATTAAATTAATTATTATATGGTGTTATATAAGTAATATTTTTGACTATAAATATTTATTGGAAAGAGAAATATATTTCATAAATCATGGTATTTTTTTATAATTTTTAGACATCAAAGAAATCAAATTATTTATGACACAATAATGATGCAGTGTTTACCTCGATAATAAATCATTTAAATAAATAAGATTATAAATATTAAAATAACGTCCAAAACCTGTCCTATTATTATTGGATGATTTTATTTTGACCATGAGTAATCTAATATTTGACTCTAATAATTTTTGGACCTTTAGAAACCGAATATCATTATATATTAAAATACTATTTTAACACTTTACTAAAGAGCCCCTCCTCCCCATTATAAATGGAGACCATTTATAACCAATTAATAACACCTATCAAGCCTTTTGTATTGTCCAAACTCTACCCAATTAAGCTCCCTACATCACTCTCTTTGACCTATAAGCCTTACCTTAGGCATAAGGCACTTCAAAAAACCTTTTTGGTTCAAACCAAAGGGATTTTCCCAAATTAAAGGTAAAAGTTTCTCTTAACTTCATTTCTTTTATTTTACTTCTCCAACCCATAAACTCATTTTATTACCTTATTTAATAACAAAACTAGTATTCTAAATATACTAGGATTTTTTATGAGAAGTACTAGAACTACACTTACACTCACCTCCATCTAATGGGTGAATGAAATAATGTTTCTGTGGATACAAAATTAACTCCTCATGAAATGACGATTGTTCAATTATCTCCTACTTCTTATCATGGTGTCCATTAAGTTGGAACTATATTTATATATGATATATATTATGTTTATGTTTTCTTTATTCTTTTGTATTTTTATTTTATATCATTATTTTATGGTTTCCATTATGGGTAAACATGATAATTTCATTTGAGGAAGTGCGGACTACCACCCCTCAAAGTGATATGACTCTTTAATGCCCTACGTGGGACATATAAAGGATATAGTTAATGGTATTATATATTATGTTTTAATGTAATTATAATATACCAATGTATCATTATATTTTAGTTCCATTAAAATAAGAAATAGAAATGAAAGTAGGGTTTATGCATACGTACGACTTACCGTCTCCATGAACAGTGCATTTCATTTCATACCTCCAAATGATATTAATGTTATAAATATATATATATACTGGATATATATTATATATATGATATTTAAATAATTAATATTATTTTGGATATAATGGACTATTGAAAACATGGATAACTTGTAAATATAAGGTGTAAATTTTTGACTAAAGTACCAAATACCGACAAAACGACCATTATTAACTTAAATGATTACATAATGTTTATGAAATGGTAATAATTGATATAAAAGGATTAATAAACTTGAAAAATGCTCTTAAGAAATTAGAAATTAACTTTAGTTTATTATTTATGAGATTAAAGAATGAACGGGTCAAGTCGAACACAAGGTAAGGGACTTCGTCTCAATCTCCTTTCATTGAGGTATATTTTGTTTTAATACAAAAAATTCTTTTATACGATTTATAAACACCCTTTACTTTTCAAATGGAATATCTTTCTACAAAGTATTTTACTAAACGAAAAAAATGAATGTTTCTTTTAATGTAAGCGGTGAAAATGACATTTACACCGCCACAAGTATTATTTGTTTGTTGACTTCCATAACAAGGAGTAATGTTTTTTTAAGAAATAAATACAATATAATATTTCCTGTATTTTTGTATTGAAAATGGTTGTGTCAATGGATTTTTTATGTCAGTATATTTAAGTGATATAGTGTGATTGAAATGTGAAAATTTCTTCTTTCCTTTATATTTGTTTTATGTGTTATGATTTTATAATGGTACTTGTACATTTTAAGGGTGGTTACGTGATAAACCAAATGACGGGTGGTGCCATGATAAACAAGGATGGGTGGTTACGTTATAACCTCCAATTCATTGGGTATGGAAGTCGGCAGTATGGCTATTCCATTTAGTGATATGTGTGGAATTCGAACGTATGGTTATTCCATTTATGTATGTTTATGTCCCAAGTTACCTTTATATGTTACATGCTCTTTATATGGGTTTTATAGTAATATTTTGGTTACAAAATGGTATGTAGTGATCCTTTATTCAGTTATGAGTATTTACTACTTCATAATGGTGAAATGTATTCCTGATGTTAAAGTACTCATGGTTTACATTTTGTTTGGAAAAATTTACAGTTTTCCTTCTTTATGTATCCCTAACATAGCTTTTTATGCTCATCCCAAGATTTTGAAATGTATTTTAGAGGAAATAATGTGGAATAGGTTTAAGGATGGGATCATGGAAAATTCATGTTGTCTTAAACATGGAACTAGGCATGAGTCTTTTTTTCAAGAGTTCTAGTTTTATGAAAAAAATGGAAACTGAGTAGAAGTGTATACTTTGTAATCTTTTGAGATGTAATAGTTATGTCCTAATTCTCTAAAACTCTAAACCTTAAAAGATTCTCATTATGAATTAATTCATTCAATTAAATATTATGTAATGTTTTGTTGGTCAGAGTGGATACTCAAGAGGGGGGTGAATTGAGTTCCAATTAAAATTTCTGTTAAAATATTGTCAATTTAAAATCCCCAAATTTATAAAACAATTTAAAATGAAGTGAATTTATACAGATTTAAAATGTTCACTTAGCTTCTCAATGATTTATTAGGTCTCAATTAATTTAACCACAAGATCAAACTAACTTTTGAAACTAACCTACTGACTTACAATAAGTATAAACACTTGAAAATTTAACTATCAAAGTAGATTTAAAAGAGTTTTGTATTTCAAAGTAATAGAAGCGGAATAAATAAGATATATGAAGTATAATTTGAACATAAATTAAAGATATACAATAGATATAACAAGATGTTCAGCCTCAAGCCGAGTCTTAGTCCTCTCAAATTTATATAAATTTGATCCACACCCTGGATCAGGGTTAACAATATTTTACAAAACGGTCCAGGCCACGTAGGGACCTCTACCACTGTTCTACATGGGAAACAAAATAAATACCAGTCCACACAATGACCTCTTCCATAGTTGATGTGGGTAAACAAGAGTTAAGAGATTTAGAGTGAGGATTTTGATATCCTCTAGTTCAGTGCAGGAGACAGTGTGTGTATATGATATACAGAGTACACCACAATGCTCGAAATTTAATTAATAAATCACTTAGAGAGAACAGATAAGCATTTAGAAAGCTCTACTGATTATCAATGCAACTCTGGACTTGTTGGATTCAGCAGGAATGCTTCTGAGTCCTTCTGTGGTTATTATGTTGAAAAACAGAGCGTCTTCGTCCAGCTTGTCTTATACATGAGTGAGAAAGATCTATTGATTCATCGTGTGTTCTTCAGTGGTGTTGGATTGCATTCATGAGAGTTCTTTGAAAGTCTTGCAATCTCCTTCTTGTTCAGGATTCTTCTTCTTGTTCAGCACAGTGCTCTCTAGTGTATTTAAGTTCTTCTTGTTATATCGTCACACTTGCACACCGCCTCACTTTTCTCACTTTTCTTTCTTTTATTCCACGAGTTCTGGCAGTAGGAATGATTTCCTTTTCATAAGTATGAGATACGGTTTCCTGACATGCCAACAACTATAATTAAATAACATTAATTGCATTAAAAACATAAAATATGATCGTCAGTATTATTTAAATAATATTGACAAAAAGTTAAGAAACAGTGTCACAGTGATTATGTAAACGGTTTCTCCTTCACGGTATATGGTTCACTATATGAGCTTCATGGTATGAACTTCAAGGTATGTCCATGTCATGGTGTCTAGCTCATGGTGTCGAGGTCGCAGTTTATCCTTCACGGTGTCTGGTTCACGGTGAGTCCTTCACGGTGTCTGGGTCACGGTGTCTGGGTCACGGTGAGTCCTTCATGGTGTCTGGGTCACGGTGATTCCTTCACGGTGTGTGGGTCACTGTGAGTCCTTCACGGTGTCTGGGTCACGGTGTGTCCTTCACGGTGTGTCCATACTTAGAAAAATATCTGTATTTGGACTTAGACAGTAATATGTAGAATATGGATTAAGTTTAATCATTAGAGTGTAAAAGGACTTGAATCATAAATATAAAGGCTTGATAATATATGTGAGATTTCTGATCATGCATAAGACTTGTAAATAATAAAGAGAATAATTAACATCCATAAGATATTTTATCATTAAAACATGATGTGTAGTTATTATTGAGATTAAAGAGCATTAGAATGATCTTCCATAAATATTGAGATTAATTAATAGTAATAGGATTTGTGATCATTAAAACATGATTAACACATGAGGAGTCAACAATCTCCCCCTTTTTGAATATCACAAATCATATATAGTCAAAATAGAAATGATATGTTACATTAAAGAAACTAGAATATTAGCATAGAAAAAAAAATTATAGTACTGACACATGTAGTTTTTCTTCCCCTTTTATACTTGTAGTTTTCTCCCCCTTTTGGGATTATCAAAAAGTAGATAAAATGAAATGAAATAATCCAGTCTTCATTAAAAAAAAGTTCAGAATAGATCATACAAGAGAAATACAAATATAAAAGAAGAAATTACATCCCATCAAAAAGAAAATAGTCCCTGGACTCTTCAAGAATTCATCTTTTCCATGCCTTTAACAACAGCAGGATCTGGTACTGAAGTAGAAGAAGGCATAGATGCAGTAGACAAAGAGGGTAAGGGTAGACCTTCAAAAATAGATGGAGCCAAAGTGGGAGCAGTAGAAGATTTAGGCTGGGGTTGGTCAAGAATGACTGGATGGATCTGAGAAAGAGCTTGGATGACTGTCATGGCAGTTGAGGCTAAGGTTGGTAGACCAAGTATAAGGGGTGATGAAACTGGAGCAACTATAGCAGTACTCATCAAATGAAGATATCGCTTCAAAATATTGATGAAATTAGTAATGATTTCACCACCATATTGCATATCCATTTCAAAATCATCGTTATTCTCTATAAATCTGTCCAACAATCTGGTGAACTCTGTAAGCTTCTGAACATGAGCTTTAAAAGCTTGAGTCATTGGGGGATTCTCAAATTTTCCACAAGATATCTAAAGTGATATATCATATCACTTTTAGAGAAAATTCGGGAGAGATACAAATCTATTTTCTTGGTGATCTCCTGTTGAGCATCATTGGCTATCTTAGAATGAATCCTAACCAAGTCCAATGCTCTATCACTGTTCTTAACCACTTCTGACAAAGAAGATAGATCCATTCCACTGAAGACATTCTGAAGTTCTTCCTTTATTATAGATCACAGTAGAGAATCATCCAAATAAGGTGTGGAGGTTTGACTAGAAGCAGGTGAAACCTTGACAACTTTGGTTAGAACTTTAAGATGTCTCAGAACTTTTTGCACGCATCCAGTGTATTCATCTGTAAGCTTATTCGGATTTTCTACAAGCTACCTCATGCGTTACAGCATCCTGGTGTGTCTTCTTTCAATATTTTCATCAAAATAAAGTATATATGGATGAACATGAGACACAATTTCCCGAGTATGGAGGGAATCAGATGGCTCAGAAGAAGAAAAAAATGGTGCAGGGGCAGAAACAAGAGCAGGCTCTGATCTCAAAGATAACTCATTCTACATGTTTGCTATAATATTTTTCATATTTTAAACATCAGCACTCATCAGCTTATTTTATACTCTGACTTCTTGAATTTCTCGGATCATCCTTAGTTGAATATGAAAGATAATATTTTCCAAGAGAATTGATGCATCTTCTTGACTTAACTGAGTCACTGGACGCGGTTGAGTAGCTTTTATCTTCTCAAATCCGTCTAAGAGAGTCTCTCCAAAAACTTTCAGATTATATTTAGTCACAAAGGAGTGATGCTCGGGTAAGGGTGCATGTAATGGTTGTGGTTTAGATTCTGGTTGAGGTTCAAAGTCATCTTCAGACTCAGATTCTGATTCAGATTGAGGATAGGGCTCGAGTTATGGTTCTAGATGAGCTATAGACTTCAGTTGAAATAGAGAGGAAAGATCCATTCCAGTTTTAGTCACATGCTGTGACTCATTTACATCATATAATCTTGGGAAATCATACCGAGTGTACACAGAGTATGAGATACAAGGTTGAGAAGCTTCAGTAGATCCAACTTCTATAATCCCAAGGTTTTGAGGTTCCTCCCCCTCAAATTGTGCTTCCATTTCATAGACTATAGGCTCAGCATGATCAAGATCCATATGATCATCCCTAATCTCTTCAGAAAACTCTTTCCTTTCAAGATGAAAGGCAATTTCCATCCTCTCTTCAGTAGAGGGAATTATCTTAGGAACCGATTGTTCCACTGGTTGAGCTTCCCAACTTGCTTCTTTCTCAACAGAAAGATCCTCTTCAATAGGATCTGCCTCTAAGGTTTCTTGCTGTTCTGAATTAGGAAAAACCAATTTTCTTGCAGCATTAGGATGAGCTTCTGGATTGACATCTGCACTAGAAGTAGGAGATTCCTCTTCTCCCAAAATAACATCAACTTCCTCTCCTTGAGGTATTTCAGTAGGGATAACAGCAGGGACAACATTCCTTTCTTTTTCAACAGGAGCAGTTTTCACATGTTGTTTTTCAGCCTCTTCTCTAGGTGGTACTTCAGCTGCCACATCCTCTTCTATTTATTCATCTTCTGAATACTCAACCACTTCATCCGGTTCCAAACCAGGATCTTATAGATTTTTGGGCCTTCTTGGATAGTCAATTGGATTAAAATTTTTATACAATTGATCAATATCCTCAACACACTACTTCTTCCAGGTGTTCCAGCTAATATTCATCCTTCTGATGATAGGCATGGATAAGAAGAAATCAAATTCCTCTAACTTTTCTTCATTCGGTCCAACCATCCCTTTGGAAAATGATATAGCTGAAAACTTCCTTGAGTAAAACAAGGAGGTGGATTTGGAAGTGACTTTATTCAGCTCATAGATATAGTTAATAACATACTTGCATAGGTTGATCTTATGGCCATTATTCAACAAATAAATCAGGAACACATCCTGATACTTCATCACAGAAAAATCTCCTTCTCTCAGACTAATCAAAATTTGAACAAACTTGAATAGTAGTCTTGTCTCCCCATCTAATTCAGCAGCTATGGACCTTCACTTGGTGCCATTTCTAGTCAGGATTTACAAAGCATTCATCAGGTCAAAGATGTTGGTTTTTGGAAGAGGGTCTCTCTGGTAATCCTCATAAACTCCTTCATGTGGAATCCCTAGGCATGCAACCCACAGCCTCGAAGAGAAAGATCACTTTGGTCAATTTATCCAGTGGGTTACCATAATGATTTCTCCAAAAACAAAGGAAAACATCACATATTGGTAGAATTGAGATAACAATCTCGGGTAAATCGGTCTATTTTGTCTAGAGAACCAATCAATCCATCCTTGTTCTCTTAGAACATTCAAAACTAAATATTTTATAGACAGCAACCACTCAGGGAAAAATTATTTTTCAGGTACAACAGTACGACTTACCAGGTTTGGGTTTAGAGGTCCTTCGGGAGCTATCCTCGGTATCCTCTTCTGTTTCTTAGAGTGGTGCTTCTCAGAAGAAGGTGAAGATGGATGCTTATCCTTGGCATTCACTGAAGGTTCGGGCGAGTGGGAAGAGAAGGATCAGGAGAGAGTTTAGGTAAGGAATCAAATGAAAACCTTAAGTATTATCATTTGGGAAAGTCAAACGTTATAAAAACAAAAACGCGGGAAATAAAATAGAGGTTAAAATAAAAATTAACACGATACTGGTTAAAAATAAGAATATAAATAATATTCATGGTGAGACTGTGAGTAGGCATTACGGTGTGACGAAAACAAGTCATCACGGTGAGACAATTGATAGTCGTCACAGTGAGACAGTGATCATTCTATGTAGTCACGGAGAGACAGTGAGTTGACGGACCGTGAGAATAAGGTTTGGACTGTGAGACCGTGAGAATAAAACAGAAACTTAGAAACAGTTACCATGAAACCGTAAAGTAAAATATAGTAAAGTATTTAAACATTAAGATCAGTAAGATGTCTACTTCTGATTAATCATACAAATATCATGTGTGATGTAGTCTAATCTTTTATAATTTAATGGTTTAGTGAATATATCAACAAGTTGATATTCAGTACCAATGAATTCCAAAGTGATATCACCTTTTTTATAATGATCCCTCAAAAAGTGATGTCTTACATCAATATGTTTTGTCCTAGAATGAGAAACAAGATTCTTAGAAATGTTAATAGCACTTGTGTTGTCGGAATTTATTAGGACATGTCTGAATTGATATCCATAGTCTTGTAATGTGTGTTTCATCCACAAAATTTGTGCACAAAAACTTCCAGCAGCTATGTATTCATCTTATGCAGTAGATAATGCAACATAATTTTTTTTTTCTAACTACACCATGATACTAGTGACTTACCTAAAAGGTGACATGTTCCAGAGGTGTTTTTTCTATCTAACTTACATCTAGAAAAATTAGAATCAGAATAACTAACTAATTCAAATGATTTTCCTTTGGGATAGAACAGTACTAAATTGGGAGTATGCTTGAGTTATTTAAAAATTCTCTTTACAGAATTTAAATGTTACTCTTTAGGGTTTTCATGAAAACGAGCACACATACACACACTAAACATAAAATCAGGACGACTAGCAGTTAGGTAGAGTAGACTTCCAATAATTCCTCTATAAGTGGTTTGATCAATAGATTTACCATCTTCATCAAGATCCAACTTACAGGTGGTACTCATGGGAGTGTCACTACTTTTTGTGCTATCCAATCCAAAACGTTTTAAAAGATCTCTAGTGTATTTACTTTGAGTTATAATAATTGCATCATCATTTTGAAAGATTTGAAATCCAAGAAAGAATTTATGTTCACCCATTAAACTCATTTCAAATTAATTTTGCATCATTTTAGAAAAATATGTACATAATGTAGTTTTTGAAGATCCAAACATAATATCATCTAAATAAATTTGTACAATTAAAACATCTTTAGAAATTCATTTTATAAACAGAGTCGGATCAGCTATTCATTTTTTAAAACTTTTAGAAATTAGAAAAATAATTAACCTATCATACCATGCTCTTGCAGCTTTCTTTAAACCATATAAATATTTTGATAATTTGAAAATATGATTTGGAAAATGAGGGTTTGAAAATCCAGGTGAATTTTCAACAAAAACATCCTCAGCAATATATCCATTTAAGAATGCAGTCTTGACATCCATTTGATATAGTTTGAAATTTAGATGTGTAGGATAAACAAGTAAAATACTAATAGCTTCTAATCTGGCTACTGGATCAAAAGTCTCCTCCTAGTCAATACCTTCTTCTTGACTATAGCCTTGTGTAACTACCCTAGCTTTATTTCTAACTATTATTCCAGATTCATCTACTTTATTTCTAAACACCCATTTAGTGCTAATTGTGAAAGTGTCCTTAGGTCTTTCAACAAGATTACAAACTTTATTTCATTCAAATTGATTGAGTTCTTATTGCATAGCAATTACCCAAAATTCATCATTAATAGCATCATCAATGTTTTTAGGTTCAAGCTGTGACAAGAAGGCTTGATGTTCAACCAGATTTCTAAGAGAATCTCTAGTATGTTTCCCTCTATCAAGATTTCCTACAAAAGCATCTAATGGATGATTCTATATAATTCTAGTTGATTTAGTAAAGGAGGGCTAGAAAATTCAGGTTCATCTCTAGGTTTGGGTTAATTAGGAGCAGATTCTGGATTAAGTCCAGAACTGGTTGTCTTTATAGCAGGTTCATTGATTTTATCATTTGCCGCTTCGACGGTGGCGTAGTGGTGCAGGGTCGAGGGACATACAAACGGTGTTCGGTGAGGTCTGGGGTTCGATTCCTGGGAGCCCTCTCTTGGGGGAATTTCCGCCTCCCATGTACCACTCGTCTTGCCGGGTCAACCGGTGTCTCACCGGGTGGGCAGAATGGGCGCACTTCACCTAGCTGACGGATTGCTGTGACGAACCATCGCTGATCGAGGTGTTACCCCGCGGGACGCAATGTCATCTCGGCTGGCAACAGCTCCTCCCCGGCTGGGGCATCCCCGGATGACCTCTTCGTGGGGAGGGGGGTTCTTGAGTGTGGAGGGTTCGAAAAGGCCACTCTCAATAATTCCCTTTAACAATCATCATTGATTTTATCATTAAGGCCCAGAACAGATAAATCTTCTTCAAGATTTTTAAGTGAGGTTTAGGCTAATGTGGACCAGTTTCATCAAACATGATGTGAACATATTCTTCCACACACATGGTTATTTTGTATAAAACTCTATAATCCTTGCTGGTTAAAGAATATCTTAAAAATATTCTTTCGTCACTCTTAGAAGAAAACTTATCAGTATTATCTTTTGTATTAAGAATAAAGACTTTTTAGCCGAAGACTCTAAAGTAACTAACATCAGATTTTCTATTGTTCCGCAAATCATATGCGGTCTTCTTAATAATAGGTCTAATTAGAACTCTATTAATAATATAACAAGCTGTATTCATAGCTTCAGCCCAAAAGTAAATAGGCAGGTCATATTCATTAATCATAGTTCTAGGAATTTCATGAAGGGTTCTATTTCTTCTTTCTAATACACCATTTTGCTGAGGTGTCCTAGGAGCAGAAAATTTATGAATATATCCATTATGTGAGCAATAGGATTCAAATTCTTGATTTTCAAACTCATGGCCATGATCACTTCTTAGAGTTTTAATCTTAAGTCCACTATGATTTTCTCCAAACTAGGAATATTTAACAAAGTAAGAACAAGCTTCACTTTTGTGAGCTAAGAAGTATACCCCAGTATATCTAGAAAACTCATATACTTGGACATAGACATAGTTCTTCCCATTTAAGCTAGAAACTCTAGATAGTCCTAAAAAATCCATGTGAACCAACTCGAGAGGTTGAGAAGTTGAAACTTCTTTCTTTGATTTAAAAGAATCTTTATGTTGCTTTCCATTTTGATAAGGATTACAAACATTGTTATTTGGAAACTCAAGTTTAGGTAGGTATCTAACTAAGTTCTTCCTAGTTAGTTTTCAAAGTGAGTGTATATTGCAGTGTCCTAATCTTCTATGCCATAACCAAGACTCTTTATGAAAACCATTTAAACAGGTAGCATTTGGCTTGGTTAAGGAATTTAAATCAATAGCATAAACATTTTCACTTCATAAAGCGGAAAAGACTAAAACATTATTATAATTAAAAAAATTAAAAGAATCATTTTCAAATTTGACATTAAAACCATCATCACATAATTGAGAAATACTTAACAGATTATATTTAAGTCCATTAACAAATAAAACATTGGAAAGTAATACTGAATCAGTGTTACCAATTCGGCCTAGGCTGATGATCATCCCTTTTGAATTATTGCCAAAGGTGACATGACCGCCATCAACCTTTATTAATCTTTTGAAACATAAGTATTCCCCAGACATATGTCTTGAACATCCACTATCCAAATACCATGTGTTCTTGTGGGAACTCTTCAAGAAGGTTTCCTAAAATACAGATTTAGATAGGAAATGATTTTGGTACCCAGATCTTTTTGGGTCCAGACAAGTTAGCAATCGAAGCTTTTGGCACCCAAATTTGTCTTATGGGTTTCATATAATTTACAAAATAAAATGATTTTGAAAGATAAACTCTATTTAATTTATATCTATGTGAATAACTAGATGAAGCATATAAATGTCCAGAACTAGATCTAGCAGTATTCTGTCCAGATTTGGGAATAAATCTATTCTTGTTAGTCTGTCTCTGTTCAGGTTTGTAGCCTATTCCAGTAATGTATTTTGGTGCAACATTCTTTCCTAGCATTTGAGTTAGTGTATCCTTTCCATTTGTGAACTTCTCTATGTCTTTTCTAACTTTCTCATTTGACATTTTCAGTTCAGTTTTCTCCTTTAATAGTTGAGCATTTTTATCTTTTTCAATAGTATGTTTGGTTTTAACAGTAGTAGTGAGAGCATGTTGTTTCTTTAATGATTTGTATTTATCTTTATGTTCATTGCATATCTCTTCTAGCATATTAAAATATTCAAATAATTCCTCACTAGTCATATTTTTAGAATCCGAATCAGATTATGCATCATATCCAGAATAATAAAAATTTAAAACAGGAGTATTGAGGTTAGCTCGGATGTGTTTGTCATGAAACACATGTTGGCCCGATTATTTTTAGAATCAGACATTTCAGATTCACTTGTGATGTATTCAGAAGCACTACAGGTAGCCTTCATAGATTTTTTTTACTTACTGCCCTTGTAATCATATTTCTTCTTTAATTTTAGCTTTGGGCAGTCCGCGTTAATGTGTCCTTTCCTTTTGCACTCATTGCAAACAACTTCATCACTTTTATCTGGATTTTTTCAATCCTTCTTCCAATGTCCCTTATTGTCATACTTTCCTTTGTAATTTGCTTTTCTGAAAAAAAAATTCTTCCTATAAATTTTCTTAAACCTTATGGCTATCTGAACCATTTTAGGATCACTATCAGAGTCTGGATTTTCACTTGTTGAACTGTCAGTTTATATTTGAGCATTATCTTTATCCTTACTCTTTGAATCAGTAGTCTTGAAATCCACAGATTTTCTTTTAAGTTCATCATCTTCCTCTATATTCACCTTGAGTTCTTCCTCATACATCATAAGATTACCAATGAGTTATTTTACAAGTAGAGCAACAATGTCACATGACTCTCTGATTGAAACAGATGTGCCTCTCCATCGGTCTGGTAAACATCTCAAGATTCTCATAATTTGTTCCTTTGCTGGAACAACCGTTCCGAGTGGATTAATTGTATTGACTATCTCATTAAACCTGTGATACATATCATAAATAGGTTCATCAGTCTTCATTTTAAAATTATCATATTTAATAGTATAAGTATTTAATATCATTTCTTTTACATTTGTTATTCCTTCACGAGAAACAACCAAAGTATCCCAAATTTCAAAAGCATTTTTACAAGTAGAAATACTATTAAACTCTTCATCTCCTAAAGCACAGTACATGGCATTCATGGCTTTACAATTATTATTCTAGGCAGT
Source organism: Viscum album (assembly GCA_963277665.1). Classification (NCBI taxonomy): domain Eukaryota; kingdom Viridiplantae; phylum Streptophyta; class Magnoliopsida; order Santalales; family Viscaceae; genus Viscum; species Viscum album. Next base: position 307,825,806 of record OY728153.1, on the reverse strand, counting down.
CTTTATATGTTCATCCCAAGTTGTTCTTTCAGTTTCTGGAATTTTATATTGAAATTATGTTACAGTCCAGATATCAAAACCCATGCTTTCTAAATGAATTTTCATTTTATGTTTCCACTGAGCATAGTTTATACCATTAAAGAAAGGTGGCATGTTAGTAGCAACACCCTCTAGTCTATTGTCTATATCTAGATTTTAGAAAGATAATTTAAAGAGATAAAATGTAGAACTAACAGAAATTTAAGATCTTTAATGATGAAACTAAAATCACAGTTGAGAAACAGAGTATTTCAAAAATCGTTAAACAAAAACAAAACCTATGATACCAAATGTTGGTCAGAGTGGATACTCAAGATGGAGGTGAATAGAGTTCCAATTAAAATTTCTGTTAAAATATTGCCTATTTAAAATCCCCTAATTTATAAAACAAGTTAAAATTAGTGACTTTATACACATTTTAAATGTTCACATAGCTTCTAAAAGATTGATTATGTCTCAGTTAATTTAACCAAAACATCAAACTAACTTTTGAAACTAAACTACTGAATTACAATAAGTGTAAACACTTGCAAATTTAACTATCAATTTTTCTTTAAAATAGTTTTTAATATCAAAGTAATAACATCCGAATAAATAATATATATGTAGTATACTTTGAACTTAAATTAAAGATGCATAACAGATATAACAAGAGGTTCAGACTCAAGCCGAGACTTAGTCCTCTCAAATTTATATAAATTTGATCCACACCCTGGATCAGGGTTAATAACAGTTTACAAAATTGTCCAGGACACACAGGGACCTCTACCACTATTCTACGTGAAAAAAAACAAAGACCAGGCCACACAAGTACCTCTTCCACATTTGACGTGGGTAAATAAGAGTTAAGAGATTTGGAGTGAGGATTTTGATATCCTCCAGCTCAGTGTAGGAGATACTGTGTGTATATGATATACAGAGTACACCACAATGCTTAAAAGTTAATAAATAAATCACATAGAGAGAACAGATAAGAGATTAGAAAGCTCTAGTGATTATCAATATAGATATAGACTCATTGGATTCAACATGAATTATTCTGATTCCTCTAGTTTATCTGTTGAAAAAAAGAGTGTCATAGTTCAGTTAGTCTTCTACAAGAGTGAGAATGATCTCTTGATTTGTCGTGTGTTCTTCAGTGGTGTTGGATTGCATTCATGAGAGTTCTTTGAAAGTCATGCAATCTCTTTCTTATTCAGGATTGTTCTTCTTGTTCAGCACAGTGCCCTCGAGTGTATGTAAGTTCTTCTTGTTGTATCATCACACTTTTACACCGCCTCACTTTTCTCTCTTTTCTTACTTTTATTCCATGAGTTCTGGCAGTAGGAATTATTCCCCTTTCATAGGTACGAGATACAATTTCCTGAAATGCCAAAAACTATCATTAAATAAAATTTATTTCATTAAAAACATCAAATATGACCATTAGCATTATTTAAATAATATTGACAAAAACATAAGAAATGGTGTCACAATGATTATGTAAACGGTTTCTCCTTCACGGTATATGGTTCATGGTATGAGATTCATGGTATGAACTTCATGGTATGTCCATGTCACGATGTCTAGCTCACGGTGTCGAGGTCACAGTTTGTCCTTCACGATGTCTGGTTCACAGAGAGTCCTTCACGGTGTCTTTGTCACGGTGTCTTGGTCACGGTGAGTCCTCCACGGTGTCTGGGTCATGGTGAGTCCTTCACGGTGAGTCTATACTATGAAAAATATCTGTATCTGGACTTAGACAGTAAAATGCAGAATATCGATTATGTTTAATCATTAGAGAGTAAAAGGACTTGAATCATAAATATAAAGGCTTGATAATGTATGTGAGTTTTGTGATCATGCATAAGAGTTGTAAATAATAAAGAGAGTAATTAACATCCATAAGATTTATTATCATTAAAACATGATGTGTAGTTATTTTTGAGATTGAAGAGCATTAGCAAGATATGCAATGAAGATTGAGATTAATTAACAGTAATATGATTTGTGACCATTAAAACATGATTAACACATGAGGATTCCAACATGTTTTAAGGCCGGGTCCTTATAAAAATTGTTAGGTAATAATTTATTTATGTGGTCATAATGTAACAACCTGAAAAATTAGTTTAAAAGAATATTATATCGAGATCTTTCTAAACTTGCAATACTATCCTTTAAAAAAATGGAGGTATATTCTAAAAAATATTATTATTTTGATATAATAGTTATGACCTAGCCATTGAATTGGTGGTTATTAATATGATTGAAAAAATTTAATTAAATTTAGAATATTCCTAATCAATTAAAAATTATTTATTAATTCATTGGAAATTTGCAATCATTTTTAGAGAAGTTATTTTATATTTAAAAATGGATTTTCATTAGAAGTGACATTTATTACATTTTATACATGGATTATATAATTAATTTATTCTAATTATAGGTATTTATATAATAAAAAGAAAATTATTTTTAAATAAGAATAAAAAAACTATCTTAGGGTGAAATTTTGTGATTTTTCTATGAAATGATAGACCTTTTAGTGAAAAGTAAAGAATACATATTTTTCAAAATATTGGCATTACATTTCATGAAATAAATGTATTTAAAATTATGATCATATTTTTAATTTTTTATTAGAGTGAAATGTGATACATTTTAAATATGATAATATAATTAACTCAATTTGAATTACCAATGTCCATGATTTTTGATATAAGAATGTTTTTATGCATAAAAGCCGTATTTTTTGAAAATTTATTTTCATTGCATTTTACCACATTAATATTAAAATTAATTTATGAAGATATTATATATTTAATATTAAAAAATGGATATCATATTTAGAATTAGTATTTTTAAATTTGGATAATAAGTCTCTTTTATTTTTGCTCATTATGAATAATAATCATGCTAAATTTTTGGTCATCTCGATAAAGGTAATATTTATAAAATAATTTTGAATCAATGAGATAAGGTCTCAAAATCAACACAAGAAATCCTTATATTTATTTCTATTATTATATTTATTACATAATAATCCAAAATTTTAAAATGAGTCTTCTTTTCAGTTATAAATTTTCGTGACCTATATAATATTTTATGTATATAAAAATTCAAAAATATGATTATACTTATTTTTAATATATTATATATGTTAAAATAAAGATAAAATTAATTAATTTAATAATATTAAATGTTATTTTGAGAATAAAAAAATTATTTGCTTGATATAATTTTTTTTCTAATATTTATTGATTATATAATTACCTTAAACACATATACAAAACTGACACAGTGCTTATACAAGCAGTAGAAAAATCCAACTGTACAATTTTAAAAAAAATTAAAAGTTTATAATATAGATGAATTTTTTATTTGATATGAATTTTTTAGATAAATATAACAGTTATTAATGTTTTAAAATATTATATTTAAATTTAATTTCTATATCCATGTCATTAATGTCATCTTAAATTAATTTTTTCAAAAATGACAATATTGATATTTCATGAAAAAAAATTGTTACTAAATTATTTAAAATATACTAAGAATTTTTAACAAGGAAAATAAGTTTAAAATATGGTCTAATATTTAATATATTTAATAATTTGAAAAAAAAATACCTTATAAGTAAATTTACAAACCTTTAAGATTGAAAATGTAGTTACAATGATCATTGTAAAAAATGGTTAACGAAAAGAATAATCCAAAAAGTTTGGATTAAAATGACATCTAACCCTATATAAATATTATAATATGATTATATAATGACTATATACTCATTATATTATAATCCATGTCAATGTTTTACCACTTTCCCATGAATGTGACCTTATAATATTTTGTTGTTTCGAAAAATCAAATGAGTTCTACATCCCTCCCTTATAAAAGGAACCCCACAATTATCCTCTTTAAACCTCCATGAGACAATTAGTTCAACCAAAAAAAGTCTATTTATATTATATAATCCCATTTAAATTAATTAATGTTTTATTTTTTCTTAAAATATAATTCAAATGAACTTTAAGAGGGGATATAATGGAGGCATATAGAAGAAGATGTAATAATCTTACACAACCTTTTTCAATTGTGTTCTTATTCTACCTCCTATAATATTTGGTATTCATCATAAAATAACAACATAATAATCCTATATATATTAAAATTTTATTATGATTATGTAACCACCATTATTCACCAAATTTTCCATTAGTTAGGAAGTGAATGTATTGCTCATGCATATGTGTGGACTTCCCCCACCACGTAGTGATATAATTCATTTTACAACATCATCATTCATTTATAGTTATTATAATGGTTTTAATTTTTATATATAATATTTGTGAAAAAATTATTATAAAATTATTATAATATTATATCTACCTTTATACATAACCATTCATTGACTAATGACATTTTCTCTCATTCTTACATGTATACTATTACCTCCACGAAGTGATTTGATTAGTTTTTCATTTCTACTGTTATTGGATGGTAATAAGGAAATATTTAAGGTATATATATATTATTTATGATTTAATTATATATCATTAATGGAAAAAATAATATTTTACTTTCTACATTCATTTTTTTATAAAAAGAAAATAGTGTTCATGCGTACGTACAACCTACTATCTCCATGAAGGATGTAAATAATTTTTCTATATCTTCCTATTATGGGTGATTATAAATATGTATATTATGAATAACTATGATATTTAAATGATGAATAAAAATATATATTATGTAAGCATGGTAAAATTACAATTCTTGGAACTGTCTAACAGACACTTCCATGAAAAATAATGTTGACACACAGAAACAATGATTTTAATAAAAATTTATTAATAAATGGGTGTTAGAATGTTATATGTAGATCATAAATGATAATAAAAGTATATGAATTATTCCTAAATAAAATTATAAAAAATTTAAATTTATTATAAAATATGTTATAGAACGTTAAATGTAATTTAGACTTGAGGTAAGGTTTTCACATATCAATTTATTTCCTATGAGATATATCCCATATTCACCGCTTAAATATATTATGTAATGTATATAATACCCTTGAATTTATTTGATGATCAGTCTCATGAAAATTTTTGGTATTTAAAATCCATATAAGGTTATCTATTCAATGAGGTTTATATTTGGATGTTACCAAAGTGGTAAAGTTTTATTGTCTCAAATTATCTTCTTTAAGACATATGTTATGTTATACACACATATTATTTTACGAGTTTTATATACCGCTCCATTAACATGTTATAACACGAACAACCATATTATATTGATATTAAATGTCTCATTTTACATTATTATTTTATTGGTCTTATGATTCAAAAGTTACCAATGTGGTATGTGATTTTGGTTTCAATCTCATTTTTATTTGTAATGATTATGCTAGAATTTTAATTATAGGAAATTATATGATCCTCTCTTAATAAGACAATTCAATTTAACAGTACTATATTTATTCATGTAATTTTCATTTAAAATTACAATTTTATCCTCATTATCACTTAAAGTGATCTATAAAATGTTTGTAATAAAATAAATCATTATTTCTTATTTGTTGAGAAATTATTTTTTTCCATATCCATGTTTTCCTTAAACAAATTTCAACAACATTTTTAATATTATCCAATGAATTTTTAATGTTTTTAACCATGATATAATTTACATTAATATAATTGTAAGGAATATTCTTTTATTATTTATAAATAATGTATTTTTAAATTTTAAAAAAAATAAGAAATAAATATTCATGTTAACATAATAGTCATGAATAGGATTTGCAACTGTCATTATTTTTCATTTATTGGATGAAATATTTGAAATTTTACATGTCAATTTTAATATAAAATATTTTACAATTTTTTTGTAAATTGTTTGATTTTAAATAATTGGTTTAAAAATGAAAAGTTAATTTTTATCAAGAAATATTCTAGAGATCTTTAAATGGATGTTTTCTTCTATAATAACACCATTTGATGTTAATTATTCTTTAAAATGGATATTATCCATTGAACCCAATTTTATTATTATTTTAGATCAATTATGTTTAAGATTGAGAGTTTCTCATGAAACCCATTTATTTTCAATTGGTAATGTTATGATGAAATGTTCATGAAACCAATTTCCTTCCCATGGGATATGATATTTTGATATAATAATCATTTTGTGATATTATGGAATGAATAATAATTTATTGTCAATATGTGAATGTTGGGACCATAATTATATAACCCTATAATGAATTGAATAATTTTTAATGTTTAATTATATAATAAGAATTGGAATGGGGACTAATCCCAATTTAGTAAGGGACTATGTCCACTATGATAGTATTTGGAGTGACCATGACTAAGGTTATGATTGTCTTCAGAGTGAACCACAAGTAGAAATAGTATTGAATGGGGAGTTAACCTAATCTAGTATGGCTGTCTTGTTAGTGATCCTTAACTAAGGACATGATTTTCCATTCCTAGGCCTATTCCACAAACATATTTATTATTCTAATGTTTTCACTCTTGAATTATGTTAATTGATTAATTTATGATTTATATCTTCTGTACTGTGATGATTTATTCCATAAATAATGATTTTGATTAATGATATGTTGGTAATGGTTTTTAATTGATAACATCATGTTCTCATACCATTATTATCAAGTATTTATAATGTGATCATTGTTATATCCCTCATTTACCCAATAAGAGAAAAAATTATCACCCTTTATTTTTTTTCCATTCCCCTAGATATGGGTAATTTCTACTAGTATAATATGTCTAAGTGGCATGATAGTTATGTAGAATTAAGTGGGAGATGATACAGAAATCTTATGTACCAATTTTTTAGGTTTCTAAGTCACCAAATACAATAATTTATTTTGGCATGGATTTTAATATTATGTAATGAATATCCATATAATGATACATAATATCTATATATGAAAAGTATGAGTTTCTATAGTAGGTATCAAAGCATGTATCAATTAATCTCAAAAAATTAGGATGTGAAAACATTAACAAGATCTTTTAGGATAAGCCTATATTTAAGAAAAATAATCCTAAGTTATGGAAAATAAATGAATGTGGATTTCCTAGAAATGACATCCCTATCTAGATACTAGCAAGTGGAAGTAGTTGTGGCACCAACAAAACTATGGGTAACAACTCTGAATAAGGAGGATTGTGTGTTAAATCAATTGTTAGTGGTGCATGATGGGTAAACATAAGACATAAAACCATGCTAAATGATCTCTCGGTATATCCATGGGATATTTAATATTTCCTTGATAAACCACTATGATTAATGAGAGAATAGAACCGATAAAACCCATTGATATTCCAATGTAATATTTGATATACATAATGCTTCGTTATTTAATAAGTAAAAGGATAGTCATATGTTTAAAGGAATGTATACCCCTTTTTAGGATATATTTTATGGAAGTTTATGATGATTATATATCTATATATAGATAGTTTTTTTGTAATATAAATCTATGTTTTTGTATATGTTTTAGTGAAAATGATATTTACCAAATTATTCATTATGAACATATGATTAATGTTTTTGATAACCTCTGGGGTTAGTGTGATAATTTATAATGAGGAAATTATGGTTTTTTGGGATAAAATAGATAGTACATGTTGGGAATATATTTTTATAATATTAAAAACTGTGATTGAAAAAACGATTTGGTTAATATGTGATACATTTTATTTTTGATCCAGAATGCTATATTCAGAATACTTTAAGATTTAGTAAAACATAATTTGGGGAATGAAGATTGAATTATTTTTTTGAAGTATATAGGTTTTCATTAAGGTTTTAAGGTGATTCATGTTATTTTTATGTTTTAGGAGAATATATGATCAAGTTATTCAAATGTTTGGTATATCAAATTTTGAGCCAATTCATGTTGTCGGGGGATAAATTTTAATGTTTATATAGTTATTGTGAAGGATTTAAAGATTATTGTATTGTATTTAACCCTATTGAATATGTTATATTAACGAATTTATTATAGGTAAATATTTATATGGAAGAAATTAATTTTCATTATTTTATAGATCTTATGATCTATTTAAATTTAATTTTAGTTCTTCATGACTAAAAATTTTATATTCAATATTCATTTAATGGAGTAACAGATGAAATAGAAATTGATCAAAGAAATACCAAAGGATAGAATTTTCCTTATAAAATAGAGTAAAATATAGTGATTATATTTTCTAATGTTTTATATCTTGATAGTATATGAATCCCTCAACTTTTGGAAATTTATATGGAAGTAAAAATGTTATCCTTTAAATTAATTTCTAATTATGTGATGGTATTTTAACCCCTCACTGATACATGAATTGTTTTGATCATTAACGTCCTCATAGTGAAATTGTATATCAATCTCAATTAGTCCTTAGAGATTGGTTATCTCATGCAGTTATATATTTTAAATTTTCAACAATGTTATCATTATTTGGGAACCAAATTATTTTTTTTCTTAGCTAACCTTTATGATTCCCAATACAACTTTTAAAATGAGGTTTTATTTTCCCTATCTAGTATGTAGGTTTTAAAAAGAGGTATTATAAAATATTAAACCATTTATGATCAAGATAAAATTTTAAGCGATTAATTTTTTAAGGGTTAATAATGAAGCACTCCTAAAAGTTTGTTTAAAATAATATAAACCATATAGCTTTCTTTAGATGCAACACTGATCCTTAAGAAAATTAAGATACATTATAAAAATATCATTATTTAATTTTATATTTTATAAGCTATCCATTTAATTGGAATGTCTGAATATTAGAAAACATTTTATGAGTCAGCATTATTCAGGATTTTGATATAACGTAATTGTAATGCTCAAAAATTATTTTTTCTAAAACTGTTTTTCTTCTCACTTCAAAAATTAACATTAAAATTAATTTGTAACACTAAAATAGATTTATCCATAAAATTAGGATACTATATTTGAAATCATATAGTTCAAAAATTTTTAATAAGCCCCTTTTATTTTTTACCATTATGAATAGTAACCATGATAAATATATTTTATCTCTATAAAGGTAAAATAGGTAAAACAAGCTTAAAACAATGAGCTATGGTCTCAAAATCAACCAAAATATTTTATATATTTCATTGTATGAGTATTTGTTTCCTATAATAATCCAAAATTAGATAATGTGACTTTTTCAATTTTATTTTATTGTTTCTTATATAATAATTTATGTAAATAAAAATACAAAATGTCACTCTATTACTTTTAAATATCTATTATTTGTTCACACAAGGGTAAACATATGTTATTTTTGAATTTAAGGGTTATTTCAAAATAACTAAATTATTTCCATTATGGTAATTTATTTCTAATTTATATTCATTATTTAATTATCTTAAATGTTTATAAATTTCCAACACATCTCTTATGTAAGCAATTAAAAATCAAATTAAATAATTAAAAATACATTTAATGTATTATAATCTTAATGAATTATTTATTAACAATTATTTTTAGATAAATATAACTTACTAGTATTGTTTAAATATTTATATGTGAATTCCATTACAATATTCTTATCATTAATTTCAAATTAAATGAATAGTGTCAAAATGACAATAAGGCTATTTTATGACAATAAGTGATGTGTATCATTTTTAATATACTATTTAATTTTATAGTAATAAGGATGTATTTAGGATATATATATATATATATTACATTGATATAATTATGGTTCTTTAATGATAATATTTTATTTACAATTCTTGTATTCTTTTCATTTGAAAATGAAAACATTGTTCGTATGTACATCTGACTAGGCGTCTCCGTGAACCGTGTAAATAATTTTTTTATATAAAAATTTTATTTATAATTATAAATTTTTATATAATGAATATATATGATACTTATATCATTAATAACTTTCGTTATATTATTTAAACAATATCAAAGTATAAAAACTGGAAATGTCGAACAAAAACCTCTCAGAAAAAAAAAATTGTTTACACCCAAGAATTAATATTTTAATAAGGAATTATTAATAAATAGGTGTTGAAATTTAATAAGTATTTAATATATAATAATATAAGTATATAAATTATTCTGATATATATTTATAATAAATTCAAATTTATTATACATGTGGTTAGAGTGCTTTTGACTAAAGAGGGACTTGGCGTAAGGGTTTTCCATATCACTTTTATTTTAATGAGGCTTATCCCACATTAAATGATTTTTTCATATATGTGTTTATATAAATCCCAAGAATTTTTTTTCAGAATAAAAATATGGGGTTTTAAGAAATCTATATAAGGTTCTGTATTTCATTTGGTTTTGATTCAGAATATATCAAAGTGGTAAGTGGTTATCATATCAAATTGACTTATTTGGGAGAAATATTAAGTTATACATATATATTATTTTATAAGGTTTATGTAAAGACCATTTGGAAAAAATATCATGAGTATACTTATTATCCTTATATTTATAATTTCATTTTATGTTACTCTTTCACGGGGCTTATGATACAATGTTACCAATGAAGAAAAGGGATTTATGTTCCAATAACATTATAATTAAGATTATTTATACTTGAATAAAAACTAAAGGGAATTATTTGATAACAAAAAAATAAACCCATTATTCTTCATCTCCTTTACCTAATCATGTAATTTATAGATAATAATACAATTTCCCTTACCTGGGTACTTAAAATTATTTAAAAAATGTTTTGAAAGAATCAGACATTATTTCCTCTTTAGTTAGATATTATTTTTATTTTGTATCCATGTATAATTTAAAATATTTTAATGATTTTTTTAATATTATCCAAAACTTATTAAAATATATTTTTACAGAAATTTTATTTTCTATAAAAATGTTTCCAAGGAATCCCCTAATTAATTTTTTAGGGAGGTATATTTTACTTTTTTATTGAAAATGTGAAATGAATCTTTGTTTTATTGTACTTAACATGAATATAATTACTCAACAAAATGATCACTCGATGCATTGAAAATTCGTTTACATGTTTTTATGATTTTTTAAATAAAAATGTTCTTTATAATTTTTTTAGAAATTTTTATAGTTTAAATAAGTAATTTTAAAATGGAAAGGGTATTTTACCAAAGAAATATTCTAGAGGTATTTTAAAAAAAATTCACATATAATTACATCATTTGAAGTTAATTATAATCTAATTAGTATATGATACAATCCATTTAATTTTCTAGATGATTTATGATTATTCCAATGATATTTCTATAAAAACAATTCATTTTCCATGGGTTATGCTATGATGAAATAATTATGATATTATTTCCTTTCTATGAGTTATTACATGTTGATGTGATGAATTTTTTATTATCTTATGGAAAAAATATGAATGTATAATGATTATGTGATGGGTGGATGTTGAATTATATATCCGTCTTTTGCATTGGGTAATTTTCAATATCTCATGATATTATAGGAACTAAAATTTGGAGTCAACCTAGTTTAGTATAGGACTCTATCAACTCTAATAGTCTTGGTAGTAAGACATAGTTAAGGAAATAATTTTCTTTAATTATGTGTATTCCAAAAATATATATATTATGATACTATTATTATCATATGGATATTTTTCTGTGATTACTTTAAGATTAATTTATTATGAACTGCTAGATATTGATTTCAGGACATATTATTATGATATATGATATGGGGGGTATGGTTTTCAAATTTAATCTCATGTTCTGATACACTTATGCTATGTTATTCCTAAGTGATCCTTGATATCTGTCCCTTAGCCTTATTGAGAATCATAACTCACCCTTTATTGTGTTTCCTTTCCCCCATGATATGGAGAAAAGTTTTAAGTATGATATGTCTAACAAGGGTTCTAGTTGAGAATAATTAAGTGAGGGATTGTGTAAATATCTAATATACCGATTGTAAATTTATCCTTGTTTCCAAAGATAAAAAACCTCTATGGTTTATGTGTGGAACATAAATTAAAGTAATAAATATTCATCTAATAATATGTAATATATTTGTATCAAAATTATTGGTCTCTATATAGATAGTTTAAGGGATCATACCCTAATTATCTACATAGAAAAAGGTTAGGATTGTTTATATCCTCATCTTAATCACACAGGTAGATGAAAATACATATAAATAATTATAAAGGTATTGTGTAGGGTAATTTCTCTATATAGATTAACAAAGTCACAATGTGATATATACTTCAACTCCACAATTCATGACCCACTCATTTTGTGTCGTTACAAAAATATTGATTCTATAGATGATTCATGTAGATTCCTTCACCGATCTATAACTATACACCCATTTCATAGTTTATTCCCGTAGACATGTTCACCATTCCATAACCATACATCTGCAATGAAATTAATTCCCTCACATCATTTCTAAAATCACCATGGAAAAGAACATTTTATGTAAGATAAATTTGGATCAAGTGTCATTTGTGTAATATTTTCACCCTACTACACTTATTTACCACTAGAAATGGGTTGGTCACAAAGTAATTTCTACTGTTATACTGTGATACTACCATGAATGTTAAGATTGATTCATCACACCCTCCATCATTGTTTGATATTCTTCATCATGACAAAACCATAACTACGTAATAAATGATCCATTTTATCATCCTTCCTCGTAGTGTCATTCCTTCTAGGAAATGTATCAACATCCATACAATAAAGTCAAACTCCCACATACTTATGTCTTGTGGATTCCACCCTTTAAAACTATAAAAATAAATCTGGGAGTCCATATAAATATTTAATGTGGGTAATTATTATGAGAAACCAATCAAAAAGGGTTAATTTCCTATAGAAAAGTTATTATCAAAAAGAAACATCAGGGGTTCACAATAGTAATATCAAAAGAAAATGGTGGAAAATAATAGATTGAATCAAATTTATATTACATATTGAAAATTCATTATTTGAGTAAGATTCTCACATTATATGTCATTCATTATTGTTGAATTAGTATTTACTCTTGTAATTCCAATTGATTACCACATAATCATCCACAACCAAAGAATCATTAAAGATGGTTAGGGATCTAAAAATACGTCACAAAAATAAAGGAATTCAATAGGAAGTAAAGAAAATATTAGCAATATAGTGTTCAAAAAAATTTTATATTGAAAAAATGAGCCAACCAAACCATGGAACAATTCTATAGGACGAAGTGAAACTCATTAATGTTATGCCAAAACAGTGTAACAATATGTTTAATCACACTTCATGGTCTCATGGTTTATTATAAATGAAAACACCATGTCATAATAATAACCCATATTATCTCCTTAGGAATTCTAGTAGACTCTTATAATGTCATTCATAAATCCCCCCACTATAACACAACACAAATCACGATGACACAATGATATTTTATACTGTAAATCTAATGGTTTCAAGAATATCACACTTCATATGTGAAGTCATCACACCCCTCACACTGAAACCTCTATCACTATAGTTTATAGAAAAATCATGATGAAAATGTAAGCTAATATTCCCCAATTAGGCTCTCCAAACCAACATTTAATAACTTATTCAAGGAAATAATACATGTACTTATATGGGGAAAAGTATCGCTATTTTAAAATTCCATATATTGTTTCTAAGAGAAAGAGAAAAATGTAAGTGGTTATTGATGATAATTTAAAGAATAAAATATAAATTCTTTTCTTCAGTAATATTAATTGAATATCATATAATTTAATTTATGAATTCAGACTCTTTTTTTGTTTTTAATTCTTTCGTTTTTACATTATGAGCAATCACATTAAACCTAGAAATTGACTATTAAACATACCTATTGATTTTTTATATTCTATTAAATGTGTGGACTACGATAAAATTTAATCATATAGATAATGTATATATAATTGATGTAAAAAACACCAATTAAATTATATTGAGTATGGATTGTATTGTTTTTCCAGTAAGCTAGATCAAATTTGGGATTGCTAATGACTAAAATTTTATCAAAGTGATTAAACAATCACATACTTTTTTAATTGAAATTATACATGAGGGATGATTAGGACACTTTAAAATATATGAGTGTATGGATATTATATTATTTAATTATAACTGAATTTTTATAGGTCTAATTGATTTAAAATTTTCCCCTTCTAAAATTTAGTTTCAATTTTCTTTAATATTTATATTTTCCTTGGGGCAAGAAGGTTTTTGAGAGTTAGGGAATTGGTTAACCAAAACATATATACCATTTGGCCATAAATTTGAGGAATAAATTAATCAATATTTCCCAATTATGTTTTCTTTTAATGGTTTATGGTTTAATAAAGCATTAGAGTGGATTTTGAAAAACATAAGGAGTCTTTGAATATTTTTAGAGATATAACAACATAAACCATTTATAATGAGATTGAGGATAAGTGTAACTAAGTACGAGTAACCAAAAAACAAACATTGTGCATCCTGACATTCCATTTGATATGGAATATATATATTAATAACATTAAAGGATGAGAATGATCCATTTTTTCATATCCAAGGTAATATGGTCAAAATATCATAACATAATAATCACTTATATAATTTTAGAAGTTTCTCTGTCTGAACACCTTCCACAAAATAGTGAATTATTTAATAATAGATGTTTGAATCTTTTTCCATGGTTTAAATTTTACCATGGGTTGATCACTAAATCATAATAAATTATAAATAAGAAGTGATTGGAAATTAAATAAAGTGATTAATTAACCATAATTCATTCCTTATTGTCATGACCCTCTAGTATGAAGTAAAAAAGGAAGAAAAAATATGAACAAAAAAATTTCAAATTTTCACCATGATCTATAGGAAATAAAGAGATGTTTTAAGGATATATTTTCTTGTCAGACTATACCCAGATGCTTATTCTATGATGAAATCAACCCAAAGGGGAAAATAAATGTTTTTAACTTTAATACTACAATGAAAACTCTTATTACTTGTGATGATTTGGTCTAGAAATACATTATTTATTGAAACATTTGGGTGAGATAATTCTAAATTATTTATTTCAATTATTTTAGTGAGAAATGTTTTTAGAATATTCTTGTTATGGATTTTGGAATTAAATCGTTTGGTGTTTGTTTAGTTTTATTTCTTCTATTCTGTAATCAAATTGATTCTTCCTTCCATGATCATGTCTCCAATACTTCTTATGACAATACATTTATTCCTTATTAATGTTTATTATATCATTAATGAGTAATAAATTTATGGATGGTGAATCAATAGTAGGATGACGGTGGTTTCATGTGAATGATTGATTTTTTATGTAATTAATTTTTCCTCATTATTATCACATTGAGTTTTAATTATTATTTCACTACTTATTGATTATTGTAGATGAGTAAAAATTAAGTGTGGATCCCCAATGATTAATGGAAGTATGTGACTCTAAGAGTAGTCTTTATCTTTTATTTTCATTTCAGATTGGTTCATAATTCAATTGATTTTATTTATGTTTTTATGATCATAATGAATTATATGAATTGAGGATGTATAAATTAATATTTTAACAAATGAAGATAAATTATATTTGGGAATCTCATATGTAATAAATTCAATACTTTATAGAATTAAATTAAATGATATGTTTTTTTGGAAACACAACATTTAAAAATAGTTCATTAAAATTATTTTTATTAGAATAATTTCATTTTCAAATTTCATTATTTTTATTTTTTTTCAAAATTAAATTTGATTGACTTTCACTATGAATTTTAAAAAAAAATTAGAATGGACAATTACAACAGGGATCAATATCCATTCTATGTTGTTTGAACTAATACTATATTAATGTAGAACCATTTAGTAACATTCATGAGAAGGGGCTATGTATAATTTTTTTATCTTTTTCCAACACCCTTGTGAAGTGACAAATGGTCCATAGTTTAATAATGAACATAATTTAAGATATAATTTTTATGAAATTAAATTTTGTCTTTTTTATAGAATTTGATTGTCATTTATTACTATTTTTTGTCAAATTAATGTCCATGTTATGATGTTTCATATGGATAATGGATTTTATTTACTTCCTCTATTATTTAATGTCATCTAATAATGGGTATTGTCTCCATGTGTGATTGATGACCTAATTATAAGATAATTTCAATGTTTAAATTTTACAAATAATATAAAAAGTGTAATTTTATAATATTTTTTGGGCATGTTCTGCTTCTATAGTGTCATCCCCACTGTTTAATCAAGGATTTACTATTTGGTTATCAGTCACCAGTTTATATTGTCATTGAAATATTCCAATGTTTCCTTCCCTCCTTCCGGGTATAATGCTTTTTATTACCTTAGATTCAATTTCACCCTATATGGATTTCTCTTTCTCTTCATGGTATTAAAATTCAAGGGTTTACAGTTCTGGATGAGAACCAAATATGGTATGCTCTTGGAAAAATCTTGAGAAAACTCTTGGACTTGGTGAAAAGTCATAAAACTAGTACAAACTCATCGGTCTCACCAAGTAGATGAAAAAGGAAGACACATAATATAGATAACCTTGTTGGTTTCCCTTATAGACTTTTTGTTTTCTCTAGGTGGTTTCACCAGGGTGATTGATTTTTTTAAATGGGTTTATTTTTTAAAGATGTAGGGTTTTCCATATTAAAAAAAGGGATCAGAGAAGCGTAACCCCATTTTACACTTCTCTAATTCCCTGAGTAGTGTGAATGGGGATCCCACATATCATTCAAACCCTAAGGGAGCATAAACCCCATTCACGGATCCTTGGCATGGTGGAGGAAGCATGAACCCCATTCAATCTTTGATCATAATTTTCACAAATGAGGTATGATGAGTGTTCACACCCTTAATAGAGAAAATCTTATAGATATGGTTCCTCCCCCAACATGTTCAATTTTTATTCTATTTATTATTCTATTAAGCCTTGCTGGATTTTTTTTCTCAACATATATTTCTGGTTTTTAATAAGGTAAAAGTTTTATTTAAATTTGTTAAATTTTCAATTGATTTATTGTTTTTTTGATTTATTTATTCAATACGTCGGGATGTAAGAATATATGGATGTATGAGTGTATGGATGTATTAATGTTTAGATTATTTTCCATTGTATAATATAATTTTTAAATGTCTTATAATTTTTGGTATGATTTATTTTTAATTAAATGACTTTCGAAATTTAAATATGGTGTTTATATAATTATAATTATATATATAATATAATTTATATTTTGGGAAATAATATTGTATAAAAAATGTATATATTTGTAATTTAAATGGAGAGTAATTCTATTTGAATAGATTTATATGTATATAATATAAATTAAATTCAAATTAAAATAATTTTAAATTATAATATTCCATACACATAGGTAAATAATATCAATCTGGAAAAATATTATATAAAAATTATATTATGAAAAAATACTAGTTATATTAAGTATCATATTTACATTTATTTAAATATATGTAATTTTTTTAACGATATATAAATGTTTTATTATAAATAATAATTCTGAATTATATTAAGTAAAAATATTTATTATTCCATGTAATAATGTACATAATATAATTATTTAAAAATTAGAAAGTAGAAATGCTATAAATTTTTTATATACATATTTAATTTTATAAAAATGAAAATCAAATAATTTTATAATATTATAATGGTTATTATGTAAAAGTAAAATATATTTCAAATTTAAAATCCACATAATAAAAATTAATATTAATAATTGTTTTATGTATTTATGAATAAATTAATCTTACTTATATTTAGTAATTTAAATATGTTTATAATAGTATATGAAATTATATTTTGAAATTTTAATAATTAAAGTTATATATATTAAAAAATTTATATATTTATGTTATATTATTTATATATATTTACACGTATATATTATTGTATATTATTTCTAAAGTAAAATAACATTAAATTATAATATATGATAAAATATTTTAATAACGTTTATCTACCAAAATATATATACACACACACATAGAAAAGTTTAATTTTTTTAAGACAGGTAATATAAATATAAGAAGTCCCACACACTTATGTATATCCAATATTGTTGTCAGATCACTATTCACTTGATGCATAGTTTATACCAAATATTATTGTAAAGATGATATAAATGTTTTCGAACATTCTAGTTCCCTTGTTAAAAAAATACAACTGTTTTATAAATATAATATATCGAGTGGAAAATATTAGATTGCAGAAAAAAAGAAAATTGTAAAATTTTATGGTATTTTAGATGATTCATATGCAATGCTTCTACAGATTATGGGATTTTTATGTCTAAAAATAAGGTTATTTTTAATTTGGACAATGTTGAGTATGCCTATCCAGATCACAGAGTTCATAAAAAATGTGACGTTTCATTGGCTATTTTGGGAATTCATGCTATATATCATTGCTATCCTATATTGGAAACAAATCATTGAAGTTCATGGAACATTCTTTATGGCAAGTATAATGGTTTTCTATTTATTGATACCACATAGTTTAGTAATCATTGTCCTCTATTAGTAGTATTTTCCACTATTTAAAAGGACAATTTTAAGTTCTAGTGTTTGTTTTGGGTATGTATATGAATTCATGTCACACATTGTGAGGGACTATATCTTATATATTTTCACCATCGAGCGATTATTGAGCCTCTTAATATTCATGGAGTTTCATATCTACTTTCCCTCTTTTTGGCATTCAATAAAAAGTTATGATACTTTAACTATTAAAATACTGCAAACACAATTAAAATGATTCAAAATAAGATCATCCTCTAAATTAATTGTCTTCAAATCTATCCTTCAAATCACACAGTCTATTGAATATATAAGGTAACTACATGTTACATACATGATTTTCATCACAGAAATTTTTTATTAAAATATTTAAATATAAATTAAACATTATTAGAGATCATTAAAACATGAAATTAATAGACTAATTCAACAACATCATATAATTTTTTTTACCCCATTTTTCATCAAAATTCTTAATTATGAATTATAATTGTCTATCTAATTTTTTATTTTATAATTTGAAAAAAAATAGTTCAGTTATTTTAATGAATTTTCTATAAAAGTGTTTGGATGATATCAAATATAGAATTGGAGGTTCCTCTATTACACCTATTCTAGGATATGAATGTGTCACAGCTGGTCATAAAGTGATATCCAGTTCCCACATTGAGTGTACAGAGAACTCACCATTTCAATCATGTTTTACCTCCTCCTATCATCATTCTTCATCTTGGTCATGCTAGGTTCTATGCTGTAGCGATGTTTCAGAACAAATTTTTGGATCATCATCTCTTTGTTTTATTCTTATGGAGATGGATTATAGAGACCCATACAATGAATTTTCTAGACAAAGATATGAATATTACACTTGGGGATATTTCCATTATGTTGGTACTACCCATGAACAATGCGGTTGTGACAGGATGAGTGGGTCAAGATGGGTTTGATCTAGTTCACATATTATTAGGTATTAAGGTCCATTAGGTTGCCAGGTATGTAATTGGAATTATATTATAAATTACATGGATAGATTATCACTTCTCTCATCTAGATGATGATGCGGATGAGATCATCATGATATAATTTCCACATGTATAAATTTTGAGGAATATCCATGGAAAGATATGCTTTTATCATTAAACTATATTTGTATATTTGGTTTATTTAACATTATTTGAAAATGATGAATATGTATAGTGGTATAGATAGGGATATTCATGTCTTTCATATATACATGGTGATATGAAATTAATACCACATCGATAAGATGTAGATCATGTGATGTGTTATTATGATACAAATGTGGATATGAGAGTGCATCCCTTGCATAGCTCCAGAGGCATAGATGCTATTATTTTTAGACATATTAAAAGCGTCTCAAAATGCCCGATGGTATGGTTTTCCATTAATTTTATTTAAAAATAAATTTTTTAACTTTATATTAAATAAAATGAGTATAAAAATGATGTATACAGTTGAATTTAGGCACATTAATATTCATATATAGCTAAACATAGTTTCCACGCTTACAGACTTATGTTGGATAGTCTTTGACCATTCCCACACTGCCGAGTATGTTACCATCCCTTCATTCCCTGAATATGTAAGGGATGCAATGAATTAACTATTGTAGATACGTAGCATGATATATTGAGATTTGGGATGGATGACATGAGTCTTGATTTTGATGGACTGACAAAATACATATGTATTAATCAAATAAACAGAATTGTGGCTCCTATTACCACATATCCCCGATGAGATATCTTACTTGACTTTGAAAAGGCAATCGTGAAATGGTAATAATTTTTCCTTCCTCTACATAATAATTTTTTTAACATTAGTTAACTATATAATATTTTTCACAAAATGCACTTATCCGCCATCTCCTTCATATCAGTAATTCAGTAGAGGGGGTGGCTTTGACTAAACATATTTTCATAGAGTAGTGGAAGACCTAATTCTTTATATGGATGAGATTTATCAAAGCATTTTCATTAATGTGTCTGGTGATGCTATGGGTACAGATCCTAATATAGATGTGTTACGGGGTGATGACAATATTATTGATGATAATGTGCCATAGGACGAAGGTGTTCATCCTGATCAACCTGATACTTCTTCAGTTACTATTGCATGTTGAGACATAGAAAAAACCAGAGTAGTGCACATAGTCATAGTATATTAATAAGTCAATTTTTTTGCAGAGGTAGATGATGACTATTATATGTTGCAAACATTAGTATCCTCTAATATATATATAATAACTTCAAGAAAGAAATTTTCTTCACATGCTGTAGAGAGTCCCATCTAGCAGCATTACCCTTAGAGGTAGGATACGGGTATTGGTAGGGAGTATTTAGAACCACCTCTTGTCACATAGAATGATGTGGATGTATGTACTAGGGACGATACCGAGGAGCTGCATACGCTAGAGCATAGACATAGACAGACATGGTGTGGATGCCTTATATATACACACCGCTATAGAACAAAGAAGAATATATGACACCAATGTATATTAGATTGATACATATTCTTTTAAATCATTACTTATAAATTATTTATGAACATAACATTTTTTTCATAAATATATAAATTATTATACCTGTAATGTCATTAAAATATTTTTGAATGATTATGAATCATTAAAATTAATAACTACATTAGTAATACTAATATTTTCAATTTTTTATTTATATTAATAATTTTTAGTATTTATATATATATTATGTATAATAAATAATCATCTAAAATTTATTATTAAGTACCAATAATATTAATATTTTGAATTATATAAATATCATTATTATTATTAAATATTATCTTATTTATTATATATTAATTAATTACTAATACAACATAATATATAAATAATAATATAATTATTGACTAGTAAATATTTTTATAAATATAATTTAATTTATTTATATTATTATACAGTAAATATTACCAATAATTCTTATGACACCCCAAAAATGTAACGTACAAACATTGAATTTGATAGTGTGTATGACACACGACACCAAGCCTGCAAGGTAATATAATATATAGATACTATATAATATATTTACTATTTAAAATAGATTTTATATATTTGGATACATACAACACTGAGTTAGCATTCATTACACATAAAAGAGACCTTCCTCGATGGCTTGTGTTGGATGCAAAACTGTGTTTTATCGAAAAATAATATATATTTTAAATGTAATGAGATATATACTATCTGTTAAATTCATACTTATGAATAGTAATAACTCACTTATTAAAAGTACAGTTTATAAAAATATAGAATGAATTAATTGGTGAAAAATTAACTAGAAATTCAAATAAGGATCAGTTAAATATAAAGTGAATATTTTAATAAAAAAATATTTGTACACTAAAAATGTTTTTTACGCTAATAAATTAAATTAGTAAAAATTAGTGGGTGATATTAATGAAATAGATATATTTCATATTTCATAAAATATTTTTTTATATTCTTCCATTAGTATTATAAAAATAAGTTTAAAAACAACTCTCTTTTACACATCAAAACCTCTATTTTAATAAAGGTAGTTTTACTACCTCTTAATGAAGAATCCATATTAAATATGAATTTTGATATATTAATTGATTTAATAATTCAAAATGAAATTAATATATAAAATAAAAATATAAAAATTATGTTGGGTGAATTTTGGTTATTTTTTCAGAAACATGACATTTTTAAATGAATACTTAAAAATACTAATTTTTTTGTTAAAAACTTGTTTTCATATAATTTATTTATGAGGTTGAATTATATTTTTAACAATTATTTAAAGATACTTATAAAATATTATTATAAATTAATATAATTTATGTCATTGGAATCAATTTCACTTTGAAATATAATATAAAGATGTAGAAAACATTTGAATGTTTTTACTTTAAAAACCGACACTTTCATCCCGCCTACAGAATTGAATTTCAATCAATTTGTGTCCATTATATGATTAGAATTTGGAAAAATTGATTCCATATTTTTAATTAGAATATTTTATATTCTATAATAAGACCAATACTATTTTTTAACAAAAATATTACTGAATTTTATTAAGATTAATTAAAACTATAAAGGCTAAATTAATCATAATAAGGGACTAAACAATGACCTTAGGCCCAAAATGACCTATACACTAGTCCAATAGAATTTTTCAATCCATTTATCAACCTTATTCCCTCTAGGATCTAAATTTTATTGTTATTTAATCCAATTTCTACATGAATAACGTGCATGTAATTCCTTTTTCAAAATATTACAAGTGTACCACTCATCCTCCAATTTAAAAAGGTATCATATCATATGAATTTCTCACACCTATAAGGCCACTTTGGAATTACCAAGATTTGTCCAAATATCTCCTCAAAATTCCTCCCTTTTTCCTAGAATGATTCCCTTGGGAAGAATGAAATCCAAATAATCCTTTCGGTACCAACCAATAGAAGTTACCTGATTAAGATGTGAAACCTTCTCTCATGATCTTGAGTTTTATTTCCATTATACAACACATTATCCCTTTTTATTATATTATTATATAAAAAACTAGTATAATCATAGAATATAATTTTTATATCATATTTTTTATAACTATTCTTACAAATAATTCAACCTAATGGGTAACAAACAATTCTTTCTTTGTATGAAAAAATACAGCCTCATTAAACAATGATTGTTCATTTTTTCTTTTAAAACCTCTCCTAGAGGATATTTTGATGGCCAAATAATTTATATATGATATATATGATATATATTTTTTATTTATACTTCAATAATCCTCTTATTAAACATTCCAACATTTCATTCCATTTTACATTAAAATGATAACATCGGTTTAGGAAGTGTGGACTACCGCCCCATTAATGTTATCTGATTCTTTCACATTATACATGGAATGTATAAATGATAGTTCAAATTAAACATATGTGACCAAAAATACTCTATATGGTATTCATAAAATAATTCTATTTCTTGAAATATACTATATATATACATCACTTTCATTTTTACCCTTTCATACACTTAAAAAGTAATAATGTCATCCATGGACATGTGGACTTCCGCAACCTCAACATGATTTTATTCCATTTCAATCATAATAATTCTCAAACAATCATATTAGGAATAATGTATAATGAATGATCTTGATATGAAAATATTATATATCATTGAAATTAATTATTGTATTTTTATCTATAATTTAATTTTAATAAATAAATGATCTTGAGATGACCTAATAATGTATGATGGAAACTGTATGTCATGTTTTTTTTCAGTCATCTAATTTGTAATGAATGAATATTATTTTCCTTATTGATGAAAATGATTTCCTCCCTATCTCAATGTTTTAAGGACATGAATATCCATAGAAAAAAATTTGAATCTCCAACCCCTATAAACCCTCACTTACAGGTCAGTAAAATTATAATCAATGGGAATTAGATAAGAAGTGTTTCAGTTTGAAGCTGTATTTTTACACCACGCCTAAAAAGAGAATGATGGTTAATGAAATAAATAAAAAAAGTGGAACTAAAAATCCCCCAGGTTTTGGTTGGTTTATAAAATAATGATAAACCAAGACACAAATAGAATCAAGATCAAGTTACAATTATGTCATAATAACCCATTTAAACATTTTATACATTCAATGGTGTAGTATATAACATTATATTAACTACTTTTACTAGGTAATCATGTTTACAATAATATATTTCAATGGTGAGGTAATTTATACAGAGATGGGTTTTAGCTACATTTTCCAACCTACAAGAGTGAAAAATAATCATAAATGTGTTACATTGGATAAACTTTTCACGAATATTCATATTCGGTAAAAAATGTGTATTTATCAATCAACAACTTCAATTACATATTGAAAATTTTAATATCCCGAACAACTATTTAACACTCAATATATTGTAGTAAATGATGAGGATTATATGGACGCATCATTGTTTTTTAGATAATAGTGTAGTAATGTTCTAATGGAATTATATTTGGGGATTTCTAATATTGATGAGGTGGAACCTAAAAATACAGAACAATGTTACATGAGATCTATTTATTTCAATCCTTCACATCACTCTCATTCATTGTCTACTCATATAACTCTAGTAATAAAACAATTTATGAATAAAATGATGAGGATTTGGAAGGTACTATGGGAGACATCCCTATGAGTACCCCTAATTTAATGAGTAACAAATTATAGGATAAAGAAGTATATATTAATTCACATCTATATGAGGTTGATGAGGGAGATGTGGGGAACTAAGTATTTATGGTTCCTTTGATAGATAGGACGGTACTAATTAGCTGTAATTATCCTACATTATTGACTTCCTTAGTTGAAGGAATGTCACATGCCTAGTTATTTGATTAGGATTTCACTACACGAGCTACTAAATTCCCTAGAATAAGAGGAAATATATATGCAGCCACCGATAACAAAATCATTATTATATTGGAGTATGAAAGTAAGACGACAATGAAAATGGGATAAAAAAATACCATATAGAATGATGTTTTTCCTTTTCGGTTGATTATTAGAAGAAAAAAATATCACTTTCATTGTGAAAATATGAGAAATAATATAAATTATGAATTAGATAAATATATGATCAATTTTATCGTGTTGTAATATAACCATTTTAGAAGGACCACACGCTTGTGTACATACAGTCTTTTTGTATGATAACTCTCCACTTGATGCATAGTTTATATCAACAATTTTTGTAGAGATGATATAAATGTTTTTATGCCATCCCTATTCACTTGTTCAGGAAAAAATAAAATAGTGGTTTAAATATAATATATTATATGAAAAAAATTAGAATGAAATTTTTTTTATTATTAAATATTACGGTAATTGGGATGTATCGTAAGAAAAGTTTCTACAGATTATGGGATTTTTCTCACTAAAAAATAAAGTTATTTATCATTTTAAAAATGTCGAGTATCTCTCCCAAGATACCTGAGTTGATAAAAAAAGTGAAGTTATATAGGATATTTTGGACATGCTGACTATATATCTCTTAAATATTTATTGTAAAAAAATAATTCATGTCGATTGAAAATTCTTTATGAAATGTATAACTGTTTTATACTTATTTCTTCTGAAAAGGTTGGAAATCATTCTTCTCTACCACTTTCATTTTCCACTACTTAAAAGAAGAATATTTTATTTCTGGTGTTTTTTTATGGAATGTATATGAATTCTATTCACAAAAAGTTGGGGAGTGTGTATTATATTTGATCACTATCAAGTGATTATTGAGGAAATTAATAGTGATAGAGTTTAATATCTATTTTACTTCATTTTTACAATCAATAAAAAAGAATATTCTCATACTTTAACTATTAAAAAACTAAACAGACATAAAAAATGATTAAAAATAGGTTCATCCACTAATTTAATTGTCTTCAAGTATATCCTTCAAATCACACAGTTGATTGAATATTTCATGAAAACACTTGTTCTATAGATTATTTTCATCACGGATGATATACATTGAAATATTTTGAAATAAATTAAACATGAATAGATGTCATTAAAATGACAAATTGATATAATAAACCAAAAAAATCATTCATATATATTTTTTGATCTCATTTTCCATCATAATTCTTAATTATGAATGATAATTTCCTACCTCATTTTTATTTTTATAGTTTATAAAAAATAGTTTATAATTTTTAATGAAGTATCTATAAAATAGTAAAAATGAAATAAAATATAGAGATGGTGGGTACTCCATTGCTTATATTCTAGGATAGTCATGTTTCATGGATGGTTATAGAGTGATATCTAGTTCTTAATTGAGTGTACTAAGATCTCACATTTTCCGCTGTATTTTACCACCTACTTTTATCATTCCGCATATTGGTCATGAAAAGTTCTATGGTGTAACAATGTGTCACTTCATATTTGATGATTATCATCTCATTGCTTCACTCTTATAGATATGGAGTCCATATAAACATACAATACATTTTCCATAGGATGATATTACTGTTACACCTGAGGATGTGTCCATTATGATGGGACTCCCCAATAATAACACAGTTGTGATGGTTTGAGTGGGTGAATATTAGTTTGATATAGTTAAAAAATTACTAGGTATTGAGGTCCAAAAATATTTCATGTATTTGATTAGTATTTTTTTATGCATTTAGTAGATAGATTATCTCTTTTCTCATCAAGTAGTTGATGATGATGAGATAATTGTGCTACAATTTCCACATGTACAAATTTTGAGGCTTATCGATGGAACGAACTTCATTAATCCTTCGACCACATTTATGCATTTACATTATTTACTATTATTTTAATATGAGGAATAGATCGGGTTGTATAGATAGGGGTATTAATTTCTTGAATATATGTACACGGTGGTATGAAATGAATTTCAAATAAAAAATAATTAGATCATGGGATGTGTTATTCTGATACAGATTCTGATATGGGCGAGTATCGCTCGCTTAGCACCAAATGCACACATTCTACTATCTCCTGATATTTATATAGAGCCTCTATTTGGATGATGGTATTTTTTACTTCATTATAATGTTAAAATAAAATATATTACTTTATATTATGAAATTTGAGTATAAAATTGTTATATAAAGGTGAAGTTAGGGATGTCAATATTTAGATACATCTAGACACAATTTCTATGATTAAGAACTTATGTTGGAGAGTCTTCGACTATTCCTACAATTCCCATTAACTTAACTGAACTTCATTCAATAATAAGTTCTAGGATGTTAGACATTTACTGGAGGAGATATCAAGCATGATATATTGCGATTTGGGATGGGAGACATGTGTCTTTATTATGATGGACTAATATATTAGATCTATATTTATTAGATGAGCTGAATTATATGGAAAATTACCACATATTCTTAGTGAGATATCTTTCGAGACATAGAATACCCAATAGTGACTTGAATATAATTTTTCCTTCCCCTATTGAACACATTTTTATTAACATTTGTTCACTATATAATTTTTTCCATAGGATGCTAGTATCACCCATCTCTTTCAAATCACTGATATAGTAGAAGGAGTTGGATTTGATCCGAATTATTTTCATAGACCAGTGACAAAAATACTTCCTCATATAGATGATATTTATCACATGATTTTCATTGACGAGTTAGGTGATCTTGAGGGTACAGAGCTAGATATAACTGTGTTATGTGGTGATTACCCTATTACTAGTGATAATGTGGAATTTAATGAGGGTGTTCATCATGACCAGCTATATATTTTTCTAGTTCCTATACTATGTGCTACATCGAAACAACTATAGTAATAGACACAAACATAATCTTTCATCATTTGAGATATTGTTGCAGAGATAGATGATGACTGTTCTGTGTTGCAATATTTAGTATCCTCTAATCCGCAAATAGCCATAACAATAAATTAATTTTTTTCATATATTGTTGAGAGTTAGATCCATAAAAAATATCATGGGAGGTATTATTTGGTATGGGTGTTGAGACTTTAGATTCACCAATTTTCTCCTAGGAAGATGTAGAGGTATGTACTAGGGATGCTACATAGGAGCTGCATACGCCAGAGCACGGACATAGACAGACATAGTGTGGATGAATTATATATACACATGGTTTTGGCACAAAAAAGAATCCAGGACATCGATATAATTTAGATTGATACATGTTATATTTCATTTAAATAATTACATATGAAGTATTTACAAATATAAAAATATAATATTATCTTTTCGTATATCAATAAATGATAAATTCATATGAATAATCTTGAATGATTAAGAAACAATAATATTAATAACTAAATTGGTAATAATAATAATTACTATTTTTTATTTATATTAATAATTTTTAGTACTATAATAATATTATGTATAATAAATAATCTTCGTAAATTTATTATTAAATACTAATAATATTATTATTTTGAATTCAATAAATAGTGTTGCTATTATTATTAAATAATACCTCATTTCTTATATAAGTAATTAAATAATAATATGACATCAAATATTAAGAATAATATAACTATTGACAAGTAAATATATATCTAAATAAAAAATATTTTATTTATTTTTTTATAGAATAAATATTAGTTTTAACTCCTGTGATGCCCCAAAAAACATAATGTAAAAACCTTGTACTCGATAGTGTGAATCATACGCGACACAAAATGTAAAAGGTAATATAATATCCACATAATTTATAATATATTTACTATTTGAAATAGATTTTATATATTTTAATTCATTAAATAGTAAGTCATTATTCATTACATGCAAGAGTGACCTTCCCCTATGGCTTGCGTTACACACAAGACCGAGTATTATCAAACTATAATATATTATTAAATTCTAATTAAGTATTAAAAAGACGTTAAATTTTCATTTACGAATATTACTAAATAACATATTAAAATTATATTTGATAAAAATATAGAATTAATTAATTGGAAAAAAAATTAATTAGAAATTAATATACGAATCACTTGAATATTAAGTGAATATTTTCATAGAAAACTATTTTTATGCTCAACATGTTGTTTTAAGATAATAGATTAAATTGATTACATTTTTAAAGATATATTAATTATATATATATAATTTATATTATATAATTTTTTTATATTCATCCATTATTTCTAATATAAATAATATATGAACTAACTTTTTTGTACATCTAAAAACCTATATTTTAATAAAAGAAAATTTACCACCTTTTAAGGGAGAACCCATTTTAAATATAAATTTTGACACTTTAATTGACATAATATATCAATATAATCATTAAATTTGAAATTGAAATATAAAAATAAGGTTAGGTTGAATTTTTGGATACATTTCAGAAATATGACATTGATTAATGAATAGTAAAAAATATTGAATTATAGTTTAAAACTATTTTTGGTATAATTTATTTAAAAGGATTAATTATATTTTTAATTTTTTAAAGATTAATTATAAATTTTTTTTATGAATTAATATAATTTATGTTATTGTAATAAATTTTACTTTTAAATTGATTTAAAAAACATATAAAACATTCAAAAATCATTACTTTAAAACCCCTTATTTTCATCCTGCCTAAGGGATTAAATTCAAATCAATTTACGCCACTTATATGATTTAAATTTAGAAAAATATATTCAATATTTTTAATTAATATATTTATAATTTATAATAAGACAAACATTTATTTGTATCAAAAATATTAGTGAAAGTGATTAAAATTAATTACAACGATTAATGAAACATTAAGTTTAATTAGGGACTAAACATTAACTATAAGACCCAAAATGACCTATACACTTGTACAAGAGAAATTTTATGTCCAAATTTCGACCCTATAATCTTCTATATCGAATTTTTACCATTAGTTGATCCAATTTTAACATGAAAAATGTCCATGGAATTCATTTTTTTCAAAATATTACAAGTGTACCACTCCCCCTCCACTATAAAATTGCATCCTCTCATCCCACTTAGTCGCACCACTCAAGACACATGGGATTGACCAAGATCTATCAAAAAAGATTCAAAAAATTCCCTCCCATTATCCTAGAAGTATTATCTTGGTTAGAAAAAAAATCAAAAGAAGGAATTCAGTACGAACCAAAAGAAGTTACCTAATTAAGAAGTAATGTGTTCTCTCAATCTCTCTAGTTTTATTTTCATTATTAAACTCCCCAAAAAATATTATACTTTTCATGAATAAAAACCACTATCCCCATATAATATGGTGTTTTTATGGTATTTTTTATGACTAAATTTACATAAAATTCAATCTAACAGGTAATAAACATATTGTTTCGATGTGTGGAGAACTACAACCTCACAAAATGGTGATTATTTATTCATTTATTTACCACATATAGGGGAGCCTATTATGATGGAAAGCTTATTTATGTATGATATATGTGATATTTATTATTTATTTATACTTATTTAATATTTTTATTACACATACCATTATTAGATTTTATTTTACGTTAATACGATAACATCGTTTGCGAAAACGTGGACTACCACCCCATTGAAGCGATGTGATTTGTTCAAACTGTACATGGAATGTATAAAATATTGTTTAAATTAAAAATATGTGACAAAAATAACCTCTATATGATATTACTAAAATAATTCACTCTCTATAAATATACTACACACACAAAAACACACACACACATATATATATCATTTTCGTTATTACCCTTTCACACACATAAAGAGTGATAACATCGTCTATAGACGTGTGGACCACCACCTCATATAAATGATGTGATTTCTTTTAAATCACAATAATTATATAAACATGTATATATGATTAAGTAATATGTAATTTATGATTTAATTTTCATTCTTGGATTATATTTTCTTACTAAGATTCTTTGCATAACGATCCTTGAAAAACGAAAACATTACTCATGCGTACGTACGGCCTAAAACCTGCATGTTTGTAACATTAGTTCATTTTTCACAAGCATATTTAATGATTTTCTATAAAATTTTAATTTATCTATAAATATTATAATTATTTCATTATCATTATTTTGGAGATGGTATGTAATGGAGCCATGGACCATTTTGACCTACCAAAGATATCTTTTGGCACATAAACCAAAATTGGTCAAAACAACCGATGTAAAATTAATTGTTTAAGTAGTTGTAAAAAACATGGTAATAGGTAGAAAATGTAATGAATACATTAAAATGGTTCTAAATAAAATATAAAATTAAAATATTTTTATTATATTGAACGTTAATGTTCTTACCACCGAAAGGAAACACAAGGTAAGGGATTATCATCACACTTTTAACATCTATAAGATAAATGTCATGTTCACCATTTACATCTTCTTTGTGGTGTATATATGGAACATTATTTATATTATATATATAATCCTTTTATCTTAATGTTATTCTAAAATTTCATATATTGTTACTCTTTCATGAGGATTGTGATCTAAAATATTTCTATATAGAATGGGACACTTTGGAATGTTTAAATACAATTTTCCTCAACAATAAAATTAATTATATTTCAATGGTATTTAATGTTAAGGAAAATATATGAACATTTTTCAGTAAAACCTTTCAATTTCTTTGATCTGGTTATTCCTGACCATTTTTATGTATTATTTCCAATTTTCAACTCTTTGGAAATCAATATTTTTAGAAAATGTTTTTATAAAAACATGAATTTATTTATCTCTTTAGGCAGAGAATATATTTTCTTCTAAATTTTTTTACCATATATGACTAGAAGGATTTACTCACCTCAATTTCATTGAATCATACTTTCTATATATAAAAAGTTACTTTTTAAATATTTTTTTCAAAAGTGATTTTGAAGGAAATGGGTTTTAAAAGGATTTACATAAAAAGGACGTTTTCCTCAAGAGTGATTTTAAAAATATATTTCTTTATTCATAAACAACAAAAACCATTTGATTTTACTTCACTTTGGATTTATTGTATTGATACCATATTTATACATCCTATAGATATTTTATTATTTATTTTTACAAGGATTCTCTTGACATTCACTTCCTTGAGTCATTTTTTATTCCCCATGAAATACTCAATCTCCTATGATCCTTGAACATAGAATTTCTCCTAATTACCCATTTTTTTATCATGGATATTATATTACCAAAACTATATACAATTTTACATATGGTGTCTACATTGAAATTTATTTGATTCTATTGTAAAATATTTATGATTTCACATTGTTTATTTATTAAGAATATTTTATAAGGTATATTATTTATTTTTTTATTCTATATGAGGAATGATTTGGAATAATAATGACTGTTGGAGATAAAAATTTATATATCTCCTCCATGTATCTATAGGTTATCATGAGATAAACGAGTCACACAAATTAAAAAAATTTCTATCTGTAGTTTTAAACATTCTAGTGAAATGTATTTATGGTATTCTTTTTCATGAACCTTCGACATGAAATCCATTAATATATAATTTCACTCATATTAGTCCCATTTATTATTCATCCATGATATTTTACATTGACATATCTATGGATACATTTCATTTTTCGTTAATTGATTAAATTGCATGTGTTTTAGTTTCATACTTTTCCATAATTAATTTTATTTATCTTGTTATTTTAATAGAATGTGTTTCTAGTCATTAGATTTACATTTTGTTCATACACTTCCATTTCATTTAACGGATTACATAGAATGAGAGTTCAATTATTTACCATGTCATCATTATTATCTTCATTGATTCATTATTGATTCTGATATATTTTTCCTCTACTGAGTATTGGAGCTTACCCTTATTATTTACCATTCCACTAGAATCCAAGAACCATTCTATGAAATATATTCATGGATTTGATATATAGAATAAGTTATCCTTGATGTCATTTATTACTAAATAATGATGAAAAATATGTTGAAATTAGTGTTTTTTCTCATGTATGTATCTGGTCTACCAAGATTACTAAACTCTCAATCATTCAGTTTTTTATTCTTCGTAATAATGTCAATGTAATTGATAGTAGACACCGGCTCTAGGATATATGGGGTCAGGATCTAGAGTTTCTATCATATGATGATCAGTAGGATCCTTGGGAACTAGATTTATGAAAGAATAGATTATATAACATAATCCTAAGGTATAATTTTAGGATAAGTGTTGAAGAACACCCTAGAATTTTGGTAAAGTAGATATTATATCAGTTTTATTAGCAATACATCTTTATATGGATACAATAAATGTCCATGGTTATGGAAGAGATAATCCCAGGACTAATAACTCTAACAATTTGTTTTGGTCCCGAATCAGAAAAACGTAGAACAAAAAAATGAGAAAAACTACACACTAGGTTTGACACTCATGGGGGGTATTCTTATGTTAATCCACATTTTTTATACAATCCATTGTGATGGATGTGAACATGTGATGAATATAAACAACCTATGTTAAAACTAAGGTATATTATATTGAATATCTTGTATAATGATTTAGAAATACTAGAAATGATGTTATGGATAAACCACAGACTAAGGAAGGACCAATTTTTATGATTAATTTTTTGCATTAAATAATTATATTATAGAATTATTTTACTAGTGGTACTTTGGAAATAATAATCATGAAATGTCTAAATAATATTATAAATTTTAGAAGAATTTGTTTTGATGAAATATATTATATGATGATTAATTCCTTAAAATTTATATAGATGAAATTTTAATGTAAATTATTTCCTTTAGGGTTCACGTGAATAATAATTAAAAAATAGAAATAGTCAAATAAGAATATGAAACATTATCAAAAATGGTATTATTTAAAAACCTAGTTAAGAGTCTATTTAATGAACAATGTCAATCATGTCCATTAGATTTATTTCCGAAATTATATTTATTTGGTTTTATAAAAGGATAACATGTAGGTTGTGTGAAAATCAATAATGTCCACCAAGTTTATGAGTCCTAAAACCATGACCATAGGATGATAAGTGTTTCACACCGACCATTGACCAACGTAATCTCTTGGATCATTTTTCATTGTTTTTAGTTATAATATTTGACGAGTAAATGATAATGATGAACCGCTAGTATAAAATTATAGGATTAGAGAACAAACTATGAACTATATTGGTTTTGGAAGATAATTCCATTCAAGTAAGTAGAGTTTTTACTCTTTTATAGGCCTTACAATCCATTAAAAGTTTTTTTTAGTTCTTCAGGAATAAATAAATAATTATTGGTAATTAATTTTTGGGATTAAAGTGATGAAATATAATTTTATCAAATAAAAAAAATTGTATTGTTCATATAAAATTGAAACCTACCAAGTAATAATAGTTTCTCATATTCCTAGGTAGTAAAATAATTACCACACATTAAAAAAATGACTTAGAAGTAAATATTTTTCATAATGCCTTAATTTATATTGAACCAATGGCCTGCTAAGTCATAAAATATTTATAGTTTTGAGAAACTAAATTTTTTATTTATTAATAACTTATTTTTGATTTATGACTTTAATCACTACAGATAAAAATTTATACATTTCCTCCCAGTATATATCTCTAATTTCCACTGATGTTCTTCTTCTTAGATACCTAGTTATGTGGTATTCTATATGACCATTGTACTTTCAATTATCTATTTTTTAAAGGATGACTTATGAACCATTATAATGATGTTAGATTTCAAAAATAGGAAGTATAAAACAAACTATCACTGTAATCGATTTTTAATTCCAATGATGTAATTTAATTACGGTGGGGAGAATATGATGACCAAAAATATTAATGAACCTTGTATTCAACTACGCGCATGACCCACAACACCAAGTGTGTAAGGTAATATAATATCTAGATTCTTTATAATATATTTACTATTTAAAATATATTCCTTATATTTAAATGGATGAAACACTAAGTTAGCGTTCATTACATGCCAGAGTGACCTTCCTTGTTGCCTTGCAGATAGAAAAGTCCGAGTTTTATCAAAAAATAATATATTATTAAAAAATAATGAGATATAAACTAGTCATTAAATTATTAGTTATTAATATTAGTAAATAAATTATAAATATTTTGTTTTATAAAAATATAGAATGAATTAAAGTCTTATAAATTAATTATAAATGAATATAAGTAGCAATTAAATATAATGTGAATGTTTTTATAGAAAACTATTTTTATGCTTAAAAAGTTATTTTGTGCTAAATGATAAAATTAAATATAATTAGTGAGTTATATTAATGTAATATATATATTATATTTAATCAGATATTTTTAAATGGATCCATTATGTTTTATAGATATAAGATAAAAGCAATCCTTATTTTACACCTAAAATCCCATATTTTTATAAAGTCAATTTTACCAATTTTTAATGGGGAAACAATTTTAAATATAAATTTTTACACATTAATTGATTTAATATTTAAATTTAATTATTGTATTTTAATGATAAAAATAAAAAAATGTTAGGGTGGATTTTTTATATTTTTCTTAAACATATCAATTTATAATGAGTAGTTTAAAATACTGCATTTTAGTTCAAAACATCATTATCATATAATTTCTTTATAAGTATAAATTATATTATTTACTGGTTTTAAATTTTAATTAGATAATAATTTTACCATTTAATACAATTTATTTCAGTTTAATTAATTTCCCTATGAAATTGATTATAAAAACATAGAAAAGATCAGAATGTTTTTACTTTAAAAACAAGAAATTTTATCCCGCATGTAGGATTAAATTTAAATATATTTTTACCACTTCTATGATTGGAATTTGGAAAAAAGGATTCCATAATTTTAATTAGAATAATTTCTAATTTCTAATAAGACAAATCTGTTTGACTTAAAAGATTAGAGAATGTGATTAAAAATAATTACTATGATTAAGGTTAAATTAATCTTAATAAGAGACTAAACCTTAACCCTTAGGTACAAAACGACTAATAAGATATTAAAAGATATATTAAATGGACATATGTATAACCTATAATCTCTTTTATCAACATTTTACCATTATTTTTTTTCACTTTCAACATAAAAAACATGAAAGTATTTATTTTGTCATAATAATACAAGAGTGTCACTCATCATCCCCTATAAAAAGACATCCTCTCCTCCAACATCCACACACATGTAAAACCTCTTTGACTCTAACATTCTCTACCATAATATCTCATAAAAATAGCTCACCTCATCCTAGAAGTATACATTTTGGAAGAAATTAATCCAAAGAATCATTTAGATACAAACCAATATAAGTTACTCGATTAAGAGGTAATGTCTTCCCTCAAGCACTCTAGATTTATTTCCATTCTTCATCCTCTAAAATATTATTATTATATTCTTATATAAAATCACAATTACAATAATATTCTTGTATTTTTTTATGATAATGGTTCTATTTAATATTACACACAATTCCATCGAATGTTTAACCAACATATTGTTTCTGTGGATGGAAAACTACAACCATTCAAAATAATGATTATTAATTTTTCATTTACCACCTCTCATAGAGGAAATTATTATGGAAACTATATTCATATATGATATATATGATATTTATCATTTATTTATATGTTTTATCCTTTTATTACACTTACCATTTTACGTTAATATGATAATATCGTTTGAGGAATAGTGGACTTCCACAACCTTGAAGCGATGTTATTCATTCACACTATACATTTAATGTATATAGGATAGGTTAAATTAAAAATATGTGACCTAAAAAGACTATATATGATATTAATTACATAATAATATTTATGGAAATATATTATATATATATATCATTTTCTTTTTTACACATTCAAACACAAGAAAATCAATAACATCGTTCGTAGACATGTAGACTACCGCCTCCTCGACAGAATGTGATTCCTTTTACATCCCAATAAATCTATATATAAGTGTATATATAAATAAAAAATATTGTATTTATGATTTAATGATCATTATGGAAATATATAGTCTTACCTACCTTTTTTCCATAATGATGGTTGAAAAATGGGAGCGTTACTCATGCGTACAGACAACCTACCGTCTCCATGATTGTAATGATGGTTAATTTTTCATAAACCTATTTAGTGATTGATTTTAAAAGTATAATTTATATATAGACATGATAATTATTTCATGATTCTCATTCTGAATATATTATGTAATGAAAACCTTAACCATGGTTAACCTACCAAAGTTATTTTTGACAGATAAACTGAATTTATTCAAAACAGAAGATGTAAATATAGATGTTCACATATTTGTAGATAACATGATAGTAAATAAAAAAAAATTAATGAAAAACATAATTTTTTTTATGAATAATGTATAAAATTAACATATTTTTATTATATAATAATTTAAAGGACATCACCCTAAAAGGAAATGCAAGGTAAGGGATTATTATCTCACTTTTTTACTTTCATGAGATAAATGTCATGCTCACCACTTACATATTTTGTGTGGTTTATATACTCCCCATTTTATTATATTATATAATTAATATATTTATCTTCATGGTATTTTATACTTTCATCTAATGTTATTCCTTCAAAATGTTTATGAACTAAAATGTTTCAAAGTGTTATTGGACATATTGGAATGTTTATGGATTATTATCCGAAATAATAACTTTAATATTATTTAAATTGTATTTTCAAATGAGGAAATTATATGATCATTATTCTATAAAACCATTAATTTTAATCTTATGGTTATTCGTGACCATTTTATATTATTAGTTCATTTTATTCCACTATTTAGTACTAATTTTTATTTAATGAAAACCCAAATTTATTCCTCTCCTTTATTAGAGAACGTGTTTTCTTAAAAAAACAAATTTTGTTGAACTCTTTTTAAAAATTGACTCTAAAATTAATTAGGAATGAAATTTTATCCTTTTTTCTTTTAACAATTTTTTCAAAGGAATATTCTTTTATCATTCCTGATGATTATTTTTTTAAACCTTTTTACAATCAAAATTGATAGTTCTTTTACTTCATACCAAAAGTTTGGATTTAATAATCATCATTTATTTAAATAATCCTTTGAATTTTAGAGGGTTACTTTATAAATATTTTTTTGAAAAAAGTATTTCCAATGAAAAGGTTTTTAAAATGTTTTACAAAACAAAAGGTTATTTTCTACAAGAATTATTTTCAAATGTATTTCCTTTTTTATTCATCAACAACAAAAACCCTTTATTTTTACTCTATATGGGATTTTTTGTATGGATACCATCCTTATTGATTCTCTGGACAGTTTATTATAGATTTGGATGATGATAGTATTCAGAAGTAATTCCTTGAATCATCTTTTATTCCCCTTGAAATATTCAACATCCTATGATAATCGCACATTGATGTTCCCATAATTTTTAATTTCATTTTACATTTATATTACTATTGAATAAACCGTAAAATATTTTACATATTCTATTTAATTTGAATGTTCATTGATTTTTTGGGGAAATATTGAAATTTCATTATTATTTATTTAATACAGATATTTGATAAGCCATGTTATATATTTTGATTAATAGATAATAGGGATAATTTGGATTTGTAATGATAAGTGGAGTCTGTACTTTATATAGATCATTATTGGATTGATAAGTTATCATGAAAAAAAACAAGTTGGGAAAATAAAATGAGTTTATATCTATTTATTTGAACCATCTTGTGAAAGGTAGTGATGGTATATGTTTTAATGTTCCATAGAAATGATGTCCATTATGAGATCATTTCTCTCATATTAGTCCTACTTATTATTCATCCCTGAGATTTTATATCGAGATGTCTATGGATACATTTCATTTTCATTTCTTTGATTAAATGGAATGTGTTTTAGTTTCTTTCCCTTCAATATATATTTTTCTTATATATTTATTTGAATGGAATGTACTTCTAGTTATTACCGTGAAATATTTTCTATACACATATCTATTAGATTGTTAACCATATTACATAAAAGTTAAGTTATATACCATGTCATGATTATTATTATCATTGATTCATTATTTATTCCACAATATTGTTCCCTACCTGAGCATTTGAGCTCAACCATATTATGTTAGTTTACCTGAGAATCCAAAAATCATACTATGAATGATATGCACATATTTACTAGATTGTATAAATTTATCCTGGGAGTTATTTTTTTAGATTGAAGAAAATAATATGATTTAATTAGTTCATTATTTTCTCATGCTAGAATTTAGTTTACCATAACTATTAAACTACCGTTCCTTCAGGATTTGATTTCTTTTCATGATATCAAGGCAATTGATAGCAGACATTGGATATGGGATATCTGGGGTTGGGTAGTATAGTTCTATTATTTACATGAATACCATAATATTTTATTATTAATTAATAATAAATAATACAATTGATAATTAATAATTATTTTATGTATTAATAAATTAATATTAATTTTTTCAAGAAATTTTTTTTCGATGTTTTATAATCCAAATCATATAAATATTTGTTGTTATAATATTGATTATTTGATAAACTAATAAGATAACGTTAATTAATAGTAAAAACTATAATTGATTATTAGTATATATATTACTGATTAACAAATTGGTAATATTTTATATCAATAAAAGAATAATATATATATATATATAATAATATTATTAATATTATTAATATTAATACAAATTATTATGAATATTAATAATAAATATTATATTATTAATTAAATAAATAAATATTTAATAATACACAAATATATATATATATATACGTGTATTTTTGGCTGTGAGAAAGAGGTGTGAACCACGTTGATACTAATATGCTAAATGAAAGAACCATGAATGGTTTCACACATCCTAGAACACATTTAATAAATAAAGATAAATATATCCTTTTTTGATTTTTTAAAATTCTAAAGTCTTTAAAAAGATCCCCCAAGAATTAATATACCTGCACCAATCTAGGGACCTCTGGCCATCCACTTATCTAGATGTTTTTTGTGCTTTTTGGTGAGTCATGGTCTCACTATGTGCTTCAATTTTCCTCTGGATTATGACGTTGTCCCGTTAATGGAATTCTCCATCGGGATGATGCAGTTAAGATTTTTTTTTATAAAAGGAATTTTTGTGACTATTTTCATTCATTTTCCCCTAGAAATGATGGAATCTCAGATTAGATATTCAAACAAGGAAACTCTGCACTAATTTGTGAAAACCATGATCTTATTCTTAATAGGATCAAGAATTGTGAACACTCGATTGTTGCAGAATTTTCTCTTACATTGGGGAACAACCCATGGAAGAAAGTTAACACAGTTAAAAGGATATATGATGCTTGGGGATTCTGAGATTGGAAGTACATTTCCATTGAGAGTGGTTTTTTCAAATTTTATTTCCTTCAGAGGGATTGAAGCGAAAAACATGGGGGCTTGGGCCTATTTATATCAAACTGAGTTTGATATCCCTTTAAAACTGACATATGACTTTGAACAATATTTCTTCTCAATGTTCAATGGCTCTAGTGTGGGTTCACATCTATGGTTTACGTTGGATTTGGTGGAATCTAAAAATTATTTTCAACATTGTTATAGTAATTGGATCACCTATCAAGCCTGGCCAAGAAATAGAGGAATCTTGATTTGGTTTCTTTTCGTATTTCATACATGAAATTAATCATACATCAATCGCTATGGATAATGTCTCTCTATCAACAATGGATTACAAGTTCTAGTTAGATGGTTTATATCAATATGTGCCTCTTTTTGTAGTTGATTCAAAAATCATTGGACATACTAGGAGTAATTGAAAGTAAGAATAATACTAAAACTTCTTTAAAATAAAGGGAAATGCTTCTGTAGATTACAAGAGAATGAATACTATCAATAGTAGAAGTACCCTGGAAAGAGCTCCAAAGGATTGTTCTAATGTAGCGGTTGAAATTTATGGCATGGGGATACATGATGTGTAGATGAAGAATAAATCCTCTACCAATATTGTAGAGGAATCTCCAACCCATCTTGATAAGGATCTAACACTTCCTGAAGCGGGTAACATGGATGTAAGGGGTGTTTCCTCTTACAAGTACATGGTTTTAGTAGCTAATAATCCATCCATTTCAGGACTTGGAGGTACGGTTTCTTTTCTTCTTGTTCCATTGAGTTGTTTTGGAGGAAATAGGGGAAAACTAGATAGGTATTGGAATCTTACTATCCCACGACCTTACATAGGGTTACACAATGTGTACTCCTACATACACATCATATATGTTAACCGTGTATGATGGTATTACATGTTGTATAGTCATGTTGGCAAAGAAAAGGGGAAAACCCAACTACATGTAATGTACTTCCTGGTACATGCTGCGTAGATATATTGGCATGCCCAGGAAAGGAAGTCGGCATAATTCAGCCTCCAAATGAACATTTAAATGATATACACAATGTGTATATGGGATTAAACACTGTGTAGTTTATGTTTTTTTTCTTAAAATTCATATTAGCCTCGTTTTCTATCATTTTGGAAAGAGGAGGAACTGGGTTCATAAGGCAGCAACACCATAAGAGGATTTGGTTCCCGGTTGAGCATCTGAACTCTATTTCGATAATCGTCGGTCTTGTTTGAATCCAATCATTGGGTGCTTGATTAATCTTGATCCATTTTTGGTGGTTTTTTTCCTCAAATGAGTTATTTGTGGTTTATTAGATATCCTTGTTTCATATATCTATACTGTTCTAGCTTGAATTGGAATTCTAGATCGGACGAGGAGAGTCATACTACAACAAGGTTGGTGGTCTTGTGCATATTGCTGAATGTCATGTTGTTTATATTTGTAGGTGGGTAGGGAACCCCTTTTTGAGGTGTCATTTTGTTAGTACTTTGTCCCATGTTAATGAATAAGGATGTTTATGTGATTAATTATATGAATTGAAGCATATTGAGATTGCTTGTTTTGATTATGGGCTACCCCGCGAGAGTGTTTCCCTTGGATAAAAATTGTTGGGCCTTTTTGATCTGGATAATTGTGGTTTGGAAGTTGTTTTCCCTGTTATGGATTGTATTAAATTATTTGGATAATTAAATTCTTACCAATGTAGATTGTTTCCTTGTTAACCATGTAATAGTGTAACTATTTCAGGTGTTTCCTTATGATGAGTTTCTTATTTGTC
The DNA here is from genome assembly GCA_963277665.1 of Viscum album. NCBI lineage: Eukaryota > Viridiplantae > Streptophyta > Magnoliopsida > Santalales > Viscaceae > Viscum > Viscum album. The sequence goes on along the minus strand of OY728153.1, from coordinate 307,783,488 downwards.
GGGCATGGCCCTGTTGAATTATTATGCCTGAGAGAAGAGATTTTTCATACATTTGGGTATGATTTTCTGTGCCTATGGGGTATATTTTGTTATTCTTTTGTGAAATTTCCTATGGAAACATATTTTTTATGTTTGTTTAATTTCTAAGGGAAATATTTTAAACTGAGGTTTGACTATTTTAATGAAATATGTTGTGTCTTCCATTGAAAACACACAATCCTAGATTAGATTGTCATTTTTCTTGATTCATTTTCTACTAAGGCATCATCTATGTTTTCTTGAATAGGGGATTGACTAGCTATGGCCGAATCCCAAGAACTAATGATTCAGTGTAATTGAATTGATTAATGAACATGAATAATATAAATCGAATAAGAATTATAGGATTGTTTTCTTTTGAGTACTTTATAGTATAATACTTTAATTATTATACACTACTAATTCATATAATCAGTGACATATTTGAATAGAAATTTGGCTATTTCCTATTGGGGTTTATTTCTCACACCTAGTTTAGGACATGTTTTTGGGACCAAACAAACTATATTGTTGCAGGTATCAATAGGGGAAGGATCCTTATACAAGTACTTGATTGCTGCTCAGGAGCAGGAGAGATTTGGACCAAGCCAAGGCTTTCGAGGATACTGTGTTTCATTTTTCAATGTTTTGCATTATTATCATATTAAACTTGATATAAGTGTATCTTTTTTTCTCTTCTTTTTTAGAACATGTGACATGCTGCAGCATTTTGATGTTATATGTGTTTTGGTTATCTTCACCTTTCAATCTTCCATTGTTTACTTTTTCTACAAGCAATTTACTACTTCTGCTACTGTTATTATTTAGTCCTCTATGTTACAATCTACCAATGAGGGGATATTTACCCCACTATCACACCCTAGGCCCTAACTACAAGTCGGTAGCCTCTTCTATTTGGAGAAATGCAAATGAGGCCATGTGGCCAACCATGTACGGAGCAACTTGTTGTGGAATCTAGATGCGGGATTTTACAAAGTGGTATCAGATGATTCTGTTCTGGTTTATCTTATTATTTAAAAAATATTATATATTTATAAAAATAAAATTATTTTTGGTAATAAACTATTCCTGGGAGTAGCTACCCTGCGTACAAGGAAAATCAAAATTCCCTCGAATTGACTTGTGATTTTTATATTTTCAGTTATTGCAGTTGATTTGATTTCACTGTTGGATGAAAGACATGTTTCGTGATTTTATTATTGATATTATTCAATTTTTATTTTGTTTCTACCTAATGAGATGAAGTTATTCCATCTCTTGCATAATTTGGGCACTGGTTATAAATCACATTCCATGCATACTTTCTATTATTGTGAATTGGGAAATGATCACCTATCTCAATCAGTAGGAAGTTAGTGGTGCGAGCCACGGTGGTTTGGTATCAGTTTTTGTTAATGTCTCATCCGGCAAGAGGATGCGTCATGTGGAGTCCACTCACAGTGATAATAGAAGCCATAACAGTTCCTTCAGTTTATAGGTGATGTGCTACCTATGTAGAAAGGTTGGGCACAATATACGTTAGTGTTCAAGGGACCCAGTTGAGTGGCGAGTTTTCAACAAGATGGGCCATCTACATTGCTACTTCAGGTCATTTCCACTAGTGGCTATTGAGCAGGGTTTTATAGAGACTATGCATGTAGGAGAATGATAATTATCTTCTCACAAGTTTGGAAACTAGAATACATTAGGGAATTTGGGCCACGATGGTGATTTTGTTCATGGTAGTCATACCCTAAGATCTCACCGACAACAGGAGGGTCATCTCAAGGTAGCCAAGCAGTGTCTCAGGGTTGCAGTGTAGGTCAGACTTATGCAGTGAAATAGAAATAGTAAGAGCTAGATACCAATCCATATACTGTTAGAGATACTATCCTAGCCACCATCTTTTTATCTTCTACACTTTTTGATACTTTTTCTACACATATTTTTATATATGGGGCCATTGTAGAAATCCTTGGGATATGTGATTATAATTCTTCTGATGTTATGAGGCTACACACTCCAGTAAGGATTAGAATGACATGTGTGCGTCAGTGAAAGGATTTCTCTCTTAAGATTGGGGTGGTGTCACATTCCACGGAACAACTATTTCTTAATGACGATAGGCTTATATATAATTCTCAGAATCGACTGCTTGGTTCTTTTTTGAGCCTTTTTTGATTTCAATTATGGTAGTGTGAGTTTCACATCACCATTGGACATAGAGTTTCTACATAAGGGTGAATGGGATGTATAGTTTGCTAAGATTGACCCGAGCATCATGGGTTGGGGGGATGAAATACCAGATTGCGAGTTTATATATGGATGACTAGTGAACATGTCTGGAATATTTCCTTCGAGTGGTTGATCGCTTTAGGGAAATTTTCCCAGAAAACTTATTAGTCTTACATCTAGTCATAGAGGTAGAGTTCCCTATTAATCAAGTTCCAGGAGCCACACCGGTATCCTCTCCTCTTTACATGATGGCTACAATGGAGTTGCAACAGCTGAATATGTAGTTTGAAGATCTGGAAGCTAAGGAGGGTTTTTCCAGCTGAGTATTTTCCCTTGGGGTTCATCTATACTTTTCACAAAGATGGAAGAAGATACCCTTAGGCTATACATGGACAACTGAAAACTGAACCAGTTGATGCTTAAGAATGGTTAACCCTTTTCACAGATAGATGACGTATTTGATCATCTTCAAGGAGCTCTAGTGTTCTCAAATACTGACTTAAGGTCCCAATATCATCAGGTTCATGTTCGACCTGCTGACATACCTCCTATAACCATTCATATTAGGTATGGCCTATCTGAGTACCTTATTATTCCTATTGGTCTCACAAATGTGCTAGAACTTTTTATGGTGATCACGAACCGAGTGTTCCATCCATAACTAGATTATTTTGTGGTGGTTTTCATGAATGATATATTGGTGTATAATCACAATCGTCAGGACCAGGTAAAAAACCATGTGATCATTTTCAATACACAGATAGATCATCAGTTATATGCTAATCTCACAAAATGACACTTTTTGATGAATCATATTCACTTCTTAGTTCACGTCATCTCATAGATAAGAGTATTATTAGACCTAGAGAAGGTGAGATCATTAGTTACCGAGGAGCATCCCAAGATCTTTTTTGAGGTTCAATGTTTCTTAGTTCTAGATGGATATTAAATAAATTTCATATCAGACTTCCCATGATTTGCAGTTCCTCTGATGGTCTTGAAAAATAAGAGTTTGAAGTTTGTGTGGTCAAAATCATGTGAGGCAGCCTTACAATAGATGAAAGGTTATTTGAACTCATTTCCGATAAAGATATTTACAGATCCAATAAAGAGTTATACTATATACTATGATGCATCAGGTATCAGTCTAGGATTAGTACTTATGTAGGGAGATCGAGTTGTTGCATATGGGTCTCGATAGTTCATGCCACATGAGATGAATTACCTAATGCATGATCTCGTGTTAGCAGCATTTGTAGATGAATTGAGCCGTTATATACATTATTTACTGGGAGATCATTGTGTGATGCACACATACCACAAAATAAAAAATACATATTTACTCAGTGGGATTTCAATCTGAGACAACCGAGGTTGGAGGAATACCTTCAGTCGTTCGACATTGAGCTTGCAGATATTTCTGGAAATGGAAATGCACTAGCTGATGCACTGAGCAGCAGGACTAAGATATAGACAGTGCTGGATACCATTAGTGAGTGGAAGCTTATGGAATTGTTATCTGAGAAGCATTTGAAGGTGCATGAACAATAAGGAAAGATTATTCTTTTATCATTAACTATTACATCTACCCAACTGGATCAAGTGAGGATGAGGTAATTATCATATTTTGAAAGCCTAGTTATACTGGAGAGTGTGGCATGCGAAGAACCTCCTCCCAGTTATAAAATAGGCAATGATAATATTTTTCATATCCATGGATGCATTTGGGTTCCAATGGACATACGAGAGGAGATGTTGTGGGATTTTAAAGCCTTTCTATGTGGAGTGCATCTTGATGATCCCAAAATGTATTGGGATTTATAACATCAATATAGGTGTCCAAGAATGAATATAGTAATAACTGGGTTTTTCATTAGGTGATCCACTTATCAGCAGGTGAAGGTGGGACACCAAAAAGAAAAAAGACTTTTGTAACAACTACCCAATCCTATGGAGAAATTTAATGATGTTTAGATGGATTTTTTGAAAGAGTTATCAAGGTTCCCTAGAGGCAATGATGTTGTGTGTGTTGTAGTTAGTAGGCTTACAAAGGTCTCTCTCTTATTGATGATCGAGGAGACCATTGATTTTGATGATCTTGGAAAGATATATATTTATGAGGTGGAACTTCTTCATTTGGTCCCTCGTTCTATCATTTTAGATAGGGATTCCTACTTTACATCTCGTTTATGGATGAGTTTTCATAGGTATTTGGCTACACAAGTGCTTCTGAGAAAATCACACTACCCTCATATCAATGTCAACTTAGTTCTTACGATATAGTTTCTCAAGGAGATGTTGTGAACATGTTTCTTGGATTTTGGGGGATCATGGGAGAAGCATATTCCCCTGGATGAATTTTCCTACAATAATATCTTCCAAGAAACTATAGAAATGGAACCATAAAAGGCTATATATGTTAGTAAATTTCATTCTCCCAAGTTCTATTTAGAGGTAGGAGAGAAAATTATATTGGAAACTCATCTCTTCCATGAGACCACTGAGCATATTCAGTTAATTTAGAAGTAGAACGATACTGTGCAATCCCGTCAAAAAGCATACACTGATCACTAGAGACAACATTTTGTGTTAAAGATTAGGGATCAATTTTTCCATCTTTTCGCGCCGAGGTTGGTACATAAGAGCATCATGAGATACGGTAAGCTTTTAATGAGATACAATGATCTGGTCGAGATTCTTGATAGAGTTGGGTCAGTTTTCTATCGGTTATAGTTACCTCAGAGGTACTGAGCCATGTATGACATATTTTATTTATCTTAGCTACACCGCTATCACTCAGACCTATCTCATGTTTTTCAGCATAATGAAGTTGAACTTCAGGTTGATGCATCCTTTGAGGAGGATTTGATTCGTAAAGTGGGCAGGATCATGGATTTTCTCTAAGGTGGGTAAGTTCTTCTTGTAAAGGTTCTATGGTATCATGACCGAGTACAAGATGAAAATATAGAGAGGGAGGCTGTCATAAGTTCTCATTGGAAGGAGTTATTCTCAAAAAAAATTTCACCGCCCTTTGATTGGGAATTACGGGATTAGTCTCTTTAATGGGGGATGTTTATATGAACTCAGTTTTTACTTGGAGGTACGATTTATTTTATTCTTGTTCCTTTGTGTTTTTTATAGAAACATGAGAAAACTAGACACGTACTAGAATCATATTATACCGTAATCTGACATGTTTTACACAAACTGTACTCCAAAATACATGATGCGTAGGTTGGTTGTGTATGATCGGAGTATGTGTTGTGTAGTCATGTCATCAAAGAAAAAAAGGAAAAACTAACTACACACTGTGTACATACTGGTACATGCCATGTAGTCATGTTGGCAGGCCCTGGAATGAAATTCGGTGGAATTGAGTCACCAAATGAACTGTTGAATGATATACACACTATTTATATAGGCTTAAACACTGTGAAGTTTATGTATCTCGCTTAAAATATAATGTTTTATCATTTTTTATAATCATGTATTGAGGGGGGACTGGGTTCATCAGGCAGCAACACCGAAAGAGGATTTTGTTCCCGGTTGAGTATCTGAACTCTGTTTCTATCATCGTTGGTCAGGTTTGAACCCAATCATTGAGTTCTTGATAACTCATGAGCAAATCATGGTTGTTTTATTCCCAACAATGATATTTAAGGTTGCGTGGATATCCTTGTTTTTTAGATCTATACTATTCTAGATTGAATTTGAAGTTGAGACTGGATGAGGAGAGTCATACTACAACGAGTTAGGTTGTCTCATGCTTATTAGTTAATGTCATGTTTTTTTGAAAGGAATCCATGTTTGGGGTGTCATTTTTTGAGACATTGACCCATGTTAATTCCTATGTATGTTTAGGTGATTATTTATATCAATTGAATCATGATGAGACTACATGTTTGGATTAAGGGCCACCCTGTGGGTGCGTTCCTTTAGATAAAAGTTGATGGGGGATTTTTGGTTTATGATAACCATGGTTATGCCTTTGTTTTTTGTGTTATGGGTTGATTGAAATGAATTGGTTAATTAAATGATCACCAATGTGGATTTTATCCTAGTTAACCATGTAATAATGTAAATATTGCATGTGTTTCCTTATGCTGAACTTCTTATATGTCGGGCTTTGCCTTGTTGATTTATTCTGCCTACGGGAAGAAATTTTTCATTTGTATTGGAATGGTTTTTTGTGCCTGTGGTAAATGTTTTGTTACGCCTATGAGTAATTTCTTATCGAGAAGGATTTGTTATGTCATTGGACTGCATGAGGGAAAGGTTTTGAAATGAGTATTGAATGTTGTAATGACTTATGATTCCTATTCCTATATAAAGGAAAATCGTGGATTCGATTGTAATTTTACTTGATAGATTTTCTAATGAGGTATCTACTATGTTTTCTTGAATAAGGGACTGAATGGCCATGGCCGGATCCAAATAACCAATGTTTCTATGAAATTGAATTTATTAATGAACATGAAGGGTATAAATGGAAAAATACTTGTAAGATGGTTTACTTTGAGAACTTCCTAGTTTAATGATTTCATTATTATACAGTACTATAAAATATAATCACTGACAGATTAACACAAATCATTACTAGTTTTCTATTGGGATTTATTTCTCACACCCTATTTGAGGTAGGTTTGTGGGCCCAAATGGTATATATTGCTAGAGGTGTGTATAGGGGAAATGATTCTTATATATGTACTTTATTTCTTCTTAGGATTAGGAGAGAATGGGACCAAGCCAATGCTTGTGATGCTATTGTGTTTCATTTTTCATTATTGTACCATATTATTTTATTGTACATGAAAGCAACATATCTGGTTTTCACATATTTCTTTGAACATGTGACATGCTGTATAATTATGATTTTACATGCCTTATGGTTATCTTTACCTTTCATTCATTCATTTTTTACTTCATGTACATTTTTTTACTTCTTCCACTACTGTTATTATTTAGTCATATGTGTTACACTCTACTAATGAGGGAATATTTTCCCCACAATCACACCCTAGGACCACACTTCTAGTCAGAATCCTCTTGCATTTATGGAAATGATCTTGGGCCATGTGGCCAACTGGGTATGGGAAACCTTTTAGGGGCATCAGGGAACAATATTTTACAATGCAATATCCAAGTTATAGTTTTGATGCTCAGTATCAGATGAGAAATGCAGATTCTATTGCAGTTGATGCGTGGAGTTATGTCCAAGATGATATCCAAACTGTAGAAGATGAGATTATCCAAAATTTAGTAGATAAAATGATTCCACTATAATATAAAATTTATTATATTCAAATACAATACGAACAAAATTTATATTCTAAATCCCCCCAAAAAAATTCAAAATAGTTACCTATGATGGAATCTAGTCATGTAACACCCCAAGACACGAAAAAAAATTCATTTCAGAATAATTTTAATTTTTTACTTTTTAATTTGTTATGAAATACCATTTTAATCCTATGCTACACAAATCATTTATTTGGTTTTCATTACACACATGGCCCAATTCCCCTAAACCACATTAAATTAATACAATATTATTATTTAATATAATGTATAACGTAGAAACAAAATTATCTACTATGAATATTATTAACTAAATTTTTAATTTTATATATTCAATATAATATTAACATTAATCTTATGTATTTTATAGACATGGTAAAATAAATGATTCCATTTTTCGGATGAATGAAGTAATTTAAAAAATTGATGTTTTTCTGCCTTTTGATAGAGCACCCATTTTAAATCTATTTTTTTAATCTTTCACATTTTATATTTACAAAAATTAACTTCTTTCATTGAAGTAAGATATAAAAAATTACTTTGGATCAATTTTTGATATTTTTATGATATGTTTTATGCTTTCATGAATAGTTAAAATATACTAAATTTTAATTGAAAACAACTATTTTCATCGAAATAATTAATAAGTATAAATTACATTATTTAACAGCTTTAAAGTAAAAAAATAATATATCTTTATCAATTATTAATATTTTGGTCACTTGAATTAATTTGTTTCTGAATATTTAGGTAAAAACATTTCAGTATTTTGTAATGTTTTAACTTTTAAAACACTGTTTTCATTCTAATAATAGGATTAATTTTAAATAAATAACTGAAACTTATATGTTTTGAATTTGAAAAAATGGATGCCAAATTTGAAATCATTCAGTCCAAATTATTTAAATATGACCATTTTATCTTTGGGCATTATGAATATTAATTATTAACTTCTTTTATTACATCTGTTAAGGGTAAATCGTGTAATTAAAAGAACAAATAATATTATAAATAACCTAAAACTAGTCTTAATTTAATTGGGTAAGTGTGTTTTAACTTAAATAATCCTTTTTTATATTTTGGGATGACAATTAGCTGCATGGACGACTCTAATATGTTTATTATACTATATTTAACGAAATTCCTATTTTGTTATACATTCATTTTTAACAACAAAAATATTTTTAATATGGTGTTATATGGGTGATATGGTCTACTTTTAATATGTATTTGAATAAAAAATCTCCATCTACATTATGTATATTTATTTATAATTTTAGGAAATAAATAACTAAATTAAATGGTGAAACAATGATTACATAGTAATGCAGTTATAAATGGAAGAATCAATTAAATGATATTAATAAAGGTATAATAAATACAATTTAAAACATTTTATTCTATAGAAATATTTTTTGAATTATATTGACATTTTAGGGATGCATTAATGATGTTTTTTAATTAATCAAGTTGTTATTATTTTATAAAATGTCAAATAATAAGTAGTGTTAAAATTGGAATTAATGAGATTTTCAAAAAAATACTAAATTATTAAATTATATAATTTTTTTAAAAATCCATAATTCAAAAACATACTAGGATAATGGTAAATATATAATAATGATGGATCATTAGTCATTTCATGGAAATTTTTCGTTGAGAATTACATATATATTATTAAAAATAAATAATGTGACAAAGTGCCACATTCTCATCTCTTATAAGTTAAATAATTTTTTTAGTGACTACCAAAAGATAAATATAATCATGAATATTATATGGAAATATAAAAGCATTATCTTCTTCATATAAATTTTCTATGATTTTTAGGGACAACATAATAACCAAAAAATATGACACAATTGTAAATATGTAATTATTTTGTTAATAGAAATATCAAATGAATGATTTTAAGAATATTAAAATAAATATTATTTTACATTATTTAAGTGATCCATGAATTTTATAAGAGTATATTACATTTTAGGAGTGTATTTATTGGTTTTTTTGAAGTTATATTTCTATTTAGGTTTTATTTAATATAAAATTAATGAATTGTGTCAAAATTGATACTATTAATATTTTATAAAAATAAAATTTTATTAAATTATATAAAAATTATACTTTTTTTAAAAAAACTATTAGATAATTAAAAGAACTAAATAATCATAATGTGGGAATTTATAGAAAATTGACACTATAAAAGTAAATTTTTATATCCATTTACTATTTAGAATATTATAACCATAATTAAAAATAAATTTATTAAATAAGGGTAAATAAAAATGATAAGGTTTAAAATAAATTCAAAACATTTATAAATTTAATTAGATGAGATTATTTCAACCCATAATCATCTTAGCATATAAATAATTAACTTTGGATCCATTTAGAGTAGATAATTAATTTATATTAATTTAATATTTTGATAATTTTGTAAACTGCCACTTACCTCAGTTATAAAGGGAAAATCTCCTTATCCTATATTAACACCCATAAATCCATCTTATTTGGACAAAACCAACCAAATTATCCTCAAAACATCCCTAAAATCATCCTAAAAACCTTAATTTGGGCATAAATCAAACCTAATGAGTCCTTTTGATCAAATCAAAAGAAGATACCCAAAATAGTGTTAATTGTTTTATCAACTATTTCTATGTTTTGATCTTATTCTACATATTATTACTCTGTTTTACTAAAAAAAATTAATAAATCTATTATCATATTACTGTTTAGATTTTATTTCAATAATCATATAACCACATACCTCTTTTTATCTATCTTACGAATAAAAATGACACTATGGGTGTGTATGTATAGCTTACCATATCCACACTGTGGTTTAATTTGTTATTTGACACAAAATTAATTTGGATGGGTATAAAAATCTGTATAATGGATATCAATAATGAATATAAATGATAATTATTCATTATAGTTAATATTCCTTCCAATTTCTTACCATTTAACAATAAAGGGAATGATATTGTCACTCGTTCCTACATACGACCCACTCTCTCCATGATGCAGTGAGATTCATTCTCCATATTTACTATTCAAGAATGATTATAAAATTTATATTATTATTAAAAATAATAATTATGAACATAATATCATTATGGATATTAATAAAGTACATCTTATTCATAAAAACATGATTAACATGAAAAAACTGGAATATGAAAATGAATCAGTTAACACCTGAAACAGCATTAATACTGAAATATTATTAACAAAATGATATATGAGGATCATATATGATATCATAAATATGGATATGGTTTTGTTGGATTTTAATAATATACTTTTACAATTTCATAGGAGGTAAACACACCCTTTATTAAAAAACTTACATGGTAAATGTTAATTTTACAATCTCATTTTTATCCGAGGTTGTTTATACATAAGTATCTACTAGGAAATATTTATCATCTATGTGAATAATTATTAAAAATGAATTTAAAAATATTATTAAAAATTTTATAAGTTCATTTTTACCCATGTTTGTCTTTTTATAAAATTTTTGGAATGGAAATTTTATATTGTTTTCCATGCAAGGTACTTTAAGACTTTTTCAACAAATTAAGGATGGAAGGCTTGTTAAATTATGTGGCGTGATGAGGAACGTTTTTCCATTATGACACCTTAATGATTGAATGCTTCCCTAAAAACTTTACCGAGTTATTTTTAAAAGAAATGTTTTATTTTATATTTGAGTTACTTTTAAATGATTTCAAAGTAAAATAATGATATTTCTCTAAAGGAGTATTAATGATTTTATTAGTTTATTTTAATCAATATCAACATCTTATGATCGGTTTATGACCAAATTGAATCTGATTTATTAAGATAGTATATATAATATTTTATTGAGGTGTTTATGAAATGTTTGAATGTGAATATTGTATTTTAATATCATTCATTGTTTAGGTTTAATAAATTTACATTTCATATGATATTTGTAATATGATTGTTTATGTTGGTTATGTTTTAGATTTTTTAGAAGAGGAATTCATTTTAATTAATATGTGATGGATGAGGACGGATATACCCTCTAGATGAATCGGTAGGTGCCTTGAGACAAATTAGTGTCTTGGAAAACGGCCTTGCTGGTATAATTATTTATGGTATTGGAACAAGGCCTTGACAGTATGGTTTTGATGTCTCCTATTATGCATTCCCTCAGTATAATATTACTTATTGTTAATGCATGTGATTATTCGACAAGTAGAATATCTATATTAATGTTTAAATGAAATTATTTTATTTATTATTTCTATATTGTGTTAAAATTTATATTTAAAAAGTCTTTTGTTTTAGTTATATACTCGTCTTAATGTTTATGATTATAAATGAAAGCTTCTACTGTATTTTTTTCCCTAACTGAGAAACTAAGCTGACCCCTTCTTATATTTTATTTTCAAAGGATGAAAAGAAGTTTATTATGATTGATATATAGGGTTAATCTAACACAATAATATTGTTTTTGAAGAATTATATATGTTTTATATTAGGTTTTTCATTTTAAAGAAAAATACATGTATGTAATCTATTTTCCAAGACTACTTAACTAATTGTTTTTTTGGGATGTGATTCATTGTAATCATACTAATGTATTAAAGGAAGGGAGAATGTAACAGCCCAAGACATTAAAATATTTTCCTTTATGAATAATTATAATTTTGTTTTTTATTTTTTTTACACAACACCATGTTAGGTTTACACTACACCCAATAATGAGTTGTCTTGCATTACACGCAAGTCCCAGTTCGACCGAACAATATTATACTAATAAGATTCTATTATTTAATATAATATATAACCTATAAGTTAAATTAGTGGGTAGGAATATAAATAAAACCATTTGGAATTTTATATATTCCACATAACAATAACATTAATCTTATGTATTATCTATACATGATATCTGATATGTTTCCAATTTTTTGGATAAAATAAGTATTTTCCAAAAAATGAAGTTTTTCCAACTTTAAATGGAACACCAATTTTAAATATAGTTTTGAAAATTTTATATATTATATTTAAAAAATTAAATATTTATTTGGAAGAGGTATATGAAAATATAATTTTTATTAATTTTTCATATTTCACTAATAATTATTATGTTTTGATGAATATTAAAAATATAATAAATTTTAATTGAAAAAAACTTTTTCCATCAACATAATTTATTGGGATAGCTTATATTATTTAATTCTTTTAAAGTAAAAATAATGTTTATTTTTATCAGTTAATATGATTTTGGTCATTAGCAATAATTTTACCATGAATTTTGATGTAAAAATATTTCAATCATTTAGAATATTATGACTTTTTAAAACATATTTTTCATTCTAAAAATGAGATTAATTTTAAATTAAGTAATGAAAGTTATGTGTTTTGAAATTTTAAAAATATATTCTATATTTTGAATTGTTGAGTCAAAATTATGTAAACAGGTTTCTTTTATTTTTGGGCATTATGAATTGTAATTTTAATAACGTATTTTATTATCATGGTTAAAGGAAAATATTGTAATTAAATGTAAAAATAATATTATAGTTACCCTAAAACTTGTAATAATATTATTGGTTACGTTTTTATAGACCAAAATAATCCATGGGTCAATTTTTGGCCTACTTGGGGACATTTTTATGAAATTAATATATTTATAAAGATATATTTAATGAAAATCTAATTTTGTTATACTTTTGTTTTTAACAAGTACAATAATTTAAATATGAGGTTATATGGGTGATATGGTTGAAAATAAAGAGTAATTATAGATAAAAATATTCTTATCTAAATTTTGTAAATTTATAAATAATTTTCTAATATAAATAATTAAAATAATTAGGGACCCAATGATTAGGATATAATTGATCAATTAAAGGAGGAATCAATTAATGATATGAATAATAATAAAATAAATATAATTTCAAACATTTTATTCCATAATTGTTTTTGGATGGTATTGAAATATTTGGTATGATTATGTTATGTTTTTAGAAAGAAGCATGATTTTATTATTTTATTAAAAGTCAAATAATAAATAGTTTCAAAATTGACTTAAATTTTATTTTAAAATAAATAACAATTTATTATTTGATATAAATTTTATAAATATTTATAATATAACAAAATTACTAGTTTAATTTTAAATATATCATAATTATTGATTTTGAATCACTTAATAGACTATTTTCTATGAAAACGAAATAGATATTATTAACATTAATGAATGTGACAAAGTGTCACACTCTCAGTTCTTATATGTTAAACAATTCTAATACATGGATTAGCTAGAGATTAATTTTTTCAGGACCCATCCTCGGGACCCGTACCGTGACTACCCCAAGCTCGCCTCCCATAGGCCAGGGGCTGGCGACGAGAACCAAGGCGTAAATCCTGAAAAAAGGGGGAAGACATTGCTTTTAGAAAGAAAAAAAACACCACAGAGTAAGCAAGCAGAAGTAAACACTAAGTAAAACTGGGTACAATAGTAAGTGCGGAAAGTAAATGGGCCAGAATACAAACCCAAACTGAAAGTAAAGTACAACTGGAAAGAAAGTACATCAACTGAATGTAAAGCAGCAATGTCGAGCCGTCCACTGGAAGTCCCACCTGAATGGTGGGTACAAATAGCCTCCTCAGCTCCTCGGGTCCAGCCGTCCGATCCATGTACGTCCCACCCAGTGGTCCACCTCTAGGTACTGACTTGATCCACAAGCCTCAACCACGATCAGAGCTGTCTGTCGTCTGTATCCAACACAACGTAATGCAGGAATAGCCTGTGCAGGGGTGAGTATACGCTACTCAGTAGGGACCCCGAGACCCCCAAAGGTCTCCCAGTATCCACAAAGGATAATCCAAAAATTAAAGATACAATCACAAAGTAAAGTCCAACATGGCTTAGGTATATTCCCATACATATACCTAAGTCATCAATTCCAGTTCGGCTCCAACATCCGAGCCCAAGTTTGATCATGTCCACATAGGATAGCACAAACCAATCCACACAGGATTACACAACCCAATCCACATAGGAAAGCAAGTCAAATCATATCGAAGATAATGATTGGAAGAGAAGACTCTACTCAAACATGTATCCTTATTCATAAGGTGATAGAGATGATCAGATGTAGCCACTGATTAATCTAATTTGTGACCCACGTAGGATACTAGACCAGCTAAGCTGTCAGACCCACATAGGATACAGACCGGCTACTCTGCTAGACCCACGTAGGATACAAGAACATAGTCAAACACTGCCATACCCATGTAGGACAGAAGAATAGTAGTAATATTCGTCGAACCCACGGAGGATTTCAATACGGTCGTCATCGCTGCCGAACCCATGGAGGATTTCAGTGCAGTCTTCATCGCTGCCGAAGCCATAGAGGATTTCAGTGCAGTCGTCATCATTGTCGTAGTCGCAGCCAGCTCTAGGGTTCCCGCAGACAGCATGCTCAATTCCGGGAGGATACGCTCCACGAGCCAATGGGTTTCGATACATCAACTGACACTTATTCCGAAGTTGATGTATTCCAATGTTCCGTCTTGACAAAAGAAACTCAACGTGACAGACAGCGCGTCAATCGGACGCCCGGTCTGAGAGTTATTGGCTTTTTCGTTCCAGGGGCCCGGTTGGTTATTAAGTCAAAACCAACCCGACCACACTCCAATTTCATCGAAACCTTGAGCGGAGAAAACCAAAAGGTCCATCTCACAAAGAGGAATCCAACAAAGTTGACGGCACGTCAATCCGATGTCCAGAGCTCAAGTTGTAAGTGTTTCCGCTCCGAGGGCCCGGTTGGTTTCGTGTTCGAACCATCCCAGCTGTACCCAAAGTTCTCCGAAACCTTGAGTGTAATATACAAAAACGACCGCCTCGATCCAAGGATCGCATCTCAACTGACAATGCATCTATCAGAGGTCCGTAGCCCATGTTACGTGCATTTAAACGAACATGTCCAGTTTTATGGGGTTTTGGGCCCGGACCGACCCGGCCTAAGACCCCATGGGTCGGCCCGAACCGGGTCGAACCGACCCAGGTCCGGGTCCGGCCCGACCTGGGCGGCTCGACCCGGTTCGGCCGGTCCGGCCTTGGCGGTCTGTTTGCATGGCGCTGGTGTGGCCCGCGGGGCCAGCTCGGCGCTGGCCGAACTATTACGGAAGGGGGGGGGGGGGGGGGGGGGGCGCTGCCCCACTGTTTTGAAACAGCGGCCCCCACGTGGGGGCCACTCCTTTACCAGCCGGGGGTTACGACCCCCGGCTCCTCCAAACAGCCGGCCCTGCTGGCCGGCCAGTGCCGCCGCCGTGGGACCCCGCGGTCCCACTCCTCTGAGGCACCGGAGGCCGTCGGTTCCGGCCCCCACTCCCTGCTCTGTTGCGGCCAATGTTTGTGGCCTTGGTCTGACCGGCGCGGCACGACGGTTCCGTTCCCCTCTGCCGCAGCCTCGCTCCGGCAGCGGCCCCGATCTGGCCGCGACCCCTTTGAGGTTCTCTGGCACGGCGTGACGGCTCCACGCCCCTTCGCCGTGACACAACTCCGGCCGCGGTTTCGTTCGGCTTCAACGGCGCGACGCGACGACGCTGTGCTTCTTCGCCGCATTCCTCCATGTTTCTGCACGGTGACGTTTCACTGCACCGCCTTCTTTTGAGCTGCAACAACCACAAAAACAAAGGGGGAGGAGGGTCGACTGTGTTCATGCGGTCCAACCTCCTCCTGTTAAGTTGATAACAAGCATCCGAAAATAAAATACAAAGAATGTCAAAGAATATTCATGAACAAAATCAAACCCCTACCTCATTAATGAGTTGATGATCGATGAGTGTTGCGGAAAGTGGCCTCGCGGGGTGTGGCTACGTACACGTTGACGGAGATTGTCCAAGGTGAAACAACGTCTCCCTTTCTTT
Source organism: Viscum album (assembly GCA_963277665.1). NCBI lineage: Eukaryota > Viridiplantae > Streptophyta > Magnoliopsida > Santalales > Viscaceae > Viscum > Viscum album. The sequence goes on along the minus strand of OY728153.1, from coordinate 307,767,015 downwards.
GACGCAGAAAAAAGATAGAAGGAAGGAACGTCCGTGTTCTTCGCGTTCTTCAAGGAGGTTGATGGTGTTTTTCGATGGTAGAATTCTTCCTCTCTCAACAAAACAAGCAACCAAAATAAAATAAAGCTTAAGCCTTATTTTATTAATTTTTCCAACACTTTTAAAATTCATACATTCAATAATTAATTCACTTCATTTAATTAAAATTTACTTGTAAAAATTAATTGAAGTGATAAGTTGGGAACATTAATGACAAAGAGGTTTTAAAAAGTCGTTAAGGAAAACTGAAAAGGTGGGGGCTCTTGTGGGCCCCGCCTCATCTGAAATCCTCTCAAGCAGATTTAGAACATAAATGGTTCCCACCCCAACTCCCTCCCATGGGCTAAACCACTTAATAATGTGGAATAAAAATGGTAACACGATTTTTATTGGACTTTAAACATAATCCTTTTTTAAAACAACTAAACCCAAGAAAACGCAACTCTAGAAAAGGTGTTACTATGAAATTACAGGTGTTGTAGTTTCATCGGTGCCCTCAGATTTTGATTCTGAACACCAGTTCAAAAGTTAGAAAAACTCGCTCGTTCGTTAACTTAACGTACCAGAGCTAAACTTCAGAAATTGATTCGTGGCACACTGGTACTTGGAATTAGGTGTCGTCAGAAACTGTGTTCTTATAAAATCCCAATGAAAATTAAGAATAAATTTCCCTTGAAATTTATGGGTCTTTACATTACTCCCACCTCAGGGCTTTACGTCCCTATAAAGATACATCACAAACTAGGGGAACAAATGAGGGCACTGAGCACGCATCTGAGCATCCCGCTCCCAAGTTCTCTCCTAGAGGTTTCTGTGCTGCCATCTGATGCGCACTAGAGGAATCGACCGGCCACGTAGGACCCGCTCCTGTCGATCCTCGATCTCCACCAGGACCTCCTTAAATGTCGCCCCATCGTCAATGTCCAACTCCCCATGGTCGATGATATGCATCGGGTCATGCACGTATCTCCTCAGCTGTGATACGTTGAAGATGTTGTGCACCCAGTGCAACTGAGGTGGTAAAGCCAGGCGATAAGCCACCTCGCATATCCTTCTAAGAACCTGGAACGGTTCGATTAAGCGCGGAGATAACTTTCTGCCTCAGAAAAATCTCCATAATCTACATCGAGGTGAGACCCGCAAGAAGACATGGTCGCCATCCTCAAACTCTAGTGGTCTCAAACTCTTATCAGCATAAGACTTCTGTCGGCTCTGAGCTATCTCCATCTGCTCTTGGATGACCTGGACCATCATTGTCATGGCCTAGACCATCTCTGGTCCCACAAGTGCTGACTCCCCAGGGTCTGTCCAACATAGAGGTGATCTACAAGGTCGGTTGTACAATTCCTCGTATGGTGCCATCCCGATGGTGGAGTCGTAACTTTTGTTGTACGCGAACTCTAACAAGGGTAGGTGGTCCTCCCAACTGTGACCAAAGTCGAGGACACATGAACGAAGCATGTCCTCGAGAGTCTGAATGGTCCTCTTTGTCTAACCATCCGTCTGAGGGTGAAAGGTGGTGCTTAGATGTAGCTGCGTCCTAAATTCCTCCTACAACCCCTTCCAAAGCCGGGAAGTAAAATAAGGATCTTGATTGGAGACGATAGATTATGGAACACCATGAAGCCGTACATTCTCCTGGATGTAGAGACGTCCCAAGCTCTCTACTGAGCCCTGCTCTCTGATGGGTAAGAAGTGAGACGACTTGGTGAGTCGGTCGACAATCACCCAAATGGTGGCGTGACCTCTAGAAGTATGTGGGAGTCCAGTCACGATGTCCATAGATATTGCGTCCCACTTCCACTCCGGGATCTCGAAGGGCTGCACCAAACCTACTAGTACCTGGTGCTCCGCCTTCACCTGCTGGCAGGTGAGGCATCGAGAAACGAACTCAGCTACAACCTTCATCATACCCGGCCACCAGTTATTTCATTTGAGATCCTGGTATATATTCGCCACTCCTGGATGTACTACTAAAGGGGAAGTGTGAAACTCCCTCAGCACCTCCTCCTGTAAAGCAGCTGGTACCATGGTAAGTCCTCTGAAAAGGACATTGTGCTCTCCTCCTATAGGGAATCCATCAGGTGCCTATCCTAAGGATATATGTGCATGTCGCGTCTCACAGACAGCGTCCCCAAGCTGTGCCTACTTGACCCACTGCAGTAGTAGAGGAGTGACTGTGAGTGATTGAAGAAAGGCTGCTCCATCTCTATCCAAGAAGGATATCTGCAAAGCTACTAGCTGCTCAGTCACCTCCCCAAGTAGATGAATTCCCATCCTTCTTCTATGAGCATCGGATACTACGTTTCCCTTTCCAGTAGTATAGACTATCTCAAAGTCATAGTCCTAGAGGTACTCGAGCCATTGCCACTGTCTCAGGTTAATGTCCTTCTGTGAGAAGATGTATCTGAGACTGTGGTGGTCATAGTAGTTTGTAAAGCACTCGCCCATAAGATAGTGTCTCCCCATCTTCAGAGCGAAGACCACTGCTGCTAACTCCTGGTCATGGGTAGCGTAGTTCTGCTCATACTGCCTCAACTGACGTGATCCATATGCGATCAATGCCCGGTCGTGAATTAGGAAACATCCAAGTCCGGTCCCTAATGCATCACAGTAGACTATGTACACTACTCCCTCCTCTGGTAGACTCAAGATAGGTGCACTGGTCAACCTCTGTCTCAGCTCATGGAAGCTCTGGTGGCATCTGTCTGACCATAGGAATGGTTTCCCCTTCTTCATCAAAGCTGAGAGCAGTACCGAAACTCTGGAGAATATGGCACAAACCTCTGGTAGTACCGTACTATCCCCAAGAAACTCTGCACCTCCGTCACGCTCCTGGGAGGATCCCAAGCTAGCACTGCCTTAATCGTCACATGATCCATAGAAAATCTAGCCTCAGAGATGACGTTTCCCAAGAAGTGGACCTCGTGTATCCAGAACTGACACTTCGAGTGCTTACTGTAAAGATGGTGCTCTCAGAGTGTGTCTAGTACAACCCGCAAGTGGTAGGCGTGCTCCTCCTTAGTGGTCGAGTAAATCAAAATGTCGTTGACAAAGACCACGACAAATTGATCGAGGTATGGCTGAAATATTCTGTTCATGAGACCCATGAACACTGCTGGAGAATTGGTTACGCTGAAAGGCATAACCAAGAACTCATTGTGGACATACCGACATCTGAAGGCCTTCTTCTATATGTCCTCGTCCCGAACTCTGAGCTGATGATAGCCTCACCTAAGGTCTATCTTCAAGAACCACCTTCCTCCCTTGAGATAATCGAAGAGGTCATCAATTCTTGGAAGTTGATACTTTTTCTTCACAGTCACCTGGTTTAGGTGACGGTAATCGACACACAGTCACAATCTCCCATCCGCCTTCATGGCGAACAAAATCGGGGATGCCCATGGTGAAACACTAGGTCGGAAGAATCCCTTGCTCAGCAAGTCCTCTTGCTATACCTGTAGCTCTCGAAGCTCAGTGGGACCCATCTGATATGCTGGGGTGGATATCGGGGCTATCCAGGGATACATGTCAATATAAAAGTATACCTCTCTGCGAGGAGGTAGTCTTGGAACGTCGTCACGAAAAACGTCCACATACTGATCCACCACTACAGGAATACTCGGACTCCACACATCAATTGCTGCTAGGATGAGGCTAGACAACTGATAAGTGATCGGCTATCCTCTCCTCTGCATGAGTCCATCCTGCGCTACAAAGGATCCCTTCTTTCCGGTGAAGGTGAACCTGCTCCCATCGGTGTGGACACTCCGCACCTTGCGCCTAATACAGTCAATCTGAGCATGGACTGTAGATAATCAATCCATTCCCATGATGACGTCGTAAGGCCTCAATGCCTCTTCAAGAAGATCCCATCCGAAGATCTCGCCTCCTAGAGTAAGCTCACACTACCGGCACTAATGCGTAATTGTCGAGTCTGCTCCCGTAGGAGTCTCTAGCCATAAGGATTGAGCCAACGACTCAGTCGGAATCTCCGAGCTCCGAACAAGGGTAGCGAAAATAAAACAACTACTCGCTCCTGTGTCTTTTAGAACTGCATCAAGGGTGGAGTAGACACAGATAGTAGCTCAAATAATCTCTAGTGTACCATGGTCATAGGCCTCCGCTGCCTGAAGATGAGCATGTCTCTGCCCGCCAGCTCCCTGTGGTCAAGCTGAACCTCCTGGTGGTGGTGGTGGTAAAGTCTCCAAGCTTCGCCCACCACCTGATGCTCAGCCAGCTCCCCTACCTCGTCTACTTGCTCCCTGCGGACCGCCACGGTCGAACCTATACCTCTTCCTGGGTGGCCCCTGAACCGTCTGCTGCTCCTCTGCATGGTGGGTCGTGCATTCAAAAGCCATGTGGCCCTGCCCACCGCATGCGTAGCACTGTCTGCTCCTCGAAAGGCTGGCTCTGCACCGGGTGCCCCACACCTCTGAGCCAGTGTCCTGAGGTTGTCCAACTGATGGTCTGGTCCACCTAGACCCCTGTGACGTCCGTCGACTGCCAGCTGCTGACGACTCTGCTTCGTGCCGCCCTGCGGTAGGTATTGCTGCTGGAGTAGGATTAGAAATAAAGATCTCTATGAGAAGACATCGCTCCAGTACTCCTACCTATTTCGGAATGCTGAAGGAGATCATTGATGCCCTGATCTCATGCCTCAATCCCTTCTCAAAGGTCCGGTCCCGGAAGAATGGGTCTCGTAGCATGTTAGTCGAATAGCGTGAGAGATTGGTAAATCTGGCCAAGTATTGGGCAACCGTCATGCTGCCCTACCGCAGCTGTAGTATCTCATGGATGTGCACCGCATGGAGGGTGGATAGGACGAACTCTGAGCGGAAGAGGCTCTCAAAGTATAACTAGAAGAGTTATACCTCATCGTGCACCTGGAGCATCAAGCTCCACCATCTGCCTACTGGCGCGTGCAGGAGGCTCGCTGCAAGGATCACCATGAGGTCAACTGGTGTCCCCAATGACCTGAAAACTCGCACAACCGCCTCCAGCAAATCCTCGGCTTCCTGAGGGACTGTCTCCCAGCGGAACCTGGGCGGTATCTGACGCTGAAACTCATGCATTTCACTAAGGCGACGTGCACTCTAAGCGGTTGGGGCTGGTGGAATCAGTGGCTCGGCGGGTAGAGGTACCGCCGGTGCCTCCGCTGAAAAAGGGCCCTGCACCGAGGCCTCATCGCTCGGTGGGCTGTTGTCTCACACAAAGCTCGGAACCCTGGCTGGATACCGTCATGGGGCCATCCTGAAAGGAAACAGGTGCACCATGGTCAAAACAGTATACCTGGTGAGATGACACAATGTAATCACAAAGAAAACTTTTGAAACACACATTCAATCAATGTTTTCGTGCATTGAGTCGGAAATCAGAAGTCAGGGTCCTGGTGTACAGATACGTCGGCCGCCGCACCGACGTTGGACTCCCTGGACTGATAAACACACTCAAAACCTTTAACACTATTACTTCACATAGAATAAAGATCAGAGTCCTGAGTTATGTGGTAGAACCGAATAGCTCTGATACCAATTTTTCACGACCCGTGCCTTGACTACCCCAAGCCCGCCTCCCATAGGCCAGGGGCTTGTGACTAGAACCAAGGTATAAATCCTGAAAAAAGGGGGAAGTCATTTCCTTTATAAAGTAAAGAAACACCATAGAGTAAGCAAGCAGAAGTAAACACTAAGTAAAACTGGGTACAATATTTAGTGTGGAAAGTAAATGGGCCAGAATACAAACCCAAACTAAAAGTAAAGTACAACTGGAAACGATGTACAGAAACAGAAAGTATAGCAGAAACGTCGAGCCGTCCACTTGAAGTCCCACCTGTAGGGTGGGTACAGAGAGCCTCCTCAGCTCCTCGGGTCCAGCCGTCCGCTCTATGTACGTCCCGTCCAGTGGTCTACCTCCAGGTATCGACTTGCTCTACAAGCCTCAACCACGATCATCGCTGCCCATCGTCTGCATCCAACACAACGTAGTACGGGCATAGCCCGTGCAAGGGTGAGTGTACGCTACTCAGTAGGGACCCCGAGACCCCCGAAGGTCTCCCAGTATCCACAAAGGATAATCCACAAAGGAACGATACAATCACGAAGTAACATCCAACACTACTTAGGTATATGCCAATACATATACCTATGTCATCAATTCCAATTCGACTCCAACATCTGAGCCCAAGTTCGATCATGTCCACACAGGATAGCACAAACCAATCCACCCAGGATAATACAACCTAATCCACATAGGAAAGCAAATCAAATCATATAGAAGATAATGATTGGAAGACAAGACTCATCTCACACAGGTATACTTCTTTGTAAGGTGATAGAGATGATCAGATGTAGCCACTGATTCATCTAAGCAAGGACCCATATAGGATACTAGACCAGCTAAGCTGTCGAACCCACATAGGATACAGACCAGCTACTCTGCCAGACCCACGTAGGATACCAGAACATAGTCAAACACTGCCATCGCGGGACCCCGCGGTCCTACTCCTCCGAGGCACCAACGGCCGGCGGTTTCGGCTTCCACTCCCTACTACACCGCGACCTCAGGCCATGACCTTGGTCCGACCGGCATGGCGCGACGGCGTCACGCCCCTCTGACGCGACCTCACTCCGGCTGCGGCCCCTTTGAGGTTCTCCAGCACGGCGAGATGGCGCTGCGCCCCTTCGCCGAGGCCCAACTCCGGCCGCGGTTTTGTTCGGCCTCAACGGCGCCGCGCTTCTTCGCCGCATTCCTCCTGGTTTCTATGTGGTGACGTTGCACCACGCCGCCTTTTTTCGATCCGCAATAAACAAAACAACAAATGGGGAGGTGGTCTGGCCATGTTCATGCGGTCCGACCTCCTCCCGTTAAGTTGATAACAAGCGGCCCAAAATAAAAGACGAAGAACATCAAAGAATATTCACTTACAAAATCAAACCCCTACCTCGTTAACGAGTTGAAGATCGATGGGCGTTGCGGAATGTGGCATCGTGGGGTGTGGCTTTGTACACGTTGACAGAGATTGTCCAAGGTGAAATGACGTCTCCCTTCATTTAACGCGGAAAAAAGAAATAAGGAAGGTGTGTCAGTGTTCTTCACGTTCTTCAAGGCGGATGATGATGTTCTTTGATGGAATAACTCTCCCTCTCACGACACAACGAAGCAACCAAAATAAAATAAGGCTTAAGACTTATTTTATTACTTTCTCCAACACTTTTAAAATTCAAACATTCAATAATTAAATCACTTCATTTAATTAAACTTAACATGTCAATATTTATTGAAGTGGTAAGTTGGAAACATTAATGAAAAAGAGGTTTTCGAAAAGGAGTTAGGGAAAAATGAAAAGGTGGGGGCTCGTGTGGGCCCCACCTCATCTTAAATCCTCTCAAGGGGATTTAGAACATCAGTGGGTCCCACCCCAACTCCCTCACATGGGCTAAACGACTTAAGAATGTGGAATAAAAAGTGTAACACAATTTTTATTTCACTTTAAACTTAATTCTTTTTTTAAACAACTAAACTCGAGCAAACAAAACTCTAGAAAAGGTGTTCCTAAGTAATTACCAGCGCTGTTGTTTCATCGGTGCCCTCAGATTTCGATTCCGAGCACCGGTTCAAAAGTTAGAAAAACCCGCTCGTTCGTTCACTGAACATACCCGAGCTAAAATTTGGAAATTGATTCCAGGAACACTGGGCCTCAGAATCAGGTGCCGTATGAAACTGTGTACTCGTAAAATCCCAAAGAAAATTAATAAAAAATTTCCCTTTAAATTTATGGGTCTTTACAAATTTGATCATGAAAATTATATATAACTATAATATCATTATATTCATTGTTGTAATTAATTTATAAAGTTTAGAGACTAAATAATAACCATAAGTAATGATAAAATACCAAAGAAGTAATTATTTTATTAATTGAAATATCAAATTAATGATTGTAAAAAATAATAAAATAAATTCAATTTGACACAATTTCAGTTATCCAAGATTCATTTATGGTACTTTTACATGTTATAAGAATATTAAATTTATTGGTTCAAAGTTATATTTCAGTTTGGATTTGATTAAATTTTAAATTAATCAATAGTGTCAAAATTGACACTATTGGTACTTTGTACAAATAAAAATTATTAAATTATTTAAAAATCATTAAGATAATTAAAACTAAAAACATGATAATTATAAGATATAAAATATTATAAATGTTCTATTTATGATAAATTTACTCCATAAAAGTAAATATTTATAACTGTTTAATATAAATAATATTATTAGAACAATTATAATTAAACAGATTAAATAAGGATAAATCAAAATGATAAGGTTTAAAAAAATGTGTAAATTTTAAAGGATAAGAGTATATAAACCCATAATAAATTTATATTTTAAATAATTCACTTTGGATCCATTTATAGTTGAAAATAAATATATATTAATTTAATATTATTGATAATTTTTTAATATGCCCCTTACCTTTCTTAAAAAATGGAACCTCTCATTCTGTGTTATTAAAAACACTAAATACATTTGGATTAGACAAAATCTAACCAATTAAACTACCAACTCCCCTAACATCATCCAACAGGCCATAATCTGGTATGAAAGCCACCCTACAAAGTCTTTTTGTTCTAATCAAAATGAGATACTTGAAAAAGAGGTAACTGTGAAATCAACTATTTCAAAGTTCATTTTCTTATTCTACATCATATTACTATGTTTTTCCCAAAATAAATTAATAAATATAGTATCTTATACATGCATATTTTTTATTATAATTATGATACAACCATATTGATCCTTTTATCTACCCTATGAATAATAATATCCCCATTTGTGCATAAGTACAACATACCATCTCCACAATGTGGTGGAATTTGTTATTGAAAATTGAATTATTTTGGATGGGTTTAATTATCTGTATAATGGATATAAATAATTAATAAAAAATTATAATTATTATTTATAATTAATATACCATCCACTTCTATACAATTTAACCGTAGAAAAAATGATACAGTCACTCGTGTGTACGTACGACCATCCGTCTCCACGACACGGTGCGATTCATTATCCACGATAACCATTAGTGAATTATTATAATATTTCTATGATAAGTAAACATGATAATTATGATTTTAATGTCATTATGTACATGAATAGAATAGATCTTATATAGAAAAAATATGACATATATAAAAAAACAGGAATGGGAAAACGAAGCAGTTAATAACTGAAATAACAGTAATATTGAAATGATATTAACTAAACAATATAATAGGATCATATATTATATAATAAATATGGATATTGTTCTATTATAATTTAATGGAATAATTTAACCATTATACATTAGGTTAACTCACTCTCGACTAAAGGAAGGTATAACGAAAGGGTTAATTTTACTATCTCATTATTAGCTGAGTTTATTTATACGTGAGTATCAACTGGGAAACATTTATCTTCCCTATCACTTTTTCTTAAAAATGTATTTCAAAATAATATTGAAAATTTTATAAATTCAATTTTACCTATGTTTGACTTCTTATAATGTTTTTAAAAGAAATATTTCCATTTTATTATAAACAATGTACTTTTTACCCTTTTTGGAAAATTAAGGAAATAATGTTTTTTTAACATATACGGTGTGAGTGGATATTTTCTACCATTATGATTCCTTAAATGTTTGAATATTCAATTACATGATTAATAGTTTATTTAAATTTTTTTTACAATTGGTTGACTTTTAAATGATTTCAATGTAAAAATGGGATATTTCTGTCAATTTTTTTATTTATTTAGTTAGTTTATTTTCATTTATGTCAAAATCATTTGTTGGATTTTATGGTCATTTGAATATGAATTATTGTGATACAATCTACCATATTTTATTGAACTGTTTTTGATATATTTAAATATGGATGTTCCATTTTTATTCCATTCAAGGTTGATGGTCAATGATTTATGATGCATAAATTTAGGTTATATTCTATACCATATTTAATGCCATACAATGTATATAACTGTATAAGATAATTCAGTATATTACCGATTATAAAAATGGTTCCTAGAAGAAGGACTGATAACTCCACCAATACACATGATACAAAGACTAACAAGGATCATATAATTCATTGTCTTAATCTTACATTTCGAAGAGAAATATTCTCCCATGTATTCTCATCATATGAGGAAATAATATCGTGTGTTAATAATATAATTAAAGAAATATCTGTGTCCTATGGATTTGAAGGGAATAAAGAGAAGATGAGGATGTGAGTAAAAAATATGGATAAATGGAAGAAGGGAACTAATGATTTTCCGGCATTTGAAAACTTTGGAAAGAATCACTAAGGTAAATGATTGAAGGTAAAGTGAGTTTGAAATAATTTTAGATAAAAAGGACACCATGTTCTTGATTTCAAGGGTATGAAAAAGGCCTCTAACGTACAATGCTACAACTTCAAGCTAATGAGACTCTATGTGAATCAATATACCAATTTTCAAAGGAATATACCCCAAATAATGTTATTGCATAATGACCATGTTATGATACTATCATAGAAGAAGAGGAATTATTAATATTCCCATTCAAGAATTATATTAATTGAATATTTTATTATAAATGTACTACTATAAGAATTATTAATTATATAAGGATTGTACTATAGTACTATTTCATTAAGGATTTTATATTGTATAGTACCATGTAATGTGACATAGTTTAATGTTAAACGTTTTGGAAAATATACAATGGAGGGAAAGATAACACTTAATATGTTCCTAAGAATGAGATAATGTTGTTGAAATAAAGAGATGATTGATATTGTTAAAGTAAATTAGATATTATTGACTACCGTGGAACAAATTAATGGTTTTTTATTCCACCTTTATTGAAGTTTACAAAAAAAATTTATTTAACGTGTATATCCAAAATTCTATTCTTTATGTATGGAAGAAGGAAGAATGAATGTATTCAATAATGTTTTATGGTAATTAAGGTTAATATATTTTTTTAATAGAATACATGATCAGGGCGTTGACCTTTTTGGTATGTGACAAAAATGGTTCTTCCTTATAATATATTTATTTTATAAATTTAGTGGCCTTTCTTGTAAATTTTTAGTATATGATTTTGGACAAATGTATTTTGGATAAGTCTATTGGTTGGAATATATTAAGTGGAACATTGGATATTATTGTTTATGGTAAAACAATTTAGTAAGGTTATTTTCGGAATGTTATAATAATATAGTTTAAGGAAATAACCACCCATATATCGGGAGACAACCCATTTCATTGGACATGTCCGCATGAATAGAACCCACAACCGAAGTGTGAAAATACTTAATCAACTTCCAATGGACTATGTGAATTCTCTAGTTAGTTGAACATAGTTTTCTTTATTTAAATGGTAGAAGTTCATTTTTGGAACCTTATATGATTAACATAAATACAGTATTATTGGATTTTTTATCTTTTGATGATATATATGACTTTGTTGTATGAATTAGTTATAGAATGAAACATTAAATTTCAAGTAAGTATTCTTCATTATGTTCTTTGTCTACTAAGTAATTTAATTATTTAACTCTAAGGGTATGGATCTTGAGACCAATAATTCTATCATACAACTTTTTCCAACAAATCAAATGGTCCCTTAAATCATCACAAACTTCTAGATTTGTTATTGTTCACTTTCCCCTAATTGTATTCTATATCACTCTCTATAAGAAAATGATGTGTAGATTTTTATTTCATATAAAAAAATATCCTATATAAAACCCTAGTATGTATTATCTCTGATACCCTTATTACATCCCTTTCTTTGTTTTATACCAAATGTTTTATCAACCCTTTTTCCGATGTTGGATTTAAAAAATGCTATTTTTAATAATCAAACATTAGTTACCAAACTCCAATTAATAAATTGATAGGTTAAAATTTATTGATGGAGGGGAGAATGTAACACACCAAGCCTCTACAATATTTTCATTTCTCTCTAAATTTAATATTTAATATTTTTTATTTTTACCCCACACCATGTTAATCTTACTCAATACACTACAATGAGTTGGCTTGCGTTACATGAAAGACCCAATTCTACCGAACAACAATACCTTAATAAGTTATTATAAGTTTTTCTAATATATAACCTAAATGATAAATTTGCGGTTATGAATAGTATTAACCACATTTTGAATTTTATATATTCCAATAAATTTTATCATTCATCTTATTTAGTTTCTAGAGATGATATAATAACATATTCCATTTTTTGTATAAAAGAAGCATTTTCATGATATTTAGGATTTCCCCCTTTTGATGGTGCACCCATTTTAAATATATATTTAAAACTTTTATATATTCTATTTAACAAAATAATATTCTTCTATTAAATAGGGATATAGAAATTTTATTTGGATATATATTTTTTATATTTTTCTATTAATTTATATGTTTTGATTAATTGTAAAAATATACAAAATTTTAATTGAAAACATATTTTTTCATCGAAATAATTTATGTGGATAACTTATATTCCATAATGGTTTTAAAGTTAAAATTGAATAATTTTTTATCATTTAATATAATTTTGGTCATCGGAATTAAGTTTACAATGAATATTGATGTAAAATTTTTTTAATCTTTTGCAATAGTTTAACTTTTAAAAAACTATTTTCATTCTGACAATGTCATTAATTTTAAATGAATTAATACAAATTATGTTTTTCGAATTTCTAAAAATGGATTCCATATTTGGAATTATTAGTTTTGATTTATGTAAATTGGTTCCTTTTACTTTTTGGAGGTATGAATAATGACTTTAGTACTTTTTTTATTACAGTGTTTAAGGGTAAAGAAGGTAATTAAAGGATATTATAATATTATAAATACCCTAAAACATGCCTTAATTTCATTGGGTATGTTTATTTCGTCCAAAAGAATCTGTGTGTCAATTTTGGGACCATTTGGAGCAACTTGGTCAACTTTTATATATTTATAATATTATATTTAATGAAGACCCAATTATGTTATACTTTTGTTTTTAATAAGTAAAATATCTTTAATATGAGGTTATATGAAGGATATTTTCAAATATAAATAGTAATTAGAAATAAAAAAAAATATATATATTATCGTAATTCGTTTTTTATTTTATAACATTAAAATGAAATTAAATGGTGACACAATGATTATGTAGTGATTGATTTAATAAAGGAATAATTAGTTAAATGATATAAATAATATTAAAATTAATATATTTTCAAACATTTTTTCACATAATATAATTATTTGGATGAAATTGAAATATTAGGGATGTGTTAATGTAGTTTTTTTCAAAGGAATCAATTTTTAATGATTTTATAAAAAGTTAATTAATAAATAGTGTCAAAATTGACATAAATGAGATTTTAAAATAAATAATAATTCGTTAAATGATATTAAATTTATAAAAACCTATAATTAAGAAAAATTACTATTTTTATGTTATATATATAATAATTATGGAATTTGAATCATTTAATGGACACTTGTCAATGATATTGATATAGATAGTTTTATAATTAAATAATGTGATAACCTGTTACACTCTCATTTCATATAAGTCCAATAATTTTAAAATGGGGATAAACTAGAGATAAAATTGATCACGAATAGTATATAGAAATATAAAATCATTATCTGAATCATAGAAATTTATTTATAATTTTCGGTGATGAAATAATAACCCTAAATAATGACACTATAGCAAAGAAGTAATTGTTTTATTTATATGAATATAAATTAAAGGATTTTACAAGTATTAAAATAAATTAAATTTTCTATAATTGACGTGATATATAATCTTTTTTAAAGATAATATGACCCTTTAGGATTGTATTAATGGGTCCTGATTGAAGTTATATATATTTTTAGATTTCATTTAATGTCAAATTAATGAATAGTGTCAAAATTGACACTTGATATTTAATAAAAATAACATTTCATGAAATTACATAATAATCATAAAAATATTTAGTAATTACAAAGTGATAATTATAAGGTGTAAAATATAATAATGTTTCCATTTATGGTCAATTTACACCATATAATTATATATTTATAATCATTTAGTATTTAAAATTTTATCACCATAATTAAAATTAAAAAAAATTTAATAAAGATAAATCAAAATGATAAGGGTTAAACTAAAATAAAAACACGTATCCATTTTATTTTTTGAGAGTATTTAAAACCTTCCTCATCTTACCATTAAAATAATTCACTTTAGATCCATTTAGAGTCAAAAAATAATTAATATGAATTATATGATTTGATAATTTCCTAAAGTGCCCCTTTCATATCTTATAGAAGGGAACCACTCCTTATCTTTTATTTATACATCTATGGGTAGTTGGATCTACCAAAAACTACCTAATTGTACTACCGTCATATCTCAAAACATCCTACATGCCTTAATTTGGGAATAAAGCCAACCTAAAAGGTCCTTTTGTACAAATCAAAAGGAGATACCCAAAAAAAAGAAATAGCTTTGTCAGCTCTTTCAAAGATATTTTCTTCTTATACTTCCATTTACCATGTAGTTTGCATTCTAAATTAAAAAATCCAGTATAATATACATTATGAGATTTTATTATAATAATGATACAACAAAATTACTTCTTTTATCTATCCTACTAGTATAAATAGCACTATGTGTGCGTATGTATGACTTACCGTCTCCATGCCATGGTGTATTTTATTATTCAACACTACATTATTTTGGATGTTTATAATGATGAGTATAATAGATATAAATTATAAATATAACATGATAATGATTCTTTTATAGTTAATATTCCATCCAATTTTATACCATTTAACCAAGAAATGGGAATGATACTGTCACTCGTGCCTACATACGACAAATCTTCTCCATGATGCTGTGAGATTTATTCTCCATGTTAACAATTTAAAAAATATTATAAATTTCATAGGATGAATAAAAATAATAACTATAAAATTAATATCATTATGGATATGAATAAGACAAATCATATTCATAATAAATATGACTTACATGAAAAAAACTGGAAAGAGAAAACAAATTAGTAAACACCTAAAAAAACAGTAATAATCCAATATTATTAACAAAATGATATAATTGCATGATATAAGATATCATAAATATAGATATAGTTATATTATAATTTAATAACATATCTTAAACAATATACAAGATGTTATCTCACCCTCAACTAAAGTAAAGTACAATATAATGGTTAATTTCACAATCTCATTATTATTGGAGGTTGTTTATATGTAAGTATCTATTGGGACACATTTATCAACCATGTACATGTTTCCTAAATATTTATTTCAAAATATTATAAAAAAAAATTAAATTAATTTCCAACCACGTTTTAATTTTAATAATATGTTTTCAAAATAATCTTTCTGTTATTTTCTAAACATGGTACTTTATGACATTTTCAATAAATTAAGGAAGTAATCTTTTTTTATCTTATACACTGCGAGTGACTATTTTCTTCCATTTTGATGAATTAACATTTTTAATCCTCCCTTATAATCATACAAGGTTATTTTAAAAATAAATTTTTTCTTTTTTTAATTGAGATACTTTGAAATTATTTCAAAGAAAAAAACAGATATTTCTCTCAAAGGGTTTTAATGATTTCATTCATTTATTTTCATCTATGTCAACATCATTTGTCGGGTTTTATGATAATTGGAAGCTAATTTAATATGATAAAATATACAGTTATATATTCAATGATTTATAATATGTTTGACAATAGAGGTTCTATTTAGATACCAATTATGGTTTTCTTCCAATGTATTACCATTTCATATACTAGTTTTAATACGGTTATTTATGTTAGTTATGATTCATTCTTTTCATAAAATGAATTCATTGGACTTAGAATGTGATGGGTGGGGCCCAAAATATCCCTAGATTCATTAGTATGCCTTGTTAGTCAAACTAGTGTATTGAAACAGGGCCGTGATGGTATGGTTTTTTATGGTCTTAGAACGAGGCCTTGATGGTAAGGTTGTCTTGTCAGGAATTATGAATTCTCTCGATATGATTTTTTTTATTGATATTACATGTGATTATTAGACTAGTAGAATATAAATGTGAATGTTTAAATTTAATTATGTGATTTATTATTTCCATAATATATTCATGCTTCTGTTTAAAAAGGATTTTGTTTCAGTTTTATACTGGCCTTAAAATTTATGATTATTTGTGAATGCTTATTTTGAATTGTTTAACCTTACCAAAAACTTGAGATCACCCCTTTCTTATTTTTTATTTTTCTAGGACTCCAATAATTTTATTACAATGGATATGTTGGGATAAGATAAGTGAATGACGATGTTCTCAAAGAATTATCTGTGTTGCAGATTAGGTTTTGAATTTTAAAATAAAGATCATGTATGTACGATTTTTACCAAGACTGGTAAACTGATCAGTCCTTTGGGATTTTATTCCACATAATCATGAAAATTTATTAAAATAATGCACCAACACTAGGGTTTTGAGGTCTGAGTGTTAGGGTTCATTCTTCAAATGATCCAGCAGTGACAACAATGCCTTGTGTTTTTGATCAAGGTACACCCCCTAAAATTTCTACTCATGGGGATGACTTATAATAGGATACTAAAATGAATTGGTTGGAAGAAGTATGTGTAAAATAAATTAAGAATAAGGATTCCCTGATTAAAAAGTAAGGATTTTAGATGATCCTTTATAAAAAATCTTTATATCTCCCTCAATCAGATGATATTGGCCCTGTTAACGCTTGTACAATCTCTTCATTAAATTAACTCGGTCAGTTAATCGATGTTAAAGTCATTTGTCAAAAAACATTTTGAGACATTGAAGTGCACCACATTTAGATACAACAAGATTATTTGGTTCAAATATCATAGGAAGATAATTATAATAAGAAGATGACTCCATTGGTTAAATAGACTTCACAAGTAGAAGAAGGCGAGCTAGAGGGACCTTGGATGCATACCAAATCATGGAAATGGGGGTATCACTTGAGAAACTGTGGAAGAGGGTCAAGATGAGATGATTTTAAATCTTGGATAGATAAATCTCATTTCAATGATCCTTGATCAGATGATTCTGACATAGAAAACATGCACCAGGAATAGGAATGTCTCGGTGAGTACTACCCTAGAGGTCGAAGTTGAGGATATGGGACTGGAGTAAATTAGAGACCCCTACATGAAAAATAATGATTACTTATTGACAAGAGAAAAGAAAAGTTTGGGACCCATTAATGTGGGTGTTTTTCCTTGTATAAACCATCCCCTATATCCCTTTGATTGATTTCTTTTGTTCTAATAATAAGAGCTTCGACCCTACCTTTATATAACAAATATAATTTTTATAATTTACTAATTATTAATAATACTTAAAAACTAAATAATATTTCTTAATATTTATTAGTAATTGTACAATAATAATTAATAATAAATAATATTATATAATATTTAACAAATATTATTTCTTAATAAACATTAATTATTAATAAATAAATAAAATTATTTTATATTTAGTAGTTAATATTGATATTCATTATACATTATATATTTATTATTTATTATTTAGTTTCTATTTATATTATTAATTATTATTGATATATTATTTAATTTATATTTAAATAGAATCAATTCCTCATTATTGTCAATTTATAATGTAATTAGTTGTTTATTAATTTTATGAAATTGAATAGACTATTATTAATTAATATTGTTTAAAATATTATTAACATAAATTAGTTAATTTTTAATATTTAGTAAGAAACATTAATAGTTAATTATTATTTACATATTATTATTATTTATTATTAATTAATATTTATTAATAATTGATTAAGAATATTTATAATACTATGTTTTTTTGTAGGAATGAGAGAACATGAATTCCACATCGGAAATCCAAAATGATTTCTATGTGGAAACATATTATAAAAGCGAGCTATGGGTGAGATTTTGATTATAACTTCAGACTTCTTTAATGAGATAAATCCTAAATAACAAATAGTAGATATTTTTCTGATGTATATATATAAATAATAGAAAAAAAAATTTAAATATACAAAATTTATATTTAAATTATGGAATTTTAATCCTTTTACTGAAAGGCAGCATTGCAGATGCTGCATTTCTGTATTAGTTTTAAAAAAATAAAAATAATATTTTTTTTTTAGGAAAATATAAAAATTATCAATGTTTAATCCATTCTAGATATCTTGGTATTGGCAATGTGACTATGAACAGCTCCACATTCACTGAGAGGATGGTGATGGAATCGAAAATTGAGTTTTTTTTCCATTGGTGAATTTGGGACTCTCTATATTGGAAGTACTAGAAGAATATGTCGAGGATCTCTACAACCATGGTTTTTTCCCTAGTATGATAGACCCTTACAGGGAGCTTCTATAGATACAAAGGTTGAAAACAGAGGATAATGTTACTAGTCTAATGGAAAAACTAATGTGGTGGAGATCAAGAAGGCTCTATATTTTGGCTCACTAAACTGCATAATGAGGAGTGTGTTTGGGATTTTTTTCATGTTTGTTAAAGGAAATAGGGATGGGTATAGGTAGGTTGGTATGGTGAAGAAAGGTTATGAGTTAATGGGTATATTTGATTATAGTGACTAATTTCTTTTGGACTCTAGTGGTTGAATATTTAGTGATGTTTTTCCAAATGTTATTAGAAAAAATTAATTATTTATATATTATTAGGATAATTTTTTTCTAGGGAAGATAATATATAAGAATATAATGGTACATGATAATCGGGACATGATGAGCCTCAATGTCATTTATGGTGACTTCATTGGTGTCCTACTAGTTTTTCATAAGGAGAATGTCTTATGGGGTTAAGAAATTATTACTGTTTTGTGGGAAATTATTTTCTATGAGATTGAACTGGTGGAGATCCTATTGGGTGGGGATGATGATTCACCCCTATTGGACTAGCCTATAAAATCTTATTGTCTGAGAAAAATTATAAAAATGTTTGCTGTCAAATATTAATGGTAAAATGATTAGTCTTGAGTTAGCCAGATCAGAGCACACAATTTACACACCTAAAATTATAAATCCATTTAAATCAACATTAAATGTGGACATAAAAAAATAAGTTCTGTCTAAATGCGGACCAATTCATATATTGGCCTTAATATTATTAAAATGTAAAAAGTAAATAAAAAATATGTGTTTAAAACAGCACTCACATTGCATGAAAAAACCACTAAAAAGGAATGGAAAAAAAGACATTATATAATATAAAAACATCAGTATTCTAGATATCTAAACAAGGAAATATAACTATTTTACTACTAGAAAATACTATAAACATTTTAACGATTTAAATAACTTTCAAACCAATCAAAAATATAACTAAAGTTTATAAAAAATAACCTCTAAAGCGTTTGAAAAAAAGAATGAATCATTTGCATATTCATCATCATCTTCATCATGGACTACTTATTCTAAACCTTTTCAAAATAGTAATTAAGAAATTTAAAATAACATAATACTTTAATTTGAAAAAATTCTTCTAAATAGTTAAAAACATTACCAGTTGGTGTAAAACCATGAAGCTGACTTTATATAAAAATCAAGTATTGGAATTTTTTTGGATGAAAGTGACACATTTATTTGTTTAACAGATGTCCTCTTTTTCTAAAATTTTATTCATACACTACAATTATAATAGAGGTTCTTAGTCAACCCTGATAGATAATCCAATTCAATGAAAATAAAAAACTAAACATAAGTAAGGCATGACATTCCAAAACATGTTACAAAACATCATGAAACCAATTAGGGTACATTATAAACTAATTCAATGGAAATCACTACTCAATGCATTTATTGATGAAAATAATTTAATCAAATAATCATAAGTCCATCTATGAAAAAATTAATTTCCAATTTAAATCATTTTCAATTAATATGTTCTTTCTTATGACATGGTTTTATGAAGATATGTTTTGAACAACATTGTCTTAGAAAAACATCTCTATGTAGATGAATCTATAATAGGTATAGTTAAAGGAATTCAATATTCCACCCATGTAATTTGAAACCCTCCGTAATTAAAAAAATGAATGATAAATTCAAGTATATCAACTGATTTTATCAATTTACACAGAAATAGAGTCTTCAAATTACCGAGATCGTGAAATAATTCATCTCCACAAATATAATCATGTTTATTTTGTTTGAAAAAAACATTAAAAATCGGTGAAATGTCCCTCCAATTGTTCTTGATAAATATTTATATAAAATTCCTTAAAAAAATAAACCAAATATTTCCTTGAATAGTTCAAATTGAAAAAAATTATCTATCAATGACATAATATCATGATCAATAATTTGAAGGGAATAAATGGTTCTAAACTTTTCATCCATATAAATTTTTTTAATAACATCATATAACCATCCCCCTTTAATTTTTTTCCTAAAACACAACTTTTTTCTAAAAATATTGTATCAATAAGAACTTCAAGTTAATGTTCTTTCAATTCATTTATTAAACCATGAAACCCCTCCACATTATGTTCTTAAAATTTGAAAATCAACAATTTTATTTTTGAACTTTTAACAATGATATCCATCTCATTCCTCTGAAGGATTTGACTAATATGATCGACTTTATGTATAATTTATTTCAAATTCATAAGATAATGATGAATTGTAAATTATACAATGCAATGTAACACAATACATTACCATCATACATCACAACATCATCATATTTAAATAATTGTAAATTTCAACCAGTGCATTTCTTAATATCGGTGTTTGGATTAGTATTGCTCTAATAATCTCGATATGACTTTCCCAATGTGTTATTGATAATGTTTTTGGGTTCAAACCCTATTCATGATTCCATAAAACAACTCATCAACGTTTTTGACATGTAAAAAATATATAAATATTTTTTGAATATGTTTTTTTTTTCTGGATTTCACACTAGATTTTTTCATGTCACATTTAGAATGATTTCTGCTATGTCATCTACATGGATTGTAATCTGCTCTACTATTTACATAATGTATTCTCTTTTGGATACCATGATGTTTAAATTTTAATGATTTCAAGGGATTCCCCTGTAAGGGACTCTATGAAGATTAGGGTTCCCATCTTCCACCGCCTTCTTCCCCCGATGGCTGCTCTTTCCTTGGATCTTAGCTCGGTCTTGTCACTGTGTGGCATCTCTTTTCTTGCGTTGACTCATCATCATCCTCGGCTATTCGTATCTTTTCTCAACCTCTTTGTTTAAGAAGGAGTGATGATGCCCCAGGGTGCGGGATCTATGCTGTATTATGGGTTTTCTATCGTGTTTCGTGTCGGGGGTTTGTGCTTTGGGTAGATCTGGACATATGCTGTGATTCTAAAGGCGGCAATGGGTTTAGCTTCATCCTTTTTTCTTTGTGCTGGCTATGGTGATGATGCTGTTCAGGTGGTGACGGGGCCTGCTTGGCTCCTAATGGTTTTGTTCTCTGAGGAGGTGATTTCATTCAGGTATGATGCTCTGTTTTGGTGTTGCATGTTACATCGGTGTGCACGGCGACAGACTGGATTACCTTTGGGTGGATTCTTTTCTTCTAGATGATATGCAGTTTTATTTTTTGTTGTGCGGTGGTGATGATGATATGTTTGTGGTTTTTTTTCTGCTGGATTGATTTCTTGATGGTTCTGAGTCGGGTGTGGAACCGTAGGATAGTTCTGATTTCGTTCATTACTGAGTCTATGTTGGTGGTTGTTTCTCTCTGGCGCTGTTGGTTTTGTGGCGGTGATGATGAATGGTGGTGTTCTGTGGAGTAGGTTCAGGCAACGACGCTTCCGATGGTCATGCCGGTGACCCGTAGTGATGGAAGTGTGTGATGAACATTCAAGGAGATGTAGTGATGGCGTTCGACCTGTAGTTTTGGCGATGCAGTGATGGATACATGGGATGATGGGATCAAGGCTCGAGGTGTGGCACATGGCGGTTGATGGACAATGGTTTGGTTTGAATTTGAAATTTGAAATCTGGATTTTTAGGGACTGTTTGTACGGGTACCGGGAACCCTTAAACTAGCTTTTGAAAATGGGAAAAAATGATTAGTAGACCACGGTTTTTAAATTTCATGTTTGTTCAATAATCATAAATTTTTAATCTCTTGTAATCAAATTAGTGTTTATGATCAACCAAAAAATCTTCAAGTAACTTGGAATGCTAATGATATGAATTTTCTTCATTATTTATGATGCTAAGAGAAAACTCCTCCACCTTAATTTTAAATTAATCCATGACATACACACATATTATGATAATTGACATATATTATTTTTGACTTAGATCTAGAATCAATAAAGGATAATTGAAAAATATTTTTCTCTAATGAAATTTTTCATGATTTTTCTGTAATCGCATTCCAAAAGAAAATTATAAAATGATTATATATTTTAATACTTAGATAATTCTTTTAAATTTCATTATTAACAACACAATAAAAATAATATTTCATAACTTCATCAAATTAAGCAATAAATTCAATAGGATTAATGAAATACAACTATCCATCTCATAAATATTCTCATCTATTCTATGAAGTGGTATGATATTTTTTGAAGGTATATACACAACTCCAAAAATTCAAGTAAACACTAAATTCCAATAAACTCTTTCCTTACCAATGAGTCATTTAATGTTTTATCAAATATTTTTGAATATATTCAAGTCGTATATTCATTTCAACCCACTTCAAGTAATTAGCAATGTGTCCAAACTTTTTTTCATTCTCCACGATAATTGTTAGATGGTTGTTACAATCATTAGAACCTCCTTCGGTCAATTAAGAGTTCATGTATTCTGACTTAAATAATTTACAACTGAAATAATATAACTTTTCAAACTAATTATAATACACAAGCCACTTCCTCTCTTGTTTTTTCCATTGGGATGTGGAAAAAAATAATGATTATAAGTAAAGTGTACCCCAAGAATAAATTCATTATAAAAATAATAAATTTCTAATAATATATTAATTGGGTAATACGAATCCAAAAAAAATATATTAACATCATGGAAACTTCCCCATAATCCTGGATCATAATTGTTATCTACCTAATTTTCAATTTCAAACACAGTTTAATATCCTAGATCATGAATCATATGAATATTATTTTCATTATCACCATCCTTGTCATCCACATCCACAACTTTATTTTTCATATCAAGACTTATATTCATATGTTCCTTAGAATATTGTTAATTCACTTCAAAAACATTTTTCCTAGCTATTGCTCATTAATTTGAATAGGTGAACTCTCTTTTTCACTTTTTACATCGAATGATTTAAAAATTGAACACACTTGTGATTTTTACATTTCATTATTTATTTATTTTTTTTGGGGATGTAGAATTTTTAATTCTCTTAATTTGAGTACCTTAATGTTATAAATTACCATATAAATATTTATAATTAATTTGTATCTAAAACATATTTACAGTAAATATAAATCTTTAAAAAATAAAATCATATATTTGGAAAGACATATTTTTTATATAATATTAATTATTTTTTTGAATATTTATAAAAAAACAAAAAATACTAATCGAATAACACATTTCATAACTAAAATTAGACTAATATAAATTAAAATTGATATCAACTATATAATTTTTTTAAAATTTGATTATTTAAAAGTAAAAAATTTAACATCAAAGCACTAAATTATAACGTTCGATTTGATTTTGATAGAATATTATTGTTTTCATTTTTTATGTATTAAAATTTATTATAAAATATAAACTAACATATCTTCTATCAAAATTAAAACAAATGAATGAAAATAATATTCTCTAAAACCTAATTCATTTTAATTTTCTTTTTATTTAAAAGTATATTATTTTTATCTCCATTTACTAAAAACATATTTTTAGATTTTTATAATATAATATATTTTATAATAAATGATTGGAACATGGTTTGTCATAATATGAATGTTTTATGGATGATTTTTAAGATAAAATAGTGTTTAAAAAATTTGATTATTTGAAAAATGAAAATTCGATCAACTAATATGATCTTTAAATTAGTTAATCATAAATTAAATGAAATATAAATGAAAATATTATCAACTATAAATAAATAAGAAATTATTAATGATACTACTGACACCTATATGAATCCATAAATCTATATTATTAATACAGATTAAAGAAAAAAATTAATAAAAATGATAATTAAGAACAGATTATAAAAAAATTATTACCCATGGAAAAATCTCAAATTTCAATTAAGATGGGAAAATTATAGTTGATAAGGGAAATACTCCTGTGAATTATAAATTCAGATAATTTATGAAAATGAAACCAAATAATTAAATAAAATAGAAAAATAAAAAATATAATTAAAAATTATAATAAAAAACTAAATATGTGAAAAAAATATAAATTCAAATTGAAATATACAAATTTCAATTGTGATAATAAAGGAAATGATAAATTTATAATTCAGATAATTTATGAAAATAAAACAATTAATATAAAATAAAAATAAAAATGTTAAATTAAAACTGACCATAAATAGACTCTAATTAACTATGAACAAAAAATATATAATTGAAATTGAAATAGAAAAATTGAAAATGTGATAGAAAAAAATGGTGAATCCAATATTTATTCATAAAATTCCTAAAAATTAAATAAAAAATGATGAAATAATTATCATAAAACACAAATAGAAAGATGGGGAAAAATATTGGGAATCAATCGATTCTAAATAAATGAAGATAGTGGTCAATTTAAGGATTCTATTGATAAACTTACAGAAGAATCTTGAACATATTCTGTTACACCCAAAATTAGAATAAAAAATACAATTCATTGAATGAATTAGATTGATTGAAGTGTTGACCATAAATGGGTGGAATATCGAAACTAAACATTAAGTGGAAATGAATAAATTTGGATTGAAGAAATAATATGTACTAGGAGTTCAGGTGGGGGTTTTTAGAGATTCTAGAGGAGATCACCGATTTTTAGAGAGCTCGGAGTGTGGGATGGGGTGTCGGAGTGAGACTAGAAGAGATCACATATTCTTAGGAAATGGGGAGAATCCCATTTAATGTTGTGGTCACCCACTAGGAGAATGTAGAATGATCATTAAGATAAGATAATATTAGGTTTTGGGAGGGATGGTGTTTACTTTTTTCCCCTTTGTGGGGCGTTGAACAATCCTATGGGTTCATGGGGCTCACCCATGGCCCAACCCTATACTCAAATTAATAGTGGTTATTAGTTCTTAAATGATATTTGAGGATGTTTATATGATCCTATGTGTATTGATGATTGACCTGATTATGGGTATGATGGGATGAATACAAGATCGTGATATATGATACCCTTATGCCTTTGGTTTTCAATAGAGTAGAATGTTATTTCTAGTAAGTTCTTTCCCAGAAATCTGATATTAGGTATTATGGTAGACTTGGTGAGTCATTAAATATTACAAAACCTTGATAGGATATTTTTGAGTACTTATAGAGGGAGGAAATTAATTACCCATTTGTACTAGATATGGAGTCCTTTGTATTATAATATCCCTTATGAATGAAAATCATAGTGAATTATTTACTACCACTGGCTTCTAAAATTATTAAAAAATATATTTATCAATACTAAAAAATAATTATTGATCTATGATTCATTAAAAGTGTTCAAATTTTATCAACATTAGAAAAATACTGATATGGGGGGAGGTGGAATTATTAGCATTGAATAATCATTGATATATGTGGTCTTTTATAAGTGAATTATTATCGATGATAAATATGGACATTTATCAGAGCTAAAAAAAGAACTAAAAAGGGTCATACTAATGTAGTGTATTGGTAAAATTATAGCACACCATAATAGAAAATACACATGTATTTTAAAAGTTACTAATTTAATTGAAATAATAATTATATCACCCCCTCCCAATTTTTTTTATTTTCCATAAAACAATTTATGGTTGAGTGTGGAACCACACAATTTCAAATACTAATTTCTAAACACCATAATCAAACTTCACAAATTTCCAAAAATATCACATTCAAACTATCGAGTATTCACCCAATTCAAAATTCATTCAAAAGGAGTCACAACACCACCTCGATCCATAAACTGAAAGCTGATGCCTCATACCACGAAGCCGGAAACACACAATCACCCATTGTCTTCTACAACACCAGTGAGAACCACCTGCTGGAGACATGTCCTTCCTCGTTGCCTGAACCGCTGCATCCATGCCCACAAAAAACATCACTAGAGAAACAAATAGGATCCAAACACTTCCAAAATCCATTGTTAACACCAAGAAGAACCACTAAAGGAGGAGGGAACATCCATAGGTTGATAACCGATCGAAACCAAAACCATCTATACAAAACAAGAATCCATAAACATTTAAAGGATCTTCACAATCAACCAAAAAACATCATCCATCAGAAACAAAACTAAAAAAAAAATTGGAGTCAATTAGAAAAACCATCATTGAACACATAATACAAAATAGAACTTCATAAGTCCAAACAACATTCGAGACTGAACCACACCACCAATATCAAAGGACCACGAGTAATTAGAGAATGCCCAAATAACAAACGTCAAGGAAATATAAATCCCAAAAATAGAAAAGAATAAAAAAAGCATGTAAATGCCAAGACCAAGCACTATAGAAATAATATTGAGATTCACCCTTGACACTAAATTCTACCACCAACACAATTTTAAAAATGCAAAAAACTCCTTTATACCAGACCAAAATGGTGTCCAGTACAATGGGAAAGGTAGAAAGAGAAGATGTGGGTGATTGTTCCAACTGATGATCCAACGAGAATCGATACCAATACATCCCAAACCACTAGAGAACTTTCTTGTCAAATAAAGTGGGTTTTTGGCATGAATGTGCATGCAATAAGAGAATGGATGTGACATTCAGGGTACATAATTCAATAGAAATTGTATTATCCTCACAGAAGATCAATGTAAATTATAACAAAAGGTAGGAAAAATAAATAAACCTTGATTAAAAAATAAACACCAATAAAAAGGAGAGTAATGATTAAAACAAATCCCTTTATGCTAATAAGAGGAGGCGGTGAGAGGAGAATGAAACACCAGGAAGAGGAGGCGGTGAGAGGAGAATTCAGGATAAGAAGAAACCCTTTCTCAAGAGGAGAAAAAAACATCGGTGGAGTGAGGGGCCATTAGATCAAAAATAAAATATAGAGACACAATATTATACACATTTGAAACATTGTTTTTGTAAAAAATTATTACCAATTACTATCACAAAAAATAAAAAACATGAATGGTTTCATTGTCTTTGGAACCTGAACCCCTACAAAAACCTAATCATGGTTTCAATTTCAAAAAAACCACCCGAAATTGTGAAAAGGAAGACAAATATATATTAAAATAATTATTATGTTAATGATATTATAAACAAAAGAATAATACAAAAATAAAAAACAATACATTAATAAAATGGAATTTTTAAATAAAAATAAACTATTGGAGTCATAATAGTTACAGTGAGCATCATGTTGATGGTAGAATGATTCAGAAACATTAAAAATGAAATAAGGATCATTGTCAAATCATATCAAGAAAATAAAAATTAATTTGATATGATTTAAGTATGAATAATATAATTTTTACTTAATTGTTAATATAAATATAAAACACAAACTCTGAGTCATACTGTAATATAATTAGACAGTTTGACATAAGACACACTCTTACACATCAAAAATAAATTATAAATCATTTTTCCAACGTATTAAATCAATTTGAGTGTGTTTTACTAATTTTCAAGGAATGACACACATTTTGACATAAATTGTAAATTTCCATCTAATAATGGACACCCTGAGTTACACCAAGTATATCACATATTATAATGAGGTTTGGATGTTTTCCATAATTCACGAATGACCTATGGATAATTTTCCAAAATTATTAAAATAATATGAATGAATTTTATCGATTTTTAATATGACATGTGTGTTTTGAATTAAAACATCAGTTTTATATAAAAAGACACATATAGATTCACTTCAATTACACTATGCATTGCATTGACATGTGGATAATTCCTACACATCACAATGACCTAAGGACGAATTTTCCAAAAGTATCAAGTTAATCAAAATATTTTGTCTAAGTTTTCATTTTGTCACATGCCTTTTTTACTAAAATATCAATATAATGTAAAAACATGAGCATTGAGTCATACTTGCCCCAACATGTGTAGGATTGACAAAATACTTATTCCAATATATCAAAAAGTAATTATGAATCATTTTTCTAAAAAACGATAATTAAAAAATATTTTATCTATTTTTAGTGAATGATTTTTTTATATAAATTTAAAATTTTAAACTAATAAAAAATACTTTGAGCCACACAGAAAACACCTTATATCAGATTGAGGTAAGGATAATTCCTATATGTCAAAAATGACTTATGGATCATTTTTGAGACTATATAAATAACAAGAATTAATTTTCCATGTATTGATCATGTAATGTGTGTTTTTAACTAAAATTCAATTTTAAATAAAAAGTCACACATGGAGCCATATCAGCCACACCATGAATTGGACTGATCTTTATATATTTAATACACATCAAAATTAACTTAAGGATTATTTTCATATTGTATCAATACAATTAAAATATATTTTATTAGTTTTGAGTATGTCTTGTGTCTTTTATACTAAAATGATAATTTAAGATCAAGACATGAACTTTGAGTCACACTGATCACATCTCCTGTCAATTTAACGAGTGACAGATTCATACATGTAATAAAAGAATTATGAATCATTTTACTAAATTTTCAAGAAAATCCATGCATGTATAATCATTTTTTTGTGAATGACACATGTTTTGAAAAAAACATCAATTTCAAACTAATAATGGACATTTTGAGTCATACTAAGCACACCATTTATTAGATTGGGGTATGGACGATTCATATTCATCATAAATAACATAAGAATAATTTTCTAAGAGTATCAAAACAATATAATTTCATTTTCCATATTTTCAGTATGCGATGATTGTTAGGACCTAAAAGGTTAATAAAAAAAGACAAACTTTGAGTCATACTGGTCAAACCGTGCATCAGATTGAGGAGAGGCTTATTCTTACAAGTCAAAAATGACATATTGATATTTTCCTGAAATAATTAAACAAATTGGAATATTCTTTCTTGGTTTTGAGTATGTGACTTTTACTTTGAACAAAAATATCAATTTTAAATAAAAGGACACTCTTGGAGTCATACTAGTCACAATGTGTGCTGGATTGAGAAGTGGTTGATTCCTACAAATCAAAAATGACTTGTGGATTAATATACTAATGTATCAGAAAATTTAATTATGTTTTCATTATTTGAGTATGTCACATGAATTTATTTTTAAAATTTATATTTATATTCAAAACATTTACTTTAAATCATGTAAGTTACATCATTTATTAGTTTGATATGAGACTGATTCATACATGCCAAAAATGACTTATGAATCATTTTCCTAATGTATTAAGGAATTATGATTCCATTTTTAGGTTCATAATGTCTGACATATGTTTTGAAATAAAATGTCAATTTTAAACTAAAAATAGACACTTTGAGTCAAATAGGGCACACCATGTATCAAATTAACATATGGATGATTCCTATTCATTATATTTTATTTTTGGATCATTTTCAAAATGTATCAAAATAATATAAAGTTTTTTTTAGTTATGAGTATGTCATATTAGGTTTTACTAAAATAAAAATTTCAATAAAAAATTCACAGTTTGAGTATCCGAATAAAATGATATAGAAAGTTACTTTAAAATAGTCGATAAAATGGTGAAAAATACAACAAAATAAGTAGTAGGACTTCAACTTTTCATGATGTCTGTATAAATTCTTGACCCATTTACCTATCACCAAGATCTTAATTTCATATATGAAGTCCAATATATTATAATAATGATAATATTTGAACATGTTAATAGCTTTGTCAAATTGTGAACATCGTGTTTTGGATTGAGGTGCGGCTGATTCTTAAATGTCACAAATGAATTTAGAATTATTTTCAAAATGATTTAAAACAATGTGAATGTGTTTGATCATTTGTTTTTTATGTAATGTGTGTTCGATTCTAAAATGTAAAATTGAAATTGAAAATATAATATTTGAGACAAACTAGGAATATTTTGTATTAGATTGAGATGCAGTTGATTCATACACAACACATCATGTCTTCTTCTTCTACAATGCATTTAGCATTTATTTTTATGTAACAATATTTTCATTTTATGACTCAGAATGTTAAATGCATTGATAAATTAAAAAAAAGCACACTCTTAGGAGTGAATCATCCTTTTATATGATAAAATTTCTTCATGAACATTGTAAAAAATAACAAAACAACTATCATATAAATATTATAAATAAATTAACTAAAAAAGAATATAAAATGATGAGAAAATTAATTAAATAATTACAAGGAAGTAACCTCTCATGATGTCTACCGACATTATGACACCTTTTATTCTTTCCATTCATTTCTAAAAAATCTAATTCCTCATTTGAATATAACAACTTTTGAATGTCATGGTAGTAATGAAAAAAATATAAATAAACAATTAATATATCTTTTAAATGAATTTGAAATTATCATCAGAAATACATCTTCTTGGATGCTAGTTCTTTTGGAATACAATTTGTTTTAAAAAATTTAAAACATAATAACTATAATATTTTCTATGAGATTGTTTCGATCACTGAATAATCATGGATAAAAAATATCATATTTTTCAAATATTTTTTTGATAGTTGAATTTTTTTATATATACCCTAATACTTATCATTTTGATGAAATCGATAGGATTTTATGCTCATGGAAGATCCTCATTCTACAGATTTTATGGTAATTAATCAATTACCTTTCATAATATAATTTTCATTAAAAAATAATAAACAATTTATAATTTGATGTTTATTTGAAAAAATTACACTCATTGTATTATTGATTGATAAACGTCATCATGTGTGGTTAGTTTTTCGAGTATCTACGCATTAAATCTAAAAAATAAATCATTGGTGTATCAAAATTTACTGAAATGTGTAACCAATAGTGATTAAAAATATGGAAAAGTAATTAAATGAATGAAAAATATATTTGAAATAATTTAATTCTAGAGTTATACCCACAAATAATAGGTATTAAAAAAGAGTATTTTATCTATGTGTTTTTCTTCAAACACTACAACCAATTTTTCCTCTATTTCTTCCTATTTCATTTGTTCTAATTAGAATAGTTTTTTCAAATTTATGTGAGAACTAAGAATTCAAAATTTATTTTCATAGGGGGTTTCCTTCAAATAGTATTTATATATATGCTTAAAAAATTATGAATTGTATTTAGTCATAATTAAAATAGTAAATTAGATATTTGAAAAAAACCCATGAAAATAAATATCATGAATACATTCACAACTAAGATACATAGATATTAATTCTTGAGGATTTCATTTACACACTTAAGAACAATATATTTTGTAATGGACTTTCTGTAAATCTGTTATTCAAAGTAAATATGGCTATATGACCACATGGTATTGTTGTATCAGAATGAAAATTTAATGTTAGTAAATCAATAAGTTCATTGTGAATGGTAAAGGTAATTTCTAAATAAATTTTCAATTTCTTTTTTGATCATTTTGGTCATTTTTATTCGATCTTCCATCACACCCCATCCATTTGTCTGTTTATAGTAAAATTCATCAGTTTAATACTTTTATCATTAGTTGTTAATGTTTTTCTATAAAAAATAAATTTGTAATGAAGACCACATTGTCAATGTTTATTTTTACCGGATCTAATGACCCTGATATGAAAGATACAATAGTATTGTCAGTAATACAAATATCCACATCATCATATGTAACATGTATCTTAATGCTCAACTCGTGAGGTACATGAAAAAACACTCTCACCAGACCTATATGATGTCGATTTTTGGGTAGAGTTTTTCCTTGGATATTATACATGGTCCCTCTCACAATACGATGATTGGTGGGTGTTGATAGATATAAATCACAATCCTTTTGACCCTATAGAATACCATTATAAGAAATGAATGATTTTTTACCTTATTTACATTTCATAGAATAAATTAACAAAATATTGATTACCACTTATACGATTTCCCTTTGAGGGTAATGTATTTCCTCAAAGGTGGTGGTGGGGGTTCACAGGTATTCATGAAGTAGTCACTGTTATGTTTTTCTATTCTCATTGATTCTCCTAAATAGATTTTTCTAACGACTCATCCCACCAATTATGTTTTTATTCTAGAGAAGATAATCACAACTCTATCTATTCGATTTTCATATAATTATCACCAATTCGTCTCTTTTCTTAAAATATATCTGTAGTAACACCCCAAAACCCCCACCTCAGACATGACCATACTGTTCTGGAACCTTTAAGTCCATTGATATTAACTATTCATCTGGTATAGGTGATGAGGATTCATGTGTCCTTGTTAGAAAAAAATATAAGATAATAAGTAGTTATTTTTATGAAATTGGGATGTAGATTAAATGATTAATTATTGTGTTGTACTTACACAAGCTTCCCAAATTTTTTTTTCTGTTTTCATATATTTTAATCACATTTTTATTTATAGGTGCCTCCTTTAAAAGAAAATGAAGTGGGACGGAAGTGGATTTGGATTTTGATTCATCAATCTATATATACATAATGAAACATAATTACATTTTTTTCATTTCATGTAAAAGTATTGATATCAATTTAAAATACATGCCATTATTTTCAACTAATGCATACCACATCCTTGCTTTACGTAAGGGCTATATTAGTTTTAATTCACATTACATAACTTCAACACTCAACTCATAAATTAACAATTATTAATCAATGTAATTAATGAATGTATTTTAATGAAATGTATTACGAGTTACAATCTACCTGAATGGACATCTCCCCATGATTACTAAAAAATGCATCCAATAATTTTTTGTATTTTAGGTTTGAATACATATATAGGGGGTATGGGTTTTTTCCCTTCATTTATTTAAGATGGTACATTGTCATAATTTTTTGAAATCCCCTATGATCCTTTCCAATGAGACTTAATATAAATTTCATTCAGAATTCATCCACTATAAATGCACTGAGTAATCGATAATTAATAGTAAATAAAAATTTTATTATTTAGTTTTTTATTAAAATAAATAATATATATAATAATTTTACCTTAATTTATTCTCAAATTAGTTCATTAAGTGTATGTGAAACATTGTTACGTAAATCTACATAAATTAGCATACACATTCAATTGGTGAGACCGATGTTAATAAGTAATATGGCCTAATTAGGTTTAGAAACTTGGCCATGTGCATTCCATTCAACCTCAAATTTTATGCCTTTGTTTCTCGCCTTAATACTTCTTGCTAACAATACCACACTATAGTGCTCATTTTTTCTAGGAAACATATTGTTCACTATGTACCATTTACCCAACTTCAAAAACACTAATTTTTTTTCCTAAATATTGGTATAATTATAATTTGTTTAATTTATTTGTTCATTTGTATTGGGAGCATCATGATGTTGAGTATCATTTTGTTCCTTAAGATTGGGATCATCGATACGTGCATAAGTCATTATCTATGGATGTGGTTAAAATTTTAATTTAGATTACATAAATTTAATAGAGAAAAAATTATAATATGAGGTAACATAAGGTATATTACAAATAAAATATAACATTATTATTGATCTTGTTTAAAAGGTAAATGGATTTTACAACTCTATCAACTATCCAAATCCTCTCATTGTGGTCTTATTTTAAATACACGACCCAAAATACTTTAGGATTGTTGTGAAATGATTTCAAAATCTCATTGAAATGCTCATCCTTAGTTAAATGGACATCTTACACTTAAGTGGTTCTGGTAGATAACATAACAATTGACCACTTTCGATTTGTAGGATATGAAACATAAAATATATGTACTCCCTCTGATTCCATTATAAATAGTATTCCTTTGTACCCTTCCTTACTAAAATATACATTCATCAATACCAATTCATATATTTTAACAACACTACTGTTAACAACATACTTACATTTATAAATATTCACTTTGAAATTTGTATAATATAACTTATATATTTGTTTGATGAGGCCAAAATATGAAATTTTCACATAATTTTGTTTTACTTGGTACCAGATACATGAATCATGTCATCCACAAGTGTAACTCTGCTATTTTTCGTGCTCCATATTTAATGTTTTTAATTTTAATGAATGTATAACCATTAATTACATAACCCTTATAATATAATACATAAAAACATGGTCCACTTATAGACATTGATGACATTATGAATTTGTATTTGGATTTACAGTTGACAGCAAAAAAATATGGCCTCAATACTATCATATATATTATTGATTATGTGTATTCGATATGCAGAATTCATCCCTTGATGGATTCAAATAACACTGAATGGAATATTGGATATCAACATATGATACATCCACTAAACACTTATAATGAATTTGAAGGTTATCTTGATCCCTTACTACAATAGTAATCGAAAAAATATCTATTCATATTTCATTTACCCATAGGATATATGGTGTGATGATATTTTGTAGACCAATTCTTCCCACATCAAATAGGTACTCTGTGTATAATTAAATAACATCATCAACAATGTATCTCTCCAAAATACAACTATATTGATGACTGGGATTTCAGTCATAACCTATAAAAATCTTTATATACCGTTCAATTGGGTACATCCATCGATAATTTATCAGACCACGTTGCTGAATCACTCTTTCCAAGAGAACCATCATATCAAAGAATATAAGTGGGAATGAAATATTCAATTCACATAACATGACATCAATTTAATTTTCAATTGTTGGAGGTTTTTTCAATTCAATAATTTTTTTCCTATATCAATGATAAAAGAATAACGCTTGGTTAATGTATGATAAAAATTCAAAAGAAAAATGAAATGTAAACCTGAAATCATTAGATCATACATGAATATAAGATAGTCATGTGATTTTAAACCTTTTAACTTCAAATAATTAATTGAAATTATATTATAGATATTATCTGAATACCGTTAAATAACCTTTAAAGAATTCAATAATTTATAAAACTAATATCTCTCTTTCCTAGAGATATTGTAAGAAACTGGAGGAAGAATTGTCTATTTTAACTCTTTGGTAGCATCAAATCCTCCTACAATGCCTTTTCAATCATGTCCAAACTAGCTATAATATCCTCCATTATTTTATTGGGTTTATTTATTTATTTTACAATGAAACTCTCACATGGATTCTTTTTACATGTATATCATAAATAAAATGTCAATCTTACAAACAATTCCACTATGGTAATTTAAAAATAACTGATAACTTTTTCCAATCTATTTTTGTAAAGATTTTTAAAATGTAATACCGAAGGA
Source organism: Viscum album (assembly GCA_963277665.1). Classification (NCBI taxonomy): domain Eukaryota; kingdom Viridiplantae; phylum Streptophyta; class Magnoliopsida; order Santalales; family Viscaceae; genus Viscum; species Viscum album. The sequence continues at coordinate 307,731,372 of OY728153.1, read as the reverse complement.
AGTGTACAAATATTTTACATACTCAAACAGTTGATCAACCATGAGTAGATATGATGTTTCACCCTCTTATAAACTCACATCAAATTATGTATTCAAAAAGAGATACTTATGTCGCAGGTGTAAAAATCTACAATGTCTTATAAACAAAGTCTTCAAAGATAGTTTCAACCTAATTAAATGTATACCTTGAATTTATTGGATCATTAAACACATTATGATTTTGATAATTAGATTTCATTTTTTGGTTTAATTCATTTAAATTATTAAATAAATAAATTTATGTATTAGTTAAAGTATGCCTAATAATGATCATATCATAATATTTAATTTAATAATATTATTTTATTGATTTTTTATAACATTTATTATAAGTTAAATTAATTCTTATGAGGATAAATAATTCATTTAGGACATAAATAAAATATCATTTTAAAAATTATAAAACTACAATTTGGAAAAGTCTGCAAATTGAAAAACTTGGTGAAGTCTGGAACTGGCTGTGAGAACTGAATATGAGAAATAACCATGAGAACAACCATTGAGAACTAACCTTGAATATTGATCCTTTAACTAAATATAATTACTATACATTGAATCAATCATGATATTGGATTGTGGAATCGACCGTGAGTACTAACCATGGAACTGAATGTGAGTACTAACTATGGAACTGATCGTAAGTACTGACCGTTAGTGAAATTGTCATATTTATTTTGACTATAAATTGGTATACATAAATCCTAATAAAGTGATTATTATTTCATTTTAAATAAAAAAAATAATATTCATTTAATTATAATTAATAAGAATTTAAATCGATATCTATAACTATTGATATATGTTTTAAGTCACTACATGTTTTCATTGCGAATTATGTTGTTTTATAGAATATTTTTTCTAAATTATTTTAATGATAAACTATGTTTTATTAGTCCTATTAACGAAATATTTTATTATATGAAATGATAATGAAATTATATAAATATAATTTAACTATATATATAAATGATTCAACCATTTTTAAGGTCTTTCTAAGTCTGAAACATTATATATTATGTTGTCTATGAATTTATGGAACCGCCCACATAAAATCAGGTATGTGAATTTATTTATGTATATTTAGATATATAGATTCACCTAAATTAATCACATATATAAATATATTATTTTAATCCCATGTATTTATTTTTCTATTTTTATTTTTTATTTTCTACAAGATACTGTAAAACATTGAAACATTAAATTTTTTACATAACATTTCTCTTTTCCATTTTCTATATGTCTATAATTTATATAAATATTTTTTTTATTTTTTATGACATTAATTATTAATTATTTAGAATCCACGTGAATTTAAGTTTTAATATTTTATGTGTGATAAAATTCTTATCATGTGTGTTTAAATTTTAAATTTTGTCTTAAAAAGATGATTGTTCCTCAAGAAATAGTTATTGAAATATAAAAATTTTATCTCATACACAACATGGGAGTTTATTAATGGAATTTAATTATTATTATAAATATTTTTTAGTACATTATAAATTATACTTACATTTAATCACCTTTCATCGTGAATATAATTTTATAGATTAATATAGGGACCCATATGGGTATGTTTCTATGCACATTCAATAAACAAAACTGGATGTTTTATTTGGAAAGATGACCTATTAGGGGATTATGGTGTAGAATATTTTATTCCAAGATGTTCTCTATATATGTATTTTTATTGATTAATATCAAGGAAATGATGTTGATGATATTCTGGAACTGCATAAGGGACACCAAACATTTTGGACTTCCAACAGCTTTTAACTAGACTTTAAGTATTTCATACTTTACGGCTGAAGATTTCACAAGTTTCTTGAAACTAATACACAAAATATATTCATATGGTTTATTGATTCTACTAAATTCTATCCAATTTTATTTTCAGTAATTTAAAATGGTTATACTAACCAATAAATGGTATGTAATGGGTTTGTGAATCCGAAAAAATCCTAGAATTAGGTTGTGCCTCCTAGAAGAAAAATGTATGTATCTTCATGTTTAAAACTCTGGGGGTGAAAAGTATATGTTATTGGTTTGTGAATCCAGGTGGAAAAAACTTACTGTATTATTCAATTACATTGGTTATAGTGGGTTCTACCACTCTCAGTTCATGATACAGGTGATGAGTGGAGTGGGATAATATATATTTTAACCACTATTAAATATCTTGTGTTATTTTATTTTATTTTATACTGGATTAACATTATAACTTTGGTATAACATAAAATTAATTAATAAATTTTAAAAGGCCAATTCACCCCATATTGTCAATTTTTTCATATAAAATGAGGACTAGAAATTAGAATCATATCTGCACCCCAAGCTCAATATATATATATATATATATTTATTATCTTTGTCACCTATTTATTGACATAACTATCTGGGGGAATGATCTGGTTGAGATGGAAGAAACTAGTTTAAATGATCAATGGATACCTCCAAAACCACCTCATTTTGTTTGTAATAACCATGGATATTGCCAATATAAGATGGAAACTTCATTGAAGAAACATATCATTGATCAATGTATAATTATGGAAAATCCATAAATATTTCCTAAAGGAGAACCCAAACCACTAGTCGGAAATGATACTAAAAAGTGTGTTCTAAGTTAAAAAGTTATTAATATTGTTTTTATACAATAAATAGAATTGTTTATAGTCAAGTTTCATCATGTAAAACTACTCATGAAATTTAGAGAATTTTAGCAGATACACATCATAGATATGATAAACTTATTATAACTATGCTGGTTATATTAAGATATGAAGATCAAGAATTTAAAATTAGGGAATATGAAACTATAAGTAAAATTCTCCATTGATTTAATAGAATTTTAAATGGTATGAGTAATTTAGGGTAGACTTAGGATAATCATGTTTTGGTAAAAATTGATCACAGAGAACATCCTAAAAAGTGGCATTCTAAAAGTGTATTTAAAGATGAAATTAATAATTTTAAGGAATAAACTACTAATGAGATTATCTGAACAAAATTAGAATATGATTTTAATTATAATTTTTTTGAAGAAGATAAATAAATGAAAAAGGAAATTTCCTTGAAGAAAAAATTATTGACTTACTCTTATGATTTTGAGTTATAATGTAGTGATTCAAATGATAAAATATATGTTTCAAAATGTGGATATATAAGGAAGAAATAGTACTCAGGAATATATATAAAATATATTCCTAAAGATGATTTTAAAAATAATAATAAAGGTAATTTCATTTTTAATGATGCTCAAGAGGTAATTTTTATGAGTGTCGGAAAAGTAGTCATATAAATCCCAATTATTGAAGTATAAAGAAGTAAAATAAATGGAATAAATATAAGAAATAAAAGAAGGAAATGGATTCTCAATAGAGTTATATAGATAATTCATTTACTGCTGAAGAATCTAGTTATGAAAAATATGCTTCAAATTATTTAATGGCTTCTTCAAATCAAGTATGTTATTTTACTTATTATTCATCTTTTGAATATGAATCTAAAAATCCCACTATTGAGTAATTTTTTAAATAAGTTGATAAATTTGGACATAAATGTGAAAAAGACGCTAATTTATAGAAGAAACTTAAGAGAAAACAAAAGAATGATCTTAAGGAGAGTGAAAATATGAATAAATATATATACGATGAGAAAAGATATACTAACAAAAATTTGGAAATTGTGTAATAAAATCTGAAACACCCTCTTTCTAAAAAATATAAATTTAAAAAAGTAGTTGATTTTATATCTATATGTCATGATGTTGAAATAATAAATTTTTATTATATTTTTTATTTGAATGAGAAGATAAAAAATTATTTTGAAAATTTGAAGTCAAAATGTTCTATTGTTGTTCAAGGAAGAGAAAAACTTGATAAATGACCAGTTTTTAAAATATGACCAAAATGAGATATGTTATGGTTATGGTAATAATTAAAGTAAAATTTATTATAAATTATTTGATAAAAGTTCAAATGGAATAATATCTACTAATAATTTTTTTATATATCATATGAAATGTCCTTATACTGGTGAGTATTCATTGATATTTCCAAAGTATCTTGAACATACTAAGGATTTTTTTATAAATAATTATCTTTATATTTCTTATAAATAAATTTTTAGAATTAGTTTGGATTCCAAATAGTTTATCTGTTAATACCGTTATACCCAAATTTACTTGGGTATCAATGCTATCTTTATGATTTATGTGAAATATGTATCAAAAGTATCATAAAGGTAGTTTTCTCTATAGACAATAGATTATCAAGACAATTAATGGTGAGATATCAAATTTTGGTTCATTCAATATGTGTGTTGGTGGTTGGGTTACTTTTGGTGAAGATTTAAGAGGAATGATAAAAGGTTTTGGTGAGGTTGGAATATATGATTCTCTTATTATTTTAAAATTCATATTTTTGGAAGGATAGAATCATAATTTAATAGTCATATAACTACTATGTGATGATGTAATGGTTGTTAAATTCCAAAATGAAAAATGAAATATTTTTAAGTATAAATATGATTTTTTTATGAAAACATAAATAAAAACATTTATTCAACTAGATTTGTTTAATTGAATGATCAAAACATTAAATGTTTCAATGTTGTATAATATTATAACATTTTATGGAAAAGGAGGTTGTGGCATGATAATATTAGGTTGATGCACATGTTATCTAGTAACCGAACTATAGGAAGTCTTGATCTAATTAATTTATATTAATTTGATCAAAATATACTAGCTAGTTTATATGGTAAAATATATTTGAGGATTATTATAAACAATTCAACATGATACACATGTGTTTACTGATTTACTCTTAAATATAAAACATTATAAAAATTTATCATTTTTTCTAAATTAGTTAAAAATTTGAGAGCAGAATTAATTATGTCTATTATAAGTGATCATGGTAATGAAATTTAAAATATACAATTTTTATAATTTTATGAAGGAAATGGGTAAAATCATAAGTTTCCCCCTATAACATCATTAATAAAATGGTGTAATAGAGAGGAAAAATAGAAAACATGAAGAAATAAATAGAACCATGTTAAATGAATTTACTTGGCCTAAATATTTCTAGGAATAATATATAAATACTTATTGTTATTTTACAAATAAAATTATTGTATGAACCTTGTTCAAAATACTCTCTATAATATTTATAAAGGAATAAATCCTAAAATTCATTATTTTAGAGTCGTTGCCTGTAATGTTTTTATAATTAATAATAAATTATATGTAGATAAATTTGGAGGAAAATATAATAAAGGTATATTATTAGGATATTAAAATAATATTGTGGAATATAAATTATATAATAAAATAACCATCATTGTTGAAGAAACTATTAATTAAAAATATGATGAAAAATATTTAAATAAAATAGATAATTATATTGATCAACTTGCGTAGGAATTTAGAGACATTAATTTTGAATAAGAAGTAACAAATGATAAATATTCAGAGAATGAGGGAGATAATTTTTCTTTTCAATCTGAACTTATTAATTAAAAACCCCAGAAGACACAAAGAGGCCATCCTATAGATAATGTGATTGGTAATGTTTAATCAAATGTTCAAACTAGAAAATATTTTGTTAATATCTATGATTAGAATTCAATTATTTCTGATTTTTTACTAAAGAATATTTATGAATCTTTAATTAATGTTAATTAGATATCAACTTTTCAAAATTAATTAAATTAGTTTGCAAGTAATAGTGTGTGGATTTTAGTTCTCTAGAAAATAGTTCTCGTATTATTAGAACAATGAGTTTTTTTAAAAACCCAATTTGATGAATACAAAAAAATATTCAAGAACAAATCTATATTAGTTGCTAAAGATTATTCATATGATGAGGGTATTAATTTTGAAGAATCATTTTATCATGATTCTTTGTAAATAAAAATCAGGATATTATTGCACATTTTTGCTTTTCGTGGTTTAAAATTATTTCAAATGGATGCCAAAAACACTTTTCTAAATGGATATATTTATGAAGACGTATATGTTAGATATTCCCCTAGTTTTGAAAATGAAAATAATTGTAATTCTCCTTTAATTTCACTTAAGCATTATATAGTTTGAAATATGATCCTAAATCATTGTACTAATGGTTATCAAGTTTTCATTTGATAAGTGATTTTGATAAAAGGTTGATTCTGACTTGTTTGTTAAGAAATAATATAATGATATTTTTTTTTATAAAAATTTCGGTTGATGATATTATATTTTAATCTTCAAATAATATTCTTTATAATTTTTTTCCATATTTAATACCTTGTAATTTGATATGAGTATGATAGGTGTATTAAAATTTTTCATTGGATTTCAAATTTTTCAAAGAGATTATGGTATTTTTATAAATCAATCAAAGTATGCTAAATACTATTTTAAAATGATTGGTTTAGAATCATTAAAAAGTAAGAATACTCCCATGAGTACTAATTCGGTCTTAAATTTAAATAAATATCGAGAATCAATTGATATAGGACCCTATAGAAGAAGGATTGGAAGTTTTTTATATTTAACTGTTTATAGGCCTAATTTAATATTTTAAGTTTTTTTGTTTTCTAGATATCAATGTGATCATAAGGAAAGTCATATTGAATTAGATAAATGAATAATTAGATATTTTAATTGCTTATTGAATCTTGGTTTATTGTATCATATAAAAACAATATTTGATTTTATATGTTATTGGGATTCAAATTCTAAATGATGAATGATAGATAGAAATAGAACAGTAGGTATGTTCCATTTAATTTGAAAATATTTATTTTCATAGACTTTAATGAAAAAGAAATTGTTTCTCTTTCAATTTTTGAATCTGAATATATATTTGGGTCATCTTGTTGTAGCAAAATCTTTATGGATTAAGAAAATAATTTTAGATTATTTTTCATTTTATAATATTCATATCTTTTTTTTATAATAATTATAATAGTTCTATCTCCAAATTCTCGTATAAAAAACTAGGTCTAATCAAATTGATGTTAAATTTAATTTTATTTGGGATCCAATTTAAAAATGAAATATCACTATAAAAAACATTAATTAACAACTTTTAAAAACATTGCCAATTTATTTATCGATGTTTTCGAAACACATCGATAGATTTTGGGTTTATACATTAGAGGAATTTTTAAAACTTGTGAATTTGGTAATTTTTGTAAATATCATGAATTTAGAACCATTTATCAATGAAACCATTCTGTGATGTTTAAATATGTCTCTAAATTAAAAACACTAGTAAGCATCACTATATAGTAAAACTTCATCTGTCGATGTTTTTTAGAAGCCTGGTCAAGAAAACCTCACTAAAATAGAGAAATTAATAATGTTATCTCTTAAATAAAACATCATTCTGCATTTTTTTAGAAATTTCAGAATGTGATACCTTGTTTAAAAACGTTTAAAAAAATCAGTAATTTTTTTTTAATTTTTTTGAAATTTTTTATTTATTTATATCCTCTCTTATATATATTACCTACCCCATGGAGACCCCAAACCCCATGTTCCCCCCTTCACCCCCAAATACCTTTCCGGCCTCCCCCACCCCACCAATTCCCTCTTTCTCCCCTCCTATACCCCACCCCACGACCCTTGCAGTACCAACGCCCCATGCCCCACGCCCCACAACCCCAAGCCTCATCCCTTCCCCTCTCTAGTAACTATGCACGATGGCCCCTAAAATTCTCCTTCAGTTCCCACATTACACTCCCAACTGCTCCCACCCCATTCCCCTACAACACCTCGAACTTCCCCCAACTATTTTATCCAGTTTTCCCGACACCCCGCCGAGGAGGTTCCACACATGTAGAAGAATTAATATCACCCCTAGCAGTAGATTCATTGACCTCCAGTTTACCAACAAAGAGGACAAACGAAAAACCTATTTAATATTTTATTAAATAATTTTATTATCATATATTTATATATATAGAAAGAGTTTAGTACTTAAGAAATTAATATATATATATATATATATATTAATATATTTATGTTTATATTATATATTTGACATCTATATTTATTATTTTATGTTCTCATATGAATATATATGTTTATATTATACATATATGTTTATATATTATGATAATATATATTTTTGTATTATATTTATATATATACATATGTCTATGTGCTTGTCTGTGTGTGAATATGTATGCGTTTGTATACATATATATAAATTGAGACGTTTTAAATCACATTTAAAAATGTCACTAAAATAGTCACATTTTCTTAAACATGTGACTAAATTTAATATATTTATTTAATTATGATATTTTTTTTATTTGTAGATACATAAATAGATTTCAATATTAATATATATATATATTAATGTACTAATATTAATATATATATGTTCATATTTTATTTTTAAATATAAATATATATTTTTAAATTATATTACATATAAATGTGTTTATATTTTACATAAATGATTATATTATTTATATATTTGTATGTTTTTTATATTATATATATATGCTTCTGTTTTATGCATATATATATATATATAGGTTAATGTTTTATGTTGTTCATATTTTAATATTATATATATATATGTGTTTTTATTAATGTATTTATACGAATATATATAAAGTTGTATATATATCTATGTGTGTGTGTTTAAATATATATGTTTATGTGTGTGTGTGTATATAATTTTCTACATTTTATAACACTGGGTAACATGCCACAAAAAATATACATTTTTTCCTAAAAATGTGACAAAAGTTAAAACATATGTGTCTTTATATATATATATATATGCTAGTACCCAAACGGTTCATCTGCATGGCGTGATCATTTTAATTAGAAATTCACATACAAACACATAATGTTTAGTTTTTGAAAACTTTAAAAAAATAAAATATTGAAAAAGAAATAAACGTAAGAGTAAATAATAATTGACACTTTCTTGGAATTAGATGGCTAGATGATAGATAAATGATGAGACTATATAAGAAAATTTTAGATCCAAATTAAAACCAAGGAACCAACCAAGACAATCAATAACCGTACCAAATTCATGAAAAAAGCTAATGTTTCAACCAAGAAATTATAAAACCCCGTCATATTTTAATAAACATTAAGCTTGTATTGCATATATATAAACCGAAATGTATTTAAACCCAAATGGATTGTCACCACTGTATGTCAGGAAGAGGAAATACTATTTATAAATTTTTCACCAAAACCTACATAATGAACCTTCAATGAGATTATATACATCGATCATTACACACATGTCTTAGAAATGTGGTTCAAAGAATCTTTTAAAACATTTCCACTATGAGTAGCTATGATGAATCTTTCACTTTAAAAGTCAATTTCAATGTCTATAGGAGTGCATATATTCTCTTTTTTCATTTAACTCATCCTAAAATTATGTAAATTCCTACATCTATTTAATATTATCTTTAATTGAGCATATCTTCCTCAAACTCTCATCTAATTGCTTCCACCTACTGTTGTTACCATGCATTATCCTTTTATAAGAGTTAAAGATCCTCCATTTCTCTTATGGAATCATAAAATTCATCTCAAATGACTAATTCACCTTAATCAGCTCCCACGAATAGTGGAGTTCTGAGTCTCTTGATCAAATTTCAATCTCTACTCTACATATTCATCCCTTACTTCCTTGTTAGAGAGATCAAACTGCTATCAAATCAAATCTATTTAATTAGATGAGATACTATAATCTATAGTTCAAATCATGACATACACTGTTATACCCAACACTATTCGTAATAAAAGTCTAAAAAATACATTCCTTTTTCTCCCTTTTCTTTCTCTCCAAATCCTTAGAATTCAAGAATCTGGCCCTCATTACCCATCTCTTAAAAGTAGTTGAACGATCCATTTTTGAACAAAAAACCATATTCATCATTGTTCTCAGCATATATCACAGTCATCATGGAATAATTGGGAGGTAAAAGGTTCTTCACAAATATGAAAATGTTTTTCTAAAAACTAAACTTGATCCACTTTTTCAACCTGTAAACAAACTAATTAAAAGTTAGATTAATAGTATAATGTTTCTTTTTTATTACTATCAGGTGTTTCACATATTCTTTCCTTATATATATTGACTATAATTATATCTAGGAATTTCTCCCATATATGACAATCTTCTTCTTTCCTCCTCTTGATGGGATGCTCTATCTTGAAAGATGTTTTATCCATGGAGTATACAGAACTTGAATCCATAATAACCTGTATAGGGGATCTTTGTTCTTCTTAGAAGACATCTTAAATATTGGAAAATATAGTAGCCGATATTTTCAATTGGGACATTAAAAAAATAATTAGAAAACTCATATTTTAAAGGTACATGTATATGATAAAAAAACCAAATTTATATAATAATTTTTTTTCTAAGAAACTCAATATTTATTTTTATATAAGAAAATATTCTAAAAATAGGAATGTGTATGGTGGAAAAATATATGAAAATTAAAAGTAGGTAATAGTTTGGTGACGTGAAATTAAAGAACTATAAAAGTTGGTCAAATATATTTTCATAGAAAAATAGTGGGAACTATATAGTGGCCTTTCTTAATAATACCATTAATTATTTCATGGAAGATGTGGAGTTTCCTAACATATATACGTAGATTTTTCCCACATGACTATAAAGTTTTTTTTGTTATGTCATAATGTTTCTTGTTAAGGGTACATGATTAACCTACAAAATTATATCATACATCTCATTATCTGAAGCTGAGATCCTTTTTATATTAGCGGAAATAATCAATTAAAGAGTGTAAACCTAAAAAACCAATGAAATAAAAATTTGAGGAAAATGTTTAATAATAAATAAACATGGTATGTTTTCATTGACAAAAAAAAAATATTTTTAGGACGGTCATATGTTTAAAATAGTTTCAAAAATATTTTTAGTTATAATAAAATATTTTATAAAAAAACCATTACAATATCTCATAATGCCAGTCCAAATTTCTCTTTAGAAGAGAAAAAAATTAGCATCATTTTTTTTCTAAAATTAACCAATGAGGTGGAAACAATAATTTATCCATTAATATGATTTCATCAAGGACAACAGAATTATCCAATATGAATTGAAATTCAAGTAATCATGTTTTTTTTATATTAATGTGTTTCAGTCTTGAATATTTTATGTGGGATCCAACACATCATGAAATGATATCTCTGAATCACATGATGATGAATAAAAGAAAAAAAATTAGAGGCACCAATAAATACATATGTGAGCTCTTTTTTTTAAGGGGGAGTGAAAATAATATTGATTTAATATACATAAAATAAAAAAATTAAACAATTATCATTTTGGATGATGGATCCTAGGTGAAAATATATACTTTCATATGAAAATATATTTAGAATACATAAACAATATATATATGTATACATATATTGTCACGAACCCGGCCGGGTCTCCATCCGACCCGGCGCCCGACCCGGTCCGCGAAAAGGCCCGAAGGGTGTTCCCGATCCCCATGGGCTGGCACAAGTGCCTGGGTATCTAAAATAATGTTGGGAACGATTTACCCGGATAAAAAAAATATAAAACAGACAACAAGATGAATAAGTTGAAACTAAAAACAGACAACCAAAGAGCCCCTTATACCAAGTTTAGATTTAAAGTTTACAACATTAAATAAAAACCAAAAATAGACTACATCAATGGAAACCAAAACTCCAATACAAACCTCCGTTCGACATTAGGAGTCACATCTACAAGCCACCACCACCAAACCCACACAAGGATGTAACTGACAACCCGAACCACCAACGTTAAGCCCGATAAGTCAACCTGGAAAGAAAAAGAAACAAAATCTACATACACCCAAAGGTGTATGTAGGGTGTGAGCTAAAAGCCCAGTAAGATTCCACTGAGAAAAGGTTCCACACAAAATTATTAAATGACAAATACATTTGCAACTTTAATTAATTAAAAGAGCTAAAATCATGAACCAAATTAGAGAAAACAGGGTTAGAGAAAACAGTTTTAAAAAGAAACAACTTAAATTAAAACATACGCACATACACACACTTTTAAAATAACCAAAGTTCCACACTGCTGAGAAAAAAGTATCCAATGAGAACTAACATGGGAGATGCCGCGTGGGAGTTAGCTAGATCAGGCCCCTTGATCTTCGTGTCTTAGTGAAACTTGGCTTAGAAGGCCAAGACCCTCAGAAAACGTGGCTTAGAAGGCCAAAACCCTCAGAAAAGCATATGTTTAGTTAGTGTTGCAATCTTCAGTCATGCCAGTCAAACCGGGTCAAGTCACCTCCGGAACACAAGCCCACAAGTCTAGTCTACCCTCCTAGCTACCCGGGCTTCTCGTTTGTGCTCAAATAGTTCAGATTTCAATTATTATGTCATAATCACATACTCAAACCAAAAAAGAAGTTACGCACGCCAAAACCACCATTTGCACACACAAAATCCATTTGAAACAACACACACACTAAAAGTGTCCCAAAACTAAACCTGCATTACTTAAACAACCAATTAAAATGACTGCACAGTCAAAGAAAACACATTCACTGCCAGACACACCATTAAAAGTGTTTTTTGAAAAATTTACACACACATCGCATGACATTAAGCATCAGAACCTTTACACAATTTAACCAAAACAATTATTCACCCTTAGTAATTATTTAAAAAACAATTCAAATTTTCATAATTAAATTTTTAAGAGAAAAAATACAGCTTTAAACACTAGACCGACCCAAACCCCCTCACATAACCACACACACACAACACCACCTCAGGAACCAAATCTGCATCACACACGCGATTAAGGAAACCACCAAAAAAACATGCCAACCCATTTGGAAATATTCCGCACGACTAAAACAACAAAAATCCACTCAAATGCTCATTTATGACAGAACACATGCCAATGCTACCCCAAAACACCAATTGCACAACATAATAAGCTAACCACACAATTTAAAAATTACTAACCACTAGATATGAGTTTTAGCAGAAAACACACACAAGATATAAACAAGATACCAAAGAATTAAAATGAAAATCAAACATCAAAGATCAACTTCTCACAACACATATTAATTAAATAACATGATAAATTAGTTAAAAATGCAAATTTATTAATCAGATAAAAATTAAGAGCAGAACTACCTACATGGAATATAGAAAAAAACATCGCAACTTGGTGTGAAGACTCCATTCGCCCGCCAGACGCACCGTAATAACTTAGATTAGACGCTAAAAACCAGACATCAAACCCAAATCACCACAAAAAGACCTCAAACAACATGAAGAACTAATAAACAATTCTACAAAGGAAAAAAAACAACCGTCCAAAGAAAGAAGCACCTGCGGCAGGGGTTTTGAAAGATTGGTCGGAGGTTGACGGAGTTTGTTCGAGTTTGCGCGGTGCCGAAAAATTAAAAGGAGGGCTTCTGAAAAAAAATGTAGCAAAGGGAGTTCAGCCAAGTGGGATGGTAGCAAGATGGTGCAGTTACCGACCTGCTTGGACAAGGGATGCGCGATCCGTGAGGCACAACGAGGCAGGAGGGAGGCGTCAGCTCAAGGTGGTAGGGAGGAGGAGCGGCTGGGAGGAGAGGTGTGCGGTGGATCAAGGAAGCACGACTTGGTTCGATTGGAAGGGAGATGGAGGGCGGTCCGAGGTGGGGGCGTCGCACTAGTGGTCGGAGAGCCGGTGGCAGCTGGACAGGGGAGGGGAGGTGCGGCATTCGGCTGGAAGGGAGATGGAGGTCGGTCCGAGGTGGGGGCGTCGCGCCGGTGGTAGCTGGACGGGGGGGGGGGGGGGGGGGGGAGGTGCGGCGCAAGGCCGGGGCGACGCGTTGCGCTAGTTTTCCTGGTGGTCTGAACAAGAGGGAAATGGCTCAATGGGGTTGAAAGGCGGCTATTAGGGTTCGGAGGGAAGAGGTGTAGAAAAAAATGGGGAGTGGGGGGAGGCATGGCGTGAAGGGAGCAAAAGGGGAGGTAAGAGAAAACCAATAAGAAAAGAAAACAAACAAACAAAACAAATAAATGAAAAATGAATAAAATGAATAAAAATAAAAAAATAAAAATAAAAAATAAATAAAAATGAAGTGAAATAAATCCAAAGAAAAACAATTAAAAACGATCTAAAAAAGATAATAATAATAATAATAATAATAATAATAATCTTAATATTAATAATATTATAATAATTTTTAAAACAACACAAAAGATAATATTTTTATATTTGTGACAACAATTTAATATTACAACCAAAAATTAATATTAGTTGTAATAGAAAGAATAATAAAAACCTAATTAAAACATTAACATAAATAATAATAATATTAATAATAATACAAAAGTAATAAAACCAGTTACAAAATAATTGCATTAATTGTTGAGTCTGGACTCCGTGCATAGACGCGTTTGTGGTCATGACATAGTCGCGCGTCCATGTAAAATTAAAATTATTCATTAAAGTTCCCCTATTAAGGTTGGGCGCTACACCCAGTCGTGCGTACAGTCACGCACCAATATATGATCTGAATTTCTTCTAAAATAAATCATGTTCAAACCGCATATAAAAAAAAGACTTAAAATAATTAAATTAAAAAGAAGTGTTAGTCACGGTTTGACAATTCTCCCCATCATGACACTTTCTACCCCCAGAAATTCCCAAGAGAGTAGGTCAACCAAGGGTTCCAAGGGAGACCGCGAAGACGCTTAAAACTAAACCTCAATCGCCCAACGACCGAGAATTCAAAATGCCGATGACCTGAAACATCAAAGATCTAAAAATCATAATCACCAAAAAAATGACCAACAGTGAGGAATTCACCTCCAAACACAACTACAACATGGAACACCCCAACCCCTAACTTCGGGATTACCAAGGAAGCTCGAGATCTCCAAGAACAAACGTCCAACAAACCACCATCTGATCTAACCAATTAGCATAGTCGAGGTCAGGAGGAGTAGAAGCAAGGGGTTGCTCCACCAAGATCACTCTGAAAACAGAGCCTTCCACAAGACCATCCTATGGTGGTCTCCCCACCATATTAGGGTTCTCGTCAAAATTTGGTTCTCCAAATCAAAACGACTCACAACTCATACAACCTCTAACACTAGCTTGACCGTTAAAGTTCTCTATGTTTAACCAACACAAGAAGGGACATCGGTGAGACATGCACAGGGTCTCCCCACCATTTTAAAATATCCTAACACCACGAAACCCATGCGGACATTACCAGTTTACTTTGAGAAATACTAACTGAATCATTCATTGTGAACCCACCAACACGGGTCGACCCACACTGATTATTCCTACAGTGGACAACACGCTTCCACATGAGATAGATTTGATAGAAAAAACCCCTAACCAGGAGGTGAACCAGATATGCGCACAACAATTTCAAAAGACATGAGCATATCTGACCACAAGGATGTTCACAGAGCACGCCCACTGTCTTTACAGGAATACGGATTTTCTGAACCTCTTTAAGACCCAAGAGGAACTCCCGCGAACTAAGACTGCAACAAGGATACACAACCTTTATACCCAT
The DNA here is from genome assembly GCA_963277665.1 of Viscum album. Classification (NCBI taxonomy): domain Eukaryota; kingdom Viridiplantae; phylum Streptophyta; class Magnoliopsida; order Santalales; family Viscaceae; genus Viscum; species Viscum album. The sequence continues at coordinate 307,715,769 of OY728153.1, read as the reverse complement.
CACAACAAAAATAAAGCCTTCAGAGAGGCTACCATGATAATGAAATTTAATCTTTCCACATCCCGTCACTGTGAACTTAAGTCGGATCAAGTCCACCCCATGTCCGACGAGTTTTGACTGCGTGCAAGCTTCACCCCGAGACCTATGGCTGGGGCCCTGTTGTCTGAAGCATCTACAGCCTCGCAGTCATATGCTTACCATCTCTGACTGAAACTTCCTCTACTAGAAAAGAAACCTGCATACCTCTCATCGTGTGTCACGCAGCCACTCTATTAACATACCGACTGTGAATTTCAGCGAATGACTTAGGGTGTCTGACTGACCACACTAGAGGTAGGAGATTGAGCGGTCTGTCAAACGTGCGACACAAACTGATGAGTGGGGCACTACAAGAACAATTCCATTTGCTTCACACTCTTCATCGGATGAAGAACATTCATTTACCACAGTATAAATGGGACCAACAACTATTACTAGCTTTAAACTGATCATTCCACACAACCTCTGGGGAACAAGAAACTGGCTCATTAGGAAGGTCAACATACCTCCTTCACCCTCTGTTGACTGGTCAAGCACCTATGAGATCAACCACCTAACTTGCCTTCGCTTATTTAGGTACAACTGTGGAATGAGGTTAGTCTTGAGGATCGCTCACGACTTCCACATTTGCAACGAAAATGGAACGATCACCATTCACTAGTTTAGTCCTACTCCACCAGACGTACTCGAGACAATATTACATCCGCACAACATTTGGAGTTCCTCCAAAACCAGAGACACTTCCAACTTTCCCAAATCACTCAACAACATCCAACTGACATCGACCTCTACGAACAGTTGACGCCACCGAGAAAAACCCAACTCTGCCACTCCACTGAGAGTCTGGGTCGGGCCAAGAACTGAGAAAGACCTGCTGGAACCCATGGAACATTTCTAGGGGGAATTTCCCAAACAAGAAACACAAAACAGCCTTCCACAAATCCAAACACATCACAACACAGACATCAACATTCCAGAAACAGATCCAATAATTCTAGTTTAAAACATCAATTCATTTTCAATGAAAAACACTCACTTGAAAAACCAAGCACTGCACAACATGCCCTAAAGCTATTTTGAAAATCCATATTAACTCTAAACACAATTTCATTCATTTGTTTCCATTTCCAAAACCATTTGAGCACAAAAACCCATTTGAGAAAAAGGTCCACTTTCTAGGAAATAAGAAGCAACCTTAGAAATCGATCAACCACCACTGATGCTCCATAGTGCCTCACAAGTATGAATTTTCATTCCACTCAGGAAACCATCCACAGGATCCACCAACTATCCATTAATCAAGTCTGCACACACTTGCGAGCACCCATAGGAATACCACTGGAAAGAAACAAGGTTACTCCACTTTCAAAAAAAAACATTCTCAATATCCAAAAAATACTTTTCTTTTCAAAATCATTTCAAAAATTCAAGACATATTTTAAAAATTCTTCCCATTTCAAAAATAACCCACTTCAATTTCAAAAAACCCAAAACGTTCTTTTAGAAAATCAACTTCGACAAATCAATGCCAAATTCCCAAACAAGGTCCAAGAGAAAAGCACCCCAAAAATAATGTCAAATACACGCCAAAATAAAATAAGAGAAGCACCAATGTCTGCTTTCCTTTTTAAAGGAAAACAATCACGCGCCAATCCGAAAATTGGAGCAAGATATCACAAACATTAAACACATGGGCGGAGGACTAGTGGTCGTGTCTAACCCGGCTACATGGTTTAACAGACCATGCCCAAGGCAAGCACCAACCACTAGGAGTGTCGAACCGTAATCTCAGGCATCACAAGGGTCGCTACTCCATGTGAAACCACTCACAGTACCGATTTACTCCTATTGTCATCCCCCATCCACAAGGACCAAATCCAAAACATAAATCCCAGACTACCCCTAGTTACTCGAGGATTGGAACGAGTAAAAGTTCACGATGCTCTTCTCACACCTATCCCTCGAGCATCGATAGTCCTATCTCAAATATACCTGACATCCCAAACAACAAGAACAAAAACTGCCTCTGATAACATTTTGTCATGAACCAGGCCGGGTCGCCATCCGACCCGGCTCCCGACCCGGTCCGCGACAGGGCCCAAAGGGCGTTCCCCATCCCCACAGGCTGGCACAAGTGCCCGAGTATCTAAAATAATGTTTGAAACAATTTACTCGGATAAAAATAAATATAAAACAGACATCAAGATGAATAAGTTGAAACTAAAAACAGAAAACCAAACAAACCCTAATACCATGTTTAGGTTAAAATTTACAACTTGAAATAAAAACCAAAAATAGACCACATCAATGGAAACCAAAACTCCAATACAAACCTCCGTGCGACATGAGGAGTCACATCCCCAAGCCACTGCCACCAAAACCACACAAGGATGTCACTGACAACCCGAACCACCAACGTTAATCCCGATGCCTCAACCTGGAATGAAAAAGAAACAGAATCTACATACACCCAAAGGTGTGTGTAGGGTGTGAGCTAAAAGCCCAGTAATATGCCACCGAGAAAAGGTTCCACACACACATTTTCAACTTTAATTAATTAAAAGTGCTAAAATCTCGAACCAAATTAGAGAAAGAAGGTTTAGAGAAAACCGTTTTAAAAAGAAAAACTTAAATTAAAACACACGCACACTCACACACACTTTTAATATAACTAATGTGCCACACTACTGAGCAAAAAGTATCCAATGAGCACTAACATGGGAGAGGACGCGTGGGTGTTAGCTCGCTCGGGCCCGTAGATCTTCGTGTCTCGGTGAAACGTGGCTTAGAAGGCCACGGCCCTCAGAAAACATGGCTTAGAAGGCCACAACCCTCAGAAAACATTGATTAGAAGGCCACGACCCTCAGAAAAGCATATGTTTAGTTAGTGTTGCAATCGTCAGTCCTGCCAGTCAAACCGGGTCGAGTCACCTCCAGAACACTAGTCCACAAGTCTAGTCTACCCTCCTAGCTACCCAGGCTTCTCGTTTGTGCTCAAATAGTTCAGAGTTCAATTATTATTTCATAATCACATACTCAAACCAAACAAGATGTTACACTTGCCAAAACCACCATTTTCACACACAAAATCCATTTGAAACAACACACACACACTGAAAGTGTCCCAAAACTAAACCTGCATTACTTACACAACCAATTAAAATGACTACACAGTCAACGAAAACACATTCACTGCCAACCACACCATTAAAAGGGTTTATTGAACAATTTACACACACATCGCAGGACTTTAAGCATCATAACCTTACACAATTTAACCAAAACAATTCGTCACCCTTAGTAATTATTTAATAAAACAATTCAAATTTTCATAATTAAATTTTTAAGAGAAAAAAACCGCTTTACTCACTAGACCGACCCAAACCCCCTCACATAACCACATGCACACAACACCACCTCAGGAACCAAATCTGCATCACACACGTGATTAAAGAAACAACCAGAAAAACTTGCCAACCCATTTGCAAATACGCCGCATGACTAAAACAACAAAAATCCACTCAAATGCTCATTTATGACAGAACACATGCCGACGCTACCCGAAAAATCCAATTTCACAACATAATAAGCTAACCACACTATTTAAAAATTACTAACCACTAGATATGAGTTTTTAGCAGAAAACACACACATGATATAAACATGCTACCAAAGAATTAAAATGAAAATCAAACATCAAAGATCAACTTCGCACAATATGTATTAATTAAATAACATTCTAAATTAATTAAACATGCAAATTGATTAATCAGATAATAATTAAGAGCGGAACCACCTACCTGGAATATATAAAACAAACATCGCAACTTGGTGCGCAGGCTCCAATCGCCCGCCAGACCCACCGCAACAACTTAGATTAGATGCAAAAAACTAGAAATCGAACCCAAATCACCACAAAAGGACCTCAAACAGCATTAAGAACTAATACAGAATTCTACAAAGGAAAAATACAACCTTCCGAAGAAAGACTCACCTGCGGCAGGGGTTTTGAAAGATTGTTCGAAGGTTGATGGAGTTTGTTCGAGTTTGCGCGGTGCCGGAAAATTAAAAGGAGGGCTTCTGAAAAAATAATGTAGCAAAGGGAGTTCAGCCAAGTAGGAAGGAACCAAGAGGGTGCAGTCGCCGGCCTGCTTGGACATGGGATGTGCGATCGGTGCGGCACGGCGAGGCAGGAGGGAGGTGTCGGCCAAGGTGGTAGGGAGGAGGAGCGGCTGGGAGGAGAGGTGTGCGGCGGGTCAAGGCGGCACATCTTGGTTAGGTTGGAAGGGAGATGGAGGGTGGTCCGAGGTGGGGGCGTCATGCCGGTGGTCGGAGAGCCGGTGGAAGCTAGACAGGGGAGGGGAGGTGCGGCGTTCGGCTCGAAGGGAGATGGAGGGCGGTCCGAGGTGGGGGCGTCGCGCCGGTGGTTGGAGAGCCGGTGGTAGCTTGACAGGGGAGGGGAGGTGCGGCGCAAGGCTTGGGCGACGCGCCACACTAGTTTTCCTGGTGGTCTGAATGAGAGGGATATGGCTCAATGGGGTAGAAAGGCGGTTGTTAGGGTTCGGAGGGAAGAGGCGCAGGAAAAAAAGGGTAGTGGGGGGAGGCATGGCGCGACGGGAGTATAAGGGGAGGCAAGAGAAAAACAATAAGAAAAAAAACAAAGAATTGAAAATGAATAAAATGAATAAAAATAAAAAATATGAATAAAAAATAAATAAAAATGAAGTGAAATAAATCCAACGAAAAACAATGCCAAACCAATATAAAAAAAGATAATAATAATAATAATAATAATAATAATAATATTATTATAATTATTAAAACAACAGAAAATATAATTTTTTTATCTTTGCGACCACAATTTAATATTACAACCAATAATTAATATTAGTTGAAATAGATATAATAATAATAACCTAATTAAAACATTAACTTAAATAATCAAAATATTAATAATAATACTATAGTAATAAAACCAGTTACAAAATAATTGCATTAATTTTTGAGTCTAGACTCCGCGCATAGACGCGTGTGTGGTCACGACATAGTCGTGCGTCCATGTAAAAAAAATTTATTCATAAAAAGTTCCCTTATTAAGGTTGGGCGCTACACCCAGTCGCGCGTACAGTCACGCACCAATATATGATCTGAATTTCTTCTAAAATAAATCCAGTTCAAACCGCATATCAAAAAAAAAGACTTAAAATAATTTAATTAAAAAGAAGTGTTAGTCGGGGTTTCACATATATACACACAAGTATACGTGTATGTATGATAATATTTATGTATCAGAATATAGAATAAGAAATATATATATATATATTTATTGAGAACATTTTATGAGAAAGAACATATAAACATATAACATAAATGTAGAGGATATAAAAGTATAATCAACACATTAAATATTAAATTAAATTTGACTCATGTATATAATGATTACAGAATGGAAATAGAGGCTGAAAATAAGTGAAAAAATACAGTTTAAGAAAGGGATTAAAATGATGATATTTTGTACTTCATAAATGTAACATATTTCTTTAAACATTTAAAAGTCATTACCAATATATTCAAATAATCAATCAAATCAAGAGATATTATATGAGTTTTACATAAATTTAGTAAACATGCTAGATTAATATATTATAATCAATTAAGAATATAGGATAGAAATTATAATAATAGAACACATCGAAATATAATCTATAGAATAATGTAACTGGACTATTGGGGACATATCATCATTTATAAGAATAAAAAATGGGTAAATATTGATTAGGATTATCTTGTGTTCATTATAATGCATAGATTTTTCACAAATATAAAACATATATTGGTTGTAATATAATACTATGAAAATTAGTGATTTTTTATTTTCCAAGATATCATGTTATATATTCTCTACATAATGTTTACAAAATAAGTAAACTGACAATAAGAAACATATTACAATTGATAATGATGGATTATTCAGTGTAATAAAATATAGTGGGGGACTAACCTACTCTTTTTGAGAGGTTAGTGTTATAAATGTTTATACCAAACAAAAAATGTGAAATTAAATCAATAATGTAGTAAAAATATTGTAGTTCTAGTAATTGAACTCATGGATGTGGTATTGATTGATTATAAAAAATAAGAAACATACATTGAAATAGATCTTGGTAATATAATTATTGTGCTTTAAAATAATAAAGGTGAACATGTTGGTAAGAGTGTTTATTGTCCGTTCAATATGTTATTGGAAAAGGAATTTAATTCATGAGGTGGCTAAAAACATTCAGTTTTTCCAAAATATGATTCTTTCATGAAATTATAACATAATAGTCGTCCATTTATGTTAAACACAAAAATAGAGAATAAACGTACCAATGATTATTATAATAGTGAAAATTAAGGGAAACAATATAGCAAGATGAATGCTATTAAGATACAGACTCTGATGAATCTGTATCATCCCAGAAAATATAGACCAAACTAGGAGGTGTATATAGCTGCTCAATCACAATTATCCAATGGTGCCCAAAAAAAATAAATCATTTTACATTACATTTACATTAACTCAAAAATAGAACCCTTTTTGCTAACACATTTTTTATTATATACATTATCAATAAAATGGCAACCTCTCGCATGATAATAGTCATTAAGGTTGAATGATAGTTAGTATGGTATCGAGTAAATCTTTTCATCCCGCAAATAATTCTCAATTGATATGAATATGAATTATCATATCCATCACTATAAAGAATCTAGGAAGAGGCATATGTGCATTGATTTGATCCATATTAGTAAGAATATAAAAATATTAATAATAATTTAAGGCAATAAGAGAAATTTGGATATATTCTATGTTAGAAAACACATTGAAAACTACTTATAATATTCAAATGACAATGATTTATTAGAATATGAAATGGTTAAAAATAGAGTAGATTAGAAGAAATATGTATGAAATACATCTCCTCATAACTAAACCTAAAACTATATATACCCTACATGATCACCTTTACTACACATTTTGATCAAAGATACTTTTGGGTGGTAGAATTTATCCGAATATAATATATGCACACTTTGTTCCACAAGAAGAAAATCTACCCAAAGCCACTAAAACAAAATTAGAATAAAACCCCCCAAATACTATGTATTAAATTATCAATCAAGTAGGGGAAGGATTATTTATAGTAGAATAATTATTTAACAAAATTATTTTTGGATATTTTTAATGAAAATAGTGTAAAAATAATTAAAAAAATTATTTATATAATGTATAATTTATTAAAAATGTAAAATATGTATTTCATAAAGAAAAAATGTTTTTTTAATAAATAAGTATATTTATTAAACTATTATTACTGTAGAAAATAAGTTATAAATATGAAAACTGAAATTATATACATCAAATATATTTAAAAACACAAGATTATAAATCAGTACTAAAGTAAAAATGTAACATTTTATTATATATGTATATGAAAATGGAAGTATTTGTACCTAAAATATTAAAGGTTAAAAATATTACGCCACTATAACTATCAAGAAACACTATGAATACAATAATAAATTTGATAATAAAATTTATAAGATGTAATAACAATGTGAATAATGTATAGAAGGAAACATTTATATCCAAGTAGGGGATGTATCAGTTGAAAAATAATTATAATTAAATTTTAATAATGGTACATTGTATATTTATTTTATTTTATTAAAAAATACATGAAATTCAAAAATGGGACAATGTAGATTATTTTTTTTGAAAAGATTCATATAAATGGGAAGTGGTATTTGTGTTGGAAAATGAATCAGATGAAGTGATAAAGAAGGGTTTAAAGAATAGAAGAAGGGAAGGAGAATATTGGAAATGTGAAATCCGAGGTGAAGGTAGAGACCAAGTCGGAGGAGGAAGAGGTAGGAACCGAGGTAGAGGAGGAGATGAAGGTAGAGGAGATGAAGGTGGGGGATTGAGTTGACACCATATCAGGAAAAATCAGAGGTGGAGACCGAGCAGTAGGTGGTGGAGTATGCAAATTAGGTGGAGCCAAAAAATGAGTTGTGGAGGTGATGCATAATAAAAGTTGTGAAGGAATTAAGAAGCATTGGTAGGATGACACATTATCAAATTCATTGAGGTGATGACATGTGGATCTAAAATATAGTATTTAGTTGAAATAATAGATAGATCTCAAGCTAATTAAAGGATATAAAAATCAATAATGTTTAATGATTATTTAATGAATAATCCTTGAAAACAATAAATTGATAATAAAAAACTAATGAATTGTCTATTGTTGGAATTTATTCATGATACATTAAATTAAATAAGTGTTGTATGAGGATATTCCATGTTTTACGATTTCACCCACAACCATACCAAAGTATATGAACATCCATGTAGAAAAATGTGTAAAATTCATTCAAAGATAGAAACAAACATTGAAAATATGAATTAATTATTTTCATTTAAAATATGAAAAGGGTTAATATTTGAACATATATACCACATGAAATGTGGTTAAGTGATCACAACCTATGAAGCATCATAAATTTCAAAATCAACAATTATTAAACCAAAAAGATCAATGGATTGAGACAATACCAAAATATCGAATATGGGTCCAACATAGATTGAAGACTAAAGAGTCAAGAAACATGAAAAAATAATAATTAAAGGAGAGGAGCCGGGGTGGAGAAGAAACCATTTATCCAAAGGAAATATTCATTTGACGAAAAAGGTATCAAATATGTTACAATAATTCATGGGATTCATAGTTCCCATTCTAATAATGAATGTATCACAATGAATAGAAAACATCATCATCGAGTAATTGATACAATCTAACCTATACTAGTTCCTCGAAATCAAATAAGACATTGGAAATATGCAATGAATTAAATCAACCTATTTCACCAAAAATCATATAGTATCACCTCCATTCCCTGCATCTCCAAAGTTCAAATTTAATAAACTAACTATATAAATTAAATTTTCCATAACCTATATGTTCCAAACCAAGATTTAATCCAAAATGTGAACCTTCCCAAATTACATCTAAAACTACCCAACTACCTAATGAGTCTATAATTTAAAATAAAAATCAATTATTGAAATATATGAAAAATTATGAAAATATTCAAGATCATATAACAATATTCTAACACCCCATTAAATATTTTTGGTTAGATTAGAACAATTGTAAAGAAGCCTGATGTCAATCAACACCACTAAAATGTTTTAATGAAAGGAATAATTATTTTCAATTGAAATGTAACATAACTGACCATTATATTTCATTTTTGAGACCATGTTTCTAGAAATAGGTACAAGAATGGCCTTAATCTACTTTTTATTCCACTTTTCAGCCTTGATAACATTCATAATTCATATAGGATACAATACATAAAAATCTAAACAAAATATCGATCAAGACATTAATAATATCTTACCAAAGGGACATATAACTAAATAAATACAGGAAAACGTGAACATTAATACATTATGTAACCTTTATTATGGGCATGTGATTTAGATTTTTCTTAAAGTACATAGTCTAATATTAATATAATTGATAATTAATCAACCTGAAAGGAATTTTTTTTTCAAAAGATTGATAACATAATCGAGTTATTGTATGTGCATGAAGAACACACTTAATGGAAGAAGAAATAAGATAACATCTTTTGGTTTCATGGGTCGGTTGTAGAGGAGATGAATTGTGGGTATAGAAAATCAAAACATTAAATATATATATATATGAGATCTCATATGAGTGAGAAGAATAATATTCAAAGATGTTAGTAGGAGAAAAGAACCTTGGGTTTCATGACTATAAGTCTAAGGGGGAAAATGTATATTTTCTCAAGATATACTTTGATCAATGTGGGGAGATATGTAAGGATTGAAATATAGGGTTTAGATGTAAAACATGGATGGGGGGTTCGGGGACATTGAACCATATGTGGGATGGTGGAATAAAGAACATAATGGAGGATAAGGAGAGGTGAAAGCGTAGGTGGGGAATAAGTTAGAGTTAGATACCGAGGTGGAGTTATAGGAAAAGGAGGAGATGAGAAAGAGGCATAGGTAGAGGAATAGGCATATGCATAGGGGAGGGAGATAAATTTAAAGGAGATAGAATCATGGAGGGGAGACTAAAATGGAATCAGGGATGAGAAGTAGGATGATAGATTCATAAATCATAGAGGTAAGAGCATGTGAGGTATTTTTATATGGTTTCGACACATGCACTAAAAATGCATAGTCAGTAGTATAAATAGTATATATTTTTGGAGAAATTAAAACAGTGCTAAAGATACTTGATCCCAATAAACAAAAATAAAATTGTTTAATGAACACTATAATTATTTTCCACTAAAACCAAGTGGCACTAACCATTGAATTAAATTTGTGAGAGAATTTTCCAAAATGATGTACAAGAATGACCTTCCACTACTTATTATTCTACTTTTTTCCCGTTATGAAAGGCATAAATCATATTTGCTGCAAATCATCAAAATCATTCACAACCATGGATGAATCCATTAATCATAGATTACCAAAGGAACATATACCGAAGTAAATATGAAGAAACATGAACCTGAATACATTATATTACCCTTTATTATGGGCTTGTGATTTAGATTTATCATATATTTTAGTGTCTAATATTAATCCCATATATAAATAACCATGAAGAATGAGATTTTTTCATCAGAATATTGACACTATAAAATTGCCATTGTATATGCAAGATGCAAAAACTAGATGTAATCTACAATAAGATAATGTCCTATGATTTCATGGGTCGGTTGTGGAGGATATAAAAATTAAGTGCATTGCTTCGAAACAATAAATCGGTTAATGGGATCTCATATGTGTGAGAAGAGTAATATTCCACGAATTTAGAAGAATAAGAATAATTCAGGTTTCATTACTACGAGTCAAGGGAGAATAAAAATTTATATTTCAATAAGATATTCTCTGATCAATGTGGGAGAGAGATATGGATTGAATGTTAGGGTTTGAATATATAATAAGAATGGGTGAGTTGGGAATGATTAAATAATGTGATAGATGGTGGAATCGTTATAGTATTTGAGGAGGTGGAGAGGTAGATACATTAGAGGTGACCAAGGCTGAGAAAATGTCTACAGTGGAGGAGGATACTTGGTGGATGTGGAGGTGAAGTTATAGGTGGAGAGAGATGAGTTTAGAGGAGAAGGAATTATGGAGGGGACACTGAAATAGTATTAGGGATGGGAGAGAGGCTGATGGAGTTGAAATCACAGAGGGAAGAGAACATTGGGAAAATGAATATGATTTCAATAAATGAACTCAAAATATATAGTATTTAGTATAGATAATATATATATATATATATATCTCTGTGTGTGTGTCTATATATATATTTATTTATAAATATGTTTATATATATGTGTATGTGTTTATATATATTAATATATATATATATCTAAATAAATATTTATATCAATACAGGGTAATTTGATATAAAAAAAACTATATATATTTTCGGAAGTTTCGTGAAAACATCACTAATTTAGTGATGGTTTTTAGGAAATGTTGTTAATTTAGCGATGGTTTTTGGGAAACGTCACATATTTTTCGATGTTTTGGGTAAAATTTTGCATATTTTGTGACTTTATTTTGATGAAACAACGCTAAATTAGAGTATTTAATAAATTTTATTAATTTAGTGATATATTTGGGGATGAATCTATATTTTAGGAAATATTTCTAGAAACACAATTAAATTTAAAAATTTGTGATGTCTTTATAAAAAACATCTCTATCTTATTGTTTTTTGTAGTGTATGAGAATAATTTTTTTTAAATAATTTTTTTATATCATTAATACGAACTTATACATTACTATTTTTGAGAAAAATTCATTTTTAACTTGGAATGATGGATATTTATATTTACTTTGCATGAATTTATGTGTTGTTTGTTTTTGTTTAGGTGCTGAAATATTCAGATTTCCATGAAATCTATAAAATTTGTAATTCTTATTTTTAAATTCTGTTGTTTAATTTTAGTAAATATTGGTCATTATATTAAAATTTGAAGACTTATAACACATAATATATAATGTATACCTACCTTTTAAAATTTTAGATACCATAATATGGTTTTTATTAAGTTTTAGAAAAAAAAAATTATATTTTTGTCATTGAATAGTGGTTTCTTGATATATGTTTTCAAAATGGATGGATTTTTTGTGTCCTCTTGTTATATGTTTTTTAAATAAGAATTATTAAAAAAATTATTAAAAGTAATGTTTTTTCAAAGTATGTTTTTTAAAGGGTATTAATATGTTCATTATAAATATCAAAGAAAGAACTATTCTATTGAAACTTTTTTATAATTTCAAAACATATGAGGTGTTTTTTGAAAATAATTTTTTTAAAAATATAAAAAAGTGGGAGAATGATGAGTGTATTATTGAATCACTTTATGTTTTGATAATTAAAAATATTTATTTGTTTGGATTCCTTTAATGGTACTAATAATTTGAATGATGTATTAATTATCATATGTTCTGTCATGATCAAATCATAATATTAATTTTCAGAAAATAAAATTTTATTTTACCTTTTGTTTTTTATAACATGTAATTAAATATCAATGAAGTGAAACTAAGATAAATATGTCATTTATACCTTTTATTTTACATATTCTGGAACAAAAAATGGAAAACAATAAAAATTGGTTTTTTTAGAAAGTTTGGAACTGACCATGGGAAATGATTGTGAGAACCGACTGTGAGAAGAGAACCTAGAACCAGAAATGAGAACCTATAGTTAGAACTTAATATGATTAATAACTATGGAACCATCCATGACTACTGACCATGGAAGTGATCATGAGAACTAACCGTGATTATTACACGTGGAACCAACCATGAGTACCGAGTGTGAGTTAAATTATCTTTGGTATTTTAACTATATATTGGGCTATAGAAATTAAAATTAATTAATCATTATTGATTTACCTATTTTTTATTTTAATTATGTAATGTCTGAATTGTTCTCTATATTTTAAAAAATAAGTTTTAGGGAACAATATGTTTTCAGTATGAATTCTTCAGTTTTCCAAAATAAATTTTCATTTTTATTTTGATGATATCGTGAGATGTGTGTTTATAATTAATGTTATTAGTGATTATATGGAAATATAATGATATTATATAAATTTAATTAAACTGAAGAGGAATATGATTCTACCATTTTGATGGTCTGATTTAATTTTGATATATTATAAGTTAATCTGTCTACAAATTATCAGAATCATCTATACAAAATCAGGCACATGAATTTACATAAACAGATTTAGATATGAGATTCTTCTATGTGAATAAACAACATAAATATCCATATTTAATCCAATTTATTTATTTTCTTTTTTGGATTTTCTATTTTCTATAGGATACTGTAATACATGGAATTATGCTCTATTTTACGTAACATTTCACTTTTCTATTTATTGGGTGTTGTTTGGAATATAATTAATGATTTATTTTTTCAATAATTTATTATTAATTATTTATAATCCATTAGATTATATTTTTAATTCTTTATAGGATTAAATTATTATTAAATGGATTGAAATTTAATGTTGTTTCTTGAAAAAATGAATGCTCCAAACTAAGTGTTGTTGAAATATAAACAGTTTATCTCACAATATTTGTGGGATTTTTCCAAAGTACATTAATGTTGAATATAATTATTCATTTGTAATATATTTATTATACTATAAATTTATCACTATAAAATAGGAATTTAATTTTAAAAATTATTAATGTGTACCACATGAGTACATTTTCATCTGTATTAAAAAGAGAAATTGTATGTTGTATTTAGAAAGATGAACAATAATTGGATTCATGTGTTGAATATTTAATTCATTAATGAACTTGATATATGGATTTCAATAGATATACATCAATTAAAATAGTTTGGGGATATTATTTTAATTATATAATGTTTAATACAGTGATGATCACCTATACATCTGATCTAGACATTAATAATTTGGTCCTTTGTTACTGGAGAGTTCCATAAAACCTCAACACTAAAACACCAAATATCTTCATATGTTAATGTGGTTCTAACTCATTATGTTCTCCTTATTTATGTGTAATTTTAAAGGTTTATACTACCCAATGAAATATTGTTAACTGGGTTTTGACTCAAAAACTAAATTCAAGCATTTGGTTGTTCCTTCAGGGGAAAAGGAATCCTATTTATGTTGTGCCTCCTAAAATAAAATGGCATGTCAGTTTGGGTTTAAGAAACATAGGGTGAAATATTTTTAATCATTTTGTGACTCCAGATGGGAAAATTTTATATAAATATTCCATTATATTTGTTATAGTGGGTTCCATCTATCACACTTAATGGTAGGGGTGATGAGTGGATTCAGATAATTTAGATATGAACCAAAACAAATACTATGGAATTATTTTCCTTTTCATTTATGCTACATTAACATTGTAATTCGGATAAACATTATATTCATTTACTAATTTTAAAAGTAATATTCACCTTCCCCCTCTTGGTTATTTATCCATCTTAACTATAGAATAACTCATTGTTCCCAAAGGGGACACCCTGGGGTAATTTTAATATTATAGCCTAAAACATTTCCATAAGTAGGAGATTCATTTATCATTCCATACAAAATGGATCTCAAAATGAAATTTTCTTAATTTTATAATAATAATTCAATGTAACACATGATTTCCACAATATCTTAAAATATTCGACCAATGGATCCATATAAACCTCAATACCATCACTCATTTTTTGGTGATGATATAAATAGAGATAACATAATTTAATTCTGTTTCATGTATAAAAATGGTGTAAAGTTTTAATTTACCAACATTTGAAAACCAAAAGGATTCACTCCATCTGTAGATTGAATAAGATTGATCTTTATAGGCTTGTTACCAAATTCAGGGTACCCATGATAAATTTTATTCCACTAAGGAGAGTTGATCAGGTGGTGAAGTTTACCATATTAATTTCTTTTATCTATGTGCCATAAAAATTATTCTACAATCTCCTCACATCCGTATAGGTGAGTAATCCGATGAATAATTGGAAAGTAACATAAAATTTCTTGTAGGACCTAATTCATCTTTCTTATATCAAGAAACACCAAACATTGGTATTATTTCAGTCATTTTTATTCCATTTAATGTAGTATATAGTCATTTTGACAGGAAATATTTTTTTCTTAGATCATACCAATTAAACATAGCATTTCTTTATAATAATATATTTTGAAGGGAAGCTCATTATCTTTAGGGAGCCTATCATTCATGAGAGAATGTTGTTCCATAAAACTGGAATCACTAAATCCATTAATAGTTTTTTAAATTATATAACATCAGTGTGGATGAAAATGATGAATATTTAGTAAAACCATCATACAATGGCATCTTTTTGTAAATCTATCACCCCTAAATCAATTTTAGACAATCATGGAGTATATATTTAATCATCATTGTCATTTCTTCAATAATATCTTCATCGTCATTCACACCTATAATCATATCCTTGATACATATTTTACCAGTTATCAAACTTTTAATTATATCATATGATCTATTTGACATAATTTTATCCCGATCAATAGAAACATTCACTTTTTTCTTTTGTTGAGTCCAATATGTATAAATTTTATCTATTCGATGGCATATCAATTGTTTATTTAACTTATATTGAATAATTATTCATCAATAAAAATATAATAAACAAGAAAAAAGGACTTGGGAAGGGTCATATTTATTATATTATTCAATCATGAGCAACTCTTCCACTCCATCCTCATACTCGTTTTCTATATGGCTAGAAACAATCAATTTTATATTAATATTAATCATATTTGATTCAGTAATACAAATACATAACAAATTAAATAAATACACAGAATGAATGAGTTAAGAACTTATAAAGGGTTATTCTTAGAAAATCATTTGTGATAAATTAGGCTATAGTTCTAAGATAGTAAGAGTTGAATGATGTTTGTTGAGATTGTTTTGTAGTTTTGGAAATCATTTAAGGAAAAAATTTATGAAATATATAATGTTAAAATGAATTTAATTAATGTTTCATATATTTAAAAACACAATTATCTCACATTGGATTAATTTGACAATATCTCATATGATTAATAAGACAGAAAAGATCTTGAAAAATAATAAGTAATAGAAATAAACAAGAAGTATGATTTGGTGTTTATTCATTTCTACACATGGTACAAGTTGGGTTGGGTGGTGTATTAGTGAAGTAATTCTTAAGATCATAACTTGATCTTTTTTTATGTTGATTAAAATATTGATATGTCCCAATCACATGATCTTGAGGACCCTATATCTAAAAAAACTCTTGAATTTAAATTAAATGAACCAAAAATCTCAAGCTAGTATTCCCATGTTCCATTCTCATTCCAAACAGTTGATATTTTTTCAAATAGTCAGTTAAAAAACCAATTCCAATCAAATAAATTCATTAAACACCACATTCTATATTAAAAATTACATTTCTTAAATCAAAGTAAAAAATGTCTATATAACCCCCTAGGAATCAAAAAACCCATATCTATTTTCATAACCAGGATTGAAACAATTAAATAACCTTTTATAAAACATGGAATGCATTTAAATTAAGCCAACTGAGGCATTAATGTTTGAAATGACTGCCAACAGATTAAAATACCATTTTTGGAATCCCATTTTTAGAACAAAATTTAAAAACCAGGTTTAATAAATGGAATTTGAGTTCATAAAGCTCCTTTTTTACACATGTATACATTTATAAATATATATACCACTCATCCCATTACACATATTTACACATCATTGTGTTAATTAAATAAATAATGCATCTATTTTTATATTTATGTAGTATTCATTGAATTTTAGTGGAATATAAGTATCTAACACCACCCATATACTTTTTATATCATAACATCAAGTTATTTTGTACAAGATAGTTCATTGTTCATATAACATAATATAATATAAAGAAAAAACCACTAATATATTGATATCATAATACTCAATATCCAATTATCATGGCTGGTGTAATACTAGATACTTAAATCAAACATCAACTGTCTCACTTGATCTTTACACAAAGACCACTCATACCGAATCCAAGCCTCTAATGTATCATTAATGTCTCATGTACTTATGTCCATCGATAATATATACGGATAACCCATATGTTCATGAATTATAACATGTGTAAAATATATAACAAATTAGTATCAATAATATATATATATATATAATATGAATTTTAATAAATATTAAAAAATATTTAAAAATATGTGAGAATTTATTAATTTCATAAAAATATAAAATTATTCGGAAAAAAATATAAGAAAATAAATCTTATAAATAATGAGTATTTTTATAATTATTAAAGTTGTCATGAAATAATTTTTATCATAGACATGAAATATAATAAATATGACCAGATAATATAAAAAATTAAAACAATTTCATTATACTTACAAATATGATAATGAAAATCAGAATATATTAAAACATTTTCTGTTCTTTTTTCTGGTATTGGAAGATAATATGGAAAAGGTGTTTGGTTTTAATACATGGGAGCATGAGGGATACATTGCTCTTTGACCCAATTTCCATTTATGGAAAAAAAACTATACTTACTTATAATTTGTAGTCACCACCATACATGACATATGGGAATGTTTTTAACAGTGCACAGATAAGAGCTTCATGCAATTAGAGTGAGAAATAATGATGAATGAGAGAATTGAATATGGAGGCAACAGAGCTTGTGAACCAAAAAATGGATCAAATTAAGGGTGATTGGATCAAGAATTAGTGAGTTAGATCAAGGAAAAATAATATTTCTCATTCATTCAATTCAATCCATTTATACTAATTAAAAAAAGATGTTTAGGGGGGGTGACAGATGACATGTGATCACATGACTTGGCTTTTACATGCATCGATATTTCTGAGATGATCGAGAAAGAGATATGATAGAAACTCTATTTCTTGAGAGTATGAATAGTGAAAGCCTAGTGAACTCTGTAAGGGTTCTATTTAAAATATTTTGAGGGTTTTTATCAATGATTTTTAAAAATAACTATTAAATATTTTTTTTATTAGCACTGAAATAATAAGCACTGATAAAATCAATTATTACTATTACTTCTTCAGTGCTGATGAAGACATAATTATAAATATATAATAATTTAATTCAATAGAATTAATGAATATAAATATAAACTAATAAAAATTAAAATGGAATATAGGATGGGTTTGTGGGTGTTTCTCACTCTAGCTCACCTCAAAGATTAGAGATTTCCGCCTAAATATTTTTGGGAATTGTCTCCTGCTGACTTCCTTTCTTTGAGTGATTTGACTCCCATATGTATGTGGGTGATTCAATAGACAGAATGGATGATAAGAGTCTAAGGATGGATGTGATTTTTTCTAATGAGGTTAGATATCAAAATCACTACTTCCCTATATTCTATGGATGGGGGGCCAATGGTATTCACCAGGAGGGTAATATTTCCCATGAAAGGGATGATCCAACAAAAAACTAAAAATGACTGAAATTCAGAGAGAATTCAATCATCAGGAATCTTCTTTTTCAAGAGGTTTAGAGCCATGTAATTTTATATACCTCTTTGTGTGTCTTTAAATCATTTTGGTATTTGAACAGGGGAAATGTGTCTCACTTGGATGGGGCTTCTTCCATTTTCTCTTCCTTTCTACTTATATGATGTTCAGAAAAATGGAATTTGGCTCAATCTCTCACAAGTTTGTATTTCTCCACATCCAAGAATGGGATTGTAGATTCAACCCTCTGGAATACTGTTTTTCATAAGTTTAGGTATGGGTTATTTTTTTTGTGATTAACTATATACTCTAGCATTCCATGATACTCCATTATATTCTGATGGCCATAGGGGTCTGATAAAACTGGGAAAAAAAGTGAAATGGCTTATTTAGGTCACTATTCTCATGTTTTCATTGAAGTCAAATTATCCTCAGTCATGGTCGATATGGTTTTTTTTCAACCGATGATGATGAAATTGAACTGAGGAATGAATATAATAGGGTCATCCATTTTTTTCAATTGAAATGTAATTGGTACTCAAAATTTGAACTATAAAAACTATGCTGTTTATAATTTTTAATGCATGCACAGACATAATGATACTACATGATTTAAAATGAATTGTAAGGCAAAACAAAATGATTCAGCTGGAATGGTTATTATAGGTAAGGATATATCTCTAGATGGTGCGATCATGGAAGTTGATTGTCTGAGGAATGGACTCTGATGTGTGTTTGGTAGGAGCATGGGTGGTCCTGATGAGGATTCTACTAGTGATGCTTGCACTAGAGGTGTCTAGAGAGAAGAAAACACTATGTCTAGCCCTGATTCTTCTTTTCAAGCATACAATTGGTTGTGTGGCTGATAATTGGTTGATATTGTGAAGGAGGGGTAGTTATGTGATATTAATAGGGCTGATTCCCATACTGATGCCCACATATTTGTTATGTCAGACCAATTCACCGAACATAGATCTGTTTTTATACTAGTGGTAAATTTAGTAGAATTTCTTACTAAAATTGTGGTGTCTTGTCGATGAATTCATACTATTTCACAACTTGGTGAGGATACAGCTATAGTAGGGGGTGACCATCAGTCTATGAAAGGTATACATGAAAAGACATTAATAAACATCCAATCCACTCATGATATACTTGTCAATAGTCAGTTGGTCAAATTGTAAGGATAGATCAATTGATTGTGTCAAGGACATGTAATGGTAAGAAAATGTTAGTGTATACACAGGTATTCCAATTGGTCTTCCCTCAAAAATAAAAAACACATGAGTCCCAAACTCAGCAGGTGCATGTCTCATATTCTCTAATCCAAATGGACGATAAACTCCCTGATAAAAACTCTTCTCAAATTCCCCCTGCCGGTTGAACACCCAAGGACTTTTGAGAATGTGGAGAGGTATTTTCCACCCATATTTCCTAATAGAATGAAGGTTTTATATCTATATAATTTATAGACATATTAAAAATAATAAATGCATAGTAAATAAATATATGTATTAATATATATTAAAGAATTATTAAATTCAAAATATATATATATATATAAATCATGAAATATTAAAAATGAATAAATAATATTGAATGAAATAAATGATAAAATGAATAAACAAAATTTAATTTAAAAAACTATTTCAAAAATTGATGTCATATGTGATTAACTACATGAATTATAAATATGTATAGAAATGAATGAAATATTAATAAATTAATTTCAATAACTTAATTGTATAAATTTCAAACGTTTTTATAAATATTAAGACTTAGTAAATAAAATTAAAAATTAATATAAGATTAATAACAATATTTATAAAATATAAATATGCATAGAGAAGAAAAAAATAAAAAAATATTATATCAATAATGAAAAATAAACATCAAATGTGAAATAAGTACATGTCATAATACTCATTCACACATATTCTATATATATGTACATACCATTTATATGAGCACACATACATACATATAGATACATTAGTACATGTTCCGAATATATATATATATATAGACATTCACAAAACACACACACAAAACATAATACAAACACATATATTCACATAGACATTGATATAATTATATAAATTCAATTATCACATATTAACAATACATTATTTATATTTATATAATTTCAGGAATTATTAAAATCTATATATTAATATATCTTTTTTATATTAACTATATACATACATTATTTAATTTATCTATATAAATAAACATTTATTTTTAATATAAAATTATATATTGATATATATTAATAATATTTCTTTATTAAAAGGTTTTATTAGTTCTTTGAAAAGTACTAATAAAGATTCACCTTTATCATCGCTAAAAAATATGTTGATAAATGGTATACTTTTATCAATGATTTTTATGTGATGATATGTTTTAACTTTGTCAGTACTTTTAGCTAGTGCTGATAAAGGTTACGCTTTTATCAACACATTAGGTTTTGAACTGATAAAATCCAGCACTATATTATGCAAGATCTATGGTAGTGATTGAGGTATATCCTATAGTATATGAGATATTGGGAACTATTATCCAGTTCATCGATGTCTAACTTGATATGGGATTTATGGATATAGTATCCACCTCTCTTTTCTGGTGACAGTAGTGTAAAATATGTAATGTTTAAAATGGATTCACTAGAGATGATTTTTATTCTTATTAAGATGCCACCAGGGAATGGGATGAAATTGGTTCAGTATAATTTAAAAGGGAAACTGAATGACGAGCAGTATGTACTAGTATAAAAAGATCACCATGTTGTTTTTTCTTATAATAATTCTAAAAAAATGTCTGTTTGATATTTTTTCATTGGACTCTAAGACTGGTCAGGGATTGATAGTTCTAGAATCATTTTTAGGGAGGATGTCTATGATAGAAAACCCCACTTATCTAATTGATTTTATTCAATTTTTTACCCATTTTTTGATGTGATAGGTTGGGAAAGATTAGTTGTTTTGAGGATGTTCTGTGGATTATAAAACCAGTCTATGGGATTATATTGTTTTTAACATTATTTTAGGAACTAGTGAACCACACATTCATTTCTGAGAGGAATCTGGTTGAGGGAATACCTCAGCCAACTAGTGGAGGATATTATAAAAAGACTTATGGTTGTTGAGTACATACGTGAGGAATCTATCATAGTGGTGGTTGGGACAATGATATTAAATTGAAATATGATGGATGATGTGTTTCATAGGGGAAGGGGCCTAATTATTAGTAAGGTGGCACCCCTCATAAGAATCAAGTGATGGGTAATTTGAAATGGGGTCTATGTTAGCTTCATTATATTGAGTAGATTTATTATAGTCATGGACATGGTCCATCCATAGTTAATGATATGATCAGTGTGGAGGATATATAGGGTTGTATTTGGAACAATACATGCATTTTACAATTATTTATTTCTACCAAATTAGTTAGTGATATTGGATTAATGGTGGAATACCAAATGGTGGTAATTTCCATTTATACACCATTGGGGGGATTAACTATGGGTATTGATATGGGTCTTATATTATCCATTATAATTAATGATTTAAGTCATTTGTGGGATTTCATTGTATCATAGATTCAATATTTCTATGGGATCCTTGGGATGGGTTGGTTGACATTTAATCGAGTGAACATCAACAATTATCATTTTTGGGTATCCTTAATTTCTATTTATGGTGAATACAATTCTCTTTTCAGGGAATATAAATTATAAATATTCTATTCAAGAAACAACCATCAGTAGTTGTGGGAGTTTATTGCTCAATTTGAGGATATTATTTTATTTGATGAGGATGAGACATGATAACTAGTCTTTCCATCTATTGTCGACCAAGTTCATGTTTTTTATCCTAATGGATTTATATGATTAATGCTCAAAAAGTATTATTTTGAAATTGATATAAATTTAGTTGTGGATTTCATATAAATTACTATATATTAAAATGATACTATATAACTTATAGATATATCGGACTATCTAATGGTCCTTAATGTGAAGGGACTCATTCACTCGATAAAATCGCATTGGGTTTATCAATTTTTTTTAACAAATGTAGATGTTTAGTCACTTTTATATGTTGATTAATAATGGTTATACCATGTGAGGTTCATCAATGGATATCATATACCTAATATAAATTTCCAATTCAGTTAGTTGAGTTGATAAATGTTATTCTATAAGATGTATCTTTGGTCCAGCTATCACCAGTTGTAGGTGAGGGCAACAAACATACCTTGGAAAAAAAATTAGTACGGAATGTTCGTATGAGTTATCATTATTTTCTTATTTTTGTTGAACAAGACAATAATATTTATGACATTAATGAATAGGGATTTCTATCTATATTTGGATTTGTTTATTGGATTTATTATTTACTTAAATTCACAGGTAATCTCAATCATATTAAGATTATGCATCACATCATGAGGTTTTCATGAGAACACTCGTAGATAGTTAGCTATATGCTATGATATTGTTGTTTCATTTCTAGATTATATATTTTCTCTTTTATTGTCATATCATATTTGTGGATGTTATATAATTAGACCATTATAAGGTGGAAATAGTGCATGCATATGAGAAACCCAATAATGTTCTTGATAGCTACATTTTTATATGATTGGAAGCATGTGAAAAATGATTCATTTAGGGATTCTCTTGATTGGAACTAATTACCCTTGTGAATGTTCTAACCTGAGATTAATGTTGGTTTTATATCTACACCAATATTGATCAACCGAATAAGGGTAATAATTATTCAATTTATTTTTAGGTGTGAATGTTTCGTCTTAGAGGATTTCAGATATAAGATAGGAAACTTTCTACTTATGGGCCTCGGAAGGTGAGGCCACATGATCAAATCTACCTGATTCATAATTTAAATATGGGGGAGATATTTCACATGATGATAAGTTTGAATCACTACATTTTGGGTGATATTTTTTGGGTGTATACCGACCATACGAGTCTCAATTATATATATTTATCTCCTGACATGAACCTTCAATATGGAATTTGGGTCTCGTATCTCCATTACTTTGATATTTATATGGATTTTACCACTATAAAGGGGAATATTATGATAGAAACACTAGGTAGTAAGACCTAGACGCAAGTGGGGTGAGTGGATTCCAATAAGCCTCTAATCTGATATAAAATTGTATTTTCATGGGCATTTGAGAATAGAAACCTTTATAACCCTGATAATTATATCTTCAACGCCTGATATACTAAAGAAGAGTCATTTATCTAACTCATATATGTTATTCACAAGTCATAATGTATATTATGGGGAGTGACCCATGTATTGGACCTTGGATGGTGATGTGATCCTATATATATGAGGTCTAGTTATGGGCCCTACCAGAACATGTGAGGAGATGATTTGGGATTCACTCACCTTCTGATAGAATTTTCATCCATGGATGACCATGTTGAATCCTGACGTCCATTGACTATATTGGTGTATTCAGGTGTTTAAGGATATTATAGGGTTTTGGTTGATGATTTTTCACCTATTAATGAGTGAAAGATAAACAATAATGTATTGTAGGTATTGTTTAGTCATAATCCATTTTTGAGTAGATATGGTATGATGTTATGATGTATATTGTGATTGGAATTCCATGGTATCCTTATGTTAGTGAGTATGGGTAATTATGGATTAATTGGAAGAGGATGAACATTTCAAACAAATTTGGAAGACCCGTTCTCATAGTGGGTTGGGAAAGATGTATATTTTATAAATAGTATAACTTCATGGTGTAATGAGGAATATCATGTATGACTAAAATATTTGATTTACATAAATCTTCTGGCATGGAATAAAAATGGTGTTGAATACTATTGTGTATTTAAATAGAACATGTTAACCACATATTAGTGGGATGTATGAGCATACAATCTAGATTCTATAGAACATGTTGTGGCCCTTATACATCGATCATGATGGTTTATGGAAGGGCCATATTTTGATGGTAGATTTTTCCAAGAATAGTATTTATTATGTGTTGATTCGAATGATTCCTTTTAAGGACTTACAAGGAAGTTCATTCTGATCATCTGTGTGTTGGTTAGAGGTATGGGAGTATTCTATTATGGGGACAAGTCTTGTAAAAGACATTTCAATGTATATTCCACTAATTCAAATGTGATTTGAAAGAGATAAAAAAGTTAGATTTATTATACAAATAAATGATGTTTTCTTACCAAGTTTGAGGTGTGAAACCATGTATTTATTCATGTGATACATTGTTTTAAACATATGTGGATTTATATGAAATGGAAATTGGTATCCTGGTGCATGATAGAACTTGAGGATATCGAGATGGTCAGTATTATAGAATATAAGATAGATACCCCTCAGGGATATAGTATGATGCATGATGTATTCCATATATATTAGTATTAGAAATATCATCTTATTCCTTAGCACATGATTATTATTGATGATATCGATCTAGTAGAATATGCGTAGTTTGAGTAATGGCCTTAATAGAAATTGTATTAGAGAAAATGTACTCTATATGGGAAAAAATTACATTTGGTACCTTTTTATTGACTACAAAAACATATCTCAAAGCATACTTGGGAGATAGAGGCTAATATAAAACCACAATAACTAAATATTTTCTTTGATGGGGCCCAATTATGTTTCTCAAGGATGAGTTACTATATGTTGTGAAGGTTGTAAAACCCCATATATATTGATGCATGTATTTGATTAATTTTTTAAACCATGTACGTTTCAATGGTTTTTGACTATTAGATTATTTAGAAGATACTGGGGGTTGAAAAATGAAGATTTAGTCTTTGTGTGACATGAATATTTTACTACAAGTTGAAGATCACACAATAAAAGGGGTAATTTAAATATAGAAGGGAGGATTTTTAAGACTACAATTTGGAGTTGGGGTATCAAATTGTAATGTGAGGGTTGTATTGTGATGAACCTGACCGTGAAAAAAATCAGTGGACATTATTTCATAGTTATTCTATTGAGGGGAGAATTAACCAACAGAGCATCAATTCATTCCAAAATATTACCATTGATTAAGGTATTGTGCCATGAAAATTATAGTCATTCAAAATTATAGCTATATATAGTTTTTAATACATTTTAATTAAATCAATTAAAATATTAAAACTTATAAATATTTAACCCGCTTTTTTGTTTCTGTAGTCATATGATGGATCATCATACCTCATTGAGTCCGCCCCAATGTGGTTTTCCAACATTTGTGATTAGATTTGTATGTAGTTTTCCTAAAATTATAAATGGAAGTTATTCTACGGTTCTTCCTATATCTATTATTATTTTCTCTGGTATTCATTATATTCTTATCCAACTATCCCTAATTTTAATTATTATGTGAGGATTTATGAATTATTCTTATCGAGAGGACACTTGAAATTATAATTGATGAGCATATTCTAATAATTACATGGTTTGTGGTCCCTAATTATATCAACTATTTCATATTTGTTCTCTTCCTATATGATATTATGTTATATGAAAAGGTTTTTGGATAACATAGATTGGATCCTAAATCAGGTTTCTTGGATCTTTAGGGGTGAATGTAATCGATATATATAAGGAAAGACTATGAAACTATTTATTTTAATCAATGGTCCATGATAGAAGAGATTTCATTAACAAAGTGGTGAGTGACATGAGATTTAGAACCCATGAGGTGTGTACTATAATATATATCAATGTATGAGGCCTTATGAGTTATTCTTGGTCATTCCTTGGAAATCAAAATCACACACATAATCATAGCTAGTTGTGTATTAGTTGTGTCATACGACATCAAGGAATAAAATTTCCACTTTATTGTGACCCTTATGAGATAATAGTTAGTATGGTATCTTAGTCATTTCACAAGAGGCCTAGCCTTCCAAATGATTCCAAGGTGTATGATGTTGATGTCATGGGTAACTTGGTTAGTATAATTAGATTGTTGAGACAAATTCTTTAAAAGTAATATATTTTAAAAATTATGATTGAAACCAGATATAACTTATGATATGGAAGTTAACCAACCATATATATTATTGTCATTTTTTATGGTTTTCATTTCTTTTACGAATATATTGAAGTTGATATTGATTAGACCATTCATTCTGAAATCATTGTTTCAAATTTGGATGACCCACACAATTTTTTAATTCTAATGATTATTGGTAGTCTATTCTGCCATGGTATTGTTATGACATAGTGATAGACCATTCACATTAGTTAGGTTGTAGAGTGGAGATATATTGTTCAATGATGTTATGCCTATGGTGAGAACCTGTTCATACATAGTTCTTAATTGAGTAGTGATAACCTATTCACTTATGATACGTCAAGTATTATTATAGACCATTCACCATTTTATTTCATATGGTGATATATCATTCAACTATGACATTGGAGTGGTGATGGGATATATAATCATACTCTTTGAATCCGGGATAACATGTTCTCCTTTTTATAGTAATATCCCCTTCACATTATTGATGACTATGGTGAAAGACTATTAACCTTGTCATGTGTTATGAGATAGTGATAACCTATTGAAATTATTTTTTTTATATTGATATACCATTATTATTATCAAATAATAAGGTGATAACTCATTCACCAAGTCAAGTGTTATGAGATGGTGATATCATATTGTAATTATGTTTGGTATCAATGATAGATTATCCACCATATGATGGACTCGGGTGATTTCACATTCAATTATTAATATGTTATGAGTGGTGAAAGCATGTTCTAATTAGGATGGACTTGGATGATTTCCCATTCACATAGTAATGTGTTATGAGTGGTGATATCACATTCACCCATACTTGATGATAATATTGAATCCCTATTCATCGATTATATTATTAATAAAGATGACGTACCATTCGTCAAAAATATTGGCGTTGATACCTGATCAATATAGTATTCCATTAATGGAGATAACAGTTTACTCATTCTTTGGTTATGTTTAGATTATGGGAACACAATCTCATTCTAGAACAGGATGAAGAGGGTATTATCATTAATGAGGCTATATGTTTAGGATTTTGTTATCATATCATATTATGCATCATCCATACATTATCTATATTTATTTATGGATACCATTGGTTGTGGCCTACTGGGTATTATTTATTACACCATTCACAAGTATAATAGTAATGAACCCACACTCTTAGGTCTAGTGCTAAAAATATAATACTTACAATTTTGGCTTGGATTACAATAAATATGACTCAATTTCAACCATAAAAAACCTAAAACATCAAAATTAAAGTATTATATGCCTTACATACCAAAATAAATTTTTTGTTTTCAGTTTTATATAATTTGAAAAAACTCATATATATTTATACCAATTTATTTATGTGATTGTTTTTTCAATAAAACATGGTTTTTATTTTCATAATTCAGTCTTAAATGTTTCCCATTAAAATTTTCACACATGAATCATTTCAGGATATAAAACATTTTACATTATTTCTCTTAACCTGGGAAAAATAAAACATAAGAAGGGTGATTTCAAATACCCAGTATGTGTGAACATATGTAATAAAAATTGAATTCCATAAATGAAATCAATATGAGAATAAGTGTGTGATAACGTAATCAATTTGCATGTTCATAAAATAAGAGAATTCATAACTATAAAAAAGGATAATTAATCATAAAACATGGAATAAATCTTTAACATAAGTCAAGATTCATATAATTCTATAATCACGAGGCATGTGAAAATAATCCTTGAACAAAGTATACATTAAAAAATATTTCATGTATAAAGAAAACATTTTGGTAAATTAGAGTATTAGATTTATATCACTCTCACAATAACTCTTAAAAATGGAAGAACCTATCTGTTAAATTCTAATAATATCTTAGTGAAATCCTATAACTGATTAACTCGGTTCCATTACCCAATGAATTAGATACCTATATCTAGATCACCCAACATCATGATCTCTATTGGTCTCACGAGTCATCATGATCTATAATGGGTTTATCGATCATCCTGATCTATATCTAGCTCACTTATAATCATAAAAAATGTTCAGGAACCATAAAAAAATATTAACAACTGCAAGATTTCAATGATTGACATAAATTTTACCATTTTTCATTCATAAAATGATTTACCATGGAAAAGTAATGGGTTTATATAGTCTTGATCATTTTAAACATTTGATTACATGATTTTAAGGCCTTCGGGCCAATTGATTCTCAAGGCCTTCAGACCACCTTAAGGCCTTCAGGCCACCCCAAGGCCTTCGGGCCACACGAATGAAGATATACCACTCAGACTACAAGGGAAAAGGATTCAGAGGAGGATTCGGGGCATGTGAATTCACTAGAGCAGAGCTAATCCGAATTGGAAGAATGAGAGGGTATGGCTTTGCCATCGGTACCGGGTCTGTGCAGCTTTACATAGGACAACTAGTCGATCGGCCCTACGAAGGTGGAGTGCTGATATTATGACACATGCTAGGGAGAAGCAGTTTGAAGTTGTCTTGTATGGGTGATTCCCTCTAAGACCTACGGGTCATGTAATTGTCTCTGAGACTTTGGTCCTTGTAAGGGTTCCACCTCATTCCTAGAAAGGTGGATTATCAAAAATAATAAAAAATGAAGGCCTTCAGGCCATTCTGACAAATACCAGGATTGACAATCATTGTGTCTTTGGAAAACTAGTCCCACAAATATAAAACATGAAAATTAAATTAAAATGTATTATTTTACACTCTATAATGATCTTATAACATCTTTTGAGCTCCTAAAAGTACATATAATTACCTGGATAATACATTGACAAAATGAGTGAGCTAAAAATCTTAGTATGACAATAAACAAGGAAATGAAATAAAACATATGAGTTTAAAGTAATAACATGGCACCATAAAAGGAATCAATCATGAATAATAATATAGAGGATTAACAAAAAAACGTGGAAACATAAAATTAGAGATATATATATAGAGGAAATATATAACATGAAATAATCATGAGCCAAGGAAAACTATTAATACAATACAACATGGTGGATAAAGTATCATAATTGATTAGGTTCACATTATAATCCTATACATATCGCCTCATGATACTATAAAATTACACAATGAATTGGAGAGATATTTTATTTCACCCATCAAAACAATTACATACATGTGTGTTCTAGATAAATAAATCAACCATATGGAATAAATATAAGGATTACCTATGGAATTAAATAGGTTTCCTAATCAAATAATAAAGCATAACCAAACGGAATGTCCCAATGGTTTCCATGAATGAAAAGATTAAATAATTATTGAAACCTATTAAAAGAAAAATTATAATATATCATTAGAAATTTTTTCCAATTGATGTGTATATGTGAAAAAGAGTTGAGAAATCCATTTTGGAAAAGTACCTCTTAGGTAAGGATTTATGAAAATGGGTAACACATCTTTAAAATGGTTAAAGGAATGATAATTTTAATAAATACATATAATGATATAAAATGGATTTACATGATAAAATGATCTATTTTAGAAAGTATGGGAGGACTAAAACAATGTTTGGATTTCATTTTAAAAGGTGTACTAAACAAAGAAGTTACCTTTAATAAAATTTTCTTATCTAGAGGAATTTAGAAGTGAACCTTTTAAATATTGTATTTTCACTATAAAATTATGATCAAATAAAAATTTATTAATGTGTGGAACATATATAGAATATTTTTTTTGAATATAATAATAATGAAGAGATAAGTTGAATTAAATAGGGACAAAGTGAAACCTAAATAAAATTGGGAGGTTTTGAGAGATCCCTTACCTTATGTTACAAAAATCATCTTGTACATGACCATAATTTCATAAATGACCATATTAGATTAATTAATTATGTAAATAATATCCTTTTATATTTTTTTTTGTTTTAAAATAATTGTATTATGCTTATTTATGTCCACTTTTATGAGATATAATGTTCAATTTTGTTGTTCTGAGAGCGTTCGTTTTAGGGTTTCACAGTTGGTTCACTTGTGTATAATTATGGATGTTCTTGTAAAATGGGACTAAAACTAGAGAAGTTGAATTAAATATTATTCATATAAATCTAAAAAAATTAAAATCTACAAAATAACTTTATGGGTTTATAAATAGTTATTTTTCATTGATGAAAAATTTTAATGTTCTATGGTTAGATCATTTAGGCAGGTTTACCGACAATCATGAACTAGTATCTTTTATTTAATATTATGTCTATATATTATTTCCATAATATCAAATATGTTATATTATAATTATTAAATTCTAATTTAACCATAATAATGTGTTTATAACAATCCATGATATATGTAATTTAAACGAAAACTCATTATCCACAGAGAAGGTTAACCGACATAATATTATTAATTTGTTTCATTCTCAGAATAAGAGGGAGAAAGAAGTAGATGGCTGATAGATTTTCCATTACCTACTTGAAATTAAATTATATAAATCTGATAGCATAATCATTAATGAATGTTGGATGAGAGATGTTAGTGGAAGGTATAAGAATAAAAAAATTTAAAAGTGGTAAGGCACACATATTCACTCCTAAATTATGAATCCTTGAAATGATCGTTATGGAACTTTGAATTGGACTTTTGGTGTTACCAATAGTATATGTCAGTGGGTATTGTTTTGGGAGGGGTTTTGAGTCTGAATTTGGAATGATAAATTGATGATAAGGGGTGATGAGGGGTGATATTTATAAAGCGAGGAGAGAAGTGTTATAAATTATTACAATCAGTAGATTATTATTTTGTCTAAAAAATATCAATATAATTTATTATTATATTTATGTATAGTAAATTATGCATGTTATTTTGAAATAATTTACTTTTACATCCTCATTGACTCGAAAACTTATTCATTTATCTCATAATTCTAAATAGTGTCATTTCTCATATTTCACTATTCAAATTTTTTTAGAAGAATACAAAAAATTTATCCAAATATTTGTTCAATGAGGAGATTAAAAAAATAAAATCCAATTTAGGAAAATAATTTTCTATATAATGGGAAAATTTATTTTGAATGAAAATCTTATTTTATATGAATAATCCGAATTTTATTATTTTGATCAATTTTCTAACCCTTTGAAAAACTAACTACGGTCTCATAAAATTATATAATCATTATAATAATAATTAATATTAATAAATATTCCATTTTATTAAAATATAAATTATTTTAAAAATTTATATTTATTAAAATAATAAAAATAAAACATGCATTTTCTGTAAATATTAAAACAAATATTTTATAATAATTAAAACATTTTTGTACTTGTATTATGATATGAATATTTCATATTTTAATTTTAAAAGAATCTAAATATTATTTTACAATAAAATAGTTACCGAAAAAATTCTAATGGTTTTGCTACTATTATTAACAATAACATTACAATTCCAACGGTCATGTTATTATTTTAATTGTTATTTTATAATTCCAATTGTTATATTTTTATGATGATATTGGTTCTATATTATATATAAATACCAATAATTTAATTAATTCTTCATTCATTTATATATTATATCATGTCTATATATATTTTCATTTTGAGAACAGAAATTTCATTACTAATATTAGATTACTTTTTCTCAGTGTGAATAATGTGTGAAATTATTAAGGGGGATTGAGAAAATTAAACATTCCTATAAATATTTCCTTATTTTCTTTTTATTGTCCAATTATATTACTTTCAATCCTCACAGACATATTTTTTCTATATTTTGTTTTCAAATTATTATAAATTTTTTTGGTTTATCATGTTGTATAAGTGAATTGTATAATATTATATAAATAAATGAAAAATAATTATATTTCTGGAGGGTAAATTCTATTGAAAAAAAATTCGGATCATTACATCAAACAATAAAATTTCAGATCTTTTTGTCTTATATACTAGTGTGAAAACCGCAAAAAAATATCTCTTTCATCACATCCCCTAATTTCCTTTTTACCTCCTCACCCTTATGGATTCTCTAATGTATTATAGTTAGGTAGGTTGTCCTATTTCATTGAACCTCATCTCTATAGTCAATTATTTAACTTGATTTTCATCACAAGAGAGATCATTTTTTATATATACAACCTATTAATTCCTTAAATGTTAAGGATGATCTGAAAATTCAATCCTTAGATACCAACATATATGAATTCATGGGTTAATTATTGGGAACCTTCTCTACCATGTATTATAATAGGGTGTTGGAAATGATTATTCATCCTGATAGTTTGGGTGAATTGATTTCTTGCAAGGAAATTGTTACTCAGTTTAACACAATTTTATAGAGCATCTGTGATCATGAATAATTCATCGATTACATGTCTTGTTTATATGTAGTTAACTAGATTACAAGTGATCCTGTCATAGTTAGCCTCATGTAGAATCTTATATCCATTTATTCATCGATGGATAGTGAGAAAGAACATTGTGGCACAATTTCATTGAGTTTATTCGCTATAATTCTAAATAGGATTTGATAATCAACTATCTAAAACTTTTTTAGTTTTTGGATATCAAAAACATTGAGAATAAGGTTGGAGTTATGATCCTCATTGCATGAGTTTAGTTTATCTAGAAGGTAAGTAAAAAAATACCAGCATAAAGGGATAAAATTATCAAGGATGACCATTTTTTATGAATAGGTTCCTCATGATCGATCTAACCTACATTATCAAAAACTGGGAAGATTCTCCCTCTCTCAGATCCCTCATGGTTAAGAGGCTTCCTCACTCTCACACAATTAATCTAACCCAAGGATGGTGGATTTTTTGGAACCATCATAGTACTAGTTTCAAGTTTAATATTAATGTTTCATAAAATATGGGTATCATGTGGGATGGATGCATCATTCATGATCACATGTTCTCTATCATTAATATTTTTCACTACTTTATTCAGGAATAGTCACTCTCTTATAGCCAATGAATGTTCTATGTTAGCAGGTCATGATATTTGTAGACATAAGAAATATATATTTTGGTAATAGAAACTAACTATCAAATATTTCCAAATTATTTTAATGGTCAATGCTTAGTGTCATTGTCCATTTGCTACTAAATTCACAGATTTCGGAAGTTCAGTAATAAATGCATAAAAATAATTCACACCAAGCATGAAGGTAAAAAATAAACTGATTTCCTTGCCTCTAAGATCCATAATGATGATATGTTAACTTTATTTTCTAGTTTGTGTTTTCTTCCCCTGAAGGTAAGGAAATTGTCATAGAGGATTACTTCATTCTCCAACACATTATCCCCCCTTGTTCTTCATTTGTGTTTTCTTTATTTTGGTTTTTTGTGTGAGATATGATTTTAATAAAAACTAATCTCTAGAATAAGTACATATGAGGGTGATAACATGTATTTCCTCCAGAGTAATACATTGAATACATCATGTACTAGATAAAAGGGTGGTGAGAGTGATAATCGATAGTCCACAACTCTGATGTGTTCAATAGTCTTAGAGGTGGTGATATACTTGGGACTTAGATTTCAATTTTCCCCAATTATCATGACCCTTTTCCATGGAGACATATGAAGGAAAAAATTATTTACAACCACAAACATCAAGTCTCATCAAGGATTGTTGGTGTATATTTTCTATTAACATTTTAAAATCCTTGATCTTCTTTTGAATAGTCTTGACCATTTCTACCATGTACTCAACCGTTTCAGGTCCCAACTGTTTGTGTTCACAAACTTCATCCTAGAAAGCAGGTATTCTACATCACTTCTAATAAATTGATTCATATAGATCCAAATGAATTCTTGAGTGGAAGCTATTTTTGTGAGAGAACATGAACTCCGAAAGATGTTTTTTCTATAATCTTTTGATATATATTGAGAATTATCGAAACCTGTATTCCTATGTTTGAATATTCAATATGTATTAGCTATGTTTTGTGGGTGATATGCTATATGAAAGTTCAAATTGGTGTTTATAACATGATGGGTACTCCTCTAGAAAATGACCGTAAATCATGCATCTCAATCATATACAACCAATAATGTAACTCCATGCATCCTCACTACGTATCTAATGTATATCCATGAAATCTCATCAAGTTAGGAGTCCTACCAAATTGAAAAGATGTGAGAAGTCATTATAAGATGATCCATAATAACCCATATAGAATTATTTCCTCTGGATGTCTTTGTAAACCACTAATAAAATCTATTGAAATGTTTTACTATGTCCTTGTAGGTATGGGTAATGGTTACATACTCCTCCAAAACTATTTCATTTTAACATTTACTTGCTAACATACCAGGTACATTGATGTATATTTAGTGATATCCTTCTTCATATTTTCCAACTAATAGTGCTCTATGAGTTCAAGATACATCTTCATGCTCCTTGAGTGGATGGAAAATGTTTTTCTATGTGAATAATTAAAAATATCCTTATTTTTCTAGGGATTTATTTGTACACACAATCGTGACCCAAATCAAAAAACTACTTCTACATAAATATTAAACTCTAATGACTTCCATTTTTAGATAGCTTACAACTTCTTTAAAATTACCTAATCATATATTTGAGAAACCTTAATCATTTCCAAAACAGATGGTCCAGAAATCCTTTTAGGATGGAAATATAGCATTCCTTCATTTATGATTTCCATCTTTATCTTTTTAATCATTCAAAATATTGGATCATTCTAAATTCGCATCATTGATAATGATGTAAGATCCTTTTAAATTAGAGAGTATGCAACTATATTCTATGTGGATGGTAGGTGATTGAGAAATCATAATCCTTGATCAGATCTAACCATATTCATTAGTACATATTATTTTTCATAATATTGAATTAATATTTTAGGATCTTATGATTTATATATATCTCATACTTCTCCCAATAGATATAA
This sequence comes from Viscum album, assembly GCA_963277665.1. Classification (NCBI taxonomy): domain Eukaryota; kingdom Viridiplantae; phylum Streptophyta; class Magnoliopsida; order Santalales; family Viscaceae; genus Viscum; species Viscum album. Next base: position 307,680,143 of record OY728153.1, on the reverse strand, counting down.
TTCCACCATATTTTCAACACTATGAATAATGCCACCAGATCTATATCATTTGTTGGATAATTTTTCTCATGAACATTCAACTACCTTGTGTCATATAAAATCACATTTTCATTCAATATTAGGACACAACCCAAGCACTAATTTCATGAATCGGTGTATAAGAAAAATAGATACCCACTTTTAGGTAGTGCAATAACTAGTTTAGTGATAAGACTCATTTTGAACTTCATGAATCTCTCTTCATATTCAATGATCCAAAAAACATTACACCCTTCTAAATTATCTTGGTTAATGTGTTTGAAAATTTCTATGAGCTTCTTAAAAGTTTTCGATAAAACATAGAGTAAGATAATTTTATTTCATGGATGTATTTTACTATTTATGTTATGGTTTACTACAATAAATTGATAATGGAATGTTTCCCAAGGAATATGAGAGGACTTTGGAGTTTACAATATGAAAAATTAGAAAAGGGAGCCAACCTATGTAGGGTTAATGATTCGTTCATGGATAGTGGTAGTCATTCACCATAATTGGGAAAACATGGAAGAGGTGGTGCATGGTCTGAGAAAACATGCAAGGGGTAAATGAAATCATGTGGTCTTGTAAAAACCCATCCCATAAGGTTACCACATGGTTTGTTAAACTTTACTGGCTTCCTCGTAAACCATGAAACTCGAGATCATCATGAACAGATAGAGCTTTATGATTCATACACAAGTTGTCCAACTATGTTTCCAAACCATATGTGATATTAAAAATCGTTTTTTTATTTTCACCCTTATCCATAAACTTTTATAACATAAATATATTCCATATTCATCTTCTAATATCCTCAGAAATGAAAAAAATCCTCCTAAACATCAAAGGGGTGATTCTCCAATGATTCTCAAGTGTTTTGAGAGCCATTTAGGGAGAATCAAATATTTGGGAAATTATTCATCTCAGTTCAATTATATTTTAAAGATTAGGTTTGGTGTTTGGTTTCCCTAACTTATGAATATCTAAATTATTTTTTTTCTTAGGGATTCTTTGTCTGAGTGGTTTAGGATGAGTTGGTTTGAATCGATGGTTTCATTTGGATGAGTGGTTTTTTATGATCTCGAGGTGGGTGGTCTTAAAGATTTTCCCATAGTCCTGATGTTTTATAAATTTATGTGTTTGTGACAATTTTAGGAATTTTTATATTTTTTTCTTTAGATAAGGAAAATAATTTCGCTATAATGTGTGGTGAGAAACCCTTTACTAAACCCATTTGTGTCTGTTAATGATTTGAGACAGCACATAAAGATACCCATGAGGTATTACAAACCCTTGGAAATGGAGATTTGAATAGATAGTAATTGAGATAAAAAAAGATAAAAAGAATAATTTCTAATAGTTTAATTTTTGTTGGGATATTGTTATATGGGGTAAATGAAAAATTTTATGCTAGTTTTTTGAATGACCTAACCTTTTTTGAAAAAGGTTTAAATGATGTTTGTTGGATTTTGATTCATTTTTCATTTTAACTAAAGGAAAAGGATTATTTGAAAGTGGGTAATGTTTTACAAGGATTTATTTAACTCAAGGTGATTAAAAAGGTTATTTATAATGATATTTTAGATGATACTTTTAAATGGGGGTGTGGCCCCTTATTATGAAATTCTTAATGATTATTGTGAATGGATGAAAAAGGAAATGAAAGCATTGGGGAATGTTTTTGTTTTTTTGAAGTGGATGAACCATGTTTTAAAGGGTGGATTCAAGATTATTGTACTCGATTATTTTATTTGGGAATTTTCATGTATATTGAATTGAAATTGGTGTAATTTTTTTTTCTATTTTTTGATATGGAATAAGGGTAGTTTAGTATAATGATATATACGTTAAGTGAGTTAGGGTTGGTAAATGGTATATCTTTTTATATGTGTTAAGACATGTAAACGGTAAATATACCAAATTGTTAAAGAATAATTAGAACATGGCTTAGAGGAATGTTGTAGAGATTGGTTATTAGTCTGAGGCTCTATGGTCCAGACATACATATTATGTCACTTTATTTGGGTTGAGCTGAACTGATGATCTTGGCCCCATTACTGAATTATTGATTTAGTTTGTTAGATTGAGGCTCTATTAAGCAGCCTCTGAAACTAATGTTATTGATTCGGTTGGGCCAGACTAATACTCTATCCCCACCGATGAATTATTGAGTTTGGTTGCCAGAGTGAGGCTCTATGCCCAAAATCACAGACTATGTTTCTTTTTTTGGGTTGGGCAACACTAATGCTCTAGGCCCACCAATCTGTTGCATGGGTTGGGGTGTTAGACTAAGGTGTTATATAATGTCCTGGATTTTTCAATCTATTAATTAAATATTATATGGGAATCATTTCGAGACCAGGCTCTGAGATTACGCGCAGTTCCGAGACCCAGTGAGCCCGAAAAAAATGTTTGAATTTTAATTTAATAATTAAATTACGCACGCGTGCGGTTTTCCTGAAAAAGTAGAATAACTCCCGAGTGGGTGCTCAGATCAGAAATTTGAGGGCACAGTTGCGTTCAGAATAGCGATTTTACCTTAGGCGGGGCCTAACTTCATCCGGCGGAGGTCGGTGGTGAAATATGGTTTTTGGATGCAACAGTAATAAAATATTTAATAAAAATATTTTATTTCTGCAGCAAGATCTTTAAATCTTATATCTGGATCCTCTTTAAAAAGAGGCTTGTGCTAGGGTCCATGGTTACAACCCCATAACCCAGAAAACCCTTGGCGGCCCTGGAGGAAACCCCCAACGCAGCGGCGACGACGTTCTTGACGTATTTCGACAGCAATGATGACATGGAGAGCGAATCATCGTCAACAAACACAGCGAATCCAAGTAGGATGTTGTTGTGATTATAATTATTCCCTATTTTTTATTTCTACGACGAACACGGGCTAATCCACCAAAATATTAGCCCGCAGATCGATCTTTCTTGCGAGATGGGTTTTTCGGGGAATTATGGGGAATTGATTCTTTAATTTTGTTTGGTTTCATTCAATTTCTAATGGTGATGAACCATGATCGACACAAACATCGATCTAGGTTCGTCCCTCTCGATTTTTTGTGGGTTCTTCCAAAAATTCTCACTTTCTTTGTGAGCGTTCTTCACATTCTTCGCTGGGTGATGAACAACAGATCATATCACTTTCGTTCTGCGACGCAACGATCCCAAACTGAAGGATAAACACTACAACGGTCTTACGGAGGTGCGACGACGGTTTCAGCAGACAGATCGAAGCAGATTGGAAGAAATTGTTCTTCGGACAATTTCCGCTCGGATGGCTGAAATTAGATTTTGGAGCCGATTGAAGACCTGAAACCCACAGATTCGGCCTCACAGAGATAAGGCGACCCTATATATAGAGTTTTGGGATGAACAGATGAGAAAACAAAGATCCGGTGGATCAGTCGAGGTGTGTGGAGGAAGAACATCGATTTTGGAAATTTTTCGAGTACACGCCTTGTAGTCTGGATAAACGGCGTGTGTTCGTCAGTAGGGTTACCCGGCGTGTACTATGGGAGTACACAGACACAGGCAGGGTACACGGCCACGTACACGCCGTGTATAGCCCTCCCCAACCAGATACACGAGATACCCAGTGTACTGGTACACGGGCAGGCGACCCGGACACGAGCAGAGACCTTGTACGGGCACATGGCCGGCGTACACGGAGCGATCCCAGGCACCCCAACACGATGTGTGTTTTTATCTACATGTCGTGTAGTTGCTTTCTTCCTGGAAAGCTGAGGGACACGGGCCGTTTACATGGGCACTACCTGGTGTCAAAGAGCAGGATGTGTACTTTTCTACACGCCGTGTAGTTTGGTTTTTGCACGTCTTGAACGAATGTCACGGGCCGTTCACATGGGCAATACCCAGGGTCAAGGCACACAGAGCGTAATCATACTACACGCCATGTAATAATTTCATCAAGGCTTGAGCTACTTGCCTTCAGTGACTTGGACTAGATCTTAGGGTTCATACCCTTTGTAATTTCCTGAAGGTTCTGGTATCAATTCGTTTGTACAGGAGTATGATCCCTTCAATGGAACTTCCAGAATAGAGTTGTTGGAATTCCCATTATGATACTTCGATCGGGATCCTCTATTCATTCATGGAACCCTAGGTAGAGTTCTTGGAATTGACGTGACCAGCTTTACCCGGGCGCCGATCCTCTACTTAGCAGATTAGCTCAGACTGAGTTGCCGAAATCACCCCATGACTTGGATGTGATCCTCATCTGAACATCTTGTTCCCAAGGTACTTTTGGAGTGTGTTCTCCTGGAATGAGTACTTCGTATCTCTCTCTTCAGACCTAGGAGTGTGTTCTCCAGGTTGTATTCTTAGAGGAATCTTCGAGCTGGATCCTAGTGGCAGTATCGTGATTGTCGTTTGTGTATGAGTATATCTGGATATTTTTGTTATATGTTCCGTAGAAATATGTTGTGTAGAGCTGATTTTACCTTTCTTTGTGGCATTATTCCTTCATGTTGTATTTTTCTTTTGTGGTTTTCGAGGTGTCTTACTGGGTATTGTAATACTCACCCATGCACGAGCTTTGCCCGCACGTGTCGTGTCTTGTGCAGACGAGCGATCCTTTGACAGGATTCTAGGCAGACCAGGACCGGACGGTGTTCAGTGATATCAGAAAAGCTGAGGTGTGTTCCTTCGGTGATAGGTTTCAATCTCAGTAACTTCTTTTACATATTGGATTTTGTTGCATAATTTCTTTTTGGTGGGCTTGTAATTTTGGCCAAGGGTTTTACTTTACTGTACTTTACTTTCCTATCGCACTCTGTGGTTGGGTTTTAGTGTATTCATGCATCTTTTTTTTTTGTAGTTTTCACTATTCAGCTTTGTGGGCTTGGAGATGTGTGTGTGTGTTTATAGGTTTATAAGAAATGCCTCCCATGTCAGTAGCATGCCTACTCGGTGCTAGTCACCAGCCCCTGTCCTATTGGAGGCAGGCTTGGGGAGTTGTGGCACGGGCCCCACTGGGACGGGTCATGACAGAGTGGTATCAGAGGTGGTCAGTTCTACCTTATGACCGAGAGTTTGTGATTTGGAATGGGTCAACAGTGTTATGTGTTTCGAGTTCGGCTCTCAGGCCAGGGACCCCAGTGTTGTTGCAGCGGCCGACGTATCCATACACCAGGGCTCTGATAACTTGCTTTTCAATACGGAATATGAAAAAACTAGTTTTATGGGGGAAAATAATGGTACAGGCATCATATAGTAATGGGTTATGGTTTCCATGTCCTTCCTGAGTTAGCTCTCCAGATATACTCACTGACTGTGATACATCTTGTTTCTTGAATATGATGCCTCCACGATGCACACCCGCTAGGATCCAGCAGCTCGATCACAAGGATGACCCCCTCAGTGATAAATCTCTGATATAGGGACTAGATCCCCCAGTTCTACCACCAGGTGGTGTGTCGGTTATCCCTCCCCCTCTGGAGAAGTGTTTGGCGCCTGCTGTACCAGTTGAGTAGGAGCGCAGGCTGAGCGCACTCCACGAGTTTCAGATACAGAGACCACTCATGTTTTAAGGCGAGCCTGACCCTCAGGTAGTAGAGGACTGGCTTGAGGAAGTGACTAGAGTCTTCTGTTTGGTCAGGACACCAACTGACCAGATGGTGATCTTGGCAGCGAGCCTTCTTCAGGGCTAGGCAGGGCGATGGTGGAGTTCGGTCATCCAGACTCACAACGAAGTGACCCTTGTATGGTCGGAGTTTGATCATCTCTTCAGAGTGGAGTTTTCACCGGTTACACTAAGAGCAGTACGTATGCAGGAGATCCTTCAGCTCCAACAGGGAACCTTGTCAGTGGATGACTATTCGTTGAGGTTTACTGACCTCTCATGCTAATCGATGGATATGGTCAGATATCAGTACATCAGAGCTCAGACTTTTGAGTGGGGCTTGCATAGAGATATCTGAGCTAGAATCATCCCTATGATCATTCCTACATATGGTGGGGTGCTCGAACAGGCTTTGGTGGTAGAGAGCTTCCTGGAGGAGCAGGGACAACCGACAGTTGTCAGCAGTGGGCGAGCCGGAGCAGAGACCTCGGCGGCAGGGAGCCGGCGTCAGGGACCCAGGCGTGGGAGACATTTCCAGATGAGATCCTAAGACTGGGGATCAGCCGTACAAGGTTCACAGTGCGCTTCCAGACAGCCTCGAGAGAGTCGATGTTACTCATGTGACGGCAGGTGACATCTCGCTCGAGATTGTCCAACCCGTTGTACTGTTGACACGGGAGCTGTGGATGGACAACTGAGATAGAGGAAATGTGTGGAGCAGGCAGATCCACGAGGTGGAAGACGTGGCAGTGGAGTTGGGAGAGCAGCTGGAGGTGGTCGACATTTCGAACCATTACCACCACCACCCCCAGGAGGTCCACCCCAGGCTCAAGGTGCTGGTGGACAGAGGCAGGGACAGCTGTAGGCTGCAGAGGCTTATGACCCGGGTACTCTTGGAATGATTAGAGGTATTATCTATGTCGTGTCTACTTTGGATATCGTATTGATAGAAATAGGTTCTAGTCATTCCTTTCTGTCTGCTTATCATGTTTGAGACCTTGAGATTATTGTTGAGATGTTGACTTGACCCTTACGCTTAGAAACACCGACTGGAGAATATTATGTGATCACACACCATTACAGGTAGTGTGACCTGACCCTTTGAGGTGAGATTTTTGGTTGGAACCTCTTGGTGGTAGCGTCGAGGCCTTATGATGTCATTATTGGAATGGATTTGTTATCCACAGTTCATGACTAGATTGATTGGTTTAGGGGAAGGGTGCGGTGTGTTCGCAGTGATGGGACAAGGTTCTATTTTTTCGTTGAAAGAGATACCCATGCAGTGCATGATGGACTCGTTCATAGGAGGGGATAACTGATTTCACATCTATTGGATAGCCTAGCCCTTGGCATAGCAGATGTTAAGAGTTTCCAGTTTCCAGCAGTGGTGGTTGAGTACGAGGACGTCTTTCCGGAGGATGTCCCCGGGCTACCTCCCCATCGAGAGATAGATTTCTGCATTGAGTTGCAACCCGGGACGACCCCGATATGAGCATCAGCTTATCAGAAGGCTCCTGCAGAGCTTCGTGAGCTGAGGGTGCAGCTGGACAACCTTTAGAAGAAGGGCTTTGTGAGACCCATCGTTTCACCCTGGGCGGCCCCATTGCTGTTTTCCAAGAAGGCAGACGGGAGCTTGAGGCTGTGTGTGGATTACTGGCACATGAATCTGGTGACCGTGAAGAACTGATATCCACTACCGAGGATCGATGACCTCTTCGACCTGTTGAGAGGGGCACGATGGTTCTCGAAGGTTGATCTAAGATCATTCTATCACCAGTTGCGAGTACGGGAAGAGGATATACCGAATACGGCTTTTAGATGTCACTATGGTCACTATGAGTGCATAGTGATGCCCTTCGGCGTGACGAACGCCCTGGCAGTGTTCATGGGACTCATGAACCGGATCACTCAGCCTTATGTAGACCGGTTTGTGGTGGTCTTCATCGATGATATCCTTGTTTACTCTGAGTCTGAGCAGGAGCACGCAAGACACCTAAGGATTGTTCTTGTCACACTCCGAGAGCACCAGTTGTATGGGAAACTCTCGAAGTGTCATTTATGGTTATAGAAGGTCCACTTTCTGGGACACATTATCTCAGCAAATGGTGTAGCAGTGGACCCAGCAAAGGTAGAGGTGGTGCAAGCATGGGAGCCACCCTGGAGCATGACGGAGGTGCGGAGTTTCCATGGGTTGGCAGGCTACTATCGGAGATTCATCCATGATTTCTCCAGGATTGCAGCACCCATGAAAGCTTTAACAGGAAAGGGACATCCTTTCGTATGGACCGAGAAATGCCAGTAGGCTTTCCAGCTGTTGAGACAGAGTCTGATGAGTGCCCTGATCTTGAGATTACCGGAGGAGGGTGTCGAGTACGTAGTGTTCTGCGACGCATCAGGAACCAGGCTTGGTTGTGTCCTAATGCAGAGGCAAGCGGTGATTGCCTATGGCTCATGTCAATTGAGGCCATACGAGCACAACTACGTGACCCATGATCTCGAGTTGGCAGTATTAGTCTTTTCATTGAATATGTGGCGGCACTACCTGATGGTCGAGCGATTTACCGTCTAATCTGATCACAATAGTCTTAGATATATCTTTTCTTATAAGGATCTAAATTTGAGATAGAGGTGATGGCTTGAGTTCCTACAGGATTACGACTTTGAGATCGTTTATACTTCTAGGAAGGGGAATGTGGTGGCAGATTCTCTCAGTAGGAAATCCAGTTCACAGTTGCTGGATGAGGCGACAAGGCAGTTGGCCTCTTTGCAGTTGTCCTTTGTGGATGGAGATGAGGGATCTTACCTTCAGTCGATGGTTGTTACCCCTCCAATCTTATAGTGAGTCAGGGAAGAACATAGTGAGGATTCTAGTTGTGAGACTCTACGTGCTCAGATAATTTCAGGTGATGCTGCTGATGGATATTCAGAAGGAGGGGAGCTTGTTGTCCTTTTTAAAGGGCGCACGGTAGTACTAGTGACGTTGCGGGAGGAGGTTCTGAGGGAGTTCCATACATACCCTTTGGCGGTGCATCCAGGCATGGAAAAAATGCACAAGGACCTTTGACATAAGTTATGGTGGCCAGTAATGAAGAAGTGTGTGGTAGAGTTTGTATCTCGGTGCCTTACATGTCAGCAAGTAATGGCTGAGCACCAGGTTCCAGCAGGTTTGACTCAACCTCCTAAGGTGTTAGAGTGGAAGTGGGATGAGATATCCATGGACCTCGTGACGGGTTTACGATTCACATCCAGGGGACACAATTCCATATGGGTGGTCATTGATCGACTCACTTAGTCGGCCCACATCCTATCCATACGGGAGTAGAGTTCAGTAGAGAGCTTAGGACGCCTCTACGTGCAGGAGATAATTCGACTTCATGGAGTACCATCCACGATCATCTCAGATCGTGATGCTCGTTTCAAATCCCAGTTGTGGAAGGGATTGCAGGAAGCTTTTAGGACTTAGTTATGCTTGAGCAAAACGTTTCATCCCCAGACTGATGTTTAGACAGAGCGGACCATCCAAGTCCTGGAGGATATTCTACAATACTGCATGCTTAACTTCGGTCGTAGCTGGGAGGATTACCTAACACTTGTGGAATTTTCTTATAACAAAATTTATCATTCCACTATTGGTATGGCACCATTCGAGGCTCTGTATGGGCGACCCTGCAGGTTTCCACTTTGATAGACTGGCCCGGGAGAGTCGGCACTCATGGGCCCAGAGATGGTGAGAGATACTACAGAAAAGGTGCAGGTCATCCAGGAGTGGATGAAGACTACACAGAGTCAGCAGAAGTCATATGCCAATAGGAGACGGAGGCCCATGGAGTTCGAGGAGGGAGACCATGTGTTTCTTCGGGTATCACCTCTATGGGGATTGCAGAGATTTGGACGAGGTAGCAAGTTATCTCTGAGGTTCGTTGGCACTTTTCTGAATCTGAGTAGAGTTAGCGAGGTGGAGAATCACTTGGCTATACCTCCTCAGATGGAATGGGTACCCAACGTCTTCCATGTGTTGCAGCTATGAAGGTACATGCATGATCCATCACACGTCGTCGACTGGGGTGAGCTGGACATCGACGATGGAGCGACCTTTGCTGAGTACCCGATGGAGATCGAGGATCAACAGGAGAAGATTCTTCATGGACGATCTATTCCCTTGGTGCGTGTCTAGTGGTAGCACAGGAATCTCCAGGAGAGCACGTGGGAGCGGGAGGCTCAGATTCGCGTGCAGTACCCACACCTTTTTGAGTAGTCCTTGATTTGGCTTTTCGAGGATGTAAAAGCCCTCAGGTGGGTGTGATGTGATGTCCCGGATTTTCCCATGTATTAATTTAATATTATATGGGAATTATTTCGAGACCAGGATCAGAGATGGCGCACAGTTCCGAGGCCCAGTGAGCCCGGAACAAATGTTTGAAATTTAATTTAATAATTAAATTACGCGCGCGTGCGGTTTTCCTGAAAAAGTGGAATAACTCCAGAATTGGTGCTTGTATCCGAAATCCGAGGGAACCGTTGCGTTCAGAACAACAATTTTATCTTTGGTGATGCCAAAATTTGGGTGGCACAGGTCGGTGGTGAAATCTGGTTTTTGGATGCAATAGTAATAAAATATTTAATAATTTTTTTTTCTACATCGTGTTCATTAAATATTATATCTTTATCCTCTTTAAAAAGAGGCTTGCACTAGGGTCCAGGGTTACAACCCCATAACCCTGAAAAGCCTTGGCGGCTCTGGAGGCTCTGGAGGAAACCCCCAACACGGCGGCAATGATGTTCTTGACGGATTTCGACGGCAACGACGACACGACGAGCGAATCTTCACCGACAAACGCAGTGAATCCAAGTAAGAAGTTTTTGCGATTTTTATTCTTCCCCGTTTTTTATTTCTACGACGAACATGGTCTAATCCACGAACAAATTAGCCCACTGATCGATCATTCTTGCTGGATGGGTTTTGCAGGGATTTATGGGGAATTGATTCATGAATTTTGATTGGTTTCGTTCACTTTCTAATGGTGAAGAACCAAGATCGACATAAACATCGATCGAGGTTCGTCCCTCTCGATTTGTTGTGTGTTCTTCCCCAAATTCTCGCGTTCTTCATGAGCGTTCTTCGTGTTCTTCACGGGGTGATGAACAGTGGATCATTGTGCATCCGTTCTGCGACGCCACAGTCCCAAACTGAAAGATCAACACCGCAACGGTCTTGCGGAGGTGTGACGACGGTTTCAGCGGACAAATCGAAGTGGATCAGAAGAAATCATTCTTCAGACGATTTTCGCTCGGATGGCCGGAATCGGATTTTGGATCCTATTGAAGACCCAAAACACACGGATTAAACTTCACAGAGATGAGGCGGCCCGATATCTAGAGTTTCGGGATGAACGGATGAGAAAACGAAGATATGGAGGATCACACGAGGCGCACAGAGGAAGAACAACGATTCTAGAAATTTCCTGACTACACGCCATGTAGTCTGGATACACAGAGTGTGTTCATCGGTAGGGTTACCCGGAGTGTAATCCGAGAGTACACGGACATGGGTAGGGTACACGGCCACATACATGCCGTGTATACCCCTCCCTGACCAGACCTGGCCAGATACATGGGATACCCCATGTACTGGTACCCGGGCAGGCGACCCGGACACGGGCATAGACCGTGTGTGGGCACCTGGCCAGCGTACACAGAGCGAGCCAAGGCACTCGAACACGGCGTGTGTTTTCATATACACATTGTGTAGTTGCTTTCTGTCCGGAAAGCTGTGGGACACGGGCTGTTTACACGGGTAGTTCCTGGTGTCAAAGAGCACGATGTGTACTTTTCTACTCGCCTTGTAGTTTGGTTTTTTGCACGGATTGAATGAACGGCACAGGCTGTTCACACGGGTAGTACTCGGGGTCAAGGAACAAGGAATTTAATCATAATACACGTCGTGTAATAATTTATTCAAGGCTTGAGCTACATGATTTCTGTGACTTGGACTAGTACTTAGGGTTCGTACCCTTGGTAATTCCCTAAAGGTTCTGGTATCAATTCCTTTATAGAAGAGTATGATCCCTTCAACGGATCTTCCTAAATAGATTTGTTAGAATCCCCTCTATGAGACTTCAAGCTGGATCCTCTATTCATTCATGGAACCCTGGGTAGAGTTCTTGGTATCGACGTGACCAACTTTACTGGGGAACTGATCCTCTGCTTAGCGGATTAGCTCAGACTGAGTTGTTGGAATCACCCCACGACTTGGATGTGATCCTCATCTGAGCATCTTGTTCCCAAGGTACCTGTGGAGTGTGTTCTCCCGGAACGAGTAGTTTGTATCTCTCTCTTCAGACCTAGGAGTGTGTTCTCCCGGATGTATTCTTAGTGGAATCTTCGAGCTGGATCCTAGTGGCGGTATCGCGATGGTCGTTTGTGTATGAGTATATATAGATATTCTTGTTATATGTTCCATAGACATATACTGTATAGAGCTGACTGTACCATTATTTGTGGTATTTTTCCTTCATTGTATTTTTCCTTTGTGGTTTTCGGGGTGTCCTACTGGGTATTGTTATACTCACCTCTGCACGGGCTTTGCCCGCACGTTTCATGTCTTGTGCAGACGAGCGAGCCTTTGACAGCATTCTAGGCTGACCAGGACCAGACGGTGTTCAGTGAGACCAGACAGGCCGAGCTGTGGTCGTTCGGCGATGGGTTTTAGTCTTAGTACTTTATTCTACAGGTTGGACTTTGTTGCAGACTTCCTGTTTGGTGGGCTTGTACTTTTGGCCAATGGGTTTACTTTACTTTACATTCCATTCCTATCGCACTCTGTGATTGGGTTTTAGTGTATGCATACATATTTTTTTTTAGTTTTTACTTTTCAACATTGTGGGCTTGGAGATGTGTGTGCGTGTGAACAGGTTCATAGGCAATGCCTCCCATGTTATTAGCATGCCTACTCGGTGCTAGTCACCAGCCCCTAGCCTACTGAAGGCGGGCTTGGGGAGTTGCGGCTCGGGCCCCACAAGGACGGGTCGTGACATGTTATGTTACAATATGTATAGAAATGGATTGATTATAAGAATGAGGCTTCGAGGTATGTTGATGAATTGTATTTTTCATGAATTACCCTTATAATTAAATATATGTAAACTCTTATTTTATGGATTATGATTTCAGTGAGACCATAGATAGTTTGGTTGGTTAGTTTCCTCTAGAGGACGTAAGGGTTAAATGGTTATTTTAGAATTTCATTAATGTGATAAATATTTATTATGTTTTTTTATTTATTTATTTCACTTTTGTTATCTATATACACTATTTTAAAAACTGCTTATTGCTTTATACACCATTGGTGGTGGTCTACTAAGTTGTACTGACACCTTGATTGGGCCACCATGGAACTTGGGATCCCGATAAGATGCTAATTTTTGTTTGGTACATGTTTAGTATAGAGAGCAGGTGTCATTTTGTTCTTGGTTAATTTGGTTGGATCATGGGATTTCAATATCAGTTTGAGACTCGGTACCATGTTCAGGTTATTTTATGGTTTTTGAATTAGAGTCTTTATTTGAATATATTCCAATCATGTTGTTTATTCATCATAAAATTATAGTATATGAACATTGTTATTTTTTTGTTTTTTTCATATGTTATCAATTTTCTATTCTTGTTGTTATTTTATAAATCAGTATTATTCATAATGTTGTTTTAATATGATTAGCCGGTATAGTCTCCCCAATGTACCTTTATAGACCCGTGCTTCTAGTCAACAGCCACTGACATATATGGAGGTGTGCTTAAGGTGATTTGATGACCTAGATTAGGGAAGCAGATATAGTGTCTACTGGGCTAAGGATGTCACCCCCAACTAGTCTAAGAATACTATAGATCATTGTTATAGATGTTTTCCTGGGATACTCCCCAATTTCCTTTACCTTAGAAGGGTACATAGATATCCCATTACTGGTGATTAAATTCCCTAAATAATGAAAATTCCTCCATCTATAGAAATAATTTACTACACATTACATATATTTTATCATTTCAAAAAGTATTTAGAAAATATTAAAATGGTAGTCATGATCCTCTTTGATTTTTACTATATTAGAATGTAATATATAAAGAATACCAAAAAAATATCAAGGAAATCTCTGATGACTATATTGACTAAATATATGAAGATATCTGGAGGATTAATGAATCTGAAATGGGTCACTATAAACTCACAGTTTCTATACCTTGATCAAAAGGTGGTATTGAGAATATCTTCCATCATCATTTTTAATTGGTTATATCCCAACTAAAGGTCCACCTTAGAGAACTTATGGGATGTATGTAGTTGATCAAAGAATTTAACTATCCATGGTTGGGGATACTTCTTCTTTATCATGGTTTTTTGAGCTCATGATAATCAATTCGTAAGAACATTTACCCCAAAATCATCAGAAAAGTAGGTCTTGTGCACCCCACATTGAAGCAATTAGGCATATTAAACCTTTTCCCCAATTCTATTATAATATTTTATTCAGTTATTACAACTAAATAGTGTCCTTTATAGGGGTTTCATTGTTATGTTTAGATATCCAGGTAACAATTAAATTGAGAACTCAAGCTCTTAGTCATTATTAAGACAAAAACTCTTCATAAAAAATTCCAATGTAGTCCCTCATAATGGGTATGTATTTTACAATGACTCTATCCTTTCTCTCAAAAATAATAGCAATCTATTATTTATCATATGGAAATAATATACATACTTGATATGAAGATTATATATGATATTCATGTCCACCTTACACATGTATAGAATTAGAGGATGACTTGGGATCGGATGAGTCATCTACATTTCCTGATAGCTGATGTTGGATTTAAATAATGATATTCAATTCATGTTCGATATAGCATTAAATGCTATTAATGGAAGAAAGATGAGTTATTTTTGGATGTTTCAATCCAAAACCATTGGATGTGGAGGAGTTAAATACACGACACATAATATTTTATATATTTTCTATTATCATATATAGCTTATCCTTCTTTCATGGAGGTGGTGTTTAATTAGATATTCTTAACAATTTAGATATGAAATAATGTGTAGAACTAGAGTAAAAAATTATGTTTTCTAAACATGAATGAAAAACTAGTGTTCCTATCACCACATCATTTTCGGGATCCACCATTATAGTAGTGACAGAATATTCCCTTCCATGCTTCCTTATAGGCTGTTATTGTTGATTGTCTCTGAAAACCCTTGGCTTAGGGAATTGTCTCTCATAATTCCAGTTCTCCATGACATTGAAACAAATATATAATAGGATGAGTTTTGATCAATCCATTATTTTTTTCTTCCTAATTAGTGGGATTCTTCATTTCCATTTTCCATTTATTGGCCTGATGTTCCTCTTTTCCACATTTGAAAAATCTATTAGCTCCATTTAAATAGTTTCTAAGATTATTTTTAGACACTTTAGGTATGTGGGGTGTTTATTATTCATTCCATCATGGGATTTATCTATTGACCATCCCATATTAGGCTCCATTTTACACTTTTTATTTCTAATCTCATAAGACTAATGAGAGCCTCCAAGAACTACATCAAGATTAATGGAAAAGAATATGCAATCACCTCACGACTATGAATGTATAAAATCAATAAGGTTTTCTATAGACTCAAATTTAATAAACTAAATAATTGATCCACATTTATTTCTATATTCCTGATGGGGATGTAGTTTTATAGCACAAGACTTGTTAGGTTTTCATCATACACCCCAATTGACTCATATTTCTTTTGTTTCAGTATGAGAAAGTCCCTATCCATATTGGTATAGTTATTTCAAGGAAAATAATTATTGAAAAATACACTCTTGAGTCATTCTCAATCCATGGAATCAATTTAATCTTTTGGATTCTTGTTCATTATTAGTTTCTACCACTATTAAATATACCCATCAAAATGATAAATTACATACATCAATTTCTCTTCTTCTTAGCATTGGGGGAGAAATAATATGTTCTCAATAGATATAATACATTTTTCCATGATGATGTGATTAAAATAACAACTAATTGTTGGAGTACATAATCACATAAAGGATTCAAAAATATATTTCTCTTTTATACGAGAAAGAGTGAATTATATATGATTTAATTTATTATTCATAACTTGAAAAATTTCATCCAGTGTTGTCATAATGTTATGATCTCCCACTCCCATCAGGGTAGGATTATAATTATAGAAATCATCACATTTAGTATAACATTGGTTATTGGCATGAGTTATCACATTTCCCTCCATTAACTAAAAAAGAAAAATTAAATTAGGGGGTTGACCACTAATATAATGAACATATAAAAAATCACTTGGTAACATAGAAGAAATAATATTTAAATTAAATGTATATCATAAATTATGAGTCCCTATGTTTTAATATAGGTTATCCACAAATTTTTTACCAATATATAGAATTATACATAGGGCCCTCAGTATGGTTTATTAGTACAAATCCAAAAAAATAACTAAACCATTATATGATGCCAAATATAGTAACCTAAAACTTTTACACATTTTATCACATGATTTTATATATAAATATTAATTAAATAAAAACCCAGGATAAAAAATCCTTGTGAATTTTGAATACTATATACATAAATAAACAACAGTAAACAAAAATAAAATTATTAATTTTAAAATATATAATAAGATCAAATTTTATTTTGATCTCCTAAAACTATATAGGAAAACCATTGGAATACATATAAAAAATGGGTGAGATAAAATGTCTAGTAAGGGAATAAATAAGGAAATAAAGTAAAACATATGAGTTAGAAGGTGTAACATGAAAACATAATAGGAATTTCTCATAAATAGTCATATAGAGGTATAAAAAAAAATGGAATAATTAGATCATGGAAATATAGGAATGTGGTTGAATTATATAAAATTATATAAACATGATTCAAGGCTAACAACAAATTCAATATCATATAATGGACATAGTCCCATATTGGACAGAGGTTACTCCCTAATTCATTACAAAACACCTAATGAGACTATAATATTAGAAAAATAATTGGAGAATTAAATGGGTTAAATCATCATAACATGTGAATGCATCTGTTTTCCATATAACTAAATCAATCAAAAGGTATAAACAAAAGGATTACACATGTAATGAAATGAGTCTCATAATCATGCCACAAGGAATAACCAAAGAGTGTATGGTAATGATTTCTATGAAAGAAAAGATTATAAAATTATTGGAAATCAGTAAAGAAAAAAAATATCATGATAAATTATTTCCAATTTATGTGAATATGTGAAAATGAGTAGTGAAATACCTTCATAAAAGTACCTCTTAAACAAATATTTAGGAAAATAGAAAATATTTCTAAAAAATTGATAAAGGAATAATAATTTCCCAAAATCCATTAAATTATCTAATTTTTTTTCCATGATAAAATGAGTTCTTTTAAAAAAATCATGTGACTTTATATTATTTTGAATAGTGTACTCAAAAATGGTTATGAAATAGAGATATTTCATTTAATTAGGTTTCTTTTTTCGAGTGGAATTAAGAAGATAACATTTTAAAAAATTTATCTCCCCATAAACTAAATATTAGATAAAATTTTAAGTATATGTGGGACATATTTAAATAATATATTACTTTTATACATAATTAATGAAGAGATAAACTAATGAAAATAATGATAAATTTTAACCCATAAAAATTGTGAGGTTCAGAAAGATCTTGTACCTTATAATCTAGAATCATTCTACACTTAACATTAATGTCCATAATAACAAAATTAAATTATTTAGTTAGATAATTAATAATATCTTACATTAAAATTGTATTTAATATTATTTTATTATGGTTATTTATAGATATTTTGATGAGATATAATGTTCAATGTTATTATTCCGAGAGCATTCATTTCATGGATTCATTGTCAGGTCAGTTGTTAATAATTATGAATGTTCTTATAAAATGGGTTTAAAAATATATAAGTTAATTTTAATAATATTTATGTACTTAAAAATATTTAAGTGGTTCCAAATATATATATTTTTTCTAATATGGGGCTGTTTCAATGAGAAAAAAGGTCAATTTTGAATGTTAGATTATTTAGGTGGTTTTACCGACAATCATGAAATAATTTATCTTTATTAAATATTATGTCTGTATATTAGGTATATAACTTGAAAAATGTTATAATATAATTTCTAAAAAATTACTTAACCATAATAATAGTTTTATGACAACCTTGAAGGATTTAATGGTAAATTGAAACTCCATATCCATAAAGAAGGTTGACCGACATAATATTGATAATGGTTT
The DNA here is from genome assembly GCA_963277665.1 of Viscum album. Classification (NCBI taxonomy): domain Eukaryota; kingdom Viridiplantae; phylum Streptophyta; class Magnoliopsida; order Santalales; family Viscaceae; genus Viscum; species Viscum album. Next base: position 307,662,191 of record OY728153.1, on the reverse strand, counting down.
CATTCTGAGAATGAAAGGATGAAAGAATTTGATGGATGGATGATATAACATTATGGTTATGAAATTTTAATGTGTGTCTGATACTATAGTCATTAGGATTTTTTGTATGAGAGTGGTTATGAGAAGGTAGAAGATGAAAATAATTTAAAAGAGGTAAAATGAAAATATTACTTCATAAACGATTCCTCCTTGAAATAGTCCTTAAAAACATAGAATTGATCTTTTGAGGATACCAATAGAACTAAGAAATTTATTAGAGGTTTAGGAAGGTTTTTATTTAGTATTTTGGTTGGCTATAGGTATAATAAAGTGTGAGAATAAGGGGTAATGAGGGGTGGTATTTATAAGAGGAAGAGAGGGGTGTTTTAAAATATTATATTTATTATTTTATTTTTTGGCGCAATAATGTCAACAGTATTGATTATTGAAACTAATTATAGTAAATTTTTCATCTTAGTTTAAAATAATGGGTTCATAGATCATCCATGAATCAAAAATTCATGTATTTAGCTTATAATGCGAAACCATAATTTACAATATTTCACTATTCACAAAATATTTCACTATTTTTGAAAAAATAAAAAAAAACCCTAACTATTTCTTATGTGTAGATTAAAAAAAATGAAATCCATTTTTGGAAATTATTTTTTTTCAAAATGATAATTTTATTTAATAATAAAGTCCTCATTATTTAAAAAATTCTAATTTTCATATTATCATCAATTTTTAACCCTTTGAAAAATTAATTATAGTATCATAAAAGTCTCTTATATTTATAATGAAATATAATTATAATTATTAATCCATTTAAAAAATAATATTTGATTTATATAATTTAATCTATTATGATAATGTAACTAAAACATATATGTTTTACAAAAATAAAAACTTATTTTTTATACAATGTCTAACCTTTTTTACATTTACTATGATATAAATATGTCATATTTTAATTTTTAATCCAAATAAATATTATTTTACACTCAAATAGGTTAGGGGACTATTCTAATGATTAGGTTATCATTCCCAACAATCAGATTACTATTATAACAATCAATTAACTATTCTAATGGTCAAATTTTTATTCCAACGGTTAGATTTATAATGGTCAATTGGGTTAACTATGTTATTTAAAACCATTAATTTAATTTATTATTCATTCAATTATATATTCAATCAATTTCACACATATATTTTAATTTTAAAAATGGTAATTTAATTACTAATATTCTTTATCGTTTATATAGTGTTGAGTGTAAGTCGGATTATTCTAGGGATCATGATGATCAATATATTTCCTACTTTTGTTTTTATATTTTATATTTATTATCCCACTGTAATACATTCAATTATTATGGTCATATTTTTTCTATAAAGTTTGGGCCAAATTTTTATAATAAAACACCTTTGTTTTCATCATGTGGTACATGTAAATTATATAATAATAAATTTCTAAACACAACATAATTATATTTTTAGAAGGAAAATTATATTGATAAAACCATATTTAATTTTAGGGTTCCATGAAAATATAATTTAAATAATCATAATCCATAAATATAAACAATAAGGATTATATAATTTTAATATATACTTATAGGATCAGAAGTAAAATCACATGTTGTTGTCATTGATGAATATAAATTCCAGAAAAATATCATCGAAAACATGATTCATTAATATACCCCTTTTACTTTAAAAATCACTTTTAAAAACTATAAATGTATTAAATATTAGGGAAAATATTTTATTTAAAAGGTAGCATAGATAATTTAAAATTAATCCTCAAATCATTGAATGATCATTATTGTAGGAAATTATGTATATAGAATAATTGTTAAAAAATTATTTTATTCCCAAAAATAGTGAAAAGTACCTTATTCCTAAAAGGAAAAGTATACTATTCTTAAAAATATCTGTATAAAGATAAAAATGGGTAAAAATGAAAATAAAAAAACATTAATTAATATCTAAAATCATTCATGAAAACACTTTATAAAATAAAAATATGGTAGAAAAATGTTTTTGTATCAAAACATGACAAATAAGTTATGGTTTTATTAAAAACATTTTATTAAACATTTTTTCTACAAAATAGATTAAAATGGTAGTAAAAAATCGAAATAATATAAATATACATAAAATAAAAAAAATTTAAATTGTTTTATTAGATAGGTATAATTTACCTCATTTTAAATTTAATTATAGACAATCTTTTTTAAAATTAGATTGAAACCTAAATCTCTTACCACTTTGATAAAACTTTAATCATAAGCCTCATAAAATAATAAATTCAAATAAAACATTAAATTTAATTAAAATAAGGATATTTTTTATATAACATGTAATAGTGCTTGTATATATTACTCACAATCAGAAATAGGTGCATAACATGAAACATGTTTCAATATAAAATAATGAAACGGAAAACCCTTACTGCTTTATTAATCATTAAATAAATACATCATAAAAGAGAGATCCTTAGATAGATTTTTATGAACTCTTAAATTTAATTAGAATAATAATAAAACATATTTAATGGTTTTATATACCCCATAAAAATTAAACAAGTGTTGAATACAATATATGTATCTCCAAAATAATAATGAGACAAAAATCCCTCACAAAGATCTTATCATTGAATTAATAATTAATCATTAGAGATATTAGGGAAAAAATGTAAATAAAAAAAATGATTAAATAAAATATAAATATAAAAAATTACATTTAACATATAATATTGGCATAATATAATCAATTAACTAGTGATAGAACTCGAAGAAAGAAAATGGAGTTAACAAACCCCTTACCTCGAGTCTAGAGTTCTTATATATGTCACTTAACACTGATATAACAAACTTATAATTATTTTTTATTTTTTTAATAAAAATTTAAGAATTATTAATTATCATTAAACCATTTATTTCAATTATTTAAATGTCATAGGTATTTACTTAATCATTTAATTTCATGATAGGTATTTTCAGGAAGTTTGGTTCATTTTTTCAAAATTATGTGGACATATTGAATTTTGTAAATAAAAGTAATGTTTGGATCATATAAAAATAATAATTATATAAATATAATACATATACCTTAAATACACTTTTAATTCAACCTTTTGTGATCATGAAAATTGAATTATGTTACAATCATTGAGACAATAGATTGTACATATACACAAGTATGGTTTATATTTTTTCAATGAACATGATGAAAAAAAGGAAAATATTATTTTATCTTCATTTAATGATTACAATATTATAAATAACATATTATATAATTATCTAGACTTATTTATACCTCCCATGTGATGTGATGAGAAAACATATCATTCACTTCATGGAGGTGGTAATGAAAATGTACACATGAACAACATTATCATTTTTCAATGGATGTATAGTTCATAAAATATATGATATATTTTATTTAATAAGATATAATTATGTCATTTATTTTGTACATATAATTTAAATCTATCATTATAGCCAACCATAAGTGTAACACCCCAGGTAAATAAAGAGTATGAAATTTTCACATTTATCCATATTCGTGATTAAAATATTAATATTAATTTAAAGGGAACTCTATGCTCGATGGCGTACCCAATATACAACAACAAGTTCCCCACGAAACTATGATTGTTCAACACTAATATAACCCCTTTAAATGTGGCCATTAAGATGTCAATATATTTATATATGATATATAATATGTTTATGTTTTACTTAAGCTTCTGTATTTTTTATTTATTGCATACCAGTATGGTTTCCATTATGGGTAAACGCGATATTTTCATTTTAAGAAGTGCGGACTATCGCCCCCTCAATGTGATTTGAATCATTAATGCCATATGTGGGACATATAAAGTACTGGGTAAATGATATTATATATGATAATATACTGGAATTATAATATACCATTATATCATTGTGATTTCATTCCATTAAAAACGAAATAGAAATGAAAGTAGCGTTCATGCGTACGTACGGCTTACCGTCTCCACGAACGGTGCATTTCATTTCTTAACTCTAAATGTTATGTAATAATATAAATGCATGAATATAATGGATATATATGATATATATGATATCTAAATCATGAATACAATTCTGGATATAATGGATATTTTACCACATGAACAACTTGTAATTATAAAGAGTTTATTTTTTTGACTCAAGTACTAATGATCGTTAAAATGACCATTATTAACTTAAATAGTAACATAGTGTTCATGACATTGTAATAAGTGATATAAAAGGAATAATGAACTTGAAAAATTGTTCTTAAAGAAGTAGAAATTAACTCAAGTTTATTATTCAGGAGATTAAAGAACGATCGAGTCATGTCAGACCTGAGGTAAGGGATCCTACTCCTCTCTTTCTTTTTAAGTACAGTCTTTTATGTAATACCTTTTAAAGCTCATATTTCTTGTTATTGGGATGTTATTTTATATTAATATTACTGTAATTTTTATGTTCATGTGATGAGAGACCCTATTCTCTCTCATCAATCCATTTTGGAAGTTTTGAGTCGCGCCGTTAGGCTGCCGAATTTTCGTTAGAGATCTAACCTCTCTCTTTCTTTTTAAGTACTCTCCTTTATGTAACTTCTTTTAAGATCCAATTTGTTTTGTTTGGGGATGTTATTTTATATTCCTCTTTATATAAACTTTATTTTAATATGATGAGATACCCTATTTGATCTCATCAATCCGTTTTTGTATGTTTTATGTGGTGTCGTTAGGCTGTCGAGTTTTCGTAAGGGATTTTTCATCTCACTTTTATTCCCGTTATATTTATGCTACATTTTCCACAATTTACTTTGAGTGGGGTATGTACTTCCCATTATTCTACTCTTTGTGTAATATACTTTTGTTTATGAGTATTTACATAAATATTGTATAGTCCCTCTTTCGCGAGGTGTATGTTTCGAAAGATATCCATGTCGGTAAGGGAACCTTTCACCCTCCTCTTTTTAAAAGACTTCTTTTGTTGGGTCTTTTAATTTACATATTTTTATGTTGGGATATGTTCTAATGTATCTTTATTGATGTAAATTTTATGTCCAAGTGATGGGATACCCTTTTTTTATCTCTCATCAACTAATTTTGATGTGACGTCGTTAGGCTGTCAAGGGAACTTCTTAACCCAATTTAGATTTCTTTGGGTTCAACATGTAGTTATTTGAATATATCATCCTTTGAATATGTGTGAATGTCCTTTGATTATTTTACACTTAATATCCACTTATATTTGGTGTATTTGTTTGTCACACATAATTATGTAATTGATTTATCCTTAAACCAAGGATACTGTCTTTGTATGGGACTTCGTCTCAATCTCCTTTCATTGAGGCATATTTTATTTTATACACAACCTTCTTTTATACAGTGTATAAACCCCTTTGACTTTTACGTTTATCCAAAAGTAATCTTTCTTTATACGAATCGTTTTACTAAATGACAAAAGGGAATGTTTTTTGTCATACGTATGCGGCGACAACGACTTCTCTACCACCGTGACCATTATTTGAAATTCGGCTTCCTCTACAAGCGATACCTTTATTTTAAAGAAAAATAAAAACCATGTTTTACTCGTATTTTATTTTGGTATTGAAAATGGTTTTCATAATGTTTTTATATCAATGTGTTGTATTGATATCTTGTGATTGAAAGGTGGAAATGTTATGTTTCTTTTATGCATGTTTTATGTGATACGATTATGTTGACGTTCTTGGGCATTGTTATGAAAACGGGTGGTTCCGTGATAAACTAAGGGCGGGTGAGCCCGATATATCTCTCCAATGCATTGGGTAACGCGAAGGAGTGAAACGTTATGGTTTCTCCGAAGTGATTTGGGGAATATACTGTGGTTGGTATTCCAAACGTAACCAAGAGGGTTACTCCCTACGTAAGAATGTTTAGAATGCCTCAAGTAACCTTTTATGTCTTATGATTTCTATGATTTATTCATGATTTGATGAGGTATGTTAAAGTGCCTATGTTTTATGGGTAAAGTATGATTTCATTCTTATGTATATATGAACTCATGTTTCCTTTCCATATTTTTTTATATAACCCTTACTGAGCTTTTTATGCTCATCCCAAGTTTTTGAAATGTTTTTCACAGGTCAAGGGAAAGGTACATGATGTGATGATAGTTTCAAGGATGTGTCAAGAAATAATCCATGTTTTTTTAAATATGTTTCCATTGATGGGAAGAATGAATATTGTCTTTTATGTAACCACTTGGTTTAAATGTGAAATGTAATGCATGTTTCATGATCTAATTCTCTAAAACTCTAAACCTTAAAAGATCCTCAATGTGTAATCTTGTAATAACTCAAGATTAAGTAAGGTTTAAGGCTGGGTCCTTATAGTTGGTATCAAAGATCGGTTTAGATAAATTTATAGGTTAGGGTATTCTTAAGCATAAGTGACATTACCATAATGGTTAGGATTTCAGAGAGAGTCCTAGTTTTAGATAAAGTGAATGAGTAAGTATATATTAGTTCTTATCTTCCTCATTATTACATGATGGTTTTGTTGATATACTCACAATGACCTTTTTGGTTTTAGTAAATGGCTAGATCTAGCAGGCACCAAAGTAACAGTGGATGTGAAGGAAACTGTGACAGTTTTTTGAGCAAGCAACTGAATGATATGGGAGCTGCAATGAGAACTCTGGTGATTATCCTCAACCAACTATCTAGAGTCATGATTGACCACCTAAACCATAGTGATTTCTCTAAGGCATCATATATGTGAGAAACAAATCCCTACGGAAGTACAAGTAATAATCATAAAGGTAAGTGTGTTCAAAAACCAATGTGTCAATGATGTGGAAAGAAACACTGAGGAAAATGTTTCAATGGGATAGAAATATGCTATAGATGTGGAAATGAAGGTCATAAAGCAAGAACCTGCCATGGAAAAAGGAAGCATCCAGTTGACTCGAGGAAAGGGAAAGAAGTTCTTTCTGAAGGATAAATTGAATGTTTTAAATGTGGTGTGCATGGTCATTATGAAAACACATGTCCTATGAAGAAGATTCGTGAATGGGATCACCATGATCGTAAAATTGTTCGTTTACCAATACCTAATGCCATTCCGATTGAGGATGAAGAAACTGACAATGACCCATCAAAGGTATGGATTATTTCATAACTATTGTTTTTCTATTTTGGAATCTTAGGATACGATTCGTGATTTTGTTTGTAGGAAATAAGTATTTCAGAATAAGGTGGAAAGGAATGGTTAATGTATCATGAAGAATGTTGAATGAGTAAGAAGTCAACATATAAGGGCTTCAAGAGTTATGGTGAAATTCTTAAGAGTATTAAGTATCTTTTGATGATGGGGTTACATTAGAAGACTTTTTATAGTGTGTGTAACCCTGATGTTTAATATATGAAAATTTTATTCAATGAATAGTTATCTGTTCTTTTGTGGACATAGTTATAAAGAACCATTTGGGTTTATATGATCCTTACTTTCGAGGTAATTATGGGTTACTATATGTTATGATGGAAGTGAAAGGAATGAGATAATATTGAGGTTAAAATATGTTATGTTTATTTTTGAAGATTTTATCTCATTTTGGGGAATGTTTTAAGAATTATATAGTTTTGGAAAAAGGACAACACGCAGACCATGTGACAACCCGTCGCGTTGGACAAAGCTGTGGGAATCAAACCCACAACCAAAGTGTGACTGGTATTTATCACCTACCACTGGACTACGTGAAGTCCATGGTTAGTTTGACGAATTATTTTTTAGTTAGATGATTTTATGAATTAAGAGTAAGTTGATTTTGGGTTATCTATGGAAATTATTAACCTATCATGGATGATATGTGATTAGGTTAATTACTTTTCAATACGAGACTTTAAGAGCAACTGATGTTGTTTGGAGATAAATGTTACGATTTAACATGGAATACTATGTGACTAAAACCTTCAAATATTTGGGTTTCAATCTTAGTTTGGTTTACATTGAAGAATTTTATGGACAAATTGATTATCTAATGGTCCTTGTTGAACTTTGGGTTTTGTTGGACAAATTTTGGAGATTAAGAATAGATTTTCTTTTTATAAAGGGTTATCCTTTTCTGGTTTATCTGATCTTGTACTAAACTTCTTGGTTTTGGTTTTGGTTAAAGTCTAAAGACATGGGAAGTATATAGTTCTATTTTGTGGATTAGGTGATTCTCTAGAAGTTGATTATAGTACTCTTAATGTGAATAAGTCTTCTTAAATACTCTTCTTTTGGAGAAAGTATGAGTTTTTGTAGGAAATCTAGTAAAAGTTGAAAGTCAACATGACAAGTAAGTATGTTTCCTTAAGATCAAAAATAAATTCCTCAATAAAAAGTAACTCAAAACAAAAAGGTTTTCTATTAACTTTTCTTACTGTGGAATCGAATACCGTTTAACCCATCACAATTTTGTGATTTTCTTGTGGTTAACTTTCTCCTAAACATGTTTTCTATCACTCTCCATCAGAACATGACCCTATGTTTTCTCCTCCATGTCCATGTTTTACTACATGGAATCCTAGTATGGGTTAACTCGGGTGACCTATATACTTCTCTTTATTTATTTTTAAAGTGATTGTTTTACCGACTCTTGTTCCGATGTGAGATTTTCAATGATGTTTCCAAGCCCAATTTTATAATTGTGAGGACGCAATTCCAAAAAGGGGGGAAGGATGTAACACCCCAGGTAAATAAAGAGTATGAAATTTTCACATTTATCTATATTCGTGAATAAAATATTAATATTACTTTAAAGGGAATGCTATTCTCGATGGCGTACCCAATATACAACAACAGGTTCCTTTGAAATCATACATTGCACTCTAATAATAAAATAATATTATTTTAAATGGTTGTTAACACATAGCTGTTGTATTGACAAGAATGAATATAAATAACTAATTTACGATTAAATATGTTTGATAAATGTTTTTACTTTTATCCAATAAATTTTAGAGGCTTAAAATACAAATTAATTCAATCTTAAGCATTGAATACACTAGTATTTTTAAAAGATTGTTTAACTACCCTTTTGAGGGAAAACCATTTTTTAAATCAAAATTTTGAAAATTTTATGAGCTCTATTTTTCAAAATAAACATATTATTTATGATTGGGGCATTGAAATTTAAAATCGGTTAATTTTTGGTATTTTTCTGACAATGTTCATTTTTCAATGAATAGTGAAAAATACTGCATTTTACATCAAAACTATTTTTTCATATAATTTAATTTTATGGTTACATTATCTTTTTAATTTGTTTTAAAGTGTAATTAGAATATATTTTGACAATGTAATCCAATGATGGTCATTGGGATTAATTTCACTTTTTAATTGGGCATAAACAAGTGCAAAACGTTTCATAAATATTGTTTCTAAAAAACCCGCTATTTGTTTTGACAACGGGAAGTTTTTTTAAAATTAATTATTGAAAATTATGTATTTGGAATTTGGTAAAATGGATTAATTCTTTGTAATCAGAAGGTCAAAATTATTTAATTAAGACTGTTTTGTTTTTGGACAATAATAATAGTAACGACGGTAATTATCTTTATTTATCTTGATTAATGAGTTATCAGGTAGTTAAAGATTATAAGATAATAAAATAATAATACAAAATGACCACAACATGTGTCCTAAGGATACTTTTTGTCTCATGGCCGACCATGGGATGCCTTGTGCCAAACATGGGGCCCCCATGGAATCACTTTTGTGAGAAAGTGACTTTTTATCTTTTTATTTTTAAAGAATGTTAAATGTAACAAAGAATGTATCACCAAAGTAAAATATTTTTAATTTTGTCTAAATAAATGATATTTTGGTCTATAAATATTAATTGTAATTCTAAAAAGATTTCCTACATGATAGTATTTTTTTTATAATTTTTTAACATTAAATAAATTAAATTATTTATGACAACATGATGATGCAGTGATGACCTCATTATTTAACGATTTAAATAAAATGGAAAGATAATGTAAAATCTAAGACCTACACATGTCCAAAACCTATTGGATGGGTGGATTTAGAACCCTTATCACCTTATACTCGAAACACATCAATGTGGGACCAACAAAATCCGAAACTCATTTGAATATTAAGTTACATTTTATACCTATCCAAGAGTGCCTCTCCTCTCCTCTTATAAAAGTCCCCCACCTATACCTCTTTACCCACACATCCAAAGCCTTTGGATCAGACAACCCAGAACATTCTTTCTCCCCAAGTACCTCTATAACTCTTTGAAGCCTCAATTTGGGCATAATCCTTCCCAAGGAAGCCTTTTAGCTCAAACCAAAGGGAGTTACCCGATTTTAAGGTAATGTCTTCCCTTGAGTCCTTTTGTTTTATTTTGCTTCTCCAACCCCCTAAACTCTTTTTATTAATTTCTTTTGTAACAAATCCAGTATCTTAAACATACTAGTATGTTGTTATAATAAGGATTAGAGCTAAACTTACACACACCTACATCGAATGGTTAAAGAACATACTGTTTCTGTGGATGGTGAATTTCTACCTCCCGAAACGATGATTGTTCAACATTCTTTTAACACCTTAAAAGGTGGCCATTAATATGTCACTATATTTATATATGATATATAATATGTTTATGTTTTCCTTAATATTCTGTATTTTTCATTTACGGCATACCTTTATGGTTTCCATTATGGGTAAACGCGATATCTTCATTTTAGGAAGTGCGGACTGCCGCCCCCTCAACGTGATTTGATTCGTTAATACCATATATGGTACGTATAAAGGATATATTTAATTAAATTATATATGATACCATGCTGGAATTAAAATACTATTATGTATCATTATGTTTTGATTCCATTAAATATGAAATAGAAATAGAAGTAGTGTTCATGCGTACGTACGGCTTACCGTCTCCATGAACGGTGCATTTCATTTCTTAACTCTAAATGTTATGTAATATTATAAATGCATAAATATACTAGATATATCTGATATGTATGATATCTAAATCATGAATAAAATTCTGGATATAATGGATATTTTACCACATGAACAACTTGTAATTATAAAGAGTTTATTTTTTTGACTCAAGTACCAATGATCGTTAAAACGACCATTATTAACTTAAATAGTAACATAGTGTTAATGACATGGTAATAAGTGATATAAAAGAAATAATGAACTTGAAAAATTGTTCTTAAGGACGTAGAAATTAACTCAAGTTTATTATTCAGGAGATTAAAGAACGATAGAGTCAAGTCAGACCCGAGGTAAGGGATCCTACTCCTCTCTTTCTTTTTAAGTACACTCTTTTATGTAATTCCTTTTAAATCTCATATTTCTTGTTATTGGGATGTTATTTTATATTAATCTTACTTTAATTTTTATTTTCATGTGATGAGAGACCCTTTTCTCTCTCATCAATCCATTTTCGAAGTTTTGAGAGGTGCCGTTAGGCTGCAGAATTTTCGTAAGAGATCTAACATCTCTCTTTCATTTCAAGTACTCTCCTTTATGTCACTTCTTTTAAGCACCTATTTGTTAGGTTGGGGGATGTTATTTTATATTCCTCTTTCTATAAACATTATGTTAATATGATGAGATACCCTATTTTATGTCATCAATCCATTTTTGTATGTTTTTTGTGGTGCTGTTAGGCTTCCGAGTTTTCGTAAGAGATTTTTCATCTCAATTTTATTCCCTTGAGATTTATGTTACATTTGCCACAATTTTTTATGACTGGTGTATGTACTGCCCACTATTCTTCTCTTTGTGTAATATAATTTCGTTTATTAGTATTTACATCAATGTTTTATTTTCCTTCTTTCGCGAGGTGTATGTTTCGAAAGATACCCATGTCGGTAAGGAACCTTTCACCCTCCACTTTTTAAAAGACTTCTTTTGTTGGGTCTTTTAATTTACATATTTTTATGTTGTGATATGTTCTCATATATCCTTATTGATGTAAATTTATGTCCATGTGATGGGATACCCTTTTTTTATCTCTCATCAACTCATTTTGATGTGATGCCGTTAGGCTGTCAAGGGAACTTCTTAACCCAATTTCGATTTCTTCGAGTTCAACATATAGGTATTGAATATGTCATCCTTTGAATGTGTGTGAATGACCTTTGATTATTTTACACTTAATATCCACTTATATTTGGTGTATTCGTTTGTAACACATAATTATGTAATTGATTTATCCTTAAACCAAGGATATCATCTTTGTATGGGACTTCGTCTCAATCTCCTTTCATTGAGGCATATTTTATTTTATACACAACCTTCTTTTATATGGTGTATAAACCCCTTTGACTTTTATGTTTATCCAAAAGGAATCTTTCTTTATAAAAATCATTTTACTAAACAACAAAAGGTAATGTTTTTGTCATACGTATGCGGCGACAATGACTTCTCCGCTGCCGTGACCATTATTTGAAATTCGGCTTCCTCTACAAGCCATACCTTTTATTTAAAGAAAAATAAAAACCATCTTTTACTCTTCTTTTATTTTGGTATTGAAAATGGTTTTCGTAATGTTTTTATATCAATGTGTTGTATTGATATCTTGTGATTGAAAGGTGGAAATGTTATGTTTCGTTTATGCATGTTTTATGTGATACGATTATGTTGAGGTTCTTGGGCATTGTTATGAAAACGGATGGTTCCATGATAAACTAAGGGCGAGTGATCCCGATATAGCTCTCCAATGCATTGGGTAACGCGATGTAGTGAAATGTTAAGGTTTCTCTGAAAAGATTTAGGGAATATACTGTTGTGGGTATTCCAAACGTAACCAAGAGGGTGACTCCCTACGTAAGAATGTTATGAATGCCTCAAGTTACCTTTTATGTCTTATGATTTCTATGATTTAATCATGATTAGATGAGGTATGTTAAAGTGCCTATGTTTTATGGGTAAATTATGATTTCATTCTTATGTATATATGAACTCATGTTTCCTTTCCATATTTTTTTATATAACCCTTACTGATCTTCTTATTCTCATCCCAAGTTTTTGAAATGTTTTTCACAGGTCAAGGGAAAGGTACATGATGTGATGATAGTGTCAAGGATGTGTCAAGATAGAATCCATGTTTTTTTAAAATATGTTTCCATTGATGGGAGGAATTAATATTGTCTTTTATGTAACAACTTTGTTTAAATGTGGAATGTAATGCAAGTTTCATGATCTAATTCTCTAAAACTATAAACCTGAAAAGATCCTCAATGTGTAATCTTGTAATAACTCAAGATTAAGTAAGGTTTAAGGCCGGGGACTTATAATAAGTGGTTGTTAAGGAAAATAAATTAAATCAGTTTGCATGTCGATATCCCTCCGTAGAAACAAATGATCGTTTCATTTACTATTTGATGGAATATGTTGATGTAATAAAATTAATACATAAAAATAATAACAAATCAAAATATGATATATATTTATGTTAATATATCAAATGTTAATGAAGAGTTTTTTTTCGTTGAATAAGAAATAAAACAAAAAAAATCCAGTTTTAATCTATGCCTCTTCTTTGGAAAACATTTGTCCCTTTAAACCTTAATCCCTATATGGTTAGACTTATACACAACAAAATTAAAAAGGTAAATGGGGTTAGATTAATTTAAAATATTCTTGTATTTATTTGATGAAATATAGTTCCTAGAAAATGTGAGGAAGGGAGGAGAATAATTTCCATTTCATAAGTGAGGGTAGAGGAACACTTGGAATTTCATAAGGTATAAAAAAAATATAAATTAATTTTCAAAAAAAAAATGGATCAAAATTGATATATTTTACATGTCCAATGATTTTTTTTTAATTTTTTATCATTTCATAATATAATTTTTTAGAATAAAATAAAATTAATATTGTTTTTGAAATATTCAACAAATTTGAATCTAAATCAATCATAAAAACATTGTAATTAAAATATATTCATTCAAAACATAAATATTATGTTATATGTGTGTATAATTCATGCGAAACTATGACCGACACAAACAAAACAACTTTAAGAATTTTTAAAACCATTTAGTTGATTTTCGAACAGCTTGTGCAAGCACTATGTCGACATTGTGTGAGAATTTGAGGTAGTAAAAATAAATCCTCATAATAAAATAATTTTATTATTATGAAAATAATATTTAATAATCATTCAATTTTTTATCCCTATGTGAACATAAAAGATAAATTTATAAGCAAGATAATTTCATTTGTATACTTATTTATTAAAAATAATATATAACTCAATTTTTTTAGAAAAGTATCACAAATCTCCATAATATAGAATATCATATGAGTATGGTAAAAAATATTCATGAAATATATTAAATTATGTGTCTAGATTTATTTTTAGTCCTTATAATATTATTCTTAGCCTAAATTTCCTGATGTACCCTTAATGAGGTGACCAATATATACTATGATTTTTATTAACATTGACAAATATTAAATGGGTCCTATTTACTAAATTTGAACCCCATGATTAAAAATATAGAATCTATTTTAAAAAATTATATATTGTATATCTTTTAATGATAAATTTATAAACAATCCTCCAAAATGCAAAGAATACTAGTTATCCAAGAAAAATGTATTTTTATGTATAAAAATTATTTTATATCAGAATTATGAATAATATATATTACAATGACATTAATTAGATAATATTTAATAAAATGCAACTAATAAAATTTTGAAATAAATTAAAAAACAAATGGGACTTTTTTATTAATGAAAATTAAAAGATAGTTTCCAATAAATTTGTTATTTTTCTCTATTCATTGAAAAATAATTTGTTTTAGAAAACTACAAAAAAAGTAAACCTTGAGATAATTTTGATCTTATAACATCAAACATTATGTTAATTTTTAAAAATTAATTTTCAAAATTTTCAATAAATTATTTATAATATTCTCTCCAAAAAATTAATAAATACCATTTTGGATGAATACATGTTCTTTTAAGAATAAGATGACTATATTAAAAATTGAGTGATTATTTAAAAATAATTAATCAATACATTTTTATTGAGTGTGGAATTTATATTTATATTTCATAATTTGTTTAATAATATTCAGATCCACAAATTCAGTTGCTAGCATACAACCTTACCATTTAAATAATAATATTTCTTGGTTATTTTAAGCTTAGTGTTTTGTGTATATACACTATAGAGGATAATATTCTTTTAAAATCTCATATTGTTACATAATTATACCCGACCCCCAAGAAATTTAAAATGTTTAATTTGGACATGATTGAATTAATCATGGGTTTGGAATTTGAAATTTCATTTTTTGAAAAGTCACATCATAATAAGAGATAATGAAACTTCTTCTTGAAAATATAGAAAGGTATATAAGAACGTCATTTAGAATAACACATAATTGGGTATAAAAATAATAGAATTTAGTGGGAAGTAAAAATATAGATATGGAGGCCAAATAAATAATTTTAAATAATTATAGAGAGTGAGATATATCATTGATCATAAAAAAGTTAATGATCATGAGAATATCAATGACAAAAAACCATATAACAATGAGGTGTGAACAATATGAACAATTCATAAAAAAGTTAGGTAATAGCGTTACATTTTTATTTCAAAAACCTTTTAAAAGAGTTGGATAATTCATTAACCATCTTGAACATGAACTTAAAAAATATACTTAATTTATTTTTTTAAAATTCATAATTTTAATTTCATCATTTAGTTTCATATTTCAACTAGATTATACCATTTTCTCATATTTTTCTCCAAATGATGAGTATGGACATTGAATGTTTGAAGCACTATAATTAACATCTAATTGACTGTGAAATATATAAAAGGTTGAAAATTTATTATTCTTATATTCATTAAAACCAAAATGGTTATTGCATGATAAGATAAAACCCAAAATAAATAAAACGTTAAATTAATAAATAATATATTATACTATAAAATTTCCACAATAACAACAAATTTTTGTCTTAGATCACTCAATAAATAAATAAATCTATATCCCAATTAAACAGAGTAACCTTATATTTAAATTAATTTTTATCCTCAAAATTTTTTTTAGTTATTTCATCTTACGTCCTTGAAAAATGTAATATAATTCATCAAAATTAATCTTTCACGTTAAACCTAAGTGTTACATATACCATAAGTAAATATTGAGTCTCAAATAAAATCATTAGTAAACTAAAAATCCCATCACCTAAGACCTAAAAGGTTTGTATAATTATTTAAACATATGTTCCAATATAAACCTCTAAACCTTTAATGGTATACATAACTCTTATATAAACATCACATGAAATTAATGAAATCTAAAATGTAATTAATACTATACTCTCATACCAACTATTATAGCCTCATACCTGGTCTCCCAGATCTAGTGGTAAAAATATAATCATTACATTTTTAGGTTGGATACAAGTAAATGTGACCTAATTTAAACCTTTAAAAAACATAAAACATCAAAAGGGAAATATTGGAATACTTACATACCCAAGGACTATTTTGGTTTATAGTTTTATAGAATTATGAAAGACTATTATATAATTTTACACATGAATTTAATTGAGAATATCTCCCACTATTCCCATATTTTCATATTCCACATTATATCTTAAATATATCACATATTTTTTTTAAACATTTATCCTTTCTGGATAAAGATCATTTAAAATCATTCATTATAACCTATGTAAAAGTAAGTATAAGAGTGGTGATCTCAAACACTCAATAATTTTAATCATAAGAATTAAAAATTGAATTTCATTAGTGATTATAAGATAAGAATAAGAGATTTATGAAATAATAAAATCACATGATCATAACATAAGAGAAATGACACCCCTAAAAAGATGGATCATAAATCCTGAAACATGTCATAAATATTTAATAGAAATCAAGATCTACCTAAGTCAATAATACAATCCATGTGGAAATAATCTTTAAATAAAAGAAAAATTAAACTTGATGCAATAATTTAAAATATATTTGTATCCTGGAACATCGTTTTCATAGGACCCATATAATCACTCTAACAAATTTAATAACCCACTTGGTAAATATACTATTCTCTTAATATAATCCTTTAACAGGTTATTCCATCACATTACCCAATGAATTACCAAACTATATGAGGTTCGTCCATCATCATAACCTATATGTTTCTCACCCATCATCATGAGCAATATTGGTCAAACACTCCATTACAACAAATTTCCAAGAAATAAAAAAAATTATAACACCTAAAAACATTCATTTTTTTAAATAAAAATAACCACTGTTCTTCCATATCTTTATTTACTCATGAAAAAGGAATGGGTCCCATGAAAATATCATTGAAACAATCATAATTTTATTGGATAAATAATAATGATGGTATCATTAAAGATATCCCAATTGAATCATAATTAAAATAAAGAGTTATTGTTATTAATGAACATAAATAATATAAAAATATCATAAAAAAATATTCTTTTGTAAAATTCCATAAACACTTTGAAAATCACTTTCAGAAAGTAAAAATTTATAAAATATGAGGAAAAAAGTAATTTCATTATAACTATGGAATCTTGAAATAATTGATCAATAATGAATATAATTTTTTTGATTATGTCATAACTATTTAAAAAAAATATTAGGTTCACAACATTGGAAAAAGTACCTTGTTCAGAAAATGAAAAGAAGCCTCAATTTAATTTTTAAAAAAAATTGAAATATGGGTAAAAAATTGAATAATAGTAAAAAATATTTTTAAAAAAATATAAATAATAATTGATATTGAAGAGTATGTTTTTCTAACCAAAAGTGGATAACTAAAGTCATATTTCATTAAAAACATTTCTAACCCATTTGGAGTACCAAAGAGAAAAAATGGCACTAAAATAAAACAAAATCCATAAATATCAAGAGTAAAATTAAAATGATATTTTTTAATTAGATAAGGATCATATAATTATCCCTAATAGAAATTATAGGATAAATAATCCCAATTAAAATGAGATTTAAACATATATCTTTTTCCAATTAAAGAAACATTTGAATCATAAACTCCATGGGAGGAGAAATTAAAGTGAATCATTTAATAACATGAATATAATTATATTCACAACATATAATATTAAAGTGGTAGTATATGCACCTCATAATCATAAATATGTGCATAACAAAAAACATTCCAAAATGAAACAATATAGAGATGAAGAACCCTTGCCATTTTGGTAATATCTGAATAAAACAAATCATGAAATAGAGAATCTTAGATAGATTTTAAATCAGTATGATCAGCATGAGAATAATAAGAAAATACATTTATGAGTATTATATTAACTAGAAAACTGAAACAAGTTTTGAATATGACATATATATCAAATAATTAAAATTTAAATGGGAATATTCAAAATCATCATATCATTGAAATGATAATTAATCAATAGAGAGATTATCTTTAAGAAATTAAAATCGACAAAAAAAGTATAATAAAAAATAAATCATGAATGGGTAATTTCACCAATAATATTGTGATAATATAATCAATGATAAATTGAGGAAACCTAATGGATGGAAATTGATTTAAAAACCCCTTACCTCGATTAGAGACTCACATTGTAGGTCCTTTAACTCATGTATAGTAAAATTATATAATATTTTTACCTGTTTAATAACATTATTCATTTTTATTATATAATATTAAACCATTTACTTCATGGAATTATTTAATAACATAGTTAGATATGCCCACATCCCAAATTTTTAAGATGTTTGATTCATAATTTCAAAAAGTATTTGGTATGTTGATTATTGTAAAAAAGGTAATGGTTAAGTCATATTAAGAAAAATAACAATGAAATAATTATCACTTTTATACATTAATTATAATTTTGAGAACTAATCATTTAATTTGGTTATAAAAAATTAATTATGTGAAAATAATGGAAATAATAGGCTACAGATACGCATGAGTAACATTTCAATTCTTTTAATGAAAATGAGGGAATGATGGTAAGAATTATTTTATATTTATAGAATAATTATTATATTATAAATATAGTATTATCTCTTTAAATTTACTTATTTATTCCTCCCATATGACTTTATGATGAAAAATGAATCAAATCACTTGGTGGAGGTGGTAATATATGCATTTGAGTGAATGGAATAATCATTTTTTTGTAACATCCCGACCCCGCTCACCTCTAATAATGTGTCTGTACCGGTGGGTCAAATGACCTCAATGGAATCTCCCCGAATGCCGGAGGCTGACGACTAGCATTGAGGGCCTTTTTTGTGTCTAAGGGGGAGACTATATCCTCATAGGTAATAGGTATTATCACTGTGGAAGTAAACAGAAAACAAATAATAAAAAAAGGAATCATACAAATGAATAAACTATAGTAGGAGAAATATAAATAACCCAACTGAATAATACTCAAGTTCAAAATCTCACAAAACGATGTCATGTCATAATGTCTATCTAAACTGGAATTATGAAAAATATAAATTCAAAAACACACTCAACTAAATGAAAAGACAAAAAGAAACAGTTGCATCAATCAGTGCTCCACCTGCCAACATGTGAAGGTAGAGCAATAATGGCCTAATAGACTCCTAAAACCTCGATACATTCCTGAATGGAAATTGAATGAAATCACCATGGATTTCATTACAGGATTTCCAAGATCCCCTCGAGGAAGTGATTCATTATGGGTGGTTGTTGATAAGTTGTCCAAGGTTTCCCTCTTTTTTGCATATCCGGGAGACAACTATGATTGATGAGTTAGGAAGGCTGTATATACGGATGATTGTGCAACTTCATTGTGTACATTGTTCTACTATCTCGGACAGAGATGCCTTATTTACATCATGGTTCTAGAAAGTGTTGCAAAAGGAAATGGGTTCACAAGTACTTTGGAGCTCTTCATATCACCCTCAGACTAATGGGAAGTATGATAGAACTATATGAGTGTTAGAGGATATGTTACAGACCTGTCTCCTTGATTTTGGAGGTTCATGGGAGAATAATATACCTCTTGTTGAGTTTACCTATACGAACTTTTTCTAAGCGACAATTTAAATGGATCTGTATAAGGATATCTATAATAGATCATGTCATTCACCTTTATACTGGCTCGAAATAGGTGAGGCATCTCTGTTGGGTCGTCATATTTTTTTAGGAGACTCCGGAGAAAGTTAAATGAATTTAGAAGCATATGACAACCGTTTAGTCCAGATAGAAGTCTTATAATGATTGTCGTTACAGACCTCTGGAGTTCGAGGTGGGACATCGAGTCTTTATGTGTGTTTCTCTGAGGTTGGGTCATAGGAGGATCAAGAGATAGGGGAATTTATCATCAATATACATCTTTCCATTTGTGATAGTGGAGATAGTTGGTCTTGTAGGTTATCGGTTACTTCTATCTAATAAGCTCAATTCCATGTGCCATGTTTTCCATGTTTCTCAACTCCAACAAAATCATCCCAACCCATCTCATTATTTTGACCCTGATGACATCGAGCATGAGGGAGATGCATCCTTTGCAGTGTATTTGGTCTGTGTTATTGACCATAGCCTAAATGTCCTCTGAGAAAAGTCAGTCCCTCTGGTCTCGGTGTTATGGAAACATGGATGCATTCAGGACGAGACCTAGGAGCGAGAGACGTATGTATGTAAACAGTGTCCAGAACTTTTCTCTGGAAATGTTTCACTACCCTCAGAAGGGAAACTCGAGTACAATTTGTCTTAAGGACGGGATTTTTCAACATCCCAACCATTATCAGGGGTGTACCGTTTTTAAATTATTATTTCCCAATTATTTAAGCTACCAAGGGAAGGTGTATGCACACCCCAATATGGATCCCATACAAAATTTTAATTAATTTAAATAACATCGCACGTTTTATGAGAAATGTTATGTCATGCTTTAGCATGGTGTTTGGGTTTTAAAATAATTAATTAAAGGTTGACAAAGGATAATAGGATATTTAATGAAGATTTAAAAGAAATAAAAAAGGGATAAATAGAAATGCTAAAATAAAATAGAAAGGGGGTTACATGAAAAAAATAAAAATAATTTAAATGGGGGATTTCCATTATTATTTATTTTTATTCTTTTTACATTCCATTCATTTATTCTATTTAAGTTTTCTTTTTTATTTTATCTTTCCTTTTTTTCTTTTTCTCTTATTTTTTTCTTTTTCTTCATTCTTTTTCATTCTTGTTTTCCTCTCTTCCTCTCCTCCTCTACCTCACGTCACACCTACCTCTCCCCATAGGTGGCTAACCCCCTTATATTCTTTCAAAAGACCTCAACCCCTCCATATGTCATATGTTTTCTTCACCTTCATGTGCGTAGTAATCCTTAGATAAAAATTAACCTTGCATAATTGGAACCGTACATTTTCATTGAGTATCCTACACTCAGTTTTTCGTGGAATGATTTTAACCTATTTTGGGGTTTTTCTAAAATCCTCCATTTTAATCCATTTTAGTTCAAATAAAATCCTACTGGGTATATTAAAGTCATATATGACTAAAATTTAGGGTTCTTACTCACTTTACCTCAGTTTTTGTTGTTTATAAAAATGCACCGCTTTTTCATTAGCCAGTGCCTACCAGGTTTGTTCAATTTCACCCAATTTCATTAATTTAATTGATCAACTAATTGTTACAAAATTAATTATCATAATATAATTTGTTTAAATATTTGAAACAAGTTCTAACACCCATTTTGGAGTTCCAATATAGTTGGTATATTTTTTCATTAGATGGGTTTAAAATTTTATTAACTTCAGGCGTTCCGCAACCATATTTATTGTAATTAAATTAAATTAATAGTTGAATTGAACAGAAACATTGAATTGATGGATCATTGGAAATTGGTTTTTCGGAACTATTTATTTATTTAGAATGTTCATTATCTGTTATGTTTGATATGGTATATTTCCTTGTTATGTTGTTATGTTGTAATGTTTAATTTATATCTTGTGATGCACAGGTGTATCTGGTTAGTTTTCAAGAATCAATTTTATATGATGATTATGTCATATAATCTTCTGTGAAAACATTAATTAAATTCAGGGTGTGGGAAAGGATGTGGGTCTCATATTAAATGACACACTTTGACCCTCTGTTCCCGACTGTTACCACTACGCGTCAAGGGGGGGGGGGGGTGGTGTCTTTTGAATTCCTAGACTAAGACTTCCTCGGACTTTCTATTACTTTTGATTGACACCTGTTACAATAGTCCCATTGAGATAGATCTAATGGAAATGATTCTAAGCCATCATCGAATGAAACTTGACCCCTTTTTGCAAGATTCGAATAAACTCATGTTAAAACCATTCCTTGTGCGATAAATTTCATTTAGAAATATTTCCTTGGACATGCTTGATGGTATTCGATAAATTGAAGGATGTTACGTATAGATACCTTTGGGATGGTCTCAGACTACAACACTCAACTTGAACCATAATAATGATCAACCAAGGGTTTATATTTAATTCCATTGTTAGTTTTTTAGATTTGTGATATTTTCTGGAATTTTGGAGCACACCTAGTTGACACATGACATAGACCCCAAGTCAATGTACAAGATTAAGGTATGCCCATCCCTGTCTTACATTGCTATTTCAGGATTTATATATTTTAATTTTTGTATTCTTCTTAGAGGTATTCCTTTCAGACTCCCGGAAAAGGTTGATGTAGGTAATTTTGGATGGGTTCCATTTGGAACATGGTCTATGTTATTTACTTCAGTGTACTTAATTAGTTATCTAAAAGTTTTACATAAAGGCACACTGTATTTTATTATTGCAAGAAATGGAATGGTTTAGACACTGTGGGTGTCGGCCTACTAGGTTTTTCTCTCACACCTTGTTCGGGAATCGTTGACACCCTAGTAGATTACATTCTTGCAGATATTTACAAAGGGGAGCATTTTTTTTGGTCAAAGGACCAAAGCATATTTATTAGCAAAAAGGAAACAAAGATTACAAGAGTCTAAAAGATGGGATCAAATTACAATCTTTACGATGCAAAGGCATCAAGTTATTTGGGAGCTCCTCCAGCCAAGTTAGATTCTGAGCAATCCCTTTATTCGTGAGAGAATCTGCAACCATGTTAGCTTCGCGGTAAGTATGAGTTGCAATGAAACTGACGTCATGAAGAGATTGAAGACAATTCATCCAGCGCGTAGTAATTGACCAAGCAAGATGAATCTCTCCCTTCCAAATGGCTTGAACAACAGTGGTAGAGTCACTTTCAATCCATAAGTTGTTCCACCCACGTTGAAGAGCAAAAGCAGTGGCGTGAATAACACTTAGCATCTCTGCTTCCAGAGAGGTTGCAGTACCGCAGCCTCCAAAAAAGCATCCCATAACATTACCATGATGATTTCTGAAGACAGCACCACAACCCACAGGACCTGGATTTCCTTTAGAAGCTCCATCCACATTAATTTTAATCCAACCTGGAAAGGGAGGTCTCCAAAAAACCTCTAGAGTGCGGAGCGGTTTCGAGAATTTGGCCTCAACTCGAAGCCGCCGAAGGATCATAAAATCATCCACCAAATTGTTGCAGGAACCATTCTGAATCAGCGCAGCTTCCCGAATAGCAATAAGAATACGCGTTTTACCTGCATTAATGTTGTGTGAGCAATTATTGTGAAGAATCGAGTTTCTATCATACCATATCACATGTATCAACTCTGAGATCCCAGCAAGAAGAAAGTTTCTGATTTGTTGAGAGTTATCCTTGGCCACACATCTCTTAAGCTGCTCATCAATAGAGTTCTGAGCCAGCCATCTGCAATCAAAAGTGTCAAAAATATAGTTCCAAAGGGCGGTGGAAGTAGCACAAGATAGAAATAAGTGGTTAGTATCTTCTCTATGCTGGTTGCAAAGACGAAATTTTGAACAATGTTGGATACCAAAACTTTGAAGACAAACATCAGTGGGAATTCTATTGTGGGCGAGACGCCAAATAAGAGTGAATCTAGAAGGTTTGATCCAAGGTTTGTCAAAAAGTTTTATCCAATTCATATCAATCTCAGTGTTGTGTAAGGAGTGATTATAAAAATTTTTGGCATTAAGGATCCCATAATGAGAAGGCTCCCAAATCAAGAAATCACTCGAGGTAGAAAAATGGTAGGAATCAATAATTTGAGTGATGCTGTCAGGGAGGGAATCAAAGTGAGAATTAATCACATCATTGACAGTGGAGTTGATATCAATAGGGTGATGGTCGAGGGGAGTCACAGAGATAAGAGGGTCACTAGTCCAATTGTCTAACCATAATCTCATGGAAGAGTTTCTCGAAACCATCCATCTAGCATTGTGCATAATATTATCATAAGTGTCTCTAACAGAGGGCCAAATGGAAGAGGTCATGAAACTTCTATTAGCTCTTTTCAATCTATCAATGAACCTGTTTTTGATAAACGCAACGGGAGGGGTGTCATTGTGAATCAGGTTCCAAGTTAGTCTGGCTTGAAGAGCTTCATTGAAGTACTTAATGTTTTTAATACCAAGACCACCCATAGCTATAGGCTTACAGCACTTAGCCCAAGGAATAGTCACCAGTTTTCTGTCCAAAGTGCTGCCAGACCAGAAAAAGTTTTTAATGTGAACGTTTAGCTTTTTAATGAGACTAATAGGCCATTTATAAACCATCATCGAGTAAACAAGTTTGGAAACAATCACAGACTTGACAAGGCAAACTCTCCCCGCCATGGAGAGGGATTTTCCTTTCCAAGAGGAAAGTTGATGAAGAAACTGGTCAACAATGCTTGAAAAGTAGCAGGCTTTGGGACTACCCCAGAAGATGGGAACTCCCAGGTACTTGAAAGGGATAATACCTTCTTTGATACTAAGCTCATTGATAATATTATTTTTTCTAGCAGAAGGGAAGTTTTTTCCAAAGTAAATGAAAGATTTATTCCAACCGATGACTTGACCCGAGACCTCCTCGTAGTGGTTGATGGCAGCTTTAAGAGTTCTGATGTTTTTCAGATCACCCTTTAGGAAAAGAATGATGTCATCAGCATAAAGGAGGTGGGTGGGGGCATTCACATTTCTGTAAGCCTGAATGGGTTTGAGCTTGTTATGGTCAACCATATGGGTGAGCAGACGACTAGAATAGTCTTCTGCAATGGAAAAAAGAATAGCAGACAAGGGATCTCCTTGTCTGACACCTTTAGAACATTTGAAAAACCCTCTAGGCGATCCATTTACTAAAATGGAAACATGAGTAGAATGAAAGAGGATTTTAAGTCTAGATATGAAGTTATCATTGAAGCCAAATCCATGAAGAACTTTGAAAATGAAATTCCAGTCCATCGTGTCAAAAGCTTTACGAATGTCAAGTTGAATGGCAATGTTTCCGCCTCTATTTTTATTGTTAAGCATGTTAATGCATTCCGAAGCAAGAAAAATGCAGTCTTGGATTGATCGCCCCTTGATAAAACCAAATTGGTTGCAGGAGATAATTTTATCAGTAATAGTGTTGAGTCTGTTAGCTATAAGCTTGGTGATAATTTTATAGAGAGTGTTGATCAGAGCTATAGGGCGAAAAAGATGGATCTCAGCAGCATTATCAACTTTGGGGATCAAGGCAAGGAATTGGGAATTTAAACCATGAGGTAAGAAACCAGTAGCAAAGAAAGATTTAACGAGCTTGCAAACATCAGCATGGATGATATCCCAATATTTTTGATAGAAACCATTAGTGAACCCATCAGGTCCTGGGGCACTGTCAGGATTCAATCCAAAGACAGTGTCCCTAATTTCATGATCAAGAGGAACACCCAAGAGAAAACTATTATCAACATCAGTGACAAGAGTTGGAATGACGTCATTAATGAGTTCCTTGTTTAAACAAGGCCCATTGAATAAAGATTCAAAGTAAGAGACAACATGCTGAGCAATGTCATCTTCATTGTCCAAAAGATTATTACCATCTTTAAGGGAGGCAAGAGGCCTACTGGCTTTCCGAATTCTTTGAAGAGAGTTGTAGAATTTGGTGTTACGATCACCATCCGTTATCCATTTAATTCTAAAAGTATGCTTGCGGATGTTGTCTTTGAAGGCAAGAAGCATATTTAGATTCATAGTAATTTGGGTTTCTTGATTGTGATCAGAGGCGAAGTCTAAGTGAGTGTTGTTGTTTTGGATTTGATGCAACTCATTCTCAAGAGAGAGGATATCATTGTCAATTTGAATAGCTTTAGTGCTGCACCAAGATTTGAGCTTACGTTTGAGATATTTTAATTTAAGAGGACAAGAAAAATCCTCATCAGAATGGCTCAGAGAAGACCAAAAATGATTAATGAGATTAGAACAGTCAGGGTCAGAGAACCAAGCATTGTTGAATCTAAAGGGGAAAGAAGGTTTGCGAATGTTGAGGGAGATGGTGACCAAAATAGGATGATGGTCAGAATGAAGCTTTGGAAGGGTGGTACTAGAGATGGTATCCCAAGTATCTAAAGCATGATCATTAGAAAAGGCTCTGTCCAATTTTCTCGCAACCACTCTATTGTAATGTTTCATGTACCACGTGTATTTGGCACCGCTTAGAGTGATCTCAGTGAGATTGGAGTTTTCAATAGCAGCTTTAAAATCCCTCATAGAAATATTTGAGTGAAGAGGACCAATTTTTTCATCAGCAGAAAGAATAGCATTAAAATCTCCCGCTACGATCCAGGGGGAATGAATTTTTGAATTAAGAGAGGAGAGGTCCCTCCAGAGAGACCTCCTATCTTGATATTTATTCATGGCATAGATAAAGGAACAAAAGATATGAGTATTATCAATGATAAAGTCACAAGTGAAATTTTGATCCGAAATATGAAAAACATTGACTTTAGATAGGGAGGGATGGGCAATGGTCCAAAGAGTATTAAAGCTATTGTTGTTTTGACAAGCACCAATGAAGTTGTATCCAAAACGACAAAAGCGAACTAAGTCAGTGGAAAACATAATTTTAGGTTCAGCAATGGCAAAAATTAAAGGCTTCTGGGTGTGAACCATTCTTTTTAAAATATTAAAGGTGTCAAGGTTCGCAATACCTTGGCAGTTCCAGAAGAGGATCTTCATTTAAATCTACGCTTGGAGTTAGAACTCCCTTTTTTTTCCATCCGAGCCCTTATGCCTATTAGATCTTTGGACATTTTTTGACAATTTGGGGGTTAAGGCAGGGGCTTTATTTCCTTTGGCAGGATCAGAGATGATAGAGGAATCATCTAACGGAATAGGTGCCGTTAAAGCCGGGGCTTGCATGCTATTAAAATTAGGAGTCGGAAAAGTAATTAGAGCATTTTGATTGTCAGCATTAACACATTCAACATGTAAGTTATCTTGCTAGACTGAGAGATTACAGGTACCTGGTGCGATGTTCGAAACAGAATGAGGAGCATTCAGTTGCGGCTGATCAGTGCAGGTACCTGGTAAGGGTTTCAAAACAGAGTGAGTAGCAGCAAAATCTATAAACCTTTGCTTACCTGAGACTTCTGCAGCCGGAATAGCAGTCTCTTGGACTTGCTGTAAGGGAGGAAGTAGCATGCCTTCATCATAGAAGGAAGGAACCTCCTTGTGCGGCATTCCATGATGAGTATCCTACATATGAATGTGATCTTTTGCCAAAGAGAGAGATTCATGAGTAATGAAAGTCAAGGAGTCCTGAGGATCAGGTTGCACAGCCGTGGATATAGGATTATAAGTAGTGTGAGTTGTGAGGGAGTCTTGAATCTGTTCAACAGTACAGGAAATGGGATTAGGCCCATGGTCCTGTTTAAGAGTGTCTAGAGCAGCAGATTCCAATTTTAGGGAGTGCTCTTTGTTGTTTTCTTCCTCTTCAACAAGGTCAGCCCATTTGGAGCCCAAGGTCTCTCCTAAGTGAGATGATATGGTGGGTTTTTTCACCCAGGTTGCCGTTTTAACTGGTTCAGTAGCACTGACCAAGGGGGCTTTTTCCTTCCGAGATCTTCTTATTTCTTTCCAGTCATTTTCAATCGGTTGGATTGACTGTTTTCTAATCAGTCTACAGTTATAAATGTTGTGTCCAATGATCTTGCAATGATCACAAAAAGGGGGTAACCTCTCCTTATAATGGAGACTGGGCCAGAGGACTAATCCTTACTCATGATTCAGTTGTTTCATTGTGTGTTTTCTTTTAGTTGACTATGTTCTTGAGTTTCTATTTTTTGTACTTCCTATTTAGACAGACATCATGACATGACATCGTTTTTTGAGCTTTCTCATGTGAGTATTATTCAGTTAGGTTATTTATATTACTTCTGCTGTAGTTTATTCATTTGTATGCTTATGCTATCTATTATTTATTTACTTTTTTCTGCCACTGTGATAATACCAATTACCTATGAGGGCATAGTATCCCTCTCAGAAAAAAAAATTACTTCAATGTAATTTGGAATCATGTAGCATTCGGGAAGATGCGCTTGAGGTTAGCTAACCCACCGGTCCGACCATCATTTTAGAGGTGAGTCGGGTCGGGACATTACATTTCAATGGATGGAAATGTACAAAAATAGATGATATTTTTTCATTACATAATTAATTTTTTTTCATTAATATCATTTATAAACTTTGCATCCATCATTATAAGTATTAATAATAGGTTGTGATAGAAAACTAATTACATCAGTTCACGAGGCGGTAGTTGGTCGTACACTCAAACAATGGTTTCATTTCACATTTATTGGGATAAAAAGATGGAATAAGGTTAATAAATAATTTTAATAACATATATTTATGATTATCTCTAGATTTTATTATTTATCAATGGTAAAAATAGGTTTGAAGGAGGTTTAATAATAAATAAAACTAAAACATTCGGTTAAAAGAAATACCTCTTGTACCCACAACCTCATTTAATTTAATACATTAGCCTAGAATGGGTTGTGTTAAACCCAAACTAATACCTCTATAATGTGGTAAGGACTTTTATAAAGGGATTAAATTAGGTATTGGATAAACTATTGTTCTCTGAAGTTGTGTAGAAGAGAGGATAGATGGTTCTATTTTATATGAGAGGGGAGTGTTACATTTGGAATTTCATAAATTTTTAAATTAACATAAATTTATTTTCACATAAAAGTTGGAAATAAATGACATATTTAGAATATATTATTATTATTGTTATTATTATTTTAAATAATATAATTCAATAAAATTTGTACATGTTTAGGTGATTTCCACCCTTAGAAATTTCTTATAACCCACTATTAACCCTTTTGATGATCACCAATATATCATCGTTTTTTACACTTTAGGTGTCAATATTGTTTTTAAAAAAGGGACGAGAGATGCATAAATAATACATTTTTGATATATTAAACTATACCAGCTTAACTTTCAGGAATATAGTATTTCTTAAAAATTTAAATCATTTAATAAAATATTTTTTATTATAAAATATTATTAATTTCACTTCTAAAACAATTCATTTAATTCTACGTTAATGTCATCAAGATAAAAATGTAATTAGAAAATAGTATTCTAAAATGTACCTAATATTCTAAATATATATATTAAATTCACATGACACTATAAATCACCCATAAAAAATTACATTTAGAGTTTTTAAAATAATTTACTTCCTTATTCTACTACGTGTACAAGTACTATACCAGTGATGTGTAAGCATTTAAGGTTGTTATTTAATCACTAAAAATTTAAAATAAATTATCCTAAATATAATTAACATTTTCCAAAAATAACCCTTATAATTAATTATTTATTTATTTTTATCCTTATACCAACATATAGTATAAATTTAGAAGCAAGAGACTCACATTTTTTATTTCACTTTACATAAAATAATATATAAGTTATTTAAAAATAGAAATGTAAAATAATTGCCATAAATTTGAATTTAGGATTAGGATGATCTAAATCCACTCATAACATAGACCGTATTCAAGTGTTATTGTTATTTTTAGTCATTCTCATATACTTTTTAACCATAATTACGTGATTTACCATTGTCAAAGTGATAAATATTTACTACAATTACTATTCATTTTAACAAAATGTAAATGGTGAATATTTAAAAAAAATTAAACTCCTTATTAAAAACATGGAATACATTTTATCAAATTGAATTAATATATGTTTTAGAAATTAATTTAAAAATAATCTCCCAAAATGTGAAAAAATAGGTTTCCCAAAAATTGAATTTTTATATATAAAATTAATTTTATATCAAAATTAATCATAATGTAGATTACAATTACACTAATTAGATATTTTTTTATTAAAAAAATAAAATAAATTTTAAAATCCATTCAAAACCAAATGGGAATTTTTAATTACATAAAAATAAATGAGTGGTTTTAATAAAATAAGTATGTTTCAATATTCAATGAAAAAGAAAAATTTCCAAAAGAATCCAAAACGTACACCCTAATATAATTTTAACATGATGACTTACAATATAGATTTATTTTTATCCTTATATAATTATAAAAATTTCATAAATAATTTATAATATTCACTCAAAATAATAAATTACATTATTTTTGAAGAAAATGTATTTTTGAAGAATAAAATTACCTCAATAACAATTGAGTTTTATTTCATAAGAATTAACGAATACATTTTTAGAAAAAACATTACATATAATTTATAAATATTTTAATAATATTCATATACTATAATTAAAAATTTATGTCATAACTATGAAATTTAAATTATAATATTTCACGATCATTTTAAACTTGGTGTTGTCTGTTGTATACACTACCGAACATAGTGTTATTTTAAAATCTCAGGATGTCACAAAAGGATTATTATTGCATGTACATGCTTTATGATCTATAATTAAAGTAAGATAAAGGGCCCTGTAGTTGATATTTATCACAGTATGTATGATAAAAGTTGGATATTTGGAGTGAGCAGAGGCTTGAGTCCAATTTTTTGATGTCTCCATTATTTTTAATATTTCTAGAGAAGTTTGAATATGAATTGAACAACAATGATCTAAAAATAAAATATGTGTTTATTATAATTGTGGTGTAACTCATTTGTTATTTATTGAGGTGTTTATTTATTATGGTTGGATTATCACTATAAGATACATGTTATGATATTTACTGTGGTTTCACAATTATTTATTATTATCTCAAAGAGGTTATAGTCTACCAATGTGTTGTTCACCAAACTTCACGGCTACTCAGTAGCCTCCAGTATATGGAGAGTTTTTTGTGATCATTTAATTCCAATATTTCATACATTAATTTAATGAGTTGGTCTAAGGGGTTACTAATACCCATTAATAAAATAAATAATATTGTATACTTATGTACTATTACATAATGTTTGTATATTTGATGTGTGGGTGATATTTTAATAGATCAATGTGACACCCATTATTTCTATTAAATTACTTATTTATTATGTATTTTATGGTTATATAATTCTTTGGATGAGTTTATGGTGTTTCAAGACTGTTTTGGTTTGAAGAATTTACAGGGGTGCATGGGTTGAGCATGGTCATGGGAACAATACTGTTTGATCTAGAAAACAATTAATCAAGATTAAGAGGGTATGAAGGTGTGCATTTCTAGCACATGTTTTTTTCTAATTTTTTTTGATTCCTAGGAGAATCCGTTTATGTGGATATAGAAGTAAGGGCCTAGTCGGCACATGGTTAGTCAAGCCAAGAGAACTATAAGTGCACATGGGGGTAGTTTTGGTGAAAGAGAATTCACATGGATAGTACGTGGTTTCCATAACTATAGATATTAACCATGCCATATGCATTTAATTTGTGAATGTTTTCTGATGTAAAATTTTAAAAGAAAAGATGAGTTTTAATGGAATTATATTGGGTCAGAACATGTCATACATGGGTGGAGTGAATTCATGTTTTTATTGTGTAGGCACTTATTTGTATGGAAATGGTGTTTGATGACATATTGGATGTATAAGATGGTATATCACCAAGTAGAATCATCAGGAAGGGAGGATCAATGGTCATGATTATTGGAATTTTCATTCATCATGCATGTGTGTGTTAGTAGTTGGATGTGGGTGGTTATACCATGTTATTTTAATGGATGAATGTTTAATATTTTGAACATAATTTTTTTAAATTGGATAACCATTTTTATGTTCATATATTTTTTATATGTCATATTTTGAATTATAATCTAATGTGTTGTTGTCCATGTTGTGTGGTTTGGGAAGTACCTTAGTAAAATCTAATTGGTTATTATTACTCACCCCTTGAAAATTGACATCTATGGGAATGAATATTTCGTTAATTGTTAAACAGTTAAATGAAAGTCACTTATTTATCTAGTAGAATATAATGATTCTACTATAGGTTGATGGTTTTTAAAGGTTATAGTTTCTATCATGGGTTTTTTGGAGTTTTTGAACATCGATGTTGCTATGTTGGGATGCCATTTGGTTTATTGAGTTTAATGGTTATATTTTTTCTCTTATACTATAAATTTTTCATTTATTAATTTTTTATTTGAGTTATATTATTTATAAACATTCATCATATAGTTGATTTTGGTTGTTTGTATCATTTATTGAGAGGATATATTATTTTAAAAGGTCAAATTATCCCATAATGTCTAGGTAATCCCTTTACATTTATTACCAGAATTTCGTTTCGTGGGGACATCATCTATGGTTAGTGGCACCTTATCTCTTTCCAAGATAATGTTTATTGTTTGAGATGATACAAATGTTATCAAATAAATGATATATAAAATTTCATAATTTGAAATATATAAAATAAAAATTATATACAAAACATATTTATATATAATATCAACTTACATTGATAGTATAGGGGGAAAATGTGTTTTATACACCTATAAATGTATTTTCATGTCATTGTATTGGATTTAGCTAATAGGTGTAGTGTGGCATTAATTTGTAATGATAATTCCAACAATGAATGCATTGCTTATATTATATATTATGATTCTTGGAAATTTTATATAATTCCTCTTTTTTTGACGAATTGTAATATTCTAAGAATTTAGTTCCCCAGTTAGTGATCACTAAGTTGTGTTTTTTCTATAAGAAAATGGCACCAGTTAGATGCCATAAGAAACCTACCACAGGATTCCGCAAGGAATGTGGTTTCACAAGAACCATAAGTGAACCATCAACTTGTTCATATAATTGTTCAGATATTTCAACCTATTTATAAGGGATATAGGAACGATGAACCATGACATTTGGGTCATGCTATTTAGTTTCATAAATAGAGCCCAACAATCTTTTGGTTGAATAAAAAACTAAAAAAAAAGAATTGTGTCTTAACATAATGAACCAACTTTTTGATTTCCTCAAAACCCATACTGATCTGAAGGTCATGTATGTAATATAAATAATAGAAGATATTGAAAACGAATGGTATGATTTTTTCCCAAGTGATAGTTTACACACATTTAAGATATCCATAATGATATATTTATTAAGTCTTTAGAAATAAAATCTATTAGTTGTAGATTATGAAGCTATGTTTTTCTACATTGTTCATTATTCTGCAGACGTTTTTTCTATTGCTTCCCTGAAGGCATGTATACTAGAGTCTAGAATATGAAAAAAAAATTCTAAGATATATTCCCTTTTTATTATTGGATTCTCTAGAAGAGGTTTCAAGTGGAAGAATGATATATTAATTGGAATCATATTAGAGGAACCATGTCTATCTACATGGTAATGGTTTGAACTCTAATTTTAGAAATAAGGGGATGACGGAATCCTATATCCAATGTGGTATAGAATCTCATAACTGAGCCACAGGATTGGTAAAATTTCCTCCACACCCTTGTTGTAATCTTAGATGACTCCAATGTGGTTCATTCAAGGACATAAAGTTAGATTATATAGAACCACATATATCAGGTAAAAATTACAATTTTATGGTTCATCCATGATTTTATATCATTAATAAAAGAAATTTAATTACTATAAATAAATCTCATGTGTCTCAAACATATTATGACTCAGTTGGATGATCAACTCAAAACATTTTTCTTCAGTAGAACTACGTTACCCGTGGTGATTTTAGGATCAGTCAGACTCCTAAGAAAATTTATCCATAATAGGGATCTAATAAAAAAGGTGGTGTGAGTAAGTAGTTGTATGGTCCTAATAATATAATCATTAAATACCAATTGGTTCCATCGATTGTAAGTGGTACCATTCTTCATTACTCCAATATTATAATGTTTACATTTCCTATTGTTGTACCAAAATATTTTTCCTCCATGTGTCATTGATCAATTGTGATTTTATATCAAGATGATGACACAAATGATGAGTATATAGAAACAAATTAGGTAGTGAGATTGGATGGGATTTAAATTTCCATCATAAAAATTGATGGAGTTCTGGTCATTGTAGTTTTTTATGTGAATATTTTTTTTAATATAATCCATTGAATTGACATATTTTTTTCAGGAATGGATCATATATATTATTATTTAGAATATTTTATGATTACATATTTAAATGGGATGATTCATATTTTTAAATACATAGGTGTGTAAAGGATATAACAGAATTAATTTTACCACCAATGGGTATAATTATTTATTATCAATTATCTATAGTCAATTTGGAGACTAATGATGTAATTGAGACTATAAATTCTCCCACCATTTTGGATCAGTACATTGATGTGTTTCCTAAGTATTTATCTAGTTTTACACCTAAAAGGGAAGTGAAATATTTAGTTGAAATATTTATTGAAAAAAAATCATAATTCACTTGCATCATATATGACAGAACCAACCAAATTTTAAAAATTGAAAG
The DNA here is from genome assembly GCA_963277665.1 of Viscum album. Classification (NCBI taxonomy): domain Eukaryota; kingdom Viridiplantae; phylum Streptophyta; class Magnoliopsida; order Santalales; family Viscaceae; genus Viscum; species Viscum album. The sequence continues at coordinate 307,627,371 of OY728153.1, read as the reverse complement.
TCTAATTATAAGAATTGGGAAGTTACAGTTCCATAATATTGATAACTTCACCTTGAACTGTAGATGTTCTTTTTTTCAAAAGAGTAGAAGGGATTTCATGACTATATTTTGATTACTATAATTTAAATAAAGATAAAATATAGAATAAATATCATCTTCCTTGGAATTATAGTATATTTGATCAATTGAAGGGAACCCAATGGTTCTCCAAAATTTCTCTATGCACAATGTATCACCAACTCTGGGTTATTAAATCGGTTATCCCATTGAATTAATTTATGAATCTTTATAGTCATTATGAATATGTGTCCATTCCCTTTGATCATAATAGTTCACCAACAGTTTTCATGAAATTTATAAATCTTAAATTTTAGTTATACCTAGACACTTCGATTGTGGTATTTTTTATAAAATTATGGGGCATTATGAAACACAAATAACAATATGAAAAACATTTATAGATTGTGTAAATCATTTTCTTGGATCACCGGTTATATAAAAAATTCCATATTGTTTATTTTTTATACAATAAGTTTACTTCTTTGGATATGTCTGATATATGTATGGAATATCAGTAAATTATAAAAATATACAACTTGAAGTATCTTAGAAACCACCAAAAAATGACTTTTAAATATAGAAAATTATATTCTTAGAAGGTCAGTATAATCACTTTGTATAAAATTACTCATCAATCACTTCTTTTGTGACAGTTCTAATGAGAAAGGGAACTCCATTCAATTAATGTGAGGATTTTCAACAATTATTATTAGATTGTAATACAAATATCACATTCATACAAATTATTTTCTCTCTAAATTCTATGAATGGTAATGTGGTTTATTATGAATTATATGGATATGGATTTAGTTCTGTTCTAAAATAGGGATATCATGTAGTTTCTTATGGATCATGATAGTTTTTATTTCATGAAAACAATTATCAAAACTATTATTTGGAATTGGTTGAGATAATATATGTTTTGAATACATGGAATCACTATCTCTTTAGTGATAAATTCAATATGTTCATATACTATGATGCTTTGAAACACATATTTTTACAATGTGATTTGAATTTGAGATAATGATGATTAATGAAAATACTATATATGTTTGAAATGGACTTGGTTTATACACATAGAAATGTCATGTATGTGAATGATGATTTAAGATAAGAGTCATATAATCAGTCTTCGGAAATAATCTATTGATCGATGGAAATCGATCTATATGAAAGTTGATATAAATTTTTATTGTTGTAAGATAAATAAATTAAAAATATTATTTTTGATGAAACCAATACCAAATTTAGTTGGGAATGTTAAGAATTATCACATTTAATATTAAAATTACCTACCCATTACATCACAACTAAATTTTAGGGAGAGTATTTATTTATAGAGATTGGATAGTAAATCTATGTTTTAATTTAGTGATTAATTAGTCATTTTATGTTATTGTTAGGAAAAATTTCCTTCTATTTGTCATCATTCAAACAGGGTAGCTTACCCAGGAATCCAAAAGATTTATGAGGCTCTAAGATACCATTTTTGTGGTATTGTATGAAACAAAATATGGTTTATTTTTTGTGAAATGAATAACATGTGAACTATCACAGACTAAAATCACCAACCATCAAATATTCTAGAATCATTACTTATCACTATATAGAAATAGAACCAAACCACTATAGAAATTATCATAGGTTTACAAGAACTATAAGGAATCATAATTCAATATAGGTTATGGTGTAATGAGTGGCATATTCAAATAACATCATCTTAATTAATGAATCCAATATGAAAGAAAAACTAGAAAAGTTCTGCATTTTCATTATGTATTAAAATTCCTTGAAATAACATTTTTAATTATCTCGGAATGAGATCCTCATTTCTCCAATAATATTCAGTGGTCACTTCAAGAATCTTTGGCCACACAATTGATCATGATAATAGTGTAGCATTCATTAATGGATGGTAAGTTAGAATAAAAAATTAAAACACCATTATAAATTATTCCAATATTCTATTATGGATTTTAGTGGCACATAATAGGAAAATTTACCTTTGTTAGAGTTTTCAAAAAACAAATTTTTTATCAAATGAAACTCTTTGATAAATTTTATTAATTTTATTGTCTTCTTTATAATTCTCTACTTTTTGGGATAAAGGCATTATAAACATTAATATTAGAACCTATACATGTTTAGAATATTATTTATAAACTTTATATGATTATGAGAATTATGGTTTCATCTGAAATCCATTAGAAATATTATGCAAGTAATTTTGGTTTCCCTTTATCCTTTCACATTGTAGATTATGTTTTATTGAATGTCTATTATAGTATGATAGATCATAATTTTTGTATTCATGGGAAGTCGTCCCCTCAGTATCTTATACCTTTTGTGACACTTTCATGAATTTTTAATATATTATTTTTGTTTTCTACCCCACCAAGTTTAGTATGGTTTATAATATTTTCCATGTATCCCAACTAAAAAAGTCTCAGCCTATTTCTACCCATGTTATTCGATGGGATCATTTTTACATTATACTAGATGCAACATTTGAGAGTGAAATAAATTTTATGTTGGATAAAAAATATCAGGTCATTCATGAAAATATAATTAAAATTGTTCAAGTGTTATGGAAACATGGATAAATATGTGAGGAAACATAGAAATTTCAAAAAGATAAACTGTAACAATAACTTGTACATTTCCAAATCGTTAGATATATCTATCTTCCTAGGGTGGAAAAGCCTAATGTTGGGGAGAATGTAACAACACATTTTCATGTAAATTACCCTTTTATTATTTATTTTGATGTTATAAAATAATTGGGTGGTTTTAAGGATTTTTAGTTTCCTTTAATGTGTTTTGGAAGTGTTTCTACGGGTTCATGGTTTGAGAACAATTATAGAAAACTATGTCTTTTTTATAGGAAAACATGCGATAGGATTTGGAGGGTAGGAGAGGGAATATGACTAGTATATGGTTTTTCCAAACTCTATGGGTGATCCGGAGATACTATAAAAATAAAGATAGAGGAAAAAATAATGGTTTTGTATGGATAGTCAAACTATGTGAACCAACCATTAATGGGTTGGTTTGGAGGTAGTATCATGTATATTATTAGTGTATCATTTCCCATAAAACACAGAATAACCATGCTATTTGCATTAATATATATGAAAATTAGGGTTTATCTTGATCATTACACCTAATAACTTGTTTTTAACCTCTCTTATGCTATACAACTCCGCTCCTCCCTTAAGAATTCTTTATGTCCCTCTTTTATTCAGATGAAAGTTTTAATAGATCTAGTTGTGTTGGATCATAAAAATCAATGGAAAGTCATTATTTTCTCACATTCTCTGTAGATATCCTTAACTTCTCTTGTAAAAATTGGTACATATTATATTTTATATAAATATCTATTGTAGATGATGTGTTTTTGTGATATTTTGATTGCATATATTGAATTAAATGAGTTTTGAGCTTAAATGTAGATTCTTTATTATAAATTTCAATGTTTTCCAAACCCATTGAGTTGTAGGTGGATTATATATATTCTTCACTTTTTATAAAACCTGAATGATTATTTTTATTAAATTTTTTACTTGTATTTACAACGGAAACATTGGATTATTTCATAATAGAAAACCCATATAGTTTATTATGTGGGAAACATGGTAATTTTAATGGATTTTGGAGAACCACTTTGATTTATGTTTTTGTTCTAATTCATGAATGATATTTGATGAAATGTTTAAAAGTAATGATAAATTTACGTTGAATGAATTAGTATGTGATCTTGGAAAAAATGGATGGCATGTGTTCATCATTTCACTTTGGGGTCTTATTTTATAGACTTGGTACTCAGTGATATACTGGGGGAACGAGAAGATGTATCACCAAGAGATGGCTTAGTGAAAGATGAATCACTGATCATGAGTATTGGGATTTTTATATGGAATTAATGTTTGTGTTATGGATCGATGATGTTGGGTTTTACATGTGTAATTAATGGATCAAATTTTTTGATTCTAAATTTAATTTTAAGAAAATAATAAACTGCTTTGAGTTCCATCACTTTATTATTAAGTATAATGTGATATGTAAGATAAGGTGTTATTTTACAAGTTCTGTGATTATGTATGTATCATGGAAATAGTCAACTGGGTATAATTACCCACCCTGTATATATTCAATTTGGTGTGTATGGGGATTTTTTTCTAAATGACATTGGTAAAAGAGTGGTCTTTTTTTATAAAGTGGAACATCATGATGCTGTATCATTGTGATGGTTTTTGGATCTTACCGTTTCTCTCCTATAGTGTATGGTGTTATTCCATATTGGATTTTCTGTGTTGGGATGTCCTTTAGTTCAATTTATTTACCATATTATAGTTTTCTTCACCAATCATATTTTTTTGTCAATTGGTTTGTCATTTATTTTTTAGTAATTTAACTCTTGAATTATACGGTTTTTGGTTGTTTGTATTTTTTATTAATAGGTTATATTTTTTAAAAAGGTAAAATAATCCCCCAGTGTCTAGGTAAGCCAAGGGAATTTATTTCCATCATTTAGTGTATTGATGGGGTCAATTAAGGTCAGTATCACCATGGCTCTTTTTAGCCAAAGGTTATTATCAGGATATTATAATCATATAAATAGTAATCATGTTAAAAATATGAAAAAATATTTCTAGAATTGGTTTTTTTATAAAATATATACTTAGTATAATATATATATATATATAATTATATATAATTAAATAATATACATTAAAAAATCTTTTTAAATACACTTTTTTTTACTTTTTCCTAATATACATAGTTTTATTAAAGGCCTTTCTAATTAATAAAACATGTTTACATGATATCATATTGCCTTTGAGCATTTCTTTATCTTTTCTATTTATAACATATTATATGTATGAAAAAAATATTATACAACAAGAATTTCGGATAGGAAACAAATGAATAAGATATTTCTTGAAAATAAATTAAATCATAAGAAATCATTAAAGGTAAAAGAGAGAGAAACCTTACCCTGGAATATATTAAATTATTTAGTGTATCTAGTGTAGACATAAAAAATTCAACAAATTAGTGAAATATAATAATTATAATAGAGAGCTATATTTAAAAAAATATTTAGTTGTTGAACCAGTGTTAACTATTTTTACAAATATCTCATAAATTGAAACTCCATACTTACAAGAGTAAATTAATTACCATTGACTTTTTTATATTACACCCACTATTTATAATAAGAATATAAAACAAAATAGTTATAAATTTTTTTTAAGGTTCATATCATACATGAAAATATAACATCTTTATAATTCATGGTATGATCCATGAATCAATGATCCACTTATTTAATAATGTATATTACAAAAGTGTGGATATTTTCGTAAAATAAATACAATATTTATTAAATATAATTAAATTCTACAATAATCCTATATAAATACTAAAAATACCTTCTACCATATTCAGGTTTCGATTCAGCACTAGTCTCCTAAGAAATTTATCTTGACGTCCTTTTATATATAAAATTTTGTAGTATGATTATTTTATCTTAGAAAAAATTCAATATACCGCTGGAATAATGATAATCAACTTACACATTTCATAAATCTATTCATAAACAGTATTACGATATAATAGATTTTAGAATAGTTGTTATTTAATAATTGGAATATTATTCAAAATTTGTTTAATATTATTACTCTTTGTTAATTATATTGATTAAAAATATCTCATTGATAAACTCTCAAGAAATAGTACCAGTTTGATTCGTAATTATCTCAAAGGATTTTTAAATTCTTTCTAAATTCTATATTTTTTATCCCAATATCATAAAACCAATATTATTTTAATGATACGCAAAAATATTATCTATAATAGTAGAAAATCTAATTTGAGTTTAAATCACTGAAATAATGTATTATTTAATCATAATTTTGAAGCTCATTCTCATATGTTTTTATACACTATCATTCTAGATATTTTATTTTAGAATTATAATAAATAGCAATAGTCATTTATTCAAAAATTAGATTATAATTATATGTTATGTTGTTAAATATTTGAATAATATTTTTGATTGATCAAGAGGGGAGAATAACTAGAAAAATATATTCAGAGATAAATTATAGATTCAGGTTCATAACATAACATATATGAGTAATTTCTAAAGAAACCCCATATGATTTGTTTTCTACTAAGTGTGCGACCAAATTTTTCACGAGAAATGTCCAAGACACTTTAGTGAGTGAAATTTAAAAATTTAAAACCCTCAAATTCAATCCTCACTCATAAACTATAAATAAAATTTACATGGAATCATACATTTTTTAAAATTTATTTGAACTATGTCTCATAATTTCTTTAATGCATTGTAAATTTATTGAAATATAAATTTTTAGTCTACCTTTCTAAAAAATATATCTCACAACGGGGATCCCCAAGAAACCTACAATAGGCACAAAAATATTTTATGCACACCCATTTCATGCCCCTTTTAATGAGACATTATTCTGTGAGAGTGATAGAATATGAGGACTTATTTTATCTAGCGCATTATAAATTTTAGAAAAATCAATTTCATGACCATAGCTATATATTTTCACTTATTTGGCCTTTATATTTGATATGATATTTGAAGAATTTATGTATTCCCCATAAATATCATTTAACCTTCTAAGAAATGTATATAATTATCTACAAGAAAAATTTCCCTTTATAGGTTACTCGAGAATATTGCCCACTCAGACACTTGATATCATCCATTTCAATACACAATCATCCTTTCCAAATGATAATTTAATACATAGAATTGTTATATCATACTACCTTTTACTATATAACTCAAACTACATGGGTTTCAATTTCCATTAATGTTGGATATGTAGAAATTATCCTTATGGTTTAATCCTATCTTCATTACCGGTTTATCTTCTCTTGAGAGGGGGTTGGCCCCCAATAACATGATAAACTTACTAGAGAGCATTAAAACCCACAATATTCCTACTTATGGGGATTTTTCACATTGATTATTCTAACTAGAATATAAACCACTAGTGTCCCCACTAAACCCCAGATCATGAGTGTCCCTACTAGACTATAAACCAGAAGTGTTCCCACTAGACTCTAAATCATGATTTTCCCCATTAGTCACTAATCCATTCGTGTCCCCATTAGGGTGTAAATTGTGATTGCATCCCAATTTGGTTTCAAATATATAGACACATCACCTGAATGACTGTAAAATATAGATCTTGTTGCATTTATGTGATGAGAATAAGTATCCTTTATGTTATATTGTGGTAAAATAATAACAATATCCAACATGTCAAACACATCCCACCCTATGAACATAAGGTATTTTATTGAATAATTTAGTGAGTGATATAATAAATGTGTGTTCTTAAAGATGAAATTTGTGAGGGTTTTACATATACATATTAAATATATTAGGGAGACCAAGGATAGAAAACAAGTTCCCTTATTAGATGAGCTAACCTTATATCCTCATGTCGGATAAAAGGGCCCATAATCATCACCCTGATGATGATTGGTATCCCACCATTTTAATGTGAGAACATGGGACTATACCAATTAATAATCCCTATCCCAAATTATACAACAAAAAATATAACTCATAAAATAGACATGAAAACCTTATTCTTTAATTGTAGTAAAATGAATAATAATGGGTAGCACCAAAATTTAATGTTCCATTCATGGATAGAATTTTCATACTACTATTATATATTTTCGAACACTGAACATGATATGAGATGTTACCCTTTTATTTCATATAAGTGAGGAGGTTGGAGTAATATGTTTTATGAGTCTAATAAACCTAATATTCTGTATGTAGTGATCCCTTAAAACATTTATCATATTTTGAATTCTATTTAACATATGGATCACAGGTTCCCTTATCCAATTTCCTCAACATAGATAATACAATGGTGGGTAATTAACACCCTAGTCCATTGATATGAGTATGCATTTTTTTTATCCCAAAATATTTATTTAGATGATCTTGAAACCATAAACTATGTTGGAGAACTTGTTAGTAGATATCATATTAGTTAAATTTTCCTCATGTAACTATTACTAAACTCTTCAAAACTCCATAGTTAGGGAATCATGATACATCATTATCCTATTCAGTAGAACTATTAGAGTTCTTGGATAGTACAACACAATCAGTTTCTCAAGAGTCACCAGGGAGGTCTCCCACTAACTAATACCTCCATCAAATCTGAAATACCCAAAAATCATTGATCTTGTTGAAAACACTTCTTATAAATATTCCGCAGTCCAAACCATTTGATGAAAAATCAAGGGGAAAGCTTATATATCCACTCAATGCTCCAAAAAATGGCATTAAACCCCCTATAATCTCAACCACTATGTAAGAGACGTTTTCTTTAGGACTAGGATTGAAGCCATGTCCACTCATTAAGAATACTAAGTGGGATCCTCTATCCATTCACTCAACCAATAAACATTATTAAGCTAAAACCTATGATTAATATAATCAACCTAATTGTTTCTGCAAGGGTGAGATATTTATTGGTCATCTCAAAATATTCCCCGCTATGCCACCAAAATATCTTATGAAAATCATCTCTATGATGTAGGGAAGCTTAAACTAAAGGAACTCAGAAAATGAAACCATAAATTCTAATGGGGGAATAACAGCTGAATTACCCCCAATATTCCAGAATCCTAGACTTGTGAGAAGAAAGAGGATATAGTATTAACTATAACATGAAAAAATTTATAGGTATGTATTTGGATACTGAGTATGTACATTTAAGAAACTAATTTCTTCATGTCTCAGTGACCCCAAATAAGTAAATTTTCATATATATTTTTGTTTTAATACATTCAATGTATTTACACAGTTCTATCCACAATTAAAGTATCTTACATTCCCTATAATATAGTAATGGAGGTGGTTCAGATTTTAGGGTCCATACCAGCATTGTTAGATGAAGAACATTATGAAAATGCATTTCATGTACCCAACATATTTTTTTAAATTATATAAACTAGGGTACTCATTTTATATTAGATTTTTTTGAAGTTAGAACCATCTCAATAATATGATATCTCTTTCATAGGATAATGCTTCTCATCTGAGATCACTTTGACCAAGGTTTTATCCCCAAAATAGGTTTTAGTCACTCTCCCCTATGGAATACCACCCAATAGGAATAGTAGATTACAATTATGTGACTTTTATAGTAAATTTAATTGAGATTAAACATATATATTTAAAGAAATACTTTCCATATAAATATGATAAATTCAGAAAATGGAAATTATGGGAAGTACATATTATATTTGAGATTCTAGTCATTTTTGTATGAATGTGATTCTAAAATTCATTATCATGTAATTTTTTTATGAAAAACACATTAAATACCAGAAACAGAATATTTTGGTGACATTTTAAAACCATAGTTTTCAATTGTTATTGTATTCAATAATTTTTACCACATTAATTCTATTAATATGTAGTGGAGAAAGGATAATCTTATAGTTCTTCTAGTATAACAACACCCTACCTCAAGTGGATTTCATTGGTACATCTAGTGGGCATGTACAAAAATCCTTTGAAAACTATGTTATATTATTGATGATGCAACATACCATATACAAAACAGGGGTTAGGGGAAGTATGTTTCCCAAAAATTATCCTCCTTTGACATCGACAATTGTCCTATACATCACCATCCTCCAGTTACATCCTAGATGAAACAGCTATAGAATATTATTATGTGGTCATAACTATTGGTTACATGACCTGAAATCATGTTCTTCAGTCATGAACAAGTCTAAGTTCTTTCCTCATATCTCTCTCACAATGGAGATGCACTCTATATAGGCATGTCATTGTCAAGTGACTCATTGGAGTTTTTTCAGATGACTAGGGAAATGTGATTTCTATATCAATATATTTACAATAATCATTATCTATATTAGTATGTCATAATAAAAAAATCATTATGATGTATTAGGAAAATTGTATGCATCTGTAAACTTCCTATTATATTCCAATTTCCACAAGAAAAATCATATCCCTATCACATAACCATTATTAAAATCAATATTCACACAAATGGAGGTGGAAAATTCTATAACTGCTGGTCAGTATTTCCCATAAAAAAAGATAATATCCTTGATTAACTCAGTCATATTCATGTTTATTTTAAATATAATCCTAATATCTATATGAGTTTAGTAGAGAAACAACAAAAAAACATTTTAAGTGATATTGAGGAAAAGATTTATGAAATATACTTGGGTGTCCAATAGATAGATATTGTGTCATATAAAAAAATAGTTTACAAAGTGATAGGACCAAAAAATTTGATCCACTGATCAAAGTCATGGTAATCAGTTTTATGAGAAACATCCCAAAGTACCATGATAAAGATTTCATTGATATGATTGGAAGGGGGATTTTGACATCAGAGGAGCCCTTGTAGCATGAAAATCTTATAGGCAGAGTCTGAACATGTCATCAATAGTTAGTTTTTATCTATGTTAGTTCACATTTCATGAAACATCACAATAACAATCATATATTTGATAACATAATAGGTTTTTCTAAATCCATTTATATGACTAAAGTCACAATGGCAATTTTTGTGGATGGATAAATTGATTCCCTACTAGTATAAAATAAAATTTTTTATAATCATAATATTAAGCACCTAATAGGGTTCCATCATGAATAAAATGATGCTACAGTACAATCATCTACTCCTATTAGGGAATTATATCCACTTGATTCTATTTTTCATATAGTAGGGGTTGAAGAAAGATATTTAACCAAACATATAAAGGATCTGGATATCCTTTTGGAATATCCTAATGTAGATCGATATGATTTCCCAACCCTGTGTTATTGCCATACTCATTAGTAAAAAATATGTTTTTGACATTGGATTTTTTTATGTCAAAATTCTAGGATATGTTAACATAAGAGACATAGTAAATAGTATTATTTTAACATTGATTATTAAAAATTAAATTAAAATATTTATTGTGAAAGTATTTTAATATAATTTATTAAATAAGTGATGTTAAAAGTGTTAATATTCATGTTTTAATGTTTTTTTTCTTAAATTACATTGAAACTCATGTTTTAAGGATCAAATTTTTAAAAATATGGTGTTAAAACCCACCAGAAAGGTGTTTTAACATTAGTTATTAAAAAACATCAAAACCCATTAGAGAAAGGGTTGTAATTCAATTTATTTCAAGAAATTGAATTAAAACCTTTGAAATTAATTATATATTTTTATTAGTTTTTAATAAATTGATTAAACTATGTAATAGACTAACCTGGGTTATCCCATAATATCTCCCAAATTTTCTACGACATGTTCTGAAGTATGTTCTCAATTATAATGGGATAGAGGCCAGCACCAATGAGTCATATATAGAAGCATGGTATCAAATTTCACCCTCAATATACATATGATATGATAAAGATAATATAGTATAATGTATGATATTTAGAATATTTTTCATGTCAAAATATCAAAACCATAAAGGTAATATCTAAGAACTATATTAGAATGAATAAAAGAATAAACTATAAGACAAACGGCATAGAACACAAGAAAACCCATGGGTTGATCTCTTTGTGACTCTATGTGACCACCATCATAACAAAATAGATGAAAATATGATCTAGGAGAGTTCTTATTGACATGACACTATTCCCTTTACCCGTATCCTACAATACGAAGGCTAAAAACACCAAATAGGAAAAAGTAGGTTGTGATTAATAAGTCTTGGTAGGATACCACCATGAATTTATAAAATGCCTTTCCACATGAATCTATTACTTATTGTATAATATATATTTCAATAATATAACTAGAAAAATAATTTTACCAATTGGAATCATAATTTTATTTTCCTTTCAAAAGCATATCATATTTAATAAAAAATGAAATATGAAAAAACAAATAACCATGGGGCATAAGAAGGTTAACAAAATTCATATCATGATTTAATATCATTGGGAATAATAAGGTGAATAAAACCATTTAAATTTCAATACCTTTTTTTATTTATTTCATCTAACATCACATACGAATAAAATTTATTGTTCAATGTAAACCAATATTAAAATCCCTTTTGATTACCACCAATGATGATTAAAAATTTAAATATCGAATTTCATAAATTTAAAAGAAAATAAAATATTTATAACACATGGATTTCCAAGCGATAGAATATAGGATATAGAAACCGACCTCGTGAATGATTAAAAAGCATATTTCCATTAAAACTATTGATATAAACCAAAGAGACATAGTCCATGTGTGCCTAGATATGTAAAAAACATCATTAATTCTCCATCCACAACCTTATACCAAAAAATTTTATCCTAATTGGGTTTTAATGAATCAAGGGAGATAAATATTGAGGATAGGTCTAGGGTAAATATGATAAAGAGAGAGAGAGAGAGATAAATTGAACATATAAAGATGAGACCCACCCAAAATGATAAAGGATCACAACATAATAAAGGGAAGAGTCATATAGCGACCTATAGAAGGGTTATTTTGAGATAATGAGTGATTATGAGGAGATTAGTGTTAAAATGACTGAGGGAATACGAGTAATTTTACATTTAAGATGTTTATATATAATAGAATTGATAAGGCACACAGATAGAAATAACATTCATTAACTATGAAGTATCCATTGTCCCTTACAAAACAAAATTGAAATATTTTAATAAAATAAATTTGAGTTTTTAAAAAACCATTCCCAAGCTGCGTGACAACCTCTAGGTCCAAACAAACATATTCATGGTTTCTCTAGTGACTAATTTGGTTAGAAAAATCTGTCCAAAACCATGAAAAACATAACTATTATTCAAAAGTATATATTTCATGGTAACCCCATGTTTCACACTAAGAGTTTACCTAAACCATGGACCCAATATGTTTTTCAAGAAACTTCAAATTTTCATCCCCCAACTCACAAAAGACTCTAGAACTTCTTAAATGATAAACCCAGAACAATATTAAAACTCCTTGTGACTTGGAGGGCATCATAATTCTCCGCACCACAGATTCATTTTTCCCCATTAAGGCTCAAGATAACATATCCAAAAAAATAAATATGTTTTTTCTACATCATTAAGGCCTCATGATCACATGTACCATGGGTATCCCTACAACACAATTATCTTACTAAACTAATGGTATTGGCTTTCCACACAACATGTTATCTTGTATATCCACCATCTAAACAAGAATTTTTATCAATAATGTGTATGGTTCAATTTCAAAATCCTCCCACTCGATCATGTGGGACCTGATAGGTTGGCACTCTTTTAGTTAGTAAACACGGAACACTTCCTGGATAAGAATCTAATAATTAGGTATGTCTTATTGATAAGAAACATTCCTATGTCTCTCTATAATCACAAATGTACCGATATAAATCGGTGTTAACATACCTTGAATTGATATATGTTTATGTCCTAATTGAGGTGAAACTCTGAGAAAAACAAGATCATCTACCTAAAACATGAAAGGATGGTGACCCTGATCATCATATAATTTATTTCAACTCTAATTTTTCACTATCATTTTTCTGATCAAATGAATAATTTCCAATGTCACATTGATAATTATTGGCTTAGAGAAGGGTTTTCCTCCTACCTCTACCTAATAAAGTGGTGATCTATAAGACCTCTAACAATATTCCTCAAAAGGAAGCATCATAACAAAACCATAATAACTATTATTATTGGAAAACATTACAAAGGTAGATGATTCTCTAAAGTCAAAGTGAAGTAAAAAACACATGCTTGAAGCATGTCTTCAAGACCATGGATTTCTCAATCAAACTAGCCATTTGTCCCAATATTGCAATTCATGTTCAACTTCAACATAGAATCTATCGACAACTGTAATACACGCCAAAACCAAGGTTTTAATTGAGGGTATCTATCTATAATTATAGTCCATGAAGAACTATATAGTCTAACAATATCCCACACAAAAAATTTTCCAAGTTCATCTACATTCATCGACTGCATGATAGGTGGGAAATGTTTTAATTTTTTGATTTGATCAATAGTCACCCATACTTTACCATTACCACTAGAATTCTAAGGTATCCAAATAACAAAGTACATAACTATCTATTACCAGTTCTATATCGGAAAGGGTAATGTTTACAACATACAAGAAGTCATATGATGTTCCACATGGATTTTATTACATGTTATGAACTAAAAAAAATCCACAGTCGATCATTATAACATCCCAATATTTTATGGAATGTCTCTTCTTAAATAAATTCAATTTAATTGATAGCTTATATTACACTCAACACCAAAATTAACCGCACAATAAAATATTATCATAAAATACCTATTAAATTGGTAGGAATGAATAGTATTATTCTTATTATGAAATATATATATATAAATAAAATTAGATTAACAAAATAAATTTTATCAGAATAATAGGATAATAAATCTAATGTTACGCATAAAAAGCTATATTTTTATAAAGGATGTTTTTTCGCCTTCTAATGGATCACTTGTTTTAAAACTAAATTTTGAAACTCTTATAAATTTTATCTGAAAAGATAAAAAACATTGGTAAAATTATAAATCCAAAATTTACATTGTTGTAATATTTGGTATTTTTCTGATAAGTTTATTGTTTTGATTAATAGTGAAAAATACATGATTTTAATTGAAAAAATATTTTTATCTTAAATAATTTATTATATAAAATTATAATTTTCATTTGTTTTATATTGTAATTAGATAAAATTTTATCATTTAATCCAGTATATGTTATTTTAATCAATTTCATATTGAATTTTGATATAAAAACATTTCAATCGTCTGATATTTTTTTATTTTAATTACTTGTTTTCCCACCCCATAAATGAGATTAATATCAAAATAATTTTATCAAATTTTGTGCCTAGAACCTTAGAAATGGAATAAAAATTATTAACCTGATGGCCCAAATTTGGTATATATTTATCTTTTATTATTGAACAATTTCAATATAAACTTTCATATTTTTTGTTAACATGGTTGAGGGGTAATCGGGTGATTGAGGGTAAAAAAAATATTAGAAATATTATAAAATTATCCTAAAACTTGTTTTAATTTTATTTTATGAGTTATTATAGACAAAAATAATCCTTGGTCCTATTTTATGTCCTCTTGAAGCCACTTGAATTACATTAATCCATTTATAGTATTTTTTTTAAAGAAATCATAAATATGGCATACTTGTGTTTTGATGACTATAAAATTCTTAATATAGGGTTTTTTAGAATCAATATTATAAAATAAATATTCACTATAAATATAAATTATTTATCTACATAATGATAATTTATTTGTAATTTTTAGGTTAAAATAATAATTACCTTAAATTCTCACTCAATAATGCTGCAATATTTGTTTAATTATTTGAAATAAATAAATGATATTGGAAATATTAAAATAAATAAAATTTAAAATAATTAATGTCATAATATATATATATATATATATATATTACTTCAATTTTTTTGTGTTTCAAAAAAATCCGAATTAGACTTCTTGTTATGATATTTTTAAAAAGTCATGTAATGAATCGTGTCAAAATTGACACTAATGATATTTTAAAAGAATATAATATTTAATTAGATGATACAAATTTCCTAAAAATATTAAATTCATCCAAATTATTTGGATATGGTTTAAAATTTCATCAATGAATCATTTATTGTTATTTTTTTCATTATATAGTAACTATACTATCGTTTAATGATTAAAAACAGTTTTTTCATGGTAAGATTTAAAGGCATTAAATAATAGTCAAACCCAATTGATAAGGGTATTAATGTGAAATAAATATGACTAATAATTGTTATAATAGATTATTTTGACACATACACATATTACATTTTAAATAACTCAATTTGGAGTCATTTTCAATTGAATATTAATTTATATTAATTTAATATTTTGACTGTATCCGAAATCTCCACCCACCTCAATTATATAAGGGAAACCTCATCCTCAGTTATTCACACCCCATTATAGCCTTATATATCAACAAAAACCAAAAAAATTATCTTCCCAACACAATTATTCTATTTTTAGGGGCTTTTATCTTTCAAAAATACCTACCTAGGTCCCTTAAGAGAGGTTATAAAGGAGCTCCTTTGTAGTAGAGGCAATACTTTTTACAAACTCAATCAAGTTAATTTCTTCTACTACTTCCAATTCATTTGTTTTCTTCCATGAAAATTTAATAACTAATATATATATATATAATTATATGTTATTATTATGATATAACCATATTCGACCTTTTATCCATCGTATGAAAAAATTGAAATCATCACGTGTGTGCATAAGACATACAATCTCCATGATGTGGTGTAATTTGTTCACTATTTTACTAGGGTTATTATAGAGATAAAAATAATGGTTATTTATAATAAGTATGGAATCAAATTGATTGTAGAAAATTAATATAATGGGCACTTTCATACTATTTTAAGAATATAGAAATGATATCATCACTTGTGTGTATGGAAGACTTAACATCTCCAAGAAGAAATGAAATTAATTATCAATACTCACCATCAAATAATGGCTATAAATGTATATAATTATAAAATATTATATATAACAACTGTGTCCCGGTGACAGCACAGACACCCCGCCTTAACATGACCGTCAGTTCCTGGCCCGCCAGGTTCAACGAGTTGCCCCGCAGACACGTGGTCCCCACCCAAGGGTCCACCCACATGCCTAAAAAGATCATCTGACTAATGACAGTACCAAGATTCCAACACATGTCCTTTCTAGTGTGCTTTATCCTCACATACACACATCCTGGGAAACTTTCCAGAAGGTCACCCATCCTGATCACTACTTCAGGACAAGCACGCTTAACTGTGGAGTCTAATCAGGTAGGCTCTTGAAAAGGAAGATGTACCTTGTTGACATGAGTCATATCATTTAGTCATTTAGCCCTGTATCATAATTGGATGTTACAATAAGCCCCCTTTAGATAGCACAATGTCATATTTTTGGGCCTACTTCTCAACCCAGTAAATGCACTACACATAAGCATAGGTACCACCTCTGATACCAAATGTGACAATTGGGCCCCAGTGACAGTACATACACCCCGCCTTAACCCGACTGTAAGGTCATGGCCTGTCAGGTACCACCAGTTTCCCTGTAGACAAGTGGTCCCTTGTGGGCCTACATTTTAAACCAGGCAGTGCACTGCACTTAAGCGTGGGCACCACCTATGATACCAAATGTGACAACTGGGCCCCAATGATAGCACATACACGCCACCTTAACAAAACCGTTAGGTCCTGGCCTACCGGGTACCACCCGTTTCCCTGCAGACACATGGTCCCAACCAAAGGGTCCACCCACATGCCTAAACAGATCATCTGACTAATGACAGTCCCCACAGGCCAACACATGTCCTTTTGAGTGTGCTTTATCCTCACTCGCACACACCCTAGGAAGCTTCCTAGAAGGTCACCAATTCTGATCAGTACTCGAGGCCAATCATGCTTAACTGTGGAGTTCTAATCAGGTAGGCTCCCGAAAAAGAAAGATGCTCCTTGTTGACATGAGTCATATCATTTAGTAATTTAACCCTGTAGCATTTGTGGATCTTACAATCACCCCCTTTAGAGAGCACGTCATCATCTTTCTGGGCCTAAATCTCAACCATGGAATTGCACTACACTTAAGCATGGGAACCACCTCTGATACCAAATGTGACAAATGGGCCCCAGTGATAGCAAAAACACCCCGGCCTAACCTGACCGTCAGGTCCTGGCCCGCCAGGTACCACCAGTTGCCCCGCAGACACGTGGTCCATTGTGGGCCTACATCTCAACCTAGTAAATGCACTAAACTTATGCGTGGGTACCACCAATGATACCAAATGTGACAACTAGGTCTCGGTGACAGCACAAACAACCCGCATTAACAAGACCGTAATGTCCTCGCCCACAAGGTACCACCAGTTTCCCCACAAACACATGGTCCCCACCCAAGGGTCCACCGACACGACTGAACGGATCATCTGACTAATGATAGTCCCCACTGGACAACACATGTCCTTTCTAGTGTGCTTTGTCCTCACTCACACACACCCTAGGAAACTTTCCAGATTGACACCCATCCTGATCACTACCCTAGGCCAAGCACGCTTAACTGTGGAGTTTTAATCAGGTAGGCTTCCAAAAAGGAAGATGAACCTTATTGACATGATTCATATCATTTAGTCATTTTACCCTATATCATTTGTGGATGTTACAGTCACCCCCTTTAGAGAGCACAATGTCCTCATAATGGGCCTACATCTCAACCTAGGCAGTGAACTACACTTAAGCGTGGGTACCACCTCTGATACAAAATGTGACAACTGGGCCCCGGTGACAGCACAGATATCCCACCTTAACCCGAAGGTCAGGTCCTGGCCCGCCAGGTACCACCAGTTTCCCCACAGACATGTGGTCCACACCCAAGGGTCCACCGACATGCCTGAACGGATGATCTGACTAAGGAAAATCCTTATAAGCCAACGCATGTCCTTTCTAGTGTGCTTTGTCCTCACTAACACACACCCTAGGAAACTTCCCAGAAGTTCACCCATCTGGATCACTACTCGAGGCCAAGCACACTTAACTATAGAGTTTTAATCAGACAGACTCCCGAAAAGGAAGGTTCACCTTGTTGACATTAGTCAAATCATTTAGTCATTTAACCCTGTATCATTTGGGGATGTTACATTATATTTATGACTTTAATATTATTTATAACATGGATCCGTATCATATGTAAAAGAAACAGGATATTCATGACCAAACAAGCAAGGGAAAACATGGAAATTATCACCCAATACAATAAAACGAATAAAATATTATTAAAAAAAAGTGAAAATTGTTATAATGTGATCATATATGTATCATTAATATTTATTATATTCTAGTATAAGTTAATAATATGTTTAAAATAACGATACATGAGATTCAAGAAAATATAGAGGAAATGAGACCTAATGTACGAGGTATTTCACAATCTCAACATTATTTGTGATTGTTTCTATTTATGTATCCATTGTGTAATATTTCTCTTTATATCCATGTTTTCTAAAAATGGTTAATTAATGGGTTTTAATATTATCCAAAAAATGTTTTAATTATTTTTATTACCCATGTTTTACTTTTTATAAAATGTTTTGAAAGCATTATTTTTGTCGTTTTCCACTAGATACATGTTAATAATGTTCTAAAAAAATAAAAAATGAATATATTTTTTATCTTATGTGACATAAGTGGGGTTTTACACCTTCATGACTCCATAATGATTTCAATATTCCCTTAAAATTTTGAAGGGATAAATTCAAATAATGTTTTTTCTTTCATAAATTCATGGATTTTTAATTAAGTTATTTCAGAGTATAAAAATTTATTTCTCTAAAAAATATTCAATTATTATACTAGATTATTTTCATCTATGTCAATACCATATGTCTAGTATTATTTTATGAATCAATTATGATATTTTAAACTATATTATAATGAAAATAATTTGATCAGTTTGACTATGGAATTTCTATTTTGATATCATTTATGTTTTATGGTTATGTATTCACCTACCATATGTTATCTTATAAGATAGATGTATATGTCATTTATGTTTCACCCCTATTAATTTAGGAATTAATTCAACATATTTCGTGATTATTGGGACTTATATATCCCCTTGATTCATCAATAGGCCTTATGAGACATAATAGATATGGTTTTGTCCTCATCATCAACCGCTTATGTATAATTTTTTGGCTGAACCCTTAATGGTATGTTTATGATGTCCCACATTATGTTTTTATACACTATGAGAGTGGTTATTATTCTCATATAATTATATGATAATGTTTTATCTCATTTTATTATGTAATTATTTTATATAAAATCATTTATTCCATATTGTGACCTGATATTGATTAAATGGCATGTGTTTTAGTTAATTACCTTTCTAAAATTACTTATTCGTATTTATGATAGATTCTGATGTATGAATACCTTTATGGGTCACTTGAGATCATGAATTTAATATGTTTTTTTATTCCCCAATATTCTGATATATATGTTATATTGGATATTTAGTGTAAATCTTATAAAATAGGGGTGTGTCCAACGTAGTTACTATGTTGTATTTTATTTTGAGATGTATCATATAAATTATGGATGATACTAGTTTTCCAAAACTACTAAACTACTTGATCCATTGGGATGTAAAATCTTTTAACTTTTACCAATTTAATAAAGTAACCACAAACTCTAGTTTTATAAAAACCCATGGTTTAAATTAAAATACATTAAATATATTTTTTTATAAGAGATAAAACATTACAAAAATAAACGCCTGAAGACCCTATTAGTTTATTTTCCTTGGAAACCTAGCAATGTAAACGTAGTTACTTTGGTGAGATACAATATCCCCCATTATATTCTCAAAGAATAGAATACCTATTAGACAAATAATTCATAAATATTATCATCCCATCATGGGGAAGGAAATATAAAATGGGGTGTGCTCAGATTCTCATTAAGGGTAAAACAGTGATCTATACAAGCCTAAACCTAAGAAAATTATTATGATAATGTGATCATGACATTAGAATATCATAGAAAACATATCAAATATCATAAACAAGAATTATGGCATAAATATTTTATGTTCAATTTGTAATAAATCATAATGGAAACAAGATAAGAATACATAAAAGCATAACACATGATAAGGAATAAAATTGTGACTTAACTATAAACATGAAATATAATTCCCTATTAGTTATGAAAATTTTAAAGAACTTATCAGGGAACTTCAGGGGGACGACACCTTCTTGTAGGGAAACACCACCATCCCTGGTCACATTCCTTTCCTAGTAGGTGATAGGGTTTCCCCATATTTCCATAGTGGATCAGGCTTCCCCATCTACCGATAGTTGATCAGGTTCTCTAACAGCCCTAGCTTTATATATATATAATTAAATTATTTTAATCATAATTACCCTTCAAATACAATATATGGATCATTATTTCTTGTGTCTCTGGAAGATAAAATAAATAATTAGAAAGCATGAATCCAAAATAAAATCATCTTTAATATACTCTTCATAATGAACTCATAACAACCTTTGAGCCCTTATATCTACATAGAATAAATGTGGAAATACATGAATAAAGGGTTGATATAAAAATCCATGTAAGGTAATAAGTATAATAATAAGGAATAAAACTGGTGTTATAAGGAAAAACATGATGACATAAAAAATATGGTACATAAATAAAAAAGGTAAGCATAAAATATAGAACATAAGATCATGTAATCATGGGATCATAGTAATGTGTTAGCCACATAACACATGACATAAGAATGATTAGAGTCACAATTTATATGAAGGATCAAGATTCTAGGCTAACCATCATGACCGTTTCATATGGAGCATGAATCAAGGATAACCACCAAGTCTTTTTCTCATTACATCTCAGGAGACTAAACATTACCCAATGTATTGGGGATCTATCTGGGTGAACCTATCTAAACATGGTCATTAATATTTGGACCACATTAATATTCATACATGAGGAATAAATCATAAACATAAGGTTTTTCCATGGATTTAATTGGGTATCATAATCATGTCAAAAGGCGTAAAAAGAGAATTTGAAAATGGTGTACATGAAAAAATGGATTTAAAAAATACATAGACTTTATTAAGGTATAATAGGAATACATCATGATAATATCTGTCAAAATGAAGTGAAAAAAATGTAAACAGAGTGTTTATAAAAAATTAGAAATAACCAAAATTAGTCCTGTTAAAGAAAAATATTAAAGAAGAGAAAATGAATAACTGTTTTTATACAATAATAAATTAAAAAAGATAAATTTTCATGAAAAAATGAGTTATTTTAGAAAAATAATTATGTCTTAAAAATTATTATTGATGGTACTTGTTAAAGGGGTTTAAATTGGAAGGTTCCCATTAATTGGGCTTGCTTATTGGGAGGAATTGAGAAGGGATCCATTATAAAACATGTATTTCCTCATCAAAGAAGGATGATATGATATGGATACATGATATAGAAATATAGAAAAATAATTTATTATAATTTTGTAAAAAAATTAAGAATTACATTGGGGTAAAGAGAGAGAAACTATAACTGGATTTTAAAATAGAGGTTTAGAAAGAATTCCTTACCTTATGTCCGAGAGTGTTATATACATGATCTTAATGTCCCAAATAAAAAGATTAAACCCATTCATTAAATAATAATTATCCTTTCATACATATGTTTAATTAATTTTAATTTTATTGTACCCATTTATGGTCATTTTTATGGGTTCTGAGATTCAATTTTGTCGTTTGGTAGGGTCGATGTCATTGGTTTCCCTGATCGGTTTACTTGAATACATATACAGAAAAACATGTAAAATGAGAATGGTTGTCTGAAATCGAAGTTATATGTTCTAATTTAACATTCATAATATTAAAATTTTATATAATTCATTTGGTAATTTAAGGTGTTGATGAATCATTAAATATAACACTAGTGATAATTGTTTAGATTATTTTAGTGGGTTTTTAATCATCACAAAATGGATTTCTTTTATGAATAAGTAATATATATATATTATGGATCCAAAAAATTAAATAGGATTTAATCGATATATTAAAATATGGTTTAAAAATATAAATATTGTTGTGAGATTTATTTATGGACATATTATATATTGAAAACATCATCATCCTTGAATGTGATAAATCAACACATCACAGACAATGTTTCCTATTTTAGTACAAAATAGGAGGGGAAAGAAAATGATGATGGTTTATTCTATTAACAAAAAATATTATAATATATATCTAATATTAGAGTTATCCTGTAACTTTGATGAGGGAACTTGAGATGGTAAAAATAAATTAAAATAAATTGAAAATAAATTAATAAAAAGGAAAGAGGTTTTTACCTCATCAATTATCTTCCGTGAGAAGCATCTTAGGGAAAAAGTTTTGTAATTTTATCGAGAAAACAATGCTCATAATTATCAAGGATAGAGTATGGATGTGGTTTGGGTAGAATTAAAAAAATCATCAAGGCTTTAGAGGTGTGAGGAGAATAGGTAGAGAGGGGTGGAATTTATAGAGGAGGAGAGGGGTGTTTTATTGTTATTTTATTTATTGGTTTATTATTTTCTCTCAACAATATCAATAGTCTAACCATTATCATTAAATATATTAAAATAATAAAGGGTAGTTTTATATTATTATCTTAAATAACTCATACATAATCTATGACTCAACAATTCATTAATTTATCTTTTATCGTAAATTATAATTTTTTAATTTTCATAAAAAATTCTAGAAATTTAGAAAATTCCCAAAAATTCACCATAATAATTTTTTGACATGTAGAATCAACAAATGATCTCCATTTTATAAAAATAATATTATGAATATGAGAAATTTAATTTTTAATTAATATCATCCTTTACATTGAAAATATAAATTTAAAATTATAACTTTTTTTATAACAATTTGATAAATTCATTAATGTCTCATAAAATTATTTTATAATAAAAAGATATAAAAATATACATTTATGAATATTTTTTTGAAAATATATATGTTTTAAAAATATTATATTAATTATAAAATTGTAAATAAACATTTATGTTTTATAAATATACAAATTCTTAATTTTTCAATTTCAAAAAATTTATTTAATTATACTATGATATAATTACATCAACTTTTCATTTCTTGGATGGATTAATTTTATTTGAAATTTCATAGATGATTTTACTATCCTACTGGTCAGGTTACTATTCTTAAGGGTCACATTATTGTTCCATAGGTCATGTTACTATTCCGTTGGTTTAGGTTCTTTGATTTTTCTAGATACATATAACTCATTTATTCTCCATTTATAATTATTTTATTGTGTTACATATGTGATTATATATTATTTATACTATATACAATAATAATAATTAAGGAAATTTCCTTGATTGAGTTTTCAGTCAGTACAGGTTACCTCATCTTCCATCTTGATCATGACTGGGCCTACTAGGCCGGACACCACACCATCCCATGTCATAGTCCATTCATTGAAGGGTATTGAGTTTTCATATCTTCCCATATTATATAAGTCCAATTGACCTGATTACCATCATTATCTCATAATATTTAACTATTTACCAAATTAATTGGATGAAGATATAGGTCATATACTTCAAATAATGAAACCATTCATACATGTGAAAAAATTTAATAAAACATTCAAAATATCATCAGCCAAAAAAATGAGTTGGGTTCCATACACATCTCATCATAACCCATGAAATGGAATGTGTATCATAAAAAATTTCATCACATTAGATCCTCTAGAAAATAATAAAATTTCATAATCATTTCATCAAATCATAACTCATGAAAACATGTGAATTTGAAAAGTGTATAACTCATCAAATAGAAATTAGTTTCATTAAAATCATTCTATTTTTACATAATCCATTCATGAAATAATATGAATACTATTCATGGATCCTATCACCAATAAATATTAAACTATATCAAATGAGGATATATTAGATGGCGAAATGTTTTGAAATGTCACATGAAACATTTGTTATGGGAAATATCCTTTCTTTGAAAATATTTTTCATAAAACTATTCCAAAAATCCATTTCTGATAAATAAATCTTTACAATCTCATTCAAAACATTTCTTAAGGGAAATAATGTTCCCTCTTTCGAAAAAGATTTTTAAAACATAAATAATTTTAAAAAAATATATTTTAAAATAGCTTTGGAAACATATAATGGATGCTCAAAATTATTTTGAAACACTTTTTCTTTTAAAATCCCATCAAAAATCATAATGTAATATTGAAAACATTTTTAAATATTTTTTATTTGACAATACATTGGAAACATAAAAATAATTCTTGAAATAATTTTGAAATCAATTTTCAATGAAAAATTATAAAATAATCTTGAAAAAACTTTTAAAATAATTATCATTGAAAACCAATAAACAAATTTGAAAAAATTATAAAAAAAATTTCTTAGAAAATGAAGATTGAAATTTTTTGGAATCAATTTCTTTGAAAAGGAATATTGAAAAAGTTTTTGAAATCCATTTCGTGGATATTATTTTTAAAACATTTAAAGGAAGATTGAAACCCATAAATAATTTATAAAATCCATTTTCATTAAAAATTAGATTAAAATAACAATTTTTAAAACATTTTTGAATGAATGTTTAATTATGTTTATTCTATGTGCCTCAAAGAAGGTAAATTGAGACCAAACTACTTTACCGATTTGGTATCTTTTGAAGCATAAATATCAACAATTTGATATCATAAAATTGATATTTAAAGTCCCATGTATTTTACTATAATAATCATATAATATATCTAGAGGTAGTATACACATGACACAAAATACCTGAGTGGTGCATAAGACATGTATCTCACTATTATAAAAGTGTGATGAAATTCCCTTACCATATGTATCGAATATCATTGTACTCCTAAAAAACCCTACAAAACAAATATAATTTTAATATAGATATTTTAAATAACCATATTATTATATATAATCCTATATATGGTTTGGTTTTGACTTTATATTAACCTTTTATATGATATTATTATATATATCATATAAAAATATAGTTTCATCATAATTCCCAACCCTGAGAGGTGGTAATGCTAAAATGAACAATATCGTATTGTGAGGCGGTAGTTCGCTGTACAGATAAATGGTATGTTTTTTACCCATCAGATTCATGTTTGAATAAATGTAGGTTTAATCCTTATCATAAAAACATATATGTATATTTATAATACCAAAGATATTATTTATTCATGGAATAATAATAATTGAGGTATTGTTGAAATAAAATAATGGAAAGGACCTTGAGGAAGGATGTTTCCTCTTCTTTGGGTAACTCCTTTTAGTTTTCAACTAAGGGATTACTTGGTTGTATTTATAGAAAAATATAATATTTTAGTATTAATGTAGGGTTGTTTGGATACTATTTTTGTAGTGTTTTTATAAGTGACATTAGCTTGATAGGTGTGATCAAGAGGAAGGGTGAATTCCTTTTTATAGTGGAGGTGGAGCGATGTTCTTATAATTACAAAAAGATAGGCATTAATGGGTGGTATAAATTAACTCATGTGCATAAAAATGAAAAAATTAAAGATTAAAGTGAAATTATGGTCGATAAAAATCTATACTACACCAAAATAGGTGCATTTCTATAATTGTGGTTCATAGTGTTTAATTTTCATTATGGTTTTCATTTTGGTTTTTCATTTTGGAATCGAGTTTTCCAACCTATGAAACATAACCATTAATACTAAATTAAGTTTAATCTATTCAAGAATATATTAACACATAATTATAAAACTCATAACTAATTTAAAAAATAGTTATCTCATGTTTGATGAAAATAAATTTTAAAACAAATGTATGTAAAGTGAGAAAACATTGCTTCATCCCAAATTGTATTGACAATGTTTTTACTATTTAGGGGTATATATGTTCATTATAAAATATATTTTGGTCCATAAATAGACTATACTTTATATTTATTAACACTTCAAAATTACTTCAATTAAGTGAAGATTTTTTAAACTTATAAATGTTTTAGTAAAATTTATTTTAGTGTTAAATAACATTAATTTCAATTTTTTTATTTATTCAATTTTAATTTAAAATTATAAAAAACATAATTGAATCAAAATATATTAATTTTAGGCCTTTCTAAAAAAATATTCATCTAAAAAAACAGAACACAATAATTAATTAAATTTACTTTACTTTTAATGTTTTTATCATATATTGTTTTATATAATTTTTAACTAATTAATACATGTGTCAGCATTTGTTAAATATTTAATGTTAAGTATTCATATCAAGAAATTAAATAAAATTATTTTTGAATAAAATAAATATTTTCTCTTTCAAATGACATTTATAAGAAAAAATATGTTGTATTTTCCATATCTTGTGTTTTATTAATGTTAAAGGTCATGAAATTTCTTTTCCGCCCTTTTTGCATACATAACATATAAAGTATGACAAATTTATTTAAGAGTATCCCAAAAACTAATACAATTAAAACCATGAATGGATTCACTATAAATATGGGAATCCAATGGATTTGGGATAAATTCCTTGGATATTTTGAATCTTCTGTTATGGTTTAGAATATTGATAATGTTAATTCTACATTAATCTATGTAATTAATTATAATATAAAATATGATTAAAATAGTTTATTTCCATTTTTCTAAATTCAATTCACATCATATAAAATATTATGTTTAATCATAATCCCCTAGATATGCTAAGAAAGTGGGGTTTTATATTGAGAATGATAAAACATTTATTTAGATTTTATATATAAATTATATATAAATGTGATTGGAATAACCTATATTTTATTAATAAAGGTATAATTGATATATTTTACTTTAAAAAAACTTAAAATATAATTTAAATGTATAAATAAATTAGATGAAAATGGATTTTTTAATTATAATTCAGTATTTTATTAATATTCACCCAAAAATGTAGTTTCTCTAAAAAATAAAAACAATTCACACTAAAATTATTTAGACTCTTTAAATTAAAAAATAAATACTATTTTTTCAAATTTAATATCTACCAGTGTCTAAAATAAATTTTTCTATTGTTCATAATAGGACATAAAATGCAGTTCATTTGGGAAAATGGTATTTTCAAACATATAGAGACTTTTCCAATATTACATGTTTTATTTTTAAAATTTTTATTTATATATCCATTTTAAAAAATATATAACAAATATTTATTTCACTTCATATTAGTATGTTTAATTGAATGTTTATAACTATCTCATTTAAATAATTATAAAAATAAGATGATGGTTTGTAGAACCTATGTGTTGTGTGTAACACAAACTAATATCATCCTTTCACATAGTGCACAAAAGAAAAAATAATTTAATATATATAATAAAACTATATTTCGTGTGGCATAAAATTTAAAATATCAGAAGGAATAAATTAAATTGAATTAATAATTTCACATAATGTCGAGGAGTTACATTCTACCCTGTTAAAAACTACTTCCTCCGTCAAAATTCATATGGGTTATCAAAGGTTTAATACATAAAAGTAACATTCATAGAAATAAAAATTGTAAAAGAAAATAATAAAAATTCATTTAGAAAGGGGAAATATGGAATCACAAGAGTCTCCCAAATTAAAACATAACTAGGTTTCCATATGGAAGAATGTTGGCAGAGAGTGAAAATATAGACTTCGAGGAAAATTAGATATATTTGTAAGGAGTGATTGTGGTCATGAATCACTGATAAGTGGTCGATAAATGGATTTTTTATGGAGTTAGGGTCATAAATCGATGATGATTTAAAATTACATTTTTAAATATAAATTAAGGTATTAAGAAAACATGTTTTTATAATTTTTTAATGTTGAGTAATTCATTTATTGACAAAAAATATAAGGAAATATAATTACTTGATATATTTATAAAATAATAATATCATTATTTTATTATGCTCTACCTAATTCTTAATTAATCCATTACATGATGAAATATACATAGAGAAATTAACATCGATGCATGAAGCACTACAATACACTTTTAACAAATCTTAAGGGCCATAAAAGAATTAAAAAGTATAACTATTTGTCTCTATCTATTCTCCAAAGTAAATATAGTTATTACATTAATATTTAACCCTTTAAAGTAACACTATTTTTTAATCATTAATTCTTATTAATCAATTCGTATAAAAAATAATAATTACCCATTTACCAGGACATTGTGTATGCCAATGGTCGGTGTGAAACACTTACCGTCCTTCGGTAAAATAATTATGACCTGTGGCCCTGCCAGAAATCATGGGTCTTCAAATGACATACAAAGTTTGCTTTTCTAAAACCACATTTATAAAATATTTAAAATAAATATGATGGATATAATTGAAATAAGGTCAATCACAGAATATATTTTCAATTAAGGTTTTCAATACAACCTCAATACATAAAAACATCCTTCAAAGTTTAACATCAACTTTTCATAAATGGTTAAACGTAAAAACCTTATTCAAAAAGAAAATAAAAAAATATAGAGATAAATTCAAGAAAAAATCTTATCATTGACCCCCCATACGTCACAAAGTATCTCTTGTTTGACACATTCAAAATATGTGAATACGTTTATCATATATTTTCATAAAACCTGGTAATAACATGAATTATAATAAATTAATTTGAAAAAAAATAATTCTTACTTATTCCAATTATTATTAGATATATTCCTAAAATTAAATAAGTCGAAAACATCATACCTGATAACATATACTACTTTTTCAAAAAAAAAATTATTTATCTTTTATAAGGTAATCAATAGTATCCAATTTACTTATTCATATCCAACATGTCTCATAGCACAACAATAATTTATTTCATGTAACTTCTTAAATAAATTTAAGTCATTTCATAGATTATGTTTCACAAGAACATATTTCAAATATTATTAATCATATATAACAACATTGAGAACACAAATTGTTTTTAAAAAAAATTAAGAATTAATGAAATAAATGGTTATTTCTACAAATTAAATAACATATATTAACAAATTACAAACATGACCTATGAAATAGTAATTTGACCCTTAGTAATAGTAACTTGGAAAATAGAATATTAACCTCACTAATGAAGGTATAAATAAAATTAATTCATATTATAAATGTCAGTATATTGTAATTATATCACAGTACAAGTAAAAAATGTTTTTCATATTATTAATTAAGTGTTTCTATTTTGATAAACATAAATGAATATTTTATATTTTATAATTAATATAAATATTTAAAATAAAATTGATTATCATAAAATGTATTTATAAATTAATATTTTTTTGCATTATGATTATAAGATAATTTCAAGATACTAGAATTAAATTTTCAATTCGTTATGAAATCAGTTATTATTTTAAAATACATATTTTCCTTGTAGATGAATATTTTAATTTAAAATTAAATATATTATATTCATATTTTTTGAAAATTTATTTAATTTTTTAATTATATATTTTGAATAATGGTTAATGTTAATTTTTGGGATTTTTCTAAAATTATTGAATTCATGGGGAACAATGAAATATAATAATTTACGATAGTAGCTAAATACATGAATTATTGACTAATAGATGATGTATGGTTTATGTAAACCCATAATACTGAAATATCATTCATTTGTTTAATATATTTAGCTGTAATTCTAAAAAAAATCACTTTCTATTGGGAAAATAATAAACACATAAATAAAATATAAAGAGAAAACAAACCTCTCCACCTCTATAAATACCCACCCTCACCACCTCTTCTCCTCACACCTCCATCTCCTTTAATAATTCCAAATTCATACCCAATATTATTCCCAAGCCTATTACCCATGTTTGTGGGAATTGTTTCTCACAAAAATCCAAATGAAAACTCCTTAAAGAGGTTCTCTTCGAGAAGAAATTAAAGAGGTAAAATCCTCTTCTATTTTCCTTTATTTTCTTTTCAATTTCATTTCTATTATTATC
Organism: Viscum album; assembly: GCA_963277665.1. NCBI lineage: Eukaryota > Viridiplantae > Streptophyta > Magnoliopsida > Santalales > Viscaceae > Viscum > Viscum album. The sequence goes on along the minus strand of OY728153.1, from coordinate 307,596,590 downwards.
CTTACCTCACATACTCTATCAAAATTTTAATGATAACTACATTATATTGTATATATTGAAATGAAATTGTTTTAATTAAAAAACCTATGATCATTCCCCTTATCCTCTATGTTTAATTCTAAAAATTTAAATATCATCTCTGATTTGGTGATTAACCTCCACCATGCATAACATATTTTCATTTTCCATTAATGCATTCAATACTCATCATAAAACCATTATTATGGTTATTTAAGATTTTTTATACATATTATAAGTCATATAATGTTCTGGAACATTTATACGTGCATAACTTTACTTAAAAAACAAAACTAGTTTGTGGTAATTCAACCTTCACCAATGTATACTAATGTATAACATTGATGATTTATCTAATAAATCGTCCAAACATACAGAAAAATTGATATATAAGACCATTTATTATTCTATAAATTCATTAATAATGTGTAATTTCAATTAAATATAATTAATCTCATTTTACATGAACATAAAAACATGCATACAAGTGACCGAATCATGAAACCAAGGAAACAAACACTCCCAAATGAAAAAGGTGGATCATATAACTCATCAAAAAGTAAATCAATGAAATCAATGAAATCATAATAAATGAAATAAATGTTGAATATGTTTTAATTTAAATTATTAATGAATCTAATTTCATTATCAAGGATGTTTTGTGCAAGGGTAGAACCCTTTCCTACATAAGTTAAGGGTTCCCCCCCCCCCCCGAACATCCATTTTTCATTAATGTTACATTTTCTCACTATTTACCCAAATGTAATTATAAATTATTCTTATTTAATCATCCTACATTATGTATTAATGCTCCTATGATATTTACCTAACCTAATTTATCTTTCTTTGATGGTAAATAAGTATTTTATAAGGGTTTATTTTAAATTTCTCCCAACAAGAAAGCCTGATTAAAGGGAACATCTTAATTTCTTACCCATTTAAATGTACCATCTTTCATCTATTTGAAGCTAAAAATATTTTTATAAAATCATTAAATTAATCATGAAGACCCTTAGTTTTTTTCTGGTTCTATAAAAACAATAATGTATTTTCCATTATAAAGTATCTTTAGTATTTTCCCTTAAACCATCGTAAAGATGATCATTTATAAATTTTATTCAACACTCATTTTACATGTTTTCACTTAACATTATTTATGCATATTTTTAATTATTAATATCCATGATTTATTTAAATCCATTATATCAAGGGATCTATTATGATATTCCCTTTGGTTATTCCTTATTCACAACTTATTCCTTTTTTGAGATTTACGTATACTTACATTTCATTTGTGATTATCATTCATTAATTATTTAATTAAATATCTAAATTTATTATAATGTGGATATTATTATTAATTTTCCATGTACTAATATTACATATGGTGTTATCTTTGAATGTTGTTTTATTTATCAAAATAATGATGAATCTATATCCTTTACTGAATACAGATATTTTGATAAGTCATATTGTTCATTAGTTGAATCTATGTATGAATAATTATTTGGGCTTGTAGTGATGGGTGGGGCCTAGTTATAGATATCCCCTCGATGCATCAAGATGTGTCATCAGATAAAAAAGTTGGTGAAAAGACATTCATGTTTGTTTATAAGAAGAATCATATGGTTGATTACACATAGACATAAACTGTCTAGATGGTATAATGGTTTATGTTCCAGATACATGACATGAAATGATGATGAATTTTATATATTTAGATTTATTTTACTACTTTCCATGATATTTTATGTCTGAAAAAATATATGGATGCACTTAAATTCTTAGTTTATAGATGGCCTGTTTATTTCTATTATATTTCATTCCATTATGTCTTATTGACTTTGTTTCACTAATTACTGATTCTAATAACCCTTACAGTGCATTTCAGCTCATCCTATAATTTTTGTCCTTCATTAGTTTATGAAGATGGAATCCTTGAATAAGTGTCGATAATGATTTTTTTTCTTTTTTATGGTCTATAATTAATTGAAAATGTAATAAGGGTACCATGTGTGTATATAGTTTTCAAGACTACTAAACTGATTGATCCTTGGTGTTTTATTCTCTTGTATCTTTGCCATTATAAAAAAATAATCACTAACTCTAGGCTACTAGGCTTGAGGATGTTAGAGTTGGTTTCATAGAAATTTTAATATAAACCTTGGGAACTAGATATTAAATAAACTATAGAATTATAAAAAATCCTTATAGTTAATTCTCAGCTTAGTACTAATGATGATTTTGAACTGACATAGTTTTTAATATTATTTAGTGATGGTTCCTAGTGGATGGAAATTAATCAATACCCTTGGAAAATGTAGGGATTTCTATACTGAGAACGTCAATTCAATTATTATTGGATATTAAAATATTATGTCTATATTTGAAAAAATTTCATAGTTTATAATGAAAAACCATACTACACTAACATTGGATCGTTTCATGTGGAAGAAGCCCCCAAATATCGTGGGAACACTGATATGGTGGTAGTTGAGAGGTGGATCAAGTCCCATGAAAAGATATTTATATCATGGGGATGAAGTGAAAATAAAAAGCTATTATAGGTAGTATATTACCCCAAGAGAGATGTTGATCCATTGTGGCCTATAATCCAGAATACTAAGAGGAAGATGAAATAGAATACATAGAATGTAGAACTTTTAATTAAACAATATTTAAAACAAATTCCCTTTTAAGAAACAAACCCAAATGAAGAAAAAATTTATTATTTTAATGAAAAGGGATGTAGAAAATGTTGATTTGTATGGGGATATTTTATAATTCCTTCCATGTATGATATATATTGCATATGTGATTTTGAAGAAAAAAATGGCCATTTCTTTAATGCTCTTAAGCTATGTCTCGGAAGGGAACTGGATTCCCAAAAAAAATCATCATATGATGAAATTTTATTAAGTTATATCAAAATGTGGAATGAATGTTATAAATCTTATATGTTAAAAGGAAATCAAGATAAGAAGAGGTCTTATGAAATAAATGTAAAAGGTAAACAATCACAGAATAAGGAAATGAATCAATTTCCCATATGAGGATATTGTTGATAGAATCTTCCGGGTTAATGCTTTCAAGGCATGGGAGTTTTTTATATGTATGGATAAAAGTTTCATCAAGTAAATTAGTGTATAGGGAATTAAAAAATGATTCTTAGTGCACAAACTATAAGGAAATGGGTCATTACTCAATCCAACGTTCCAAGCTTCAGTGGAATCTTGCACAGAAGAAGCCAAGGGTGGATGGCTAATCATATTCAATAACTACAGTTGATGTAGAAGTACCTAATTATGTGGTGGATTGTACCATAATCCTATATTACAATTTATCCAATGCCCTATTTTATTGAGGGTCAATCAACACTTTTACATGTAACTAATTTTCCATTAAAATATTTTATTTCTGTTTTGATTTAATATGGACATTATTATTCAAAACCCTAAGGGTAGTCTCATTGCAGTAAAAATGTGTTGGGAAGTTCCCATTATGTCATATAAACATGATTTATTTGCCGTCATTATCATCATAACTATGTTTGAATTTAATATAATCTATGATATGTACATGATTAAGAAATATCTTAAGAAAGTTTACTACAAGAATAAAGAAATTATGATTTGTAAGGAATATGTAGAGTCCATAATCATTCGAGAAGAAAAATAACCATTTTATTATAATCTAGATTCATCCCCATTAGTTCAAATGAATAAAATTATTGTGTAAACAGAGAAAAAAATACTTATGGATGAGGAAAATGATATTCAAATTGAGAATGTAACAATTTTATAGGAATACAGTGATTTATTTTTTGAATAATTATCTGGGCACCCCTAGAGTGTGAATTTGAATTTAAAAATGATGTAATCATTAAAACATGAACAATATTAAAGAATCCTTATATAATAGAAATAATGGATTAAGTTGAACTGAAGAGACAACAAGAGGATTTGACTAATAAAGGATTTATTCACCCTAGTATTTATTCAAGTGGAGATCTTGTTTTCTTTGTTATTATGAAGGATAGGTCCTTGAGTCTATGCATTAGATGTAGAAAAATTAATTCTATTACAATAAATAACATGTATCTTATTAATCAAATTGATGATTTATTTGACAAAATACATGGAGCTCAGTTTCTTTTACAGATTTAATTACATTAGGGGTATCATTAATTGTGAGTAATGAATGAAGATATTTCAAACCCATGATTTGGATGAGGTATGGACATTATGAGTTTAGAGTAATGCCATTTGGATTTACTAATGAAAAATATTGTTCCATGTATCTAATGAACAAAGTGTTCATTGATTTTCATGATGATTTTTTATAGTATTCTTTGATGATACAATGGTGTATTATAAAAGCTATGAAGACTATAAGAATAACTTGTGAATTATTCTTGAGACTCTTAGAAGGAAATATTTATATGGTAAATTTAGTTAGTGGTAATTATGGCATTAGGAAATTTATTTTCTTTGCCATATTTTCTCTAACGATGGAATATCAGTTGTTCCTACGAATACAAAGGTAATCGAAGTATGGATTATGCCAACAAACATAAAAAAGTTATATAGTTTCATTGGATTATACGCTTATTGTCGGGAATTTTCTTAGAATTTTTCCTAATAGGCTAACCCATTAAAAAAGATCACACATAAAGGGGCGATGTTCATATGAAAATAATTATGCGAAGAATGTTGGAAGAATATATCAAATGGTTAGTCTATGTTCATATTTTTAATATACCATCAGGAAATGACGGGGTTGCGTTATACAATGATGGATCAAATAAAGGACTGGGTTGTGTCCTTATGAAAAATGGTAAATTTATTGTATATGCATCATGGTGGTTGAATACTATTGAATAAATTTTTCCAACTCATGATATTTTGTTATAAGATATAATCTTTAGTACAAATATGTAGAGACAATATCTCAATGGTGAAATATGTGAGATAAATATCAATCAAAATTGTAGAAAATACTTCTTTACACAGAAAGAACTCAACATGGGGAAAATGAGGTGGCTCGAGTAACTCAAATATTTTTATTTCTCAATAAACAACAATCATAGAAAGGAAAATAATGTATTAGACACATTAATATTGAATGATCAAGGACTAATTATCCAAATGAGGATTGAGAAAGATCATATATTAATGTATTTAAAAAATTTTGTAATAGGGTTTACTAAGGAAGTGGAAACATCAATCAATTTAAAATTATTGATAATCCATATTTACTAGAGAAGGTAAAAAGTTCTCAATCTAATGATGAGAAATTTCAAACGAAAATTAAATATTTTAAATTTTGAAATTGGAAGAAATTTTTTACGAGGATGGAACTATGAAATTTGGAAACAAGAAAATCCTTCCATCAATACCTGAGATAAAAATGGAACTATTAGATGATGCACATTACTCAAACTTCTCTATACACCATGGTAGTACAAAAATGTGTATAAATCTGGATGAACATTATTTGTAGGATAATATGACTTGGGAAATTGATTAAACTGTTTCATGATACCTAGTTTTCCAATATGTTGAGGCTAAGAGAAAACATCCTAGAGGATTCATGAAACCCTTATCTATTACAATATTGAAGTGGGAAGAAATTAATATGGACATAGTCACTAGATTACCAAAGACTCCAAGAAAGAGTTATTCAATATGGGTGATTGTCGATTAACCTTCCAAATTTGCACATTTCCTCATTATAATGCAGGGTTTTCCACTCGATTACCTAACAATAATCTCTATTAATTATGTTGTAAGCCTTAGTGGTGGACCGCTGTAAATTTTTTCTAATTGATATCGTCATTTTACTTCAATCATCTAGAAGATTATTCAAATGGATTTGGATACTAAGTTTCATATGAGTACTTCTTATCACACTCAAACCTATGGATAGTATTAAAGGACTAATAAAACATTAGAATACATGTTGAGATCATTATTACTTGACTTTCAAGGTTTGTGGGATCAATATTTACCCACAGTGTAATTTTATTATAATAATGGTTTTAATTCTATTATTCATATGGAACCATAAGAAGAATTATTTGGAAATAGATTTCATACTCCATATTTTTGGGATGCATTTAGTGAGAGGAAACATATAGGTCCAGAACATATTAAAGAGAAAAAAATAATGGTAATGACTATTGAATCACATACCTTATAAAATCATAGTAGGGAAAAAATATATGCTAAGAACCAAATAAAGGAATTTTAATTTCAAGTGCTAGATCATGTATTTCTAGAATTATCTCTATGAAAGGGTGTGTAATTTTATGTAAAGAAAGAAAAGATAATCCCTAGTACAATAGAACATTTGAAATTCTAGAGATAATTGGAGTTGTAGTGTGTTGATTAGTAATGACACCATTTCTCTCCAATGTTCATGACGTTTTACAAATATCATTGTTATATAAGTACATGCCAAACCCAATAAATGTACTCACATATGATGAAATAGAACTACAACCAGATATGTCTTATTGTGAAGAGCCTATCATGATTCCTGACGCATGAGAGAATGTGTTTAGAAACCAGATGAATTGACTGGTAATGGCTATTGGGAGAAACCATAAAATGGAAGAAGCTACGAGGGAACCTAATGGTTCAAGGATGAATAACCATCCCATCTATTTAGATTTAAACATTAATGAAAATTTACAAGACAAGATTTCCAAAGAAGGGGAGAATGTTACAGAACAATATTTTATGTTATGTATCTTTTTAAATAAATTCAAATAATTCAATATTGTACATTACAATGAAAATATATCATATTTATAAATAATATGAAATCACATATATAACACAAATCAATCTTCATAAATTTATAATGAATAAAGTAAGAGGTTTCTTCTAGAAATAAAGGAACATATATTAATGAAATAATAACTTGACCTATAGAATATTATTTTGACCATTAGGAATAGTAATTCAAGAAATAGAGTTGCAAATTCGGCTTTGAAATTATAACACAACTAGGCCTATTATAAATGATAATATGATATAATTATATAATAGTATAGGTGAATAAATATTTTAGAAATTATTAATTAATTTTTGATATTTTTTATAAACATAATTGTTATTTAAAGTTTTATAATTAATATAATTTTTAAAAATTAAAATATTTTTTAAATGTATTCATTAATTAATATTTTTCCCTTATAATAAAAAGATAATTTTAGAAAACCATTATTAATTTATTAATGTGTTATTAAATCAATTATAATATTAACATTGACAATTTCCTGATAAATGATAGTTTTAATTAAAAATTAACTTCCTCATATTTTGAAAATTATTTCGCATATATTATGTTAATTTATTAATTCTACACATCTACAAATTGATAGCATTAATTTCTGGGATTTTTCACAAATAGTTGAATTTTTGTGAATATTGAAATACATTAATTTACTGTATAAGCTAAATACATGAATTATTGATTCATAGATTATGTATATCTGTTTCAAGCCCAAAATATCAATATAATTCATTATTTTAAAATATTTAGTGATAATTATGAAACTATTCATTTCCTTGAGGCAAAATAGTAAACTAGGGACTAAAATAATGGGAAAACACCCGTCTCATCCACTATAAATACCACCCCTTATCATCTCTTCTCCTCACACCTCTTTGACCTTGAATATTGCCTAATTATTACCCAATCCTATTTCTAAGTTTATTCCCTATGCCGAGGATCAATTTGTCTCATCAAAAGGCCAATCCCAATCCCCTTAAGAATTTTTTCTAGGATAAGAAATTAAATAGGTAAAATCCTCTTTTGTTTTCATTATTTTCTTTTAAATTTAATTTATTTTCTTATCCTTCACTAACATCATCTATCCAAACATTAATGGTAACTAAATTATCTTATATATTATTTTATTTTATTTTTTAACAAAAAATCCAACATCAATCCCCATATCCTCTTCCTTTTATTCTAAAATTGAAAATTTCAACCTTATGTGTCGATTTTTCGCCATCATGGACGATGCATTTTCATTTTACATTTCTTCATTCATGGATGGTCATAAAAATTTTATCATGGTCAAATAAGATTTTATCATATATATTATACATCTTATAATATTCTAGTACCAATATATAAATAATATAAAATAATGAAACAAAACTATTTCCTGATAATAGTAAATTCACCATAAAAAACTGACGTTCATCACCAAAATTTTATCTAATTAATCATCCTCATATATAAAAATTGATATGTATATATATATATGGAAATTTAATATTATTTATTTTCATTAATAAAATATAATTTCAACTCTCGATATTTAATATCATTTTAGATGAACTTACATACATATATACAAGTGAACAAATCATTAAAACCATTGAAATGAACACTCTAAAATGAAAAAGTTGAATCTTATCACTCATAAAAAAGACATAAATAAACCTAATATTTTTCAAAAAATCCAATACATGTTTAATTGGCTCTGAATTAAATTATTAATGAATATGATTTTATAATCCATGATGTTAAGAGGAAGTGAATAACACTTTCAAACATATTGTAAGGGATTATCCTCGAACCTCCATTTTTTCATACATGTTACATTCTATATCTAATTACCAAAACTTAATTCTTAATTATTATTATTATGAATGTTGAAACCAAGGCTGTTATTTTTTGAAAAAGGAGTTTGTTTTTTGTTTTTAGTCAATTTACTTTGAGTTGATCATGTTTTGTCTTTGTTATTGTCATTCCATTCATGGAAGATCAAGGAGATTACATGGAAAGGGGTCATACAGTTTGATCCGAAATTAGTATTGGAAAAGGATGGTATGTGAATGATTTTACATGTTCATGAAATATTGGTTTTGGAACCCAAGATTAAAGGTGTTTTTTAACTTTTGCGCAAGATATTTTTTTGGACCAAAACGTCGAAAAATGGAAAGGTCATAGAGAGTGTAGAATATGATGTTACATGAAAGGGTCTGTGTGGACAATGTGACCTAAAAAGGGGGTTTGCGTGCTATTGAAAAATCTTTCATGAACTGACAAAAACGTGTCAAGATATTGTGCATTGGTTCATCAAGTTTCTATAAATATGACGCTACCCCAATGAAGATTTAATATTTTTCCATCGAAAATATGATAGCTCAGTCGCACGAAAAATTTGCGCATGAAGGATTTTAAGAGAGTAAATCTTGTGCACCTGATGTTCCTTTAGTCTAAAAAAACCAAGTGAACCATTCGGTGCAGTTTCTTGAAAGATATGGTTTGAAAATAAAATTAGGTGTTGCTCAAAATCCAACTTTCACTACATTTCCAAAATCTTGTGCGCATGTTGGGGTTTTGCATGCAAGTGTGGTGTTATGCTTTTGACAAGCATCTGATTATCCGGTTCAGTGGTTCAGTGTTTTCAAGTTCATTAATCAAGGATCTAGATGCAAGCAGTGTCTCATAATGAATAGATACAAAGACATAAATAAAAATCTAGTTAAGATACCTATATGTCAATAAAACGAGTTTGACATCTCTCAATGTAGTGAGCTCAGGGTAGTTGACAGAGTTGATCTGAGGGATGCAGTGAGCATTCCCTGAACCTTTGTAAAGGCAGTGTGCCTGGAATGGAGTGTCTGTGATAGAATCTTCTAATCTATAAAGTAGTAAAGATTAGTGTATTTTGGTATGACCGACACACTATTGGTGTCTGCTCCATGGACGTAGCCCTTTGCAATGAACAAAATAAAGTTTTGTGCCATCTCCATTATTTCAAATTTTTTGAAATATTTAACATGTTTCTACCAATGTGGGAACAAGATCCACAACATTGAAAAGAAAATGTTGACACCATGATTCACCCCTCCCCTCTCAAAGTGTTCTGGGGTCCTTCATGTGGTATTAGAGGAAGGTTCATCAGTGTTTGATCTGTCTTATACAGTTATGGAGAATTCATCCAATGTGAGACGATTCACCCTCTTCCATGGAAGTAATTTTTAGATATGGAACAATAGAATGAGATGTAATATATGATATTTTGGAATGGAAGTCCTATTTTCTACTGTTGAAGGAATACAAGTCACTGATCCAACAAGACTGACTATGACTGACACAGATAGAAAAATTCTTGATGTAGATGATAAAGCACAGAATGCACCCACCGTAACCCTTTTTTATCAGATCTATCTAAAGGTGATGAGATTCACCTCATTAAAATCCATGTGGGATAAACATGAATATATTTATGAAGGATATGTCAATGTGAAGGAAGAAAAACTATAAGTCTTACACTTTAGGTTTGATGATCTGAAGATGCATCCTGATGAGAATGCAGACACCTTCTTCAATCGAATTACTGAAGTGGTTGGAGAAATTCAAGGTCTATGATAAGAAATCAGAGACAATAATATTGTAAATAAAATATTAAGAATACTTCCACCCCTGTACAATGCACTGGTGTCAGCCCTTGAGGAAAGAGACCTTCCCAAACATTATTTGGATGATCTTCTAAGTATCCTGGTGGCATATGAATTGAGAGTAAAACCAAGAAGATGCTACAACTCGAGGGAGCAAGGAAATTGCGTTCAAGACCATAGAGAAATGAAAATTTCAAATGATAGTAGTGGTGAAGATGATGAGGAAAAATAAATTATTTCTCTCATTGACAAGAACTTCCAAAAGGGGAAAGTGGAATTCAAAAGGATGTTTCTTCATTCTTGCTTTAATTGTGGAAAAGTTAAGCACATTTCCTCTCAGTTTTTAAGAAAGATCAATGACGAAGATAGTGAAGATGAAAACATTGAGAAGCCTCATAAATGGGTTTTCAAAAAGAGAGACTTCAAATCTAAACAGAATGTACCGATGAAGAGTTTTATCTTTGAAGAGCAAGATGAAGATAATTATTTCGGTGAAGAAGAAGAACCGAATTTTAAAACAAGAAACCATGCTTCTATGATGGACACTATTGAAAAATAAAAACCACAAAAATATATTTGGGGAGACAATCAGTTGACAACTAATTCAAATCTTGAGTTCTAACTTTAATATTATGTATATAATCATAAGATCAAAAGTAAGAGTTGTAATAAGTATAAATCAATTGTTGAAGAGTCATATGATTATGTTGATCATCATGAAGCTAAAATTGAATGACTGGAAGAATTTTTGAAATTGAAGTCTAAATATTTTAAAGGAGCTGATGATGTAGTGGATCTAAAGCAGAGAATTGAAGATTAGGAAAATGTCATCAATGACCTCACCACGAGACTAGAATAAAAGCCCATGACTTCTGAGGGTATTGAAGAGGATGTTTTAATTCTTAGGAGTATACATTAGAGTGAATACAATATCAAAAGAATCATGGAAGAAAATATAGTTTGGAAGGTTCTCATATGATGAGCTCTAAGAGAGAAAAAAGCTATGTTCTAATGGAGTTGAAATTTTATTCAATGATCAAAGACCTGCTTACATGGGAAACAGTGGAATCAGTTGTGAAGCCAAATCGTCAAATGATACAAATATAGGTGACAAAAATAAAGGCAAGCTAAAAGTGGGTGTTGTGGAAAAATCACCTGAAGTGCTAAAAAAGAAACCCCCAATTCAATCTGATATAAGAACAAAAGACTATCCACGAGCCTCCATGAAGAAGAGGCAGTCAATCTACTATCCCACGGAAGAAGGAATGATGATAAACAGAAGTTGAAAGAAATTTAATCTCATAAAGTGGATGTTCTATGGATATCTGGTCCATACCATGTCTTATTACAAATAGGAAAAGAGATATTTTAATAGAGAAGATATGGGAGTTTAAAAAAGGATAAAAAATTCTTATCAAAATTATTTTTGAAGAAACAATTTATATGGATATTTTTATCATTGTTCTAACTTTGGCCATAAAGATATTTATTGCAGGTAGAGGAGTAAAAAGGACACCTCATTTAAATGTTGGAGAAAATTCAATGTTCATCAACAAGACTATGTTGCTCTTTAAAATAGGTTTACTGCTCTGGAAGAAGTGATTTAGTTTGAAGAACCCATGAACATGGAAGAGAGATTTGCAAGGAGAGAAATTTCATACACTCAACATAATAACTCATTAATTAAAAGGATGAAAATTGAAAAATATATTCTTATAGAAGTAGCCCTCAATTATATAAAAAATAGAAGCACCCAAATTCTTGATAGAGGATGTCCATCCCACATGATGGGTAATGCAGATCTATTAATGAATGTCAAGAAAATGGTTGATGGAATACTGTGGTTCGGTAATGATGGTGCTAGGATGATAAAAGGTTGTGGAAGTACTGAGCTAGCTAATGGAGATCTGAAGAAAACAGAAGTTCTTTATGTGGATGGTCTGTGTCATAATCATCAAAATGTAAGTCCACTACATGAATTAGGACTTATAGTCACTTTCAAGCTGAAAGGCTGCACTATAAAGGGTAAGACTAGAAATTCACTTATGAAAGGATGTAGAACATAAGGAAACTTATATTAGCTTGATTATAACAAAAACTATTTTTACATGACTGTTGAGGAAGAAAATAACTTGTGACATCAAATACTAGGGCATATTAATCAAAAATACATAGAGAAAATATCAAAAAATAATATTGTCATGGAAATTCCCAACCTGATGCGTGGACTTGAAAAGTCATGTGATGATTTCATTCGTGGAAAGATGGTAAGTATTACCTATCAGCCAAAGTAGAAAAGGGAATCTCGTCTTCTTAATCTCATTCATAAAGATGTTTATGGCCAGATAAATGTTGTCAAAACTCATGGAGAAAGTTACTTCATCCTTTTCATAGATGATTACTATAGAATAAATTGTGTAATGGTTATACATAAGAAATGAAAAGTGATTGAATGCATGAAAACATATCATTGAATCACTAAGAATGATACTGGATGAACAATCATAATGCTGCGATTAGAAAATGGAGGGGAATACATGTCTATTGAATCTGAAAACTAACTATAGAAATATGGGATAAAACATGAGGTAGATGTTGTGAGAACTCCACAACAAAATGGAGCTGTTGAATGTTGGAATCGACAGGTGAACAACATAGTCCGAACTACGCTGATTGAGAGTCGTATATGATGACATTACTGTAAATAGCTTTTTAAATCTATAGTGTATATTCAAAATTAAACAGGTCTTTATATGGGTGAGACGAAGAAACCATATAAATTTTGGCATGGAAGGAATCACTCTTTGAAATACTTTAATGTTTTCTGAAGTAATTGTTTCATTCGAATCAAATAAGGAAATCAAGGGAAGTATGGAGATAATGCAGATGAAGGAATTTTCCTTGGATAATCAATGAACAATAATTATTACAAGTGTTTCAACAAGCAATTAGGAAGGACTGTGGAAAGTAGGGATGTTAAGACCATTGAAGAGAAAATCACAAATGATTCAAGGATTTCATATTTTGATATGATAGAAAGTGAGGAAGAAAGTGATCATGGAGTAAATAAAAATAAATATATAGGGGAAGGTGTACATAACATTCAGGTGTCACATCATAATGATTACTTAGAAGAAGAATCTGAAGAGGAAACCTTGGATGGAGTGACTGTGACTAAACATCATAGGAGAAATCGAAGAGTTGATGTTGATCCATCTAACATAATTAGAGACAGGAGAAAACCCACTCAAACAAGGAGGGTGATGAATAACACAAAATCATCATTTTTCAGTTGTGGAGCCATCCACATTTGGAGAATCTACAAATGATGAATCATGGGTGAAAGCGACGAATGAAGACTTCAAAATGATCGACAATAATTAAACATGGGATCTACTGAGGAGACCCAAGGGTCACAATTTGATTTTTAGAAAATAGATCTTCATGAACAAGTTTGATGAGCATGGAAGTGTCATTAGAAACAAGGAACAAATGGTATGTTAAGGATATTCCCATATTGAAGATGTTGATGATGAAGAAACCACATCTCTAGTGGCTATACTACAGTCAATCAGGATTTTCCGTTCCATGGAACACCAAATTGGATTTAAAGTATATCAAATTGTTGTCAAGATAACATTATTGAATGGTGTACTAGAAGAAGAAATATACATTGAACAACCAGTGGTTTTTCATCTTGGTACTGATGAAATAAACGTTTGAAAACTAAAGAAAGCACTATATGGCTTGAAACATGCACCACATGCATGGTACTCCCAGCTGGATTCTTATCTCAAGAAGATGGAATTCAAAAGAGGGGGATTTGATCAGAATATATTTGTGAAGAATTCTCCAAAATATTTGTTCATGGTTATAGTTTACATTGATGACATTATATTTGGTGGTAGCAGGTATAAATTAGTAGATGAATTAACCAATAAAATGAAATAGGAATTTGAAATGTCAATGATTTGGGAGCTCAAAACATTTTTTTGGACTACAGGTGATTCAAAACAAGGATTACACTTTCATTTCTCAGGAAAAATATGCAAGATATCTACTAAATAAATTTAATATGCATGACTCGAAACCAATATCAACTCCAATTTCGGATGGAACCAAATTTGGAATGCCTGAGTATGAGACCTCTATAGATCCCACAATATACAGAAGGATCATTGGGAGCTTACTATACATGACAACAAGATGACCAGACATTGTCTTCGCAACATGCATATCAGCCCTCTTTCAGAGTAATCAAAAGGAGGAACATATGGTGGCAGTAAAATGATTCGTGAGGAACATTCAAGGTATTCATAATTTTGGGTTATACTTTTATACAGGAAGGGACAGTGAATTATCAGTGTTTTCTAATACTGACTAGGGTGGCGATATAGTGGAAATAATGTCCACCAGTGGTGGATCATTCTATATTGGGTAGAAATGTGTTGGATGGTTTGGAATGAAACAAGAAATTACTTCTCTTATTACTTTTAATGCTGAGTATATTTCCGCTACAAAGACATCCACTCAACTACTATGGATGAAGCAACAACTGTTAGATATTGGTGATGAGGTGAAACAACCTATGTTTATTTACTATGAAAACCAGAGTGAAATTGATCTTACGAAGAATCTTCTTCAGCATTATTATACAAAACATATTGAAATTATGTATCACTATATCAAATAAAAATTTGAGCAAGGCGTGATTAGAATGGATCATGTGGGAACTGATGAGCAAGTTACTGATATCCTGACAAATCCACATTCAGTGGCTGTGTTTCAGAAACATCTGTTGAAACTCGGTGTTCAACCACCTCCCAATGAATAAAGAGGTTTTGAAATTCCCTTATCCCTAGTTTTTTAATTGTTTTAATCTGTTTTGTGGATGTGTTTCAGGTTTATGGGGAATATACGATCTTGGGGGAGTCTGTTCTGAGCTCTACAATGGATGGTTATCCATCTTTGGGTTTATTTAAAATGGGGGAGAAATGGATAGAATGGGGTGTCCCTATATGAGAGAAGACAGAGATAATCATGCATGAAGATATAGAGAATAGGGAAGGTAGAAAACATTGTAAGGTTATGAGGAAAAATTTAGATATTTCTTTTAAACACATGAGAACATAATTCATGTCTTCTCTATTATTTTCTACACTGATCATTGCTCATGTAGACATAGAGTGTTGGTTCAGTTTAATCTTGCATATCATGTTTTAATAGTGGATGGTGCAGTTTTGATTGTATCTGGAGATTGCCAACAATCTCAAAGGGGGAGATTGTTGGGATCAAGGTTATTCTTTTCTAAAAAAATAGTTCGGTTTCTGTTTTTGGTCAATCTAATTTCGGTTGATCATGTTTTTTATTTTTCATTCTCATACCAATCTTTGAAGATCAGGGATATTAAATGTAAATGGGTCATACTGTTTGATCTGAAAGAAGTATTGAAAATGGCACTATTCTCCAGTTTTTACCAAATTTTTGGGGTTGATAATCAGAAAAATGGAGAAACATGTTTTTGGAAAAGGAAGGTGCAAGAAATATTTGACTTGTGCATGAAATATTGGTTTTCTCATTCATGATTGAAGGTGTTTTTTGGAACATGCACCCAAGACATGTTTCCGGATCTGAATGTCAGCAATTGGAAAATTCATGGGGTGATTGGAAGATGATGTTGCACGAAAGCTCTTACACACCCAATGATATGTATTAAGTGGATTTGCGGGATCCTAATGAATCTTGTGCACCCTGAAAAAAATGTGTCAGGATATTGTGCACATGGTCATTAAGGGCCTATAAATATGAGGCTACCCTAAGGAAGACTTAAGAAGTTTCCATAAAAATTCTGGTAGCTCAGCCGTCCGAAAGATTTGCGCTTGAAATATTTGAAGAGAGTAAATATTGCACACAATATGTTTATTTAGTCTAAAATAACCATGTGAACCCTTCGGTGTAGTTGTGTGAAAGATATGTGTTGGGCGTAAAAGTAGGTGTTGCGGGAAATGTAACGCCCCGACCCTAGTTTCCCAGAGTCGGTGCATTACTTCATAACATTGGCATGATCACAAGAAAGATCAAATCTCGAAAGACCGATTGGTTTAGTAGCCTTGGAAACACTAGATATATTCATAAGTTTTACATTACATCATAAAATGAAAAACTACTACAACAACATAATGTTTCCACAATCCACACTATTAACCCCTCATAAAATCCCTGCAGGTCATTCATGACTTACTTCTTCACATCCTGGGAAAAATAAAACATAGAAAAGGGGTGAGCTCAAATGCCCAGTAAGGCTAACAATATAGAAAAAACTTTCATAAATAAGAATAAACATTTAAGGCAATGTATAACTAAAACAAAAGCCTTTTAAATATGAACTTTCAACATGGTATGTCATAAATAAAATGAAATAATGCCATTTACTTATTCAAATGGATATTCTACTAATCGAATAATCACATGCAGAAATCAATAACCACTTTCATAATGTTGGAATTCATAATGTCAAACATTAATTTCATTGTCTAGGCCTCATCCCAGGACCTAGGGGTTACTTCTAACCGGAACCCAACCCGGAGTGCCTCTAATAACCGGACACCAACCCGGAGTGCCTCTAATAACCGGACACCAACCCGGAGTGCCTCTAATAACCGTACACCAACCCGGAGAGCATACTTTTACCAGTCCCTAACCTGGAGGGCTTACTTTAACCAGTCCCCAACCTGGAGGGCTTACTTTTACCAGTCCCCAACCTGGAGGGCTTACTTTTACCGGTCCCCAACCCGGAACATACTTTTTTAGCACATTCATCTGAAGAAAAGTTTGAAATATAACATAATAATTCGGATTAAAACTAGCATACGAAATGTCAATAGTTTCACCATAAACTATGAATGGTATAAAATAGCACATCCACAGTCAAACATATCACAAAACCTTCAATACAATATAGAAGTTTTGTATTATAATAAATCAACTTCAAATAAGCGTAAAATCCATTAAAGGATGTTGACATAGATGAAATCAAAACACTTTTTAGAGAAATATCTCTTTTTATTTTTGAAATCATTTAAGAGCCATATAAAATAAAACATTTTCTTGAAAATATTCTTGTAAGCTTGTAAGGAAATCTTTGACGATTTTATAATGGCGGAAAATAACCGCACCCGCCGTATAAGTAAAAAAAACATTCTTATCTTAATTCTGTCGAAAAGGTCAAAAAGGACCTTGTTTTGAAAACGACGGAAATATTCCTTTATAAACCTCTTACAAAAAGTCAAACAAGGGTACAAATGAATTTAACCCATATTCTTGTAAATAATAAATATGTTTTGAAATACATTTCAAAGAAACATGGATGTGGATGATAAAGAAATCCCAGTAGATTATTACGTATAAACAATCTCGGATAATGAAGAGATTGTGAAATAACCCTTACCTTGTACTTTTCCTTGGTTGGGGTAGGTTAACCTCCTGTATAATGGTGAAATAATTGTTATTAAATTATACAAGAATCATATATATTAGTATGATATCATATATGATCTTTTAACATTGATTTGTTAATAATATCTTAGAATTATCGTCGTTTCGGGTGTTAACTTACTCATTTTCTTTATATGTTTTGTTACATAAGCCATAGTTGTTGTATCTTATTCATATCCAGAATGATATCTAGTCCTTAAACATCATTTTTAAATCATCAAATGATAATTATACTTGAATGGTTACGATGGAGAATGAATCTCATCGCGTTCGTGGAGACGGTAGTCCGTACGTACGCACGAGCGACAATATCATTCTTTTGATATTAAAATAATATATAAATGAATGGTATATCATATATACAGAATCATTAACATGTTATATTTATTATTTACATGAGTTAAACATCATTATTATACCCATCCAAATAATATTATATTGAATAACAATTACACCACGACGTGGAGACGGTAAGCCGTACGTACGCACGTATGGTGACATGTTATTCAAAGGGTGGATAGAATACTGAATATGGTTGTACCATACTTATAATAACATCACAGTATATGTGAGATACTGGAGTTATTATTTTAGAATGGTAAGAACAAAGGAAGAAGAAGTGGAAGAAGAAATGAACTTAGAAAAGGGTGGTGAAATCATTACCTCTTCTTCGGGTTCTTCCTTTTGATTTGATCAAAAGGGCTCCTTAGGTTGGCTTTCTGATCAAACTAAGGCCTCTAGGTTGTAGTGAGGGATGTTGGGAGAGTATTTGGGCAGAGTTTGGCCGAACCAAAAGGCTTTGATGGTGTGAAGAAATGAGAAGGAGGAGTGCCCTTTTATAAGAGGGGTGAGGGGCACCTTTGGAAAAGTTAGAAATATTAATTTATAATAAATTCATATTCGGTTTCTAAAGGCTCCAAAGTTGATTATTCAAAGGTTAAGGTGGGGATAGGTTGAAAAAAACTCAACCAATATAATTTAGACAGGTTTGGGTACTTATATTAACCTTATCTTTAAGTATTAACTCTAAGTTAATTAGTTTCACTTTTACAATGTCTCTTTGTATTTTTATATAATATGGTTAATAAACTTACTATATACATCCAAGAGACCACGAAGTGGTACATTAATGATGAACCTATCATAATATAAGTCTCTTGGCCGAACCTTAGATTTTTAGGAATTTAATATCAATTAATAATATAATATTTTTTTTAAGAACTCTTTTATGTCAATTTTGACACTATTCAATAGTTGATTTTTGTGAAACTCATAACAGATTGATTACTTCGAAAAAAGTCAATTAAATCAATCCTAATATATCATATTAGCCTATAAAATTAGTGTAATTCATTAAAAGTTTCATATTATATTTATTTGGGTATTTATAATATCAATTATGTTAATTTTTTACTATTTTAGTAATTACTGCATCATCATTGTGTCATAAATAAAATAACTTATTTAATGTCTAAAAATTATAAATAAAACATCATTATGTAGGAAATCTTTTTAGCTTTATAATTAATATTTATAATTGAAAATCCAACATGTATAACCCTATGTAAAAATTGTTCTTCTAAAAGATGTAAGCTTATGCTATTTTTGTATTCATTTTGACTTAATTAAAATAAAGTGTCATTATCACTTACAAGTGGATCCATGGGGTCCCAAAATTGACACAATGATGCCCATGGTCGACCATGTATCAACCAATAGGGTTAAGACACGTTTTAGGGTAATTTAGTATTATTATAATATTATTTTTTTAACCCTTATTTACCGGATTTACCCTTAACCATGGTAAATAAAATATTTACCGCAGTAATTATTCAAAATGTCTAAAAATAAAAGTTACCTATTTACACAATTTTAACATCCTGATTCCAAATATGGAATCCATTTTCCTAAATTCTAAACACAGAAGTGGCAGAAATTAATTTAAAATTAATTCCCGCTGTCAAAACAAAAAGCGTGTTTTTAAGAGATAATAACTATCAAAAGATTGACACTTGTTTATGTTCGGTTTAATTGTAAAATTATGTCCAATGACCAACATTATATTAAATGGTAAAAATATATTCTAAATATACTTTAAAACCACTCAAATTAATAATTTATCACTATTAATTATTTTGATTAAAAAAGTTGTTTTTAATTAAAATTTAGTAATTTTCACTATTCATCAAAATATGAAAGTTATCCGAAAAGTACCAAAATTTAACCTTAGGCTAAATTCGATATTCCGAATCCAAAAATGAAGTCCATTTCAAAATATAAAATATATATAATTTCAAAATTTAGGTATTACTATTCATAACGGCTAGTTTGATCGGTTGTGGTGTGTGTTAAAACTCGAAGTTGCGTACAACACACGCTACTGTTTTATTCAAAGTAAAGCGTACCGTGGAAGCTTGGGATGTTTCATTTTAAATTTTTTTGATGTCTCCATTTAGTCAAAAAGTTTAAAATATTTTATTTAAAAAGGTTTCACTATCAAAAGTTGATAAAAGTGCAATACTGAAAATGAATCTGTTCTTGCATTATGACTAAGAAACTCATAATATGGATTCTAAAATTATAAGGATTATATAAAGTTTAAAATTTAGTTAATACTATTCATGACCTCTTTTAATGGCTTTTTTTTGTAAGTCATGGTGCAATTGAACTCGGTGTTGCGTGTAGTGCAAGTTATTGAATTATTTTGAAGAAATAACATACTATGAAATCTTGGGGTGTTACATTCTCCCCTCCTTCAATAAATTGCGTCCTCGCAATTTGAAATTGTTCTTCGAAAATAAAAGGTTGAAAATAGAAAATATATTTGTGGGAAAACCCACATCGGAAATTGGGTTACTAAAATTTAGTCTTAATATGAGGAAAAGAGAAATGAAAGGGTCACCACCAAATTATGATCTCGATTAGGAGAACATTGGTGGAAATTAGAGACATATAATCGGAGGAAAAACGTAAATATTTATAGGTAGTGATTGAGGTCATCAATCACAAACAATTGTATAATTGAGGTCCTTAAATTCATCAATCTATGATGATTTGAAATACCATCGGTTCAACAAAACATAGGGTATTAGGATAACACATTTTTGACGTTTCAAAATATCTTAGTTGAAATCCCACATCGAAAAATGAATTAATGAGGCCTCTATTTAAAATAAAGAGTGGAAAGTATGAAGATTACCGAAAAGAACACATACTAGGGTTCCATGTAGTAAAATATGGATATTGAAGAAAAATCTAACCATCAATTATCTGATGGAGAGTGGTAGAGAACATGGCTATGAAAAGGCTAACAATCCCAAAGCCATAAATTTGTGATGATTTAAGGTACCATCTAGGACAACATTTTTGTTCTAAGTTTCTATTATTAATGTTGATGAATTTATTTATGAGATTAGCTAAGATAATAAGGAGATATAATTACTTTATAATTAGAATTTTACCCATTAATAAATTTCTACCACAAACTCATCTTTCACTCTAAAAGATAATGGAACGTAAATTTTTTTTTCTGTTTATACTATTCGTACAGGGTTCTAAAATAAATGAATTTATAATTAATCTACCAGATCTTTTAAAAAAACTACATTATTTAATTCAGGACATCTCGTGGGACAGTGGTAGGTGATACACCCTTGTCGCCCTTCGGTTGCGGGTTCAAGTCTCGCAGCCTTGTCGGACGCGACGGGTTGCCGCCCGACCTCCGGGTTGTCCTTTTATGGCAATCCAAAATAATCCAAACTAGAACTATCCAATATACTTCTGTCCAAAATCACATTCCAACATTTATAAGTTAGGTAAACATAATTTAGAACCTTTTCACCCCGTAATAGCATATGAATACCTTCATCATGTATTCTTTTAATACACTGAAACATCCTGAATTACCATTATTCCTTATTGATTACATTCATGCTCTCTTATTCCATATAGAATGCTGGATATACTTCATTAATCCAAAAATGTTTTAAACCCCAACAATGATGGAATATACAAATCATTAATCAGTTCCAAGGTAGTCAAGAATATCCAATATAATTTATCCAAAACAATCACATATTATTCCAAAATCACTACCTCAGTATCAGAACTATATTATGGTTTATCATTCTCTCAACCATATATTTTCCAAAAATCTATCCTGCTAATGAGTCACTTTTCTTTGTTCCACACAATCTCAAGTCCTTAATGAAATAGTACTGCAGTACAATCCTTATATACTCCATAATTATTATAACAAGTACATTGTTGATACAACACTCAATTGACATAATCAACATAAGAACTCTAATCATTCCTCTTCATCTGTGGTAGTATCATAACCTGATTATTATCCAATAGCATCATTTGTAGCATAGTCTGATGACTGGGACATAGGTTCGCGTAGTGTCCAAACTCCTTGAAAATGAAGCATTGTACATTTAAAACCATTTTCTTACCCTTGCAGTCACGTAATTTGTGCCCTTTTCCTCCACACTTATAACAAACTCCCATTCCTTTCAGGCAAGTTCCAGGGTGTTTCTTTCCACAGTTACCACATATGGGAAAATTCTTCTTTTCCCTCTTCCCTTTATCCATATTTCTCTCTTCCATCCTTTTCTTCTCTTGCTTCCCTTCAAAGCCATAGGACTCAGTAAACTCTTTACTTATCTTATCAACACATGATATTATTTCTTCATATGATGATAATACATGGGAGACTATTTCTCTTATAAATTCTAGCATAATACCATGAAAGATATAATCCTTCCTTCTCTTTGGATCATGTGCATTTCTGGAGTTCTCATTCCTTCTACTGGGCGCCATTTCTAAACAATGGCATACACTAGATCAGTTTATGAATCAAAATACATAATCCCATACTTATAAAACACTTAACATAAATTGAACTATTTATGGATATAATCCATAATCATAAGAATGTTTTCTTTGAGGATGTATATACTCATAATCCCTTCAAAATGATATGTAAAGAAAATGAGAGTTATCCTAAGCATATCCCCCGGGAGTGTCGTAACCAAGAGTGCAGCAAGGCCCGTTGTCGTGCACCAGTTCCCGTTCGAGTCTAGCTCAAAGCGGTGTTTTCGGGTTTTACCCCTAGGTACATATGTGCCAGAGCCGCCTCTACCTGCTCGTATCCAGACAGGGATGTATTGCTCGGAAAACTCACAAAATCTCTACAATACCAAAATTCTAGGAAGTTCTTCTATACTAATCCTCAAAGTTCATCTTAGGTCTACGTGCTCTAATCAGAGTTTATCTAAATCTAGCTTCCAAGGTTTGTACTAAACTTCCTCTGATACCAACTGTAACGCCCCGACCCTAGTTGCCCAGAGTCGGTGATTTACTTCATAACATTGGCATGATCACAAGAAAGATCAAATCTCGAAAGACCGATTGGTTTAGTAGCCTTGGAAACACTAGATATATTCATAAGTTTTACATTACATCATAAAATGAAAAACTACTACAACAACATAATGTTTCCACAATCCACACTATTAACCCCTCATAAAATCCCTGCAGGTCATTCATGACTTACTTCTTCCCATCCTGGGAAAAATAAAACATAGAAAAGGGGTGAGCTCAAATGCCCAGTAAGGATAACAATATAGCGGAAACTTTCATAAATAAGAATAAACATTTAAGGCAATGTATAACTAAAACAAAATCCTTTTAAATATGAACTTTCAACATGGTATGGCATAAATAAAATGAAATAATGCCATTTACTTATTCACATGGATATTCTACTAATCGAATAATCACATGCAGAAATCAATAACCACTTTCATAATGTTGGAATGCATAATGTCAAACATTAATTTCATTGTCTAGGCCTCATCCCAAGACCTAGGGGTTACTTCTAACCGGAACCCAACCCGGAGTGCCTCTAATAACCGGACACCAACCCGGAGTGCCTCTAATAACCGGACACCAACCCGGAGTGCCTCTAATAACCGTACACCAACCCGGAGGGCATACTTTTACCAGTCCCTAACCTGGAGGGCTTACTTTAACCAGTCCCCAACCTGGAGGGCTTACTTTTACCAGTCCCCAACCTGGAGGGCTTACTTTTACCGGTCCCCAACCCGGAACATACTTGTTTAGCACATTCATCTGAAGAAAAGTTTGAAATATAACATAATAATTCGGATTAAAACTAGCATACGAAATGTCAATAGTTTCACCATAAACTATGAATGGTATAAAATAGCACATCCACAGTCAAACATATCACAAAACCTTCAATACAATATAGAAGTTTTGTATTATAATAAATCAACTTCAAATAAGTGTAAAATCCATTAAAGGATGTTGACATAGATGAAATCAAAACACTTTTAAGAGAAATATCTCTTTCTATTTTTGAAATCATTTAAGAGCCATATAAAATAAAACATTTTCTTGAAAATATTCTTGTAAGCTTGTAAGGAAAGCTTTGACGATTTTATAATGTCGGAAAATAACCGCATCCGCCGTATAAGTAAAAAAACATTCTTATCTTAATTCTGTCGAAAAGGTCAAAAAGGACCTTGTTTTGAAAACGACGGAAATATTCCTTTATAAACCTCTTACAAAAAGTCAAACAAGGGTATAAATGAATTTAACCCATATTCTTGTAAATAATAAATATGTTTTGAAATACATTTCAAAGAAACATGGATGTGGATGATAAAGAAATCCCAGTAGATTATTACGTATAAACAATCTCGGATAATGAAGAGATTGTGAAATAACCCTTACCTTGTACTTTTCCTTGGTTGGGGTAGGTTAACCTCCTGTATAATGGTGAAATAATTGTTATTAAATTATACAAGAATCATATATATTAGTATGATATCATATATGATCTTTTAACATTGATTTGTTAATAATATCTTAGAATTATCGTCGTTTCGGGTGTTAACTTACTCATTTTCTTTATATGTTTTGTTACATAAGCCATGGTTGTTGTATCTTATTCATATCCAGAATGATATCTAGTCCTTAAACATCATTTTTAAATCATCAAATGATAATTATACTTGAATGGTTACGATGGAGAATGAATCTCATCGCGTTCGTGGAGACGGTAGTCCGTACGTACGCACGAGCGACAATATAATTCTTTTGATATTAAAATAATATATAAATGAATGGTATATCATATATACAGAATCATTAACATGTTATATTTATTATTTACATGAGTTAAACATCATTATTATACCCATCCAAATAATATTATATTGAATAACAATTACACCACGACATGGAGACGGTAAGCCGTACGTACGCACGTATGGTGACATGTTATTCAAAGGGTGGATAGAATACTGAATATGGTTGTACCATACTTATAATAACATCAAATTATATGTGAGATACTGGAGTTATTATTTTAGAATGGTAAGAACAAAGGAAGAAGAAGTGGAAGAAGAAATGAACTTAGAAAAGGGTGGTGAAATCATTACCTCTTCTTCGGGTTCTTCCTTTTGATTTGATCAAAAGGGCTCCTTAGGTTGGCTTTCTGATCAAACTAAGGCCTCTAGGTTGTAGTGAGGGATGTTGGGAGAGTATTTGGGCAGAGTTTGGCCGAACCAAAAGGCTTTGAAGGTGTGAAGAAATGAGAAGGAGGAGTGCCCTTTTATAAGAGGGGTGAGGGGAACCTTTGGAAAAGTTAGAAATATTAATTTATAATAAATTCATATTCGGTTTCTAAAGGCTCCAAAGTTGATTATTCAGAGGTTAAGGTGGGGATAGGTCGAAAAACACTCAACCAATAGAATTTAGACAGGTTTGGGTACTTATATTAACCTTATCTTTAAGTATTAACTCTAAGTTAATTAGTTTCACTTTTACAATGTCTCTTTGTATTTTTATATAATATGGTTAATAAACTTACTATATACATCCAAGCGACCCCCAAGTGGTACATTAATTATTAACCTATCATAATATAAGTCTCTTGGCCGAACCTTAGATTTTTAGGACTTTAATATCAATTAATAATATAATATTTGTTTTAAAAACTCTTTTATGTCAATTTTGACACTATTCAATAGTTGATTTTTGTGAAACTCATAACAGATTGATTACTTCGAAAAAAGTCAATTAAATCAATCCTAATATATCATATTATCCTAGAAAATTAGTGTAATTCATTAAAAGTTTCATATTATATTTATTTGGGTATTTATAATATCAATTATGTTAATTTTTTACTATTTTAGTAATTACTGCATCATCATTGTGTCATAAATAAAATAAATTATTTAATGTCTAAAAATTATAAATAAAACATCATTATGTAGGAAATCTTTTTATCTTTATAATGAATATTTATAATCGAAAATCCAACATGTATAACCCTATGTAAAAATTGTTCTTCTAAAAGATGTAAGCTTTTTCCATTTTTGTATTCATTTTGACTTAATTAAAATAAAGTGTCATTATCATTTACAAGTGGATCCATGGGGTCCCAAAATTGACACAAAGATGCCCATGGTCGACCATGTATCAACCAATAGGGTTAAGACAGGTTTTAGGGTAATTTAGTATTATTATAATATTATTTTTTAACCCTTATTTACCAGATTTACCCTTAACCATGGTAAATAAAATATTTACCGCAGTAATTATTCAAAATGTCTAAAAATAAAATTTACCTATTTACACAATTTTAACATCCTGATTCCAAATATGGAATCCATTTTCCTAAATTCTAAACACAGAAGTGGCAGAAATTAATTTAAAATTAATTCCCGCTGTCAAAACAAAAAGCGTGTTTTTAAGAGATAATAACTATCAAAAGATTGACACTTGTTTATGTTCGGTTTAATTGTAAAATTATGTCCAATGACCAACATTATATTAAATGGTAAAAATATATTCTAAATATGCTTTAAAACCACTCAAATTCATAATTTATCACTATTAATTATTTTGATTAAAAAAGTTGTTTTTAATTAAAATTTAGTAATTTTCACTATTCATCAAAATATGAAAGTTATCCGAAAAGTACCAAAATTTCACCTTAGGATAAATTCGATATTCCGAATCCAAAAATGAAGTCCATTTCAAAATATAAAATATATATAATTTCAAAATTTAGGTATTACTATTCATAACGGCTAGTTTGATCGGTTGTGGTGTGTGTTAAAACTCGAAGTTGCGTACAACACACGCTGCTGTTTTATTCAAAGGAAAGCGTACCGTGGAAGCTTGGGATGTTTCATTTTAAATTTTTTTGATGTCTCCATTTAGTCAAAAAGTTTAAAATATTTTATTTAAAAAGGTTTCACTATCAAAAGTTGATAAAAGTGCAATACTGAAAATGAATCTGTTCCTGCATTATGACTAAGAAACTCATAATATGGATTCTAAAATTATAAGGATTATATAAAGTTTAAAATTTAGTTAATACTATTCATGACCTCTTTTAATGGCTTTTTTTTGTAAGTCATGGTGCAATTGAACTCGGTGTTGCGTGTAGTGCAAGTTATTGAATTATTTTGAAGAAATAACATACTATGAAATCTTGGGGTGTTACAGGAAATCCATCTTTCATGACAATTCCCAAATATTGTGCGCATGTTTGGGGATATGCATCTGATAGGGTTCTGATTATCTATTTCAGTGGTTCAATTATTTTAAGTGCATCAATCATGGTCTTTGTTGCAAGCAGTGTCTCATACTGAATGGAGAAAATGATTTTAATGAAAATATTGTGAAGAGACCTTCATGTCAATAAATTAAGTTTGACTTCTCTTAAGGCAGTGAGTACTGTGGAGTTGATGGATGTAATCTGAGGGATGCAATGAGCCTTCCCTGAACCTTTGTAAAGATAGTGTGCCTGGCAAAGAGTGTCTATGACCAAAACATGTAATCCATAAACTAGTGATGATTAGTGGATTTTGGTATGACCGACACACTATCAGCGTATGTTCATTGTTTGTATCCCCTTGTGGTGAACCAAGTAAAAGTGTTCTTCCATCTCCCAACATTCATTTGTTTGAAAGATTTATCAAGTTCCTACGAATGTGAGAACAAGATCCAAAACATTAAAAAAAGTTAACACCCTGATTCACCCCTCCCCTCTTAGGGTGCTCTGGGGTCTGTCAATGAACTCCTACTATATTATATGTTTATGTCCTAATGATATGTACCTAACTTAGTTCTTCACTCTTTGATGCGAAATACATGTTTTACATGAACCCCTTTCTAATTCCCTGTGATAAGAAAAAAAAATTAATGGGATCTTCTAAATTTATTAACAATTATCAATTATCGTCCTTAATATATTTTAAGCTACAAATTTTTTTATAAAAACACTCATTTTATTATTAAAACTCATCTTTGTTCATTTTTGGTTTTATACAAACAATTATGGATTTCTCTATTTAATGTCTCTTTATTATCATTCTTTAAACTGCACTAAAGTGGCTAGTTTCTAAATTTTGTTAAACACTTATTTTACATGTCTTTTAACATTAATTGGAGTTAATTTATCAGTATTTATTCATATTAATTATTATTAAGGTCCATGTATGATTAAGTACATTATTTTATGGACTCCATTATGATATTACCTTTGGTTATGCCTTATTTTCCACTTATTCCTTGTGTGTGGTGTTTGTATACTTACCTGTCATTTGTGATAATCATTTATTGATGGTTTCACTAAATATAAATATTTCTTGTATCATGGGTTTTATTATCACCATAGACATATACCATTTTTACATATGTTTTGTTCCTTTGAATGTTGTTTTAATTGGAGGAATATTGATGAATCTATATCCACTAATCAATACAAATATTTTGATAGGTCATATTATTAATTAATTTAATCTATGTATGATGAATGATTTGTTATTTTAGTGATAAGTGGGGTTGGGATATAGATATTCCATAAAAGGATCAACGTGTCTCATGAGACAAAAACAGTTGGAAAAAACCCCTTCATGTTTGTTTCTAAGGAGAATCAGATGGGGTTTTACCTGCATACTTAAATTGTATTGATGGTATAATGGTTCATGTTCTAGAAAAATGAATTATAATGATTATGAATTTTCAACATTCAATATTTAGTTATTTCTTTCAATGATTTTTTTACTGTGAAGAAATAAATGGATGCATTTACATTCTTAGTTTTCTTGATGGTATGCATTTTCAGTTATTTACATTTCCCTTTTACAATATTTACTTTTTTACACTTACTATTTATTCACCCTTTAACTTATTCTTCTTTTCTATGTTAGAAAAATAAAAATCTTGAATAATCATTAAGGAATAATTTTAATTTCCTTTGTAATGTTCTATATTTAATTACCATTGTAATAAGGGTGACATGTATGTATCTTGTTCTTCTAGACTACTAAACTGATCGATCCTTAGTGTTGTAATCTCTTGTAACTATGACATTGTAATAAAATAACAACCAAATATGGGCTACTAGGGGTCAGGTTTGTTACATATCTTTATCCATAGAAAATTATCTCAACATTATGAATAAATTAAGGGTCACCTTCTATTAATAAAAGTATCACCTTTCCATGAAATAACATTTCTTCCCCACTAACACTACAAAACAAATCCATTACAATATTTAATGAAAAACATATATGAAAATTAATAATATATTTCATTATTTTCATAACATAATCATTGAATTCCTAAACCCATACACATAAATTATCCAAATATTTTCTTATACCATTACCCGAGAATCATCATATTATCCCTTAATACCCCTTTAATACAATAAGAAATATGAATCATGTCTTAGGATTCCTGAACATCAATGCAATCATGCATTTTAATATTAATGTAAATAAAACTGGAAGAATATCTCATACCTTTCACTTGTTTCTTGTAGGTTATTTTTCTTTAGTATTATGACCAATACTCATGCACCTTCCTAATTCAGTTGATGATATTTCCAAATAGAAATTTTATTTTTATCATGAACATACATTCCACATCTGAAACATTCAATGTTGAACTCGTTCCATATTTTTTATGCTATTGATTAGAAAAAAAAAGTGTTGTGTAAGAAAGTATTATCATTGTACACGACCACATAATCATGAAAACATGCTTATAGGATGTCTAAATAATGACTCCTAACTGTAAAATCTATGACTCCTTTGGTTTATCCTCCGTTATATGTAACTATATTATATTTAAATCCTTCTTGATGGTTCATAAAGAGCTTGGTAATTCCGAAATCATATCCCTTAGGAGTGTCAAACCAAGTGCATAGTAAGGCCTATTGTCATGTATCATATTACACTCGAGTTAGGCTCGACACACAATCTAATAGCTATTACACCATGATACATTTGTTCCTGATCTACATCCACTTGTAATATCCATATAGGTTTGTATTTCTAGGAAACCACTCAATTTATCCTTTACCGAAATTCCATGAAATTTTACCAAATATTAAATCATCCTTATACATATTCTTAGAGATAACCCTATACATATCTCTATAAATATTCATAGGCATATCACTAAATTTCTTTCTTCATAGTCTCCAATTTTTTACTGAACCTTTACTCTGATACAAACCATACTGTCCAATTCATAACGTGCTGGGAAATTATATTATTTTATGTGAAATACTTAAAACATTACAAAAATAGAGACCCAAAAACTGAATTAGTTTATTTACATTAGAATCATAAAAATGTATACACTAGTGCCTGATTGGGATAAATTATCTCCCACTAGTTTCTCCAAGATAAGAACCCATCTTAGACACATCATATATAAGATATATCTTCTTAACCAAGGTATGGAAACATAAAAAGGGGTCAGATCAGATTCTCAGTAAGGGTAAATAAGGGAGATATTTATGCATTAGCATGAGTGCAAGGGTATGAGAATGTGATCATAAAATTAGAAGATCATAGTTGATATATCAAAGACCATAAATATAAATCATGGTATAAATATTCATAGTTCATAAGAAATGAACCATATTTGAAATAAGAGCACAATCCATGAAAACATAATATATGAATAGTACATAGACTTGTGGCACAAAAAAACAAGTAATTTAATTCCATATAAGTCAATAATCATTGCCCAAAATTATCATGGCACATCATGGGTACTACACCTATTAGGAAGGACACGTCACCATCACTATTCATAATACATTCATTTTAAGGGATAATGTTTCCCCATATTCCTAGAGTGGATTGGGTTTCCCAATCTTCCCATTATTTATCATATTTCTCTATCTTCCATCTTACTGGTGAATAAACCTACTAGATGTGGAACACCACCATCGTAAGTCATAATCATTTCATTGTATGTGGTAGGGTTTTTCCATCATACCACATTGGATCAAGCCCATCGACTTGATTCCAAACATTATCTCTCGAGATATATATCTTTACCCAATGCATTAGAGGGAGATATAGGTCCAAAATTTCACATAAAAAAACCCATTCATACATGTTATAAAATACCATAAACAAATAATCATATCACGACCCATAAAAATATATTGGTTCCCCAAACATTATATTATAACCCAATAAATCCAATGGGAATCATAAAAATTTTATCACATCATATCCTATTGAATATATATAGTTTTCATAATCTATTCATCAAATAATAACCCATGAAAATAAGTGAATTTCAATATAATATAACCAATGGAAGATAAATGGGTATCATAAACATCATACTATTAATACAAAAACCATTTAAAAAATTATATGAATTGTATTGTTGAATCTTGTACCTAATAAATCATAAAACTATAACAATGAATTACATATTATGAGAAGAATTTTGAAATATCAATTGAAACATTTCATATGGGAAATATCCTTTCTTTGAAAATAATTTTAATAAAGTGATTTTGAAACTATTTTTCTAATAAATAAAGCTTCACAATTTCACTGAAAACATTTGTGGAAGTAAATAAATTTTCCAATTTTATTTTTTTAAAAAAATCCATTTGATTTTTTTTATTTAAAATTATATTTGAATATTTATAAAAGAATCATGAAATTATTTTGAAAACATTTTTCTTTGAAAAGTCCATGAAAATAATAATGAAATTTAATAAGTATTTTGAAAACAAATTTATTTTAAAGAACATTGAAAATCTAAAAATAACACGTGAAATCATTTTCAAAACCAATTTCATTGAAAACTAATTATATATGCCTAGAAACATTTTTAAAAACATTAATATTGAAAATTTATAAAATAATATTGATGTTTTTTGAAAACCGTTTCCTTGAAAAGTAATATTGATAACATTTTTTGAAATCCATTTCTTTGAAATGGAAGCTTGAAATCATTTTTATAAACCATTTTTCTAAAAATAAATTGAAAATATATAAAAGAATATGGAAAACCATAAAAAATTTAAAATTATTTTTTCTTTTAAAATATCATAATGTATCATTTTTAAAACATTTTTAAAAACAGTGTTTTTCAAGTTCATGGTATGTGTCTCAAAGAATGAAAATTAAAAACAATTTACTTTAACGATTTGGTATATTTTGAAACATAAACCCCATGAAAGAGAGATTATAAAATGTATATTTAATTACCAATAAATTTAATTATAACAATCATATAATACATCCAAGTTCAGTATACGCACCACCAAAAATAATGTTTTTTCTGAATAAGACATGTATCTCATGGAAATATAATGTTAGATCAAATTCCCTAGACTTATGTCTTGACTCTCATCGTACTCATACAAACCTCATGTATAACAAATATAAGTTTATTATAATTTTTGAGGAACCATATTCTTATATCTAATACCATATATGGTATTAATATACCATTATATTACATTCTTATTAAAAATTAGATGATAAGTTTTCAGTTCAGGTAATATCCTCTTTATTTTTGACATATGTCTTAATTTGTTATATTTTTTGTCCTCATAATTATGTTATGATTTTGACAATATAAAACAAGATATAAGTATCATATATATTCATTATATATGTGTTTATAATAATCTATATAATATATAAATATTATATGGATTACATTGTTCATGGAGACGGTAGGTCGTACGTAAGCATGAACATTGTTCACATTTTCATGTCATACCTAAAAAATGAATGTAAATGAAATATATGTATCTATATAATATCATTAAACTAAAAATATTATTTCATACATATGTTATATTTTCAATAAAAAAATCCTTATCATATTCTATGTTGTGTGTGAACAAATCACACCCCTTTGAGGACGCGGTAGTCCATACATCTCCAAATGAAATTATAGTATTTACATAAAAATGGAAATCCTGAAGTTATGGGTTACATAATAATTCCAGAAGCATAAATAATTCACATATATCAAATATATTAAATATATAAAATAAAAACATATTTTTATTATAATTCCCAACAATGAGGTTTGGTAAAAGTAAATAAAAAATATCATTTCGCAAAGTTTTAGTTCATCCTACACAATAATGATAAGTTCATTAACCATCAAATCGATTTTTTTGTAAGTGTAGGTTGACCCTTATAACAAAAAAATCAAATTATATTTAGGATATTAAGGAAATTATTTATGAATGGAATGAGAATAATTGAGGTAGTGGATAAAGAAAATAAAATAAAGGAGATTGAGGAAGGATGTTACAGCTTATTTAGGTTACTCCTTTTGGTTTGAAAAAAATGTATTACATGCTTATATTTTTTCCAAATAAATGATTTTATAATGAATGTTGGGATATTTTAAAACTATTTGGGATGATTTTGGATGATACAATTAGGATTTAGTGGTTTGAGGAATATGGAGAGTGAAATCAATTTAATATCATATGAGGGTAATTTTTATAAATACCCCAAGGTAATATATAATGGAAGGTATTTTTCACCTCACATGATTCAAAAATGTAGAAATAATGGATTAAAATTAATTTATGGACGAAACAAAATCATTACAACAAAAAAATAACTACATTTTTTATGTTTTTTTCATTTTCTTTATGTTTCATTATATTTTTCATTTTGATTTATCATTTTGGAAACTAGTTTACCAACCTATTCCATTTAAACAATAATAAAAAATTAAGGTTTGATTAATTACAAACTATAGTAACATGTAATTATAAACCAGACACATAATTTATAAAATAAAAATTTCATGTGTGTAGAAAATTATTTAAAATAAAGAATATGTAACATGTAAAAGCATTGTTTAAACCCGAACTCTACTAGCAATGTTTTTACTATTTAGGGATCTATAGGTTCATCATAATAGATAACCTAGACAATTAATAAAACATATTTTATATATATTTACACGTAAAAATAATTTTTATGATGATTAAATTTTTATAAATTTTAAATATTTTAGTGAAATATAATTTATAGTAAAATAACATTATTTTCAATTTTGACGTAATTGATTTTATTTTAATTAATAAAATATAAACTCATTATTGGAATCAAAATATATTAATTTAACTTCTACGTGATATGATATATTAATGTAAAAAAATAAAATAACACAATAATTTCTTAAATTTTATTTACTTTTAATGTTTTTACCATCATTTATTTTATATTTTTATTAACAAAATATTCTATTTATTAGCATCTGTTAAGTGTTCAATGTAACTAATTTATCTCTAAAAATTACTGATAAATAATTATGTTAAATATAAAACATTTATATTTCAGATGATTTGTATATTTTAATAGCTGTTTATTTCTATATACAAAAGTTTTGTAAATGTTAAATGTAAGTAAAGTTCATTTATTGTCTTTTTCTTTATTTGAATTATGAAATAGACTTCTATTGAATAGTTTCAAAATGAATAATAAAATTCAAAAAATTAATCTATATAGTCAAAATATGATAATCTAATGGATTTATTACAAGTTTCTAGGTCATTTTTTCCCTCATGTTTATGGTTTATCCCATTTTAAGCTTACATTTACAATAACAGTTTTAATTAATTTTATTCAACTTCACAAATAATTTTAGTCAAAATTGATTTTTATAATATTAGTCAACATATATTATACTTATTAAGACATTTTGTGTTCATTTTTTCAAATTACATTCCCATTAGTAGAAAATTTATGTTTAATTATAACCCAATAGACATTGTGAGAAAACATGTATTTAGCGTAAGAATGTTCTAAATTTCATCAGCCTTTAATATATAAATTCAAAAACAATTATTCCAATGGATAAAATAATATTAATAAATGAATTATTGATATATATTGACATTAAAACCAAAATAAAATTTAATTATAATATATTATTTAATTTAATAAAAAATAGTTTGGAATTAAAATTCAGTATTTTTTTAATATTCACCAGAAAATTAAGTTTCTCATAAAATTTAAAAAAAATAAACCTAATATTATTTTCACCACAAAAATGGAAAAAAAATTATTTAATAAAATTATATCTTTATTAGTGTCTAAAATTAATTTTATTATCTTTTATAGAAGGACATAAAGAGAAGTTCATTTGAAAAAAAGTATTTTCAAACATATAATGACTTTACCAATATTAAATGTTTTATTATAAATATGTTTTAATTATATAAAAACATTATAATAATATTTCAAAATTATTTATTTTTATTCATATAACAAATTTTAACATCTATATTATAATTATATCATTTAAATAATTTTAGCAATAAAATGATGTGTCGTAGAAACATGTTGTTGCGAATAAAACTAGAAAAATAATTATTGCGGGTAGAATAAGCTAATTTATGTATTTTGACTTGTGAATGAATGAAAAAAAAAATTATTTGATTTATATAGAATAATATATTCATTATTTCATGGAATAAAAAATAATAAAAAAATTAAATTAATTTGAAAAAAATATTTCATTAAATCTCATGGAGTTACATGGCTACTAGGGTTGGGGACTTTACAGTTGGTATTATGGCATGTTTAGAAGAAAATTTGAAATTCATACATATAAATATATAATACATTAGGGAAAAATATCACTGTATTTAATTTGAAAATTTCCTTAAAGTAATAAATCCAATGATTTTAAGATCAGTTATACAAAATATTTCAATTTTATGTGTTTACTAGTCTGAAATATTGAATCATGATTTATAACCTAATCTAGTGTATGAATGTCTTTAGAAATGGTGCCTAAAAGAAGTAATGGAAAGCGTATCAATGAACACAATAAATGTAGGGATTTTCCCCATATAAAAGATAATAATGTTGGACATGGAGGTGAAAAAATAATCCAAATAACATATTTCTATACTAGGATAGATGACTTAGGTTATGAGAAATAACCTTACCCATACAGAGAATCCTAACGCAAAATATGGTAGAATAATGTTATACCACTTCATCGGGCAAAATATCAATCATTAAATGGGACTAAAAATCCATTTTTAGTAGAGCAATGGATTAGTTCCTTAGAGAATATATTTCTCTCTTTATGATGTAATGAAAATGACAAGGCTATCATGAAATATTATCCTCTCTTAGGAGATGTGAATCAATGGTTTTCAATGATACAAAATGAATAAGGAGGAATAAATTGAAAATATATAATAGAAGGATTTTAAAGAACATTTAAGGGAAACATATAGCCTCGCAAATAGAGAACAGATATGGAGAGTCAATTATTTAATGTGAGTCAAAAATTAGATGAGAATGTTGTTAAGTATGAAGAAAAATTTTCTAGGTTAACAAGGAATTTTGTGGATTAATTATGAAATATAAAGAGTAAGCTGGATAATTTATTTGATGGGATTAATCCAGTTATTTTATGGTCACTAGTATCCAAAACATTCTCATCATATTATTATTTCATTTCATATTCCATCAATATAGAGAATGAATTTCAAAAGTCCCATTTCTTCGATGGGAAGAAAGATAAGAAGAGGGATTTTGTGTACTATGTAAAATGAAATATGGAAAATGGGAATAATGGAAGGGTTAAATTTTCATCTCTCATTCAATGTGAAATGAAACAACATGGAACATGCTTATTGGGATTAATTTCTTATTAAAAGTGTGTAGAAAAAGGCCACTAGGATCGTGATTACAAGGGGAATGAATAATTCAGTGACAATAAATGCTTTAATTGTAATGATATGGGAATCTATGAATATGACATTCCTAGACATCAAAAAAAATTCACAACAAAATTACAAGGGAGACAAACAAATCTTAAATAGATACATCAAATGTGGTTATAGTTCCTAGTTACGTTGTCACATGTAGTTTAATAATCTCCTTGAGTTTATATAATGCTTTATTTGATTCTAGATCATCCTATTCTTTTATATCTATCATTTTTTCATGAAATATACAAAACTTCCTTTTGATTTAATTAGGGTGTTTTCAGTAAAAAATAGTCAGGGAAGTATGATCGCAATAAATATATATCATAAAATCCCCATTATGACCCATAAACTTGCTTTATTTTCTAAACTTATCATCATCATTATGCTTTAATTTGATATAAAAATTGGTATGGGTTTGATTTTAAAATATGATGTGAAAATTAATTTAAATAATAATTTAATTATGAATTGTGAGAATGATGTATAATTCCTTATCTTTATAGAAGAAACTTCATAATATTATACTTATCTTGATCCATCTCCAGTAGCACTATTAGATGAAATTATTAAATAGGACGTGAAAAAAAACTAGGGATGAATATGATAATCTTTAAATTGTTAATGTACATATTTAAAAGGAATACAATGATGTATTCTTGAAATAATTACCCAGATATCAACCAAAATGGTAAGTTGAGTTTTTTATTGATTTAATCCCTAATGTAACACTGATATCTATGAATCCCTTTAGAATGGCCATGATAGAGTTTATGGAGTTATTAAAAAATAAGAGGATTAGAGTAGTGATGGATTTATATGCCCTATTTTTTCACCTTGGAGAGCTTATATTCTTTTCAATAAGAAGAAAAAAGGATCTATGAGGTTGTGCATTCACTATAGGGAAATCAATTCTATTTTAATGAAGAACACATATCCTCTACCTCACATTGATGAATTCTTTTAAAAAATTCACAGAATTAAATATTTTTGAAATAATTATCATTGTTCTTGATATCTTCAATTGTGTTTTTAAAAGGAACTTATTCCAAAGAAATCATTTGAAAAGATGTTTGGACCTTATAAGTTTGTAGTATGACAATTTAGATTGACTAATACTCCCATTTATGGATCTAATGAATAAATTATTCAAAGAATATCATGTTAATTTTGTTGTCTTATTCATTTATTATATATTGGTGTACTCAAAAAGATACACAGAGCCAAAGAATCACTTATGGATTGTTCTGGAGACTCATAAAATGATTGTGTAACATTGTAAATTTAACAACTACGAAATATGGCTTCAAGAAGTTTCTTTTTAGAGACATATTTTATCCATGGGTGGAATCTCAGTTGGTCTTATATGGAAAATAACAATTCAAGAATGGCGTTCAGCAAAAAAAAATGATTTTTGTAGTTTCATTAGTTTATCCAATTACTATCGGCATTTCATTTAGAATTCAGTTTATTTAGATAATATGTTAACCAAGATTACTCATAAAGGGGTTAATTTTTTTTAAAATGTAATGTGAAGAATGTTTTGAAGAATTAAAGATAATATTGGTAAGTACATTGATTTTTACTCCACCATATGGAAAGGAGGAGTTTTTGATATTCAGGGTTGCATCAAACAAATGAATATGTTTTTTTCCTTATGAAAAAATGTAAAATTATAGAAAATTCATCAAGGTATTTGAAGAATAATGTACAAAATAATCTAACATTGTATCTTGAGTTAGAAAATGTAATTGTTTCCATAAATATATAGATAAACTATCTATATGGGGAAATATTTGATATATGTACTGATCAGAAGAGTTTGGAATATATTTTCTCATAGAAATAACCCATCATGATACAAAGTAGATGTATTAAGCTATGAAATTATTATTATTGACCAATACACTACCACATATGAATAGAAAATAAGGTGTAAGATGTACTGAGCAAGAAGAATCATAGAGTTGTGAACAAAATGATGATTCAAAGGAATCCTATGTTAATGGATATTGTAAATATTGATATGGGAATAATAATTTAAGGGGAAACATTACTACATTTTTAAATGGTTTCCAAACCATCTCTATTAGAAAAGATAAAATGTTCTCATTCTGATGATGATAACCTTAAAAAAAATAATGTTTTGAGTGATGGAAAATTGAAATGATTCATATATGAAGATGTTTCTATGATGATTGTAAAGAGTATTTTTATCCCCCCAATACCCTAGCTAAAAATGGAGTTATTTGAAGATTCTCATAGATCAAAATTTTCTATATACCCTAGTAGAACCAATTTTTATATATAATTGAGGAAAACATTTTTGGGGGATTATAGGATGTGATAAACTATTTAATATGTGTCAAGATGCATAATTTTTCAATATGTTAAGGCTAAGAGATGATACCATATAGGATTCATGAAACAACTACATATTCCTACATGGAAATGGGATGACATTTTAGTGGAATTTTTAAATGGATTACTTAAGACTCCAAGAAATAATGACTCAATATAGGTGCATTTGATCAAATTAAAAAATCTACACATTTCTTTACTACATGAAATTATTTTCCACTAGAGAGGCTTACCCAACAATATATTAATGTTGTTTCAAAACATCATGGTGCACCTCTTTCAGTTTTTTCTGATTAATAACAATGAATTAAATTGAAATTTATGAAATGTCTTTAAAATACCATAGATTTTGAATATAATTTGAGCACTGCTTATCACCCTCAAATAGATATCTAGTTTAAACCCAACTATTCCAACATTATAAGACTTGTTGATATCATTTTCACTTTTCATTCATGGTTTTTCAGATCTGTACTTCTATTTAGTAGATTTTCTGTCAATAATAGTTTCCTATAAAATATAAAAATGGATAAATATGAAAAATTATATGGAAAGAGATTTTATACTGTAACTTGTTAGCATAAAATTTGGGAAATGAAACTTATAGGCCTATAACACACTGAATAGATAATTAAAAAGGAAAATAAAATTAATTCTC
This sequence comes from Viscum album, assembly GCA_963277665.1. Lineage (NCBI taxonomy): Eukaryota > Viridiplantae > Streptophyta > Magnoliopsida > Santalales > Viscaceae > Viscum > Viscum album. The sequence goes on along the minus strand of OY728153.1, from coordinate 307,556,536 downwards.
ATATTAATTTAGATCAAAGTATGAGAAATAGTTATGCTTACATCCTATGGAATGAATTGTAATTTCATATAAGAGATCATGTCTTTCTAAATGTATTTTTCTGGAAGGGTTTTAAAGGGTTCTGTAAGAAAGGGAAACTAATCCCTAGGTACAACAGACCGTTCCAGGTTCTAAAACGAATTAGTGTTGTTGCATACTGATTAAATATTCCACCAAGTCTCTACAATGTTCATGATATGTTCCACATATTTTTGTTAATAAAGAACATGTCAAACCCAATACATGTAATCACCTATGATGAAATAGAACTGGAATATGATCTATATTAATGTAAATAACTTATCGATAATCTTGACACTATAGGTCTAGTGTGGGGAAATTGGATTACTGGACTCGTAAAGTTCTATGAAAAAATCATTAAATAAAGGAAGAAATGTGGGGAACTAATGATGTTATAAAGAATAACCACCCTCCTTATTTTAGAATGTAATAAAAAAATTGAGAGGAAATTCTTAAAATAATGGAATAATATAAAACTCTATGTTTTTATTGAATGTATCTTCTAAAATAAGTTCAATTTCCTCGATATATTACATTGTATGCAACTCCCTTCTTAACCACACAATAAAATATTTTAAAAAAAGTAGATATTTTATTATAGGAAATGAATAATACTAACCTGAATTTTAAAAATATAAATATTGAAATTCCATTAATACGATCAATTAAATTTTATGGGCATAAGATAAGAATAAATCGAATTTTTATGCATAAAATGATATATTTTTCTAAATTATGTTTTGTATCATTTTAATGGAAAAATTATTTTAAAACTAAATATTGATACTTTTATAAATTCTATTTGGAAAAATAAAAAGCTCTTTTTAAAGTGGAATATAAAAAATTACTTTGGATGATTTTTTTTGGTATTTTTCTAAAAGTTTCATGTTTTGATGAATAATGAAAAATACTTGATTTCAATTGAAAATATATTATTCATATAAATAATTTATAGGGTTATATTGTTAGGGATTATTTTTAATATATATTTAGATAATTTTTATATCAATTAATCCAATTTATTTCATTTAAATCAATTTTATATTGAATTTGGATATTAAAATATTTCAAATTTTTTGATCATTTTCAATTTAATAACATGTTTTATCTCCCCATCAACATGATTATTTTAAAATTCAATTTAGGTAGTTATGGGTTTTTAATTATAAATAATTGATTCCATATTTAGAATCATTAGATCAAATTTTAGTATTCGGGTCCCTTTTATTTTTTTAGTAATATGAATAGTAACATTAGAAATTTTTATTTATCCAGGTAAGAGTAAATAAAGCTATTTAGAGTGAAAATAATATTAAAATTATTTTAAAATTACCCTAACACTTATATAAATTTTAATAGATGAGATATATGCAACCAATAAAATAATTTTACTGATTTTATAACCTCATGGATCCACGTGGATGACTTTAATCACATTATAGAGTTTTATTTTAAAGAAAAGTCAAAGGTAACATACATATATTTAAAAAACAATAACATTTTTAATTTAGTGTTATTTAGAATATATCTTCTACTATAAATAGTAATGGGAAAGATAAAATATTTATCTACATAAGGGTTATTTATTTATAATTTTTATGTGATGAAATAATTTCATTAAATACTGACATAATGAGGATGAAAGAATTGTTTAATTTATAGAAATTTTAAATAAATGATATTAAAAATATTAAAATAAAATTAATTTGAATTAATACATTTCGTACACTAATTTTATTAAATAATTTGACATGATGTTTTTGTATTATAATAATTTTTTAAAATTTTAATTTTTCATTATATTTTTAAAAAATCATGTAATGAATAGTGTTAAAATTCACATTAATGATATATTAAAAATGTATAATAATTTATTAAATTATATAAAATTTTAAAATTATAAAATTAATCCAAATTATTGTGATATGGATTAAATTTTTATATGTGATTCATTTAGAATTATTTTTGCATTTTATTATAAATATATTAACCTTCAATGAGTAAGATTCATGTTGTCACTTTAAGAGTTAATGGGGTTAAAGAAGGTTTGAATCTAAAATATAAGTGTAATAATGGGACCTATATTTTCCTAAAAATATTTGTATGAGGGGATTTTGATAAATACAAATATAATCTTATAAATTACTAACTTTGGATCCATTTTAAATTGAATATTGATTTATATTAATATAATATTTTAGAGAGTTTCCAAAAGTTCCCCTCACATCAATTAAAAAAATGAACCTCCTACCTCCATTATTTACACAAAATCGAGTCTTATATCTAATCCAAACCCCACAAAATTATCTTCCCAACTTCCTTATTCATTCTAGTAAGGATGTAAATATTTCAAAAATACCTACCTAGTTCTCTTAAGAGAGTTTATATAGGAGATCCTATGTAGAAGAGGTAATCATTTTTACCAACTGATACAAGTTCATTTATTCTTCTATGTATTATTCATGGGTTTCTTACTTAATAAATTAAAAAATATAGTATCATCTACAAATGAGATATTTTTATTATCAGAAACATATATTCCATATTTTATCTATCCTATGAAAAAATGAAAGCACTATGTGTGCATATCTACGACTTACCATTGCCACATTATGGTGTAATTTTTCAAAAAAATTCTTGTATGGTTATAATGATGGAAATAATGTAAATATATAATAATTAATAAATGATATTTATTCTATTAAATTAATTTACCATATTATTCCTTTCCATTTCAACCATAATGAAATGATATCATCGCTCATGCATACGTACGAATTTGGGTCTTTACAGAGAACTGTAATTCATTATCTATATTGAACATTATAAAATTGATATAACATGTATTTAATGACTATATATTATATTTTTTACATTAATATTTTGGATATGATGGATATGTATAATATTCAAGAGAACCAGGACATTCATGGCAAAACAGGCATGAGAAAACAAGTCAATTAACACCTGAAACAGTCATATGAATAATCTATTATCAATAAACGAGTGGGAAAATATTATAATATGGTCATATATCATATAATATATATTAATAAAAATATATTTTAAGTTAATAATAGGTTTAAAACCACTACACATGAGGTTCGTACACATTTGGTGGATATCAGACCTAAGGTGTGGGTTATTTCACAATCTCTTCATTATGATGGATTATTTCAATTTATGTATCCACGGGGGAAAATTTCTCTTACATGTCTAGGTTTTATAAAAAAATCAAAAATGTTTTTAATATTCTCATGTGAATTTTTTATGTCTTTTCCTTACCAATTATATATTTTTTTAAATGTTATGAAAGGAGTATTTTTATCATTATTCAAATGATGTACTTTATGACTTTTATGATTAAAATAAAGGACCCTTTTTTAACTCAAGTAGCATGATTTTATTTTCTCACTATAATGATACCATATTTTATGGAATCTCAGTTTACATATTTAAATGGTTCCTTTCAAATAATATTTTTTATTTCATAATTGGGTGACTTTTTCAATAAAATATTTCAATGTAGAAAAGTGTATTTATCTAAAAAAATCAATGATAATATATGTGTATTTTAATCTATGTAAATACCCTTTATTGAATATTATTTATTTGATATCATATGACATCTCTTTCTATTTTATATTTAATGGTTTGTGGTTATTTTGATTGTGGATGCACTATTTAGATACAATTCATGGTTTTTGGTTAAATTATTCTCATTTTTCATTCTAGTCCTTCATATGAATGTCTATGTTGTTTATGTGTCACCCATTTCATACGAGGAATGAATTAGACATAGTAAATGATGGGAATGGAATACTATTTACCCTTGATGCATTAGTAGGTATCATGAGACAACATGTTTTTGGTATTGGCCATGGAATTACCTGTTTATACATGGTGTCTTGGATAAAACCTTGATGTTATGGTTTAGACATCATGAATTATGCATTCATGCATTATGGGATTGGGTATTGGGTCCCATGTGATTATCTTCTTATGTTTTTGCGAATGTTATTATGGAATTATTTGATATATAATCATTCTTTCCATATTATTCTAATGTTATTGATAAAATGGAATTTTTTTAGTTAATTACCTTTACATAATGGGTTATACTTATTTATGATACCATCTATATTATGAATATCCTTACTAAGCACACAATATCACCCCTTTCTTATATTTAATTTTTCTTTATGATTCCAAGAAGTATGTTATGACTGATATGAAGTGTGAGGTAATGAGAATAAGGGGACATCCTAGGTATTTATTATGTTGTATTTTATTTAAAGCTATTTTTTGATTTTTTTTATATTAGTAGTTTTATTAAACGAATAATATTCTCGGTCAATTTTGATACAATTTCTTGTACCTTGTAAAAATTTATTAATGTATTCAGCAACTATGTGATATTGGGGTTAGTGTCATTACAATCATCTCATTCTTGGAAACCATTAATGACGTATCAGTTCATGATACATCATGGATTATCAAGTGTGAATGTAATAATTAGATAAATTTCTCTCATCCAACAACATATATCTATTAGAACAACCATCCTTCATTGAAATTGAAAACTCAATATAAGATATTATAAACACTCACCCAAGGTCTCCCCACCAAAAAATTAATTTCTAAAGCGCTGAATCTTTACTTATTCATCTTGTCCAAGTTGAATCTTGTTATCTTTAAATGATATGGCCTATATAAAATCCTCAAATACCTATTTCTCAGATGTCCCTTCATCCATGTGCATCTTAGAAAACATTCTCATCATAGACCACTCTTCCTATGATTTCATCACATCATATGTAAGAAACGTAATTCTCAAAACATCTATGACCACATTCACTTTTTTAGAGGTATAATAAATATAAAAATAAATGGTATAATGTTACTAAACCAAAAAAATATTTCTCTTTCTAGTATCACCCAAAGTGAATATTTACATCAAACTCTTATAGTTTTAAGACACTGAAGACTGATCCTTGATGAGGTAGTAGTGCCACGACTTCAGAACATGCATCACTATCACCACATAATAATCTTGAGTGGGTTGTTTCTTATCGTGAGGGTATAAATCATGATATACATAAGCTAATACATTTCTACCATACATCAGAACACAACTAATCACATAACAGAGGCATCACAATAAACATTATATCCTAAACCTAAATTAGTATGAATTGAGAATGGTGGTGATTACAATCTCACATTAAACTCCTCAATGTATATTTGGAACTAATCCCTAGAAAAAAATATAACACCATTATTGGATAACTCTATCATAGTGTATTCTTGTTTAGAAGAGCCCCAAAAAAAGATAATGTCATAAAAAACTAATCCCAAGAAAAGTTGGATCTAAAATATTTTTTGGAGCAACTACAAATACATAAATGATTGAATCATCTCCAGATATACAGAGTCACCTTTCCTAGAAATCATGTGGCCAATAAATTTCACCTCTTGAATCATGAACATAAATTTAGATGTATATTCATACAGATGATCCACTTTCATGATTCCAGGGATTTTATTTAAATTCTCGATATGATTCTACTATAGTTTATAATAATCCATGACGTGAAACATGAAAAAATAAAATAAATAAATCCCAAAACAAATGTAACATTAGATTAATAAATACATGAATAGTATAGGAGTGTTACTAAGGCCCACCAGTTTGACTGAATACCTAAAATTTCTATGATTACTTCTAAACACCATCATAAGAATATTTTCTTTTCTGACTCTCATCTGATGGCACCTCAATCTAAAATACATCTTTAAAAACCAGATCAATCAAATTAGATGATTAAAAATATAATCAATAATTGGAAAATGATATTTGTTCTTAACTATTTCCTAATTATGTATTTGGAAATCAAAATAAAGTTATGGACTTTAGTCATCCTTATTTTCAATGAGTACTAGTGACACACAAGGTTAAACACTAGTAAAAATAAATCCCTTTGCCTCAAGATCCTTATAATGAACCATTAATTATATTATCTCATTAGGTTTCATATAGTAGAAGGGTAATGAAATGGGTCTCATCCCCAGAATGGTGTCTATATAGAACATAACGTCACATTGAGGTAGAAAACATGATAAATCGTCCAGAAATAAATTCGTATACTCACACAACATCATAATAAGAGGGACAATAAAAATAGATCAAGAGAAACATGAGGCAAATTTCATTATTATAATTATATCATTTAAACACACTAGGAAGGAAAACCTTATCTTTAAAATCTAGGATCCTACTCACCTAGAATGACATAAGTAACTCCATCAGAAAAAATAAACTAAACCGAGTGATGATAGTAATCAATATTTTCTCTATATTTAATCATCCCATATATTCCAATGAGAAGACCTATTATTTTAAGATCAATGACTAAAAATCCTCATATAAATTTTTGTTTAGAAATCACCACCCGACATTCTGAAAATTTAAAACCCTACTCTAACATCTTTTCCAATGGATTGGAAAGACTCTTAAATAATAGAACAATTTATTAACGCAAGAGTTATGCATAGATCATTTTCAAAAATATATAATAATGTTTATAACTAGTGTTAAATAAATTCATATCTATTGAGGATGTAAAAAACATCATACCCCTCATGGTATTCGATCCTGTCTATGATACCTCAAGCGTACACTCTACTTAAAATAGATTTCGAACTTTACCTTTCTATTTATTCACAACCTATAAAACAATCTTGTAATGATGTTAATAAATCATCCCTTTTATTATGTCATATATAAATTGAAATTCCATGTTGAATGTGGATCTATCTTTACTACAATATGAGTATCTCTTAAAAACTGTAAAATATGACAAAATAGACCACATGTGTGACACACCCTAAGGCTTACCAAACAAGCTGGTTTGAGGAGTCCCTTTCTCCCAAACTCATAAAAGACCACTTGATTATTCCTTGATATGTATTTTACAATCCTTCCATAACATCACTTCCGGTCACCCCGCTTCCTCTTCCCACTATATAAGAAACACATTCTACTTCTTACTATCTGTGATTCTCTATAGAGTCATATCATCCAAGGAATATCTACCTCACTTGTACATGACTTATCCAAAACCACCATGAAGGACGGTGGGAACACAAAAATAATCAAAATTAGAATAACATACCTCAAACCCACATAAAACCTTAATTCCCTGAGATAGTACATAGAACCCATATATAGATATAGTTTCACCATGTAGAAAAACCTAGTAGCATACTCCATGATATAATTATCATCTTTCTAGAAATAAATAAAATATCATGGACTTAATACACTAAGAGTACCAAGATCATCTTGTGTTATTAATGTAACTTTTATTTAATAAGATATTCTAGACACCCCTTTCCCATCCCTTAAATCATATATGTATAGAAATCATCCTTCGAGCCTTCCAAAATTATAAAAAATAGAAATTATTCTTAACTATATCAATCCATTTTTTTAATTCCTAATGTCCCCATGCCACTATAAAATATCAATGAATTATTCTTACTAAATTATGAATCATGTTCCACCCTCCACACTTGTTCAATATTGTATACTTGGAACATGTATTGGATTTTCAAACAATAGTTTATGCTAAAGACGTCTTAATTAGAGGATTCACCTATGGGGATTTCTTAGTAGCTTCTACTCTAACATTTGAAGTTATTATTCTTATGGTATCCATAATCTAAAAAAATAATTATAAACAATTATGAAGAAAATGTTATTCCCTTATCGTAAACATAATATAGAAAAAAACATGCCTAAATGACTACGAAATCAAGAAAAATTTCAATAAAATGACAAGATTCCCATGGTAACTGAAGGATTGTCGTGAAAGTGAACAAGTCTTGAACACTCCCACACTACCTATAGAATTTTGAATGTTATATATAAATTATATATATAACCCCCATATATATGAGAGTGATACAAAATCATGGTTGTATTATTTACCATTAACATGACCCATTGAAACCAATTTATGATAGACCAATCTTGGTAAACAGATAATGTCATCTGAATTGACCCTCCATAAGTCCTGAAGCTCGTTCTCGATCACCATGGGATGGAGAAAAGAACCATGGTGTAATAAAAAGATTCATTGGAACAATTTCACCCTAAAAAATAATATAATAAGATATATATAAAAGAAAACTATAGAATATTTCCTGAATATATCATACGTTAATACATCAAACCATAAAGGTATCATATAACAACTAGATATAAATGTATACAATATTAAATTATTAGGCCAATTTTATGGAACCCAAGACAACTCATGCTTCTATATCATTGTGACCACATTTCCACAATATTCCAACCCACCAAAAGGAAAAATTATCTAGAAGAGTTGTACTCTATATGATGCTCTTACCATTACATGTATCTCAAAAAAACATGGCTACAAATTCTCTAGGTAAAAAAACCATGTTGGTAGAACTAAATATTAGTAAGAAAACACCAATAAAATATATAATATTTATCCATATACATACATAAATTTTTTAAATAAGAAATATTTTTAAAAAAATTCCAAGAGAAATAATTTTTCATATAGAAATCATCTATTGTTTTTATTTTAAAAACATTACATATTAAATATAAAACGCAATATGACATAACCTATATCCATGGGACATGAAAAGGGTGAATAATATAGTTATAAAACATCATTATTTATATTAATTAGTAAATAATAATACAGGTAATATATCCAAAAATAGCCAAAGGAAAATCCCTCAAATAGGGGTATACACAACTAAGAAATATCATAAGAACACGAGTTTCCATATGTGAATTATAAAATATAGAAACATCTATCCCCATGAAATGATACACACTAGATACTATGACAATATGAGAACCACCCTTAGTGATAGATTAATCCATCATGGGTTGCCTATGTTGAGTTTCACCATGCTCTAAGGTATACAATTTTGTTTTATAAATCATCATAATGTTTCAATTAAACCATTCCCATATTTTATAAAACATTTTATATAGTTATTCCACACTACATACATTCTAGAAACCCCATTTCTATATCGAAACAATATATGAGGAATTTCATCTAACACTTCATGTGCATAAAATCTAGTTTTGAAAGAATTAACATTTTGAAAACCTTTTTTTCCTAATAATGATCAATTAAGATTTTAATATTCAATTTCATAAATAGAAAACCAATAGAAAGAAGTAAAAAATAATTATTTCCAAGCTATAGAACATAAGATAGATACAAATACCTCAATAATGATATGAACTTAATACCTTCAAATATGGCAATGGTAAATAAAGATATATAGTCCTAATAAGACTATATATAGAACGAACACTATCAATTATATATCCACGTCATTTTATAGAACATCCACAACCAAATTTGATTATATCAGATCAAGATAAAGATTGATCGATGATAGATCTAGGGAAAAGAGAATAAATCAAGATAAGAAACAAAAAACATTGATTAGAACCAACACAAACCATCATGGATCACCAAGGAATCAAGGGAATAATCCTCTATAGAATAATGGATGGGATATTTTTAGATAATGAGAAATTAGCAGGAAATTAGAGTTAAAAGAGACAAATGGAATTAGGTTTATTTTATGTTTTAATAAGTTTTCATTTGGTCTCATAAATAGGATACATGAGTAGAGAAACTGCAAACTAATCATGTGGTTTCCACTATTACTTGAGAAAACTAAATCAAAAAATATCCTAGGAATAGACACATAGTTTTAAAGACCATTTTCAAGTCATTTGATTACCCTTATACTTAAATAAATAAATCTGTATAGTTTTATTGGAAAACCACAGGTTTATAAAAACTATTCCCACACCATAAAATTTTCAATGGAACTCACAAATCCATACCACATAGTTTTCAAATTGTTTGTACAAACCATGTGTTTATACCATGTTCTTGGATTATTTTCTCCAAATCTCTAAATTTTCAACCCTTCACTCAAAAATTCTTCTATAAACTCAAAAGTGATAAAAAAAAGATCAAAATAAACTACACATGTGACCAAGAGAGAATCAAAACATCCCTATAGTGGTACAAGGATATGGTAAATGTTTCAAACACTAGATTATTAATTCATTTATGAATAATATAGTGGCCTTGGAAGTACATTATTCACTAATCTATCCTATGATGAATCCCAATTGAAATTTTATGGATCACATACCTCTACCACCATTATTTTAAAAATACTATTTTTATACCATTTAATTATATTGGAAATACATAGATTTATGTCACATGATTTTCTTCATGTTGGGTTTCAACACCATTGACCCATGAGTAATTTAAGGTAAAGAAACATCAATAACTTATTCAAATCTAGGAGGGAACTTTTTTTTTCAAGATTAAATTTTTTGATTCAATGTATATTTCCATATAAGAGGCATCCATTATTATTTAATCTATTAGTTTACCTACACATCATGAATAATGAGAATCAAAACCCTATCATAGTGAAAATTTAAGATAATGATCGTGTATTTGATATCATTGCATGGTGTAAGGGTTAGATTTATTCTCTTGAAATTAAACTCCCAGATGAAAAGATGTAAAGTATATGAGTATAGAATGGCCATGTTGATTTCATCCAAAATCTAGTCTACCTAAAGTATCCTTTTAGTTTAAGAGAACTTGTCAAGGTGTCATATCATCTAGAAGAGGCCATGTGGTGGACCAAGAAAAATCTACATTATCTAGCACCTCCACTTGTTTGGAAAATTTGGAATGTTTAAAATTATATTATGGTATTTTATATGTCACCACAAATAATCTAGTTCTAGGAGTCTGTAAATAATAAAACTTCTCAAGAATTGGCATTATAAGATGATAGATCATAATATTGGGGGATTTGGTTCCCCTTGGGTGCTTTTCACTTGCATATTAATAACCTCAAATGATAATAATGAAATTTAGAATGGGTAGTAGATCTCGAGTTGGGACACATATTTGTTAACTGAGGGGTGTTCCTAAAAGTTAACATCTTGAGATAGTGATATAAATCATGCAAAAGTACATCAATCATCATCTTCTATAACTAACTCATCATTTTTGGTGAAATATATAACATTTCAATCTATTGATGCTTGATAAAGCTAGATTCGATGTCATAAGGGTAATAAAGAACTAGAATCATTACCAAGACCAGTATACATCCTTATGGAATTCATACCTCCCATATTATAAAGAATAAATAGTCCTCATCAAGAATCTAAATAATTTTCTAATCAGTTAAATCTATCAATTCCATCATATTGGTGGAATGTTGTGATGTTTCTAGAGATGTAACATACCCACCAACACCTTTTAAACATTCTCTCTAACACTAATTAGCCAAAGGAAGACATTCCTTTGGTGAACAAAGAATCTAAGGTTCCATCCCAGAAAAAGTTATCTATACTAGTTATACAATAAGTAAAGAATTAATCTAGGAATAATAAGAGTACTATTCCACTATAGAGACCTCCAGTGAAGATCTATATAGTTTTATTTCAGTTAACTAGTAAACAGAACAAAAGTTGATTTTCCTTATCATTAAATTGGTAGATTCTTTTGAAGTACCCCCACACTAACCTTTAAGTCCCTCTATACGTTTGGTTAAAGAACATTCCATGGGGGGATGTGGCCCTGGCATAAAAGTATGATTTAATCAAAAAACATGAAATTATCTTTCCTCATCTACCAATAATAGATACACTTCTCTTATATGATAAAATTCCCAGAACCCTCATTTAGGCCTAGAAGATCCCTTTGTTGTTTGGTAATAATGTAGCATCTACTAATGTATATCATATAAAAGAAGATTTGAATTAATAATTTCAAGATGTCATCTCCTTCTGTGGGGATTATTTTCATGTAGTTATTCAAGGATATATACTCCCCCCATTTGTGTCAAGAATGATCAATTATGATAATGTGTGATGGTTTTTTGGGAATATTGGACCAAATATTAATCTTATATTGACTAAAATGTTACACCAGATTAGATATAAAATGTTTGAACTATCCCCATATAACCCAATGATTCAGGTGTATGATAAAGATTGAAATAATCTTATTAGAATGATTTAGTTGATGTCCCAGCTTAGAAAATTAGTATCCAATACCATGTTCATGGTTGTCTCATAAAAGAATTCTTTAAATAATTTCCTATGGAGAACTTAGATATAATTGAATTCCACCATTCATGTTTCATATCATCAGTACCTCAAGTAATCTGCTAGTGGTTGATTAGGGTTCATCCATGATGAATCTACCTACCATTAAATCATATCATAGTTACTAAATTTATTCCATGTTTTACAAAGGGTGATGGAAATATCCCCATGTCATAAGATCCAAACTCCTCAATCGGCCTTGTGACCACAAAAAAGCATAAAAAATATCATTGGGATAACATGAAGAGTAGTTTTATACTGTCAATACAATATTTAGAAGAAACTAATCCAGAACCTGGAAATCATTTCATTAGTCCATAGACTAATAAGTTATCCCAGGTCACCTACTTCTCATATGCAGTATAGTTTATTCCAAATTTGGAGGAATAATATATAAATGTATATTGAGGGGATTAACATATACACATTAATATATATCTCATTCATGCATATTAGATATTATAATTAACTAATTAGAGGCCGACTGAACCATAGAGTTTGGATATGATAATTTAAGCATATATGAAAATATCATATGGTTTATGTATAAAAAATATTATAATATTGTTTTTTTCAAACTTATTGGATTGGTCATCTATCAATGAAGGATCTTCCACAATATAAAATGATGAAACCACTTTCCACATTCTTATTTTGTAGTAGATAACTTCCCTAACAATTCTTCATGAATCTAATATAAAGGAGTTGGAAAAATGACCTCTTTACTTTGAATATGGAGTTTCCACCATGGTATATGGGATGATATATGTGAAACTCAACACAAATGAAGATCAAATCCAACATTGATCAGTATGTCCATGTCTACCATGAACAATAAATATATGTTTCATTATTGATTCAACGTTGTAATGTATTTTCCTATAATTAAAAAGATATTCTAAACAATTACAAATCTTTTAATATCCACTTAATGGACCTTATAGTCTTCCACTAAGGATATCATAAGGAAACTGGAATGATGATTCCCTTCCATAATATCATGGTTGGGGTTAAAGAGGAAAAGTTGATCAAATTGAATTTTATAAGGTGGTCAAGTGCCCAATGATTTTATGAAATATTGTCCTCTTTAGGATGATGAATGGATATATCAAGTCCTGCATTGAATTTGGGGATATTAATCACTATATATATAAAGATAAATCCCATGTCTGTGTTATAGTGCTATTAATCAATATTTTTGTGGCCACTAGAATCTCTCTGTCATGGATTAGAAATTAGGATATAATCAAATCCGAATGGTCATATAAGATGAAGTGAAATTACATTTATCATGAACTAGGGAATGTATTGTTATTAGGGGATTCCATTTGTCTTAAAAAACGTTGTACAAACAATTTAATGAGATATGGATCACATCATCAAGCCCATTTCAAGAAATTTGGAGGATTCCCTTGTAGATATCATTTGTGTTAAATCATATCGATTACATGATAATTTTAGTGAAATTTAGAGATTTGTTTTCATGATTTATTTCCACAAACTAAATATAAAATCCTTGATGTTTGAATTAATTTTTACATATGGGATGCATCTTAGGGTTTTTGTTCAATATAGAGTCATTGTGAACAATATTATTAATATCCTGAATATCAATTCGATACGCCTTTATAATTTTTTTTACAAATGAATGATTTTCAATGATGTAATATAATATAAATCATCTCATCTCTAAACTAGTAGGGAAGTATAGTTTTTCCCCAAATTTGAGGAAGAAAGCTGTTTCCTACCAGTGAGATGAGGTGTGTTATTGTGAAAACAATTACATAAATAAATATTTCTTATATTCACTATTTTAATGAGGCATGAATTGGATAAACCCATGATTCTCTATGTTAAAGAATTGATATTGGTCTTTGAGAACCATATCATGCATCAAAACTAATCAATTACACAACCGTAAGAACATGTCTTCCTTTTTTCGTGAAAAAAATTGTGTTACATAGGGGGAAACTCTAGGTCTGATAAATGCCTTTACTCAAAGGTCAAACAACAACACCCTCAAATGTTGCAGCTTAATAGAATCTATCAAGAACTCCATAGAAGATATCAATGTGGTATTTGGGAGCATGTCAATGAAAAAATATGTATTCCTCCATGGTGGTAGTACTAAATAATCATTAGGTAAAATGTCTAAATAGTCAATCATTAACAAATGAATTTAGATATTTGAATTCTACATTGTTCTATGGGATAAAATCTATAACCTATTAGTGATGGGTATATCCTCCTAATCAAAATGCCCACTCACTCAGCTCAGAGATCTCTTTAACACGTAAAGGGAAATCTCATACCGTCCCTCTGTAGGCATCTAAACCATATACGATGGTAGTAAATTGAGCCTTGACCCATAGACAATGGGTAAATTCACAAGATGATGTTATAATGTTCTGTTGTGTTGGACATGTTGTCCCATAAGTAACTCTCTACACAAAGAGATATCTTGCACTTCCTGTAGATTGTTGATATCAAATAATAGCACTTAGTCAGAACCTCTAGATATATTTTTTGGGGTATGGTCCCAATAGGGAGGTCCAAATATCAAATGAGGGATATGGAAATGAAGGAGTGACTCGCACATGTTTATTAAGGAACTGGAGAAATTAGGGAATAAATATAGGTTGTAACAATTATGATCTCATGAGTTTGTGGGACATAGGCATCCATGACCTATAGGTACCTACAACCTCGACTGTCATCTCCTTAAGAAAGGATTACACTACCTAGTGGTGGTGGTGTACATATCTCTTAATGTATCCCTCCACTAGTAGCTGATCATCCAGGAGCCCCAATGGCTCCTCTTCGAGCTCCCCCTCCCTCGGGGCATCCATGTCCACGCAAAGGAGAACTATTTTATAGGTGTTGCCTCTGCCTTGGAGGTCCATAAACTATATTACTGCCCTCCTTGAAAACCTGGGTTGGGAAATCATGTAGCATGTGACCAAGATTATCACATGTATAGGATATGTCATATCGAGGCTGACTTGGTCCCCTATGCAGACCATGCACTCCATTTACAAATTATTGGGAGCAACTATGAGGAGGCATCATATGCTATGATCCTATCGATTTGCGCCAGTTAGGGCTGTAGATGACTGAGCACCATGACACCCACTTCTAGACCAAGATACATGGAGTCCCTAATGTAGGAATTTATCCATCATTAGTACCCTCCCCATCACTCCATCATATAATTTAATTGCAAAGGGGAACCACATAAGGTCAGTGAACCTCACAGCCTACTTAGCAACCAACATACTACCATACCACTGCTCTAGTTTCTTCTAAATCTGATTTAAGTATAAACACAATGGGTTATACTATTCCTAAAATAGTTTCTAGAAGTTAGACTATGAGAGTATCAACTCATCATGACGTTATATGACTAGACTCAACTAGTTCTTTGCTACTCCAAGGAAAAAATTGGCAAACAGACTTTCCTTATGATAAGTTGGGGTCTGCATGAGCTTGAATAATAACATCACCCACTCAAGATAATCCACATTTAATGATGATCTACGTCACTATGGAACCCTAGTTCCCTACGGTTCTAGAAATCACATAGTGCTCTAATAATTCAAGAATCCATAGTCTACTCTACTGGTAAAATATAATACTCGATAGGTGTAAGTACTACAACCCACCTTCCTGGAGAAAATATCTCATGAGATATCCGTTAAACCTAAGCCTCATCATTCATAAAATCATTTCTACAATCATTAATCAATAACATGGATATTTATCTTTGTGCAGGCATATTGAATGTAATAAAGATTTACCATGGTTAGATGGGTATATATTCTTATAGATTTGACTCAAGAAAGTCAATCAAAAGACTAAATCATATATTATGAAAGTACCAATGATCCATACAAACGATTTCTTGATATTTCTTGTAGAAAATTAGGTAATCAAAGTCCTAGTGTATGGATACATGGACCACCTCTCCAAAAAGGATTCTGAGGACTGAAATTAACACTTCAGACACTCTAAAACTATTTCCCTAAGTTCCCAAACAACCCACATAAGGATAAAAAAACCAAAAAAAACATCCTATGGCTGAACCACATATCAAACCACACTATAATGTCCCAAACAATTATGGCCTTCATGGCTAGTGGTATTCAATGATGATATAACCCTAAACTATCCCCCATAGTCTAGGGGCTACTAAAAAACAAGAAGTGAAAACATCAATGAGAATATTTTCGTAATGTCTATATATGAACCCACCCAACTGTATCCATGTAACCGTTCAAGTGCATAAAAAAAGGGCTATAAAATCTAGAGTAAAATCAGGCATGAAAAAACCTCAAGAGAATACATTCAACATATGATATAAAATAAATAAAAAAAGGAAAATAAGAAAAATACATCCACAATCTGAAGTAAAGTCCAAACCTGAAAAAAGCTGAAATGAATAAAAAATGATAGCTTTTAGCTCTTGATCTCCATTCCAAATTATTGTACATGGTCTGTGCACTAAATTAATCCAATGATCCTGTAAAATAAATGATGATATTTCCTTTTTCATCTTAATACATGACACATTTTCAAAAAGACCCTAAAGGGGAGAGTATGTAAATACCCAATAGGATACCCTAAAAATTGAAGAAGTAGAAATAGATGACATGATAGATGTATTCAGCATATCACAAAGAAAGAGGTAAATTAAAATAAACAAACACACTGTCACACTCACACACATAAATATACATATATATAATCTCATAAAAGAAACCTATATGAAAGAGAAATGTGATCTTTATCTCACAACCCAACCTTGGATGATAAGTCTTACAGTAGCACCAATGTTCTGCCATAAATGCCCAATATCTCGCATGTGTATCCAAAAAATTAATGAGGAGGAATTTAACCTCACCACTGCTCCACAGCCAAAGGGGGCACAATATTCAATTGAAATAGGACCCATATCATAGTACGATTATGGGATTCCTATCATAGGATTGATAGAAAAATTTCACCATTGTTATACAATGGGTTCTACTCGATAGGTATAAATAAGGGACCCATGCCCTAGTATTTTTGGGATATTCCACAAAACATATTGGTATATATACCCTAGTTCCATACGTGGTGTCACTATATACATGGAGTACATGGGACCTAGTGCCATAGGTGGTTCCATTTTGTGGGTAGAGGATCCTCTCTTGTATTCCCTATGGGGTTTCCTCTCAAACTAGTGAATATAGTATAGATTCCCCATACCCTAATGCAACACATGGATTTCAAAACCCAACCCCTCTGTGAAGATTCTTTATAATCACTACCATCATTAAGCTACCCATGAATAAGAATCATGATCATAAAATTACATGTCATATCTAAAAATCCATAGTGGATGATAACATCACGTTTTATGTGAAAAAATACTCAGTATATGATGATATAATTCCAAAATATGTGTCCAAATGAATGGCATATGAATGTTATATGTTTATTAGAAATGGGGTACACTACATGTATGGGGTATACACGTCAAGTTTTCCCACCCTAATACATGGAAGTATTCTCACCTTGAAATGTATTAGAGCCCATTTTACCATACATGGAATGTATGGGGACCACACAGCTAGTACCGACCACTTGTGGCCTTCCAGTGTGCTTATGATTATTCTCCAGTTCATTAGGTCATTCCATGTACATAGTCGTGTGCCTATCCATGCCCGGGTATCAATACATTCCCACGTACTGCCAAAATACCAGATGCTTTGTGACCCATGGTTTCCTTTTCATGTGAATGCAAGAACATGTATTCGATATTTGAGGTGGGTCACACATCATGTGGGACCATCCACATAGAAAGTGATCCATAACTCGGCTAAACACCCTAGCCGCAATGGAAAAAAAGGTACACTCCATGTGTTAATTCAAACTAAACAATGTATAATTTTTTATAAAAACTATATAATCATTATTTTGAATTCTGTTAAATCATATATACTATGATTCATTCCCATAGACAACCTATAACTAGTTGAATCTGCCTCTGATCATCAATTCTGGCCCTCTGATAGCTGGAAATTGGGAACTGCTCATTCACTTGAAGCATGCATGCCACCTGTCACTCGATACCATCACATAATTGGATTCTAAACCCAAATAGAAACACATAAAACCAATGATCCATCAAAAAATCATAATCCTTTTAGTTGTTCACCAATCCATCACAAATACGGAGGTTCAATTATGCACGCAATCTCCTTAACAATGTCAAACTGCAACCCCAAAATTTAACTGTGAAGAACATGATGAATGGGGGGATAAATGAACATAAACAAAGGTATAAACATAATGTCCCAAGTTTTCATGGAAAATTTATCACAATAATGGGGTAAACCCGTAGATTTTTCTATAAAATAGAAAATTAAATTGATTGAACAATTTAATTTATTCAAACATGCTCATGTGAAGGGTTAAAATAAAAAATTAAAGAATAACAGAAAAAATCCAAACTCCAAATTTCAATCAATGGTTAAAAATGAAATTGAATATATGTACCTCAATAATGGATCATTATTTGTTGAATAATAAATTCTCTTATGAAAAAGAAGACCCTCTGGGTTTGATACCCATCATTCTTCCTTGATCTGGTCACCTTTCGCTATTCGATGATGATCCGCCAATGAAGAATGTTCATGTCCTCCTCTCATATCTATCAAATGTTATGGGTATATCCCATGTAAAATATTCATAATTTTATATTTATAGAGTATTTTTTGGATAATGGTAATAACTAAATTAATTAAATAAATTACATAACTAATCCATTAAATGTACATTCCACTGATGGCCTTAGAGGATCTTCTTGCACTGATCAACATTATGTTTCACAAAGGTTAAAAACATTACATATTCAATAGTGGGCTCATATTTTTATCTAAGGATCCACTTAGAAGACAACCCAACATTTATGAAAAACTATGTGTGCATGATACTAATATTTTTAATATTTTTACAATGCCAATTCTAGTCTGACCTGGGTATGGAATCTTTTGATGTATCACCACCTTGGAACAAAGTATATCTTTGTATATTTCAAAGTCTTAGAAGAAAAAAACAGGCTAACTATAAGATATAATGGGAGGAAACAAGATTGAAAATAGAAGGAATAGTAATAAAATAGGTATAACTCACCTTAGATAACAACAGATTGCTCCTGATAATTTGGGGATTAATCCTTTTAAAATGGGATTCAATAGATTTGAAAGGATATATTGGGATCCAAGGGGTTGAGAAATTTTTTTTGACGGAGATGGGTTCAAATGGATCTTTATGTATTTATAGACTCTTTGATAAATGGAGGACCATGAAACAACCGGCATGACCACACCATAAAACTAGATATCTTCGGACATACTATGGTGCAGTATGAGGGACCATGTTATCAACTACCTAGTCAATGTAATGTCATACACTACAGGAAAACTGCCTATTAGCGGCGGTTTTTTTTCATATAGCGGCGGTTTACAGAAACTGCCGCTAAACTTGGCATCGACAATCTATTAGCGGTGGTTTTATGCATTTCTTGGTGGTCAAAGAAAAGCGTTGTAGTACCTCATTTAGCGGTGATTTTTGGTAAATTTAGCGGCGGTTTTAAGGGCTATTTAATTAGCGGCGGCAATAATCGCCGCGAAATTTAGGCATGCCAGGCGCCTTCTTAGTGGTGGTTAAAACTGCCATGAATTCCGACGTGATTTAGCGGTGGTTTTAACCGCCGCTAAACAGTCTTCTGATTGCATTTAGCGGTGGTTTAAACCACCGCTAAATGTATAAGTGGTAAAACATTAGCGGTGGTTAAAACCACCGCGAAATGCTGACCCGGGAAAAAATGAATTTATGTTTATACTCCACCACTGCCCTGGAAAACAAACCAAATAACACATACAACATATATATAATAAGGACAAAATTTATGCACCACCTACGCAATATTCATAAACACCCTTTCATTTAATGTTGATGAAAAAGTTGATCCAATTAAATAAGAATACCTAAAGCATACAAAATACCTAAAATTATGGATTTAGAATGAAACACAAGATAACCTAAAATGAAAAAAGAGATTGGGGGTCACATGGATTTATACTTACAGTTTACAGATGATCAAAATTGAAAATATTTGATTCCATAAATGTATCCCAATGTTCGAAATGATAATTGAAATCCAGTTAAGTAACATGAATACTATTTGAATTGGTAATGTCCAGTTTAGTCTCCAAAGTTATTCTTGTATTCTGAAAACTATAATATATATGTAGTGCGAGAAAAAAAAGATATAATCATCTAGGTCTTAATGAAGTCTTCAATTTTAGGTGAAAATGGTGTGTTAATGTGCTGGCCATCAAATAGAATAAACCATATAACCCCATACATTTCATCTAAATAATCCTTTATACACCATGGATTACTCATCAAATAATTGATCCAATATTATCATATGGAACTGTGTTCAACAGAAAATTAATGTAACCCCACTATAGATTAAACGTTACTTTTCCACTCTCACAACCTTATATCTAATTAGCAATGCTCCCATCCCATCCAAACAAACCACGTCACATCACATCAAATCCTTCCCGTATACAAATGGGTTATCACATCACACCACATCCCAACAGCAGTCACCTAGGCCATCACATCACATCACATACCACCAGTAGACACATAGTCCATCACTTCACAATAAATCATACTTGTAGACAAATACACTACCACCTAACATCTCTTCCCACCCACAGACACATATTCTGTCAAATGGCATCCAAACTAGAACAAGAGTCTTAAGGTATCATGAATGTGATGGACATAATCATTGTCCCCTCCTCCTACCATCAATTACCCCACAATATATCACATAGAAACACATAACTTATCACTCATAGAAATTGGGTCTAATAGATCAATTCCCACCGGAAGGCACCATGGACATGACATCGTTTCTATGAATTCTCCAACACCAACATGTGTCACTAATTCTGAATGAAGTGAGAGGATATGTGTGAACCCATGCCTAAATTTCACTACCATCATATGTATTAGTGAAAATACCTAAAACTCTAAACCTTTGAGTAGTGGTAATTTTATATAAATTTTGCTTGGTGTATAAAATAATAGAAACATTCATGGTATATAGATATCTCAAAATACCAAACCTATGTGTCCCCATAAACTACACTTGAGCTTATTAGATCACCACACCATTACACAAATCAATAATCACAACCAATTAAATCACTATTTGAATCACCCAAGACAATCACAACACTATCAACACAACATTCCACTTTCCACATACATGTTTCACAACCTTTATTTTTTATCCATTAAAATTCACATAACACTTTACATTTTCATTTTATTAATTTATAACATATCTATTTCCAATAAATATTTTTTATTACTAACCTAGATCATTTACATTATCAACATAGTTCATCTCATGGATAACCGAGAAAATGACATATCCACTCCATGCTACAACTAATTCAACTCACAAAACTATCACCACAACACCACACATCCACCATTGTTTCCACACCACATTTCCCAACCCATATCACAAAATCAAATACTCCTTAAAACCATCATGAAACTCTATCTCCACATACCAAATCAACGAATCTACTACAAAAACATTATTCTAAAACCACTACACCACATCCATGACCCCATAACCATGTACCAAAACCTCTTCATAGCACATTTCACTACTACCAAAATCACATACATGAAAATCGACCAAAGAATCAAATCCCCTTGTAATACACAACCAATCTGGTCAATAACACCACCATACAACTTCTTAAACCATATAGTGAAACACAATAAGATGAATTATCCACAACATCACAGATAATGACTTCAATGAATATTCATGGGAATTATCACATATCATTTTTACTAATCGTGGTTATCCCCACACAAAAACCTTAGTAGAGTAAGAAATTAATACGGAACTAGGGGGGACCTTGTGGTATGGTAGGAATTGAAATATACAAAACCCTTAGTAGAGTAAGAAATTAATATGGAATGTTTTTATGAAAATATGGTTTCTAATGGGTATACATTCTATGGGGACCAGGGTTCCCAAACAAAATTATCCACTTATATTAATTGAAAATATATGATTCCATAAAGGATTAAAGTGTATGGATCAAAATGTGCCAAGGGAGAGAGGGGAGGGATCACTACTAGTCGTTTGTCCTATAAGGATGAGGAACGAGGATTAAATGGGTTGATGTTCAGTTAGAATAAGAACCTTTAAAAAATTATTGTTATAAAATACTTTATATTGATGATTGACATTATGGTTCCAGGAAATAAGGTCTCTCCAGTCTACCACATAAGAAGACATTTGAGAAATAGAGGACATAATTAAAGATAATAGAGAATATATTAGAAGATATGTAACCATTAAGAGAGAATCAGTTGTGCTAATCAAACAAAATAAGTGCATAACATGGAAAACATTATGTGGACCACATGATCCATTCTAGGTCACGAAAATCACATAACCCATAAATCATCATTTGATCACATCAACAATACTACTCATGGTTTGATGATGCATCGTCACCCTCTCCACCTCCATCTCCTGCTGCCACCTGTAAGAACATTATATTGAAAATTTAATATTATTGCATATTTATAATTAAACTTAAAACCAATAAAAGTTTTCAAACTAAATGATTGTGATTTTTTGTGATTTACCTACTCACCACCACTCGGTGCACTACCACTGGGGGCATTTCTGCTCATCTGCTGAAATAAATCAGTCAACGCTTTCTGCATAGTGGATATCTGAGCCCCTTGGTCTTAAACTGTGGCTCGTAGAGAAGAAATCTCCCTCTGAGAATATTCAGGTGTGGGCTGACCATAACCAGGAGTAGATGTGGCTGGAATCCCTGATGGCATGCTAAAGACCTCAGATGGTACGGGTCCCAAACCCATCCCGCGCACTCTACCAGGATGCTCCTTCCCAAGGACTTGAGAAACCGGGTCATCCTGGGAGACTGAGTAGGACTGCCCTGGACTGGAATCCCATAGTTCTTTAATTTTTACCTATAAATCAAATATAAATACATATTAACACAGTAAAAACTGATAATAAGTTAAAAATTTGACTTCATACCCCAACTTCTTTGGTAGGCTCATTAACAAAAGAGCCATCTGATTTTCTGTGAACATCCAACCACAGTTCAGTCGGGGAGGCTTCGTGCCCAAAATTCTGTGACTGCATTAAGCAAAGATAAATCAAAAATTCAATATATTAAATAGATAATATTGTATTATAAATATTTAAACTATTTAAAATATTACCAATGACATTCGGCTTCTAGAAAAGATTTTTGAGCCCGCTGTGCGAGTGATGACTTGCTTCGCCCTGTTTGATGCATTCTGTCGTGAAAGATCCTGAAATAAATAAAATGAAATTTAACAGTAATGTATCCAATGTCTTATCCTCTTAATATACATGTATTAATGTAAAATGAGGATAATATAATAATATATATTTCAATACCATCCTCTTCTCATCACGATGTCTGTCAACAAAAACATTCCACTACTCTTTTGGTACCCCACTGGGTCGCTTGTCATACATTTGTTCCAAGGTCAACGAAGTATCGCTGACATCACACCACAATCTCCATTTGAAATATTTCCATTTTTTATCGAGATTTTTCAAAGTCCACTTTCGAGCTATCACATCAGAAACTATGAAGTGGAAGAACATCTGTATACAGAAATTCATTTTGAACATATTAGTAACATGACATTCAATTAAACCATAATGTAATAAAATTACCTTTATTTGAGAATCGAAAAATTCATTTGTCCAGTTTGGAGGCATATGTCTCCAATCATCATATGAAATGGGACGGGAAATGGGCTCCGCTGCCAACTGGCCTATAATCTGGGCAAGTAACCCCGCAGCATCATCCGTAGGGACCCCATAAGAATTAAATGGCACGACTATCTTTTTTCCATTAAAGTTCCAAACATCTGATCTTTTTAAGTGTTTCTCCACGGTTTTATTTTTTTTATATTCAATGAGAAAAGAATTAGTATAAACAAAATGCAATAAATTTATTTAATTTAAATTTATACCTATGACTGTGACCCTCAAGTGTGTCCAGGATAAACTAGAAGGGGTCTGTCGCCGCCCAACTGATGAGGCACCTGTAGGGGGAGTTGACGACTCAGCCTCTAATGGGAGGCTCTCTGATGGTGTGAGAGATGGTTCAGGGGGAGATGGTGCGGGGGTGTAGGTAGTTGGGGCCTCAGATGTCGTGGGGAGTGACCCAGATGGATCGGCATCCGTCGCAGAACTAGAAGAAATAGTATACCGCTTCCTCCTTGGCATTCCTGTCATTTAATCAAATAAAATTAAGTTCAGAATATATATTTCAAAAAAATTATGCAGAAAAAAAATTAAAAATGATAATAGATTCCCAGTACTAACAAACCAAATATATATAACAATGATAATGAATGACTGTAAAAATGAAACAAGTGGTTGCGGCATGAATGAATAATTGTACATACAATCATTTTCCCCTTCAATAATGTCGATTCCCTGATCCATTGCTTCATCCACTTCATTCATCCTTTCAAGACTATTATTTTCAATATCATGATGGAAAAATAATTATGCTTCCTATTATTGATGACATTCAACTTCAGAGGTCAAATCTTCCACTTTATCACCCATATCATACAAATCTCTTTGTATTACGTGAGTAACTACACTCCGCCCTTCATCCACAACATCATTCACATAATATACCATTATTGCTTGCGATGCTAAGATATATGGATCATGCATTTCACGATCACCAACATCCATCAAGTGAGAGAAGTTCACAGAAGTAAATTGCAATGAATATCTTTTAGCACCTCTGATAATATCGACCCATTTTCATTTGAATAAAACAACAGAAAAATGTCCATGGTAGTTTAATTAAATAATATCATGCATCTTTCCATAGTATCCCACTTCAGCAAATGTAAATATACCACTATTTTGTGTTTTCAAACCCACTTCTCGATCAACTGTACGAAATCTAAAGCCATTCCCATTATAAGCGTCGAACATTCTAACTTGCTTTATAGGACCTCTAGCAAGAAACTTCAAATATTCTTGACAAGTCTGCTCGAGTATCAGTATTAATGATCTGAAAAAAGAAATATAATTTAATATATTTTCAAATTGTATGTGTCAAACTAATATTCTTATTTATTGCAATATTTATGAACATACACGTCGTGCAAACCATTCTACAAGATCTTTATTCACAGCTTTGGTTATATCTTTCTCATTCCGTGTTCGGCCTCTCATTCATCTCTTTGTTTGTATCATCAACTCTTCAATAAATGGATCTGCAATTTCACTATTCAGCAGCACATATCTATGTGCCTGTAATAATTCCAATTCTGTCAGTGTCACATTTGAGCTCCTCCCAACCGATCGGCCAATAGAAGGAAATATTTTTTATTTTTGATGCATTTGAGATTGAGTTGATGTGTCCTCAACACATCCAACTCGATTAAATCTTTTCTCAATATCATCTAAATACCTGGAACAAACGGTAGGACATTTCTCGGCCAAATAGCCTTCAACAATAGAGCCTTCTGGTTGAGCTTTATTTCTCACGTATGATTTGAAATTCCCAAGATATCTGTGAAATAAAATAATAATATTATGCATTTATTTAAATGTCAAAATTTTTTTACTTAACTGGAAAACATATAAATAAAATACCTCTCAATTGGATACATCCATCGATAATGAACGGGGCCTCCTAATTTAACTTCTTCAACCAAATGCACAGTTAAATACATCATGATAGTAAAAAACGATGGAGGAAAGATCATCTCTATTGTAAAAAGAGTCAATACAAACCTCTCCTGGATGTTGTCAAGATGAAATGGATGTACAACTTTCTCACATAATTTCCGGAAAAATGTGCATAATTGGAGTACAACAGCAGTAACTTTTTCAGGTAATAATGTACGCAATGCCAATGGTAGTAACTGCTGTAACAAAATATGTGAATCGTGTCTTTTCAATCCATGTATCTTACGATTATTCAAGTCAACACACCTCGAGATGTTACTCTAATACCCATCAGATACCTTTACATTCTTTAAAATTCGAAGGAACGTATCTTTATCCCTATTTTTCATTGTGAAAATGGTCGGAGCATACTTTTCATTCTCATCTGGCCAGAGATCGCGTTTTATGTTCATTACTCATAAGTCTTTGCAAGCATTAAGATGATCCTTCGACTTTCCATGCTCATTAATTAATGTGAAAATCAAATTATCATAAAAATTCTTCTCAATATGCATCACATCAAGATTTTGGCGCAACAAATTAAATTCCCAATACGAAAGTTTAAAGAATATACTTTTTTTCTTCCATTATTGCGTTCTGATTTCACTTGACGATGCACTTCAGACCCGTTTTCCGCTATCATTCAAATGATGAACCTTCCCATATTCTGTTTCAACATTTTCAAGCTGTGTCAATATTTTAGAACCAGTTAAAAACTTTGGAGGTGTTCTACGATCAATGAATCCATTAAATTTTGATTTGTTCATCCGAAATCTATGAGATACATCGAGAAATCTTCGATGGCATAAGAAGCACCATTTTCTACTGTGAGGTAGCCGTTTGGGATCATAATCTAAGTTACAAACGGGACAAGCCAAACCCGTATAAGTGTTCGAACCAGATAAATTCCCAAGCCCAGGGAAGTCACTAATGGTCCACAGTAAAGCAGCATGCATTTTGAACATTGTTTTAGAACAAACATCAAATGTCTCAACACTGTTACTCCATAACTCCTGCAATTCTTCCATCAAAGGCTACAAGTATACATCAATATCATTTTGAGGCATTTGTTTTCCAGGAATAATCATTGAAATGATAAAAGATGATTGTTTCATACACATCCACGGATGCAGATTATAAGGGGTCAAAACAACTGGCCAAATGCTATAACTTGTACTCAAAGTCCCAAATGGGTTGAATCCATCGGCAGCCAATCCCAATCAAACATTCCTAGGATCAGCTAAGAAATCTGGATGTAATGAATCAAATGTCTTCTATGATTGGGAATCTTGTGGATGTCTCATTAACCCATCATTGTTATTATATACAGAATGCCACTTCATGTGTTGGGAGGTTTTTGATGACATGAATAATCATTGAAATCGCGGCTTCAAAGGAATGTAACGAAAAACCTTTGCAAGTGTGTTCATTTTATTCTTCTTCATGAAATTATATTAAGTCATACTTCCAACATCACCCTTTGACTTCCATCTAGAAGAAGAATATTTCTTGCAATTCTGTCTACTTGAATCCTCTCCCCAATAAAGCATACAATCATTGGGACACACATGTATTTTTATATAATTCAGACCAAGCTTGTTAACAACTTTTTTCATATCCTAAAAATATTCTGGTATTTTTGCTTCAGGAAATGCATCACAAATCAATTCCAATATCATGGACATTGCCTTATTTGTAATTCCACATAGACATTTGATATGGTACAACTTCAGCAGAAATGAAAGCTTTGAATATTTCAAACACCCACTATACAACTCTTGATTTCCATCGTTAACTAAATCATGAAACAAATTTTTATCAGTGAAGTTTTCCATTACATTTGGCTCTGCAGAATCAAGAGGAGGATCCAATGATATGTTCCAATCTTGATCTACTTGTGTTACAGTCTCAAAAACATCACTTGTCACGTTGCAATTTGTAGCACCCGCTTCTGGTTGTTCTGATATGTTTTGATGCAGATAGTGGTGTCTTGCAGTGCCGAATGCATCATTTATGAGGTTTTTCATTTCATTTTCCATTGTCGACGAACTTGGGACCTCATTCTATGGATTAACATCAGTGCTCAATCGTTCGGTATTGTTCGATTCTCCATTCCAATTCCAACACAAATATTGACCAGGGAATTGCTTCAGTATTAAATTTTCATAAACTTCATCTCTCTTCAAACATGTTCTAAATTTACATTTAGGACATGGACATCTTATTCTCCCTTCAACGGATCGATTAGAAATCGCAAAATCTAAAAACTCATTCAAACCCTTAACATACTGAGCTGTGTTGCTCGGTAATGTGATCCAGCTTTTATCCATGTATATCACAATGTGCCTACAAAAAATATATGATATTGTAAGATTGCAGAATCATAATATAATAAAGATGACAAATT
The DNA here is from genome assembly GCA_963277665.1 of Viscum album. Classification (NCBI taxonomy): domain Eukaryota; kingdom Viridiplantae; phylum Streptophyta; class Magnoliopsida; order Santalales; family Viscaceae; genus Viscum; species Viscum album. The sequence continues at coordinate 307,527,961 of OY728153.1, read as the reverse complement.
GATCATAAAGTATGCATAATATAATAAAGATGATTCATTGATCACATTTACCACTTACTTAGCATGCCCAGAAAAACCAAACAAGTTTGTTCCTTAGGAGACAGCGTGAACACCTCATTGAGGAGCAGTAAGAATATTGGGATACACAATTATCATAACACTGTCAATCACACATTTATGTTGCCTCAAACAATTTCTATCCCCACTACATTAATGAGATACATTGGTACACTCAGATTACTTCCACACCCTCACAAAAAATACTACAACATTCCTGAACATCTCATGTACTCACATGCTTGATCATCTCAATTAAATGTTTTATTTTATTTTCCATATCTAGAAATGGGATACCAGTCAGTATTTATAACATCCATCCAAAATCACTAGTATAGAATACCAATGCATGGGTTACCATTTCTAGAGTTTCCCCTCATTGGATTATGTTTAATAATCATTAACTTCAATTATCAATATTATAGATCAATAAAAATAATATGGAATTTTTTTTTACCATATTTAGTTTCATAATTTGAACAATGTTGTTGATACTTGTTTATAAGCCAATGAATATTCTTCTCACTAGATCCAACACAGTGATAAAACATTTTGATAATTCCCCCACATAATTTCAATGTTTTTTCATCTATTAACCATTTATTTAGTAAGATACCTAAAACGGTGAAGTCAAATATTTTTTGTACTTTCATCTTTAACCAGCTTTTTCTACATAATTCAAAAGTATTTAACACTGTATAACTAGGTTACACATCGTGTAACTATTACTAGATACAATTCATGATTCAAAAGTCTTTCACATACAACATTCTAGTCTACGTTAAGGGTAATTACTTAGAGGAATCTGAAAGGCCATGCGTCTTTCATTGACGGTGGGTGTCAACACTTGGGGTGTCCAGTAGATGTTGTGCTACCGCAAAGGGTGGGTCCTCTTACTCAGACTTTAATTTAGTTTATCACTCCCTAACTGTAAAAATATCATCTATATTCAAAGTGACTATGCACAGAGGAACATTATTGACGTCATTGGCCAGATTTGGCTATCATAGGATTGGATTGAAGTGGAGAGAAACATAATTCCCTACGATGCAAATCTGTACTTGTGGGGACAGTTACTTAATAATTATATGGATTAGAAAAATGTTATGAATACATCATTGTAGATGGTACTAGTGGTATCTTGTTGATGTGGGTGGATACGACACGAGAAGCCCTGCTAAATAAACCATGTAACGTTATTGGAAAATGTCATCCCAATGCTCTTGGAGATTATATAATTCAAAATAAGGTTCAAGAGGCAGAAATGTGTCTCCCAAATGGTTTGAAAAAAAAACCCTATCATGATTGAGTGACCCCATAATTATGATGTTGGAAGTAGTGATCATCCTTAATATATCAGAAACCTAATCAGTGGTTATAGTTTCATATCATATTCTCCACTCAGAAGTGCAGTTTAACTCTTCATTTCCACATTCTTATACTTTGGGTGGCTCATGAACTTGAAAAAATGGTTATGTATACCATTGTGGTAGTGGAATATCTGGTGGGGATAATGTTTCATGAGATGATAGTCCACAACCTACTAGATTGTATCTCAAAGATGGTACATACTAATTCACCATTTCCTTATAGGACAGAGTATATTTTACATATTCATGTTAAAGGGAAGAGGCTGTCAGTTGAGAATCTTGTGAGGGATATCCAACAATCATACCCAAAACAATAATTTCAATCAAGGCATTTATCATTTGTTTGAATATGATTTTACATCCAAAAATAATCCTAGTAGTCTTGGATATATAAATATTTCAATTATAATTTTGTTCTATGGGATTATACGGCTTTATAAAGACCCTTGATATATAATATTCCTTCAACAGTATGCAATGAAATTTTCCATGACCATTTCAAATAATTAATATTATTTTCATTTATGTCCAAAAAGAATTTAAATAAAATATTTTGAATAAAATTTTGTTCTTTCTTTGGATCATAGTTCATCAATGAAGATTAATGGAAACTATAGTTAACACATTGAGATTCAAGCTAATATTTCCCTCATATGAATGTTATAGAGTTTCTTATTTTGGTATTATTAATAAAATTTCATCAGTTATTTAATTGAAATTATTAATTTGAAAATATTCATAAATAAGAGGTATACTGAGATATGTGAGTGGATAATCTATTATCTTTAAATCAATTATTCCTTCAATAGGAGTAACATGACTTTGAGAGACATTCATGGAATCTATGATGTTGATTTAAAATTCATTATCCCTTTTCCTGTATCTGAAATATAATTATAATCTAATTTTTTGAAATAGTCAATATATATTTTATATTAAATTAAAATATGAACATATCACCATTGAATAGGAGATGTGATACTCAAGGATATTCAAAAATTCCTTTAAACCATTACATTCTACCTCCCTAGTTTATGAAATTTGGAATCCTATAAATTTCAGTCATATAAATAATTAAAAAGGAATATGATAATAGGTATACCTATATAATTTTCCTATAAAATCCAATTGGGAACCATTGTAAAGACTAGGGAAGAAATTCTTAGCAAACAGTTTTAGTTGAATCTCAAAATGTTAAAAAAACACAAATTTACATTCCAGGAACTTATTAAAAATGATAAATATGGTTCTAAAAATCCCAAATCTGGTGAGAAACAAATGAAACATTTAACTAAAAAACCAGTATGTAAACTATAATCGGATAATACCATTTTCATAAAACAAGGCCTAAACCACCGATTTTTCAAACCCAATGAATTAACCAAATGGTGAACAATAATAATTAACACATAGAAAAAAGTATAACAAAAAGAAATAGATGAAAGTAATATTATAATTCCAAGCACAATAGGACCGACATTATGTGTGCGATATTTCACAAAACAAAGTCAAATATCATAAAACAAGATTAGACCAACATTTTCGAATGAAATTAATTATATACAAAGATTGAAATTATATTATATAAATAAAATTTAGTGATAAAAAAACATATTTAATGATTTTAAAATTAAAAATGTAAATTTCATGGGAATCCTACCATAAATCTAGGGCGTGATAAAAAATAAAACTTGTAGATCACACCGTATGGGTTATAATTCCCCTATCCTACCAAAAATTATCATTAACAATAAAAAAACAAACTAATTGAAGGGAAAAAAGAATAATGAAAATGGGTTTACTGGGGAGAGTTGTGCTGCTTGATCGAGTAGGAGGTCGCGGGTTGCCGGAGGTCGAGGGTCACCGGAGGTCGCGGGTCGTCGTAGGTCGTGGGTCGCCGGAGGTCGAGGGTCGCTGGAGGTGTGCGGGTCGCCGGGGGGTTAGAGGAAGAAGGGAGGGAGCGAGGGTTTGGGGGAAAATCGGGGTGGGGGAATAAGGGTCGGGATTGTGAAATGATTTTCGATTTTAGTAGTGGTTTATTAAAAACCGCCGTGAAACCTTTCGGCGAAAATGTTTCGCGGCGGTTTTGTGAACCGCCTCCACAAAACCGCCGCTAAACATGGTTTTTTTATGAACATGGAACCATACATGGAATAGATAATATGTACATGGGAAGGGGATATGGTGTATCATTAACCACCACACCATAGAACCCAACAACCCTAAGTGGAGACTATGTCATACATAGAATTCATTCCGCAGGGGTGCTAGAATAGGAAGAACCAACCAAAACCACCCCTCAAACCCCAAATCCATTAATAAAACCTCCATATCATATTCAATTGAACATTGAATAAGTCCCACACTTTATCTTAATTCTCTATAGTATTCATTGCAGAAGTGATAGTATCTCAGAATTTCCCTCCTCGACCCCCCAATGCCACAAAAAAACTCCCACACTGTAAAGGACCAATCTTCTCATATATAAATATTAGTTATTAAAATATGAATATTCATTACATAACATAATGATCCATGTTGTAATAATTTCAGTTTAGTTCCATTGGAAACATGTACACATAAAAAACTACTCCATAAGTGAGAAATTTCATCTCTCACTAAGATATTCACAATTACACACTTTTGATAAATATCATACATCATACATTATTCATATTTAGGAAAACGAAACATGGGAAAAGGTGAGATCTGATTCACAGTTTGGGTAAATAGGGGATATGTTAATATATCACGACAATATGGGTATGGGAACATAATAATAACATTTTAAACCACGCGCTGCATAAAATAAGACATAAACATGATTCATCGAATAAATCTTGTCTGTTTATAAGACTTTAAAAATAAGGATATCAAATAACCTGAGCCATGAGAGAATAACATTAAGACAAGAAATGGAATTGTGGAATACAGAAAAGCATAGAAAATTATTTTCATAGTATTATTGAATCATTTTTAAGGCTATCATAGTGGAATGGGTTCATTACCTAAGACATCATAATTGTCAAGGTTCACTCCCAAGACTATCATAGTGTAAAATTTACATTACTGAACTGGTTTCACTCTCCATTCCAGAACTATTTATATCTTGTTATTTCAATCATCACCCAATGTATTAGAGGGTGATATAGGTCTATCCCATAATAGTTATAACATAAGAACCATACTTGGTTATAAAATAACCACCATCCTATGTTATAGAACAACCGTAGTTACATAATTAAAATCATCTATATGTGTGAAATAAATATCATAAAATATTAATCTTATCAGAACCCGTGAAATGAAATGGGTTTCATAAATATTTCATAATAACATAACCCAAAGAAAAGAATTATTTTTCACAATAATTTCACAATTATCATTAAAGTATAACCTATGGTAAAATAATTGATTATCATGAGAATTTTATCATGGAATTACACATAGAAGAGAAAAAGGTTTCATAGACATCATGTCATCATAAACAAAATCCATATAGAAAAATAATAATAATAGTATCATGGGACCCTATTAGTCGTAAATCACATATAACATCAATGGATTTTATCTTATATAGAAAATGATTTTCAAAATCACTGGGAACTTTTCCTATGGAAAATATACTTTCTACTTTGATGAACACTTTTTTAAAACAGAAAACATTTTTAAGATAATTTTCACTAAAAACAACCATGGAAACTTATAAAGAAATCTTCATAGAAAATAATGGTCTAGATAATTTGAAATTACTTCATTTATTATATGCTAAAATAAACATTCCTTTCACAATTTTGATAAAATCCAAACATGCATTTTTTTAAAATGACATGAATATTCCATTTAACATTTAAAAAAATACAAAAAGGTAAAATTTAATTTAAATACTAATTGATAAATAATAAAAGTTTTCCAAAATCTTTTTTTTGAAATGATAGATATGAAATAAAAAAGGGGTTTTGAATAATTAAAGAAATATAATTGGTTTAATTTTGTAACTATATTTTAAGATCATGAGTTTATAAAGAGATAAAAATGATGGGAAAACATGTAATATCATTATATAATCTTATTTTATTAAAATTCATTATGTTTTTGAAAGTTATATCATAATACTTTATCATTGGAATAATAATCATAAACAATCCTAGTAACTGATGATATAGTCACATAATACTCTTTTCACCTTAGTAAATTTGAATCATAAGACCGATGGAAGAATGACATTAAATAAAATTTCTAATATCATAATAATAAAGAAATTTATAATATTACACGGTAAATTGTCATTGTATACACCTCATAAAATAAGATATGTGCATAAAATAACATATAACCCAAAGAAAACAAGTTGAGACTAAAGTCATTTCCCATTGTTATAAATTTATAAATTTAAACCCCATTAATGAGATATCCAAAAATGGATAGGAAAATATAAATAAAGTTAAGGAGAATGATCATAAAAAAAATTCATGGGTATTATATAAATCATATAAATTAAGTAAGTGGTCAATATTACTTGTCTCTCATAGATGTAAAAAGTGAGATGAAAATCCATTACCTTATGTATCAACTTCATTCATACACATTAAAAACGATATAATAAATACTATTGTACTAAACATATATTATATAAGATTCAATATATATATTTCATATAATATATTATTCTTTTGTAACCTTTTATTAACCGTTTATGTAAAATCTTTACTAAAATCACATTTTAGGTAATAACTACTTTGTTTTTGTGTCTGTATGTTCTTTTTATTTTCAATCCTATTATATTGATCATGATTTTATAATATCCAAAATTTTAAAAATCATATAAATATAATATATCTTCATTATATTTTTAATTATATTAATCCCTAAAATATAGGGATTAAAAATGAAATACACTGTTCAAGGAGATGATTGGTTGTACAGACACATGATCATTGTTTTAATTTTCACAAAGAATGAAATCAAATAATGTTAAATAATATATTAAAATTATATAATATCATTTATTCTGTATATTTTGAATCTATTCGTTAAATTAACTGTAGTTACCATCCAGGAAAAAAATTAGTGAAAAACCCACATTGCATTGTGATATAGTAGTTTGTTGTATACCCGAATGACATTATCATATCTCTCACAGAATGGAATGTCAGAATGTATATGTGATATCATAATAAAAGAAGTATGATTATGTTATTGAATTAATATATATTATTTAAACAAATATTTATTACCATCCATGTAAAATATAAAATAAAAACACATCACTTTGGTTTCTGAGGCAGTAGTCATCCATACACACGAGCGACATTATTATTTTACAATGGGTAGAAAGGTAAGAGTTTATATGTGGAATTAAAATTAAAAAATGTATTATAATATAATAAATATAATATATAAACATTAAATACGTAATTATATCCATTACTGAGAGGTGGTGATAGAAAACGAGGATGGCTCTTCAATCACTCGGATCCCCTCTCCCTTATCTTCTTCCCTCTTAGGGTTTCTGAAGAACTCCCTAGTGGCGATGAATATTTATTCTTCTCCTCCATGGTGGTTCCTTCTTCTCATGGTTTTCTCTCTCTCTCTCTCTCTCTCTATTTTGGTTCTCGATGTTGTTGAGTTTGTTCTCCATTTCTTTTTGTATTACCGTCAAAGGATGCTTCCTGTGGAAACCCTCAACTGCTCAATCCTTGCTCCAGCCCCAGGTTCCTCTAAGCCTTTCCTTGTTGGATCAGGATAATTAGTAAAGATGTGGCTTTGAGTTATGAGGATTTTCAGTCGATGAGTTTCCTAGCGCTACCAGATTCTTCTTGTTTTTTGTCAAATATGTTACTGGGTTTTTACATCTTCATTGATGCTTGTGATTCAGAGTCCATAGTTGCTCAATTATCTACTATGGCCTCACATTCCCCCTCACCTTTCCATGTCGAAACAGAAGTGATGGTGCATTAAGGCTTTGGGATGTGAGTGTCGGTGGCTTTTGGTGCTGTAGGCACGGCTTTAATCAGCGTTTGATGCTCGTTTGGTGATGTTTGTGTTTTTTGTTTTGGTGTTTTTTTTTTCTGGTGCGGTAATGTTTTCTAGATGACAGAAAAGGTTTATGGTGGGTTTATGGTCTTTAACGGCCTCTGGTAGTTCCAGTCTCTTCCTTGTCTTCGCTTTCCTACTCTGTTCTCTGCTCTGGATCCAGATTCCACTTTTCTCTCTGAGGTGGAGATGTGTGGTTTCCTTCAAGGGTTTTTGGGCTCTGAGAATGGATGGGAAACATCGAGAGGAGAGCAGTGAAAATGTTTCGACTGTTGATGACATGGTTGTGTTCAGCTCCGGCGAGACGGTGAAGCTGGTTGGCGTTGATGCGATTGAAGTCGGCGAGGCGATGATGGCGGTGAGGTGTTCGATGGAGGTGAGGTGTTTGAAGGTTGTTTTCTCTAGAGGAGGGTGATGGTTGACGGGTCTGATATCTTGGGGGGGTGCGACTCAAGGGTCGAGGTGATGAATGGTGGGTTCTTTGGTTTTTTGAATTTTGAATTTTGAACAGTGGTCTTTGAAAGTGTTTGTTGTGGTCTCTCTGTGGGTGTCGAATATGTGGGATCATTTGGTTGTATTCGGGTTCACACTGTATGTTAATAGTTTCATTTGAAAATACCAAAATATGTATTGTGGTGGTGGGGATAGAAAACAAATAACATAGGTTCGTGAGGTGGTAGTCCATCATATAAATGATTGATGAATTTGTATCCATTTTTTATGAAAGTTGCGTTGGTTTTAAAGAATTAAATTGACATATATTCATATAAATATATTTTATATTCTATAGATATTATATAATAATGGTTTAATAATAATTTTAGGGGGTGGGGGACAAAATAAAATAAAATGATCTGGTATGTGAGTTACCACTTCTTCGGAAAACTTATTTTTGTTTACAGAAAAAGACATACCATGTAGTATTTTTGACACAAATAAGGCATATTAGATGATATTAATTAATTATGTATGTTATTTGGGTATGTACATTTTAAAAAACTGTTTATATGTATTATTTTTTGATGAGATGTGGTTTCCTTATATAAGTGAGGTGAGTGGCACACTAGTAATTGTTGAAAAGAAAAAGTTGTAACTTTTTTGTTCAGATTCCTAAAGGCTCAAAAATGGATTAATATCGAACTTTAGAGGTTATAAGGTCTATAAAGTTCCATAAATTGCTGTTTGAAAAATTTATAGATCAATTTACTCCTTAGATTTTTTAGTTTAACTCTCCACTAAACTTATTTTCACCTTAATTGCGGTAATTAATATTTACTACTAATCCTATTAATAATTGAAAAAAATTAAGTTGATATTATTAGATAATATAAATTATTTTCATTCCAAACAAGGAATCATTCTTTTAAAATTCTATTCACAGAAGTGAAAAAACATAATTTAAAATTAATTCTGGAAACACAACAAAAAAACAATTTTCCAATGAGAAAATATTCTAAAGTATAAAAAGTTGTTTTTATAAATATTTAATATTAAATTAATTAAAATGGAATAAATTGTAATAATGGTTATATATTTGAACATATTATACTTTTAAAACCATATTATATCAATTTTTATGTTTTTAAAATCATTAAAATAAATGAAAATTCTCAACAACAATAGGTATTTTTCACTATTCATTAAAAAACATATCTTTACAAATTTTTTTACAAAAATTTATCTAAGAATGTTTTGAAATGAATATTTGAGAAAAAAATCATTTTATCCAATACTTTTTATAAAATTATAAAAATTAATTTTAAAAATATGTGCTCAAAATACAAAAAAAAACTTTTTTTAGAGAAAAATCAGTTTTTATGTCTAAAATTTGATTTATTCATATATAATATCGAGAAAAAAAATAATATGAATTTTAAAAAAAATTATTGAACATATATAATATATAAATTTCTTTACAATCATTCACTAGATGTTATTTTTTTAGTTTAGTGAGGTAAAACATGTTTTTGGGCATGAAAATATTTTTTTAGAAAAACATTCCGTTCGTTTTAAAATAGTTTTTTTTCATTTCTATTTAACTGATAAGAAAATAATACATTTTATATATGTGTGTAAACTATATATTTTCATAATTTAGTTGATCTTTTTTATAACCCACTATTCCAACGACTAGGTGATTGTTATTATATTACATAATAATATTTAATTAGTATGTCACATTTTGTTCGAACATAGTGTTGAATGTAAATGAAGCTAAAACCAGTGTTTCATGTAACCCAAGTTATTATAAGTGTTTTAAACACAAAATATTGAAAATAATATATTTTTTCAAAAGAATATTCCACCAAATCTCATGGTGTAACATTTTACCCACTTTAAATTGAATTTCACCCAAAAAATCATCCTATTTATAAAAAAAATGAGATATTTCTACCTCATTACACCCGTATGTTCTACCATAAATTTCTTAAGCTAGAGGTTCCACCAAAAAACAATTACCATCATAGTGGTATTATTTCATAGCACTTTCTTTATTATATTGAGAATCACAGCCAATTATTCTTTTTGAGAAAGATCATGCTCTAGCAGTATCACATTTGAGTTTAGTACATGTGAAGGATCAAGAATATAGATCCTAAGTAGGGATAAAATGAATACCAAAAAAAATATGATATTGGTTCGGTGGAAGTTCTAAATAATTATATACTATCCCGACATGATCGATTATGTTAAAGGGACCGATCTAAATAGGGTTTAGTTTTCCCTTATTTATTCCATTAAGAAATTTTTAGAAACACCTTCTCACCAATATAAAATTATATAAAACATCTATGAATTTATATATAACCATTTAATCTAATATTTACTACCTTATGTGTCACTAAATGGTTCTATCTTACTATAAAATATCATCATCTTGCTCATGTCCCAATAGATTTATTTTTTTATAACTTCATTATAGCACATCAGAGTTCTGCACAAAAATATATCTCTTTATCATGTCTCACTAGAAATAATAGTTCATGTAAGATAGTGGTAGGAGTAATATCATTGTCTCTTTTTAGTTGTGGGTTGAATCCATGCAGCCTTGTTTGATGCAATAGGTTTTCACTCAGACTGCATATTTTCCATATCTATATTAGTATAAGTGTTCAGAATATTCAATAACAAATAATTACCTTAACATTAAAGATAAGATAAAACCTAAAGGTTTCAATACCTTTAAAAACATTCCAATGAATATTTATTCCTCCTTAAATAAAAATGGTTGTATTTCCATAAATTTATCTCAAATATCCATAACCGTGATAAACTTTCGTCCAATAAACCCTCAAAATTGGTGTAAAATGATTTCATCATATAATCAAATGTAAAATCATAGTCAGATGATGGTATAAATAACTCTTATGTTAATATAATATGAAGACATATATGTTTCGAAAATTGACACAATCTTTATATGTTTCCTAATTATTATAACAGAAATAACATTATTGAATTGCTTATATAACATAATTCATGAATTTTGATATATACACAATTAAATCCTTTCACTTTATTACAGGTAATACAAAATTTATTTTTGTGGTCTATGGGATACCCCTTAGATTAAGACATTGACTCGTATAATTCCCAAGTTCCCCACATATGAGACATTGTATTCATTAGAATTTAATTTTTTCAGAACCATAATTTCCACATATAAATCCCCCCCATTTGATATATTTTTAGGTTCTTCTTCCCACCTTCTTGATTTCTATATTGTTGAATATTCTTAATTATATGTTCACTATAACATAATAATTCATAAAAGTCCACATTCCACATATTTTATTAACTATTAATCCAATCAATGTTCAAATTTTTATTCATATATCATGATAGGTGAATATAAAAAATCACAATTTCATATTCTCTAGCCATCATCCAATTTGGTTATTCGAAATAACTAAATTCTTCATCATATTTAGTGTCAACATGAATCTTCTAGGATCAAACCATTGTCTAAAATTAAGTAGAAATGTATATGAAAAAATAATTATAGTGGGAAAACATATAATCATGAAAAATCACTTATAGGACGTCTAGATAGTGACGCTTTAATTTAAAACTATGATAACATAGGCTTAAACTAGGTCATTCATGGTCACTATTACAATCCTTAATGATAGTTCAAAAATATTTTGTGAATTTTCAAAGAATATTGTAGATGCCGAAAAAGTCCGTAACTTTTAAAGTAAGTTTCAAAATGAAAAAGAAAAGTCATATTCAAACCCAGGGGATCGTTCCGGAGGGCCCAGAAGTGCCACACAAAATAAAGGAGGATGTGCATGAGAAAACGTTGGCCACACAGAAGGATTCTAGGATTCGCGAAAAGCACCCCGGCCCGGCGTGCAATTTTTGCATGCCCACACCCGCGTGGTGCCCGTTTCCGTGTCGCTGTCTCGGGCACACAATATTTTGTGCACCATCTGGATTTTGTGATTCCAGGAGCCTATAAATAGACGCAGACCCCTTCTATTTCTGGGTTTCGGAATTTCAACTGGCTCTCGTGCGCGAAATAGGACTCCTGCATGCGCAATATGACATTCAGGTATTGACTCCTTTCACACAACCTTTCCCCAGGATCCGCCTTTTCATGCAATCCCACCGGCTTAAGTAAATTTACAAACCCCTCAGGGTTCCTCTGTTGTGCAAAATCTCTCCCATTGCGCGCAAAACATTCCCATTTCACGCAATCCCTTTGCGTCATATAGTCTTTACATAGGATTCAGTCGTTGCCACTGGCGTGCAATTCACTTGCATTACACGCGATCATCCTAGCCGCATACAATCCTCCCACCCCAATTACGCATCATCCCGGTGTTTTGCGTGCAAACCTTCTATTTGCGCGCAATCCCCAAGACTCCTCACCTTGACGCCCCTCGATTGCCTCCCTGTGTAGGTGCCCGATGTCCCTTATACCGGGCATGTGCGCCATGCGCTTTTTTCCCACACGGCCTTCCAGGCTTGTATGAGGTAACCTCAAGGTCCCTTGGGTGGTGTTTCCCATTGCCTTGCTTTGCCTCATTCTCCTTCTCATAGGCACACTAAATCTATTGATTCTTCACATAGCCACGCTAACGTTAACCCCTCGATGGTTCGCCCTATGGCCCCCCTTCACTACGGCCTTGCCAATGCCTTCCCTCCCACAAGGGGTAAAGGGTGTCGGGCATGTAAGCCCTAGGGGTGTGGAGCGAACCCACCTCGTCCGAGCTGCAGGACATTAAACTGCCAAGCACCTAGTCCTCAAAACATGACGTTAAACTGTGATCTGACCCCATGCCTCGCACGCAGGGTCCCCCCCAGCTCGGGCATTCTTTACGTTGCTCTTCTCCACAGGAATGGAAGCTTCCTCACATTTAATGATATCTACCATTTCGAAGTGTCGTTTGTCCATGGGGGAAGGGCTACCTCAGACCGTAAGCCCCTGGCCTCTCTTTCGGAAGGTATCACCTATGCACCTCCATACTTCCCCACCGCCAAGGACGGGGGAGGGCGTGATAGGAAATGAGGCATCTCTTCTGTTCAGTCCCGAATCCCTCTCCCTCTAGGCTTTGTCACACTTCGGGCCTCCTTCCTGGAGTACGTCATGGCACCATTGGCCACTCAAAGCATAAGCCCCTCTTCGCTTCTCATGGACGCACCCTTCACGACGTGATCATCTGGTCCCTGATACCTCTTGTTTCTCACACCGAGAATGACTCACATGGGCTTAGAGTGAGCATCGATCATTACATCCTTTTATGGGCTGCCATAGAGCATAATCCCCATCCCGGTGAACTATGAGGTCTTTGATCCATGCTAAGGCATGGTACGTAGGTAGCCTCCACAAGGTTCAAGCCCACCACCCAGTCGTTCCGACCTCTTCACATCGGTTCTCTAACTCCTTGGGCTGCCTCCAAGTGTAAGCCCCAAATCCCATCCAGCACGACATTAAACTGTCTGCCTCATCCCAAATGATGTTAAACAGTATGTTGTCCGGCATGATGTTAAACTGTATTCCCGAACTACGTGGACTTTGATCCGTGATAAGGCATGGTATGTAGGTAGCATCCACGAGGTTCAATCCCATCACTCGGCTGTTCCAACTCCTTAGTTTCGGTTCACCAACCACCATTATGGGCCGCCTGAGAGCGTAAGTCCCATATCCACCATTATGGGTCGTCTTAGATCATACGCCACATATCCACCATTATGGGCTGCCTTAAAGCGTAAGCCCCATATCCAACTTTATGGGTTTCCTCAGAGCGTAAGCCCCATATCCACCATTATGGGCCGCCTAAGAGCATACGACTCATAACCATCATTACCGGCCATGTCAGAGCGTAAGCCCCATATCCACCATTAGGGGCCTCCTTAGAGCGTAAGCCCCATATCCACCATTATGGGCCGCCTCAGAGCATAATCCCCATATCCAACATCCATGTCCCATCCTGACCTCTCCCTCAAGCCCATGTGCCTTGGGAGGCGCATGCCCCGGTCCAGAGGCCTTACTCCATCTACGTCCCATCCACGCGTTCATTCTCACAGGTCGCCTTTTTTAGGTGTCCCACCGTATCATATAACTACGATGACATTGAGTCCCTCCCACGGGGATACGTAGGAAGCCCCACGAGGTTCAATACCTTCACTTCATCACCCATCCTGACTCATACCCGGGACACCACCTCTCGGTGGGATCTTGCCACCTCATTTCATTCCATAGTATCCGGTAAGCCGCCCACATGCTGGCCCTGACATCGGTGTTCCCCCTAGGGGGTTCTTCAATATAATCCACCCTTAGTGTTCCGATCAGTCCGATCTGTCTCTGAAAGACGTTAAACTCGTGGCATACCCCATGTTAAACATGGGATGCAGAGGAAAACCATAGATACATGCCTATGGAATGCGGTTCCCTGCATTCGATGTGGGATGCCTCGGGCTTCCGCACCCTCAAGAAGCCCAATAATAAGGGACAGAAGATAGACATGCCAATCCCCCATCGTCAAGACTTTCCTACGACGCCCCAATGTGACCATTCTCTTCACTGAAGGTTGCTACCATGACCATACCCCTTGGAGTGTCTCGACGGAAGCAGCGCAATTAACTGGTGTCCATGAAGATATGGCACTGGGAACAAGATTCATGAATACATCTTAAATCTATTAGGGAGACCCGTGCTAGGTGACGAGCTCCGAGGAGGAATCCACGGAAGGAAGAACCGACATCCCATCATCCAGGTTTCGATCAAGGAGAAGACGTCCCTGAACAAGGAACGAATGTTGCCCGCCATTGGAAAGCAGTAATGCGGGGCCGCAAGCTACGTGTCCTACAATGCGTGACTGATGTCCACGCGCACCCCAACGAAAGCATCAGAAACAACAAATAGTGTACCCGACGTGAATCTATTCTCCTCAATACAGAGACTGTTAGCATTGGGGTGTCGGGAGATTAACATTTCACCAGGTCCGGGTACCCAGCACCAAGACGTGAAACCCACTAAGGGTTGGGGCAGTCAGGACGTTGAACACTCCGTTCTGCATCGTTGTCAGCACGGATCCCCCTTACCGTCCACAGAAGATGGAATTGCGCTGGGATGTTGGTTGCCGATTTATTTTACAACTAGCGCTAATGGGTTCATCTCCCTGCTTTCAGGAATCAAACCGCTGAATCCGGAGCTCGATCGCCACCTTCCCACCGGCGCAGGGGTAGGGGTAGTACCGACGTGTTCACCCCGTGCGGTCCCACCTTTTCCGCAGCTTCTCTGACCGCCGCGACTGCTGGGCGCTCACACCACTGTTCCCTATCAGAGATTATCCAACGGAGGGTGATCAACGACCTTGTGCGTAGTTACGAGGAGGAAGGGGACATCCCGACGAGGGACATGGCCCGTTTGGTTCCCGAGGTAGCTGCACCTCACCACCGTCGCCGCCCCCGAGGGCCGCACAGTGAGACACTGCTTCCTACACCAACATTCAACCGTTTCGGAAGCCAATCCCCGAAACACCTCGACACATCCCTTCCTTGCGTCGATGAGTTAGGGGATGTCCGGGTTCACCCGATCGGGGACCTGCTCCAGGGGATTACGACAAGGGCCCCCGCCAGGCTACGTCGATTCCACCGCCCAACTCCCAGGGCTGAGGAATAGTAAATCCATGTGCCCACACCAACGGGTCCAACCCATCTGACCTGACGCCAATGTCAGGCGCAAGCGAAAGAGGATTCCCGCCCTGGGGCATCGATGCCAGCAACCACTGTGGCTCGATCCACTGATGAAACCTGTCATCAAACCCCCGCACATGTTGAGAAGGGGAAGTTACGTGCCCGAGCTGGATCGAGGCCCTGACCACCCCATAGGCAGGATGGGTCGACTCTCCTGGTCGTCGGCACAGGCAATGGCCGTCGCAAAACAATTTGCGGTAGTGCCATCCATTGTGAATTCCTACTCCATGCCACCATTCTAGAAAGTAAAAGTCTTCCCCATGACAACTACAATCTAGGTGGGGCTCTTTCCAGTGCTCACTACACTGGGAACGAGGTCACTTCCCCTACCACTATCCGCGAGTATAGAGCCATTGCATATCCGGTCACTCACCCACATGTAGGTCCTCCCCATGTACCTTTCGACATCTGCCCCGGTGTTCCTCGCACCCCGGCCTTCAGTCATCTCTACCCCAACACCATTGCGACAAGAGGACTCCATGTTGGATATCAGCCTTGCCCCGAGGAGCCACCCATGGGCAGAAAGGCGGGACGTCGTCACCGCAAGGGAAATGCTAGGGATGGCCGGACGTAAATCAGACTAGCCCGTTTCTCGGACTCTGAGGCGGAGTACGACTCGGCGATGGAGCCCTCCCCCTAGTCCTATGAGTCAAGGGCAGGGGGTAGGGACGTGGTGAATCATCCTCGTACTCCCTGAATGTGAGATCCATATGATCCTCACCTCCCTCCGAAGGTATATCCACGAGGTTGAGGACGTGGCGTACCCCCAGGGATCAAAATTGGAGTTACCATTGGCCTCTCCAGAAGCACCTTCCACCTCGGCCAGAGAGGGTGGAGAACTTTTTTGGGGACTGAAGGAAGAGTCGCGACATGGCACACCCTCGACAAGTACCGACACTTTGACAGGAGGCACGTTCTCCATCCCATCCTATCGTGACGTGGCAGCCAGAACATTGCAAACCCTGGAGGACGACTTAGGATTCGGCGGCCAATTGGCCTGCTCGCCGTATTCTCCGTCGGCCAGCCCACTGGCCCAGTGGCCTACCTCGGCACCACTTCTGGTTCCCCATCCATTCTCAGTTAATGAGAGGGTCTAGAAAAGGCCCGATCCTGAGCCTGAGTCATGGAGCCTTTGGACCATCCTCACAGCAGGCCACTTCCCCGAGAAGTTTTGGCCAGTCGCAGGATCGGATTTTGATATACCATAATCGCTCACCCCAGGAGAGTTTGAATGTTTCTGCCAGAATCTCCAGGAGACTCACTCCCATCTTCATTGTCAGCAAGTTCCTTTTCCCAGGATTCAATCACATCTCGAGGATATTGGTGAGCAATGTCGTCGGGTCGACCTGGCCACGCTCCCCACGGTTCGGCATCCAAAATCACTTGGACACCACCAGACCCTCCAACAACAATCCATTCAGAGTTTTCAAGTACTCCTCAAATTTATTGAGGTAGCCACCCCCATGCGCACGCCCATGAATGGGTGTAGTACACTTCCCTTCTCTTCAACGTGATTCACCGATAGCCTGACTCACTCGGCAGCTCTAAGGGAATGCCCTCGAGGGCAGCAGAGGTCAACATGGACGACCAGTCAGGAGAGCGGAACAGTTTGGGACTTCTCGATGGGGAATCAACTCCCAAGGACAGGCCGCTACTAGACCCATCCGAGGGGATTACTTGCCCGCATAGGAACCTCCTATGTCTCCTCACACCCGTTGAGGCGTTAACACTGATCCAGAATATCGGTAATGGTAAAGAGCACGTTGGGGCTGTCATGATCTCTGACCCATCTACCTCAATGAAGAAGGTAGAGGAAGATCCCGAGAAGGCCAAAACGTGCCAACATCTTGATGAACAGAAGAGGCTAGTCGATGAGCTTCTTTCTAAATGCATTGCAGAGCAGTGACCCGATTACGGTGAACCTAGGACGGGGCTGTAGGGGCAGGAACAACTATCCCTTGACGAGATTCTCCCCGGAAACTGTGATCATGCCATGTTCTCCAAAAGAGGAGAGGTCGGAGATCATGGAAAGCGAGCGTGATATGTTTCTCCGAACTCTCCAGAGCGGCGTGATCACCCAAGAGATCACGCTCGGGTTCCTCCCACTACCCCAAGAGTTGCTCCACTAGCCATCCTGCGAGCTGCTGAGCTTGAATACCGAATTGAAGAGCCCAACAATGCCCTTATGGTTAGGGATCATCGTTAGGACAAGAACCCGCATCCAGACAATCTGATGGCAGCACTCATTTCTTGCTTAGAGGCTCTGGAAACATGACAGGTGGTGATCCCAGCAGCCGGTAAGC
Organism: Viscum album; assembly: GCA_963277665.1. Lineage (NCBI taxonomy): Eukaryota > Viridiplantae > Streptophyta > Magnoliopsida > Santalales > Viscaceae > Viscum > Viscum album. The sequence continues at coordinate 307,509,990 of OY728153.1, read as the reverse complement.
CATACCCAGCATGGGTGGATGATAGGTCGGCACCTCTGGGATTTGGGAACCCCACTTTTTCACCCTTTAACAGGACAGGAGACCCGCCAAAGCACCTGGACCACTTCAACTTGAGGTGTGATCCTATGCTGGGGACTCTGAAGCAGTAGGAGGCCGCCAAGCTCCGTTGCTTTGTTCAGACACTAGAGGGCCCGACATTCGTCTGGTATAGCCCGCTCCCTGTCGGATTTGTGACTAGCAGGGAGGACCTTCGCAGGATATCCCTCTTCCAGTTCAGTTCCACAACCCAGAAGAAAAACATCATAGACCTCTTTCAGGTGAAAGTAAAGGCCCGATGAGAGAGTCGAGGACTTCATCGCTCGGTGGAAGGGGCTCACATACTCCCTTGACATGCCACTAACTCAGGAGAGATTATTTAAAATGTGCGTAGGGCACATCAAGGAAGAGTTGGTTCCTTCTCTGATCACTCAGAATTATCCCAGAGGTTTCCGGGACTTCTCAGACAAGGCTTAGCGCCTCGAAGAAGCTCTGAAACAGGATAGTCAGGCGCACCCACTACCTCCTGTAATCCCTACAAGGAGATCATTCAGAGCCGAGGCCGCTACTGTGGCCCAAATAGAGGCCCTCAGGCAGCTATAGTTTCTACCAGTGAAGCCAGCTCCGCAGCCCCATAGGGGTCCGCCTCAACAAGCACAACTTCCAGCCCAGCAACAACTGCCTCAAAATCAGCAATCACCTCCACGTAATGCACCACCACCACCTAGGTGAGATAATCAGGTTCCACCTCCTCGACATGCTCCTCCAGCCCCTCGTTAGAGCCATACTCCTAGATCCCCCTTTCCAGACAGAAGGAATCGGACCTACTCGTTTAACGATGCTCATGTCCCTGGGTACTTCCATAGCGACTTGGAGTAGAGAATTGTGCGGCTGCCTAAGTGCCGAAATCCAGAAGAGGTGCATCTCACCAGTCACCCTAACTACTGCCCTTATCACCGGACCCTAGGGCACACCATCCATCGATGATACGTGTTCTAGAACTATCTCCAAGGCCAGATTGACACCAATATAGTCAGGTTGGTCCCAGCCCTGCCACAAGTAGCTGGTGTCTTTGTGAGATCAGATGGCTATTGTGGTGACAAGGATGAATGGCAGCAGGTGTCTGACTGTGGGCCCCAGAATTATAATGACTGGATGGCCCACAGGACGGTCGCCCGCACCCATGGAATCATCCGTCCATGCCGAAATCACCCAGAGCCCTCAGAAGCTGTGGCTTCTACCTCGACATTGTCATCCCAACCTGCCTCTTCCCAGAAGAGCAAGCGGCGGTGGCACAAGAAGAAAGAGCACGCCTTGCCAATGCCTTCATCATCCCGCACTCTTAGCGACTTCATGCCCCCAGAAAAGGCGATCCCTCTGAGACTCCACCCGGTAGTGTATGACTCCTCATGTGACTATCAAGGGTACACTTCGGTTAACACCGTAGAGATGGTAAATCCCCTTTTGACTCCCGACGATGAGGAATGCCAGGTGTACCTTCCTAATGTCCCCATCCATTGCTAACATCAGCGGAGCCCTGGCTACACGAATCGCCGGGGCACAGTAGTTGGCACCTCCAGCCAGGCCATGCACTCCATTGAGACCAGGCAGTAGGCCTAGTATAGAGGTCAGCACACATGGACCCTTTATCCAGTGTTGATAGGTTCACCTCTGCCACTGTTTATGTTTCTGGATCAGGCGGAACCAACTCAGCCGTACTGCGACCCACTCCGCCCTGCCGCCAGCTGACCCCATCCTTCCGGTCCTAATGAGGGAGCCACTCTCCGAGAATCGACTAGTGAACAACAAGACATGCCTAGTACCAGTCAGCCACCGGTCCCGCCGGCAGGCCCCGTCATGCCCCCAATCGCAGAGCGGCCTCCTGTATACAGAGGCTCACGTTTGGCCCGGATTTATGATGTTCTGAAGCACCTGGCCAGCATTCCAGTAAGTATTTCTATCCTTGAGGCTCTTTTCCTATCGTCTGAAATGCATGAGGCACTCGTAGAATCCCTAAAGAGCCCCCTCAAGTTTGAGACAATGGTAGTAGCTGCAGAATCCTTCCACGCTGAGGCAATTGAGAACACCGAATGCCAGGTAGTTATCTCATTCTCTGATGAAGATGAAGACCCTCCCATATAGGGGCACATTCACCCACTGTACATCATTGGCTAGTTCAATGGAATGGAAGTCGGCCGCTGTCTTGTTGACACAGGTTCTGGGATTAGCCTAATCCCAACTCAGATACTACGGAATCTGGGTTTGTCTAAGGATAATTTATCTCCCTCCGAAATCAGGATTTAGGGGTTTGATAGGACTGAGAAAACACCAGTCTGCAAGATTTTCTTGAAGACCCAGTTCGGTGGCCTAATTTCCAGCATCGAGTTCATGGTTGTCTCTCAGGACACCACCTACAATGCATTAATGGTAAGGTCATGGCTCCAACTTCCCACGGCAGTCCCCTCGTCGTATCAGCAATGCCTCAAATACACCCTTAATGGTTGAGTAGGCATTATCTAAAGAGATGCGTCTCCTTTTTCCTCTTGCAAAGCCTGTTACCTAGACGCCGATTATTACAAGAGTAAGTATAAGCAGATTATGGAAGGTGAGGTTGAGCTAGCCACTATCACAAGTGATCTCTACGAATGTTTGGATGATGCCTACGTCTTCCCAATCCATCGGTTGGATTCCCCGACCCCCTACATGGGGCAGTTCTTTGTTGTTTCAGGTACAAGAGGAAGGCATGTCCCTAGGTACAAGTGACGGCGGGAAATCACCTCGCACTCCTACAACAACCAGGCTCGGGTGATCCCAGAACCTCCTACCACTGTATAGTATCGGGGCGTTAGGCTCATGACAACGGTGGTATGCCATACCTGTCTCTTCCACTGGGCTGGAATTAACCGGCTTGAGCCGACACACCACTACTTCTTTGATATCATCAACCGTGGCCCCTTGGGCCGAAGACCGGATGAGATCAGATCGACTCCCTCCATCTCTATGGTCTTAGTGGTGCTTGAGTCTCCCGATATGATGACCACTACAAGCCAATCAGAAATCATCCCCCCTTTGGAGCCTGGTGGCTCGGAAACAACTCCCCCCATGAAGATACCTCCACAGGTGGGGAAGAGGATCTGGAGGGTGCTCCCCCTGCCTTTGAAGAAGGCTTCTTTACCACGGTCAATGAGTTAGTGCATGTGAACCTTGGTAGCGAGGCGGACCCAAGACCCACATTGGTCAGCACTGTTATGCCCCTCGAGGAGTAGTAACATTACATGGACATTCATAAACAGCACCGTGACATGTTTTCCAGGAGTTACGACGAGATGCCAGGACTAGATCCTCAGTTAGCCATCCACCGCATTGGCCTTCCGGCAAACCATCATGGGTTCAAGTAGCCTCCTAGAAAGATGCACCCTTCTCATGGTTCCATGGTTGAGATCAAGGTTGACAATCTTATCAAAGCCAACTTCTTCAAGGAAGCTCAGTACCCCCAGTGGCTGTCCAATATTGTGCCAGTCCGGAAGAAAAATGGACAGATCAGGGTCTGTATCGACTTCCATGATCTCAATCACCACTTTCTGAAGGATGATTTCCACCTTCTAGTGACATTATTTTTGATTGATGCCACGGCCGGGTTCCAATCCCTCTCCTTCATTGATGGGTATTCCGGGTACAACCAGAACTGGATGGCCCCCAAGGAAAAAGAGTTCACTCCTTCAAGGCCTCCAAGGTACTTTTTGTTACTAGGTTTTCCCCTTCGACCTAAGGAATGCAGGTTCCACCTATCAGTGGGCCATGCATCGCATATTCAAGAAAATTCTTGGGACACTGGTGGAATGCTATGTGGATGATCTGGTGGTCAAATCTCGCCAGCACCAGGACCATCTCAAGGACCTTCAGAAAGCGTTCGGCTTCCTCCGTTCCTACCACCTGAAGATGATCCTGTTGAAGTGCACCTTCAGGGTCACCTCTGGGACGTTTCTTGGCTTTGTTGTCAGAAATAGACGCATCTAGATCAACCCAGAGAAGATCAAGGCCATCACCCATATGCCTACCTCGAGTAATATTTAGGAACTTTGGGGTCTCAAAGGCCACTTAGCATATATACGCCGATTCATTGAGAATCTGGCGGGCAAGTGTAATCCCTTTTCTCGGATCATTAAGAAATGAGCCACCTATGAATGGGATGAAAATTGTCAGACCGCCTTTGAGGAAATCAAGCAGTATCTTCTCCAACATCCGGTCTTGATTCCACCCATCTCCGGGAAGTCGCTGGTCCTTTACGTCACCGCCCCGGAACGGTCTCTCAGTTCACTTCTCGCCCAGAAGAACAATGAGGGAATAGAAAACAACATCTACTACCTCAGCCGCATGCTCCTCGATACAGATATTAGATATTCTCCCATCGAGAAGAGCTTCATGGCGCTCATATTTTCCTTACAAAAATTGTGACACTACTTGCAGCACAATGGGGTACAACTGGTCTTATGGTAGACACCTTGAAATACATCCTGAATCGACCTATGTTGACTGGCCGACTAGCACAGTGGGAAGTGATCCACCAGAAGTTCGACATCAGGTTCGTACCTTAGAAGGATATCAAAGGACGGGCATTGGTATACTTTTTAGCTTCTCACCCAACCTCTTTGGATCAGTTTCTAGATCTAGGTTTTCATGATGAGGTAATCCTCTCAGTCGATCATGCGATCCCATGCTGGCAGATGCACTTTGATGGTGCCTCCCGAAGCACCATCGGTAGGAGACTAAATGATCCTAGGCTCAACAGAGTGGTCCTGGGTATCATCTTCATCACCACGGAGCAAGCCATCCTTCCATATTGGTTCATGTTGTCAGAGGGATACACCAACAATGAGGCAGAGTATCATTCCCTCATCAATGGCCTCGAGCTGGCCCTCGAGATCGATGTGCCCCATCTGCATGTGAAAGGGGACTGCAAGCTAGTCATCAAGCAGTTCAATGTTGACTATGTTTTCAGAAAGCCAAAAATCGTTCCATTGTTGGAGTTCACCCTCCATCTAATGGCTTAGTTACCTTCTTGGCCGGAGGTTGTTCATATCACTCGGTCACAAAACGGTCGAGCAGATGCTTTGGCCAGCCTAGCCGCATTGCTTGCAGAGCCCGAACAAGACAACCTGATTATCCACGTGGTGCACCGGAGATTCATTTCTCTTGTTACCCCAGAAGATGGTCGTGGCCCATTGGTGAACCATCTTACCGTTGGTGCCCCTATATCAGGAGACTCGGGTACCTTAGATGTGGTGATCGAAATAGTTCTTTATTGGAGGACCCATGGTTGAATACCTCCAATGTGGTAATCTTACTTCAGACTGGGCCGAGCGCGAGCGAATCTAATGTCGCGCGCTGCAGTTTACCCATCAGAGCGATCCCAGCCTTGAGAAGATCCTTTATAGATGCGGATTTGATGTTTTTCTCCTCTGTTTCCTTCAAGGAGTCGAGATCCCTCAGGCCATTCTAGAGGATCAAGGAGGTTCATGTGGCGCTCATCAGGCCGGGTCGAAGTTGTCTCACCAAATTCGGAGGCTGAGGTACATCTGGCCCTCCATGATCCATGACTACATCGAGTTTAACTAGAGGTTCCATGAATTCCATGTTCATTCTAACATTGTGAATCGGCCACCGGAGCCTCTTTGTACTACCATGTATTCATTTCCCATTGCAATCTGGGGGTTGGATGTTGTAGGACCTTACCCCCCGGAAACGGGTCGCCAATGCTAGTTTATTCTGACAACTACGTATTTATTTTCCAAGTGGGAAGAGGCAATTCTGCTGAAGGAAGTCAAAGCTCATTATATCGCTGACTTTGTAATTTCAAATATCATATATCGATTGGGAGTACCTCACGCTATCCTCACGGATAATGGAACCAACATCCTAGGGGCGGAGCTGAAAAAATTGTACACAAAGTACAACATTCACTCTAACCATACCTCCCGCTATCACGCACTGGGGAATGGACAAATCGAAAAATTTAACAAAACCCTCTCTAACATTATGCAAAAATAGTTGGTCAGAATAAGAAAAGTTGGCTGGACAAGCTCCCCATCACCCTCTGGGATTAGTGGATGATGACTCGTAATTCCACCCGGGTGACCCTGTATTCCCTAGTGTATGGAGCTGAGGCCATCCTCCCCATTGAGATTCAGTTTCCCTCATTGTGCACGGTGGTCTACGACCAGCAAGCGCCAAATAGAGTTGTTGAAATCCATCTAGCTGAATTGGTAGCGCTGGACGAGAATAGGCTCCACGCTTTGCACAACCTGGAAAGACATCAGAGTAGGATGGATCGAGCTTTCAACAACAAGGTTCGCCTCCGCTCTTTCCTTCATGGTGACCTGGTACTGGCCCTCAGAGCGCCAATGATTCCCGGCAGGAAACCACCCATGTTGGAACCAAATGGGAGGGACCTTTTATCATCGACAAGTTCTATCCCAATGGTGCATACTCTCTGGTGACCATGGATGGAGAGCGTATCATGCCTCCCAACAATGCCAAGTTCCTCAAGCCATACCTTTCCTGAGCATTGTGGTCCTGCACGACCATAAACTGCATTGCGGTCCTGCATGACCCTCAACTACAACCACGGTCCTGTACGACCTTAAACTGCATTGCGATCTTGAATGACCCTAAACTACAACCTCGGTTGTGCATGACCTTAAACAGAATTGTGGTCCGGCATGACCCAAAACTAAAACCAATGTCCTGCACGACCTTAAACTGCATTCGGCCCTACATCTGGACCCTTTTGGTATGAGTTCTAAGACCTTAAACTAAGACCCTTGTGGTCCAGCATGACCTTAAACTACATGTTTGTCCTCATTTCAAGACGCTAACAGCTATTTCTTCTTAGGATAGTCACGCTAACGTGGACCCCTCGATGGTTCGCCCTACGGCACCCCTTCACTATGGAATCACTGATTCCTTCCCTCCCACGAGTTGTAGAGGGTGTCGGGCATGTAATCCCTAGGGGTGTGAAGTGAACCCACCTCCTCCGACCTGCAGGACATTAAACTGCCAAGAACCTCATTTTCAAGACATGGCGTTAAACTGTGATCTGACCCCGTGCCTCGCAGGCATGGTCCCCCTGGCTCGGACATTCTTTACGCCAATCATCTCCACGGGAGTGGAAGTTTCCTCACATGGAATGATATTCTCCCTTTCAGAGTGGCATTTTCCCATGGGGGAAGGGCTTCCTCAGAGCGTAATCCCCTAGCCTCTCTTGTAGAAGGTATAACCCATGCACCTCCGTACTTCCCCACGCAAAGGCCAGGGGAGGGCGTGATAGGGAACGAGGCATCTCCTTTGTTCGGTCCCGAATCCCTCTCCCTCTGTGCTTTTTCACACTTCGGACCTCTATCCTGGAGTAAGTCCCAACACCATGGGCTGCTCAACGTGTAAGCCCCTCTTTACTTCTCACGGATACACCCTTCGCGACGTGATCGACTGGTCCCTACTGCCTCTTGTTTCTCACACCGAGCATGACTCACGTGGGCATAGAGTGAGCATCGACCATGACATCCTCATATGGGCCACCTCAGAGTGTAAGGCCCATCCCTGTAAACTATGAGGACTTTGATCCGTGCAAAGGCATGGTATGTAGGTAGCCTCCATGAGGTTCAAGCCCACCACCAAGTCATTCTGACGTCTTCACGTCGGTTCGCCAACTCCTTGGGCCGCCTCTGAGCTTAATCCACCAATGCCACCCAGCACGATGTTAAACTGTCTTCCTTGTCCTGCATGACGTTAAACTGTATGTCTTCCCACATGATGTTAAACTGTATGCCCGAACTACATGAACTTTGATCCGTGATAAGGTATGGTACATAGGTAACCTCCGTGAGGCTCAATACCATCACTCGGTTGTTCTGACCCCTTATTTTCAGTTCACCAACCACCTTTATGGGCCGCCTCAGAGTGTAAGTCCCATTTACATCATTATGGGCCGCCTCAGAGCCTAAGCCCCACATCCACCATTATGGGCCACCTTAGAGCGTAAGCCCCATATCAACCATTATGGGCCGTCTTAGAGCGTAAGCCCCATATCCATCATTATGCGCCGCCTCAGAGCGTAAGCCCCATATCCACCATTATGGGTTGCCTCAGAGCATAAGCCCCATATCCATCATTATGGGCCGCCATAGAGCGTAATCCCCATATCCACCATTACCGGCCGCCTCAAAGCGTAAGCTCCATATCAAACATCCATGTCCCATCTTGACCTCTCCCTCAAGCCCACATGCCTCGGGAGGTTCATGCCCCGATCCAGAGGCCTTACTCCCTCTGGGTCCCATCAATGCGTTCATTCTCATGGGTTTCCTTTTCAGGTGTCCCACTGTATCTTTGAACTATGCAGACATTGATTCCCTGCCACAGGGATACGTAGGAAGCCCCACATGGTCCAATCCCTTCACATCATCACCCATCCTGATTCCTACCCGGGACACCACATCTCAGTGGGATCATGCCACCTCATTTCCCTCTACAGTATCCGGGAAGCCGCCCATGTGCTGACCCCAACATCGGTGCCCCCCCCCCCTTAGGGGTTTCATCAATTTGATCCACCCTCGGTGTTCCGATCAGTCCGATCCATCTCCGAAAGACGTTAAACTCGCAGAATACCCCGTGTTAAACATAGGAAGCTGAGGAAAACCTCAGATACATGCCTATGGCATGCGGTTCCATGCGATCGATGTGGGATGCCTCGGGCTTTCGCGCCCTCGAGAAGCCCTATAATAAGGGATAGAAGATAGGCATGCCAATCCCACAGCATCAAGACACACCAATGATGCCATAACGTGACTATTCTCCTCACCGAAGATTTCTGCCCCAACCAGACCCCTTGGAGTGTCTCGAAAGAAGCAACCTAATTAACTACTATCCATGAAGATATCACACTGGGAATGAGATTCACGAATACGTCTTAAATCAATGAGAGAGACCCGGACTAGGTGACAAGTTCCGAGGAGGAATCCATTGAAGGAATAACTGACATCCCATCATCCCGGTTTCGATCAAGGAGCAGACGTCCCTGAACAAGGAACAGATGCCGCCTGCCTTTGGAAAGCGGGAATGCGGGGCCACAAGCCGCACGTCCTCCCCTGCGGGACCAATGTTCGTGCACGCCCCAGTGAAATCGTCAGAAACACATATCCCATAGGATATCCAAACCAATAGTGTAATAATTACCATTATTGTGCATTATAGAGGATTCAGTTCATCTCAATGCATCCTTTTTATAGTTATTACCACAAGGTATCTTTGTGATGTTGCTAAATTCTTATTCTAATATCTAGATAAGGATGTAATTAATTATAAACCACTCATGACATTCTCTACCTAAAATTCCAGACACTTTCCTATACTTTTACCCCTATGTATACATATCATAAGATATAACCATATTCATATTCTTAGAAATATCCATATGGATGTGACTAATGATTTCACGTCATAGTTTTCAAAGGACATCTACGAATTGGTCATATACTAACTTAAGGGTCCAAACATCTCAAACATAAATATAAAATCTTAAATTATGAATATTCATTAAATGAACTAATGATCTACACTAGAATAATTTTGGTTTAGGGCCTTTGGAAACATGTACACATAAACCATTTATCCACAGGTGAGCTACATCATCTATTAGGAAATTATTCATGAATAACACCCTACTCAAAAAATAAAAAATCAAACCTTTATTCATATCCTAGAGAAATTAAACCTAAGAAATGGTGATAACAGATTCATTTTAAGGTAAGATATGGTACATATCATTATAACAAGATCATATGTGTATGATAATACGAGATTAAAAATTGAAAACTATAAATTTCATTTCATAGATCATAAATCTAATTCATGTTATAACTAATTTCAATTTATAGGACATGAGTCATAAGGAAATGAAATAACATGATCCATGAGAGAATAAATAGACATAAGATATGATATTTTTTAATAAAAAAAAAATTCAAATACTTTTTATATATTAGACAAGGATCATTTATTGGTATATCATTGTGTAATGGGTTCAATACCCAAATCATAATAGTTATCTAGGTTCACTTATAAGAATTCCATAGTGTAAACAATCCTTTATTGAACTAGGTTTACAGTCTATTGCAATCCTTTTGATCACATAAGATTCCAATCTTTACCCAATGAATTGGAGGGATATATTGGTCTCATCCATCATGGTTATAATTTTACCAATATTCATGGTTATTACATATCTTCTATCCATGCTTATAACGTAACAATCGTCACATAATGAAAATCCTAGATCTTAGTGCCAAAATATAATAACACATTGATCATATCAAAACCCATGAAAAGAAATGGTTTTTATAAACATTTAATAATTAAAAACTGTTAGAAAAGATACATTTCTCAAAATCATTTCATTATTTCATCGAAAGCATGACCTATGGAAAAAGGAGTGGGTTTCATGAGAAATTTATCATGGTTTAACCCATGGAATAAAAAAGCGTTTCATAAAAGTAATTTCATTATAAACATTAACCATCTAGAGAAAGAATAATAATAGTATATTTATATCATATCCCTACTAAAGCATAAGTAACATCAAATGATGTAATCTTAGATGGAAAATTGTTTTGAAATATCACTTGGAATATTTATTAAGGAAAATATCCTTTCCAATCTGAAAATAACATTTTTAAATTTTATTTTGATTAAAAATACTTTTTTTATAAATTAACATAGAATGTTATATTGTAATATTAAAATAAAATAATGGTAATGAAAGTGTGGAATTTGCTTCATGTTATTCAAGTTAAAAGAAACATTCCATCAACATTTTTGGTAAATTAAAAATGAGCCTTGTCTTTGAAAATGATATGAATATTGATTTAATTTTTAAAAAAAATAGATACATGAGTAAATTTGAATTTAAACAATAATATAGAAATATTAAAAAATTTGAAAACATTTATAAAAACATGGATATGGAATATTATTGTTTTTTAATCCAAAGAGTGGGATAAAGATGTTTTTACTTAAAAACATTATATTGAATTATTTTTTATATAAAGAGAGATAAATGAAGGTAAAAATTTATTCTCTAGAAATAATTTTAGGAGAACAAGAATTAATGAGTTTATGGAAAGATTAATGAAAATATTTCATCATTGGAAGCATAATCATAAATAATCTTAGTAAATGATAAGATTTTAATATAAACATATACCACATTGTTAATATAGAATTGTAATCCCCATGAAAAAATAACATTCAATAAAAATTTGAATATTAGAAGAATATATTAACCCCTGATATTCATTTCCAACATAGATTTATCCTAGATTTATGGTTGATTATAGGGGATTGAATTGTGTACAATCATTCCAGTGTGGTTCACTATTTATGAAAAGTTTTCAATGGGTTTTTTCATGGATCCAAAAACATCCAATGGTTATTTATCCATATGGAATTTCATTTCTAAGGTAGGCAGTCATTGGGTCATTTTTATAATGATTCTTAAGAACTCACATTGGTGGAGAGGATGGGAGGTCAGGCTCACGACACCCTTTTAGAAGTAATTTTTTCCTACTCTAGGACTCTATTATTTATTGAATATATGGTTTCAAATCAATAATTAATTCCCATGTATGATGTAGTCACCCCTAAATTAACAATCAATTAATAGCTTGAATGAAATTTATAATCATTTGTATGTATATAAAGTTCGTCAATAATGTAGATAACTATATGTATATGACGTTATCAATTAATGGTTTCATTTTATGTACTAAATATATATTCATTGGTAGTAATTATGAAAAAGGTAGTTTTCTAGCTGTTGTGTTGTTGCTCTAGAGTATATCATCATCTAGGGAGACGATAGTTGTTCTAGTATCAGGATTAGACCCATGATATAGGATTCTTACATAACATTGTGAAAGGAATAAGAACCCATGTAGCTTGGTGACACATAACATGGCACATCATTCCTTTTAGGTTTATATGATAAGGACTAGAAAACGATGTTTAGAATTGTATGGAAAATATGTCTTGTAGGAAGGCACCTAGTAAAATCTGTATGTGGGACTTATACCAAAGAAGACTAGGGAACATGGAAGGGAAATGAATTTCCAATTTGAATTATTTCATACTGGGAATGTTGTCGAGTGAGAGTAGGGTTGAAATGATATGTTGGGTTTTAACCCTAGAATGGCTTCCTACACATCCCATTTAGGTTGGAATCAAATCCTTCATATTCTTGTAACAAGGGATCATATCTTTGGAGACACTATGATATTTTATCTCATAGGAGAGTATGGAACTCTAAGAGGATGAATTTGGGACTTAATCTTAAGGAGGATCCCTAATGAATAAATTTTAGTGCATGAGAATAGGCATGAATTGTGTAGATATTGGGGATTGTTTTAGGGGTACACTTGGACATGATGCTCAGATTGGTTGATGTTTGGACGGGGCACACTCCTAAAGAGGATTACCTAAGAGAATGGGTATGGTTTAATTAAGGAATTACTCTTGAAGAGGATTCCCATGGATTGGATGTTATTGGGGATTTCACCGAAATTGGAGGCTCATTGATGAGTTGGGTCTTACACATGGAATGTTCCCCATAGAAAGGTTTCGGTATGGATTTATCTGAAGGAGGATGATTAGAAGGTTTGGGATTTTGTGGGTTTAATGGACACTATCAATCTCTATATCCATGTGATTCATGATCAGTATGAGAAACAATAAGAAATACATGATCTGAGAAATATATGATTTTCCACGCCCAAAGGTTGCATATATGACATTGAGGACCCATGCTTATGGATACGCTCTTATGGTACGTGAGATAAAGATTAGTGTGAAGATATTTCTTTAGAACATGCATATGATGGTGTAGATTCTATGATCATGGATATATTTTAATCCCACATAATTCATGATGATTGATTCAATAACATGAGAAACAAGAGGAAAAAATGATATAGAATACAAACCACTTATCATCCTCCGATGGTGGAAGAGTACAAGATGACTATAGAAGAAAAAATAGACTTGGACGTGCCCATTATCTCACCCTTTGTATCTTGGATAGTCATATTTGAATACTCATATATACAACACACTAGGGGAGTAAGGCTGAGAAATAGTGAAACATCATGAAAGAAAGGATAAGGGATTACACAATTTGGGATTCCCTAAAATTGTTTCCACATTAAAGGAAAAAGATCTAATTCCATGTTAATAGAAATAAAAATGGTTATCATATACCTACATATATGGATGTAGAGGATTTAGGTCCTATAAATGAAATGGAGAGGAAAGAGTAGTCACTATTATGGATGAGACTCTGACCTCCCTAACATCGTTCCCAGGCTTAAGATCCTCTAGAATCTGGAAATGAAAATTCACATGAACCCTGAGGACCCTAATAGTCTAATAGAAAAAGGGTAGGAAACCTTTGATAGTAAGAATTAAAATTCAAAAGGTAGAAACATTGGTGTATCCCTCTTCATGGTTTTGTGATATCATAGGCTTTGGTGGAGGTTCCAATTTGGAACCTTTCAGGAAAGGGATCAAAAAAAGGATAGAAACTGCCTTATGTGGATAAAAAGAGGGCCTAGTTAGAGACTCATATAGGTTAAAGGTTTGTTGTGCCAATAGGGTCACAATCTAGTAGACTGGTGTGAACCAATGGTGGCCCACATAGGAAGGACTTGGAAATTGATGCTTCCTTGGGAAAAAGACCACCTAGGTAATAACACTTTTGTGAGTCTTTTCTCAATCCCACAAGGATCTCCAAATTTGTTTTAGGAAGTATCTCACACATGTACTGAATTATTTAAATGGACCTGATGTTGGTGTTGTTCAACCAAGGGTAAGGGGATCAACACATATTTTTATGTGTTATAAATATAGGGCTGAATTTAGTCCCACTTTCCCACATTAACTCATTCTTCTTCAAGTTTTGGAGGACTACCTATAATATTTCAACAAAAACGGGAGAATGAAAAGGGTTATTAGGGCATTGAGACATCTTATAGAAATTTAATCCATCCATATATAGACAGCAAGGTATTATTTATATGAAAATATGTGACTCTATGTGAAGTATATCTTTCGCTCATATGTGCTACGTAGGTTGGTCAAGTTGGATAATTCCCAAGTGAGTCACATAGGATGATGAATAGGTACCCTGTGTATCAAGGCTTCTTGGGGGTACCTCTGAAAATTCCCATTGGTGGAGTTTGAGACCCTTTACCTTCTACATTTGTCTTCTTCTCTTCTATTTAATATATTTCTATTAATAACCCTTTTCATCAATATGATAATATGGAATGTCTAAAATATCACGACCTTAAGATTGGATCTGATCCCATGAAGGGGGCATGATCCTGAGGTGAAGGAATGAAAAGAGAATTTTTTCCATGATGTTCATTCGTTAAGGTCTCCCCCACAGGTCTTTTGTGTGGTTTGTTTCATATGTGGGTGCACATGTTTCTCCTTCATAGGGGAACACATGTCTATAAATTGGTGCACAGGTTTCAATGACCTTCCCTCAAACTGATATTCCCTCAGTATCACTGTGACATCACTCCGCATAGACCATGTGATTTTTTTATTTTATTAAGAATAATTCACATAGATAATATTTATTTCTATCTTCTTGATGCATAATACTGGGAGAGTTAATTACACATGGACATTGGGCGAAGTTCATACATGATGAACTTGCACGAATAGCCTAAACATGTTCGTTAATTTTCCTACCTTCTCATTTCAATAATTTTTTTAGAAATGAACATGTCTCTAATGAAAATTTTGGTGATTATATATAGGTTCAATGATTTCTTATAAGACCTGAGATTCTCTTGAACAGGTCGAGAATGACTTTGAACAGATTGTAAAAGTTGTACGACAAGACTACCACGACACCATTGATACTACTCTAGCTGATTTTGGGGGACATTTAATAAAATATAACCATGAATTAGCTAAATGTAATTATATTCTTATTTACATACATGGTCATTTATAGGATGTCCTTATACTGTCTTTGAATAATTACACCCCTCTATTATGGTTTCAATTCTATAAAAACTTCACTATTGCCAATGATTTAGGAATATGTTCATATATTAATACTATGACATCCTCCATGGCCTTTTTATGAATCATAACTATTGTGCTCCGGATCTAAAGCCGCATATTCCATAATTAAAAAATCACAATTATCTTTTCAACTTCATTGATTCCTATACATACCATTCAAAATATTGGAAGGCGTACTAGGACATTCACCCAGGATGGGGAATTAAGCCAGAGTGGATGTGGACATACTAGGTGCACCATATTTGTGTAGAATTTAAAAATGAGATTCCGGATATCTTGAAATATGAGAATATTTGGGTGGGGAAAATTTATGTGAATAAGAAAACCAAATTCATCCCTGAACTGCTAAGCCTATGGAGTCACGAGATGAATTATTTCCACTTGATGCATGTAAAAGTTAGTATCAGCTTGTGGGATGTACATAAGATCTCATGTGATCTAATCCCTAACAATATATGTGATGATTTAATCCATTTGAGGGTTATGTGAGATGAAGAAAAAAGTATTCCACCTATTTCTCATGATTTTCTAAAAACTTCCCAAGATATTAAGATGTACACCTGCTCGATGGGAGATATCTACACCAATGTGTGGATGAGTACATTCCATGAGCAGACAAATAAATTTCCCACTTGCAAATGTCAAATAGGGTGTCCAAAAAATAGTGAAGTTGAGTGTTCCTCGCACATTCTATATACCTTTGGATAAGTGGGAATATAAAAATGGGGTTATAGGCCCATTTCTGATGTTCCTATGAAAAATCACCTCACATTCTAATTATCCACGGGCTAAGCATTTACCTGCTACCTGTCCGTGATTCCAATGGCAGTGCGATGCTAAGGAAATTTTTAACTGTGGCTAAGTGGGATGATATTATGCACATGAGGTTGGCCATTCCTGTTCTGGTGAATATATATTGACCCCTATTGTATATTCATATTGGTAAGGATCCATTTTTAATTACAGGACCATTCTTGGTTTTTTTGGGATTGAACACATCCCACATTAGATGCTATACTGTATTATGTGGGGGTAGAGATTATTGAAAGAAGGTATTGACCTTTTTTCAAAATATTTCTAGTATTTAAACATTATCCATGAATCCCAGCGAGATTCTGACGAGGTTGAGCCTATTTCAGGAGTTCAACTTCTTCTACGGGTATCCATTTATCGGGAGATTTATCGATGATGGAAATCCTAAAAAAGAGATAAATGTGTACATGATTTCTTTTATAAATGGTGTTATAGAGACACTTATCAACAATGAAATTATATGTGAGGCCTATGGTCCATATAGGGTTCACACCAATTTATGTTCCTACAATAGAAAAATGTATCTCCTCCAGTGCATGTCTAATCAGAAAAGAAAATATTGGTAGCCAAATAGATATTGATAATGACAGTAATGGTGTTGAATCGAGTGGTAATCAACATTCATTGAACATATGAAGCCAAGGGTTTGACCTCTTAGTAGTATGAGGCCTAAATTTCATTATATCCCAATAAAGTGATTTTTGGACCAGTTCCTCAATTTAGGACTAGAATAACTACCTAGTGTGGAAATCGAGGAAGAAAGGATCCTCCTTCTAGAGAAGGTGTTTCATCCACCCTAAGGATTATTTTTCTACTTTGAAAGATGTACACGACGAGGACCCATGTTTTCCTAAATGAAATCATGCAAGGTTCAGTCTGCCAACCAAAATTTAAAGGGTTACACCAACTGAATTTGAGCCCAAACAATCCGGTCATTATTAAAATTAAGAGACTTGTGTCATGTTTTCTCTTCCCTCATCTGAAAGGGATAGGTTTGGGAAACCATTGATATCTAGGGTTATAAACTTTTTTCTTGGTAATAAGGGATATTGAGAGAATATTTTAGACTAGAGGAAGTTATATTTTGGAAGGATATGTCCTCTAATGATGAAATCATATGGACACTTATTCGCACTGGGGTGTAGATTCTTGGGATAATAGATACATAATTTCCACCAAATACTCACTTAGATCTTGCCCGCACTAAGGTGAGGATTTATATATGGTAATTATAGATTCTCTTTTAGGAAATTGGAAACCTGATCCCTTCTACATGATGGGTGGAGCACATTGATAGATGGGGTGTTGCTGACAGGATTGATTTCATGTCTCTTGATGAATGGTTTGACTATGGCAACCCGAAGGAGGTAAGTTCCCTTATTGTTCTCTGTTATTATGTTATACATTTACATCATCTTAAAAATAGTATTGTTTTTTAGGGGGAATTTCATATTTATTTGAAATGGGGAATTCTTAAATTAGTAGATATTTTAATGATGAAATATGGACCATACAGTACCCCAATAAGGATTGATAAATCATATTCCAAACTAGGAAAGATATCCCCTTGCTAGTATACCATAGAGGTACAGATGCTGGGGAAAGCTATATTACCCCATATGATACATTTTTTTATCTAGGATGGTGAAAGACACACCCCATAAAAATGGAATATTAGAGAATAAAATAGTTGGAATGCATATTTCTAGTGATTTTCGGTCTCCATAACATCATTAATCTCTACATTATCTAGTACTAACATCTAAGACTCTTCGTGATTATATAATCACCTCCCCACTCCTCTCTCAAGGGTCTTGGATATTAGTCTCCAAGAACTAAGGAGGGATCTATAGACCTAGCCAAGATCCCAGTTGGTGAGCTTGCTTCCCTAATTGAGTTAATGTCGAGGGTTGAGGGCATGTCATCTGCGACCGTCACTACTCCAGCCAATGTAGAGGGGGATAATTATTTTCAACATTTCATGGTTTTATCATATTGAATGATATATTAATTTTATACTTTTACTCCTTATGAAATTTATGGTTCACTACTGACACCAGAGGACCTTACAATGACTGATGATGACCCCATGGTTGCCTATGAGGAAACTATTTTGGGCCTTACATCATTACATGTTGGTTCTCTATTGGGGATCAATCTATACTATTCTATTGTCTCTATAGGTGATACTATCACTGGTCTTGGTACATTAGTTAATTCCATGGGAAACCTCAAAGTCATAGTTTAGGGAATGATGAAACATATTAGATGTCTAATAACTCTTTAAAAGTTTGAAGAATTTAATAGAGAATTAAATGGATGTGAGTCATTAATTTTTGGTAACCAATTTTTTTGGTTGTCTAATGTCTTAATCCCGACTAGTTGAAATGTACAGATCCACCAGTGGAATATGTAGAAGCAGTGGTGTACAAACAATGATTCCATGTCTATATGACACACACTATGGAGGTGGAAGTAAAATAAGTAGATCTCTAAATGGGAATTTTCATTATCATTTCTTTGAGATATTTGGGCACACCAATGAGAATGCCTATCATCAAGAGTATCCCATTAAATCTACTTAATTTCGGGATGTTTTGTACGAATCGATGTAGGCTTATGACTAGATTATAGGTTTGTGTCACCAATTGATTAAATCGTCCCCTACATCTTATATCTATTAACCTTTTAATGATAATGATTATTCCTTTATACTATCCATTTCATCAGACTATAAAAAATCAAATGATTTCTGTGGTCATTTTATTTATAATTGGTTCAAACCACCTCTACATGGTTATGTGACGGTTTGAAAAAATCACCAATAATGATGGTATCTGCAACCAACTCAAGTTGGTTTTTTCCATTCAATAGTGGTTTCTAGGAACTGTAGCAGAACACATGTTCAGTGAAGTGTTTTGTGGTTTTATAAGTAGTTAACCTTACCAAAAAACATTGACTAAATAGAAATGGTTTGTCCTATCTCCATATCCTTGATATTTTTTGGGAGGGGGAAGCACCACTAAAACCAACAATGATTCAACTAAAAAGATATCAACCTTAAATAGTGGTGGTTTTAGCCACCTCTACAAAATAAATTTTCATATATATTTTTGGATTAAACTACAACCACATGCCACTTTAAAACAATACATTTGTAGATTCTATAGCCTAGAACTACCATGAAAAAATAGATATTTGTGTGTGTCTCAGAATATAAAATAAAAAAATGAACAATTTAGAATATATATATCAATTCCAATGAAAATTATATTCTTAAAATATGAAAAATATACAAATAAAACTATGATACCAATAAAAAATTGAGTGAAAAAGTTCCAACATGTAATTCTCACATACTCCAGAGTACTGATACCACCACACTCTAAGTTCAATCCCTAAGCCCCAAAATAATAATGCATTCCTCTAGAGTGGTACGTGGTCTTTTATTACATAAATTATATCGATTTAAGGCTTCATAAATACCATAAAACTATATAGAAGAAGTGAATATATATAACTAGATGAAGACATACCAATACATTTGACACACACAGCTTAATCAAGAAATGGTTCACTCTTAATTATTTGAAATAGAATAGAAGTTAAATAAAACAAATAGCACATAGAAAAACATATAAATAAAACCCAAATATATATATAAATTTCCATTAAAACCCCATTAATTCTAGGAAATAACCCAAATCATATATCATTTACCCACTCCATGAAATGACACAAGGTTATGTGTCACTACTGTCCAAGAGGAATGAAAATTTAAAAAATCAACATGATGGAAGTATATTAAAATTCACTTGGCTATTATACCATGTTCACCCCATAATAAATTACAATAATCATTTAATTTTGGTGGGCCTTTAAATGAACCACACATAATATGACACCCACGAGCATGGCGATAATGTTTATTGCACTATGGAAAACCCCTCCTTTCTAACTATTATACTACACCAATATTTTATAGTCTGGTCATACAAAATTCCTTCACTAGAGTGAGATACCAATGCAGAAATTATCGAAAATGGATACATGAATTATTTTTCCCATCATGGCACACCAATTACCACAATGATTAGATTCCACACTGGCATTAGCAACCCAACTCAAATAATTATTTACACAATAGTGACCACCAAGGATTAGTGAAGCCCTGTGAACAAAAAACATACCCATTTGACCACATACCTTCCCAAAAGAAATAACAAAATCGATCTAAGGCATATCATAACATCAAAATTAAACATAAAAATGGGAAAAACATACTAGTGGTGTCACTTTCTCCCTTCTATTGGGCATTTATTCAGTGTAATTCTATAGGTGGGGGATGTATGTAAAAAAGCTAGGGTATTTAGTGTATCATAATGGTTCCCTGTTCTGAATTTTCATGTTGGACCAAAATGATACTATAATTGAATAACTAATGATACATGATTACATAGAAAGAGTTTATGATGGACATCCCCTGATATGAAACACTTAGAGATCCTGGAATGATATCATACTCAAGATCAACATGATCCCAAACCATTATGCAATAAAGATGAGATATCACTATGGGGTAACTACCCTAACTTACACTAGTGAAAGTTCCCCAATCAATAGAATACCAAAATAATATATAATGACCCTTATTAATGAATTTTTTAAAAAATGTAAATTGAAATTAGAAAACTAGAAGTCGATATGGATGATCATACAATTTTCTAAATATGTCCACATGATGCATCATGGAGATAAACAACAATAATAAAAATAATATCAATATAAGATAGTTTGGTAATATGTAAAAATTGAATGTATAACACATCAAGATAATATTAACTATATTTTCTACATACATCCACCCATCAAAAATATGAATTAACACACCAACTCCTTGAGTATCTGATGTACCTATTTGATAACATTAAGTATCTAATATATTTGGGAAAATATAGTGATAAGGACCTAAGAAATAAATCCCATGACTTAAAATGTATATGAAATAGTCATAATTCACATTGGTCGGTGTTCCATATGCACAACTCCATGTACGATCCCAATATCAGAATAGAAAAACCAGTTGAAACTATCATGACACAAGGAGGAACCAAAATTGGTTCCCAATAAATTTGTTATATTAGTTATTTTATTTTAACGATTGAATAGATCTGATCCGTTAAGGGTAAACCTAATGGTAAGAATATTAGAATTTGACATTTATACCCCCTTATACACAGAAAAGAAATTCATGAATGTAATACACTTTAAATAAAATAATGTTGTCATCCTAGTATATACGACCCCTATAAATGCATGTGATTTAATATATGAATCGTCGATGTTCGTGGATTCCACTAAGCTATAACCTAGAGAAATTTTAGTTAACACATAACAACCAAATTGATCATGATCTGTCATATATACTCATATAATTCATTAGTGACACAGGTAAAGAGAAGACAAAATAGGGATCTAGAAAAAACTCACTCAGAATTTATGTTGTGATTCCTTCAGTCTTCTTGAATGGATACCATTAACAAATTCTAAGGAAAAAATTTACATATTTCAAAATAATTTGATATTACTATGTACTCAACCATACCCTAGAAACAAAAAAAATCATTAACTATCCAAATAAAATACTCTCAAAGAACCAAGAATGTACATTTTAATACAATGTTTGGACTATAAAAATATCGCTACTAGAAACCACAACATAGGTTATGAATCACTATATTAGTGTTAGTCTATCATAAGTATAGTTACACATTATCATAGAATATGAAGTGAACTCTATTCACTATCAGATGAAATATGATCGACTCCCTCTATATCCCTATCTTTACATCCTCATTTCGACACCTTCATGAAAATTATGTTGAAAATTAATTTGTGTTGTATATTTAAATTTAAACATAAAACTAATAAATTTATGTGTATTAAATTATTTTTATGTTATTTATTTTCTATTTCATGACCATCCACCAATGAAATATTACTGGGGACAAATCCAGTCATCTTATAATATAACTCAATCATTGATTTCTGCAGAGTGATGACCATTTTATATTGCATCATTATATGACCCCTAGTCCTGAAATGCTATTTCCATTGAAAAAAACTCCCTATGAGAATATCATGGTAGGGAGTAACTATAAGCAAGAGTATATGCTACTGCATTCCTCAGTTTCCTACAAAAGTCCTCATATGATAATAGGAACAAACTCACCCCATGCAATCAACCCAAAAGCACCTTCCCAAGGACATGACTATCTAGATCATCCCGGTATACTAGGAAGGATATCACCAAATTAGCATCCCATATTTCTTTTATTTTTCACTATAAATCAAATATCATCCACATTTTAAACAATTCATATTAACGTAGTCAAAAATGAAAATATGTTATTACCATAAAAATAGAATTGATACCGCTACATCATTGGTAGGTTCATTAACATAACTCCCATCTGATTTTGTATGAACATACCATTATAGATTTTTTTCAGGAGATTTGGTTCTCTATGTTATTTGAAGGCATTAAAAATAATAAATAACAATTTAATATATGAAATAGATAATGGTATCTTATAAATATTTTATTTAATGAAAATATTACCTGAGTATATATATTTCGTGAAAAAAAACATTGGCTCGAAAGTGTGAGAGATGTTTTGTTTAGCTTGACATTATGAAATTATTATTTAAATATCCCAGAATAGATAAAATGGAATGTAATTGTAATGTATTTAATTTATTCTCCTTATCATATGAATGCATATATATATGTAAAAAGACATTAATATAAAAATTTATCATTCTATACCACATGATACTCATAATGATGACTATCATTAAAAACCTTCAATTTCTCTCAAGGTACCCATTTGGGTACCGTAACATATAGATGATGAAACCTTAATGAAGTATCATTTAATTCATTCCATAATTTCCAAATAAAATACTTCCACTTCTTACAAAAAAATTTCAATATCCACATTCATTCTATAAGATCATCAGTGGTAAATTTGTGTATCATCAGCACAAATAGATACATTTATAGAATATGAAAATTTAATTACATAATAACATTAAATTAGAACATGGTGTATTAAAATGATCTTTATCTATGAATGTATGAATTCATTTTTCTAATATTAATGTATGTACTTGAAATTGGAATACGTAATCAAATGTGTGACTGACTCTACGACCAGCTATGTCACGAACCATCCCAGTGGTACCTATTCCGAGACTCCCCACGCCTACCTCTAATAGGCCAGGGGCTGGTGACTATCACTAAGTAGGAATATCACTGACATGGGAGGCATTGACTATGTACATGTACACACGCACACATGTCCAGGACCACAAATGATGAAATGTAAAAACCACTACGGAACAAAATACATGTATAGAACTAAACCCAACCAAAAAAGTACAATAGAAGTAATGTGCCGAAAGTAAAACTGGGCCAGAATACAAGCCCACCATAAAGAGAGAGTCTAAATACTACAAAGTCCAACCTGTAAGAACATAGAGGTACTGGGACTGCTACTCATTTTCATAGGAACACATTGACCTATAGTTAACTTATAAATATTGTTCTGGTCCTTTTCTGACCTAGACCCCATCATAAGGCCTCTATTCTGTACAGGACACAACACGTCTAGAACAATACTTTACAGGGGTGGGTATAACAATAATCAGTAGAGGACTGCAGAAACCATAATGAAATACATAATTTAAAGTTACAATTATATCTACACAGTATATGTCTACTGAACATATAGAAAGAGAAACACAATAAAAATATACTCAAAACTCAGACCTTTTGTCTAGAGATAATTCGAACAACTGCATACCTCTTCTATGGATTTAGTTCAAAGGTTCCACATATCACTCTTCTGGGAGGACTCACTCTACGAGTCTGATGGTTCTGACGTCACCCGTCCAAGAAGTGTTGTTCATTGGGATAGGTAGCGAAATATATATACACTCATTCCCGGAGAACACACTCTTGAGTGGTGAAAGATCCCGATACACAAATGAGGATCACTTATAGGTCCTTGGTGGATATCGTAACTCATCTAGATTCAGCAGGTAAGTAAAGGATTGGTGTCCTGTAAGATGAGATACGTCGATAACTATGTCTTCCTAGGTCCATGAATGGAGATATGAACTCGCTTCAGGCCTCTCGAAGGGATACCTGACTATATCTTAAGAAATCATACTGAAGGATTCATACTCATGTGGATGGAAATGATACCTGACCATCAGATTAATGAGAAAAGGGGAACTAACGCCAACAAAACATGTCCCAGATATGTTGAACAAGAGGTTCAAGCCATATTCCAGGATATACATGGTGTTTCTAAGGCTCATAGACCATGTATCTTGACTATGGGTACTACTCGTGTAAAATGGCCTGAGTCAGAAGAACATTCCATGTAGAAAAGTAATCCCACAACGTGTTGTATAGACCACATTCCTTGTATGAGTGATCAGGGTTCCCTTCATGTACGCGATTGTGTTCCCGTACATGGTTTCAACCTATGTGCGCCATCTCGGGTAACCGGTATGCTGGTTGGCCCAAGTAGCCAGCCTGGTCTAGCCGCGTGGTGGTATAAACAACCCTATATGCACCTCATGTCCATTTATCTTTCAAGATTCATGTCGAGTCACTGTAAGGACTCACACGCTGTGTGATAATTGTCACACGCTATGTTCATGCTTCCCATTGCCCAGATATCCAGCTATCACTAGATGGGGCCCACACACCATGTCTCCCTGGAGGCACGCCGTGTTCTTTATCGTGTGAAGTGTGCAAACCCTAGCTTCCACCGGTACAACACGACATGTTCTTCATGATACACTCCATTTGTTCTTGAAATTTCAAGAAATATAAAACCTACTCTTCACACCTTAGTGAAGTTATGATCTTCATTCATTCAATCATTTTTCCAAGAAACACTAGATTTTAGGTTACCATGATGTGGTAAAGATGTTTCGAATATTTGGGTTTTCGATCGGTCCCACAAACAAGTTTTGATCCACCAGTACAAAGAATTCCCAAAGAACGATCCTCCTCAATCTGAGACGATTCATCGTCCACCATCGTTGTCTCCCCTTCTCTAGGTTGATTCAATATTTAGTCTCTGATTTGGGATCGTTGCCTTGTGAAATGTACTCACAACGATCAGTTTTTCGTCGCCCTAGAAAGAAAGATATGAACATGAAGAAAAGAAGAAGAAAATATAATAAGAGAAAATGTGGAATGAACCTCCACTGCCATTCGTCATGAAGTTGATCTGCTCCTGTTATAAGGTATGAAAATGGAAAATCAAAGGATAATCAAAATACTACAATCAATTTCATGAATCAAAACCCAAAACGATATGTAAAATAATAACCCTCCCACTAGAATGCATGATATTTGGATCAACCTATTCGTGGGTTGATCTGCGTTGATCTATTAATAAATCAACGGGGAAATAAAACAAATAATCAAGAACCCCTACATCAAGAAGGGGTTGATTATTGAAAAATGAATCATGTTTCCATCATCACTGAGATCCTTCAATTCTGTTGGAGCAAAAGTGCCTGCCATTGATTCTTCATCGCTCTTTGTCAAGAGTTCTCTCCAAATCTCTAAAAATTCCGCATAGTTTCTCTCAACTTTTTTTCAATGATCAACATTCATTTTACATATTTATATAAATGAATGGGTATTAGCATTCTATTACACAGTACCATTAATTATCAAAATAGATGCACCGTAGTTGTGATTCAGTGAAAGATTCAATATAAAATAAAATAAAAATTTCAAATTATTTGATTTTTTTTATTTTACTTAAAAGGAACAAAAATAACATTTTCCATTAACCCATGCCAGTCGATGTTAGGCCCATTCAAAGGTAAAGTCGTCATCTCGGATGCAACAATGCCATCAATTTTTAATCTGGGAATCTATTTGGATACTGCTATAACCATGGACACACACTGACTCACATAACTTAAAAATTTAAAACCACCATTCTAGGCTCACGGAGCCTCTAAATGACACGCCTTCTGTACACATGGTCACAAAAAAATCCATATAATATTACAAAATAATACACAAAATATCTGAGACATTACATTCTCCCCACCATGGGGATTTGCATCCCCAAAATGCAAAAACAAGGGAACTTAAAAATATGTGGGTACTGGGCACATATTTGAACCTTCCGCTCCAACATGCTCTCCTAAAGATTATTATGCTACCATAAAATGCACACCAAGGGAATCAATCACCCACGAAGGATCATCTTCTTCTAATCCTCGATCTTCACCGGGTACATAGAAAAGTTCACTCCACCCTCTATGTTTATATTTCCTCTGTTGATGATGTGTGATGGGTCATGTATATACCTCCTCAATTGTGACACATTGAAGAAATCATGTACCCAGTGCAATTGTGATGGTAGATCTAGGCTGTATGCCACCTCTCTAACTCTACGCAGTATCTAGAAAAGACTGATGAACCTCAAAGTTATCTATTCACCCCAGCCAAATCTATGTAACCCTCATCAGGGTGAGACCCTAATGAATACATGGTCTCCCTCCTCGAAATATAGAGGTCTCCATCTCTTGTAAGTATAATACATAGTCGACTCTGAGCAGTCTTTATCTGCTCCTAGATGATCTGCACCTTCTCAGTGGTATATTTCACCAACTCTTGACCCATGAGTGCTGACTCTCCGGGGTCACTTCATCAATGAAGTGAAAAAAAGGGTCTCCCATATAAAGAATCGAACAGTTCCATAACAATGGTGGAGTACTACATGTTATTATACGCAAACTCCACCTATGTTAGGTGGTCCTCCCAAATATTAACAATGTCCAAAATACAATCCTGCAACATATCCTTCAAAAACTGAATGGTCCTCTCCATCTAACCAATGATCTGGTGATAGAATGTCGTGCCCATGCGTTGTTAAGTCTTAAACACATCTTAAATCCCCTTCCATAAATGGGATGTTAAATGAGAATCGTGATCTAAGACTAATGTCAAATAAAATCCATGAATATGAACTATCTTCTGAATGTAGAGGCATTGCATGTTCTCTATAAAACTCTGCACCCAGATATCTAGAAAGTGGACCGACTTGGTTAGTCAATCAATGATCACCCAGATTTATTCATGTCCCTTGAATGTTCATGGTAATCCTTTCATGAATTCCATTGATATCTCATCCCACTTCCACTCAGTCACCTCCATGGGGTGAGCAAACCATGCTGGAACCTAGTGCTTAGCCTTCAACTACTTGCATGTAAGGCACCAAGAAATGAACTCTCCTACTGCATTCTTCATTTTTGACCACCAAAAACATCATCAGAGATACTGGTACATATTCGACAAGCCATGGTGTACCACCATGGGGGATGTATGAAAATATTTCCGAACCTCCTCCTAAAATGCCACTAGTACAATAGTGCGTCCCTTGAAAAGAACAAAGTCCTCCCCACCTTTCGAATATCCATCAAGAGCATGTCTTGTGGATAACTGATAATTTAAAGTATCACAGTCAACATCCCCAAGTTGTGGCTCACTAATATACTATAAAATTGGAGGGGTTACAAACATTTACTGTAGGTATGATTCATCCTCTCTGGCCACGAAGGATGACTATAATAAGGACAACTACTCTTTCCCCTCCCTCAATAGCTGCAAGCTCGACCATCTGCTAAGAGAATCTGTCACCTTTTCCCCCTTCCAAGGAGTATAAATGATCTCAAAATCATAGTCCTGGAAGAACTCTATACAATTCCTCTTTCACAGATTCAGATCCTTACTTTTGAAGATTTATTTGAGTCTCTTGTAATCGGAGTATATGATAAACTGGTCGCTGATAAGGTAGTGTCACCACATATTCAACGTGAAGACT
This sequence comes from Viscum album, assembly GCA_963277665.1. Classification (NCBI taxonomy): domain Eukaryota; kingdom Viridiplantae; phylum Streptophyta; class Magnoliopsida; order Santalales; family Viscaceae; genus Viscum; species Viscum album. Next base: position 307,482,064 of record OY728153.1, on the reverse strand, counting down.
ACCAATTCCCACTTTGGTATAACCTCATATCGTACTCATAACTGGGGGTAACCTCATCGAAGGTAAACATTTGATACCACAATTTCCCAATTAACTGATTGAAGAGGTTTTTGATTCTCAGTAGTGGATACTTTTTTTTCATTGTTTCCTGATTCAGGCACCGGTAATCCATGTACAACCTCAAACATTAGTCTGCCTTATTGGCAGGAAAAACTAGGGCTGCCCTGGGGGAAATTATGGGTCTCACGAACCCATTCCTTTGTAAATCCTTTAGATGTACCCCTTCTCATGTATCTCTTAGGGAGCCAACCAATATGCTGGTGAGGATCTCTGAGTCGTATGATGCTACAACTCGATGTAGAAGTCAATCTCCCAGCAGGGAGGTAGTCCTGGAACATCTTTAAAAATGACATTCTCATACTTTGCCACAACTGTTGGGATTTGAAAACTCCTAATATCTACTACTCTAAGGTTATTTCTAGACACCTCAAGAGTGATCATCTACACCCTCATATGCATGATCCCATCTTCTGCTACCTGGGACTTCTTTTCACCAATAATGGAAAAACGTGACCCATTGTTGCATACAAACAACGCTCTATGCCTAAAGAAATAAATCTACACAGGGACCGAATATAGGAAATAGATAATGAGAATGATATCGTAAGGCCATGGCGCTGCCACCATTTTCTTCCATCCCATACTCTTCCTTATGAGGGAAAGATAACACTGTCTGCAAAGATATGTGATCATCGAGTCTCCTCTCATAGGTGTCTCCAAGCATAAGGTTTGAGTCAACGACTCTACAAGAATCTCAAGGCTTCCCACAACACATGTGGTGAGGATAAAATGATTGGAACTGGTGTCTATAACTATAAAAACTAAGGTAGAAAAGACACAGATCATACCGCAAATCATCCATGGAGTCTATAGGTCGTATGCGTTGACCGCATGCAGTAGTCCCCACCCCTATCCCCCAGCTCCCAGAGCCTAGTCCAGTCCTCCTGGGGGTGGTGGTGGGAGTATATTGAAGCGACTTCAACCATGTACTGCTCTGCCTACTCCCCTGCCACATTCACCGCGAGGTGGGTCTACCTGTTCCACTCAATTTCTTTGCCTCGGTGGTCAGTCCATCACTTCCCTATCACCAAATCGAAGGGTTGGACTGTCTCTAGTGAGATGTCCCCTACCGTCGCACGAGTAGAATCGCCTATCCATTGGCTGACTGGATCCAACATGAGAGACCTGGTCAATCGATCCCCTGTCTTGGGTCCTCCTGTGACATCTCCCATGTCCTAATCCATGTGCCTGACGTCATTTCCCTGTTGGTGATGTCTCTGCACATGTCTTCATGCTGGTAAGTGTCATCAGCTATATCTGCTCTTCCATGATTCTCTCGATCACCAAGGCATGCTTGAACACTCCAGCATAAGTCAAAATTCATAGAGCCATGACAACAGCTCAGATGTCCCAACATAGACTATGCTCGAAGGCATGAACTCTAAAGTACGGATCCTTGACCATATCCATCGAGTACCTAGAGAGGTTGGTGAACCTTGATGAATAGTCATCCACTGTTAAGCTGACCTGCCAGAGCTTATGAATCTCTTGGATATGCAAAGATATCAGCATAACCAGAGATAAATACTCCGTAAAGAGTCTCTCATACTCCATCCATGAAAGAGTATCCCCATCATGATTTAGTGTGGTAAAACTCCACCAACATCCTGTTGATCCCTGAATAAGGCTTTCTCTTAGGATTACCATTTGGTCTTCCAGTTTCCTCATTAGATAGAAAACTTTGTTCACTACCTCATGTAATTCCTAAGACACCTAGATGTTTGGCTCGCCTCGGAACCTAAGGGGTCCTTGCCTCTTGAACAGATGGAGCGCCCTCACCCTTCACCCATTGTCTATCAATACTGCAGGTACCATGGGCTTCTCCATTGGTGTTGGTATAGTAGGTGCACCACCTGGAGGTAACACCTAGGGAACCGGTCCAAGTATTGAACCCTCATCACTAAGGGGTTCATCCTCGGGATTGGGCTATTGAATCATAGTGGGTATGCATCAAAGGGGAATCCTATAAGGAAACAAGATCTACTATGGTCAACATGTATATCTGGAGAGCTAAGACAAATGATATGGATATCACAACCCATTCCAATATTATTCATGTACCATTCAATTACTATCTTAAAACTCGTGTTTTCTTTTACTGAGTCAAAATGAAGGTTATTAGGGTGCTGGTGTATAGATACGTCGGCCTCCCACACCAACACTAGATTCCCAGACCTGAAAGCCAATCATGAAACACTTAAAACAATTTCCCCAAACCAACATCATAGACTCTTACTCGTAAGGTATAACTAACCAACTTTGATACAACTCTGTAATGACCCGTCCTAGTGGGGCCTATGTAGTGACTCCCAAGATCACCTCCAATCGGCTATGGGTTAGTGACTAGCACTGAGTAGGAAAATTAGTAACATGGGAGAAATTTACTTAATTACATGTACCAACACACAAATCTCAAGACCCAAAAATGCTGAAATTTAAAAACCACTAAGGATAAAAATGAATGCATACAACTAAACCCAACCAACAGAGTACACCATAAGTGAAGTAATGAATATAAATCTAGGCCAGAATAAAAGCCCACAAAAAAAAATCGTCTGCAAACAACAATGTCCATCCTATAAGTACAAAGAGGTACCCGGACTACTTATCGTAGCCATAGGAAATCCTCGGCCTGTAGGGAACACAGAAAGCTCAGTCCGATCATTATCTACCATGGACTCCATCAAAAGGATTCTCGTCTACACAAGACATGAAACGTGTTGTCAAATCCCATGCAGGGGTGAGTATACAAATACTCAGTAGAGGACACCAAAAAACACAAACCAGTACAAAAAGTAATGGTATAATCGTCTCTATAAGTATATGTGTACAAAACATATAGCTAGAGAAACACAATCTAGATATACTCAAAACTAAGACCCGTAGTCAAGAGGAAAGTCACAAAAACACATACCGTTGCTAGGGATTCAGTTCGAAGGATACGTGTAGCACTCGTCTAAGAGAACTCACTCCATGAGTTGGAAGTTTTTGATGACATGTGTCCAAGAAGTATTATTCATCGACAATGGTCATGAGAGATAAATACACTCATTTCGGGAGAACACAATCCTGATTGGGGAAAGAACATGATACATTGATAAGGATAACTTCTAGGCCCTTGGAGGATACCACGACTCATTCAGATTCACCTGTTAAGTTGAGGATCGATGTACTCTAATAACAATCTTATCTTTACGTGACTCTAACTATGGTCGATTATGGATAGAGGATCTTGGTGCAGGCCTCTCAGAGGGATACCTGACTCTATCTTGGGAATTCCTGCTAAATGAGTGATACTCCAACATATGGAAATGATACCCGACCTTCAGATGAATGAGATAAGGGGTGATAAACCAAACGAAACATGTCCAAGAAATGGTGGAAAATATGTTCAATCCATGTTCCATGATATTCATAGAATGTATAAGGGTTACACACTGTGTCTCTCAACTCTTGGTACTACCCATGTAAAATGAAATCAGTCAGAAGAACATTCCTTGTAGAGAAGTAAGTACATGGTGTGTATTACTGACCACACACCAAGTCTGAGTAACTGGGGTTCCCTTCGTGTATGCAACCATGTACCCATACACGATTTCAACCCATGTGTGCCCTCCCATGTAACCGATACATAGGTTAGCCCATGAAGGCGGCCTAGTCTGACCTTGTGGTGGAGCACACGACCATGTACCCACCATGTGTCCATGTATCTTTAGATATACACACTGAGTCCATGTAAGGACCCACATGTCGTGTGACAATGATCGCACACCGTGTTAGTGGTTTTTATTTCCAATAACTCAAGTCGCTACTGGATGGGGACCACACACCGCGTCTTCCTAGTGGCATGTCGTGTTCATCATCACGTGGATCATGGAAACCCTAATCACCGCAATAAAAACCACACGACATGTTCTATGAGATACACCACGTGTGTTCTATAAATTTCTTGAAATGCGAACCTGCTCTGCTACATCTCGGCGAATCTCAGATTTTTTTTCGACAACTTGTTTTCCACAAAACTCTAGATTCAAGGTCACCCCGATGTTGTAACGTTGTTTCCGTGGTTTTTGGGCTTCCGATCGGCCCTAAAAACATTTTTTGATCCACCCGTATGAAGAATTATCGGAGAACGATCATCCTTGATCTGAGACTATTTTTCATCTGCCATCACCATCGCACATCTGTTGGGTCGTTGTGATGGTTGGTCTCTGATTTTGGATTATTTCATTGTGGAACGGAATCACAATGATATGTTGTTCCTCACCATGTGAAGAAAGAGACGAACATGAATAAAAGAGGAAGACAATACAATAAAACAAAATGTGGAATGAACCGCCACCATCATTTGTCACGACATTGATCCTCTTTTGTTATATGGATTAAACTGTAAGAATCAAATGATAATCCAACTACCACAATCAAGTTCCCAAATCAAACCCCGAAAAGAAATATAAATAAATAACCATCCCACAAGAATGCGCGATCCACAAATCAAACTATTCATGGGTTGATCTGTGTTCGTCGTTTAATAAATGAACGGTGAAACAAAACAAATCAAAAAAACCCTACCTCAAGAAGGGGTTGATTGTTGATTAAGGAAACACACTGCCATCACCACCGTGATCCTTCAATTCTATTGGTGCAAAAATTATTTCCTTTTATTCATCGTCATTTGTTGTCGAGAGTTCTCGCCAAGGCTCCAAGAATTTCCCAGAGTTTTTGTCAATTTTTTCCAAAAATTAACATTCCTTTGTCATATTAAATAGAGGTAACATGTTTCAGCATCCCATTACGTTGTGGAACTAATTATCAAAATATTTGTCCCATCATTGCGCAGCAGAGAATGTTTCCAATTAAAATAAAATAAACTTTTCAAATTAAATTATATTTTTTTACTTAAAAGGTCCTAAAAATTAACTTTTTCCCTCGAACCATGCCGGTCGAGGTTATGTCTGTTCTTAGGTGAAGTAGTTATCTTAGAGGCAATGGTGTCCTTGGATTTTTAATCCAGACATCCGTTTGGAAACTTCCACAACTGCACACACACACTGACTCACCAAACATAAATAGTTCAAACCACCATTCCGGGCTCATTGGGCCCCATAATGGTGTGTCATCTCTGAGCTTGTTATCAAAATAATTCAATAAAATATTTAAAAATAATACAAAGAAAATATGATACATTCCAATCTAGTCTAGAATCTTGCTAAATAGGCTTAGAACATCATCCGTAGGGACCCCCTATAATCTAAATGGGAAAACTATGTTCAATCTGTTCAGATTCAAGGCCTCTAAAGTGTTTATATTTCTCCCTATAGTAACATTGTTTTCATATTTTGTTAAAAAATATTTACTAGTATAAAAAATGAAATAACATTTTTTACAACAAAACTTATACCTATAACTTTATCATTCCAATATCCTTATGAAGAAACTAGAGTGAAGACCTTCTCCCATGACCATGTTGTCATTAAACATCATATTGATTATGATTTTAAGGTTTCGTTTTTGAATAGGAAAAAACCTAGGTCATATCTAAATGAGTGTTTATAGGTTTTGAATATGTTTTTTTAATAAAAAAAATCTACAGAGTTAGGGATATAGAAAATAGTTTTAAGAAAATAACATAATTTAAAGAGTTTAATTGTTGATAAATTAAACTATAGTTTTAAGAATCATGAGAGAAGGATGAAATTTCATGTTCACTACACATATTGGATAGTTCATTATTTTGTAAAATATAGATGGTATTGATCAATTCATTCATTGAGGGTTGTAAAGATCTTGATTACCCTATTGGATCTTAAATCCTTGCACAAAGTACCAAACCTTGACACAAAAATAGGGTTTTCAAGGTTTGGGCCTCAATAATAGGTTGAAGGATACCAAATAATACTAATATATTATGTATTTGTGAGAGAAGGAGGATTATTGTGGTTCCCAATTGGAACAATCCAAGAATCCCACTGGAAATCTCAACCCAATAAGTGTTAAAATGAAATGAAAATCGCTTAGTTAAACCAGAAAAATGCATTTAGAGGAGACAAGTATTGAGATAAAACATAAGTGAAAGATTTAAAACAAATATTAAAGAAAATTATAAGAATAAAAAGTGTCTAAATTCTATCCCATGAATATTTAGCTCCCTCGAAATGATCATCCACAGTTTATCTTGCCATCGAGAGGAGGAGGAGGCTCAAGTATAACTTCATCTTAATCCTAGATCCCTCTATGATGATAAGGACCTCTATAAGTTCTCGGACGAGTATATAACTCCTTTGGACATCACAAATAACATATATTTTCCTCCAGGGTGAACTTAAAAATGAGGTTCCCAATGTATTATTTTATTGGAAAAGTGGATGGTGGTTTTGTGCACACAGATTGTGTAAAACCACTTGGACAATAGTTTTCAGAGGCTAGAAAGCCTTATCTAACCTTTGTAAAAAATAAAAAAGTTTTTTCCCAAACTATTTAATTTCTCATTTGAATTTTTATATTTCTTTAGATACATAAATATTAAGATATGGATATATTTCTATACACCACTTTTGACTTCATGCAGATTCAGTGTGACAGACAGATCCGGTCTGTTGGGCAACATAATGGTCGAATTGGGATTTGATGTCTCAATAATAGTTTTTTCCATTGCAATTTGGACACACCCACAATTTTTTATCCCATTTGTATGCATGTAATTTTAGTAATATTCACATTATTGGACATGTTTTCACAGATCCCATGAAATTTCGGACCATTTTGCTTCCACTACTTCTCAAGCCCTCCAATTCACCACCACCTACAACGAATGTATACAAAATAGTGAAATTAACCATTTTAACAGTGATTAAAAAAATTAATTTTTTGAAACATGGAGTTAAATATGTTATAAAAATGGAATTTTGAATAAAATATAAATTTAATCCAGTGTTATAAATGTTGTCGATAAATAGTGAATTACGGTGAGATCACACTCCCACACCTGAACATTTTACCTACTAGTAAAAGTCACATTTACCTAAATTATTCATCTAGATAGTTCAACCACCATAAATAGTTAACATTCAATGAAAATTTAATTCCTAATAAAAATGTGATCAAATAAAAAATCCCACTTAAGAGTTATTCTTAGTGATCCTGGAAAATGGCGCCTAAAAAATTGAATCATAATGAATTTTCAAGAGATTAATGAAAATAGGAAATGAAAATAATTCAAAGTTAATCATCTCATTAATTCTACCCATGTGTGTGTGAAAACCATTTGATGTTATTCATTCCACTTAATATCGAGTGAATATAAGTTATTTTATAAATCACATACTTCCATGATCATTTCTACCAAACCATCGGTACAAAAACATTCAAGACCATCTCACTTATGAATTCCCAAAAGTAAACCCATAATCTCCAGACAGAGATATACCCATATGTGGTGCAGTTCATCACTCCACACATTTACTATTTTTTTTTCAAAAGTTACACTTGGAAAAAATCTCACTCTCCCCTCTCAACCCATTTTTGATCTTCTCACGACACTAATTGTAATAGTTATAACAAGATAAAAAGTCGAGGATGGGTTGTTTTTTGACCTGGCCATGAAACAACCCTTTTTTGTTTTTTATGTCGTACAACATTCAGATAATAGGTACAAATAGATAGATTAATATGTAATAGTAATTAAATATATCATATATGGAACATATGTATGGAAAAATCATTTTGAAAAGTAGAGGAAAATTAACATAACTTATTTTTACCTTATATTCGGTAAGATATTTTCACACATCATGGTTATCGGAAATTTATTGTAGGGAAACTAAGTTAAAATATTTTTCCTTACACTAATCACACAAATGGTACCATTCACCTCAAGGGTTTCACAAGGATAAAAACATTTATATCATCAACATAGAACAAAATTTCAAAAATAAATTCACACTAAAATATTTAAATCTTGCAAAAAATATAATTTCATTAATTTTTTTAACGTTAAAACAATAGGAAATAAGGAAATTCCCATAAATTATCAATAAATTCCATGATTATGCATGACTCAATTTCCATGACAATGTGGTCATAAATAAACCTTTTATCAAAAAAGTATGGGGGAAAGGGGGGGGGGGGGTGAAAACACCTTATAGTAAGAGAAAAAGAGAAAAAAAAGAAAGATGGGGAAAATTCCTAACTAACCAACGAATATAACCATCCCCAACCCCTATAGTGTGCAGTGTCCTCACCATAATTAAATAGAATGTGGGAAAGAAAGATAACAATTGATGGGTGTCAATTTTAGATTTCATCTTGGACATAACGTTCCTCCATCGGTGACTTTGGAATGGATTTGTGTAAGTTATTCAGTCACTGCCCATTGACAGTGAAGGTTTTCTAGGTTTCTTGATTTTTAACCCGAACAACACCAAATGGAAAAAACATTAGAAACAATGTATGGTCCAAACTAGCAGGAATGAAGCTTACCTAGATGTAACATTATCCTTACATTGTAGAGAAAGACCTTATTCCTACTTTCGAACTGATGATTGAGGATAACACATTTGTGGGATCCTGGATTCGCACCATATAAATCCTGCAGTTATCATAGTAATTTCTACTCACTTCCTCTTTCACAAGAATCAACAACTTTCTTTCAGCACTAGAATGATAAATATTATAATTGCATTGATCGATGTCCCAGTAGGCATGTTGGTCAATATCAATAGGGAGGTTAAAATCATTCCAAGAAGAATCCAATAGGGTGACATTACTATGGGTGTTTTAAAGGAAATATAGTAAGCCCATAATGAATAATCGATTCTACGATGCCAATCTTTTCTCATAGGTTGACCCACTTTTAATGATTTTGGTTTACCTCTATAGTTGACACATCGACCTGACCATTGTTTTGTGGGTGCTATGCAGTAGACACTCTATGCATGAACCCACTCCAGCACAAAAGAGATTTCATTTTTCAGTTTCATAAATAAGAACCCTATTCATTGATGATGATCTGAGGTAATCAAAACCTGCAAGAAAATTTTGGGTTCTAAAAAAATCCACTATTTCTTTAGAATAACCTGCCCTTGTAGCTCGTGCCTCATACCATTTTGAATCATAACCCACTGCCATCTGATTGTAAAGGTTCCAAAATGGATTATGGAATGGCCCCATAAATTCAATGACCCAAATATCTAAAATTTCATGGAATATCGAGGGATGTTGTGGATTTTAATATCATTTAGATACATTCCCCATTCTTTGACAATGAGAAAATGATTTATAAAAATCATGGTAATCCCAAAAATGTTTTGGTTAAAAGAGACCATAATCTATGAAATTGTGAGTTGTTCGTTTAGGACCAAATAGTCCCCCATAAGAATGAGTGTAAGAGAACCTAAGGACATAATAAAAATAACTATTGAGAACACAATGCATTAGGACTTGATCACTACATGTGCATGAATGGTATAGTTAATCTTAAATTTACCAACTTGTATAATGTTTTTGATGGTTTAAATGAATTTTATTGAAATTATTATGAAGGAAAGATGCTGCCAAAAAAATTATAATTTTGGAATACCAAGGAAAATTGTCTTTCACTCAGCACAATTCTCATATAAGAACATGTAATTTATGGGAAGATAGGTTAATGCATCAATCCCCCATGATGGGTGGATCCTACTAATATGGTTATAAACCACATTTTCTACTCATTTTTATCTCTAATTTCTAAATGGAATTACTAAAGGAGGAGTATCCTGTGAATAAGACATAGTTTGGCTTTCGGTTTCATAAAAAGATACCAGGGCGCTGCACGGTCTGAGAACACATTGACATTAGAACCTAAAAGATACGACCAGAATTTATCCCTAGAAAAAATGAAAAGAAATTATTTTTTAGTTTTGGTGTAGTTTTTTTGGGTAGGGTCCAGTTTATGTGATGCATAAGAAAAGTCATGCGGAGCTCGATCAACCCTTTGTGATAAGACTACCCCAACAGTATAGTTAGAGGTGTTACGCATGATATGGAATTGAAAATACCACTAAGCTGGTTGGATTACTACGGGTGACGTGAGACTCCATTTTACTTATGAAATTATTCCTGACATCTTTATAGAAATGAATGCATTTCTTTTTGGAGTTATCGGGAAAGGGGGAGTGCAATTTTACTAAATTCATGAATGAAAAGATGGAAAAATACAGCATGACCTAGTAAGGACCGAACATATTGTACCTTTTTTGTAATGGCATACACTATTGATTTAGTAACTTGTATACCATCCCCAAAAATGATATGTCCTAATATTGTACCATGTCACTCTTTGAAATGGAATTTCTCATAATTAAATAATATATTCTTTTCAATACAGTTACATAAAACTGAATGAAGACTTCTAAAAAATCATCAGAAATTTGATTCATAAATAGTGAAATAATTCATGAATACTTCCTTGATATTTCAATAGTCATCTGAAAAAATACTCACCATGAATCACTGGAACGTACCAGTAGCATTGAACTTACCAAATGGAATCCTTCAAAGTGAAAATTTGTAAAGGGATAATGTGAAGGGTGTATTTTTCTAATTATCGGTTGAAATATGGTTACGAAATTATCCAAAATAAATATCAAAGAAAACATAATTGGACTTACCTACCAACATCTCTATCATTTGTTCAATGAATGAAAATGAGAAATTATCCTTCCTAATGTGATGGCTTAATCTGCGATTGTCAATATAGACAGAACAACTATTCTTCGCATGAGCTGGGATCAATTCATTATTTTCATTTTTTATTACTTTAAGACCATTTTGTAGGAAGAAATTTTACTAGACTGATTCATTGTATATTAGAGATGGGGTAAATGATTCAAGCAACGAACAATTTTATGACCTTGTTTTTAACCACATCTAAGAGGTTTGGGTTCAGTCGTCATTGTGCTAGTCTATCTATTTTAACCACATAATTTAACAATATATGATGTGTAAATATTTATTGGATTATTCCGAAAATGTTAGAAAGTTTCCATCCAAAAGCTTGTTTATAATCTATCAAATATTCAAGCAGTCTCAATTCATCCTCTGGATGGAGTAAACTAGAAATGATGATAGAAATCTTGTTTCCATTCTCAAGACATGAATATATTAAATCATGTGGAAATTTTTTCTACATCTAGTTCCAAGCGATTTTGAATTGATGGGATTTTGTGTAAAAATGAGATGTCACTAGTCTCATCTAATAGCTTAATGGCATCATCCTCAGATGAGGAATGAGCTATTACAATCTTATCAGTATCATGGATGGTCAGTTCATCCTCAATGTTCATGAAATCAATAATTAACAAACATTCATGATATTTTTATAAACCAGTAAAACATTCAATGCATTATTTATTATATAAAATTTTAATCAATGTGGAAAAACCTAGAAGGGTATGAGGGGAATTAAATTAGTATTTTTCTAGAGAAGGGAGTACATCAATTGAATTAACAGAAAGAGAGGAATGTTCATTTAAGGGGTGCTTCATGGAATCAAGGATGTTGAAGTGGAAAATGTCACCACCCAAATCCATAGATAATATACCATTACGGAAATTAATTACAGTTTTGATGATTTTCAAGAAAGGTCTCTGAAAAATAATTTGGTATGTCCATCCATTATATCTTCTTCTATTTTAAGAACACAAAAATCAGCGTGAAAATTTATTATTTTCCCCCATGACAAGACCATCCTATAACACAGTAGTGGGGTGTGTTGTACTTTGATTTGAGATTTGAACAAAACTTAATATTGGATTTAGTTATCTTACTTTAAATGAAGTGTAAATTTATTGGGGAATAATAATTATAAAGGCACCCAAATCAATAATAACATTATAGACGGAATATTTCCTTATAGTGAAAATAATATAGAATGTTCAAGGAACATTTCATATGGTCGGAAGTGATGTATCTATAAATGAAGATACGTTCCTCCCCATGATTTTCTTCTCATCACCTCGATGTCTCATTCATTGTGTACATATATCCTTTAGGAAGATGGTGTATCTTGGAATTTTTGTCACAACAACGATTTCTAGGATGTTAACCTGCACTTTTTTTACGGTTTCTAATACTTCCTTATCGACTTCAGTTTCCGCATGTCTCATAGGTTGGGTGGACCTTTGGGGAAATGGAATAGAAATGTTTGGGCTATTCCCACCATTAATAGACACACTCTTTCCTTTGTAAAGTATTTTCTCAAGACAAGTTTTTCAATATTTGTACTCATTTCAATAGTTGGGATAGTGGTTTCCTTATGAGGGGATGATTCTATTGTAGGGTTCATTTGGGTTTTAAATGGTTTCCCACTCTCAAGGGTGATGGATCTAACATTTCAATTATCCCAAGGAATAACTAATGGTTAAGAGGGTAGTTTATGTGACCCCTGACTTTGAATTTCCCCCACATTGTTATAAAATTTGCTGAATTGGGTTTTTTTTTGTCTTGCATGGATACTTGGATGGTTTGTGGGAATTAGATAATTTTTGAATCCATTTGTTTCATCATATCATCTAGTCTAGGCTCAGGTTTTGTAGGCTGTGTTTGGAGAGTCCCTTGTGGTGCTTGGGTAATTATGGGTGGTGGTGTTGGATGACTTCTCTGCCCCAGTTTGCTCCATTGTTGCTGAGGTTGGTTTAAAAACCACATTCTTATAATCTTGGTATTCATTCCACCTAGGTTCGTTTGGATAGTGTAGTTCTTACCTAGAGGGTTGTTTATAGGGGAGGCCTAGAAATATTTCTTCAAAACACCCAGATGTTTACCTTTGTTGGTGGCATTGGTTAGAATAATTTTTTTCAAAAGAAAATATTCAACAGTGGATGGGAGGAGGAAATTGGGATTTACCTTGGGAAAGAGAAATTTATCGAAGAAGGGTACTTACCCCTTCAAAATATTTTCCACAATTTTCATGAATTCAATACTTTTCACCTCATGGACTCCTCTAATTTGTACATTGGACCTGGAAAAAAATCAGTGTTCTCTTATGTGTTTTCGATTAATGTTCTTACAAAAATTGAGGTATTATCAACTAGAACACCAATAGAAGAAGCATCAATCATATATCGATCAATAAAAATAAAACCATTATAAAAATAAGAAATTTAAATATGATCATGAATTTGTTTGGGTGAGAACCATGAACAAATCCATTTAAATCTATCCCATCATTCATGAAGTATTTTCCCTTGTGGTTTTCTTATCCCACATATTTCATTCATTATTATTTCAATTCTTGAGGGTAGGAAGTATTTTCAAGACAAATGTGTTTCATGTTCGCCCAACCTCTAATTGGTGAATTAACATAATACAACAAATATGTCCCAATGTATTCTTATGAAAATAGGAATTCCATAATCTAAATTAATTTTTCATCCACATTAGCGGGTTTTAATGTCAAACACATAATATGAAATTATTTTAAATGCTTGTGTGGATCTTTTCCGACGAATCCATGGAATCTTGGTAATAAATTAATTAAACCATATTTAATTTCAAAACTGGGTTCCTCACCTTGAATTTGACTATAAGTGGGATAGATATCAACATAATGTGAGGTTAATTAATTTAATGTTTTGTTGTTTTTAGCCATGTCATAGAAGTTTAATTCTATTTTATTGCGGGTTTTATGAGAAGAAAAATAAGAAGGCTAATGAATTATGGGGATGTTTTGTGTGTCCGACTTCAAATGGTTATTTAGGGTGTCTTAGTGTTGTTAATGTAAGATCCTCTTTGGTTCATGTTCGAAAGGATTTATTTCCTCTGATGAATATCTCTTCATGAAAAATTCCTACCAAATAATTATCTTAGAAATCAACTTTAAAAAAACGAAGAAAGAAGAAAAAAAATAAACAAATTATTACAAAATATGCAATACTTCTATAAAAAACAGACACTAAAAGCATAAGCACTTCTTGACAATGATTGAAATATAGTACCATATATTCATGACAAATAAAATTGATTATGATTTTGAGGTCTATATATAGTATGATGAGGACCCTATGTAACGTCTCTAAGTGCACTGATAGGTTTAGAGTATTGTTTTTAGTAAAAAAGTAATTAAAATGGGTGATTTTGAGAACCATTTTAGGAAAATAACTTGAATTAAAGAGTTTAATAGATGATAAATTAAGGTTGTGTCTTAATAATTAAGAGAGAAGGAGTGAATTTCATGTTCAATACTCATATTTGATACTTCATTATTCTGAATAATACACATCGTTTTATTTGATGGTTTCATTTAGGGTTTTCATGATCTGGATTTCCCTCTTTCCTCTCAAATCTTTGCACAAAGTTCCTTCCATTGACACGACAATTGAGTGTTCAGGGATTGGACCTCAAGAATTGACTGAATACTAACAAATCATACTAATATTTTATGTATGTGTGTGGTAAAAAGGATGTCTATGTTTCCTAATCGAAACAACCCAATATCCCACTAGAAATCTAAACCCAATTTATGTTGAAATGAATAATGATTCACTTAGTCAATCCCAAAAAAACCTTCAAAGGTGAAGTGTGTTTCGAAAAAACATAAGTAAAATATTTAACACAAAAATCAATTAAAACTAGTAGAATAATAAGTGTCTTAACTCCCTCCCATGTATGTGTAGATCCCTCAAAATGATCTTCCACAATTTATCTCATCATCGAGAGGCGGAGGAGGCTCGAGTGTAACGTCAACTTTATCCATGATCCCCCAATGAAGATAGGTTCCTCTAGAACTGCTTATATGAGGATAATACTCTTTTATGTCTCCAGAAAACCTGATGTTTTCCTTTTTTACAAACATACAAATGAGGTACCCATGGTATCATTTTATTGGTGAAGTGGGAAGTGGTTTTGGTCATACAGATTTTGTAAAACCACTTTTACCATTGAAATGGGTTAGTTGAAGGCCATATATCTCTTAAAAAACTAAAAAGTTGTTTCCACACACCTTTAATATCTCCATATAATTTTTGTATTCATTTGGACTCCTAATGTTGAAGATATGGACTGATCATATCACACCACATCCGACTTCATGCAGATTCTATGTGTTGGATAGACCAGGTCGGTTGGTCCACATAATGGAAGAATTAAATTTTAATGACTTAATAAGGGTTGTATCCAATTTTCATTTGGATCATCCCACAAAATATAAACCATTTGGAAGTACATAGTTTTAGAAACATTAACATTAATGGGAAGATGTTCATGAATCCCATGCCATATTTGCCCATTTTTCTTCCACTTCATCATGGGCCCACCAAATCACATCCACCTACAATGAAAATATAATAAAATTAGATTACATTTTTTAACAGTGATTAACACAAATGAATTGATTAAAACATGGTGTGAAATGTTTTATAATAATGGGACTTTATAGTAAAAAATTAGTTTAATTCAGTTGTGTAAAGGGTGAAAATGAATAGTCAATCGTAGTGCGATCATCCCTCACTGCTAAACCTACTGAATGGAATGTAATTTTCTTAGATAGATATGTTTATGAAGAAGGGTTTCCTAGACCCTAATGAAATGGAGGGTCTGAGGGATGGTGAAGGGGTAAAATAGAGGGAGTCTTAGAAGACTGATGGATCATTTTAGCGAATTTTTTTCTTGGTATTATCATCATGATGATAAAAGACATTTGTTTCATACACAACCAAAAAGTAAAATTATAAGGGATAAAACCAACCATCCTAATTTAATAACTAGTTCTCAAAATCATAAATGGGTTGAATCCATTGGTAGCCAATCTAGATCTCTCATTCCAAGGATTAGTAAGGAAATATGGATGCAATTAATCAATTATCTTCCATGATTTTGAATCTATTGAATTTCAAATTAACCCATCATAATTATTATCTATATAATTACACTTCATGCACTCTGTAGTTTTCTATGACATGAATAATCATTGATATCATGGATTTAACATTAAGTAACACAAAACCTTTATAGTTGTGATACTTTTATTCTGTGTCATATTAGTATGTTGATTCCAACCTCCATCATCAAACATTGAAGGATATATATAAGAAAAAAATATTGTCTACTTTATCCACTCCCCAATAAAGAGTACAATAATTTGATAGGCCTATATTTTTTTATAATTCAGATAAAGATTATTATTTTTTTCATATCATAAAATGACTCCAGGATCTTAGCTTCTGAAAATACATCACACAACAATTCCAATATCATGTATATAGACATATTTGTAATTTTTCATTGGAATTTGATCTGATA
Organism: Viscum album; assembly: GCA_963277665.1. Classification (NCBI taxonomy): domain Eukaryota; kingdom Viridiplantae; phylum Streptophyta; class Magnoliopsida; order Santalales; family Viscaceae; genus Viscum; species Viscum album. The sequence goes on along the minus strand of OY728153.1, from coordinate 307,465,666 downwards.
AACTTTAGAAAAAATAATGTTTAGAATATTTCTTACATCCAACATACAACCCTTGATTTCAATTATCAACTAAGCCACCAAACACATTTTTCTTATCAGTGATGTTTTATCTTACATTAGAATTAATACAATCAAGAGTAGGATACAATGATATGTTACAATATTAGTATGGTTTTCTTATAGCCCCAATAACATCACTTGTAATGGTTCTATTGGTAAAACCCAAAATCTTTTTTTCTGATATGTTTTATTATTGATGATATTTTCTTGCAATGTTGTCTGCATCATTTAGAAGATTTTTCATTTCATTGTATATTTCCAATGAATTTGAGATATCATTCTATGGATTTACTGCAATGCTCAAACATTCTATAAAATTCGATTATCCATGCCAAATCCAATAAAATATTGAGAAGAGAATTACATCAATATCAAGTGTTCATTAACATTATCTCCCTTCTAACATCTTCAAAATTTACATTTAGTACATGGTCATATTATTGTATCATCAATAGATGAATTGAATGTGAAAAAATATAAAAACTCTATCCAACCATTATCATACTATGGTTTTATTACCATTAATGTGGTATATATTATATATATATATATATATATGAAAATGTGTTGAAACATTACAAAAAAGGTTAAAATATGTAATGATGACTAATTAGGAAAAGATTTAAATGTTTGAGAAAAAAATAGATCATAAGTAGATGAATAGATAGAGATATGAGTTGGATTCCCAACCCACACCCCAAATATTTATTAATGAATAATATAGGATATAATGTACACATGGGGTGGAAATAGATTACACTGTATTAGAATAAAATGAAAAAAAACATCAATTCTCAATGTTTAGAAATAAAAAATACCCCTTGATCTTTTTTGTAATTCCCTATAATCTTGATTGAAATGCTCTTCATAACAACAACCCCATCATTAGGTCAACTTTCATAACTATAAAAAAATAATCAATCATTATCATAAATCTTCTTCAGAAATATCTATTAAAAAATTTATAAAAATAATAGTAATAGGATTTCCCCTACACTACTTTAGATACATTTTATCCAGACTGGAATTTGTAGCATCTTCTTCAGCTAACCTTTCCACCCCAACAAACATTATTCAAATTCACCTCCAAGTAGACCACAAAACCCCCAAGATGTATCATCAGCTCAAGAACATGAGTTATAAGTCAATGTATGTAGTATAAATACCATACAATCCGTCAACTAGTATCTAATTTCAATGTATAAACTAATATATAATATCAATAAAATCATCCTAAATTAAAGCTAGTAGAAAATCAAGTAGAGAAGGACATTAAATGTTTTCCTTCAAAGTAAGTCAACTTTATATGTAAGGAAACACATGCCTATCATAATTTCATAGAAGACATTAGAAGCTATAGTTTGTGACTTTTACATAAGAAATGATGTTGAGAATCTAATGATCCAACCACCACATACAGGTGACGAGGTACTGATCGTGTTACCTTATGTAATGATTCATGGTCTTCAAAGTTCTTAAAGTAAAATATTTCACAAAATATAGCTCCTATCATCATCAAGTTTCAATTAAACAACCTAGTTACTCAAGCTTCATAATAAAAATTAAAATTATGTGACCAAGAATCTTAGACACATTGATAGATCAATCATAGGAATCCATTAATACAGATCTAACCTTACATCAAATCACATCTAGAAAATCATTGTAATCAACCAGTAATGATTCATAAAAAACAAATCCATCAAATAACCATAAATCTAAAATACCTTCCATCATTTGGATCCAGTCATTAAAATAGAAAAAATGAAAAATATAGAGTACTAAGAGATAAACCAACAACTGTAGTTTTCAATTTTAAAAGTTTAAACCAAGGGTTTGTCAAGAACACTCAAATAATGATAACTCAAAAATGAATTAATAGATGTTTCGTATTTTCATTACAGTTATCCAAATGTTTTCATATACATCAAACAATATTATTCTTTATATACTATTATGTTCCTCTAGTTTCCAAAAAAATTTCCAGTATAATAATGATGCAATAATTAAAAATTTTTCAATAATAATAATGGATAAATAATACCATCTAAAATTCTTAAAAATTACTTGGTTCACACTATCTAAAATATATTAATCACAATTGACAATAATGATATAAAATTGCATACTTATGGACCCAAAATGTGTATTTAATCAATTATCATCCCCAAATAACAAAACTAACATTAAAAAATTGACATGTTAACTATAATACATGAAAAAAACTAATTTTACCCATATGATTGGAGATCTAGTTGATGTCTAAAAGTAGGAGACATCATATTCAAGAAAAAAAGAGAAAGCTCCTCTACCTAGAAACTTGAAATCCAGATCATTATATATTACTAGAACCTTATTCAAAAACCCAAACATTGGTTGCAGTTAGAAGTACATAGAAAATTTGAGGGTGGATTAATGGGAATATGGGAGGATAAAAAACATGAATAAGTGAGGGATTACCACTTGGGGAGTTGGGGGAGATGGGGAAAAAGATTGGTTTTTAGGGATGTATTATGGGTGAAGATTATGGCAATATATTAGAGGGAACAGGTGTGACCACATATCTAGTGAGTAATCTATTGAGGGAGATGACTCGAGGGAGTGATCGGGCTCAGACAACGGCTCGGGCTCGGGTGATGGGTCGGGGGACTCAGGGGTGACCACATCACTAGGGAGGGATCATGAATCTTAGTATTTGATAGCTTATGATATATAGGAGTGCCGAAAAGGGGATAACCATAGTGGTAAATTGTGATCATGGTTGAGGGGTAGGGAGGGGGCCTAGGGTATACGTTTAGGGATTAGTGGATAAGTTTTCTTTAATAAATATTTAATATTTAGAAACGGTTTTTTAGAAAAAATACTCTAAATTATTTAATTTTTTTGTTGGTCATTTAGTAAACCACATCTCAACAAACAATTTGGTGTTGTGTGAAATTATGTATCCCGTTACGATATGTGGATATTTTGTTAACTAGGAGGGAGTGGCGTTGGCTACCTCCCATAGTGAAATGACCATAAAGTACATTTCTCCATCATAAAGTGGCTTTGAGTCAGATCTGGAGATGTGGAATGCTCTCCACCACACATGATGTGGGGTTTGGTGAGAGATGTGGAAAATAATTTCAAAGAAACCATTTTAGAACCTTCTTACCCAAATCAATCAACTTACATTCAAATTCGATATGTTGTGATACAAAATATTTGATTACCACATGATTTATGCTTCTATGAAGGAGATTTTTCTTAAAAAAGATCACGATCAAAATATTTAATTAGACCACATAATGGTTAATATTCTCAAAAATATTAATGATCTATAGGATTAATTATCCCAAGAAGAGGCCAACCAAAAAAAATATTGATGAAATTAAATAATGGATTAATGAGAAAACCATTGATGTACCGTTCCTTCACCATTAATTGGATATTTCTCAGGGGAAGCTCATACAACTCCATAATTCATTATAAGTAGCGCAATATTAAAGGTCAAATACTATTGTGGTGATAATGCAGAAAATTTTCCAGGATGAGGATACCAAATGCATTCGGTTAGATGGGATTCAACATGCAGCTATGGGGGCTTGGGAGGCCATTCCAAAAATGAAAAATCTATGTTGATGGTGTCTTCTATTGTTTGATTTAGAGACTCCGTCTTTTGAGTACTCCTTAAATTTTGTTTTTTATCATAAATATGAAGGGTTTTATTTACAACCATCTATGTATCCATCCTTATTTCCCATATATGATCATAACAAATCATTGAAATCAATTTTCATAGAAATGTATCTTTATATTATCGAATCCATACCATATTGATAGGGATGTTGAGATTCTCTAACGTGTTCCTATGTTATGGGGCCTAACGACTTTAGTTTTACTATTTGTAGGGTTTCATGGAAACCCCCAAAAAATCTTTCTATTTTTTACTAACATAAATTTTTTCGAAGCCCAATATGAAGGAGACTGAGTGTGTGAGGTTTGGTTCTTTCTTAGAAAACCCTTTTCGAGGTTTTTCCCTAATTATTTTTGTGCTTATTTTTTATCACTCATTTATTCCTAAAACATATAGTGTATTAGTTTAGTGTGCTAAGAATCATATTATTTCCCAAGTTTCATTTTAAATTGACAATTTATTGAGTATTATATTCTTTTTATGGGATGTTTAAAGTCCTGAATGTTGTACTACTATGGCTAGTGTTTTAGGTATAATAATATTGACCATATATTTGTTGATGACGATAAAAATAGATATTTTTGGCTCGAAATGTTATGAAAATAATTAGATACCCTTGGAGAATCATGATCCATGATTTTGAGGTTTCCCAATATGAAACATGATATTAAAAAATATAGGAGGTCTCTCCTAAGGAATAATTTAACACTAGTTGAAAACCCCATTTTATGGGCTGATTTAGGCAATGAAAACTAGGGTATGTTCTGCATATCCCAAAATGAAATCCTTTAGGAGAAATATTGATTTGTGGGATACTTTATCAAAAGGCAACTAGGGAGTATTAGATCATAGTAATACAAAGGAGATGTTATGAATTATGATATCTTATTACTGATGTTGATGGGATTTTATAAATATTTTAATTTATGGAGACCATGGTGAGCTGTTATTTCAATGGGAAATATCCGAGAATGAAGAGAGATTTTGTATTGTCACTATAATTGAATGGGAAACTGGTCCAACACAAATTTATCATGGGTTGAGAATTGGTATAGTTTGTTATATGTGTGGTTTCTGAGGGAAGTTCCATTCCTAAAAGGGATTGAAGCATAATGTTGTTTAATGTCAGGGGACCTAAACATAAGCCATTTATTTTAATGTCTTATAGATATGAAATTATTCCACAAATTTTGTTGTCATTCAGTAAGAACATTGAGAGGATAAATTAAGGTGTTTATAATTTACCAATATATAATGATGTAAGATGTAATTATGTTATTTTTATATCTAAATATTTGAGTAGAGTAAATAGCTTTTGGTGATAGATTAGTTCTCTCCTAGGTATGTAGTTACCAGTTGATGATAAACCCATTTTGAGGTCTTCTTTATATAAATAAAACCATGGAATGATAAATAATAGTCAAATAATAGCATCCTTTACCTAAGATTCCTATTTGTTGGTGAATTATACAATTATAATAGGGGATTGTTAGAACATATTTAGAAAAAGGATTCATCAGAAATTATTCCATTCTGTTTCCCATGGCCAAATTAAGATTATTAATGTTTGGACTTCCATGGGAAAGATATTGGTTTATGGAAGGTGGTACCTGCATAATGGAAGAGAATTTCAAGTAAAAATTACCAATGAATTGTGGTAAAAGGTTAACTGGAGATGTCTAACCCAAACATAGGAAATATTGTTCCAATGTTTTTAGTCCATACACCTAGGACCACAGTATTATAGAAACGATAAGTGAGATGTGGCATACTAAAAAAAATTATTCCTACATACTTGAGACATGATAGAAGATATTATAAACCATGGTTTTGGGGGTGTTTAGATCATGAGAAATTATATGGGAATGTATTCAAGGATTGAACATAGAAATAATTTGAATAACAGGTTCTACAATAATTTCCTCAAATATTTCAGGGAAAAAAGAGGATACTCTTAATGAAGAATCTACCACTGGTTGAAAAAATTCATTTTTTGGGTTGTTTTATGTAATGCCATCTGGGACATGCTACGACATTGTCAATAATGGCATCCATTGGTTTCAAAATCTATTTAACATGCTAATTTATGAAAATATATATTGGACATGTTACAAAAGAGTCCAGAAAAGGAGTACTCATGTATTATAAATTCTATCACAGATAGGTGGAGAAAGAATATGAAGACTAAAAATAATCCAATATTGGGACAAGAGAACATGGATGGGATATGTTCGATCCCAAGAACTATTTTTTGACTAATATTGGGCATGATTTTCAGTGTCCCTTTCATATGTTATACTCACATGTACAAGGGAGAAAACTCAATTTCCCTAGTAGACCCCCAAATACGGGGATCAATATTAAGAGCTGCAATATATATCATTGTTTTTACACATGATATGAGGGAATCTTATTTACCATATATAAAGGAAAATTTAATGAGGCATATAAATCTCTACACAACTATTTGGAATGAAAATCAGGCCATACGTAGTTCATGAGGTACCAAACAGTTTGATGTAATACAGGCACGACATTATCTATGTAGTTTAACATCATGCGGTAATGATGATTATGTCTCTACATGAAGAGTAAGGTAATACTAATATTGGTCTTTAAATGTTTTCCAAAAATCCCTAAATTAACTTTTGGATCAATTATCAAGATCCATGTAGATATAATATAATGATCCCCACACTATATGAATTCATGTGTAGAGGAAATATGGGTTCTTTTAATATGGGTTCATGCATAGTGTGAGAACCCACACTGGATACCCTCATAAATATTAGAAACATACATGGTAGAGTGGGGTAATTTTACATATTATTATGTGGTTGAGTGAATTATGTGAGATATTAATGTAGCTACATATTTCATTGAAATGAGAATCAACCCACACATAGTTCTCGAGGAAGTCTTTTAGATTATTAGCATGAGATGAGTACATTTGGTGTGCCTTTTCTTGTCCTTTTTCCATGACCATGATAACCCATTGTGAATTAATTTTACTTAATTATATAGGTAATACTTTTACCAAATCCCCTAATCCCACATGAGATATTATTGATGTGAGAATAATATGTGGAAACGTTTCTTCCACAATAATAAGATAATACAAGTGATGGATATGGGAATGTAGATTCCATGTTGGATGTTCTAGGATATAAGATCCTGGAGTCTCTACATAGCTCATTATGATGATAATAATTCCATATTTAGTTCATAAAATCCCATGTAGTTTAGAGTCATGCGATGATGACATTGTTGAACAAACATGAAAGAAAAAAAATGAAATGGATGGGATTGAGGGTAGAAATCTGGTCATCACTACATACCTCATGTGTATGAGATTCAAGAAAATTTTAGTTCTTGAAAGGTTCCATGTGTAAGTATGATTCATAGATTGAGAGTGAGGTATTTTTCTAATTACGGATGCACTTAAGATCTAAGATACGATTGTGACTATGTATCTCATTGGAATGATAATCAAGTCACATTTATTTCTTAAAAATATTCCTTAGCATGTCTTAACCATGCATAGGGAGAGGGAATTGTTTTGTAATTTTTTGTGGTTGGGACTAATATTAGAGATTCAGGCATCAGTATGTATCTAATTGGAATGAGATTAAAGCCAAAAATAGTTCTAGAAAAAAATTCCCCACCTAATGAAGGTTTGACATGGGGAAAGGGGATTTAATATTTTTTAGAATTATGGTTGGGTCAAAGACATAAGGTCTATCCATCACTATGGATCTAATTATAATGAGAATCAAGACATTTTTTTAGAGAAGCTCCATATAAATATATTATTCATACATCCAAATTAAAAAAAGGTGGTTTCATTTCTTAATCATGGATGGACATTGGATGGGAGGTCTATGCATCACTATATATCTTCTTAGAGTGGGAATCATTACTCTTGTAGTACATGAATGGATAATTTAATTTATTTTCATTCTACATGGATGTTGGCCATTTATTTTTATCTCATGCAGCATGTATGTCATAATGTTGGGACTTGTTCCCATAAGGGGGCCCATGTTCCACTATAGAGTGGAAATTATGTGTTTTGGATATACATCTGATGTGGATGCCCATATTTAAGGGACCTACGACGAGTGTCTGAAATTGTGGTATATTGGAGTTTTATGAACATTAACTAATTAGGATTGTAACCCTAATGTTTAATTTAATGTTGTGAGGTTGAATGATGTCTTTCATTTTAAGGTCATATTACTTGGGCCATATATCATACAATTTACTTTCATGTGGTAGGAATAGAGATTCCACATGGATTTACTTTCTATAGGAGGGATGGTATTTGTTTGTTCACATGAAATGTTTATTTAAAAATATTTCATTGGTTTTGGGTGTAATGATCTCTCTATCCATTGATATTAAAAAATATTCTCTGTTAGTGAAGACCATGTATATATAGTAAGGTCCCTCTCACTCCGATTCATGATTGGGATGCTTCATTCCTAGCATCGTCTGAGTTTTGAGGACTAATACAAGTTATCCTTGGAGGAAGTAGGATAGTAAGAACATCTTGTTAAAGGCTCGTGCAATCCAATATTGATGTTCCTCTAAGTTATTTAAGGTGTGCTATATTATTCTTCTGGTCACTCCTAATTATCCATACAATTTTGGGATTTCACAACTGCAGAAAGATAATCGCAAATGAAAAAACTAAGCAATGGAAACTGAAGCAGAATGAAGAGTGTTGCTTCTCTCCCATATCCAGTGAGTATAGGGTCTTCCATGTAGCAGTACGAGTTTTGGTCTTATAAGAACATAAGGTATGCAAGCCTTTTTTAGGGAAAAACGTTTTTTCCTTTATCCACTATCTTCATGAGGTAAAAAATTATTTTTTCTATGAATTCATGAAGGGGTGTTTCCTCGAACCATTTTTAGATGAAATTAATAACATTTATGTACTATTTTTACTATAATGTTTTAACTAGAGTTTATGGCCCTAAAACATCCATTCACTATATGGAAAATGGCTAGGATTATTTATTTTTATATAGAAACTATAGGAATTGAAGGATGAAGTTGACCTGCACTTTGGAGTAATGAAACATGTTAGTAAATTATGTGATATCTTACAGCACTGAAGGCCATAAGTATCCAATAATTTAGATTTTATGGAACGCTTATATCTTGACTTATGGGCACTACAATCCCTGACATGCACCTCACTTAGGATATCAATACACTCTTCTCCATTAATTCACCTTAGAATGACTCCATCAAAGCCTCTATTATAATAGACCTTCTGGTTATTTGGCCTATCAAAAATATTGATGTTGGATGCTCACCATAATATTTTTAGATGCCTAGATCTATCAAATTGAATTACTCCATTATTTACGTAGTCGATGATGGGAATCATCCACACATTGGTAAAACCATATATTTTAGGGATAATACTAACATCATCAATCTCCAATAGTCTGACTTGAAAAAAGGGGAAACCATTTGGATATGATGAAAATGCCATCATGATTTGGATATTCTAGGGATATTGTTACACTCACCACTACATTCTCTTATACATTTTGTGATTGCAGTATTTGAGTCAATGCTTTATCCCAGAGAAATTCCTCCAATAACCCTCAATCACAGTCAGGAAGGGTGATTAAATCTTTTTTTCTAATGATGTAAAACTCATTGATAGGTTTGATTACCAACTCCGAGTATCCTTTCACCTCTACGATTTCCACTGTTATTTGGAGTTCCAGTTTCATGCCTATAATGAGGTAATGATATTCCACCACTCTATTGGTACAATCTTCTCACAATAGAAAGTAGAAAGGAAAAACTACATTTGATAGGGAAATTACCATGATCTCAAACCCAAATTTTTGAGTCTGTGATCTTCTATTCTTCTTCTGGTTGGGCACCAGGATCTGCCTCCAAAATACACTTCTCAAATTAGGGGAACTCCATGAATGTATAATATCTATTCATTCGATAAATCATTATTTAATGATTTATTTTATGCAGATAGGTGTTCTACAAGGAAATCATCCATGGCCCATCCTTTAGCAACACTCCTGAGAACAAATTCTATATTGAACTATTGTAGAATAACCACCCACCATTCCAGAATTCATTTAAAAATTATATGTTTGAGGATATATTTGAGAAAGTTATTCAGATATATTAATTGTACTTCCTGCTACTATAGGTAGTGCATCAGTTTCTGAACCAAAAAGATTAAAATTACGATGCTCTTCTCAATATTTGAATAACTAATTTTCACATCGATCATGGTTAGTCTAAGGAAATAATGAATGTTTTCATTCCTAGGAATGATCTTTTGTTCATGGAATACAACCAGTGACCACTCTAGGTCTATCACATATTGAATTATTGAATTCCCCCATTTTTAATCATTTTCACTACTGGGATCAATATGTACTTCTTGAGGTTGTAAAATTCTTATTAATAGTCACTGGTCCACAAATATGTGACACAGTTATACGTTAGTTATGTGATGAGTAAACAATTTCCTACATGGTTAGCTATGAATCACCTGATATAGGCCAATTTTCCTTTAAGTCCTCTTAACTCTATGAGGTTTCTAGGAGGTGACATGCTAAGGATAAGGTTTTCTCCTCAGGGTTAACTTCAATGTCACAATGGCGTACAAAAAATCCTAGTAATGTCTTCAGGGTTAACCCAAAAGAACAATTTAATGGGTTCATATTAAGTATATGTTGTCATCGATTGTTGAATATGGTATCCATGTCATCTAGGTGTTCGAAAATATTTTGGGACATGAACACTATATCATCAACATAACATTCAAAAAAAATCCCAAGTAATGGTTTCTAGATGGGATAAATGAAATATTGGAATGTGGCACCAATGTTTGTCATGCCATATGGAATCACCTAATAGCAGAATACTACATGAGGGTCTCTAATGGTGGAGTATTATTTATATTTCAAGGACATCAAAATTTTTGTAATACACTAAATATTTATTTGTGATGCAGAGTTCTTGATAATAATTTATAGCATAAATCACGAGTTTGTGATTGGAATAGGGATTTCATAATTTAAAGAGTGTCATTTGATATCTCTAAAGTCGATACAGACTCTAAATTTTACATTATTCTTCACTATTTGGATAATGTTGGAAATAAATTTCAGAAACTTTACCTCTAGGATGAATTACACCTTGATGATTTTATACGCATCAGCCTCAATTTTGGAGGTGTGAGTTAGGTGCATCTTTTTAGATACCTTCTTGGATCCCTGTTAGTCTTTTGACAAACCCATGTGATGTGTGGCCACCTCAAAGTGAAGGCCTATAACCTCTATGTAATTATATGTGAACACATCATGTATTCACTATCGGAAGGTATTATACACATCCATGTTTTTGGGAGTCCTATAAACACTAATAAATTTTGGTTGTGTATCATTTTATGTACCCATATTTCCCTATTTTCAATTGTCGATAGTGGTGGATACCCCTTCCTCAAATGCTAGAGGGGATTACCTAAGATAATTCACTTCTTCTCCATTCTCATGCTTCATCATGTTCACCTCTTCTTGGGAAGTATTTAATTAATATTATTTCACAGTATAAGGAGACGAGACGACATTTGGTCATCCAAAAGATAAAACAACCATTCATGACTCTATTGTTGGTATGAGGACATCATGGAGTTAAAAAAGGGAAATGAGGGACTAAGGATAATACTCTTTATTTTATCACATTGAAATGATCACTTATTCTAGCCGAGATGATGGAAAATTCATTATTAGAGCTCATGGGATAGAATGAAGAAATTTTCATCTAGGATTCCATTATTGCTCAGAGAGTTGAATTCTTATCCAAATTTATTGATCTTGTTTTTCACAGTTTACAAAAAATAAGTTTCTAAAAATATTCTTGAATTTGGAAACACATTTTTTATTTGGTTAATGGGGAACATACTCTACAATAAGCTATTGTGAAGCAGTTGTCATAATCATCTCTTAATCATTTGGGGTACGAATCCGAACATCATTATTATTCATGGACTATTTTATTCCAGATGGTAGAATCCATTATCAATGTATTATGACACACATGAATTGAATGGGGTTTTATCAACATTAAATGTCCCGATATGACCTTTGATACAACATTTGAGAAAATGGTGGTATAGTGAGGGGATAAAAACATCCTAATGTAGTCAAGGTATTCCCAATATAACATTGAAGGATGTATCCTACCTAATAACCATGAATTCTAAGTCATACACAAGATTCTTGATATTATTGATTTGTTTGATTTATCTAAGGGACTTTTTATACCTTGTTTTCATAACCCTATAACATTAGGGTACATGAGGAAAAGTGAAATTCATTGAATCCCAGTATATGATATGTTAAGATTGGGATGAGTTTTACTATTCATATTTTTCAAATGAAGGCTTGTCAAACATCAATATCATTTATCCTAAAAGATATTTATAAATCCATAACATGACCCAATATGATGAATTACTCATCTGAGTTTGTGAAATATATGACTTTATATCATTCTATAGGATCATTCTCTGGATGATACAGTTCAGAAGAAGCAACCTTGACTTGAAATTATTGATGGCTCAACCCGGCCTCTACGAGTTCTTCCGGGTGGTATTTTGATAGACTCATGGAATCAATGATTGATAACATGGATGGAACCAAGTCTAACTTCTTAAAAACTACATATTTATGGTCTAATGGTCTGTGCTACATATCATGTGGACTTTATTCCAATGTTCATTTATAGATGATGTTCCTGATATATATATACCATCCCTTGTAAGTGGAGATGATGCTGCTTCTGATCATGGTGGATTAGTTCAGTATGGTCTTCCAACACACTGATGTTTATTAGTAGGTGTCATATCTTCTAATATATATTCCAGGATGATTATTCAAGGGAAAACCCAATAATGTGTAGGATAATATAATTTCTCTTAATGATATTACCCGAGAGCTCTCGCATTCGTTTTGGTTGCATATCCATTTCGAGAAGCGTCATGATTAAAGAAGTAACTCATGTTATAACTACATCTTCCCCGACATCCTTAACTCTGATGGACACTTACTCTAGTTCCCTAATAATGTGTAGGAAATTTTGGTTCATAATCATGCTCATCATATGAGAAGGGATGCATTAATTGAATAAAATTAATGTATCTATTGGTCAACTCCATGAGTGATAAAAATTATGTCTGTTGGGTGGACCCTTATTATATCACTTGGAGGGGTAGTTACCATGCTTTTGTTGCCATTTTGATGTAGTCTGCTATGGTCAAGGCTTAATTTGGCCTAGAAATATGGTAATATTCATGATTTTTTTTATTTCTTCTCAATCCATGTAACATTTTAGAGGACTATCCATCAGAGGATTGCGATTTTAGTGGAGACAACTCTATTATTGTAGAAGCATCCAAAGTCAAACTCATCTACTGTAGCTATTAATTAATGATAGGATGTGTATGGTTGATCATTTTTCTTACCATCCTTTCACTGAACATCCATGTACCCCTACTTTTTCCTTTCATCCATTTATTATCCTCATATGGATGACTATTAGAGACACATGCTACTTGATCAGGTGAATTTTTTAACTTCACATGCTGAGGGACAACAATATTTTATAGGATGTATTTAAAAACAAAACACTCATGGATGTTTCACCCTAGTTCATTATTGTAGGGGAAATAATTTAGGAGATCTTTATCATCCAAGTTTCTAGTCTTTATGGGCTTTGAAAATATAGTCATGTTATTTTCCAATGCCTATATGAAGTAGATGAGGACATGGTAATTTTAGAAATAATAGAACATGTTTTCCATCTACTCAAATAGTTTATATCTCTGATCCTTTTGATAATAAAAATTTGGTGGGAATTGTTTCTAAAGCTCAGGAGGTTAAACCACACAATACAGTGCATTCTTTGGAGTAGGATCATGTATAGGATATTTCTTAAGTGTGATAGTGGGAGCCGCTGCTTTTCCTATTATCCATTCCTGAGTTGAGGGAATTACTCATGAATTTTCCTTAGTACATATGATTGAGTCATATAATACTTTAGTAATTACGGTGAGTTCTCAAAAACCTACGGCATATTAAATAGAGAGCAGTGGTGTGAAAAAACTCATCATGACGATGATCTCTATATGCGGAAAAAAGTATTCTTGAGGTATTAGTAGGATTAAAATGTTTGTCAATCCTTTCCACTGAGCACTGTAATATGAGACCCTTTAATTCTATTATTTTATGTTGTTTTAAATATCTAGTAATACTGAATTCTACAATAGAAATCTAAAGTGGAAGTGAATCTGATGATGAAGGTCTTCCCACACTATAATTGATCGACCCTAAAAGCTCGTTTACCATACTAAGGATGGTCCATAGATTGAATGGATGAAGCATTTGATTTTCATTGCCTCTTGTTTCTCATGGGTCCCCATTACGGGATCATAATGATAGATTAAATACATCAGATGCTACTACGGATCTCTGAATCCATTAAAATGGTAATTATTGGGTTCCTAATGTTTTCGTAGGGAGAAAAATTATCTACCCATTTAGGGTAAGGTTTATTTTCTAGTTTTATTGGTGATATTCCTTCCCCCATGAATTATAATAGAACCATGATTGACTGAAGGGTGTTCATTAACACTACGGGAATGTATGGATGGGTCATAGCTTAAAGAAGTGCAGTATATGTTAGGTCCATAGGTGGTAGTAATGATTGTATCTGTCATGGGTAGCCCATAGGGGTACGATTATATGGATGTGACTGGGAAAATTCTGGTTGGGGACCCAATATAGTGAATTCTTGATCTTCTATTTCTATATCCAAGTATATTGGTGTTTTGAATCCCTTGTTTATTGGTTTTTCGAGATCCACTTTAGTCGCTATGAAACAACCCTCTTTGCTGAGGAAATCTGGTTGGGTGAGAGTTGAATATCAAGTTAAAGAATATATCCACTAGGATGGACTCCTCAGAATAGTTATGCAATGAGTCTCCTCAATTATTTCATATCACCCTATTATAATGAAAATATTTCCTTCAGCGAAAGAGGAATAAGAATTATTGGAGGTAGGTGAGGCATATTATGACCCTTTCCTTTTTTCCTTTTTGGATGATTTTCTAGGAGTAAATACTATATTATTTGAAGGAATGGCCAAATTTAGTTAAATATTTTCGTTCTGGGTACCCAAACCTCTTTCAATTAATTTTGGTGAGGAACACATTATAAACTAGAATTTTCTCCTCAAACACCTTAAAATTGACATAGATCATATTAGGATTACCATGGCTGGTATTAATAACATTCATAAATGTGTAATGCATCGTTGGATTTTTATATGTGTCGTTGAAAGATTGAATTTTCTATTCCCTCAATAGGGATGTGTCCTCTACCATGATAGTTATCTTATAGTTTTATGTGTATGGTAATCCGAATAGAATCACCATATAGTTCAATTGTGCATGTCCCTGGTGAGGGTACTAGATCACGATATTGGAAAAACTAGAAGGACCCAATCAGCTGTGTTTCCCATAATCTAGTGAAGAATGATTTTCGATGTGTAGTAGTTTATTGTGGTGAAAAAATCCCTAGTCATAAAGGACAATAATGTTCCCATTCAACATTCATAACTCTTTGAGGTTATATTTTTGAATACGCATGTTTTTCTAAAACAACCCAACCCATCATGAAGGGGTTTTCCCAAAATTTTGTTTGTCGCTACTATTGTGGCCACCCTTCTGATTTTATATTATTTGTTTGGTCATGGGATTGATGCATTATATTGTACTCACCTGAATCACCCACATCCACCTGAAATGATTGTTATGATATTCCCAAAATATTCACAATCTAATGAATAAAATATCCTAAATGAGAGTATTACTTGATCATTTCTGATGTATGATGAAAAAAGAACAAAATAAACATTTTTCTTCTATCTTGGAATTGGTGAGAGTATGTTGGGGACTATTTTTGTTTTACACATATCCAGTTCTGAACATGGCTTTTTAATACAGCCGAAATAAAGATATCACATTGCATGATACCAATTTTAGTGGGATCTATTGGTTAGGATATAAATTGAAATTTATCACTCTATGTGCTCCCCATAATCTGATATAAACACTATATGGTTTAGCTGCGACTAGTTTCCATAAGGTTTTTGACAGGTTGAGGAACTCATGTTGGAATGATCCTTGATGTTTCTCTGGGTATCGTGAAGCTATGATGGCATCCATGTCGGCATTTCATCCCATTTATTGCCTTGAAATTAGTTTGATACTCGTTAGGGTAATTATTTCACTCTAAAGTGATAATGATTTTTCCATATATTGTGGTGGATTATGTGGACACAATCATCCTACACCACCTCTAGAATGAAGATCTTAGGTGTGTATATAGGGTATAACGGATCCTATATGTCGTTATTTCCCTCATATTTCCTCATTTTTATCATGCCATCTCCGTTTTTAGGGATTCTCTTCTACCTAATCTGGACATAGTAGATTATTTCCTACCACCTTATCATAGGAAACAAAATTTATAGCTACTTACTTTGTTATAATCGATGGTATGTGTCCCAAGGGTGGTTTGAGGAATGATCATCACCTTCATCTATCTATCAATTGATAAATTATTTCACCTTTCAATTGAATGGAATCATACATGAATGGCCTGATATTATCAAGGGACTCAATATTGGAAGGAATTCCCATCCCTACATTTACAATATTAGAATTATCTTTATAAAGTGATATAATAATGTGTAGAGAGATTATTCCGTAGATTCCATCATGGTGAGGAACACCATGGTAGATTACAACAAGGGAGAATCCCTCTTTCTACTCAATCTTCTGGCAATGTGGATGGATTTCCTGACACTCATCAGGAGAAGAGATATCAATGTCAATCAAATTTTTTTCATGAATAAATCCTTCATGGTGAAGTTTATGAAGATGTACTTTGGAATTACTACCACTAATCCCTTAATTTGGTGATGAGAGAATATGATCTTGAGAAGCCACTCATAAGTGTTAGGTGGATTCATGAGCTCTAGTGTTGAGTAGATTACTATCATATATTGGATCTTTTATTTCTTATTCCTTTATGATTCGAATAATTTTTGGGGATGGTGTAATGTATATTTCCTTATGGTAATACTGTTGTCACCCTAATGATGTGTTGATTGGTCTGTAGGATGTGGGAATGGATTTGTGCCTTACCATTCACCATTGTAAGGATATGCTTGGTGACACCAATTATTATAATGGGGATATATGACCATTTAATATATGGATCTATTGTATAATACTTATCTTATATTCCCTTTTCTATAAGTAGATTCGAACAGTACTCACATATGGGAGAAGATAGTTTGGACTACTCCCTATTCGTCATCGAGACATTTCGACGAACTTCTCTAGGTGAAACTAGATGAAACTGTTGGGATAATGGTGAATATAGGTAGGTGTGTGCACATGTTTGTAGATTTTTGCCAAACATGGTTTGGAGGGCTTCAATGAGTTATACCAGATGAGACAACTAGAAGTCTTGGATGGTGATGGTAGATGTTTTTCTCTACTCATGATTTACCATTGGATTTAAATGATGATATTCGTTTAATTATTTTATGTGATTTTACTGACAAGCTGAATTTTTGAAAGATGGTTTATATTCCCTCTTGTAATAGGCCACCAAATTTGATTACGGGGATTCTTCGGAAAGGAGAGGGGTGATTACTTTCACCTTTTTGATTGGTTTCTACCCTCGATTTGTCAGTTTGTGAACCTTGGTCTTAGTGATCTTGGCCAGATGGACAAGGTTGTTGATATCATCATGTTGAGGGATCATTACCATACATCATTGGGGGTGGAGGTTTCCAAGAAGGTTCCCTTTGGATGGACTAATTTGTATTATGGATGAGGCTGTATGTGGCCACTTGATCCTCTTCCCTATGATACAAGGAGGCTTCTTATCATGTTCCAGGGACATGCTTCTGAAATGGATAAAGACCACAGTTGGTGTTTCCTACTTCAGGACCACCGAACACCATCGGTTGGGTGATCGGTGGTGCGTTGCAAGATGGAGGGCTTTTAAAGTAGCCTCTAGGGTAAGGTTTATATCATTCCAGTGGTACTCTTAAACCATTGTATTTGAGACTCAGTGTTAAATATGATGGTTTGGTGATTACAAACATTTTGTGGATGAATACATAGTATGAACAATAGGTAGGTAATGAAGTAACGTATTTTGGAAGGAAATCATTGGATAAAATAGTGTTTTGAGATAAATTTCATAGTTATTTGAAAAACGTAAGGAAGAGAACCCCATAAAATAAGCAACTCATTTGAATGAAAACACAAATTATTGATTATCTTGATTGGACATCTATCATTATGCGAGTGAGAGGAGCCTAACAGGTGAGTGATACTATCAACATGGTAAATGGTTTATTTCATGTTTACTATTTTCTTGTTTCCAATAGTGATGCATGTTTGTATGAGGGCTAATTTTAGGGGGTTGAATTGTGTAAAATCATTAACATCTGATTCACTATTTCTGAATGGTTTCCAATGGGTTCGTTCATGGAACTAGAAACACCCAATGTTTATGTATCCATATATTCCGACATTTTAATTATAGAAACTTGTTGGGTAATTTGGAAAATGGAGCTTAAGAACTCATATTGGTTGAGAGGATGGGAGGTCAGTGTCATCATACCATAGGAGGTGGATTTTTTCTTACTCCGGGACTCTCTTATAGATTTATGATAGGTTCATGAATCCTTTATTAATTCGTAGGTATGATGTTGGTCATCCCTGAATTAAAAATCAATTACTAGTATATATGGAATTTAAAATCCTCTTTTTTGTATTTGAGTTTATTACTCTCTAGAGATATCTATATATATTTGAGGTTCTCCATTGATGTTATCCTATTATGTACCAACTATAGATTATTTTGTTTCCATTACATAGAATCTGGTTTTCTTGCAACCCAATGGTATATTATTGAGTAAATTATAATAGAAGTAAATGTGAGTTGTTTCATTATCTTGATCAGACCCATGAGATGGGGTTACTATGTATCCCTGTGAATGGAATAAATACCCATGTAGTTTGGTTCCAATTAAAGGTGAGAACCATACCTTTTATGGGCATGTGATAAGGACTAGATCGTGTAGTTTAATATCATACAGAAAGGACATCTTGTAAAAAGGTTCTTAGTTAAATACTGGTGTGGTAATTAAGCTAATACGATCCAAGGAACCAATATGGAATATGTATTTACATGATTAATTATACCTTTCTAGTAATGTGTCCCATAGACAGTAGGGATGATTTGAGATGATGGGTTTGAACCACCAGGATGCATCCTATATATTCGATAAGTAAAATAATCAAATCTGATGTAGTTCAGTTATGAGGACTCACATATATGGAAAACCTCCGAAGGGATTTCTTGTAATGGAGTATGTATCATTGAGAGGATTAAATTGAGGACTAATCCTAAATAGGATGCTTTTATGAATGTATTTTGGGTCCATGAGAAGTGTCTCGAATCATGTAGTTTTAGTGTGTCATTTTGAAGATTAATCATGAAGAGAATGCCCATCTTTTTTTTATTTTTGATTTGGACTTAATCCTAATAATGACACACTTTGTGAATCGGAATGGGTTGG
Source organism: Viscum album (assembly GCA_963277665.1). Taxonomy (NCBI): domain Eukaryota; kingdom Viridiplantae; phylum Streptophyta; class Magnoliopsida; order Santalales; family Viscaceae; genus Viscum; species Viscum album. Next base: position 307,446,204 of record OY728153.1, on the reverse strand, counting down.
TTTGGGGTTTACTCCTAATGAGGATTCACACGGTTTGGTTATGATTGGTTCGTACACTAAAATAAGATCCCCGTTGATGATTTGGGACTTATACATGGAATTATTCCAATAGATAGGTTTTGTTGGGGAATACTACTAATTAGGTAGCCCATAATGTTTTTGATAATGTGGATTTCAGGACCACTATAAAAATATAATCCCATGCGAGTCATGGTATGTGTGATAAATAATAGGAAACGAATGATATGAGAAACTAGATGATCAACTTCTTCCTAAGGATAGATATATGACTTTAAGGACCCATGCATAAGGAGACATTTTAATGTATGGTTAGATAAAGATTCAGGTGAAGATAGTTTTACAAAAACATGCATCCAATAGTGGGGATATTATGATCATAGTTTTCATTCTAAGGATACAAATGTTTTGATGAGTCATTCTAATACTTTATATGAAAGAGGAATCATATGATCCAAAAAAAACACTTATCATATGTTGGTGGATGAAGATGGGCCTACATGAGAAGAAAAGGGGACTTGAACACTCATGTTCTCCCTCCCATTATTTCGAAGATAGTCATATCTGACTACCCATATAGACACATCGCTTAGGGTGGGAGGAGGATCAATATTGAAACCTCCTACATGAAATTCTAGGGGATTACTCAAAGTGGGATTCCCTAAATTTTGTTTTGCAGAAATGGAGGAGGTTCTAATTCCATGTAAAATATAAATGCAAGTGTTATCCTCTCCCTCCCTTATTGGAACTAGAGGCTCTAGTTCTCAGGAATGAGAAGTGGGTGAGAGATTCCACACCCTTTTTCCTAATACCATGAACTATCTATCACCATCCCTGGGGTCGAGGTCCCCATGGCCTTGGAAATTCAAATCCACATGCACCTCGAATACCCTAATAGTATGGAATGATATGTGTGGGATCCTCTGACTATAGGAATGAAAATCCAAATGGGATACATGTTATTATGCCCCTCTACATGTTTTTGTGAGTTCATATGATTTAATGGAGGTGTCAATTTGGTCTATTTTAGGTAAGGGATACCAATATGGAGAGACCCTACTATGGGTGGCTTTGAAGTTGTCCTAATTAGAGGCTCTAATATTGTAATCGTTTGGGTGATCCAAGAGGTCCCCATGTAGTTATACATGGGAAATCAAAGGGAGGCCCATATAGGTAGGCTCAGTAGAAGTGAAGGTGTGTTGGGCCAAAAATCACCCAGGTATCAACACAAGATTGATTAATTTTTTAAGCCCTCAAGGGTATCCACAATTTTTCCTTAATTATCTCATACAAGTCCCTAATTAGTGAAGGGGGCCTCACACTAGTGTTCATTAAACACGGAGTGGGTACTCCTCATGTAGGTGTTTTGTGTTCTAAACCATGGGAGAACTTCATTTCCACTATCCTATATTATATATCACTTCTTCAGGTGTTTTTTGAGTACCATGAATATTTTAGAGGGGTTGGGTAAATAATTAGGGTGATCAAAACGTCCATAGGTCTTTAGAAGAATTATTCTGACCAAATGACAACCCTAGGGTCCCATTTATTTGAAAATATGAGATAGTGGGTGAATGGTGTGATTATATCTGATGAAATGTATTGGTGGTACAAAATAAATTATTCTCTAGTCCATCACACATGATTATGACTAGGTACCCTTCACACTGACACTACTTGGAGGTTCTAATATGGAGTGCCTTCAGTGGAATTTACAACCCTTGGCCATCTTTATTTCTCTTCTTCTACTCCATTTAAGATATCTATCTTTGAAATAATATCAACCATATTATAATATAGATGTTAAAAAATATTACAGGTCAAAGGGTCTATATATAAGCGTTATAAATTAATATAGGTGCATAACATAATATATTTCAAAAGAGACAAATATAGAAAAAAAATCCATTACTGCTTTGGGAACGTTGAACCTATAAACCTAGAGAATAATTGATCCTAAAATGGATAATTAAATCCAAATAATATCAAAGATAAGAATCATAAAATAAATTCATGGGTATTATATAAACAGTACAAAATAAATAGGTGGTGAATAAGGAATGTGTCTCTAAAAGGAAAAAACTAAGACGAAAATCCTTTACCTTAAGTCTCAAATTATATCACACCTGTTTGAACCTAAAATATTATAAATATATGTTTATATTAAATATATTATATAAATATACTTATATATATAAAAATAATTCCATATATTACTTTGTAATGATCTTTTATTTCCTATTTATTAAGAATCTATTGTTAAAATCATGTTTCGAGTAATAACCACTTCATTTTTTGTTTATGTTTTGATTTCATAACTTCATCCCTCTTAAGATGAAAATTCATAAATCATATATATAATTTTAACCATGATATATATATTCCATACTTTTATTATATATCATTTTTATTAATGAATACAATATAGTGATAGAATGAAAAATACGTCGTTTATGGAGACGGTGGGTTATACGTACGCATGAACGTTTTTTCCATTTTTTCAATGGTTGAAATGAAAGTAAATAATATATTTCCATTCTATAATTATTCTAATGACATATATTTCACATATAGTAATTATGTTTAACCTAATTACCTTTTATAAAATTGTTTTGTGAAATAATGTCACATCGCTTAAGGAGGCGGTTGTACTCTGTACACACGAATGATGTAATCATATCTCCCACATAAAGGAATGTAAGAAAGTTTATGTGATTACATAATTTTATAATTATAATTATGTTACAAGTATTTTATTTACTAATTTTATCAATCCTCCATACAATTAATGTAAAAGATAAATTAAAAATAAACCACCTCAATTCACAAGGCGGTAGACCTCCGTACACACGAGCGAAGTTATTATTTTCCAACGGGTTGGGCGGTAAGAGAGAAGATGTGGTATTGTAAATTTAAATGTATTATAATATATTAAAAATAATATATAAAAATAATATCTATCATTATATGAATAATTTATATGTTTTTATGGAGCATGAATAACATCTGTTCGTGAGGAGGTAATTTTCTATACACACGAATGATGATTTTGTATCCCATTTATTAGAAGTGGAGGTGGTTTTAGGTCATTAAAATCACATAAAAACATAAAATAATAATTAATATTATAATTCAATTATATAATCATATTATAAAATAATTAAGCAGGTGGAGGAACAAAAAAATAAAATTCTCTGTTAGAAATGATACCTCTTCATTGATCAACTTCAATTGTTTTGCAACAAAATAATTTATATGTTACCTCCTTGATTAAAATAAGGATTTTAGGATTATTTTATGGAATTAATGATGGTATATTTGAAGTTATTTTGAGATCTATATGGTTTTTATGTGTGAATAGGATAGAATTGGGGATTTCCTTTTATAAGTCAGGTGAGTGCCACACTTGTAATTTTTTAAAATTAAAAGGTTTACCCACATTTTTCAAATGAATAAAGGTAAAAAAAGAACTAATATTGGAAATAGAGGTTCTAAATCCAAATATTTTCATAAATGGGATTTTAAAAAGTTAATTGGTCATTTTACACTTTATTTTTATAGTTTAACCCATACTAAACACATTTTTTCCTTAACCACGATATCTAATATTTACTTCCAGTACTATTCATAATGGCCAAAATTAATTTGAAATTATTAGAAAAAATTATTTATAATGATTCAAAATATTTAATTAATTTTTTGAAATTAAATTTTTAGAATTGGGAAAATATAATTAAAATTTAATCCTGTAATTTTAATGAAAATGTGGTTATCCTAAGAGAAAACAATCAAATATTTAAAAAGTTTTTATATAAAAATTTAATATAATTTGATTCCAATGATATAATTAGGAATAATAGATATATAGTTTGACTAATTTTACTTTTAAATCAACATTAATATAATTTTTAATTTTTTAAATCTTTATTATAAATGAAAACTCTTAATAACTACTAGAATTTTTCAGTATTCGTAAAACATTTATCTTTTCATAAAATTATGAAAAATTCAGCCAATGATAATTTTAAATTTATGAATTATGAAATTAATTTAAAATACATTTTCTAAAATTTTCAAATTTAAATATAAACATAAGTGTTCAAAATATGAGAATCATTTTTTTAACACTGTTTTAAGCTTAAAATTTGATTTATTATAATATCTCATCTTGAAAACGCATAAAATTATTGTAAAACATTTGATTGAATAATTAATATATTAATTTATATAAAATAATATTCCAAAATTTATTTATTTATTTTATTGAGGTAAAACTTGTTTTCATATATAAGAATAGTTTTTTGGAAAAGTATTTCATTTATTTGAAAATTGTTTTTATTTTTATTTATAATTAATTGGTAACCGAGGAATAAATTTTATATTAAAGTTTAAACTATATATTTTCCTAAATTATATAATCATACTCATACATTCTATTCTAAATTTTAAGTGATAAATATATTATTAAAAAATAAAATTTTGAAAGTATGTCATGATTCATTTAAGCATGGTGTTGAGTGGACAAACATAGTGACGTGTATAATGAAAGCTAAAATTACTATTTTTCATAAAAAGGATCAGAGAGATTGAATTTATTTGAGACACATATTCTGGAAATGTCTTGGGATTTTACACACGCCGCAAAAGATAAACATCCTACAATGTATGCATAACTACCACACCACATCAGCCTAGATTATGGAAAAAATCCTCTAAAACTGAGATTTTATAGCATAAACTTATTTTCTTCTCTTAAAACACCTTAGGACCAGATTTTTGTGCCTCATATATTCAAAAAAAAATTTAGGGGATACCAATATCCAGTCCCTTATAAATCTCGTCAAATGATTATATGGTGTCATGCACTTTCAAGACAGATAAACAATTATCATTGTATTTTGAATTCAAATGAAATAAATATAAAATACTGGTGGTTGGGAACTCTATAATAAGAAACATGGAAAAAGGGAGGAATATAAGGGTGGAATTTAAAATTTGTAATAAATGTTGAATGAAATCCCATGGAAAATGCTTGCTGTGAATATGAGTTTTCTTCTATTATGGATAGAAATTTCATCGATATTGTAGTTTCAAGGGAAATAAAAAAAATCACCAAATTCCAATTATTCAACTATATGGATATGGGGAATTAAAAAATATATTATCCCAACTACCAAATAAATTTTCCTAAATAATTCCAAGGGAGGATGTACATGCTTATGTGATCAATACACTTTTGGTTGATGTTCCTAAGTATCTAGGGGTAGGTAATTCAATCAACCCCCCAAAATTTAGCTATTTATTTATTTGATTCTAGATATGATCAATATTTTATAACATCTATGTTTTCCAAGAAAATTAGATATTTACCTAGAACCATAGGAAGAAAATTAACAGTCAACACTCATGGTGGAAATATCACAACAATAAGAGTATGTCAGTATATTCCCATTATGATGAATAAATGTTCCATATATTCAAACATTATTATTATACATATCGTTGATTTATGTAAAAATATAATGCGAAAAATTTAATACCAATAGTAGAGATAATCATTTGTGATGAGGATTTTGAATTACTTATCTTTATATGGGACACTTAATCATCTAGGACATATCTAGATCTACCACCAGTCACCCTTCTAAATGAAACTCTAAGGGAAGAAGGGAAAAAAATTCTACGAATATAAATAGGACCCTTCTAATTTAGGAATTTTCCTACTATATAAGAATACATTTTTATATTTCTTATAGAATTACATATACATATAGTGTACTATGACATATAGTTTTCAATTGATTTAATCACTTGTGCAAGACTTATATCAATGACTCCCTATCAAATGACGAATGAAGAATTAGTTCAGTTTAAAAACATTTACAATAGTTTTTCAAAAAGTGATTAATATGACTTAGTGTTTCACTTTGGAGTGTACATGTTATTTTCATTAAAACTAATGATTGATCTATCTTTAAATGAATTGATTATAGATAAATGTATTCAATTATAATAAAAAACATGTATCCTATTACAAACATTGATGAAATATTTGATAAACACTATAGATGTCAATATTTTTCAAAACTGATCATCAGTATGGGTATCATCAATTGTGATTAAAGAAAGAAATAATTTTAGACATAATACATTTTATAAGTTATGGATATTACGAATTTCTATTAATTCTATTTGGATTGACTAATTCACCATCTATTTAAATGGATATAATGAATAGAGTATTCAAGTAATATTTTATTACTATTTTAGTATTATTTTTTGACGTAAATATTTTTGTACTCTAAGAGCTATGAGGACAATGGGAATAAATTTTGGATCATTCTTGATAATCTTAGAAAAAAGTGGTATATTGAAAATTTAGCAAGTGTGAATTCTTGATTCCGAAAGTTTAATTTCTTGGGAATATTTTCTCGAAGGATGGAATCTTGTTTGATCCTTCAAAAGAAAATTAATTTAAAGAGTATCCTACACACACAAAAATTACTAAGGTATTTAGTTTCATTGTATTGGAAGGTTATTATTAGTTATTTCTTCAAAAAAACATATTTGGATAACCTATTCTCCAAACATACTTGTAAATGGGTTATGTTCATATGAATAAAATAATATGAATAATGTTTTCAAGAATTTAATATATTATTGGTGATTCCTCCAATTTTTACTTAATTATTAGGAAATGATATATTTGTGATATATATTGATGCATCAAATAATGGACATGATTATATCCTTTTGTATAATAATAATAAAAAATCTGCATCATGATAGTTAAAGACTCATAAAAAAACAATAAAAATAAGGATTTTGAGATGGAAGTCATAATATGTTTATTGAGGATATATAGACATTATGTATATGGTAAAAAATGAGAGATATATACATATAATAAGAGTTTTACATACAGAAATAGATTTATATGAGTAAAAGGTGATTCCTCAATCTTCTCAAGGATTATGATTTACAATTCATTACCACCTAGGGAAGGAAAATACTGAAGCAAATGGATTGATCCAGAAAGGTCATCATGCCATGACTAAAAACGGGGACTGATAGGGATCATATGTTCATGGATTTATTAAAAATTTATGTTGAAATTATAAGGAAATGGAAACCACATTCTATTTAAAAATAAAATCTGAACCATGTATATTATAAAGATAAAATATTCCATGTTTATTGATTATAATATTCAACAAAACATTAAAGACATGAATGATGGGAGATTGACGTAATTCATATATGATGATAGAATTATGATATTTGGAAAGAGGATATGTTTTTTATCTACACCTATGCTGAAATGGGTATTACTAAATGAATATAATATCTCAATTTTCACTATACTACCTAGTATCACCACGATGTATAGTGATTAGAAGGAATATTTTTAGTGGGATTATATGAGGCATTAAATTGATGATTATGTGTCATGATGTGTGATTTTTCAACACTTGAAGGTTGATAGATATTATCCTAGAGGACTCATGAGTCCTCTACATATTATTATATGGAAATGGGATGATATTACTTTGGGAATTTCAATTGGACTACCAAATACTCCAATAATGAATTATACAATATGGGGTATTGTTGAAAGACTTACCAAATTGGCACATTTCCCCTCCATAAGAGATGATTTGTCCCTTGAGAATCATAAAAACTCTATATTAATTATTTTCTAATTATACAATGTTCACTTATTTCAATTAAGTATGATCATGATCCATGATTTATACTAAAATTATGAAAAAATCATTAGAATTATATGGATACTGAGAAACATTTGAGCACTTCCAATAACCCATAAATAGATAGAATATATAAAATTTCAATAAAAACTTTATAATTCATTTTATGGTATATCTCACTTAACTTTGAAGGTACATGGGATGAGTATTTACATTTGGAAGAGTATTACTATAATAATATCTTCCATTTATGTACTCAAATGGAGTTGTATGAAGCATTATATGGCAATATATGTCATACTCCATCTTTTTAAGATGGAGTTCGTGAAAGGAAGATTGTAGAACTAGAACCTATGGAGAATAAAATGTTGAAGGGAAAATTTATTCAAACCCATATTAATGTATAGCTCAATATAGGAAAAAATTGATATAGTGATACACTATGGAATGATTTCTAATTTGAAGTTGGAGATCATGTTTTAATGAAAGTATATTTAATGAAGGGTGTTATAATGATTGATGAAAAAGGAAAACATAACCCTAGTAAAATTGGGCCATTTGAAATTATAGAAATAATTGGAGTTATGGACCACCATTTCACAATGCCACCTAGCCTCTCTAAAGTACATGATGTGTTTTGTAAATTTTTATTAAGGAAGTGGATTCCATATCCAATGCAATTACTCACCTCTAATGAAATATAATTATAACATGATTTATCTTACTATGAATAGATTATCCATATTTTGGACAATTGATGGCAACTATTGAGAAATCTTGTGACTCTATTGGTAAAGTTGAACGGGAGAAATCATAAGTTTGATAAGGAAATGTTGGATAATAAATCAATTATGATAAAAAATACCCAAATATGTCCATGAGGTGACATTATATAATAATTGAGGATGACATATTTTTAATGATATAAAAATATAACACTTGAGCTTCAATTATAGTACAGTTTTATTTTTAAATATATAATAGTAAAAGACAAATGTTGTTTAAAACGAATTTAATTTAAAACTAAATTCTAAAATTTCATAAATTCTGTTTTCTTAAATTAAATTCATTATTTAAATCGTCATATTAAAATTAACTTATGGGTAAATTTTCATATTTTTCAGAAATAATTAATTTTTCTATGAATAGTGAAAAAATATCAGGTTTTCAAATTCAATTATTAAATAAAGTAACTTAAAAGTGAAATTATATTTTTTATTTGGGATTAAAGTGATATATTACTCAACTAATTTAGTATAATCCAATCAAAAAAAATTATTATTTTGATAAAAGTTAATCTTGTATTCTTAAAAACATGTTTTTCAAAAAATTATTCTTCTTTGTATTTTACGCATTTATGTTAAAATTAATTTCTTATACTTCAAAATATTTAATATTTAAAAAGGATACCAAATTTGGAATCATTAATCATAAATGTTTCAAATAAGGACCTTATATTTTTTCATTATGAATGGTGACTATAGTAATTTTTTGACCTTGTTAAAGGGTAAATTGGGTTAACCTAGGTTAAAAAAAGTGTCATTGTCACTATTTTTCATATTAATTATTATTGAATTATGTTAATTTGGAACTTTTCACCTTAGGATAAAACTATATTTATTTATAGGTCAATTTTCCCTGAAAATGACTTATATAATATTTAAAGCAATGAAGAATATAAAATCTGAGTTTTTTAATTTTAAAAATATTTTATGTGTTCACAATGGGATAAAATCAAGTTTTCAAAAAATATCAAGGGAAATTTTTAGACTAATGATTTTAATTTTGTGGTATTAATTTAATTATAATTTTCATTGATTATATAATTCACTTAAATGGTTAAACAATAATGATGTTTTATTTGTTAAATTAATAAAAAATAAAACAAATGACTTAAAAATATTAAAAGTAATATAATATGATTTATTATTAGTGTTACAAAAAATTTATAGAATAATATAAAATATTATTTAATTTTTAATGAATTATATTGTAATTCAATCCATTATATTTTAAGTCAAATTAAATAAATAGTTTCCAAAATGACAATACTTATATTTTATGGATCTAATATTTTATTAAATTATTAAAATATAATGAAAATATTTAACCTGGACAAGTGGGAATATATATGGTTAAAAATATAATCCCTTTTCCTATTTTTCTCAAATTATTACTTTATAAGTACAATTATAATCCTTCAAAATTGAAAAATTAGTTATTTTGGTTAAGGAAAAACGTATTTAACAAATTAGTTAAACCAAAAGATATGGTTAAAACACATATTAAATCTATAAAAATTTTATTTTTTTATGTTATTTACGCCAAATACAATATTATATTATAAATTATGTCTATTTTATTCCACATTTACATGAAAAATATTTTATTATAATTAAATATTTTTTTATTAATTCTATGTGTGTCCTTTAAGTCACTATAAAAAGCTACCACCTCTTATATCTTCTATACTCTCCCTAAAGAATACTAGCTCCAAAAAAACATGAAACACCTTATAAATATCTATATCTTATTTCTGGAGTTACTGGTATTCCTAAAAAGATCTTTTTTGAAGAAAAGATAATCATCTTTACCAGACCATTCAAATTGCATTCTTCATCAACTTATTATAAATCCAATTTAAAAATTAAAAAATAATAAATTAAGTATCATAAATATACTCTCATGTTATTTTGATTATTTTATAACGATTTTCTATCTCTTTTCCATCCTATTTAAAGTTAAAATATCGCTAATGCATAGGTATGATTTGTTGTCTCCACATAGAAGTTTGATTCATTTTTCACCACAACATAAAATGGATTTTTTATGAAGTTAGAACTAATTATTTTATGTTATATTTATGAAATAATTATTTTTAAGGAATAATAATATTATATAAACCTTATTACCCTTCAACTCATTAAAAAATTATAAAGTCGGTCCTGTGTATGTGTGGACTATAACCTTCATGATGCAATGCAATTAATTTGTTAGGTTCTCTTTTCCAGGATAACTAAAAATATTTAAATAAAGAATATATATAATATTTATATCATTGTTAACATCCTTTATATTATTGATATATGAGAAATATACATGGATTGAAACTACTGAACTGAAACTTACAGGAAAAATGAAACACGTAACACTAAAAATAATGAATTTAATAAATAACTATTAATAAATGGGTATTTAAAATATATAAATGGATAGTATAATATATAATAATTATATATTTGGTCCTATTATATAATTATAAGAAATATAAATTTATTATATAAGAGGCTAAAATCACTTACAACACAATTCAGACTAGAGGTAAGGGTATATTTTATATTGTCACTATTATTTGAGATTGTTTTGGTCAATGTATTTATTGGGAAATTGTACAATATTTTGATCTAAACCCCAATATATTTTCTTATCCATTGGCTGTTTCATTACATTCAAAATTTCCTCTCTTTTTTCCTATGTTATGTTCTCATGTTATTGGAATAATGTTTTTAAATAAAATCGATGTTTGTTTTTCTTACCGCTGGGAATATTTTTCTACCATGTTATATTTTAATTAAAAAATTATCAAGAATGTTTTTACCATTATACTTTGAATTTATAAAGACAATTTTTCCAATTTTTTACATTATATAATAAATTCTTAAAGGAATCTTCTTATCCTTATTTAGATGATGTATTTTTACCAGAAAGGTGAATTTTTTTTGTTTTTACATACATGACATGAATTGAGTTTCACATCATCAGGAACACAAAATTATTTGAATATTACTTCACAATGTTTCATGATGAAATTATGATAATATGTTTTTTGATGTTTTTTGGTCTTTTTAAATTTTATTAAGTAATTTTAAAATGAAAATTTAATTCTTTTCTCAAATAATGTTGTGGTTATCGTTTTAATGTATCTTAATCTTTGTCAATATTCATTGGGGAATATAATTATATATTATGGATAAAATCAGTTTATACCATTCACCATTTTTTTATAGAAGGAAGAGGTTTTTATTAATTAATTGGGGAATATATTAACATTTCGTATTCTAGTTGTTTCGTATGAATGTTTACATTTTTTATGTTTCATCCCTTCTATATAATGAATTCATTGGACAAACTATGTAACGAATGCGGCCTTATATATACCCTTAATGTATCAGTAGGTCCCATGATAAACTTTTTTTGGTAAATTAGTGAATGAATTTCCATTTTATATATGTTATCTTATCATAAGGCCTTGATAGTAAGATTATGATTTCTAATATTATGAATTCAATAATTACTAAACTATCTATATTATTCATGTGATTATTTATATTGTTATCCTATACATGTATTCATTTAAAGTTTTATTATATTTTATTATATGGTAAATTTTACTGTTTTTTATGTTGGCCATATTATTCACATTATATTTACTTTTTGATAGATTTTATCAAACATTATTTATTACTAAGCATCTGAGTTAACCAACTATTATTATTTACATTAAATAGAAAACCATGAAGATATCTTTTAATGAATTTAAGGAGTTAGTAGAATAAATAATTTTTTTCTCATAGGAATTATTTAATTATAGTTAATGTTTTAGTTGTAATGTGAGAATAATGTATATTTCTAGTCTCCCAAGAATATTTAAGCATTTGGTCCATTAGGATGTGATTCTTTATATTTTGTTCTATTATAATAAATAACTACTAGATCTTGGATACTAGAATAATTTTTTTATATAAAGTCATTATTTACTATAGCTTAACAATGTGTCTTACACCAGTACTCTTGGACCTTCCCTCTATGTGGAAGCAATGTTATGGGTAAAAACTCTGTCAAAACAATGTGGAAGTTTAGGATCATTCTTACTACTGCCTATTTATTTTCAATTTTTTTTTATTCTATTCCCTTGAAGGATTTCATGACCAAGTCTATGATTATGGTTTTATAATATATCATAACTAATTAGTTTAGATATGCATAAGTTATTCTCAAAGATAGATTTGGAAAATTTGTAACCTTTTAGCTGAGGACATATATATAAAATATCATAATAATCCAACCATACATCATTATAACCTGAATAAGTGAATGTACATATAGAGCGATTCAATTTAATCATATCTAACAATTTTTTATAAGTTATTATATTATAATAATAAGAGTTACTCCAATAATATCTTTACTACTTTATGGTAATATCGATCCATGGCATAGACTTTAACCAATGTGACTCCTTACACATCAGTGTTTGAAACAAAGGTAGTATTTCCTATCAAGATTCAGTTAACATCATCTTTAATAGATTTCGATAACAAATTGAAGTAGAATGAGTGACCATGATTATAAAAATATTAGTTTGAATAAAAAAATGGAAATTTCCCACAATAATTTCATAACCTTTAGGATTATGAGAAACATGTTCCTTGAGAATTCAATATGAAGTTTTAACATTTCTCATTTACCTATGGAAACTTTTTTACAGAATTGAGAAAAGTAATGATATCAGGAATAAAAAAATGAATGTTACAGAATAAGTGTAAAGTACCTCTCTCTATTAACCAAGTTTATTTGAGTGGAAGATATTTACAAGTATCATCTCTTGCATGATGTTAAAAATCATGGATATCATCATTGTTGCACGATGTTAAACTTAACTTAAATCAATATTACCACAGAGTGTTAAAAAATATGGGTATGTCCTTATCAGAACAAATGATATTTATTGATACATATTGTTATTACTATATGAAATTACAGTATATATAAAACATACATTTGTATAATTTTTAAACTATATAAATTTATCGGAGTCATAATATGAGAAGCTTCTTTTTTGTTTTGGTTTTAGTCAACCACCATGCCTCTCTTCTAAGAATAATATATAGAATGATTCCATTTTAAATAAAATATGTAGTAATAAAAAAACACTCACCCCAGTCCCAAAATCATGTTCCAAAATCATTCTATCCAAATTTTCAGGATTCTTAATTACTTTATCTAAGACCCCCCTTCAATTAGAAATATTAATATGGTTTTTCAATTAAACATTCCTTAACACTTGAGTGAAATATATATAGAGGAATGTTATTCAATAATTAATTTTGGCTTGATTAATATTCCACAATATATGTAATGATTATTATATAGCCGATCTCCATCTCACAGACATATTTTATCTCTATCAAACTTCTCTCTCATTGTGTGACATCAGTAATTCACATTGGGTCATGTTGTCATATTCATGGATTACATATCCCCTCAAAAACATTATGTGTCATGATTCATGTTTCATATTATATGTAATGATAACCATATTACTTATTGTTGTGAAAATCCATAAAAACCTATCTGTTAAATTGACCCATACTATTCATACATAGATATTAATTCATAAAAATGAATATTCATTACATAATATTATGATCAATGATGAAACCATACATGTTTAGTGTATTTATAGAATATATTAATCATCCTATTATCTCATAAAATATATTAAACATATATCAGAAATATCTATCCATATAATATTCTTCATAGATAAAAAATACTTAAAAATATTATTCCTAACTTTGGGAAAAGAAAAATATGAAAGGATGAGCTTAGATGATCAAATAATGTTAAAAAAGGGATATATCAATTCCTAATTAAGTATTAAATGAAAATAAGAGATTAGAAACAAGATCATAACATTTGAAAACCATAAAAAACATATCGTATAACATAATCATGATTCATTTAATAAATCATTGTTGTTCATAAAACACAAATCATAAATGAATATAAAATCCTAATCTAGGAGACCATAACATTGGTATAAGACATAATTTTTTACAATGAAAATAAGAACATAAAATCTATTACTTAATTAAGGATCACTTCGTATAATATCATAATTGATTGTAATATCTACCCAATACATCATATCTGCAATCAACATTCACTCCCAGGACTTGAAAAGTGGATATAGTTACTTACATAACGAGGTTAACTCCCTATTCTAGACCTTATTATCTCAGAAGATATATATATTTACCCAATTCATTATAAGATTATATAATTTTGGTCCCAACCATCACATAAGGAAAACAATACATATGTATCACGCTAGATTATAACACATTCATCACATCAAAACCTATGGACAATAAATTTGTTCATAAACATTTTATCATTTCATCATAGAATAAATCATGGAAAATAAATTTGATTCATAAAAATATAATAATCATATTCATAAACCATCCATATAAATAATAAATATGATATCATTGTATCATATCTTTAGTAATTCATAAGTAACATCAAGTGACGTTATCATTAATGAAAAATCCCTTAAACTATCACATGGAATAATTATTGAGGAAAATACTATTTTCACTCTAGAATCACTTCTCTAAAATATATATATTTACAAAATATTATTAAAAAAAATCTCCAGAAACAACCATTAAAATTTTAAATCAATATTTAAATAATTTATTGGTCATGATAGAAGGAATTGTTTTCATGTTGTGTACGATAAAACAAAGAATCCTTTCACATTTTTGTTAAAATTAAAAAGTATGTCATTCATAAAATGAAAAAAATATTAGTTTCAAATAATTTTTTTTCAAATTTATGCCATTCTTAAATATTAATTTAAAACATTATATGATAATATTAATAATATTCTTGAATAATTTTAAATAAATGTGTTCATTAATGAAACATATTCTCGACCAAAAATGTAAAAAAATATTTTTTTCATTAAAACATTTATTAAAAAATTTTAAGTGAAAAATATAGGAAAATTGTATTATTACCTAAAAATTACATGAATAATCATAGGATAATACTATTTATAATATTAAATATAGGTATATCATGATATTCTATCATTTGGGAATTAATCACAAACAATACTGTTAAGAAAGGAGATTGTGACCTAAAACCCTTACTACTTTGGTATCTTTGGAATCATAATATCAAGAAAGAGATAAAAATTTATATATTCATAAATATCTGAAATTTTTATGAAAATATCCATAAAATTTATTCATTTGTAGTATATACCCAACAAAAAATAAACAATTGGTTAACATGTCATGTCTCAGATAAATAAAAGTGTGATGAGAAACCCTTACATCAAATTAGACTTGCATCGAAAGTGTTTTAGAATCACATATAATAATATAATATTTATTATAATTATATAGAATAATAATTTAAATACAAATAATATTATAAATTTTTCTATTGTAAAATTTCAAGACACTTTTATTGATAATTATTCATTAATATCATCAATCATAAGTGTTAACTATTTCATTTTTTCATTGAAGATTTAGTTAGGAGGTTTTAGTTTGTGTACATTGATCATAGTTTAATAATATAGATAATGTCAATAATGAGAAAAATATCATATGTATTTATTTTACAAAAATTTAGAAGCATCTATTAAATGTAAAGATAGAAAAATTATTAACCCCGTTCATGGAGATAGTAAGTCGTATGTACACATGAACACTTTTTTCATTCTCGAACGAAAAGAAGAAAATAAAGAAAATCGTTTTATAATTATAGAACCATAATTATATCTTAAATAAAAAAATATAAATTTAATATATTCTTATTTCAATACAACTAAAATAGAAATTAAAAAAATTAAATCACTTTATAGAGGTGGCAGTCCACATGTATGCAGAGGTGATGTTATAATTTTCTAACATATTGGAAGGTAATAAGGTTGATAAAATATTATTATTATATAAGAATAAATATTTATTTAAATTCATAAATAAAAACTAAAACTTTCATAATAACCGTCCATTAAATATTTTAATGTAAAATTAATTATATCTCTACTTGATGGTAGTGGTCATCACGTTCTCACGAGAGACACTCTCAATTCCCATTTCGTGGAAGGGTGGAAATTTGTGGTTCCAAAATAATAATAAACTTTTTGTATATTTATAATTTATAATTTACTAAGTTAATATGGATACGATTTATTTATAGGATTTAGACAATGAAATCAATTGAATTAGGATAGGTAAGATGATTTCGTCTTCTTTGATTGGCCTCATTTAGATCCCTTCTTAAGGACCATTATAATGCCTTTTATGAATACCAGAACATATAATTAATGTGTAAATAAATTAATATGTTAATTTTGTGTGGTATTATTTGTTTATATATCTCAAATTTATGAATGAAATAGAATGTATGGGTTCCCTTTTATAAGTATGGGAGAGGACACACATGGAATTTATTAAAATGGTATAATATAAAAAATTCATAATCACGAAAATAACTTCCAAATAAATGATATTATATTTTTGGATAGTTTGAGTTCAAAATATTTCCATCCAATATTATTTAGACATGTAAAATTTGAAAACATATCCTTATCTCTTGGTTTAACCCCTAGTAAACCTATTTTTACGTTAACCATAGTGACAACTTTTTCAATCTTGAAGAGTTATTATTTTACTTATAAAGTAATAATTAGATTATAAATGGATAAGGGATGAACTTTTAAAGCATTTATAATCATACCTGTCCTATTTAACAATTTCTTTGATTTTTAAATAATTTTATATGATATTATTTTTCATAAAGTACGCCCAATGTAATTTTTTTCACTATTAATTTAATATGAACTTAAAGACATCAAGATAATAGGGTAATTCAAATATAAAATATTTAAAAATAAAATATAGAATATGATTATCCCTGAAATTAATTTGAATACATAATGTATCAAATTACTTTTACTTTTTTTGTTTTTTAAATCATTTATTTATATTTTTATACAGCTTGCAAAAGCAGCGTGTCAACGTGGTTTATGGATTTTGGCTAATTATACCAACACAAAAAATTTATATATAAATTACCATCATAGAAATAATTTCATAATTTTTTTAAAAAAATGTTATATATTTTTTCATAACATATTTTTATCCCAGAAAACATATAAGGGAAAATAAATAAGAAGGGAGAGATATTTTGAATTTTTCTTTACTTAAAATAATATAAATGTCATTATCAAGGTAAAATGAGAAAAAAATCCCTATATTTAAATTCAATATGATTAATGTATAATTAATACCATAAAATGAGATAATGTAAATTTTCGGGATGATTTTGAGACCTTATCTTATGGTTTTAACCCAATTTTAACAATTTTACCCTTACTAGGGTGAAAAATATTTACCAAAATAATTATTAATAATGATAGAAAATAAAAGTGTAATATTTATCTTATACTAAAATCCTTGTCATAAAAATTAATTATATATTTAAATATTTAATTTCTAGAATTTATGTAAATAATTTTAATTTTAATTCATAAAAGGAAATCAAGATATAATTTTTCATAAAATGTGATTAAATGCCAAAAAGTTGAATTATCAAAATCAAGGACTATGATTTTTAACATTTAATTAAATAGATTATATATAATTAAATTTTACTTATTTTACATTAAAATCATATTAAAATCATAATTTAGACTTCTAAATTACTTGATTTAATTTAAAGAAATAACTTTTTTTACAAATATCGATATTTTTTAAAATTCACTGAAAATCAATATTTTCAAAAATTAAACCGAGAAATATAACCCCATATTATATTTGATATAATTATTTAAAAATTTATGTTAAATTTTTTAAAAAAAGTCTAAAAGTGGTATAAATTAATTATAATATTTTTTCATAAAATAAATAAAATTTATTTTTTATGAAATATTTTGAAGAATAAAAAGAATACAAAATATTGAGTGATTAATTATTAAGAATTAATCAGTCAAATTGTATTGAGTAAGACCATTATATTTCATAATATGGTGCATCATATTCATTCCTTCTAATTTAAAAACTATGTTATAATGGTCACATTTTAAAAAAAATATTTTTATAATATACCTGATTTATCTAAAAGCTATTTGTTGCATATAGAGAAATATATTGAATGTATTATTATTTTTTCAAAAAATTACAAGATGTTAAATGAAATCCTTTAGATAAATTATACCCTAAAATTTTAATCATTATTATCAGAGGATCCATATTTTAAAATACTTTTTATTGAAAACAGACATTATATAGAGAGATAGTAAATCTACCTTTAAAAGTGAATGTGAGAATCATAAAATTCAATTTAAATAATACAAAATTGGGTTCCAAAATATGGTAAAAATTTGTGGTAAGTTATAATATATATATATATATATATTGTATAAAAATAATGTTTATCGTTTGAAATAGTTCTATATAGATCATGGTCATGAGAATGATGATGACCAAAAACCTGTAAACCAGTGAGGGGTGAAAAGGCTATCAATTCACCAGAAATGGTTGTAAAACAAAAAACATTAATTTCAAGATCTATTCACTAATTTTTTGGATTATTTTAATAAAAATAATTAGTTCAAAATAACATATACATACATTATTTTTTCCCATTTAATAAGACATGTTTTATTATTTGGTTGTGATTTGATCAATTTTAACTTCATATCTTACCCCAAGCACCACTGGAAGAATGGTTTTACCAATGTTTTGGGGTTTCATAGGATCTTTTAACATTGGTATAGGTGGTGCATACCTAAAATTCACAAACGATTAGAATATGACATATAAAATAAATCTACCAATGGATTTTAATAACTATTGGTATATGTAATGTAAAAAAGATGGTCGAGATGTGTACTCAAAAACTCCTAGATATATTTAAACCACCAAACCACTAATATTATATCAAATTTTTTAATATAATTTGATAAATATATATATTTATATTTTTTAATAAAATAAATTTTTATTTATTTAATGTTACGAGAAAAAATAATTCATAAACAATTCAGGAACCTAAACCAACACTTCTATAAAACTGTTGGTATAGTCACTCAAATTACCAACATTTTTAGAAAAAATGTTTGTATATGGTATGTATAATATGCCTATGAAATTTTTTTTTATAAGATCATATGTATTAGAGATACATATACAAATAGTATTGGAAAATCATTAGGGTGGGGTTTCTATAACGTACATATATAAATGGTTATCAATAACTGTTAGTAAAGGGTATGCATAAAGGGAATATGAAAATTATTTTTCCCAAACCTTCGGTATTGGTTATGTATAAGGGTATTATAACTATGATTTCTCCAAATACATTGGTTTTGGTCTGTGTATATTGCTCTAATTTTAAGTGGAAAACAAACGAGTATTCAAGATGACTTTTTCATAAAAGGAGAACTAAATTAACATTTAACAGATTATCAAATCTATAAGTCATTCCATATTTCTATATATATTTACCAAAAACAGTAATAATTATCATATGTTATCCAATATAGAAAAATATAAAAAATTAATGTCTAAAACCACAACCGTAACTCCAGGATTTGAACATAATCTATTCCATAAATAGGAAACCTTAAGACTCCTCCAAAATATTTAAAACAAAATTCAAAATCCAAATATTAGAAACATTTGATCACATTTTTTAGATCGAATTTAAAAATTATTCTCAGTCAATATGTTGTATATGCTAATGTCACATACCAAACATTTGGATAATTTATTTTATATTATCTAGAAATGTGTTAATCCTTTCCTAAAATAACTTGATTCACTATAAAACTTCTATAAAAATATAAAATCTCCCAAAAACTAATTCTTCAATAAAAATAAAATATACTCCATAAGTCAAAATATACAATAAGATTAACCATATATGACTAAAATCACTTTCCCATAAAATTAATTACTAATTTCAGGTACTCAAATATAATATTTTTTACATTATAAATATTTATCATCTCTTCATATCAACTAAAAAATATCATATCATCGTCTCGAACATATTAAGAGTTTTGATTTCCTCATGAATGTTTTTTCTATAGAAAATCACCTCCCCACAAAGTCACTTTTCCAGATTATCGATAACCTCCAACTTATCAGTTAATTAATTTATAAAAAAGTAATGAAAAAGATACTTATATGTATCTTGATTGTTATTACCATAATATCATTGATAGAATAAGTCCCAAATATAATTTTGGAATCCCAATATATAAACACATTATCCATTCTACGTTAATACTTAGCATAACATATGAACATTCTCGGTCAAGAATATATAGTATGGATTAGGGAATTGACTTGGATAACTCCCACGTTAACTATAGAAAATGCATTTAATTATATTGATATGAATTTCTTTGTGGACTAGTTTTCTACACAAAAAACAATTAACTATAAAGGGTAACTTTCGATGAACTTGATTTTCCTCCATCAAACTGTTTATTTTTTATTAGAAAATATTCCCTCTTTTCCCATCATTGCGACACATAAAAAATATTTTTATTACATTAATTCTTTTGCATGGGAAATACATATAGAATAATTTATAAGTACGAAGTTAAATAATATTCCTTATATGTAATTCATTAACTGAAATCCCATGACACTCCATTTTTCTATTATTGGGTGTGTTAGAGAAATAACCCAAGCATGGGATGGTAATCATATAATGTGATAACTAATTATGAAAAATCACCTGATTTCTCATTCCAACTCCCATTCCATTATGTTTCTCTTGAGGACAATCATTCCATTTTACATCACATTTATAGTTATCACAAAAACTTCTAGTCCCATCCATTGAATAAAAAAACCATATCATGTGATAAAACAATCACAATGAGAGACAACATAATTGTGAAAGAAAATATTTATAGTATATCTTATTCATAACACATTCTTTTCAACACATAAAATCCTATATCATCCATGATATTCATCTATTCAAATCCTTCATAACCATTCATAAAGAAAATTTGAATAAACTCAAGAATATCCCCCCAGAGTGTTAAAAACTGTTCAATATTTGACCATTTAGAATGAACTATCATGTTGTTTAAGATATATACGACTATATATTTTTATGGTTATTACCCCTATGTGAATATCATCGTATCCACCTGTAGCATCCAAACTGGGATTTATTAGTAGTAAAACCTCATGGTCTTTATCACAACCAAACACTATTGAGTTCTCTTATACATAGACTTATCCTAAGAGTATTCAAAAAATTTATGTACTCCTTGTATAAAAATAAAATCTAAACCCTTATATAATACCAACTATATAGAAACCCATGCTTTTTAGATGATTATATTACAAATTAATAGATGAAAATTCATTACATAACATTATTAACCATCATAAAACTATAAAGGTTTAGTGTATTCCGGTACGAGACACACAATACTATTATTTAATGAAATATATTCAATAAATACCAAGAATATATTCATATATAGTAAAATTCTTAGACAGAACCTACTTAAAACCTTTCTTCATAACCTAGGGAAATGTAACATAAGAAAGGGTGCGCTAAGATACTTAGTCTGGGTAAATAGGGGATATATCCTACTCACAAAACTTTAAAATGATTATAAATGTATGGTTACAAGGGATTAAGAGTATAAAACCATTACTAGTATATCATAGATAATAATAATGTTTCATGGTATAATTTTTGTTGTTCATAGGACATGATTCATAAAGGAATCAAAGAATATGATCCTGAGATTTTAACATTGTCACTACATATAAGTTTGTGGAATATCTATTATCCTATAAAATCATATAATTGGTCAAGGATCACTACAAAGACAACAATAGTCTATTATTTTCACTCCCCATTATATTATATATTTAGTGAGGGCCTACTCCCAAGACTATCGTAGTGTATAAGGATTCATACCGAACTGGGTTCACCCCCTATTTCAGTGATTATTATCTCAAGAGATATTCACATTTACCCAATTAACTTTAGATCTGTATAATTTATATATCACCCCTAATATAATTGAAACATTACATATCTGATCCATGACAACATAAAATATTCATCATATCATAAAATATTTAAATGAAATGGCATTAATAAACATTTTATCATTTAACCATTACATATCCCATGGAAGATAAATGGGTTTCGTAAATATCTTATCATCATAATCAAAAAAAATTCAATGAAATTGTGAGGATGGTATCATTATATCATATCATTATTAACCCATAATTAACATCATTGGATGTTACTATAAATGAAAATTAATTTCCAAGATCACTAGTAATATTTCATGGGGAAAATAACATTCACATTTTTAAATAAAATCACTAAAATATAAAAATTACATAATATTAAAGAAATTTATTTATTTGAAAATAATCATGAAAAATTATAATGGTTGCTTCAAATATTTTATTGGTTAATATGGGAGGAAAATTCATTCATTCCCTATATGTAAAAAATACTCCTTTTATATTTTTGGTAACAATTCAAAGGGTATTTCATTCAAAATAAGAAAATAATATTACATTTAAACTATTTTAAAAAATTAAAGTAAGGGTAAAAATGACTATAAAAAATCATTGGAGAATATAAAGAAATTTGTGAGAATAGTTTTCAGAAAACATGGATATGGAAGGAAAAATATTGATGACCACATAAGAAAGAAATAGTATTTTTATTAAAAAAAATTTCTCAATCATCTTAAGATCACAAGAGAGAAAAATATTATTTTTTACATGAATATTATATGAATAACCGTTTTATAAAAAAAATTAATTTCTATATTGAGTTGTAGATTAGGAAATTTAATCTTCGTAAACATTATTATAAATAATCATGTTAATCAACGAAATTCCAAAAAAAATCCCCTTGCCGCTTAAGTAACTTTTGAATCATAAACAATTGAAAGATACAATTGTAGATTAATTTCTAAAAAAAAAAATATTCTTTAATGTAATCATATAAAAAAATCATGTGTATTATTTAAACAAGACAATGTAAATAAATATTTAATATTAAATTTATCTCAAAAAAATAAATTTCAAAGGTGAAACCCTTACCTCAAATTCATCATACATACAAAAATATGTAGCCTTTGTATAATAAATATAAATTTATTATAATTATAATATAGAATAATTTAAGTATTTATGTTCTTGTATATTTTCCACTTATAACATTTTAAAATTTATTTACTAATAATTTTATATTACAATCATCGTATTTAGATGCTCACTGCATCACTTATTCATAGATGTTTCGGTTCATAAATATTGGTCGTTATACATTGATCCTGGTTAAATAATATAAATAATATAAATAATGATATAAATATCATTTATGTTTATTATATAATTATTTATAATAATCCCAAGAAGTTATATATAAAAAATGATTTACATTTTTCATGGATATGATAAGTCATACGTACGCATGAAAATTGTATTCATTTTCTAAAAAATAGAAATAAAAGAATATAAATATTATTTTTTCAATAAATAAACCTAATTATATATTAAATAACACATATTTATATATATATATTAAATATATATTGATTGCAATACATGTAATGTCGACAGGATAATCATATCATATTACATCATAGAGGTTGTAGTCCACATGTAGGCATGAACAATTTTATCCTTTCCAACAGATTAAAAGGGAAGAAGGTCAATATAATTTTATTATTACCAAAGAATAAATATTTTATAACTTTTATATATAAAAGATAAACCCATTATAAAAACATTTCATTAATGATTGTGATGAAAAATTAATTATATAGCTACATAGGGAGTATTCCACATATGCACATGAGTATTTCACTTCCCATATATTAGAATATTTTTTTTACATTGGTTATTAAATAATTATAATTTTTTTATTATATTGTGGATAATGAATTTATTATTATTTTTTGAATTCCATAGATCTATAGGATGTAGAATAAAAAAATTGAAATTGTTAGGATAAGATGATTAACTCTTTTTTGGTTGAAATCCTTTAGATCCCTTCTTAAGGGCCCTTGGAATAGTATTTTATGAAGAATTGACCATAAAATTAATAAATATAGAATTCTAAAATATAATAATTATTCTTTTTAACGATTTATATGGCACAAATTATGGTATATAATAGAAACAATATGTGTCCTTTTAATGTGGGGGAGAGGATATAGTAGGAATTTCATAAATGATTAAAATATAATAAATTCATAATAAAGATAGATTCTTACAAATTGAAAATTATTTTATATTGTTATAGGATGTATTCTAAATATATCCATATAATATTATTTATAGATGATTAATTGGAAAACTTATCATTATGTCTTATTTTGACCATGAGGAACTTGTTTAACATTAACCACAATAATGAATATTTCAATCTGAAAGGGTTATAATTTTACATATAATGTAATAGTTATAACATAAATGGAAAATATATGAAATTATTTACCATTAATCATCCAATTATTTCTATTTAAATATTTTTATGTTTTTAAAATAAATAATGGATATGTTATTTTTTTATAAAAAAATCATTAATGTCTTTTTTTAAACTATACATTTAATTTGACTTTAAATAATTCACGATAATAATGTAATTAGAATCTAAAATCCATAAAAATAAATTATACATTATTAATAACCATATTAATCATATGCTATAATAATTAATCCAAAAAAATTTAATTTTTGTTTCTAAAATCATTTACAACTATTTTTACATTACTTTTATCGGCATTATGTCATGGTTCTATAAGAATATAAGGTAATTTTAATGTGACTAAAAATAAAAAATAAATTAACACTATAAAAATAAATTATTTATTTTTAAAACAAACTTTTAAATTTATTCATAACATATTTTTACCCTTTGTGAACATATAATAGATAAAAAAAGAAAGGGAGTGACATATTAAATGTTTCTTCGGTTAAAATAATATAAAATTCATTATAAAGGGATAATGCATTAAAATACCATATAATAAATTTTAGGATGGATATAGTAAAATAATTTCAATAAAATTAAATAAAATACATTTTTTTGAATTTGAGACCTTTTCTCATGGTTTTAAACCTGTTTTACCGATTTTACTCTTACTGAGGAGATAAAAAATTACCATAGTTACTGTTTGTAAACACCAAAAATAAATGAGATACATTTAAAAACTTTAACCACCTAATTCCAAATATGGAATCAATTTTTAATTATGAAGATTTTTAACTCGTATAATTAATATAAATAAAATATATTCCAACGTAATGAAATAACGATTTTTAGAAAAATTCAATTTTAGCCTATAAAATTAACATATTTCTAAATCAAGAATATTATTGAGTAAAATTTAATTGATTTAATTTTTTATAGTTAAATAATAAATGTGTTACTTTAAAATAAAATTTAAATCATAATGGGAATTCTAAATTTAATCTTTTTTTGAAAATAAATCATCATTTTACAAAAATCTATATTTTAACTATTCATTGAAAAATCAACCATTTTAGAAAAATACTAAAATTTATTCAAATGATAAATTTTATTTAATTATTTAAAAATTAATTTAATGTTTTAAAATAAAATTTAAAAAAATAATATAAAATAATTATAATATATTCTCACAAAAAATAACAATAAGTATTTCTTAAAAAATGAATTTTAATGCTTAATATGACATCACTAAAAGTTGATTTATTATTTTCTAGAAATTAATCAATATATTTGTTTTAAGTATATCTATTTTATTTCATAATATATTTATTCACATTTATAACCTCGAATTCAGTGGTTATGTTATAACCATCACATTTAAATTATAATGTTTTCATAATATATATCAATTCTCTTAAAGTTTGGTGTTTTGTAACAAGAAAGATATCTGGATTATTATTCGTTTATGCCTGGTTTTAGGCTATTTCATATTAATAATTTTATATTTGTATCCACTACTCCTTTTTCATGTTACCTTCGCCCACAAAGTACTGAGATGTCAATATTCTCCAAGGTGACAATGTCTGTTCTATGATATTAAGCTAGTGACCACATATTTAGTAAAATATGTATAACCTTATAATCTAGTCACATCACCCTATTTGGTCCAATTTATATGACCTTAAATTGTACATTCTAAATTTTCACATTAATCCTCTCCATATAGAACAAATGATTTTTTTATCTCATCTCTATAATCGAGTTGGCATCTTCTTGTGGATATTATTTATACTAACATATATACCCTCCACATATTATTACCCACCTCATAAATATTCCCAATGAATCATATCATGGCCCATGGAGTACTAAAAATATTCATGAGTATCTTCATTTCCAATGAAAAACCTTTTGTTTCTTATGTGAAATAATCTCCTCCAAAATAATTCATTTTTAATTGATTACCATTGTAATATAGTTTTGAAACATCTTCCATATGGCTAGAATTGCAATACTAGTTTGGAGACTATGTACTATATGAAACATCATTGGTAACTGAGTTGTGAAACTCCGGTTTTGAACATGGTCAATGGTAATCCTCAACATTTCTTATACGTATTTAGGATACTATGGTTATGGAAACGTCCCCTAAAACATGATTTATATGGTGTAACTTAATCCTACATTCCACTTTACACCACAGTTTAGACTATATGAGTCATAATTTACATCCCCCATTTCTTTTATTTTTAAGTGGTGATTTGATGACTTTGGTGTTGTACCCTTGTGAAATTGTGTATATCGATAGGGAGAATATTCCCATTGGGATTGAATCTATCATATTTCCATGATTAAATTGGGATATTTGGAGACATTCTATCAGATATACTAAAACCAATGTAAAAATATATGTTTTACACTCTCATGTAACACAAACGATCTTAGGTTGTCTCCTTTTTATCATGAAAAGCATGACTCATGTGGGATTATATTTTCTTATTATATTTTCTTTGAAAATATTGAGTTGTGTTAGAATTAGATATAATAAATTCAATTATTTATGAATTAATAACATAGAAATGTAAATAGTACCACATAATAGATGGAGTCTCTCCTTTAGTAAGAAATGGTTACAATAGGGCATGATATATTGGATACTCACGATCAACCATCCATTCTCGAGAGGAATTGGTATCATGATACAACCATTTTATCTCCTCTATATCAGACACCTACTTTGGGCACACATTGTATGATTTCAATTTGGGTTAATATTTCTAAATCCCATAATATGTCGCCTGAGTAACAAATTCATAATGTTAAACTTCAAAAGATACTAAATGGATATTCAAACATGTCGGTGCATCTTCCTTCACCAATTTGAGAACTTTATATTTCCACTCATTCTCTAATTTAAAGGAAAATGCTATTGAACCACAAATAAGGACTCTATACTATTATCCTTATACTCTACCCTAACAGAGCCTGTTAACCATGCCTTCATCCTCTCCCACAAAACAAAAAATGTATAGATAGTTGTATCTAGTGAGTGGTATCCAAGATAGTTGGTCCCTATGTTAACCATATAGTGATGAATAATTCCCATATGAACACCAATTTTATGAAATACATTTCAAATTATCAGGCCCAAGATGCACTACCATGCACCAAACCATAATGTTCTTAATGGTTACATCTGAGCCCAAGTCATCTTCACCTATAAATGATGGTCCATACATGGTAAATTACATAATTTGTGGTTAAAGGAATTTAATTGAATACATAGATTGATATTTGTGGTTATAATTAATTATATATTATGAAAAGGAATTGTATAGGTGTTAAAACCACAATAATGGGTATCAATCACCTCAATGTTTGAAAAGGATTGCTTCGTAGTTTAACTATAGTGATAGTGCTCAACTCATGTATGGAAGAGGTAGTGTTTATTTTTTCCAATTTCCTAGGGTAAATTCGACATTTATTTCTCACAATTATTACATCATAATGTTATTAATGAATCCTTTATGTCATTATGGTCCCAAATTTCCCAATTGTTCTATTATTCCTACAGAGA
This sequence comes from Viscum album, assembly GCA_963277665.1. Classification (NCBI taxonomy): domain Eukaryota; kingdom Viridiplantae; phylum Streptophyta; class Magnoliopsida; order Santalales; family Viscaceae; genus Viscum; species Viscum album. The sequence goes on along the minus strand of OY728153.1, from coordinate 307,417,596 downwards.
AGTGATTAGAGACACCTCCGAAATTGATAGTGAATTTTCTATGATTTTTTTATACATCCCCAACCATGGGGTCGTGATTAGTACCTAAAAGAGTAATAATAATCATAGTTTTTTGTTTATGATCACTGAGAATTATTAAAATTAATTTAACATTAGTCTCACCCATGATCATGAGAATTTGGTCGAGAAGTGGTCAATAATTATTACCCTTCTTCAAAAACGAAATTCGACTTTCCTATTCTTTAAAAATGAAATATATCTTGATATCTTGTTCTTAAATCCAATAATTTCCAACTAATTGACCCATTGATTTTAATGCATCTAATAATAAATTTATCCCTAGAGAATTAGAAGCCATCATAATGATAGTAAAACCCTCAACGTCAATCCGGAACCCTGAATTCACCAAATCTCATCTTTAGCCTATTGCATTAGAGATATAATAAAAAAGTTGATTCTAAAAATACCTTAGTATTCAGACACATCATGTTATGATTATGTAGTGATATGGGAAAATCCTTCTAAGGAAAAACATGCTGGATCACCATGAATGTTATAGTTTCAATATATGCACCTCCCACCTCTTGTCCACCCATGTCCTATATAGAATCCCTCTTTATTGATCTATACATATATTCATGATTTGTGGATGGATATAAAAATATAATATACGATATAAGAAACTAATAAACAATCCTTTATTTATTGAACTATTAGAAAACACATTTTTTATGACCCAAATTCAAGAACCCCTTCTCGCACCACACTTGTGGAAAATTTTTGGATGTTCCAAAATTAGAATCACCTAATTGAAATGTATGAATGTGAAACCTAAGATACAATATATCATGAATAATAATGATGATCTTCTTTATACCTATTAGAAAACACATAAAAAAGTTAAAATATAAAATAACTCACACTCACATCATTGAACCATAAAGGGTTTTTCTATTTTTGGACATAACCATATTATATAGTAGAAAAATTGATTCTATTTATTAAAAATAGAATAGTGAGATAAAATTAATTTCCTACAAAATAATTCACTCCACTATTTCTATTTATTACAAACTTAACCAGTTGACCTTGTTTCTACTATAATTCTATTTTTATGGTTTACACCATCACCTGACGACCATTATGGTGTATATTCATCCAAAAAAAGATTATATACCAACTGGAAGAACTTTCGTAACTTCTTATGATCATTGATCAATTCAAGCTAATTTATTTATCTTATGAATCCTTATAATGATTTATATATATCCCATTAATAAAAAATCAAGTTATTCTTATGCATCCTTAGAGTTATTCCTACATGAGTCAAACATTATTATTCACTTAACATCACCTAGATTTGGTGATATTCTACAGTTTACACCTAATCCAACAACCTCTTCAGGACTACAAAGGTTTTATTGGACTGCCTTTGTCTAGTTATAGTATTGGAACTTCTAATATTAGTCCTTCAACAATTTCCAAGACTTAACAAAACAAATTTAATAGCTTCATTCCTAACAATATCTCACATGATAATTTTTTTATTATCTTCACCAATATGTCTATCGATTTCCTATACATTTAAAAATTCATTACCTCTTCCTAACCAAAAAAATAGTCAATCAGTTTCCTTCCCATTCATCCTAATCACCTATGTCCCACTAATCAAAACACTACCTCAGGATTTCCCATTATATAACCACTGAAAGCGTCATAAATCCTACCAAGAAAAGATATAACAATGTGGGGAGATATATAATGAACCCCAAGTCCCACCTTGTGTAGGCCTCAAGTTAGCAACTAGAATTGTGGTTACAAAAATATCTTAAAATAGGAGGCATGAACCTCTATAATAATACAGGATCAAGAGATAAGATTAATCATCCACAAATAACTTCATTAAACAATATAAAATGAAACCAAATCCATATGAAATGTTTTCATAAATAGAATAGATAGAGGTATAAGACTCCAAATGTAAACACCCAAATGAAAAACTAATGTTGTGACATAGAAATTGTCCAAACAGATCTAAGCTTGTACTATCTAGTATGATCCACATAACACTCATATAAGCCTTCAAATTAGTATATATACATAGGGTGAGCGTAAATGTATAGTTATTAGGAACCAAATATTTTTTCATGCATATCTGAAATAGGCATATTAATGAACCCATGAAAAAAAACAAACCCAACAACACTTAAGCAGGTAAACTATCCATCCGAAACTCATCAAGGCACTCTCACAAAATAATCGAAGTATGTTATAATATCATAGTAAGAAGCATACTGATAGAAACTATAGAACACAGAATTACCACTGCTTTTACACTCTCAGACACTAATAGACTATGTATTTTCACTCTAGACCCTTCTAAATAACATATACCACCACCCCACAACACAGTCACATCACATCATGCCCACTAAATCCCAGGTAATCACTTTACAACAACATCCATAACCATAGTAATAGGGTATCATGAACAAGAAGGATATAAACATCATTCCCTCCTCCTACATTGACCAAAACACACCATAAGTATCCCCATAACATGTTCATATCATATCTCACACAAAGACACCTGGGCCACCACCCCATAGGACTATCGCATCACATCTTGTCCAAAAACACATGGTCCATCACATAGTTCACTAACACTCCTGTAACCTTCACATCTTTTTAAAATCTACATGCATAGAATAGAGAGTGGGAAATGATGTGTATCCAACCATCTATCCTTGTAATTCGGATGTTTGAAAAAATTAATCATTAGTGAAATTGTGGGTATCATCAAATAGTGCTGGATACTGGTGGGGTGTGTATAAAAATCAAAAGTAATATACAAGTATATACATATAGCCACACACAATCCCAACATTTGAGTTCACAAAAAAACACTAACTAAGTAACAATATCCCCGAAATAAATGCATCCTCTAAATGAATAACATCACCCAAGTCATAATTTATATATCACATTTCTAACAAAAAAAATTATCCAACCCATTCATTTTGTTATTTTTTATTAACCACATTTAACAAAAATACCATCATTAATTAGTTCGTTAATAATTTAAATACCATTAACTAAACTAAATCCTATCCATTTCAATCATTATATATTAAAAATTCCATGACTACCGAGGAATATAGCACCATGTAAACACTACTTACAATCATCTCATCATTCCCATTGAACCATTGCCTTCCAGATCCAAAATCACAACTAATAAAAACATCACCTCACCACCCAAAAAAACAACCAGACAACCATTCACTCACATACCTAGATGTATCACAAAAAACACACACATTCCACCCCAAAAAACATCCAAGAAACCTTGACCTCACTACCGAAAGAGCATGGTCAAAAAAACCATCACCTCTCCACCCCAAAAGCATGAACAAACACCCATCACCTCGCCACCACATAAGAATTTCCAAAAAATCCATCACCTCACTACCCAAAAGCACAACCAAAAAACCATCAAATAAACAAAAACTACATCACAAACAATCATCACCTCCCTATATCCTGACCACAAATCACAACAAACTTCAAATATCCTTTTCAAGATTTAATAAATTGGATTTTATCCCATTTCAATTTATTTTGGCAGGGTTATAACCCAATACATAAATCCAGGGAAATAATTTTATTAACCAAATATATGTGTTTATAAAATTTACATTTTAGGGTGAACTAAAACCCATAAATGTTCCCAAAAATCATTAAAAATAGTCATAAAGAAATCACCCAACACCCATGATTTTTAGTAGTTCATTTATCCAATAAAATCACAATATCATTATAATATTGACATAGTAAAGTCAATTTAATCATTCCCCTTTCCCCATAAATTTCATTTAAATTATTTTTTATCTTCAATTAAACTGGAAAAACTATACAAATAGATTTGCAGGAGAGAAATCATCCTAAATGATACAAAAATGTGATAAATGAGGGATTCCCTCTCTCAAAAAAGCATTCTGATCTTATTTCACACTATAGGCTGAATAAAACATCCCGAAAACCAAAACTCCACCATGAGACCATGGATCAACCTACCCCACATAAAAGGGTTTAAAAATGTAACCTATACATGCACACCAAAACAAAACCACACAAACAGTATGAGTATCTCAAATAAGAACAAGAAAAAACCATGGGAAATAAGGTATAACAAAACATGGATTTCCAATGAGAATCCAATGGATCTAATGGATCAATCATGGAGGAAGGTGAATGAAGCATCCTCCATAATAATCTAGGATTTTTCCAAAAATTACAGATATAGAGTGAGTTATTAATTAATGAATAAATAAATCATCCAAAAAAGGTTTTCAAATCATGGAATCTTACAAATTTCACATCGCGTAACCCATTCATGATGTGAAATCCATGCATGTGTTTTCCAAAAATTTCAACTTCAATAAAAAATTATGTCACCTATTCCTTTATTTTTCTTCACATAATTTGTTACATACATTATATGATTCTATTTCATGGGTTTCCTCTATGCTATATACAAGATATTGAACTGGCCAGCTTTATAATTCATGAACCACCAATTAATGTCACTTAAACCATCATGATGTGAATATTCTACAGCAACTCTACTGAACCTCCAACCAACATAAAAACTCATCAAGACTACCCAAAAACATCTCTAATACCCAATACAAGAAATTTAAGTTAGATAATCAGATTTTCCATGTAATGTTTTTATTATATGGAATTATAATGAGTCTACGAAAATTGACAGTGCATAATTCTGAGGCCCGGAGTGCCCGGCATAAATTTCAAAACATTCTTTCGAGTACGTTCACCAAATGAGTGGGCATCATTTTATAACTTCTAAACCATTGCTCAAATTAAAAATCGGAGGGCACCATTGAATCAACCACGTCGGGATTCTCTTAAGGAAGGCTTTACTTTGACCACTTTTGTTCAGAGAAAAAGTTTTGTTTATTACCTTTTAAAAAAATGAAATGAAATAATTTTATTATTTTATTTCATATCCTCCAATGAACAGGAAATGTATTGGGCCAGTGATGTTTCAGCCAATAAATGGATTGACCCACCAATCCTAAGTAACGACGTTGTTGGGGAATTAGAAGGGTTCCTAATTTATGACCCCCCCATTAATTCCCCACATCGTTACTTACCCTCCCCCTCAAATATATATATGGAGATTTGGAAGCGATAGCAGAACAGATTTCCCATGAAGCAAAGAGATAAAGGAGCACTGCAACATTGGACCCTTAGAAGATTGAGTCGATCCCAGTGTGATGTGATGGGTGACACTGAACCATGAACCCGAGGACGACGTATGAGCAGCGTCGTGGGAAGCCTGTTGCGGGAACGACGAACACTGACCTTCCATCCAACATGGGTGTTTCTACAAAAATTCAAGGAAGGGGGTTTATTTATTTACAAACATTAAATGATTCTGTCCTCCCTGTTCTTGAATTATATGATGAATTCGGATCAACCGACTAACGGGTTGATCTGTGATTCATTTATTTTTGTGGTCAGTTTTTACGGGGTATCTTGTGGGGTTTTTTGTTGTTTAATTCATGAAATTGTTAAACCCATTTTATCCCCCCCTTTGATCATGAGCTAATGTGGAGGGAACGGGCCTAAATAACTCGGCCCGACCCCTTTGCAACTTTTCTACCCTTGCACCCTCTTTGGAAGACCGCCGGTGCGGCGGCACCAACCGGCTTCATAGGATGTGACATGCCAATGCACGCTGCAAGAGGAGGACTCGACACAAATCTGCGACAGTCATCAGAATGGCCAAAAACCAGCCAGCTATGGAGGAGGTGTGGTGCACCGCCGGAGTGCAAGTGCCGGCAGCTCGTCATCCGCGACAGTCAGAGAAGGCGGATGGCTCATCGGCTGGCCGCAGAAGGGAAGGGCGACATGCCGCCGTGCCCCGTCGGTGATCAGGAGGCCATGAACGAAGCCACGAAGGAGGAGGCCAAACCCGCTACTCCAGTGGGACTCTCGGATTCCAGCCAACGGCAATGTGGCACCGTTGTTTCACGAAACCAAACAGCCACCGGGTCGTTCAGGATACTGGAGGGAAACCACCCCCCTTACAAGATCGAGTGGACTGAGGCTGGTCCATTATCTCGCGGGCCGCGCCCTATGCGGCTAGGCTGCCCCTGTCACAGTTCATGCCCTACATGGTTGGTCCACCTCCTTGTAGGCCACTCCCTACGTGGTCAGGCCACCATATACGGTCCGAGCTCCCTTACGGGGCCCCCTTTGCGGGCCTCCCCCCTTGCCGGCTAGGCTGCCCTTTGTGGGCCTCCCTTTCTATGGGCTAGGCCTCCCTTTGTGAGATGGACTGGGCCATGCCTCACCGTTTTGGGCCAAACCCACCACGGCCCAGCCAAACTGGGTCAGGCTAGGTCATTCCGACAAGGTCAAACCAGACCTGGGCCCCACTGGGCCCAGAATCACATAAAGGGCCATATCTGGAGAACTGGACGTCCGTCTGAAGAACCGTATGTGGAATTGGGATCATTTTATTGATATGGTCTTTTGGGTATACTCCTATTGAGTTTTTGAGATAGATGGTGTATGGCCGGGATGGATCGAACCCAAATCCAACTGGGCTCCTGGAGCTAAAACGCTTATAACTCACAAACCGGGTGTCCGATTGACGCAGCATCTATCACGACGGAACCCTTATGACATGGAAGTCATTTGGGTAACTAAATTTTGGAGTTTAGTGATCGTAGAGGTATGACTGATATCTTGAGGTAATATTCTATGGAACTCAAGCGCACCATGTGCGAGGAATCCAGTGGATAGCAGTGAGGTAGAGGTTGGAGATAGATCATACAGAGTTCAGCGCTCTGCAATCCTGTGTGGGTTAGCGCTTACCGATTCTCTGTGGGTTAGCACTCAGAAATCTTGTGTGGTTCTAAGCATACCAATCTTGTTTGGGTCTAATACTATGTGGGTCAGTGCTCAGTGATCCTGTGTGGGTCAACGCATACCGATCATGTGTGTGTCAGATCCTGTGTGGGCCAGCGAGGGTTATTTATCTATCAAATATGGGAGGGTTGGATCCTATTTGGATCATTGTGTAGGTTAGTACCTATCGATCCTATATGGGTCAAAATATTTATGGTCAAAAGTAGTGCCTCTTGACAGAATAAGATAATCTACCTTTGCGACTATTCATCTGTACTTCTATAATTCACTAAAACCCTAGTTTGAGATGAGACTCTTTTTTGATTTGTGTATTTTGTTTTTTGCTTTGGGATTTAGATCATTATTTGTGGTTTCTCCTTTGTGGAACTATGAGAGACCTTCGGGGGTCTCAGGTCCCTAATGGGTCTTGTTATACTCACTCATTTGTGGGGTTCACCCGTACATTGTTGTGTCTTGTGCAGACGATGACCAGGTGGGCTGAAGTTTATGGGTGCTAGGACTAGGCGGTACGCAGAGGAGACATGAAGACGTGGAGTGTTGAAGGGGGATATCTATACCTACCCATTAGGTAGTATCCCCATAGAATGACCTAGTAGTTGTTTTCCCTTTTTCAGTTGTATTGTTACTTTCAGTTGTACTTGTACTTTACAGTTGGGATAGTTTTCCGGCCCCCTCTACATTCAAAACAATTTTACTACAACAATTTACATCACATTTTCTTCTTTTTGGGTTCTCAGACTATGTTTTTTTACAGGTTTAAAGGCAATCCTTTCCCATCATAAGGAATACGCCGTTTGGTGCTAGTCGCCATCCCCTGGCCTACGGAAGGTGGGCTTGGGGTAGTCGCGACATGGGCACTAGGGGATGGGTCATGATAAAGTGGTAACCAAGGAGTCGATTATACCGAAGAACTTGTACTTCGATCATTTCAATGTGGCTATATTTTTATGTTTAATGGGTGTGATTTTCAGTATGGGGTATCTTGTTTTGGTGCGGGGGTCGACATATCCATACACCATTAGCCTAAATTCTGATTTCCAACTCAGCACATGAAAAAAAAAAATTCGTGTGTTTTGAAAACAATTATTTTGATCTCTTGAGTCAACTCACCAAGTATTACATAATGAACGTGGAACACATGTTTTCATTACAGATGCCGCCACACAGACAACCATCCAATATTTTACTGGGAGTACGTGATGACTACCCATAGAGTGATGAGTCCTCGGTGTAGGTCCCTCTTACAGCGTTAGTAACTTCATGTAGTGTACCACCAGCACCACTACCCATTGGGAATCCATTTCCACTAGCCCCACCAAAAGAGGGTACACTCAGACTAAGCGTGTTTCACATGTTCCAGCGGTAGAGGCCTCCAAGGTTCCGAGGTAAGATGGACCCACATGTGATAGAGGACTGGCTAGAGGTAGTGGCCAGAGTTTTACGCCTGGTTGGGACACCAGCTGACATTATGGTAATCCTAGTAGCCAGTATTTTTCAGGAAGTAGCAGTGAGATGGTGGGGCATGATGCTCTAGATACATGACGAGGTGACCCTCATCTGGGAAGACTTCGAGTGCCTTTTCAGGGCAGAGTTTGTCCGAGCGACTTCACGCTCAGTGCGTATATAGGATCTACTGCACTTACAGCATGGAAGTATTACAATAGCCCATTACTCGGCGAGGTTTACATATCTCTCCTTCTAATCCACTGATATGGTATAGGACACTTTCTTTATGTTAGTACCTTTGAGCCAGGTATCCGATGAGAGATAAGAGCATCGATGTTATCACTCAACATACTGACTTAGGATGGGGTGCTAGAGCGAGTGATTTTGGTGGAGAGATTCCTACCTGACCAGGCACCGATAGTGAGAGCCACCCATAGACGTCAGGAAGTAGACTCATCTATAGAATGTTATAGGAAGTTGTTATAGAGGTACAAGAAGACCAGGCCTTCTAGTGTATGGTCTAAGGATGTAGGGTCGGAGGTGTGGAGCTTGCAAGGAACATGAGGTCAGATGAGGGAGAAGCGATGCTACACGTGCAGCGGGCATGGTCACATGGATCATGACTTCCAGAACTGTTGTACGGACGACCAGCAGACATTTGAGGGACAACCAAGGCAGAGGAAGATATTCGATCGAAAAGGTATGCATGCAGTAAGAGGATGCGGAAGTGGATCTAGTCGTGCAACAGGTAGTGGGTGGCAAATTGAGGATCTACAGCCACCACCTCCAGGTAGTTGAACAAGACCACAGGGAGCAGAAGCTCATGGAAGAGCTCAGCTCCAGGTGGCTGAGGCCTATGACCATGACACTACAGAGATTATTATAGGTACAATTTGAGGCTATTCTACCTTAGCTCTATTACTTATAGACATAGGATCCAGTCACTCTTTAATTTACATCACCCTCGTTCGGAACTCAAAGACTTCGGTAGAGTGGTTGGATCGATTCATATGGATATAGACTCCTATGGGAGAAGATTCGAAGATTACACCCTGGTGCCGGTAGTGTCAGCTTACTCTAGGAGGTGAAATCTTTGGCTGTGATCTCCTAGTAGCGGCGTCGAGGCCTTATGACGTCGTTATGGGTATGGAATGGTTATTCACATTCAATGCTCAGATTGACTGTATTAGGCACAAAGTGTGGTGTGTCTGTAGGGATGTGATCAGTTTTATCCTTAACTGGGGAGAAGGGAACCTATACGGTATAGGATTGGTTTACCTAGTAGAGGGTGCAGTCGATTACACATCAGTTGGCTAGCCTTACCCTAGGGGCAGTTGATGTTGAGATCCTGATCTATCCTGTAGTGGTTGAATAGTATATTGATGTCTTCTTTGATACTATTTTGAGACTACCTTCACGTAGAGAGGTAGAATTTTACATTGACCTATAACCCAATACTACACTGATATCTACACCAACATATCAGATGGATCTCGTGGAGCATCGTGAGTTATAGGTACAATTGGAAGATATGTAGGGAAATGGGTTCAGAAGTCCCATTGTTTCTTTATGGGAAGACCCTATTTTGTTTGACAAGAAGGCCCAAGCGAGTTTAATAATCTACATGGTCTATCGATGCCTGAACCAGGTGACCGTGAAGAAAACGTTTCAAATTTCTAGGATTGAAGATCACTTTAACCAGTTGATGGGAGGTCGTTGGTTTTCGATGATAGACCTCAGGTTATTCTATCATCATCTCATGGTATGAGAAGAGGATGTGCAGAATATAGAATTTGGATTTTTTTTATGGCCACTATGAGTTATTGGTTATTCCATTTGGCATGAACAATGCCCCTGCAGTGTTCATGGGACTCATGAAGAGGATCTTCCAGCCATACCTCGATCTCTTTGTGGTGGTGTTCATCGACGACATCTAGGTATACTCAGCGATGGAGGAGGAGCGTGCCTATCATATATATAGATAGTTCAAGATACACTCCGAGAGCACCAGATTTATGGTAATATCTCAAAATGCCAGTTCTAGATTCAAGAGGTCCACTTCGTATGACACTTTCTCTTAGTGGAAGAAGTTGTAGTGGATCTAGTGAAGATAGTGGTTGTGCTAGCTTGGGCGCCACCCAAATTTGTGACAGAGTTGTGGAGTGTCCTAGGGTTGGCTGGATACTACCAGAGATTCGTTCGTGAATTTTCCAAAGTTGTGGCACCTTTGTCAACATTGACAAAGAAGGGACAACCCTTCGTGTGGATAGAGAGATTCCAGCTTATATTTCAGGAGCAGTGGATGAGATTGATGAGTACCCCCATCATGAGGCTACCAGAGGTGGGAATTGGGTATGTAGTCTACTACAATGAAATAGGTACTAGAAATGGGTGTGTTCTGATGAAAGAAAAATAGGTGATACCCTATGGATCATGGTATCTAATAAAAAATGCGCAGAACTATTCTACCCAAGACATTGAGTTTGCAGCAGTGATATTATCTTTGATGGTGTTGCAACATTACTTGATGGGTGAACGTTTTATAGTCTACTCTGATCACCAGACTCTCATGTATATTTTCTCTCAGAAGGACCTAAACCTAAGACAACGATGATGGATATAGTTCCTCCATGACTATGACTTTGAGTTTGACTATATTCCTAGGAAGTGTAATGTGGTTGCAGATATACTCTGCAGGACGTCTGGTCTGTAGTTTCTATGTGAGGAAATATAGCAGTTATCCGTGTTGCAGATATCTTTTGTGGATAGAGATAGAGCAGCATACCTTCAGTCTATAAAATTAACTCCCCCACTCCTTTAGTGATTCAGGGAGGTGCAACATGGAGACAATGACTATAAGGCCGAACGTGTTTAGAAATCCTCAGGGCAGACACCTTATAGATTTTCTAATGGGGGGGGAGCACATTATCCTCTTCAGAGGACGTACCATGGTACCAGTGGTGCTAGGGAAGGAGGTGTTGAGGAGTTTCATATGTCCCCTCTACCAGTACAGCATGGTGTGAAGAATATGTACCAGGACCTCCCGCATCAGTACTGGTGGCCAGGGATAAAGAATGTTGTAGCAGAGTTTTTCTCTCGATATCTCACTTGTCAGCAAGTGAAGGTCGAGAATCAGGTTTCAGCTAGCTTAGAACAGCCACTAGAGTGGAAGAAGTGGAAGTGGTATGGGATATCTATGGACATTGTGACATGGCTCTTACATATGTACAAGGGACATGATTCTTTCGTGGAGATCGTTGATAGACTCACCAAGTCTGCCCACTTCCAACCTATCTGAGAGTAGGGATTAGTAGAAGTCTTGGTACGCCACTACGTATAGTGGATTTTATGACTTCATGGGTTTCCATCAACGATAGTCTCCGACCATGACACACGATTTACATCCAAGTTGCGTAACGGGATATAATAGAAATTCGAGACACAATTGCATTTGAGAACCACCATTCATCCTCATACTGATGGTAAGAAGGATAGGACCATATAAATGATGGAGGAAATGATTCGTTCATGGTCCTAGATTTTGACTGCAGTTGGGAGGATCACTTTTCCTTGGTGGAGTTCGCATACAACAACAGTTTTCACTCTACCATCAGGATGGAACCATTCGAGGCCTTGTACGGTCGACCTTGTAAATCACCTCCATGCTGGATAGACCTAGGGGAGTCAGCAAATATGGATCCAGAGTTGGTACGAGCTACCACTGAGAAGGTGGAGATCATCTAGGAGTCGATGAAGATAGTGCAGAGTAGACATAAGTCTTATTCTGATTGGTGACAGAGACCTTAGGAGTTCCAGGAGGGGGTCCAATTATTCTTGCGAGTCTCAACTCGATGGGGTCTATGGAAGTTTGGATGAGTTGGCAAGTTATCCCCAAGTTTTATCGGTCCTTTTCTGATACTTCGGAAGACAGGTGAGGTGGAATACCGCTTGGCACTTCCACCATAGTTGGAGAGGGTGCCTGATGTCATCCATGTATCCCAGCTAAGGAGATACATGCATGACCCATCTCACATCATCGACCATGGCGTGATGGACTTAGACGATGGGGTGAAATTTTCAGAGGTTCCAGTGGAGAATGAGGATCGATAGGAGCGGGTTCTTCATTGATGATCGATAACTCTATTTTGTGTTCAATGGAAGCATGGGAACCTCCATGAGAGAACATGGGAGCGAGAGGCTTAGATTCATGCTCAGTACCCTGATTTGTTTTCTTATTCTATGTTGTGTCTTTTGGGGATGAAAGGCCCTAAGGTGGGGATAATGTAGAGACCCGGATTTTCAATATAGTTTTTTTATTATATGGAATTATTATGAGTTTTTGAATATTGAAGGTGTGTAATTAGGAGGCCCAGAGTGCCCAGAATGATTTTTTGAACATTTGTTTCAGTTACGTTCAATAAAGGTGTGAGAGACATTTTTTATCTTTTGAACCACTGCTCAGATTAAAAATCAGAGGCCACCGTTGAATCTGAAACGCCAGGATATTATTAAGGAAGGCTTTACTTTGATATTAGTAGGTCTAAAAAAAGATAAGTTTGTGACCTTTTAAAAGGAATAAAATGAAGTAATTTTGTTATTTTCTTTCATATCCTCCAATGGATAAACATGGTGGGGGATAGCGATGTGTCAAGCCAATAAATGGCTAGACCGTCCAATCATAAGTAACGACATCATTGGGAAATTAGGAAGGTTCTTAATTTATGAACCCCCATTAATTCCCCAAATTGATACTTACCCTCTCCCTCTTCTATATATATAGAGCTCAGGTAGGGGTACTGATACAACTTCGCCAATCAATGAAGTGATGAAGGAGTGTCGTGATTCTGGACCCTTAGAAGAAGAAGTCAATCCAAGAGGGAGGTGATAGGTGACACTGAACCTCGAACCGAAGGACAACATACAAGCGTTGTCATTGGAAGCCTGTTGCGGGAACGAAGAGTGACGAAACAACATCAAGAGCAGGCCTTTCTCCAACAATTTGAGGTACAATGTTTATTCGTTTACATGCTAAAAATGGTTTCATCTTCCCTGTTCTAGAATAATATGAAGACTTCAGATCAATCGTCTAAAGGGTTGATTTGAAATTCATTCATTTTTGTAGGAGGTTGTTATAGGTTATCTTGTGGTGTTTTATATGTTGTTTAATACAAGAAATTGATAAATGTATTTTATCATCCCTTTGATCACAAGCTAACATGGAGGTTATGGGCCTAATGAACCCTACCTAATCCCACCAAAACTTTTCTACCCTTTCACACTCTATGGAAGACCACTGACATGACGAAACCAATCAGATACGAAGGAGGCAGGGCACCAATTAAAGTTGATAGAAGAGGTTACACCACAAAGCCTTGAAGTTCATTGGAATGGCCTGCACAGGTCGTCTATAGGGGAGGTGCGGCGCACCGTCGTGCACCACTGGTGTGCAAGGGTTCATGGCTCGTTCTCCACGATAGTCAGAGAAGGAGGCCAGCTCATCGGACGGTTGTGGAAGGGAAGGGTGGCACGCCATTACACGCCACCGGTGACCATCAGCCCGCAGCCAAACCCATGGCAGAGGAGGCCAAACCCGAGCCTACATCGAGTTTCACGTCGACTGGTCAGTACTAACGTGGTGTCGCCGTTTCATGAATTCGAATGGCCTTTGGACCATTTGGGATACTAGGGAGAAACCTCCACCTTTCCACCACAGGTGGAAAAATGGCTGGGTAGCTATGTCGCAGGCCACACCCGATGCAGCTGAGCCACACCCTATGCGGTCGGGCTTCCCCTTTGTGATTCGCCCTTTTTCCAGCTGCCCTTTCAGGCCGCCCTTTGCGGGCCGCCCTTGCAGGCCGCCCTTTGCAGGCTGCCCCCCTTGTGGGCCGCCCTCCCCCTTACAGTCCGGGTCAGGCCTCAGCCCCGTAGGCTGGACCCATCATGACCCATTCCAAACCAGGTTGGGTTGAGTCAGTCTGGCCAAGTCGGACTGTACCCTGGCCCTACCGGGCCTAGAATCACGTAAAGGGACATATCTTGAAAACCAAACCCTTGTTTGATGAACCATCTCATGTGTTGGGATCTTTGGATCAAGACGATCCTTTTGGTATAATCATATTGAGTTTTGAAGATAGTTGGACTATCTCCGGGTTGGATCATACGTGAATCCAATTGTGCCACTGAAGATAAAACATTTATAACCCACGAACTGGGCGTCTGATTGATGCACCATCTGTCACGTTGGAACCCTAACAACATGGTAGTACTTTGGGTTACTCTTTCATTGAGCTTCGTGACCATAGATGTATGACCAATATCTTGAGGGCAGATTCTACAGAACTCGAGCGCACCGGGTGAGAAAAATTCAATGGGTGGCAGTGAGGCAGAGGTTTGACACCGATCATATGGAGTTCAGTGCTCAGTGATCTATTGTGGGTTATTGAATACCATTCATGTGTGGGTTAGTGCTCACTGACCCTATTTGGGTCAGCGCATACCGATCCTCTGTGGGTCAGATCTTGTGTGGCTCAGCGCTTAACGATCCTATGTGGGCCATCACATATAGATCATGTGTTGGTCTAATCCTATGTGGGACAGTGGGGGTTAATTACCTATCAACTTTGGTCAGGTTGGATCATATGTGGATCATTGCAGCTGTTAGTATCAATCGATCCTGTGTGGGTCAAACCCTGTAGGGTCAGAAGTTGTGCCTCTTGGAAGAATAAGATGATCTAGCTTCGCGACTAATCATATTCACTTCTATACTTCACTGGAAACTAGGTTTGAGTTGAGACTCATTTTGATCTATTTTTGTTGCTTTGTGATTTGTGATTGAGATAATGATTTGTGATTTCTCCTTTGTGGAATTCTGAGAGACCATCGGTGGTCCTGGGGTCCCTACTGGGTATTGTTATACTCACTCTTCCATGAGCTTCACCCGCACCTTGTTATGTATTGTGCGGAAGATGACCAGTTGGGATGATGTTTGAGGGAGAAAGGACCAGGAAGTACGCAGAGGAGAGAAGCAGAGTGGAGTGCGGAGGAGGCGATCTATACTTATCCATTAAGTAGGATCCTTAGTGGATGACCCAATATCTGCATTTCCTTTTTTAGTTTTATTTTTCCTTTCAGATCTACTTGTACTTTTACAGATGATCTAGTATTCGGTCCCCCTCTACTTTCAGTACACTATTACTAAAAAAATTACTTCATAGTTTCTTCTTGTTTTGTTTTCAAAATATGTGTCTTTACAGGATTAAAGGCAATGCCTTCCTATCTTAGGGAATACACCTTTCGGTGGAAGTCGCCAACCCCTATCGTATTGAAGGCAAGCTTGGGGTAGTCACAACATGTTCCCCATGGGACAGCTAGTGACACGTAATTAACCTGGAAAACATGATATATTACATTGATAACTCTCACAAGATTCACTCCCTCATGAATAAAAAACTAGACCCGTAAGGAAAGAGGAATGCCTTATAAGATACCTCTTAGGGATCTCATTTCCCATTAGAGCTACCACTGGCTAAAAACATCAACTAAAAGGCCCAAAGACCGCACAATAGAGCCACAAACTTCTTCATTTTACACAATCACACTACCACAAAAACATATCATCATCAACATAGTTTAATAAAACCACTACAACCATTGAATTTCACTACCCTAAAATAAAAAAATCGAGGAATTCCATCCTTCATGTCATGATATTATTCTCTTTGGGAAGCACCGACTCACCCATAGGTGTTTAACCACAGTCAAATATAGTGCACATTCATTGGGAATATGGCCCTTCATTTTTATTATGTAATAAAATTATTACAAACCATATATCAAGAAAATAGAAAAATTAATAACCTAGTAACATCCTATCCTCTCGTGATAAGAAAAAAATAGTAAGGAAAAACTCATAAAAGATATGGGTACTAGGTACACATATACATCTATTTCTCCCATGTAAACTCCTCTAGACCACCATACCATTGCAACCTTAGGAAAAATGGAATGTTATATCAGTTTGGAACCTTCAATTGGAGATCCACAGTCTCTACTAACCACTCCATAGATGTTTTGTTTTCCTCAATATCCCAATATGCGTAGTAAATCACATAGGAGTCATCATTAAGATACAAAAAAGTTTAGAGATGGGGAAAATGCCATGGATCCTCTATGAATATGATGGATATTATGACCAATAAGCCACCTCATCTTACTCTCCACATTGTCTAAAAGCACCAAAAAAACCTTGGAGAAGATTTCTCCCCTTAAATATCTCTACTACCCACATCGAGGGGAAATAATCAAGAACACATGGTCCCAAACACTGAACTCCAAAGGCCTCCTCCGACAACTAGTTTAAGACTTATATCAGCCGTGTGCTACTGTCAAACTCTCTCGAACCTACCAAACCATTTCTATCATGCTCTACACCACATCAGTACCATGAAATAATACCCTCCCAAACTCGAACAAACACAATAGCATACAACATTATCTCCATTATAAGGCATAATATGGGATCATGTGGATAGATGAGTGATTTCAATTATTATAATTAAAATCAACCATGGTCGAGTGTTGTGTCCATGATCCACAAAAATCCATGATACAAACATGTAACTTGTTCTTCTTCATCTGTATGATTTTATCTATTTTCTTATTCATCTAAGGGTGGAAAGTAGTGTTGAGGTGTAACTAAGTTCCAAAATCATGTTCTAATCCACTATAAAATCACAAGGTAAATAATGAATCAATTTATGGGAAAATGTACCTCATAAATCCATAAAAACACACCACCTCATCCATATACCCCTTATATAAAGAATTAACTATTCCTCACTCCATGATCGCTATGAAACAAGAAGATTTCATCAAATGATCTTCAATCCCCTAGTTGGAATCACAATTTCCTAGAGATCAGGGAAAACATATGTTTAAATCTATTGATACATCATTCCATTTAAACGAAGGAACTTCAAAAGGCTACATCAACCAACAATGAACAAGTTACTTTACCTTTACCTATTGTAAAACCAAACCACATTCCATGATCTCCAACACCTATCATTTCATCCTGCACCACCAAAACTAAATCCTCAATCCATGATACATCTTTGATATCATTTTGTGTAAATTTAAAGGAGATCTACAAAACTAATGATGTACCCCCTCACACATCACTATAGGAATAAAAAATATCCAATGAAGCAAAACCTAGTTCCGACTAACTTGTGACCATCCCTTCTATGTATCACCATGATAATCCTGATTTTTCATCACCTCTACCTCTGAGACTCCCCATTGAGACTCCTCAACATTCGGAATTTTATTTTACTTTACCATTTTCTAAAAAAATATCATCTACCATCATACACCCTTAAATATATGTGAAAGGCTTCTAAAATCTCCACACCGTTCCAAAATTCCATGATGTCCTAAAAAACGTCCTTCTCTAACTTTCTAATCAAATCCTCAGCCGCTAAATTACATTTTCCTCTTGTGTAGGAGATCTATAAATAATAATCCTATTAAAAATCCATCCACCACCACTTTATGAAATGAATATCACTCAAAGAAATATATATAATTCAAATTATTATGTTTTGTGAAGATCATAATGCTCTCCCAATGAGGTAATGTTTCCAGAACATCAATACAAGAAAAAAATACTACTTTATCTATATCATGGGATTAATACTTACTCTCATGGGGATATAAATACCATGAGGTATAAGATATCACCACACACTTCGTTATCAACACAAATCCTAAGCATAGATGAGACACATTATAGAATTCATCAATAAATACACCATCCTTAGACTACTAATGCACTTAAGAAGTTACCAACATCTTATTTGGTTAAATTGATGCTTCATAGTACTGATCAGCCCACTAAAATCTTGATCCTTCTTGTTCAAAGATGTTATTAGGGGACAAAAGAGATAAGTTAGTGAAAAACCTCTGATAATATCTTGCAAGACCAAGAAATTTAAAAATATCTTCCATGTTCTTGGGATCTATCAATGAAACAATTACATTAACCTTCAACGGGTCCATTTACCCACCTCACTACAACACCAAATGCCCAAGGAAATTTCTCTCTTTTCCCCAAAACTCTCAGTTTGACATCATTCCATAATTTTTATGTTGTCTAAGGGCCTATAAAATATCATTAAGACAATTGGCATAGAATGCCTCCAACTTTTAGAAGATTAAGAAATCAACAATGGATGTAATGATGAACTGCAAAAAGAAGTCATATAACATAGAGATTATAAGCTTCATGAACATTGATGGTGTGTTCATAACACCAAATTGTGTGACTACAAACTCAAAATTCCCATACCTACATCTAAAGGAATCCTTTAGTATATCAATCTATTTCATCCTCAACTGGTGATATCCAAACCACATATTGATCCTAGAATGAAAAATCGCCCCTCAATGCTATTTGAACAGACTATTTATCCTCTGAAGAAGGTAGAGGTTCTTCACCACCACCTGATTCAACATCTTGTAGTCTATATATAATATCAATCTACCACCCCTTCTCGGAGTATGATATTAGAAAACCCAATGACATCATATTTTTTAAGATAAAACCCATATTTATCTGATCATATACATGAATAAAAAACTCATGAATCTCATAAGGTTTCATCCAATAAGGATCTATTGAAATTTGAGAAGCAGCAGGCTACAATTCTATCCTAAACTCAACATCATGTCCGGGGGGTAGTGTCACAACCCAGTCATGGAAACAACTAAAAACACCATAATGACCATGGGGACACCCACTATCAGGGGGTCCAATCATTCCATAGAAAACACAAAAATCATGGAAAATGGGGCTCTAGACACCAAATTCCCACCTAACAACCCCTCTATCTAACAAAAACACCACATTGGCCACTTGAATCTAGGAACACAACTCATCCATGGAAGAAATTAATAATGACCTGCATGAAATACAACCAATCGATTGATAGGGTGAAAAAAATGAATGGATCATTATAAATACATCCCCATGAGACTGATGTGGCTCCATAATCAATCTACACCCCTACCACACATCATTAAAGCTATTATGGCATCCTAATATAATATTAAACACTAGGGGATATGGAATCCTCTATATATGTAGTCATAGAGAATATAATAGAGTGTCTGAAATATATGAGTGATAATATACAGAATTATTAAAGGAAGAAAAAAGGGTAGATGAAAAATTGAGCATACCTTGATCAATATTTGGCCACTCTAGGAATACATTCTCCACTACATGCAACTAACCACTCCCTACCCCTGTGTATCTCCATTAGTGGCCACATTCACAAAAACGTTGGTGTATAACTTCCTAAGGGAAATGAATATTATGGGGAGACCCTCTTCTTTCTAGATTGTTACTCAGTGGAGACTAATCCTTCTATCCATGGTGATGAAATTATCTCATTAGAAACTTCTACTAAATTTTGTGTCAATCCTATCAACCTCCAACAAACTGAGCTCATAATACAACTGGGTAATGATTGTAAAAATGGTAAGGAACCCTACAGACAACAGAAACTGACCTAAAATCTCCATGAAAATCCTGATAACCACTGGCCCCAAAAGGATGGAAGGGAAGATGATGAGGTCAACTCTGATATGGTCAAAACATCAAAGGTCATCATGACTCGTACCTTCCATTGAATCCTATTCTCCTTAAGGAACCCTATTGGTTCCCCTCTCATGGTAAGTCAACTCGTGTGTGCATCTTCTCAATCACATCCACCTTCTTCAAAACCTACAGATACGAAGGTAATGTAAAATGGGTAAATACATACTAGTTATAATGACAAGGCACTTTATCAAGATTCTTTTCATGAGACATGTCGTCTAGAAAATCATTTGGGGAAAAAGATATTAGGAACAAGAAATTAATTCCCAAATCCCACACATACATACTCCCCTATTGAAGAGAAAGAATCAATTTCTTCTTTACATCCTTCATGGATGATTAAAGGAACTATTCATGAAACTGTTTCTGAATTTCAAACTACAAAACATCTTCCTCCTTACAATCAGCTAGATATGACATCCATCATTGATGCACAACTCACCCCAACTGATTATTTTCTAAAGGGTACCAAAATCCAACCATGGCCCTGATCTAACTGATATCGATACCAAGATCCTCCAACTAGCTCTCTATCACAACATCCAAAACAACACCCATGTACATCCCCAAATAGTGCCATTGGAACGAGTACAAATCACTCTACCAAGCCTCAACCTCTCTTGCCTGATCAACCCTATGCTGATCAAACAAATCATCCCGTTAAACCACTTTTACTTGAACCACACACGTGTGAAGTCTTGGAGGCACATATGAAAAAAATAAAAATATATTTCCTATTCCTATGTAGTATGTAATTTTATATTGGTTTGTTTTAAATAAATTTATTCTTTTTTCCTTAAAAAAACACAAATCAATCATTATTACAATACACCATTATGCATGTAAAAATCCTATGTTACTACCCTGAAAACAAGTCCACCACACTTAAAAATCCAATAATATTAGATTTTGTGCACTGGATAATGGGAGCACTAAAATATTATGTCATAGCCGGTCACATAGGCTTATGTCTCACCCAAAGGTCAATTGGAAGATATTCAAAACCAACCCATTAAATCCTCACTATTCCAAACTCAAAACTTTATCCTATCTCTTAACTATCACATATGATAGCACTCCTCTATTACCACTCCCACCAAATATGACATAACAAAGGGAGAGAGAGATAATAACCCCAAGTCCCACCGCTAGTAGGCCCCAGGTTGGCGACAAGCATCGAGGGTATAAAAATAACATAAAATGGGAAAATTTACCTTTAATAATAATATAGAATTAAGAGATAGGAGGAATCAACTTCAAAAAACTCCAGGACATAATATGAAAAGAATCCAACACTATACAACATGCATGTATAAATGAAACTAAAAAAATTAGAAGTCTATAAAAGAAAATACTCAAATGTAATGCTAAAGTAACGAAAAATAAACTATCCATAAGTTACCAGCTTATATTTTCTAGCATGATCCTTGTGGTCCTCCAAGAAACCTGAAAATTAGTTAATATACATATGGTGATTAGTCAAGTACACTCCGTAGAAAAACCAAATTCTCTCATGTACATGTGACAGAATGTACTAATTCAACCATGAGTGTACAATAGAACCAACAACACCTAAACATGTCAAATATCCATCCTAAAATCATAAATGCATGATCACCAAAATAATAAAATGCATTTATAATGAAATTTTAATAAGAATATCAATAAAGGATACCCCACACAACTTCCCCGTTGATTTTCCACTCTGACACCACAACGTTGAATGTCTTGGTTCTCCCATCTCAGAAAAATAACATATACCACCACCCACAAGATTTTCACAAAACATCACGCTTGAATATAACAATCCCATCACCTCAAAACCACTGCCATAACCATAGTATTAAGGTATCAAGAACATGATGAAAATCAAACTTGTGACCCCCTCCTACCATGAATTACCCCCACCATAAAACACCCCCAACATGATCATATCACATTTCACTCAATGTCAACTAGGCCACCACCCATAGAATGGTCGCGTAAAATCCCCCCAAACACATATGGAACATCACCTAGTGCACTAACAGAACCACAAAAATTATAACATGTGCTCATCTGCATGGATAAAAGAGAGTTCATGGGGGATCTGGTAGTCTCCCTTCCATCTTTGTCACTGGTATGTTAGAAAAAACACACCTCTTGTGAATATATGGATGTTGTCACATAGTGCTCAATGTGGGTGGGGTGTTTCTTGAAATCAAATGGAATATACAATTATATTCATACATCCACACACAACCCCAATATATGTGTGCACAACAGAACAATAATAAACTCAAAACAACCCGACATCCATTTCCACCTCTAAATGCATAATACCCCCAAAACCCAAACCTCATTCCACATATCTCATTTATAATCAAAACCATTATCTAACCCATTAATTTATTTATTAATCACCAACCACACTTAACCACGTATCCCTTCATTAATTTTTGATTAATCATTTCCATCCCATTAACAAAACCAAACACCAACAATTTCCGAAATTATTAATTAATTATTCCATCACTTCTCTAGGATCTTGAAAAATGAAAGTACACCTCACATGCAAATCATCATTCCCATTGAATGACCATTTCCATCCAAAAACATGGTAAAACACAGTCACTTCGCTTCCCCAAAAGCATGAAAAAACAACTATCACCTCACCACACCAAAAGAATGAAAAAACCATTACCGCTCTAACCCAAAATCATAGACCAACATCCAATACCTCAACACCATAAAATCACATCCAAAAAAACATCACCTCACCCCCCCAAGAACATCTAAACAGCCCTCTTGTTCCTACCCCAAAACTATAGCCAAATAAACCATCACGTCGCCCCCCCCCAATCTTAGAAAAATAGACATCACATCTCCCCATAACGCATCGCAACCACACATCACCACCTCATATAACAACTATATATCACAACACATCAAAGATCATTTTACATATTTATAAAGGTGGATATATCATGTTTCATTTTATTTTTTGTGAGTTATAAAAAAATTCATAAATCCAATGAAATCCATTTTATTTAAAAAAAATAAGTGGATAAATATTTTATTCTGATTATGTCTCAAAAATTAATGTTTCAAAAACTCCTACCAAAAAATCATTAATAAATCTCCTAACATTCTTGATTTTTATATGGGAGTTTATACCATATAAGAACAACAACACAATAATATCAATGTAGTAAAACCATATAAATCATTTCCATTACCAATTCAATTTAAAATATTTAATTAATTATATTTAATTATTCCAAAACAAACAAATTCTATAGATAAATAAGATAAAAACCCCTCCTACATGATACAAAAATTGATAAATACGGGATTACCTACCGAAAATATTCTTTATAATCTTGATGCACACTGCATGGTAAAGAAGAACTACTCAAAAACCACAAGAACACTCGAAGATCCAGGATACACCTATACCACATCAAAGGGTTTTTAAAATGAACCCTATAACTACACCCTAAATAGAAACTAATCCAATGTAGCAGATCTACATGTGAACAATAAGATAGAACCATGGGAAATATGGTAGAACTCACAACATATCAAAAATGAGTATCTATCCAAACCAAACAACCAAAGAATGATGAATGGTATATATGAACCTTTAAAATTTTGTACAAATAACTAGAAAACAATAAAGATAGTGTTATGGATGATTTGTTGATAAAATAATCTAAACCAAAGTATTTGAAACCTGGAATACATCCACTTTCACATCATTTATACCATTAACGATGCAGTATCCCTGGGTTATCCAAATAATTCCAACCTCCAAAGAAAATAACATCATCACAACCATTATTTTATTTCATTAAATGAATTTATTTCATTATGTGAATCTATTTCATAGGTCCCCCCTCATTCACATGAATGCTGAATCTGGCCAACTAAAAAATCATAAACAACTAATTCATCTAATAAAAACAATTGATTACATTAATATCATAGAGAAACTCTTATTCACCTCCAACCACCATGAAACCTCCAAATTTATCAAATAAAACACCTATAATAAATAACAGCAATGTAATAGGTCTATAAGGCAAGTTACATTATAGTTATAAGTCTATTTGGATTTTGACATCGTTCTATCATTTATAAAAACATTAAACCTTCCTCCATGAGATTATAAATGGATTAATATATTAGTTTAATGTGTTTTTCCACTATTGATACAATATATTATTTATAAGATTAATCACATTATTATAATAATATAATAATACTCCCTTTCTTGTTTTATTCCAGTATCCTCCATAAAACCATATAATTGTATCATCTCCTTCCCTACATGTGTAGTATAATGTACATTGTGTTAATAGTTAATAGTGTAACTATTTATTTATGTTATGCTATCCAAATTATTAAATATTCACTAAAGGTAAAAACCAACATGGATCTTTTCAAGGTTTATTTGTCTAATATACTGTTTATATCGACAAACCATATAATATAACAAATTTTCCAAAAATATAAGGCCAATGATTTATAACCTTTACGTCACTAGAGTATCCACTTCACCACTTCCTCATTATCCTTTCCAATATTTTTCAAGAATACTTAAACTAATCTCACAAAATTAATAATTTCCATCCTTGTTTAAATAAAATAATACATCAATCATTTAATCGTTAATGCTACAAAACCATCCCCACACACTGAGACTCATCAAAAATTTTGGTGCCTTCTCTTATTATAATGTGAAATTTATTATTAATGAGAACGAGTTATGTTTTTTGTAAAAATTATAAACCTTTATTATATCTTTTTAATATACCCCAAATGATACAAAATCAATGTTCCATGCATTTAGTCTATCGAGATCCTTAACAATAAATTCATTTGTCTTTTCCAAGATCTATCATCTCAATCCTTCTAGATAATTCATACTTCATCTCTTCCATGTGCTTTCTTTCAAAACCATCGAATAGTATATCATGTATGTATAAGTGATGTATGAATAATTTCACAACATATAACACCTTTTAAGGGTATTAATGATATGCATTTATCCAAATTAACATTAGTGTTACCATAATAGAAATAAACTTTTTATTCCACTTTCTCGATGCATGATTCTTCCCATATAGACTCCACCCCTGTTTTCATATCAGGTTAATTCTAGATTATATTTATCTGTTAGGTTTATATATATAAATATACATGTCCAAATATCCATTAATGAAAGTCATCCTCACATCCATGTATCCTATATATAGACGTTCTTCCCTAATAATTCTAAACACAATTCAGATTTTTGTCTGTTTAACAATAAGAGATAAAAATTAAATAAATTCTACTATTGGGTATTTTGAAAGACATTTCAAAACTAAACATTCCCTATAATGCTTCCTACAATTGAAATTTTCATTCCACTGATAGACACATTTTTTCAATTGTTATTTCTTTTCTAATAGAGATTCTAAAAGATAAAATACTCTGGAACAACACATGGTGTCCATATAATCATTCATTGCTAATTCACACAACTTTTTATCATTTACATTTAACATCTCAAAAGAGAATTTGGATTATAAAATATTCGCATGTAGTAGATAAATATAGTCAAATATATACGTCTCCATTAATTTTCCATCTTTGGTAGACCACCTCATATTTTTAGGTATTGATCGATATATTATCACTTCTTCCAAAAATATTTTCAAAACATATTTTATATTCCATGAGATTTCTCGTATATATTTCGTCAAATAAACTTATTAAATATATAATACATAAAAATATAAACCTTCCAAAAAATCAAGTTAATTTATAACATGATTACTTTATGAACTATTTAAACCCCCCAGCTATTTTTCAAATCATCATTGGCATGATCAATTGATTTTTTTCTCAATTGTTTCTTCCACTAATTTATCATAATTCTATAGGATATATTCAATGATGTAAAAAATTTAAAATCCTTATGTACACCCATAAGTTAGTATCCAATATTTAAAATCCAATTTCTCTATTATCATAGTGCATAAAGAAACATTCTTAGGACCTTGCTTCAAATTATTTCATTTTGATGGAATCTTCATGTTCATAGGGAATAAACCCAAAATAATTATTGTGGGATAGATAAAACCTCATTTTAGACCTACATTATTCTATAATATCATACCTAAGTGATGTAAATGGATTTATAATTATATGGTTTTCCACTTGATGTACCACTTCCACCGAAAAATCCTATAGAAATATTGATTTATTTTTCATGATTCTAGATTTCTCATAGAGTCTACTTCCTCCAGTATCCCACAAAATTTTATTATAGAGTTATGAAAACCTTATTCTCAAAATTAATTACACTATTCTATCAAAACTTTCTAAAATCAATTTTATTATACTTTCCATTATTATTGAAACATAATAAATTAATATTTAGACTATCATCTCTTTCAACCATGTCCCTAAATCATATGATGTTGAATAATCATTCATAATTATTTAAGAATGAACACCCACACCTTCTATATAGTATCATAAAGAAGGTAAAATAATACAATGACCATCCATGAAACTAAATTTGGGATATACCTCACACATCAACATGTACATCCTCACAATTCATATTCTTTAGTGTTATTTATTTTTTATTGAAACAAACCATCCTTATTATTACCAATAATGATCTACTAACAAGTTTCATAATTAATGTGACCATGTTTTAGTAATCCCTTTACATCTAGTACTCTCATACATTTCCTACCTATGTGTCCTTTATTTCCATTAGTTTTCTTTGAAATTTTCAAGTTCTTGTTTTGAATAGTACGATATCTTTTGAACCCCATGTAAATGAGAGTATTAAATTTTTCATTCCTTTGGAAACCACCAATGAACCATGTGTAATTTTCCATTATTCTTCTAAAAAACTCATACATAAATTCACAATATAACTGGCTAAAAAAGAATAGTTTTTTTGTTAACACCTATATGTGTCTTCCCCCATGTAAATCTGATATGTATCTTATCCTTATTCAGATATTGAAATCACCTTTTACCAATATCTGAAGAAGAAAATCATCCTCAATATATACCTCTCTATATTATCTAGGAATATAAATTTTCTAACTCCAACTCTATTATGTAGATAGAAATGAAACCACATAATCAGTTATCCATGATTCCAATGGAATAGAGACACATATTGATAAATATTTTCCCTCCTCAGATGCATTATTTAAATAATAAAATCTTGATGAAAAAACATAGATAATTTTAAATTTTTCAAAAAAAATATTTCATCAACTTCCCCTTCTTCCCACAATGCTATTATTTGGGTCATAGCCTTACTAGTTTCTACATGCACTTCTTACCATTTTATTTTCCATCATACTCGCATTAGATTTCCCTTCCAGTGGAATTTACCCTACATTCCATGTTAAATTCCATTCTATTATCCACCCGTAATTATTTATTCTAGTTATCCTTATTCCAGAACAAATCATGGATCTCCTCAACGAAAAATTACTTTTTACTAATGTAATTACTAAAATTAATACCCATAACATCCAATAATTCTAAAAGTGATGACAAATTTATTAAATTCACACATCATTAGTGAATTTTTCACTTGTGAAATACATTTAATCTAGATCATATTAAATACACTTATATGATCATTCACCAACCATGATTTAATAATTCTTAAGTATAATGGTCACTAAAATAAATGAAAATTGCTCACTATATAAGGATTATCATATTGTTTTTCATGCTTCACTATCATGTCAACAATTTTCTTCACCCCCTGGATGTTAAAGGAGTCATTTAAGGTCAACATACTCTAAACCAAACTACAATCTTTCCATATTATACATTTCCATTCTTATTTGTTCATTACTTCAAATTTGATCCTTTCTAATGGAATCTTCAGATAATTCTTGTACATTTAGTCCTCAATCATTATTATCTAAAATATGGAGAATGAGGTATCAATATTTTTAATCTAGATCATTTTCTATTCTACTTTTATTCCTTCAAAATTGGTAATCAAAGAATAAAATGAAAAGAACTATGTTAGTATAACATCAACAATAATACAACCAAGCCAAGCTCTAATAAAAGTTTTTCTGCAAAGGATCTAAATTATAGATCCCGTTCCAAAACATAACATCTAGAAAATGTTTTGAAGACTAGGGATTGTAAAATCATGATTCCAATGTCATGATAAGGGAAGTAATCTCTAATATCTTATACATAATTTCCTTGATCTCACACATATCATCAAACACAACTAAAAAATTCAAAACAGAAAAACAATTCAAACTCACAATATTGAACAACAATGAGTTTACATGGTTTAGAACATAATAATACTGCACATGTGACATTATACTACTATTTTTTAATAATAGAGGAGTGAATGTAAAATATTAGTCTAAAAAAATACAATACCACTATTCATATTTATAGACTATCCGAGGAGGTTGAACCTAGTGGCCTCGCCTTTAAATATGTCATGTTTCCTCTACTACCCCATTATCTTTCTGAGTGACCAACAATCTAATCAAGGGAACCAAAATTTTTCTAGAATAGTCACAACTTTAACATATGATTCACAGTGATCATTGATAGCTACCTAATTTATCTTATATATTCCTCATAGTTATTATATACAAATCATTAAATAAATTTCAGGTTATTAGTATGAATCATAAAAGTCATTCTTACATGAGTGAAAGATTCCTATACACATCCCATTATTTAGATATGATGGTCTTATGCTACTCAATCCTACTCTATTTTCAACTTATTTCCTCATTAAGTTCAAATATTCATGCCTTTATTTCGTTCTAGTCTTAGAACTTCCAGAATGAATCCTTTTAAAATTTCAAATGCTTCTGTAATAAAAAATTTATCTTCATTCCTAGAATAATATTATAGTAAAAATTATAATGATATCTTTATCAATGTTTATTTTTTTGTCCTTATATATTTCTTTTACATTATTTTATATATCTCTATCATCTTTTTGTGAAAAATTAATCTTCTATAAGGTATATGGTAGAGGAATTATTTGAGATATGTGTGATATTAATGTTTTATGGTTGTTATCTGCATTGTTGTTATATCAATGTTGGCAAGGTATATTATAGTATTAATAATAAAAAAGGTACTATGATCATTTCCTTTTAAATAAACTGACATATTATTTTCCTTTATATGGTGGTAATGAATTTATTATTCACCATTTTCGATCACCACTACGAATCATTCATGGTAAACATATATCTCCTTTTATGTGAATATATAATTTAATAATTTTATTTTTTAGACTTACAAACATAGAGATAATGCCACCAAATCATCACTACAATGCTCTAAAATGTTCGATATAACTTATTTTTATGTAATTTTACTCATGGGGATATACTTGTCACAATAATTGGCAAATATCCTATCATTTTGAATGTTGAAACAATCCCAATTCATTATTTAAACTATAGTTTTATATCATAAATTATTATTTACAAAAGGGTAATTTGATTATAGGTTTAGTAATTATCCTATTATTTATCTCCATGAATCATTATTTTCATTTTTTTATTAATAAAAATAGTACTCTTCTCCATGTTAAATTGTTTATTTTGATTGACAATAATGAAAATTTTCTAAATAACTATTTCTATTACCAAATTAATAAAATTATACATTAGATTTTATTAACAGATATTGTCCTGGGACATTATTAAATAACCATTATCAATGAATGGAAAAAATTTATACCCATTCTTATGATTTTCTTCCACAGGAATGTAATTTTTTCCATACAATAATAAATTTTCCAATGTTTTGATTCGAATTATATTGTTTACAAATCCTAAATACTGTAAAAAATTACTATACAATTTTTCCATGGTTTTATTGTATACATTTTTATAAACTATAATGACCAAATTTTTTTGGTCAGGATAGTATCTAAAAACTCTATTTATAATGTGTTTTTAGATTTATAGTTAACTTTTGAATTAGAATGGAATCAATATAAATTCATGGAACCTATATAATTCATGAAGATATGTATTCAAAATATCATAACTTTTCAACATTAATTAATGATATTTCTGTCATAAATCCACCTTTGAAATATATTGCGACTCATATAGATGTTAAATTAACTTTTCAATACATGGTAAAAATATATAATTTCCAAATTGTGATTTCATGAACCTCATGATAATAAATTTTATGACACATTAAAAAATCATTCTTCATGAATGATTGGACCAACACACACTAGGGTGTAGAAATATCATATACAAGACCGCTATATAAATTATCTTATAATTTGTTATTCAATAATTTAAATTTAGTATTGGTCATTTTGTAAGGAATCTTTAATTTAGGTAGTTATAAAAATGTACACCAAATCTAAAACAACAAAATGTTGTGTGGTTAGGTAAAATGTTTCATAGTGAATGTAAGCTCATCCTGGTTTTGTTCCTACCAAAAAATGTATTTTTTATAATGTATACTAACTAATATTTATCCCTCTTTAATACTATAAATATTTTTAAAATTCCATGATGTAAGAATAATGGTGTTTAATATGAGTCACTAGTGGTGCATTTTTTAAATATCAGTTACTCGAGAGAAATAAAAATTTAATAATTTTGACCATTATTAAGGGATATATACGAAACATTAGAAGCATTGGGATGTTCCTTGGTGATAATAAAATAAATTCCATTACAATGATATGTATTTATATGATCATTTCCATAGATAATACTATAATATAACAATATCGGTGTTATTTTTCATTTTTATAATTTTTCCATAGTTTCTAGAAAAAAGTGGCTTAAAGTAAATTCTTTCCATGTATTGGTAGACACACTACAACCCATAAATACCATTTGAGGAAGGATTATATTTGTTACATATTTGTAATTCATATCATGATCATGTGAAAGTATTCATAAATATTTGATTCAATAAAAATAAATACTTATTATACATCTTCTTTATTCGGTTCAAAATAAAAGTAATGATATTGGTTAAAAGAGTTAAGGATTTTTATTTACACCACATATAAAATTGATTTTTGTTATCCCAAACTTGTTAATGGTATCAAATATCCTTCAATATAATTCAAATTGATTATTTTATAGATTACTAAACTAGTAAGATGTGTTTCTCTATTACTATGATGTACATTATTAAAATTTTCATGTTTCAGGATAATTTTCATAACCATGATACATATTATGAATAAAACTATTATAGTCATATAATAGTTATAAATATACATTATGTATTATAAAAAAATGTTTATATAAATAGTTTTAAAAAATTATAGAATCATAAAATAATTTCATAACAATATGGTTTACTAAATAATGGTTTTCAGATTGTATTGAAATTTAAATTTTATAAAAAAACACAACATATCTAGAAAAAACCAAATCATGTTTTCAAATGTAATAATATAAAATTGTCTTAAAAAAATTGATTCAGCTAATGAAAATGGACATTGTTCCCATGGAAATATTCATTATCATAGATTAATCATTCCATGTTTTCTTTAAAAATAATGATTTATTTTTTAATGAAATTTATTTTTTTAATATTATATAAAACCATTGTAGATGTGGTCTATTGATTCCCATGTTGAATATAAAGGGGAAAAATTCATTCAAAAAACATTTTGGGTTGATATGATTAATATTTAATATAGATTTATATGGTTAAATATTTAGTAAATTCATTTTAAATTATTAAATAAGGAATTATATTAAAATATTATATTGTTTTATTGGAAATTCATAAATAAAAGTATAAAATTTTCATATAAAAATCCATATTTTTTAAAATATATCATCCTTAGTTCACCCAATTTATTACATAAAATATGAAATGTTTTTATAAATATGATATGATTTTGATATTGAGAATTTATTATGAAATTTCAATTAAATTGAAAACATAAAATAGTTTTTAATGAAAGATATAAGAAATATTAATTTCTGTTTATTTATGTAATAACATTAATGAATATATAATTAAATTTTTTTAGAATTTCCTCATTTTAGAAATATTAAAAAAAAGATCTCATGTCAAAATTTGGGAATTGTTTTTCTTATTAAATGTATCCACTATATTTTTATTTTATAAATATATTTAATTTTATATAATTAATGGATAGTTTAATTATTTGAATTTTTTATTTTTGAAAATATTATTCCATCGTCAAAAATACTAATGTATATTTATTACTAAAATAAAAATCTTATAGGAGTCGGAATGTGATAATATTTTAGAATAGTTTTCAAATAATTAATGAAATTATTTAGGAAGGTCATTCGAATAGGTGATGTTGGTGTTAACTCTATTGTTTTCATGCCTATACACCACTGATTTTTCCTCATGAAATGCATGGGTGATAATATTATTATTCTTTGAATGTGAAAGTAAGAAGTCTATACATTATACTATGAGGTTCTATGAAATATGAGTCATGAAATTCTAGACTAATTTCACAATATCGGTATAGTAACATTCAATACATATGTTAGTCCAAATATTTTTCCTTCAAAACCTAACCACATTGTTAAAAATTACTGTTTTTAGTGAAGATTCAATGCTATAGTTTCGATAAAAACATCCATGAATCAACCCATTATGGTCATTTTAGAAACATTCAGAACCTGTTGAACCCCGGTTTCTTTAAGAGGTACCATCAACATTGATTTTGATCCATCCTATAAGTGGGGCTTCCCATAAAACATCAAAGTTACCCCTATGATGGTTGTAATTTCAAGAAACTCCCAGATGATGAAAATTGGTGAAATCTATAATGGAATTATGAAAACATCAATATTCATCGATTTTAGTATAAATCTTAACCCATTTTCACGGATATTTAAAACATTATTATGATGAATGTAATAATTTATATCATATCTTACAATGTGAAAATGTTCGGCCATTGTAGTTAGGAAAATACTCTTTGAATGCAGAGAGAATTATCTAGAATTACATTACTATAGATGAGGACTGATTGATTCAGCTTCCATCCACATGAAATTAAATAAATAATCTATATATTTCTATATTTTATTAGAATTACCGTAAAAAAATAAAAATTTATCGACGACTTCCTTATTCTGATTTCACAAATGACAGTTTAAATATAATTGAATACAAAATTATTTTATACATGTAGGAGTAGGAATTAGATTATGTAAAATCCTACATAAAAAATATAATCTACAAGAAATAGTCCAAGGATTATCAAATAATTTTATCCTTGAGAAATAATGATTTCTTGCCGTGAAATTATGATTGTAGAAAATTTAAAATCTAGAATTCCATTAAAATATAGTTCCCAAATTATATAATCATAAATATTAGTAAAAACGTAATTATTTTCCTTGTTGTTAATATCACGAAGGAAATTTGGCCTAGATGAGTTTAAAATACCCTTTATAGGAATTTGAGAATCAAAAGATGAATTTATTATATCAACCATATTAATAAGGTGAGAATAATTTTATTTATCCCACTAGAAATTGAGAGAATACTCTTTGTTAATGATCCATATAGAGTAAGAAAAAATGTTGGAAAAAGATTATTTTATGGATGGAAAAATATACGAGTCCATATAGTGCTTGTTTTCATTCTTAAAATTGTCAATAAACCTACCTTTCTGAATATTTATACCCAAATAATTTTTATTTATAAGATTAAAAATGAACCTGGAACACAATGAATCTTTAAATAACTTGATACTTTTGATTCCAAGTCCACTATTATCTATATTCTTACAAAAATTAAGCCAAGGGACAATAATTAACATTCTTTTATGAATTCTCAAACTCTAAAAATTTTAATGGAGATATTGTGCTTCTTAAGAAGTCTAATTGGACATTTCTAAACCATCAATTAATAAACAATATTAGAAATAACGGAGTATTTAATAAGAGAATTTCTTCTCAACATAGATAATGACATCCCTACCCAAGAATAAAGCTGTTTCTTAATTTGGTAAACAATTTCATAAAGGGAAATAATTTTAGGACATCCTTATAATAGGGCACACCAAGATAGTTAAATGTAATAGACACCTATTTGATACCCAAATCATTCAAGATATTAATTTTTCTTCAACAGAAAATTTTTATAAAGAAAATAAATTATTTTATATATATTATAGCTTTACCTAAAACAACTTCATATTTTGATAGATATTCCTTTAATTTTTTTATTTAGTTTTTCCTTATAATAAAAGATAATTTAAAATCCATAAAAGATATGAGAGGGAACATAATTATTTATTTATGAATGGATGTGCTTGAGTTTACCTTGATACAGTAAGTGTCTAAGAAGCCTACTTAAATTATAAACATAAATATTAAAGAGGATCGTGGATAGTCAGTCACCAAATATATCATCTTTTATAAACTTTAGATAACTCTTAGGAGGGCCAATGATGGGAACATATATGTGAGCAGAGAAAAAAATGGTTTTAATTATGCTTACAGAAAATTAATTGAAACCATATCTCCATAGAACCTTCTATATGAAACTGAAATTCATGGTTTCAAAATCCTTTATAATTTCATATTTAAATGAAATGGTACCTTATATATTTTATTTTTTAGAATATTGTTGTACTCGGAGGACAATAAGATAAAACCATTAATGGTTCAACATTTTAAAGAACCAAAATCATTTCAAGAGACAATATTCATTGAAATTTTCTAATTTTTGTTTTAAATAAGACTGGAATTGATTTTTTATAGTGTGTTGATAAGATCTATGACAACCCTGCTTTTATTACAAACTTAAACATGATTTATTACATAAAACATCACTTGATACAACAAATAAGAACAATAGGTTTAGTGTATTTGGGTCTTAGGATCATTACATAAAACATAAAACATGAAATAAAACATCTATATTGAAAACATCCTTTACATGACCACTACATTCCTTCGTACTTAGCATTGCATGGGATAACCTAAGAACATGCATAAGAAAAGGGTAAGCTATAAAGCCCAGTAAGGGATTACACATGAAATAACATGAGGAGTACAATACATGCTAGACAATAGGAATATCAATAGAGAATAAGAGAAACATGAACATAAAGGCATGACAAAGCATGATAATTATAACATGGAAATGTGGCAACAACACTTAACATGGAATTTTCATGAGCCAAGGCTCATTGCACATGGAGCATGAGTAAATCCTCATTACACATAAAGAACGAGTAAACCATAATTGCACTTGAATTAACATGATTCAAAACTCATTGCACATGATGTATCAGGATACTATACTTTACCCAATGCATTGGAGCGCTATAAGGGTGCACCCTTCTTAAACATTTCATTTCATGCATAAGTGTGCCAGAAGGATTATAAAACATGGATTCATTAGACATAATAATTAATTCCATGATAAAGGAATTTGGAATTAATACATGAAACATTATAATAAATAAGTAAATGTTCCTAAAGGTGAATACCCGTGATGGAGAAATGGTCATGGTATTCACTACACAATGGCATTGGCTTAGAAAATCGATGTGATTTCAGCAGCGTAACGGCTTGACATAAGAATTCATAAAAATGGTTGATGAGAGAGAAAGAGGTTCCTCATCATATCTATATATAATGGACAGTAAGGAGGTCATATAGATACATGTCCCAACAATTTTAATAGAATTTAGGTTAATGATACAATAGTATTGCTTGAATGTAAAAGAGGAGAGAGAAGTTACTTTTGGAATTTCGACATAGTAACAGGTGAACATGGGAGGCATTTAATGAGAGAGAAAGGGGTATCCCATCATTCAAACAAAAATAGGGCAGTATGAGGGAGGTTCGAAGCCATACCCCAACATTCATAATTGAAATTAAAGGGGAAAAACAACTTAAAGAAAATTGGACAAAAATGAGAAAGGAAGAAAAATCATTTCCACGGAAGTGTGCTTCCAAAGGCTAGAGAGAGGCTTCGTGGGAGCTTGGGGAACCTTGGGACGATTCTAGAGAGAGTAGGGAAGAGGTTGGACGAACTCAAAAGGCTTTATGTGAGGAGGAAGTGAGGGCTTGGGTGGGTTTATATAGGAAAGGTGAGGGAATTCTTTATTATTTAGGTTTGGGACCTCTTATATTAAATTAATCCAAACCACAAACCTGCCCATGGTTTTTTCCAATGGTTTTTGGAAAAGGGAAGAAGAAAACAATATTTTATAAGGCCAAAGTCAGAACTTCTTAAAATAATAAGGTTACTTATGTGGAGGTGAGTCACACTCCCATGGAAAACAATTTAAAAAGACAAGGTGTTTAATAAGTTTTGAGGGATCCATTAATGCTATGAAAACTAAGTTAAACAAACCCAAAATCACATTATTTTAATGGAAAAACATATATTGCCCGAACATAAAGCTTATAGTATTTTATTACATCACTATTGGGTAATTATGATGTCATAAAACACATTATATATTTAAACGGAATTTAATTTTTACCTAAAAATTTGACTGTCTCAGAAAATTATGAAAAATTCACTGTTGGATAATTTCGACATCCTGATTCCATAAATAACATTTATTTTATCTAAATAATTTTCTATATATTTTTATTTTAACTTTTAAAATAAAAACATACATTTATCGAAAATTCACTGGTTTTGACAGAAAGGGCTTTCAAACTTTAATAAAAATTATAATTGCATTCATAAAATTATTAGATCAATTATACTTAATAAAAATTAATTTAATAATAATAATAATATTTTATTAAAAAATTATTTAATTAAAAAATCTCTAAATTTAAAAAAATAGAATTCTTAATTAAATAATAACTAAAAACACTATTTGTACTTTAAAAACTATTTACAATGTATCAAAAAAATCACAAGGAGGTATATTCATTATTATATACAAAAATAATATTCATGAACAAAGTACTTGAGATTTGTTACATAACCCATTAAAACAGCCGCATAAGACCTAAGGGTATGGTCTGCGATGGTGACATACTGTTGGGGTCGCTCAGATAACATCGCTCAAGTGTTAATTTCTATCAACTTCCACTTCTCCTATCGACGGTCACGTTCGAGCATGACATGATGAAGCTTAGCTTGGACTTGGTCAAGAGCAAAGCCCAAGGATGCCACCTCTTTTCCAAGCTCCGTCAAATGGGCTTCGTATGTGGCAATTCTACTGGATGAGGCCATTGCTTCCTTTGTCTGAGTAAATTTGGATTTGTTAAAGCCCTATATTTATACTAATCATGTGATCATTCAATATAAGAAAACTGCCTTTTAGCGGCAGTTTTTTCGCGGCGGTTTTTAAAACCGCCGCGAAACGCATTTTCAGGCCGCCATTTCGCGGCGGTTTTAAGAACCGCCGCGAAAAAACCGCCGCTAAAAGGCAAAAAAAATTATTTATTTTTTATTTATTTTTTAATTTTTTTTATTTTATTCGAGGATTAGTGGTGGTTTTTTAAAAAACCTCCGCGAAATAGCGGCGCTTTCGGTAAAACCACCGCGAAATTAAATGAAAAAAATACAAAAACGCGAGAAACCCCGAAATCACTAAAATGACCATAACTTTTGATCCGGGCGTCCGTTGAAGTGCCACGACCAGTCAAATAGAAGCTCATGAAGAGAAATAGAGGCACATATAATCAAAATTATGATACGGTCTAAGGTGTGGAAAATACTAGAGTTATAAAGAAGTTGAAAACGTTCTCCAACTTCAAACGGCCATAACTTTCGCTCCGGGTGTCCGTTTGGGCTCTACCACATATCAAATCGAAGCCAGCGAGAAGAGATATGCACTTATTCCATAAAAGCATGTTTTTGTCATTTTTTCGACCCCAAAAACCCCTCCGATGGCCTCCAAAACCCTGTTTCCGTCATCAGTGTCCCGTCGAACTTGTCTTCAAACAGACCTAACTTTCGATCCGCGTGTCAGTTCGGCCTCCTCCACCTGCCAGATTATAGCTCATTCCATGAGCTTCAGTTTGAATGGTCGCGGCGCCCACATGCACTCCTAGATCATATGTTACGGCCTTTTTAGTGGGTATCGGGTTTGTTATGTTTTTCAATGCCTCGTTTCTAGCACCCGTTCTCCGTCAGCTTTTTTTAAATGGTCATAACTTCCGATCCGTCTGTACATTCAGACTCTTTCACCTTTCAAGTCGAAGAGCGCTTCAGGATCTTTGATTTGACAGGTCGCGAATCTAAAACGGACTCTCGGATCATAAGTTATCTCCGTTAATATGAGTCCGATGTTTTTGTCGCTTTAGGACCGTTTTGACGGGTTTCAACGGTAGCTCCATTTATTACTGTTTATTTGGGTTTCCATGACTTGTTATCTTTATCAATGGTTTTTTATGGGTTATTATGATGATTATGTTAAATTATTAAGGAGTTTTCCAGAGTTGTCATAAGTTTTCATGCGTTCTCATTTTTTCTAATGCCTCATTCTTCATATGTTTCTTCATCCTTTTTCATGTGTTTTCATGATTTTTCATCCCTTATCACGTCTTTTCATATTTTTTCATGTGTTTCCTTTATTATTTATTATTTATTAGTTATAATATACTTTAATTTATTTATTATCTATTATTTGTAAATGGTTATTTATTATTTATATTTATTTATTAGTTATTATTTATTAGTTATTATTTATTAGTTATTCTTTATTCTTTATTATTTATTATTTATTATTTATTATTTATATTTATTTATTATTTATTTTTATTTATTATTTATATTCATTTATTATTTATTATTTATTATTTATATTTATTTATTATTTATTATTTATATTTATTTATTATTTATTTATTATTTATTATTTATTATTTATTTATTATTTATATTTATTTATTATTTATTATTTATATTTATATATTATATATTATATATTATTTATTATTTATTATTTATTATTTATTATTTACATTTATTTATTATTTATTATTTATTATGTATATTTATTTATTATTTAAATTCATTATTTATTATTTATATTTATTTATTATTTATTATTTATTATTTATTATTTATATTTATTTATTATTTATTATTTTCTATTTATTTATTATTAATTATTAATTGTTAATTATTTATTATTTATATTTATTTATATTTATTTATTAGTTATTATTTATTAGTTATGAGTTATTATTTATTATTTATTATTTATTATTTATTATTTATATTTATTTATTATTTATATTTATATTTATTTATTATTTATATTTATTTATATTTATTTATTATTTATTATTTATTATTTATATTTGTTTATTATTTATATTTATATTTATTATTTATTATTTATTATTTATATTTATTTATTATTTATTATTTATACTTATTTAGTATTTATTTATTATTTTTATTTTTTATTATTTAATATTTAATATTTATTATTCATTATTTAATATTTATTATTTATTATTTATATTTATTTATATTTATTTATTATTTATTATTTATTATTTATTATTTATATTTATTATTTATTTATTATTTCTTATTTATTATTTATTATTTATTATTTATATTTATTTATTATTTATTATTTATTATTATTTATTATTTATATTTATTTATTATTTATTATTTATTATATAATATTTATTATTTATTATTGACTATTTATTATTTATTATTCATTATTTATGATTTATGATTTATTATTTATTATTTATTATTTATTATTTATTATTTATTATTTATTATTTATTATTTATATTTATTTATTATTTATTATTTATATTTATTATTCCTTATTTATTTTTTATTTTTTATTATTTATTATTTATTATTTATTATTTATTATTATTGAGTTTATATCTATTATTTATGTATTATTTGTTTTTTCAATTAATATATATAAGTATATTAAATTCTGTTTATTAACCACATGGCGAGCTTTCTGGAGTGGTAATGTGTTTGGAAAATATGCAAGAGGTTAGGGGTTCAAATCTTACAAAACACAGAATTTCTTTATATTGCATGGGTATGCATGTGCATGTGCATGTGCATGTGCATGTGCATGTTCATGGGATGTGCATGCATGGATAAATAAAGTAAATAAAATAATACGAAATTAAATAAATAAATAAATAAATAAAATAAATAAATAAATAAATAAAATAAAATAAAATAAATACATAAAATAAATCAATAAATAAATATAATAAATAAATAAATATAATAAATAAATACGAAATAAATATATAAATAAATATGAAAAATAAATATATAAATAAATATATAAATAAATATATAAATAAATAAATAAATATAAATAAATATATAAAATTAAAAATAACAAAAATAACAAAAATAACAAAAATAATAA
Source organism: Viscum album (assembly GCA_963277665.1). NCBI lineage: Eukaryota > Viridiplantae > Streptophyta > Magnoliopsida > Santalales > Viscaceae > Viscum > Viscum album. The sequence continues at coordinate 307,377,154 of OY728153.1, read as the reverse complement.
AAAAATAATAAAAAAAACCACTGCTAAAAAACCACCGCGAAATGTTCTGTGATGGTTTTGAAAACCGCCGCGAAATAGTTTCCCGACGCACAATTTAGCGGCGGTTTTTCAAAACCGCCGCTAAATGCCTTTTCTTCCGTAATGATTGTTCAACGGTTATATTAACAATAGTCAAAATTCATAACATAAAACCAAAGAAGATGAAATTTTATATAAAAATTAAGAGACATTTAATTAGATCAAGAGGGATTTCCATTAATGAAATTTTGGGTCGTTACAATATTCCCCCCTAAAAAAATTTCATCTTCAAAATTTTCCTCTTCCCACAATAAAACAAATTTGGGTAACTCAGCTTCATCATTTCCTCCAATTCCCAAGTCGCTTCTTCAAACTTGTGGTTTCGCCACAACACCCTGACGAGGGACATTGTCTTATTTCGTAGAACTTTTTCTCTACGATCTAAGAAGGTCATGAGGTTAAAGGATGCTCAAAAGGGTGATGTGGGAATTCATTAACATTAAACTCTGAGGATTTCCCTTTTTTGATAGCTTTCACTTTTTCTTGAATTCCCACATCATCCTTTTGATCATCCTTTATCCTTTCCAAAAGAGAGCGTTGAGGAATCATTTGTGAAAGGATTGATGGTGTTCCCTTCTCTATGATTACCATGTCCATCTTCGTAAATTCTAAGAAGATTGGATCCTTCTCAATTCTCATCATTGATAGAATCGCTGGGTCCTTTCAACTTAGGGCATCTGCCGCCTTGTTCGCTTTCCCAGGGTGGTAATGAATTGAAAAGTCATAATCCTTGACGAGCTCTATCCATCTTCTCTAGCGCATATTAAGCTCTTTATGTGTGAATATATATTTAAGACTCTTGTGGTCGGTATATATCTCACATTTCTCTCCATAGAGATAATGCCACCAGATTTTCAAGGCAAAGAACACAGCCGTCAAATCTAGATCATGTGTTGGATAGTTTTTCTCATGGATTTTCAACTGCCTTGAGGTATATGATATCACTTTATCATTCTCCATCAGCACACACCCTATGACCTTCTTTGAAGCACCACTAAATACCACAAAATGTTCCCACATGTGGGTAAAGTGAGCACGAGCGCAATGATAAGATTCCTTTTCAACTCCTTGAATATTTCTTCACATTCATCACTCCAAGCAAACTTTTCTCCCTTTCGAGTTAGCTTGGTAAGAGTATTGGACAATCGTGAGAAATTTCTCACAAATCGTCGATAATATCCAGCTAACCCCAAGAAGGTATAGATATCTGTTACCAATGTTGGCCACAGCCATCCCTCTATTGCATCTATTTTGGAGGGGTCCATAGATATCCCACTGTTTGTGATGATATGGCCCAAGAATGAGACCTCATTCAACCAGAACTCACACTTGCTGTAGTTTTCATAGAGCTTCTCCTTGCGCAAAGTCTCTAGTACAGTTCTTAAATGCTCCTCATGATCCTCCTTGGTTTTGGAGTATATTAGAATATAATTTATAAAGACTACCCAAAATTTTTCGAGGTAATCTATAAAGACTCTATTCATTAAGTCCATGAAGATTTTTAGAGAATTGGTGAGTCCGAAAGGCATTAATATGAATTCATAGTGCCTATATCTTGTGTGAAAAGCAGTCTTGGGGATATCTTCCTTCTTTACCCTTACTTGATCATATCCCGACCGCAAGTCCACCTTGGAGAAGTATTGTTCTCCACACAGCAGATCAAACAAGTCATCAATCTGTGGCATAAGATACTTGTTCTTTATCATGATTTTGTTAAGTTCACGATAATCGATGCAAAGCCGCATTGACCCATCCTTATTCATGACGAAGAGGACTGGTTCACCCCATGGTGAAGCACTTAGGAATATAAACACTTTATCCAAATTCTCTTGTAGTTGTTTCTTCAGCTCTTCAAGCTCAACAACAGCCATTATATATGGATTCATGGATATTGGTAATGCCCTGGGTATAAGTTCAATTGATAATTAAACATCTCTTATAGGAGGAAGACCCGAGAGTTCCTCGGGAAACACTTTCGCGAATTCCCCCACAATAGGCATTTCTTCTAGGATGGTTTCTTCCTTGGATTCAATCATCTGAGCCAGATACGCATTCTCATAGGGCAGTAATATCAATGCTTTAGATGATGGAGCTAAAAGAGATTCATCTTCCTCCTTACACTTTTCAAGAATCGGGGGTCGACTCTCCATATATAGTATGATTTCCCTCTCCCAACAATTTATGTTGGCTCCATATAAGGAAAGTCAATCCATGCCAAGAATTTCATCAAATTCCACCAGAGGGTGTATGAAGATGTTCACCAGGAAATTCAATCCACAGATTATAACAGGGGAGGACTTATATTCATGGGATGCAATTATTTCCCAATTTTCCGTACTCACCGACATCTTCACTTCCATGATTTGTGGTGGTGCTGGGATTGTTCTACTAAAATTTCGAGATATAAAATAATGTGTAGAACCTGAATAAAAAGCAAGTTCGCTATTCTTGAATGAATAACTAGCGTACCTGTCACCACTTCGTTTTCGGGGTTCACTTCGGTATAAGTGATAGAAATATCTCTTCCTTGCTTCCTTGGAGGTTGTTGGTTGCCTCCAAAAACCCTTGGATTAGGGCACTGATTTGCAAAATTCCCCATTTCTTTGTATTTGTAGCACTGAACAAAGCGTTGAGGTTCGAACGGGGTGTTCTTCTCCTCTGTTGCAGCCGCGAGTCTTTCATGCAGACAGTTAATAGCTAGGTGCCCTTCTCTTCCACACTTGAAGCATTTCCTTATCCCCTTAAGAGAATTTCCAGGGTGCTTCTTTCCACACTTTTGGCAAGTGGGGTGCTGGATCTTCTTAGCAATGTTGGATTTATCCATCAGACCACCAGCATTTAATTCCACCTTACGCTACTTATCCCTATGATACCCATGTGATTCACCGATCTCCATTTCGACCTTGAGGGCACATCAGACAATTTCCTCATAGCTGTCGAACTCACAAATCACTAATGCTTTCCGCAGGCTAGGCATCAGCCCACCAAAGAAGCGGCCAACCTTGCATTCAAGGGTAATGAAAAAGACGGAAGTGTATCGTGCAAGCCTTGTGATGTTTGCCTCTTACGCTCTAACATATTCTTTATCTTTTTTGCCTGAGGGAAAGGAAGTCACTTTCCATTTTAAGCCAGAGGGTGTGTAGAAAATATTTATCGAAAAACATCTTCCAAAAATCCTTCCATTCTAATGCCTCGATCTCCTCCTTAGGAGTAGTATTTTTGATCAACGTCCACCATTGATTAGCTTCACCCTCCATACGATAAGCTTCCAGGAGAACCTTCTCTTGTTCAGAACATTGAAGGATGGAGACGATCCTTTCAATGGAGTTGATCCATTGGTCAACGATCGTGGGATCAGATGATCCACTAAAAGTAGGAGGCCTTTGTCTCATGAAGCTCTCGATAGACACTTGTTCTCTCTCAGGGGGGTTGAACGTTCCTCTTGAACCATGTTTCTATTCAAAACTTGAGTTAGCTGAGAGAGAAGTGTGAAAAAGTTCTCAATTCCTGCTCCCATTGGATTGGGCATCTCATTTGTACAGTCATCACACTGATCTTCACAACGATTATTAGCCCGAGTCCTCCTATTACCTGCCATTGGCTCTAATGAAAGGAATGTTGGGTGTAACAAATATAAGGTAATCCAAATACAAAAGATGATGACTTATAAATAATCATTTATTTCCTTAACTCATGAGTCTATAGGCTTCAATCTAGGATTTTCATGATCTACTTTCTAACATAAATTCATAGGGGAATTTTTTTTAATTCCCTTAATAAGGGTTTATACTAAGCTTGTGAATTTATCAAAACATATCCCCTGGAAATGTTGTAACCAAGAGTGTATCAAGGCCCATTGTCGTGCACCAGTTCCCATTCAAGTCTAGCTCAAAGCGGTGTTTTCGGGTTTTACCCCTTGGATACATCTGTGCCAGAGCTGCCTCTACCTTTTCGTATCCAGACAGGGATATATTTGTTTGATAAACCACTTACACAGTACTTACCAAAACTTAGGGATATTTTTATTATACTTAGTCTTGTCTCTAAGTCTTTAATAGGGTTTTCTAATACAAATCCCAAAAATAACTAAACCTATCCTCTGATACCAACTATGAAAACCCTGCTTTTATTACAAACTTAAACAAGATTTAGTACATAAAACATCACTTGATACAACAAAGAAAATCGAGAGGTTTAGTGTATTTGAGTATTAGGATAATTACACAAAACATAAAACATGAAATACAACATCTTTATTGAAAACTACCTTTACATGACCACTACATTCCCTCGTACTTAGCATTGCATGAGATAACCTGAGGACATGCATAAGAAAAGGTTGAGCTATAAAGCCCAGTAAGGCATCACAAATGGAATAACATTAGGAGTATAATACATGTTATAAAATAGGCATACCAATAGAGAATAATAGAAACATGAACATAAAGGCATGATAAAGCATGATAATTATAACATGGAAATGTGGCAACACCACTTAACATGGAATTAGCATGAGCCAAGGCTCATTGAACATGGATCCTGAGTAAATCCTAATTTCACATAAAGCACAAGTAAACCCTCGTTGCACTTGAATTAGCATGAGTCGACACTCATTTCACATGAAGTATCATGATACAATACATTACCCAATGCATTGGAGCACTATTAGGGCGCACCCTTCTTAAACATTTCATTTCATGCATAAGTGTGCCACATGGATTATAACACAAGGATTCATTAAACATAATCATTTATTCCACGATAAAGGAATGTGGAAATCATACATTAAACATTATAATCAACAAGTAAATATGCGTTGAGGTGAATACCCTTGATGGAGAAATGGGCATGGTATTCACTACACAATGGCATTGGCTTAGAAAATCGGTGTGATTTTGGCAGCGTAACGACTTGACATTAGAATTTATAAAAAATTTTGATGATAGAGGAAGGGGTTCCTCATCATATCTACATGTAATGGAACGTAAGTAGGTCATATAGATACATTTACCAATAATTTTAATGGAATTTAGATTCATGATACAAAAGTATTTCTTGAATGTAAAAGATGATAGAGAAGTTACTTTCAGAATTTTGGCATAGTAACGGGTGTACATGGGAGGCATTTAATGAGAGAGAAGGGGGTCTCCCATCTTTCGAACATAAAGAGGGCAGTATGAGGGAGGTGAGAAATCATACCCCAACATTCATAATTGAAATTAAAAGGGAAAAACAACTTAAAGAAAATTGGACAAAAATGAGAAAGGAAGAAAAATCCCTTACTTGGAAGTGTGCTTCCAAAGGCCAGAGAGAGGCTTCTTGGGAGCTTTTGGAACCTTGGGATAATTCTAGAAATAGTAGAGAATAAGTTGGACGAACTACAAAGGAATTGAGTGAAGAGAAAGTGGGAGCTTGTGTGGGTTTATATTGGAAAGGTGAGGGAATTCTTTATTATTTAGGTTTGGGAACCCTTATATTAAATTTATCCAAACCACAAACCAACCCATGGTTTTTTCCCATGGTTTTTGGAAAAGGGAAGAGGAAAAAATATATTTTATAAGGCCAAAGTCCAAACTTCTTAAAATAATAAGGTTTCTTATGTGGAGGTGAGTCACACTCCCATTGAAAACAATTTAAAAAGACAAGTTGTTTAATAAGTCTTGAGGGATCCATTAATGCTTTGAAAAGTAAGTTAAACAAACCCAAAATCACATTATTTTAATGGTAAAGCATATATTGTCCGAACATAAAGCTTATAGTATTTTATTACTTCACTATTTGGTCATTATGATGTCATAAAACAAATTATATATTTCAACGGTATTTAATTTTTAACCAAAAAATTTGACTGTCTCAGAAAATTATGAAAAATTCACTGTTGGATAATTTCGACGTCCTGATTCAGAAATAACATTTATTTTATCTAAATAATTTTCTAAATAAGTTAATTTTCACTTTTAAAATTAGAACCGACATGTATCGAAAATTCACGTGTTTTGATTGAAATCGCTTTCAAACCATAATAAAAATTATAATTGTATTCATAAAATTATAAGATCATTTATATTTACTAAAAATTAATTTAATAATAATATTGTTATTATATTAAAATCTTATTTAATTCAAAAATCCCTTAATTATAAAAAATAGAATTCTTAATTAAATAATAACTAAAAACACTATTTGTACATTAAAAACTATTTACAATATATCAAAAAAAATTACAAGGAGGTATATTCATTATTATATACAAAAATAATATTCATGAACATAGTACCAGTGATTTGTTACATAACCCCTTAAAATAGCCGCATAAGACCAAAGGGTAAGGTGTGCGATGGTGACATACTCTTGGGGTGGCTCGGATAACATCGCTCGAGTGGTAATTTCTATCAACTTCCACTTCTCCCATAGATGGTCTGTTCGAGCTTGACATGATGAAGCTCAGCCTGGGCTTGGTCAAGAGAGAATCCCAAGGATTCCACCTATTTTCTGAGTTTCGACAAATGGGCTTCGTATGGGGAAATTCTACTGGATGAGTCTATCACTTCCTTTGTCTGAGAAAATTTGGATTTGTTAAAGCCCTATATTTATACTAATCATGTGATCACTGTTCAATGGCTATATTAGCAATGGTCAAAATTCTTAACATAAAACCAAAGAAGATGACATTTTATATAAACTTAAAGAGTCATTTAATTAGATCAAGAAGGATTTCCATTGATGAAACTTTGGGTCATTACAAGATCTATAATTATAATAATGTTAATCTCTGAGGAATTATAAAATTTTGGAATCTAAAATGGGATGTTGTAATTAAGGCCATGGGAGAGTGCCAATATGGAAGAATGATTTAACCAATTTACACTCATCCAGATTAATGATATCCTAAAAATACTGAGAAAAATGAGTTTGTAAATTCATTAGGCCCATAAGAAATATTTTTTGAGACTAATGAAATAATATTTGATCTCATAATGAAGTGGGTTTAGGAAAATAAAATTTTACCATCAGTCATTTATATTATGGGAATGATATCAGGTATTATATCCTTATTAAGCTCCAAGAAACTAAAAATATTGCTAAAAGTTGATTATTGTATATCTATATTAGGTGTTCGGGTTATATTATTATTGAGGTGTCCTTTTTGTATCATAATAATAGGAGAGACAATGATCGTAAATTATAGAATATGAGTAAAAGGGGCGAAAAGAATGAAATAAATATGATGATGAAGATGAACACTTGATTTAAATGGTTTAAGAATAATCCCAGCCCCAAAAATGGTAAAACATATTCATGATGTTTAAGAGAAAATTATTGGCCAAAAACACAATGTATAGAATCCCTAACTAATAATGGGTTCATAAAAAATGAGTTGCTATAATATCATGCATTTCTATAGTAAAAATCTTTAAAATTGGTTAATTGTGCTATGGTAACAATAGAAGTGAGTCTGTGAAGATAGAGAAACCCTATTGGTGTCACTATCTAGCTATACTATAGTAACTATATTATTGATTCTAGTATTATTAGTAACCCTCATTGACCATACCGTAGAAGTTAATGGATGGGGGTTTAGGACCGGTGTACAAAATATTCCATTTTTATTTGTCATATATTGTTTTAATAGACCGGGATCTCTTATTCCAACAATCTCTCTCTTGGAGGAAAATCCATTAAATTATCATCCTTCAAAGGTTACATCATTACAATTATTACTTAAAATTATATACTCCTATTCATCACATGTTAATGGGAACATTACTATCATAGATTAAATTAAATTATGATGATTCATGAAAGACCATTTGTTTTATAATCAAATCACCAATTTCAAGATAAATATTAATAAAAGTACAAATAATTTCCCTTACATTCTCCCATAGTATTCTTCCATAGTATTATCCTCATCCTCAATTATTCAATGAAGTCTAATAGATTCATAATATTTCCTCAAATTATCACTCATAATATGCTTCAATAATATGTCATAAAAATTATTGGTTCCATAAATATTTTATAATTTATAAAATCCAACAAATATTTTTCCATGGAAATTTTTTTACTTTAACTAAAAATACATCATTTGAGAATAAAAAAATAATGGTTTTTAGGTTTAATTGAACATTAATAATCATAGTGTAACACATTATAGTCCTAATTTTAACATAGCTCCTCCATGAAGTTAATTAAAACATCATCTCCTTCTAATCATTTTTTTCAATAATTTAGTTTTCCTTTTGTTTATATAGTTTTATAACTATCTATATCTGTAGTATTCAACTCACTTCAGTTCCTCCACAAGTATACAGAAAGCCTATGGTAATCCTCCTACTTCCATCATCACCATTATGGTTAGTGATCACATACCCATATAATGAATTTCATTTCACAAAGTATAGAGATACATAATTTCTTCGCATTAAATGCCTTCAAATCCACATAACATCTCTTCAATGTTGATTTATTGGATTATTTTTGTACAATATCACAACTTCCACTGCATGGGAAATAATATTTTGGATAGAAAATATGGAATAAATCAGGATTTTCATAAATTATGCACAATAGACCTTTTCCATGTACCAAACCTCATATTTTATATTTGGTAATTCTTCCATTTATAATATAAAATGGATTTAATGGAAAATGTAATCTATATTTTCTTATAGCTTACTAAATCTTCTCCAAATATTTCCATTGTAGTTACCATATGATTTGATCTTCATACTAGAAATATTGGATCCTAGGATCATTATCCCCAAAATTATACTAACTTCTCTAAGGCCATTCATCTTGAACACCTCATAAATATTTGATTTCATCTCATCAACCCTCTGTATACATGATCCTATGTTGAGTAAGTCATCTATATTGTGAATAAATATAATGTATACACTACTAAAAGACTATAAATAGTTGTACAGGTCCTCACCACACCATTTTTATGAATTTTTACTAATTAATGAATAAAACTTATTATTCCCTTATCAGGGTTCCTTATTTGACTCATATAACATTTTTGGGATAATTTTCATTCGTTCGCCCCCTCCAAGATAAAAAAACATTCATGTTTCTGGATATAAATTTCTATATAATAGATACGTAGAGGATGTTAATCTTCACAGAAATATTCTAAAGATATAAATTCTCAGATTCAACTATACTAATAAACACATATATGGTTGTAATAATTTATACATGTGAAAATATTTTGGTGAAATACACACATTTATTATTTTGAAATCCTTTCACCTCTATTCTTTCTTCGTACATATTTTTATAGTCATGATATTCCTTGACCTGGTATAGCCATTTGTAATAAAATTATTTCTTTCCATGTAGTAAAAGAGTCATATCCCACATATTGTTATCATGAAATGATGAAATATCTTTCTTCATATCCAGATCCCATATGCCCGATTCATTTAAATGCATTTTATCTTCCATTTATTAAATATCTCCAATATTAGTTTAATTAAAATATGGTAGGGATGATAAATACATCTTCAGAGAAATTCTCATTACCATTTATCTACTCAACTCCACATGGCGAGTATTGTCCACTACTTCTATTGGATAATGCCCTACTCAACCATCAAGCCACACTATATCCTGGATCCCAAATTGATTATTCCCACTATTAACTTCAAATTCATGATTAGCCTTAAAAAACATCATTAAATGTTAAATATAATATTATGAGGAAATTATTATTCTCATTGTCCTAAAAGTTATATCCAAACTCATCAACACCAAATCCAACAAATTAAGATAATTTAGACTTAGATTCAAGTATATCCCTTGAATAAACATCTATATATACATATACCAAACAACCAAATGATCAATAATGTGAGATATTTTCTTACTTCCATGGCCAAATATCATTATGTACAATTCTCTCATTCGTAATATCAAATTTTTATATTAGATATGTTTCAAAATTAATTTCCTCTACCCAAAAGTTATTGGGTGACCTTGAGTGAATCCTCATGCTGTAAGAACATGTATTAAATTTAATATTCATCCTTCCAGACAAAACATTATATTGTAGTTTACTTGAAAGAGTTATCATATAGTAAATTCCATTATTATCACTTAAATAACTAACTTATTTATTATCATACTCTACTAAATATTCAAAACATCAGAATTATATATTTGATTTGAATACTTTATCTACTAAATTATTACACTTCTAAAACATAGTAAATAAATAAGATTTTATTTATGGAACGTGAAAAAATAAATTCATTATTGGTTCATGGATAAATGTTACATAATATTATGACACTCAAATGGAATTTATAGTGATGGGATCTTAAACCTCAATGTTAAATAAATCAACATTTTTCAACTATTAGTGTTCTATATTTTTCTAGATAATATTATTTCTTCTAATTTTCAAACATACATCCTTCACACAATACAATCTTTGCCAACATTAAATCAGGTAAAATTACTTTGGTCTACGAAACTGTCATCCCATTATCTTTCATATGGTTAAATTTTAATTCCAAATATTTTAATTCTCGATTTAATTTTTTGTTTCAATCATGTCTAAGAAATTTTCTATAATATTTTATATGGTTCTATTATTTACTCCATTATTTATGAATATAGCTCCCTTATAAATTTTCCATGTACAAAATGTGAACATGGTGTTAAATAAGACTTGATAAATTATTCAAAATAAAGAACATTCTTTCTTAGTCCAGGGTTATACCCCAAAATATCTCAAATGATAAAACTCTCACTATTTTCCTTGATCTATGAATCACCCTTTCTCACAAACTAAAATGGCTCATTGTCAACAAGATGTACCATCCCAATATTTCTAAAAACAATTTTTAGGAAACCCTTCTATAATATGTAATGGAATGAAACAACCCATGATTTTATATTATTTTTTATTGAAATATACAAGAATTATTCAATATATTTCATTACATGTAGCCTTTGAGTTTAAAGGAACGGTGATATAGTAATCCTTTATAAAAGAACCACTAAATTATAAAGTATTAATCATAATAAAAAATTATTAAAAATATTTTTAAATGTTATAGATACTGTAACATTATTTACTAATTTATAATAAATAATTACTCAATTTTTAGTAAATTCATTTTATGGTTCAAAAATTTATTTTCCTCCAAAATGGTTTTTATTGCATTTTTCATATGAAGATTATAATTAATTTATAATATAATTTTTAAAAATAATTTTTATTAATGAATATAATTTTTTAAATCAACATTTAAATATTATTATATAGTTAATTTATAGGTTTTTCCGAAAAGATTTATTTTTAGTGAATAGTAAATAACATTGATTTTTATAAAACAATCATTTCATTTCATTAACTAAAGTAATATAAATTTCCCATTATATATTTTGTTTTATTTTAAATTAATATAACCCACTTAAAATTATAAATAATATAATTTATTACATTGGAACCTTCAATAAACATTATTTTTTATAAGTTCCTTTTTGGGCATCAAAACAAATATTTATAAAAACTATTTTAATGCGTATTTTGTTTTCATAAATTAAATTAATCTCTATTAATTAATTTAATGAAATTTATATATTATATGTTCAATAAAATACAATAATGTCTAATTAATGGTTTATAAAGGTCATGTAACGGAAGTAAATTCGGTTTTATGCTTAAAAATACTTTTTTTTTAATTGGGGTTTTTCTGTATTTCCCTCTTATTTAAAACTAAAATCTGCCACTTATAGAAGATTGAATATGGTAGTATAGATTTAATATTTGTGATATTAATTATTATTAAAATTTAATATTTTCACTTTATTTTATTTATCACAATGTATAGTAAAATCATTGAAATTTGTTACCATGGATAGGGTTAAAATCAATTTAGCAAGGGGGTTAAACTTATAGATATGGGTTGTAATGCCACATAAAAATTAATAATTATTATATTTTGATGGTATTTTAGATTGATCTTATATTATATAATAATAAATTTCAATTTTATATATTTACTCATGAAATTAACATTATACTATTGAAGTATTTTAAGTAATTCCATGTGTGTCCCTATCCTCACATATAAAATTGAACCACTTCTCCTCAATTATTTATAAACATTATGCCTTATATATCATCCAATACATATCCCAAAACTATCCTAGATTACTTCCTTTTATCATTTATCCCCTAGTCTTCTTATAAGACCAATATTTTAATGTTTAAGGTGTAATTCAAAGGAGGTCTCTCAATGAAGATGTATAAATATTAGCGAAACTCTTTCAATTGTATTTATTCTTCCATTTTCTATAAGCCTGTTTAGTCCATAACAACTATTAATATAGTATCATAAACATATTTATATGTTATAATGATTATTTTATAACAATTTATCACATCTTCCTCATCAAATGTGAAATTAATGTATCATTTGTGTGTACGGGTGGACTACCACCTCCATGTAGAGATATGATTCATTTCCCATCACCATATTTCATGTATAAATATTATGATTAAATTAATATATATATATATATATCTGTGTGTGTTGGTCTGTGGTATTTGTAACATAATAATTATTCTTTAATGTTTATTTACTATTTACCTTTATTTTGTTCTAGCAGTTGATAAGAGGAAAATATAACTTATGCGTTCGTATGGACTACCATCTCTATGGAGTGATGTAATTAAATTTTCATCATTTATTTATAATAATGATTATAAAAGTGTATATAATGATTAAATATTATAATTTTAACATGATTAATATTATGGATATGAATTAACCATTATCAAATTGGAAGGAATATAACTGTTGAACTGAAGAATTTATGAAAAACAAAAAAATTAACACTCTGAAATTGAAAATTTAATAAAAACATTATTAATAAATTAGGTTTCAAATGATATAAGTGTACTATATATGTTATTATAGGTATTAATAGGACCCTATTATATATTTATTATAATTTTAAATTTATTATTCCAGATCTTACATCACTTATGATGCAATACGTACTTTAATTATTGGTTATGCGTTACAATTTTACATTTTATCATCACTGTTTAAGATTCAATTTGTAATGATGAAATTATTTGATATATCTCTCCCAAATATAATTTATTTTCTTCTCCTTTGTTAATATCTATAGATTACATGTTTTCCATTTATTCTTCTTTCATTAATTACTCAATAGAACAAAAAAGTTGTTTTAATAAGACATACATTATTTATCTTCTCAGTTGGTAATACCTTTCATTTATATCAATATTTAATATTAAAAAATACAATAACTTTTTTACCATTTCAAAATTATTTTGTAGTTCATTTTTTACAGTTATATTAACATAAAAAAAATTAAAATAGATATTCTTGTTGTTTTTTTAATGAGATGCTTTTTTTCTATCTATCTGAAATGTGAATGTAATAGTTGTTGTAATGTACAATTCATGAATCAATTTTCCCACTATTATGAATTTAAATTTCATTGAAGATTAATTTATAACATTCCATGGATTTTTTCAAATAAATAAAATATTTAATAGTTTTAAAATTTTTATATTCTAAAATAGTGATTTTAAAATGAATGTTTTGTTTTTCTCTAGAAACATTCCTGTGATATTTTAAATTTATTATAATCTATAACAACTTCATTTAATATTTATTATAAATTACTGGTAATTTGGACCATTTCTACCGTATTTACTATTTATATAGATGGATTATGATTATGAATATTAAATACTAATCAATTTTTTTTATTTTCCATTGGATAATCATTTATGTAATGATAAATACATTCATGATCCTATAGAATACATATCTTGGTATTACGTATATGTGAGGGGTGGGGCCATTATATCCCTCCATTTAATTGGGTAAAAATTAATGCGTTATGAATTTCATGGTGGGTGGAATAGATGTGTGGTTCCTTTGTAGCCCTCCAACAATCATACACAGAAGGTCATCCCATTCCCAAGGAAAGTGTACGACCAGTTATCCCTAAGAAAAAATGTGATCAATATCCTGACGGGTTGCATTGAAAAAAGATTTATATGATTACGATTTTTTCACAAATAGTAGCACTCATATATAACATGAAGTTATTACAATTTTATACTATCATGGATCATGTTCTGATACCCATATTCTCATGTTATTCTAAAAACACATCATTGATTGATTTCTATCTAATTTACCTCTACTGACATTATGATCTCACCCTTTCTTATGTTAAAATTTCTCATCTATATGAAGAAATTTTTTATGTGTTATCTTACTAAGATTAGTGGTAGTTATAATTAACTTATTAGGATATGATGTGGATATTTTATTTAATATAATTTTATGTATCTACGTTTTCGAAGAACCTAAAAATTTATGGATCAATTATGGTTCATAATTATGTTCAATTAATACTCATCTAAAAAGATGATACATTTATGTATGTAATTATTGGATCTTTATATCAAAGGAATATATTAATTATTAAATATATTAATCCAAAGGGATAACTATGATCTACAATAAAACATAATTATTTACTTTAGCTATAAGTTTTGAGATATTAGTTTCATGTGTCTTTCATTTTCCTCTTCAGACCCTCTTGACATGTCAATTCTTCCTAAAACTCAAGCTTGTTGGACTACACCCCATTTCGGGTCTCAAAAATCTTCTCTTTGTTTTGATCATCCTATATTATTATCTCACTAATTTTTTATACCTATTCCATCCATGTGTAGAGAATATCTAGAGAATCTTATTGCATCTATAACCCAAATATCCTTACTATGGATTAGATTTCCCACACCATATGACTTCAACATTTTATTCTACGAAAAACAGCTCATGGATTTATAAAATACATCCATCTATCAAGGTAAAAATATAGTTGAACCAGTGCACATACATCATCGACTATTGTAATTTACACCGATGTTAAGTGACATGTGATGGTGTTAATTTTTTTAAATTGATTTTAAAAAATCATTCATTATGATTTCTTTATGTTAAATATAAATCACTTCAAGTGAACTTTGATCAATGATGTTTGATGCTCATAAATATTTTAAAAATATTTCATCAACATAGAAATTAGTTTTCCTTCTATTATGTTGAACGACTCATTAATTATTAACATAATGTTAAAATCAATTAGAACGTGTCGATTTACTAACCACCACTTGGAATTAACCTAAATTATTGGTTTAACTCCCAAAAGCATAAATTTAAAATTATTTTGATGAAGAAAATATTTGATTTATTTTCATCACTAAATAATGTCAAATCATAAAAAATTATTGATCTTCACAGTGTAATCTTTCATAATCATTGTTCAATTCATGAAATATGGCCCTGATCATATGATCTTAGGCCATGATACTTGTTTTTTTAGAAACATTTCTAGAAGTAATTAAATTCAAGTCCATAATTATTGTAAATGGATGAAAAAGTAATGAAAAGGAATAAAAAAATGAACTATGTATTTACATGGGTTTGGAATAATTCGTACATTCAAGGAGAGGTTAAAAATATCAATATGTTTAGGAGAAAACAATAAGGCACAAACTCAAAATTAATAAGACCTAGTTAAAATTATGATCATAATACAGTTTGGTTCTACAGAAACCCATGTTGTTTTAGATATAAATCAATAGAGTTGGTCACCAATGATACAATAATGGTGGTATAAAATCCATTGAGAAATTTTAATATTTTCAGTGCCATTAGTTAGACCCACTATAGTATCTATTGTAGTTTTTCTAGTCATTCCTACCATAACAAGCATATCGATGTTTTTGGTTGACTATAGAACACCTAGTGATTTCACTACAGAGGATGGATCATGAGAGTTTTAGAATAGTATACAATATCATTTTCTAGCATTTGACCCATCTTTAACTAATGGATTTGGATCCTCTATTCCAACACCCTTCTGTAGTAATCTATAAATAGGGGGACAATTGGTCAAGATTCATATTGGACTGGGGACTTATACTATGTCGTAAAATATTATTATTATATATTTTTTACGTTATGATTTCCATTATAGTTTTTTGGTTTCATATGATTCTAAACATTTATATAAAATAGTATTCTGAAACATTTTCAAGACATAAATTTTGATACGTATGAATATATATTGATTTTTTTAGACATTAAACTAAATCAAAACTGAACTAAATTTTTATATATTAATATATTTTGAAATATTAACATGTATGAAACATGAATATATTAATGGAATGCATGAGATAATATGGTGAAGTTTTAGATTTATACCAATGTGGACATAGGTCAAAACCTCAATCTGTGTACCTAGTAGGATCTACCAATGTTGGGTTCCAATATATTATCTTTATTGCGTGGAAGCTATGTTTTTTATATTTACTTTAACAATTAAATCTCCCTCACTTAGATTATTTTATTGAATTAATGTGTTGAGTAATTTTTTATTGTAATTATAATGATTGTACATTATTATAATATTATAATTTTTGAAATTTTTTATGTATTGATCATTACATACATGATGTTATGTAGTATGTTTTGATATTTTACAGTTATAATTACTATATTTATCTTCATATTTTCATAATTTAATTAAGTTAAATATTTTTATAATTAACAATTTTATATCTTCTATATTTATTTATGGATATATTAATTATATAATTATTATATTTAATGATTCATTCACACAGAATTTTGTTCACATTTTCAGCATGTGAAGAAATAAAATATATATATGTGGAATTATAATGCATACAAAATAGAGTAACTCATTTAATTTGTTTTATTCAAACAAATTGGTTAATATTTAGATAAACTATTGGATTTTATTGCAAAACCAGAATTTCTTATTATGCATGAGATGATATATGATGCATTTATGATGGAGAAATAAAACATCACATGGAAAAATCAGGTGAGGAGAATACACACATCATTATTTCCATAACTCTGGTCATGTCTTATCATTAAATTATTTTTTATGTTAAATGATCTCTCATGATTAAGCTTACATTACTATAAAACATGATCACAAGATATATGAAGATCTCATGTGACATCAAATATTGAATGTTCTCTGGAATTATATGCTTATATTCCATTGAAACTCAAACGAAGACCTATCAGATTCATACACAATGTTACATGCCTAATGGAATGTTGGAATCATGCAATGAAGATTATGAAAATTAGAACATAATGATTTGAAACTAGCTTATACTACATTACTTCAATTGAAGTGTTATGAAATTAATGCATGATCCATCACCACCCAACCTCCATAATAGATATTCAAATGAAATATGTGATATGGATGCATTGTATTTACACATGCAGAGCCCTATTATAAGCTTGACTTGGTTCTTTTATTTCCAAACTGATTTTTTTATACTTTAAATTGTTCACATTTGGTAATTTCACATTAGCATATTACATTTTAATTTTTAAATAAATTCAAAACTACTTTTTAGAGGTCCAAAAATAATAATAGAAGGAATTTCAGTAGAATATTGACTTGAGTTTATATATTGAATTAAACAGAGAGAATTTATGAATTGATGATGAAAAAATAGTGAAAATTACTATATGTATTTATTATAGTGAAAGAAGTGTTTTATTGGGTGAAATCCATGAATGGAATGGTTCATAAAAGTCAAATAAATAAGATAATTCCATTTATGTTTTGTGAGTAATGCACTCCCATCAAGAAATATGATGTTACATTAGTAATAATGTAGTATAAGGAGTTTACACATATTGAAAAATGAGGATAATGTAAAATTAAGAGTATCTGTGCAAGAAATTGTCATGTGGTAGATGCACTATAAATATATTTTTTCAACAGTATGATTGAATGAACGAAAAATTTGATGCTTATGCAAGACTATGTTAATATGAGAATGAAACTCTAACAAAATATGTGGGATTAAACTAATATGTTTATGTGGGATACTTTAAATGAGATAATATATAACTTAATTTTTTAATTATAACAATTAACTAACCTATATATCAGAAATTGATATTAGGGGATCCATGTGAAGTGAACATTGGCTAAATAAAAAATAATGTATTGGGGGGATTTTGGAGATAGAAAAGTGTTGTTGGATATTTTTCTATTAAATAATAATGACAGCTTGATAAATATCATTCCTATATAAGAAATATAGAGGCGTGTACCATTTTTTGAACCTATATATTTTCAATTGGTGTGAAATCTAAAATTCTAACATCATTTTTGCTTCCGAAAACATCATTTATCTACATTATATTGAAGGAGGATTCAATATTCAACCCCAACAATCATCATCTACTAAATTTAACAGTTTAAATTTTTTACACTTTTTTTATTCTATGAATTTTTTATTTTATAAAATTTAATAATTAACTATGATGCCAACTCACACCCAGGCTATACCACCATCGAAAGGTATGTTTTTAGTTATTCTTTCCTAAAAAACAATGAAAACATTTTTCCCCTCTATCTTATAGAAATCATGTTGAGTTATACAAAATAATAAAAATGTATGATAGGTTAGGGGTTCTCATTTTTGAAATTATATGTTGGAACTATACCTATGAAAATTATGGGTTTGGTTATACCCATTGTTAAAGGATATATCTAGTATATCTCTATGCTCTTAGATTTTGGGTATAAAGATTAGATGTTGGATAAATTTTATCTATACTACTATAAAATCCATTTTCATGTTCATTATTTCATTAATAAATACACTCTAAACAGTAATAGTACTAGTATGTTTACGCTTGAATTTTTATATCTTATTTCCCAGTGAATTCCAAAATACGTATCTATTATCATCTATTGTTTTCAGAATGAAAATTCAACCCCTCTATATTATTATTCCTTCTCTTTGTGTGGGACATGAAAATATTATGTAAGTAATTTTGGAAATAGATAAACCTAAAAGCATAGTATGAATATCCTACTAAAAAATTTGGACGAAACTACTCCTTTAAAATCTAAATGTTAGCACACATAAGAAATAAATTTAGTATGATCTATATTATGGATTTGGGTTATGAGTTATGAATGAAAATTCCCAAGATTCATATATGGTATGATTATCCTGATTGAAAAACTAAATAAATATAAAATATGAGAAATTATAAATCTAATGAAATATTAATATTAATATAATAATCTTGGTCAACTAATGGTTTTCATTTAAAAATAAATTTTTTACATTTTTATGGGATTCAATTTTATTAATGCATATACTAAATTATTGTAAAAAAAATTCATCTCATTAAATTTTTATTAGTAGATAAATTTAAATCATCATCATCAAACATGGGTTTAATAAAAATTATATAAATAATTAAACAATAACATTAGAAACGTTTTATAACAATATAAAAACATAATAATGATCTTAAATAAGAAGGAATGTTTTATGTGTTTTAAAAATTCATCTCAAGAAACCTTGTACAAATTAATCTTCATATTGAGAGAAGTATTATTATTTTAGTAACATTAAATATTCCCATGTTTTATTTATGTTGATCAATTTTTTGGAACATAATTTTCAAATGAAACATGAAAATATATATGTTTTTGTACTGAAAGATCACTAAAAAAGGATTTGTGGTGATAACGATAGACATGGATGAAATAGATTTTTAAAATCACATTTTTAGTGTAATATGGATAAGGTAATATCAATATTATCCCAAAATAGATGTGATTGGGTATGTAAATTACTTTTATTGAATGGGGAAATTGTACAACATTTATTTGGACACTATCTTCTTTCTGTAATCAATACAAAAAATGTTCTAACATTTTATTATAAATTATAACATGAATGAGTTCAATTTTACCCCAATTTATATAAAACATTAAAAAAAATTTAATATGACATGGGATGACCAAGAAAAATTGTTATTAATATATTATAATAAGTAGAGGGTATAATTTATAGATATAAAAAGAATAAGATATGTGTTTGTTAGTATACACCAACTTCAATTAAATTAATGCAAGTATTTCAAAAAAGATGGAAATATTTTAATAATAGGAAACATATTCATTGGTGATGAATTATTTTTAATATCAATGGGGTGTTATAAACTCCATGGAGATTCTATTTAATGTATTAGTTTAACAAAAATAAATTCTTTTTTTAATGGGTTCATTATGCATATAAAATATTATTCATATATCTAAATATCCATAATATTTTAAAACTAATGATGTGTAGATTACTAGGGCCTACTATACATATAAATATAACAATTAATACATCAATTCTTCATATTTTTTAGAATATAGTAAATCTTATGTGGATTTTAAATGATAGAATATCTGTATTTATCATATTATATTCTCTTATTTGATAAGTAGTTGTTTGTAAATAAATAATTATTATGAATACTAAAATATGATAGTTTTCATAAAATTTTTTAGGATTAATTCAATTTTATAATATTATTTGAAAATTTGATATGATTAAAATATATTCATCCATTATAAATTTTTTATCCATGAAACATGTTAACATAAAAGGTAATTACTTCCCTTTATCCAATTGTTAAATATTTGGAAGAATAAAATATTCTTTTATAATATTTCTCTAAACATATAGAATTTTAAATAAGGTGTTATTAAGAATAGTATATTTATTGAATATTACTATAAGAGAAATAAATGTCATTTCATAAGACAAATGGGTTTGTTTTTTAGAGATATATTTTCAGAAAATATTGTTTCTTAGAGGCTAGTGGGAGTATGTTCAAACTTTTGAATGCTCAAAATATTGGAAATAAATAATTATACCAATACATATAAAATTGATATCCATTCTATAAAATAATAGATTAGGTATTATTGTAATGGAATGACCATTACATAAACAATTACATTTAATTTTTTACAAAATAATCTAAAATAATAGTTTTAAAATGGAAAAACGTTTTATGATTATGATGATAATCCTAAAAGGCATTAATTTTCTAAGAAAAAAAATGTTATTAACATCATAACATTATATAATATGAATTAATTATGTTTGAATATAATGTTAAAACATTTAAACATGCTTATTCTGAATCCTCATGTCATCAATTTTTAATTAAGATATCATCATATATGTTACCGATTAAATTATTTTAGCAGGTTGATATATTAGATACTCAAATATAAATGTGAAAGAAATAAAATAGTGATGGAATAAGTTTAGAAAAACCAAAAAAATGTAGAAAAAATATGTCATCCGTAGGGGTCTATCACATGGGATTTAATTGTATGAACACTTACATATATTTTTATTAATACTGTTAAATGATTATAATATATAAAATGTTCCATTTTAAAAAATGTAGACTCCACTATATAATTATTTCATGTTTATGTATATATTCATAATGTAATATGTTAATTTAACTCTCAAAGTATGATATATAGTTATCCATAATTGATATTAATCATGGGGTATTATAGTTCGTGATATGATGTGATGAATAGTATCGTTTATCTTTTTTTTTGAGTTATATGATTTTTTCATGTGGAACAAAAGGAATTTTTTTAAACTATATTACCCACTATTTATATCACATGGAGTTTAATTTGTTATTTCTTCGATATACCTGTGGTGTAGAGTATATATTTAATCATTGTCCCATAGGTTATCTAGATATAATGCATGATAATCATCAATTATTGATACCTTTACTCACAAAAACCATTGTATTGAGATAGTATGGGGTGGTTGGGTATGTTATTAACCATGTTATTAGTTGAGATTTAACCAACATGGGATTTTTCATATACCATGAGGAGTATACCATATATAACAATGATTTATATAGACTAATATTGTGTATGAACATACTATGATATGTAAAATATGGTTTTATTATCTTTGTGGTGAAGTGTTGTGTGATGTGCTCATCCAGTTAGATGATTAACATGTAATTTTATCATCCATAGAGTCTGGTTAAACTTGTATAGTTAATAAAATATGAGCTTTATATATAATATTTGAATACCAGAAATCTTGTAGTCACTTTATTTCTTAGATGTGGTTATTTTTTTATTATAAATATTTGATATGACACGTGTTGTGGACGTAAAATAATTGTATTCCTTGTGTTGGTACCATGGTTATATATGATTGAGATTGATGGTGAGTTGTGTTTCCATTCAATCCCTTATGGTTTGATCATGGATTTCAAAATAAATGGGAGACTATTTTTATGAAAAAAAAAATCCCAAAACATGATTTTATATAAAGACCTTTCCCATTGTTTCCCATTATTGTGTGTAAAATGAGTATTTTTAGGTAATGTAGAACAAGGAATCTGAGGTAAATAAAGTATTTCATCATAGAATTTAATATTGTGCATAGAAATATTATAACATTCATGACATTTTACAGATGAAGAATGTTACTAAATAAGGTATTCATAGAGTCCACATCATGCATAAGGAATATAGTGATGGATGTATAGGGGAGTTATTTTTTATGGATAGGAACTATTTTTTCCCACTAGGTCAAAAATCACACATTGAACTAGTATAATTTGTAGTTGAGAGGTGGTGTTTCTGAGGGGGCCATATATGATATACTGCATGGCATTTATGCTAGATCAACGAGGGGCTTATGTGTAATTTCAGTGATTAAATATTTTTTCATATATATTTTCCTACAAATAATGCACTAACCACTTTATTAGGTATTTACAATATGTATATGATTATTTATGGTTTTTGTGGAGAATCATAGATGTCAAGTGAACTGCATATTAAGGGTTATTTTTATAATAGGAATCGACTGCATATGAAGGCAATTTCATATAGAAAGGGAGTTCACATAGCAAGTAAGAAATTCCTAAAAAACTAAATTACAATGAATTCTATCTTGAAGCACATTTATAATCACATATAATAGAGTTTTGTCTACAAATCATAGTATACGAGGAATATTAAACTGTATAACTCTTACACCGTGGAAATTTTAGACATGTATTTTATTTATCAATTATATATGGTGATTTTTAAAAAGATTTAGGAGCACAATGGAGTATCATATTCTATAATTCATGATGTAACATGTTAATAATATATCTATTTATGAGGGTCAAAACGTCAGTTTTTTTAAACTGATAAACACGTAAATATAATATATTGAAAACGTGAGAGTCAATAGATGTGTTCTTAGGGAGGTAATGTGATATCCCTAAATTATTTACAAAGAAGTACAAATGGAAAAGAGTGACCATTTCAAAACATTTATAATCCACATACGCAACTTAATAATAGTGTATTCTGATAGGATAGGCAAAATTTTAGTGAGTTCTCCTTAGACTATCCCTTAATAGATAACCAAGAAAAATAATTGTGATTTTTTTACCTTCTATAATATTCTATTTAGTGAATATTCATTCTAATCAGATGGGATTAATTAGTTCTACTTACATGGGAACATTATATCTCTAATGTGAATGAATAATTCGACACTCTGATTCACCCCACCCATCATAGGGAATTATGGGGTACAATACTTTGAGTTCCCTTAACACTTTTCTAGAAAATTCTATTTTAAAAAAAATGTGGATTTATAAATTTTAGATAATTTTTAATTATAAAAAGTCATATGGGGTTTAGATATTTTTTTCTGTGAATGATAATTATGTTTCATCTCAAATTTTTTGTTCAAAAACATGATAGCTTCACAAATAGTATTTTGTTAGATATCCAAAATTAGACTAGGATGAAGTAAAAAAATAAAAATGATGAAACATTTGGTAAAAAGGAATTTATCTTCTCAAAATTTTATTGAAGGATGTATTAAAATATTTTGGAATATTCTTTCCAAATTTGTAATATAAAATATATAATTTAGTGAAAATTCTATAAGTTTTTGTAGATTTAGTTCAAGTGAAAAATTTATAGAAATATTTAATAAAAATAAAACCACTTCATGGTGGTCTTGAACACATAAGGGGTTGTGATGGGGTAAACCACATCATGGTGAATGACACTGTTTCATGGATCTATTTAAGATTGAATATGAATTATATGATAATTAATAGAAATAATGATTCCCACCCACTTAGTGATGTCATTTTTAATTAAATATCAATAGAAAAAATTATAGGCGTTTCATATGAAACAGTAGTGATATAATATAAGGTTTAGCTGAGTGGTGTGGCATGCCTTGTATATCATCTGAGTGAATGAGATTTGATTCCTAGTCATAGAAATTTACACCATCCATAAATTTAATTGGGGGATATCATTATTTTGGTCGGAATCATTCAATGGTAGTTTGAAGAATGGCAACAGACCCCCCTCAATGGCATGGGAGGGAACTAGAATGTTGTTGGTGGTGATGAATGTGTAGGTGATGGAATCTAATGAGATAAGAATCCATGGGGAAGGTGTAGTGTGGGATTTTAATGATGTTACATGATGGTATAACAAAGAAGTGGGAATCCTCCATTGAATATAGGGTATGCAGAGGTGTGTTGGCAATGGACTCTAGTGATGTTTGGGAATAATGTTGTGGGGTATGATAGTGGAATAAGGAGGCAATGAAATTTATTAATTTATGGAAATGGGTTGCAACTATTGGCTTAAAAACCATGTAATGGGTTCCCCTGTACCAAAAAATAAAATATGGGTTCCTTTTTTAAACAAAAATATCGGATTTAACCCCAAATTTAAAAAATATAGTGAGAAATGATTTAATGAAAAAATACCATGGGGTAATAATTATCATCAAATGTTCACCAGTATTATAAAATGTTTACATAACGTTTGGACTCCCAGTGAGTGTACTACCTTATTTTAAAGGGGAGGCTAATACCATGAGATGTATTTATATTAATACATTCATGGTAACTATGTGAATTTAAGCAAACAAGAGCTCTTGATTTTCATAATCCCTTTATGAAATGGTTCAATCACATCATAGATCAAACTAAATAAAATTGAGGTAATGTAATAATATTTACATACAATTGATACCCCCTTAGGAAGGATATCATTATATTTTTATCAGATATCCCTATCGTGTTCATGAAAACACTAGTGCAGAAAACGTTTTTTACGTCCGTTATTTTTCATTTTTTACGTTGGTTTCTAGACGACATTAATACGGGCGATGTTATAAATAAAGTTTTTGACGTCGGTTATTTTAAAACCGACGTCAAAAACATAAAATCGTGATGTTTATGACGTCGGTTATTTTAGAACCGACGTGATAAATAAAATGGGAAGGGTTTATCACGTCGGTTATTTAACAACCGACGTGATAAAAGGCCTGGAAAATGGTTTATCACGTCGGTTCTTAAAAAATGGACGTGATAAAAGGATGGGGAAATGGTCTATCACGTCGGTTATGAAATAACCGACCTGATAAACCGGGGGCGGGGGGTTTATCACATCGGTTATTAGAGAACCGCCATGATAAACTGGGGGGGGGGGTTATCTCGTCGGTTATTAAACAACCGATGTGATAAACCGGGGGGCAGAGGGTTTATCACTTCGGTTTTTTAAAACCCGACGTGATAAACTGGGGGAGGGGGGTTTATTACGTCGGTTATTATATAACCGCCGTGATAAACTGGCGTGAGAAGGGTTTATCACATCGGTTATTATATAACTGCCATGATAACCCGGGGGGAGGGGGGTTTATGACATTGGTTATTAAATAACTGACGTGATAAACCGGGGGGAGGAGGTTTATCACATCAGTTATTAAATAACTGACATGATAAACCATTTTCCAGGCATTTTATCACGTTGGTTATTAAATAAATGACGTGATAAACCATTTCCCAGGCCTTTTATCACGTCGGTTATTAAATAACCGACGTGATAAACCCATTTTTTTTAAATCGAATGCAGTCATCATCTCTCCACCAGAATCGACCAGAAAACAAATCAAGAAATTGTACCACAAAAACAGAATTAGATCAAAATTAAGCATGTACATTGATAACATATAAAACTTACCCCCTAGACATCCCCCACCCTCATGTATACCCCATGGACAACCCTCCCCCACCCCGTTGGAGCCCTCACCCTCATGTATACCCCCTGGACAGCCCTCCCTCACCCCCATTGGAGCTGCCACCCTCATGTATACCCCTTGGAAAGCCCTCCCCCACCCCATTGGAGCCCCCACCACACTCCTGGACTGCCCCTCGACCCCCGGACAGCCCCAAACACCCCTCGACAACCCCCCACCCGCCTGAACTACACCCCTCACCCTCTCACCCCACTTGATTGCCCCCACCACACCCCTGGACAACCCCCCACCCTCATGTATACCCCCCACCACTGGACAACATTCCCACACCCCTGGACCGCCTTCCCACACCCCTGGACAGCCCTGCCACCCCCCTGGACTGTCCCCCCACCCCACCGGACAGCCCTCCCAAACCGCTGGACACCCCTAACCCCACTTAACACACCCCCACACCATTAGAACCCCTCCCCCACATACCCAAATCCATACCAGAAAAACCATCATAAGTAAACCAAAACAAGAAGCAGAGAAAAATTAAACATTCACTTATATAACATTCAAAACATACACTGTCAAATTCAAAAAAGCCAAATCCAACCTAAACAACTACCAAATACACAATTACAACAACAATATTCAAAATTACATTTTACATTACAAACAACTAAAAGTAAATCAAACTTGTAAAATAATTCGACCACTCCACTTGTAAGTGTTTGATGTCTTCAGCAGTATAGGTTTTAGGGTCATCAAAAAGATACAAATGAAAAAGAAAGTAGTTAACGCGTATAATGACTAAATCAAATTGAAATATTATGGAAAATTTTAAGAGGAAATCGTACTAGGTCAAAATTAACAACTGTCCCAGTTGTTATTATTTCATATATAAATCTTAACATATAATATCCGCATTCGATGAAGCCTTGTTGTTCATGACAATTCTGTTTGAATGAGTGTAAAATCAATATATTATTTTTATGTAATAAATCAAAAAGTACAAATTATAAATGGATATTTACCTTCGTATTTACATATTTGATCTTTGCACCTCTTTTCTTTGTGTTTTTTTGAAAGTAGGCCCATGCACTATTAGAAAATAATACGAATGGGGTAAATTTAAAATTCATTATAATATATAAAACTTTTGAGAAATTGGAACGCACTTTTCCAATATATTCTTAAAACTATCACACACATCACCATGGACAGAGCATATCCAATAAAGGGCTTTCTCCCTTGGGCAAAAAACCCCTAACATCCAGTGATCACTGATAAAAGGAAATTTGACGTTAGTGGTTTTTTATGTTAATAGATAATTAACTCTTTCAGATAAATGTGTTTCATACCTCTCAAAAAAAGGCATCATCCAACATTGTGTGATTATATTCTTTTCAAAGACTTCAGCAATATAAACCATTCTTTGTTCCTCATTCAATGCAAATGCTTTAGGGGAAATCAATTGAGGGTCCATGAATCCATATACATCTGTCAACTCATTCCTCTCACAAATTTTATAAAGATACCTAATACAAAACATACATAAGTATACATTTTTAATAAATATAATGTAGGGAAAAGGTGTTAAGACTTACATGGAAAAAAAATTCACCACGTTGATGCCCAACTTATCTCCAGTAACAAGCTCCATGATATCAGTTTTTATAATCCCCACTCTTATTTCACATCCACAAACATGATCTTCTATTGGAAACTCATAATAACTCGACAACAAATGTGAATATCTTGACAATCTGTCAAGACCATTTGAATCTGTATCTGATGTCATATCCATTTGTCTTTGTTGTTGTCTATACAGTATTTCTTTACCTTTGAAGTATTCTTGTAAAAAGAAATTGAAAAATATATTAGTTTTCAAATGGTAAAACAAATTTAATAAATAAAATAAAATAAAAGATATAACCTTCATACCTCTATGGTAATGAGTCGAAGAAGTCTAGATGGCCAAATTAAAAAATGGCTGATACTCTGTCCAACTGTCGCCACCTCATCTGTAGGTATTGGTACCCTAGTTGATCTATCTATAATATCTTGTACAGTGACACTCTGATTCTCTACCTCTAATTTTTGATGATGAACTGTATCTCCTATATAATATACCAACCCATATGTTACTATATGATGTTGAGAATCATCAACATACAACTCGCAATAAGTAGGAAGCTTCGGTGGAGGCATAGGATAAAAAATGGGGTCCACAGGCTGAGGTGGGGGAGTGGGAGATACTAGCGGAGGTGGAGGATAAATAATGGGGTCCGGAGGGGGAGGTGGAGGAGTGGGAGCTGCAGTCTAAAATTGTCTTTTCATTTCTGCAAACATAGACTGCACCGACTCTCTACTCATGTCCTCTATCGTTGCATTAATATTATGAACTTCAGCCTCCAAGGATTATATTTTTTTTATAAACCCCCTCAATGTTAGAAGTTGAAGAAGATGGAAACACTTTTCTTACCGATACACCTGCCGGATATCCTCTTACACGACCAGGATGTTCGGGCCATCCCAATGCTACAAATAAAATATCTTCCCTCCCAGTAGTTGTAAATGTCCCCTCTGAACTCTGCTTCTCAAGAGAGTACTGTATTAATTAATTGAACCTTTCTGTAATTATTGAAATTATATGAAATAAATAGTTAACATTAATAAAAAATAGATATCTTACAATCCTCTTAGCTACGATTCTCAATTATTCCGAAAGATATTTCCCTTTTTCCCTTCCGAGCTCTCTTCCATTTTTCATGTCTAGATGGAGGGGATGGAGGGTCCACCTCTCCAGATCTTGAAGACTCAGCTCTTAGTAGTTGAAATTTGTCCGCCATCATTTGTTCTTCCAATAATTCATACCCTCCCCGAGATAAACAATGAGGGTATACATTTTTAGATTGGATCTCCTGATGAGCATTCCTTGTTTGCTGTAATTTAAGAATAAGAAATCATTAAAAAAATTAATAAAATCATTTATATAAGAATGTTTATAAAATTTTACATTGCCCTTACCAGAAATGACTCTTTTCTTCTACTTTAAAAAAACTGTCTCCATGTGTCCTCATCTATAAAAGGATATATACGACATGGATTGTCATGACTCCTATCA
The DNA here is from genome assembly GCA_963277665.1 of Viscum album. Taxonomy (NCBI): domain Eukaryota; kingdom Viridiplantae; phylum Streptophyta; class Magnoliopsida; order Santalales; family Viscaceae; genus Viscum; species Viscum album. The sequence continues at coordinate 307,347,944 of OY728153.1, read as the reverse complement.
CCATAAATGAAATCAGATGAGAGGGTTGATTTGAAATCCCTCCATCTCCTGGCAGCCAACGATAAGCATTTCTTCCTGACTCCTCCAGTGTCATGAATATCAAATGTAATCTAAAAAAGAAGAGGTTAAACATATTATATATGCTAGAAACATTAAAAGAATAGTCCAACAATGAAAAAAGATCTTACCAAAATCGTCTCCCACAATTGAGTGATAATCACTTTATCCACACTTCTCCAATCATCAAACAGAATGCTTACTTTGCTCTTAGCCTGAGTTGCTACAAAACTCTTAAAATATTTTTCATTCGGACCTCAATGAATATCATAATCATCAAACTCAACGACTATCCTCTGATCTTGCGTATGGGAAAGTTATAATTTTGGTAAACGTGTACACCCACATTTACCAACCTTTGAACTCTTTTTTGTAGTAGGAGCATGTGAATGTTCATCCCCAAAGGTATGACCAGCAATATGCTCCTCTCCAGAATCATGTGGTTGATCATCTAAATGATCTTTCATTATCCTTCACATCAAAAAAACGAACTTCAGTTCACAAATATACAAATTCAAATATTTTAATACTACTTTAATCAGAAAATATAAAAGTGTACTAAGTTACATAATAGTAAAAATTGGTAATATGGTAAGCATGTTAAACAATGGTAAAGATGGTAAATATGGTCAAGATGGTCAAGATGGTAAAAATGGTAAAAATTTTAAACATGGTTAACATGGTAAACATGGTAAAATAATTGTCAGTGAACAAAAAAAATAGACATATAATTCATGTAATGGTTATAAACATGATAAAGTAAACTAAAGAAACCTAAAACAAACAAAAACATATACTTATTTTTTTTAAACATGTTTTAATAAATAAAAAAACATACAATATCTAACATTTATGGAAAAAATAAATGTAAACAAGAAATAAACAAATGTTACCTGTAATTTTAGGAATGTACAATTGGATTGTTTTACCAAATTCCTTGGTCGTGATCATTCCTTATGGTACAAACTATGTCTTCAACATGATCATAATTATGTTCTGTTATCCTTTCAATGGAAGTAGGGATCTCACATAAATCCGCATATTCATCAACTTCATCCTCAACAACATATTGTTTTTCCCTTGTAAAACAATAGAGCATTGCATATCTGATTGATCTTCTACATAGAAAATTTGTTTTTCATGTGTTTCCATTATAAAAGAATCGGCTGGGTCTTCCAATATATTCAGATTAACAAGTTTCATTCCAATTTCATCGTGTCTGACACTGTTTTTACCATTAAACCATTTACAGTTAAATACGGGAACTTTAATTTTAAAGTAATCAACCTCCCATATGTCTTCAATCACTCAATAATATGCACTTGATGCAGAAATTGGGTTATTGTTTTTAGCACTCGAAAAATGCATTGCTTCTGCAAACACCAATACACAACTATTTTGAACTGCACTTCTATTTTCATGAGCTTTCTTATGAAATGTATAACCATTAATGTCATAACCGGACCATGTTATCACATTTAAACATGGACCACCCACTATCCATTTTAATGTCTCTGATACATCTGATCTACCAAGCAATGTCTTTTTAATCCATGAAAAAAAATGTTTTGTAGTGCTCATTCAAAATCCACATTTATTTCTTCTTTGGATGACATTGTTTCAACTCATTAATATGCAATGTGATATACAGTTGAGAATCATCTATGTTATTCAAGATGTATGATTCTAACTTCTTCATCTGTTCAGATGACAATGATTTGACCTTCAAGCCGCGAATCCCCTTTCTCTCATTATTTACTCGTTCATGGTGAGATGAAGGCAAACCTATGTGTTGCACCACAGCCAAGTAGCTCGTACAAAACTCTGCTACCACCTCAAAAATATACTTTTCAATAAAGGAGGCTTCAGGTCGATATAGATTTTTAACATACCCCATTAATATTTTCATATACCTTTCAAAATGATACATCTATCAAAAATATACAGGTCCACAAAGCTTCATTTCTCAAACCAGATGAATCATTAAATGCACCATTTTTTCAAAAAAAGTTGGAGGAAAATACATTTCCAATTGACAAAGTATAAAAATTTCATCCTTTTCCAAAATGTTCAAAGCATTCACATCAATCTCCTTGTTACAAATTGAATTGAAAAAATAACACAACTTCATTATAGTATTTCTGACATGAATGTGAAATATTCCACACAATGCAACTAGTAGAATTTGTTGCATCATGACGTGACAATCATGTGATTTCATACCTATCAACTTCAAGTCCTTAAATGAGACAAAAAATTTTACATTAGAAGAATAACCTTGAGGCACTTTGGTATCATGAAGACACTGACATAAGCTAATTTTCTCTCTCTTAGATAATGTATGACAAGCCGGGGGAAGAAATGTTCGTCTTCCTTTAGGATTGGGAGAAAACTCCAAACGTATTCCAATTGACAGTAAGTCTAATCTTGCATTCAACCCATCTTTAGTTTTTCCTTTAATATCTAATAATGTTCCAATAAAAGAATCACATATATTCCTCTCCACGTGCATGGAATCAATATTATGTTTAACTTCATGATACCTCCAATATGGTAGCTCAAAAAAATTGACCTTTTTTCCAAATATGTCAATCATTACCAGATTTCTATGTCTTTCCCAATGTCACATCAAGGTTTTTCACCCTCTCAAAATTTAGATCAGGGGATAAAGGTTTTGGAGCAGTATCATATTCTTGTGAACCATTGAATGCCTTTTTTAGACTTCTATAAGGGTGTTCCATAGGCAAAAACTTTCGATGACCCATGTACACTGTTTTCCTCCCATGATGAAATTGACAATATGACATCTGTTGTTCGCAAATTGGAAATGCTTTATGCCCTTTAACACTGTATCCAAACAAATTTCCATACGCTGGGAAGTCATTTATAGTGAACATAAGCACTTCATGCTGTTGAAAATATTCCAATTTATAAGAATCATACACCCTAATACCATCAGCCCATTACAGTTTCAAATCATCAATCAATGGTGACAAGTAAACATCAATAGAATTACCGGGTTGCTTTGGACCAGTGATCATTATACTCAACATGACATATTTGTGCTTCATAAAAACTTCAGGAGAGAGGTTGTAAATTACCAATAAAACAGGCCATGAACTATGTGTGCTACCGAGGGTTCGGTATGGATTCATTCCATCTGTGAACAACCTTAGTCTGAGATTTCTAATTTCATTTCCAAATGTAGAATACTGCAGATCAATTTTCTTCCATTCTGTAAAATCAGATAGATGACGTATTTATCCATCACATACCCTCTTTTCAGCATTCCATCTTAACCTTTTTGCATCATGTGAAATATAAAATAAAGGTTTGAAATGATTAATTATAGGAAGATACCAAAATACCTTTGAAGGGAGCTTTGTAATCTCTACACCAGCCTGTGATTTTTCTTTCACCTTATACCGTGATGTCCCACATTTAGAAAACTCTGATAGAAATTCATATTCCTTCCTATATATAGTGTAGTCATTCGGACATGCATGTATTTTCTTGTATCCCAATCCCATCGGGTATAATATTTTCTTGGCTTTGTAATGTGAATCTGGAAGATCCTTATCTTTTGGAATAATGCCGTTCATCAATTGTAGCAGCTCTGTAAAACTTTTGTCACTCCATCCAGGTTTCTCCTTAAGGTTAATAAATCTTAACACCGCCAACAAAACCGTAAAATCTATATAACCAGGATACAATGGTTTCTCAGCATCACCATATAGACGTGCAACTGTCGGTTCTATCACAATTTGTTCTGCTACAATATCACGAATCATATCTTCAATTCCATCGGAGTTACCATCTTTCTAATCAGCATCATCAGTGACATTCCGTCCAGTTTCACCATGCCAAATCCAAGGGCTGTAACTCGGATTAAAACCATGAAAAATCAGATGATCTTTTATCTCTCAACTTTTCAACTTCTTCATATTCAAACATTTCAGGCATGGACAGAAAAAAATTTCACTACATGGAACATTTCATTTTGAAAATTCCAAAAATGAATCAAAACATTCCTTAAATTCATTGCTCATTCGATGTGCCATAATCCAACTTCGACTCATTATTACCTATAACAAATATCAACAAAAAATATATATTTTTAAGATAAGAAAAATATATGTTTATATGAAAAAAATCATAATTTGAATGTAAAACAATTTAAAATATAAAACATATCTATGGGTATTTAAGAAAATATGCTTGAATATTATTTTTAAAACAAAATATAGTTAGATATAATAGTTTTAAATTTTCTGGAATCAAAGAAAACCATGCCGCCTACATAGTTGACAGAAAATTGGAGAAAATGGAGTAAACCTGAGAATCACCCCCCACCCCCGGACAACCCCCAAAACCGTCCGGACAGGCCCCCACCCCCTTGGACAGCCCCCACTCCCACCCACCCCCTTGGACCACCCCTGGACACCCCCTAACCCTCCGGACAGCCCCCCACCCCTCTAGACAGCAACCCACCCCTCCTGGACACCACCCCCACCCCTACCCCTTCAACACCCCCCTGGACACCCCCAACCCTCTAGACAGCCCCCACACCACCAGACAACCCCCAAAACCCTCTGGATAGGCCCCCACCCCCATGGACAGCCACTCACACCCACCCGCCCCCTAGGACACCCCCCGGACACCACCCGTTTCCACATATTTGATATAACATATTTTTTTTAAAAACGTGACATTATTAAAAACGTTTCATGAATTATGATGAAGATTCCAATCGCATTTCTTATGAAATTTTTCTTACTACAAAGGGTCTTAGTATTGGATAGAATAATAAATAAAGTGGCATAAAACAGCAATATAATCCTAAAAAATACATATAATCCATCTTAAATATTTGAATAAATATGTTTTTAATCAACCATCAAATCCAAAAGGTGTATGAGAGAACAATTAGAGAAAAACTGGCAATGAGAGATCATAGTCACTAAGGGGGGATGGTGTTAAAGGAAACACAAAATCAAATGAACTGAGACCACTTTATGAATTAATCCTTGAAAAAGAAAAACCTACATCAAATAAAATCGTGAAACATCAAAAAAACAAAAAAATACCCATTTGAAATAGAATCTAGTATCTTGATTCAGAAACTCTAAAAAATAAATAAATCACAATCTCATTGATTGAATCCTGAATTTCTAAAATAGAACAATACACTGGTTTCACTTTGGTTGGTGGTGCAATTATTTTTTGTATTCGATCATCAATTAGTTATGTGACATAAAATCAAAAAATCCTGTGAAATATATATAAGTAACATTCATTATTCATGTTCAAATTATTTTTTTAAAATTACCCATGTCTATATTATCATTAATAAAAAACATTATCATTATTCTCAACAAAAATCATGAGAATTGTGATATTCCCATTTTTATAAACATATATTAATGATGTTATGATAGAGTTTATCATAACTAATAATATAATAAATGGTATATTTATCTATAGTAGAGTCCTATAAGACAAAATGGATGCACGATATTTCTATGACATTTAGATTTTTTAAATGGATATAATGATGTTTATTACTTCCCAGAAGGGTGAAATTATAAGGGAGTTTAGTGTCTTCTAAAAATAAAAAGTGGGTAAAAGTTAATTTGTTTCCATTAAAGAAAACAAATGGTTTATCATAGATTTATCAGACTCTGTGAGGGTGAATGATAAATATTTATTTTATTATGTTCCATTATAACTCATGTGTAAATATTTATTTTAGTTCAATTAATGAATGATAAATGGTTTACATTAACGGTTTTTGTTTTCTAAAAAAATGACATCTTTAATATGGATGATTGATTCCTGCTCTATGATAAGACACTCCACAAGGATGATTCACTATATATGATGATAATTTCTTTTAATTCTCAAGTCACATAAACATTATTGGTTATACAAATAAAAAATTGTTAGATGAAACTGAGCGTTAAATGAAATATATGATAAAAGGAATGGATGAATCAACCATACCTAAAATTTCTTTTTGATAATGAAATTCAAACCGGTCAAATCCAGAAATATTCCAAATCTTTCCTTAATCACGCCATAGTCCTTCAATAAATAACCCCAAATATGTTTCCAACATAGGAGGATTTTGAGTCATTAAATGCAAGGTAATATATCAAAAAAAATTATAAAGAAATACAAAAACAAGACACTCAAGATAAAAATGAATGTTCGATGCCAACGATATTCAAAAAGATGTAATAGGGTTCGAAATGGAAGAATCTAACCTAGTTTAAACAAAAAAAATCACAAAACATAAATATAGACTATCCAGGAAAAAAACGAACGAAATAAATTCGTGGTATGCTTACTTGAGTGTGATATCAATAAAAGAGGATGATCTCGTAAGGGGCGAAGCTTCGAGAGGGTTTTCTCCCGTCGCCGCCTCCAGGTTTCGCCCTGGCCTGGCCCCCCATTCGCCCCCCTTTGCTTGCTGTACGTGGCGGAGGCTCTCTTGGCTCGGTCGTCACTCACTGTGTGCTTGATTCAGCCTTTCATGGCGGTGCATTCGTTCAGAGACAGAGTCCCAGTTTCCGCAGGTTGAGGGAGCCATTCGTTATCGTCGGCAAGCAACAGGTGGTCGGGTGCGGTCTTCTCGGGTTGCCTGGTTGGTGGCGATGGGTTCTGGTTCTGGTTGTAGGTTTTTGGTGGGGTTGGGCTGCTGTTTTGGGGATGATTTGGCTGATTTCGTTTCACCGTTGAAGCTAATGTGGAGGAAGGGATGTTTTCATGTTTTTCGTTTCATTTCATTATTCTGTGTGTTTTGTTGTTTTATCGTGAAGGTTCTGCGATTGATTCGGTTATGCGATATGGGGGTGAAGGTTTTAGGCCTTTTCTCTGTTATCTTGTTGATTCGGGTGTTGAGGTTGGCGATCTGGTGTCGGATGGTGTCTCCGACGGTGAGTTCTTTGACAGTGGTGAAGCTCGCCAGTGAAGATGATGACGGCGGCCGGTCGAGACGTAGACGGTTGCCGGTAAAGTTGACGGCGGTCGGTTCGGCAAGCCCTGCCGGCGACATGATGGGTGGCGCGGCTCGAGGCGTCTGAGCAGCGACTGACGCGTGATGATGGTTCGCGGATCGAGGCGGGACATGTGGCTCGTGTCTCGAGGCGTCTGCGTGTGATGTCTCCTGTGTTGTTTGAATTTCGTATTTGATTCTGAGGAACCGCCATGTGAGGTTCCCGGTTTTTCCTCAAACCGGGTTTGGGTACCGGATCCCTCTAACCGGCTTATGAAAATGAAAAAAAGAGATTTCCGGTATGCTTACTTGAGTGTTGCGAGTTGAGATGATAGATCTGAGGAGACTAAAGATGATAAATGATGAATCCAAAATGAGTTTAACGCAGGTTGATCGACGAGCCGATTAGGGTTTACTGCGCGAGAGAGACGAGCTGACGGACTGTCGATCGAAAAAACATAAATGACAGTCCACAGGGCATAAAATATTTAAATGTTTTATAACGTCAGTTATTATATAACCGACGTTATAAACTATTTTTAAATTTTTAACATCGGTTATTTGAAAACTGACATAAAAAACCCCCTGCACTTTGGTTTTTTTACGTCGGTTATTTTATAACCGACCTAAAAAACTCGTAGATATCTCGTTTTTTATGTCGGTTATAAAATAACCGACGTAAAAAACTCGTTGATATCATTTTTTTTATGTCGGTTATTTTATAAACGACGTAAAAAACCCGTAGATAACATGTTTTTTACGTCGGTTATTTTATAACCGATGTAAAAAAAAACCCCCGCGCTTTGGTTTTTTACCTCGGTTATAAAATAAACAACGTAAAAAGCTTGTAGATATCACGTTTTTTAAGTCGGTTATAACATAACCGACGTAAAAAATGCCTAGATATCTCATTTTTTACGTCGGTTATCAAATAACCGACGTAAAAACCCCCCTGTGCTTTGGTTTTTTACGTCGGTTATGAAATAACTGACGTTAAAACCGAACACGCGCGATTTGTAATGTCGGTTATTAAAATAACCGACGTTAAAAAGCTACTCAACACATTTGTTACGTCTATTATTAAATAACCGACGTAAAAAACCACGTTTCACAGATTCTCACATCCGTTATATATAACAAACGTATGAAATAGTGACGTAAATAACGTTTTCTGCACTAGTGAAAGTTCCATCCATAGAATATATGAAATATATAAATGGATTTTATTATATATTTATTTTATTCAATCCAAAATTAATGGAATGGCCTTCAAAAAAATGAGTATTTGATTCATTTTATTATCTATGATTAATTAACTGTGTTATCCACATCAAAACTCCTCTCATAGATCTTCTTATATTAGTTATATTGTGAATTAAACCTATAGGTCATGGGGAAAAAATAAAAACAAATATGGAAATACATAAAAAAATTATCTCACAAAAATAATTTCCTCGGGGAAGATATTTTATTTTTATAAAAAATATTTGAGATTTATTATCCATCTAAATATGAATTATTTCCCATAATTTAAATGAGTGTCCAAAAAAATATTTATATTTATCATTTTAGTTTTAGAAATTTTGATTTACTTTTCATCATAGATGTTGTTGGATCTATTTAAAAATGTATAAAATATTCATAGTATGTATCAAGTTATTCCTAATAGAGAATAACTATATTTTCTAGAAGAATATTTCCTGAAATATTAAATATGATAGATTTATATTCTTGTGATGAAATAATTGCCCAAAATTTTGTTTTTACTAATATCCCATCTTATTGGTTTGTATGAGGTTAATTAATATTTATGAAAACAATGACCCGATATTAAGGTTTCCTTAAACTAGAATCAACTATGAATTTTTTATATTCTTGAATGAATAATAAGTATACATATCACTAAATCATTTTTAGGATTTACCATAACTATAGTGATATGAAAAACTTCATTCTTATTTTCTTTATTTTTGAGTTTGTTGAAGTTTATTATATAAAAACCCTATCTTAGTATATAAAATTTAATTCGTTACTTATTTATTATAGTTTAAACACTAGACCATTGGTGGAGAAATTTAGTGGAAACACACTTTCTTACATAATATTTATTGGATTGTTCATTTCTATTCATGTTTCCTAACTATAGTTCCATTTTTTCACACATATAATATTTCTCAATTCCTTTCACATAGTTTTCTATGTGTTCATTTCTCTAAGTTTACCATGTTGGTTATTGAATCATATTTCAACTATGAAAATTTCCTTTCAAATCGCCTAAATGATCTCACATGTCTTCTTCTTATTTCCTAACTAACAAGATTATTAAGATTCACTGATATATATTTCATCTTTTAGATTTTCCATCAAACTTTTTTCTTTATATAAATTAATATCAGAATTTTCTTAATCCTTTTAAACATGGTTTTAATACATTAAAGATGTGTTTATTGGATTGATGGAAAACAATAGTTTATAACTTGATATATTTTTGAGGTTTTCTTTATAAACCCTCAATCATTTATTCCCTTTTTTCATAAATATATTAAATTCCTTATTGACTTCAATATAGAGTGTGCGATGAAAATTTTAAATAGAATATTTTTTTTTATTTCATCCATTAAATATGATTTTTAGTCTTGGTATTAATTTATAGTTTCAACTATAGGTTTGAATGTTGTAGGAAGTAATATATAATTTTAAAATAATTTATTCACATCTCAACAATTTTTAGATCATATAATTCACTAAAAGTGGGAAGTTATTATTCAATAAATTTACCAAACAAGTTCACATTTTTTATTTTTTTAGAATTTTGGTACTCCACATTGTTTTATACACTATTAACAACTTGATTCAATTAAGCTAGTACATTCATGAAGTTATCAACTCCCTCTCCCATCACTTTTCATATATCACAGGGAAATTATTTCCTTGTAAATTACATTGGTTTTTATCATGGAATCTACTATTTAAAAATATATGTTAAATTTAATATAAAATAGTGAGGATAATAATATAATTAGTAAGCATGGAAAATTTTAAATATGAACATATTAAGATTAATTCTTTATTCTCCAACATACCATATCTTATCACTACCAATGTTTCATGATAGGTTATTTTTTATATTTTTTAATTATTTTCATTATCATAATACCTAAATATGAAAAGATCATTATATTTTAAAAACTATAAAAAACTACATATTGAAAATAAAATTTTAAAAACAATTCTCATAAAAACCCTATAGTAAGTCAAACATTAAATATAAATTGAAAATATCTTTAGAATATTAACAACTTTATATGATATTTTTTAGAAAAAATGCATAATTATTTATTTTCATAATCATAATATTTTCTTAAACAAAATAGTACCCTATATTTTTATTTTAATCCCTTGGTACATATATAAAATATTGGGTAAGATAAAATCATATTGAGGATAATATGAAGAATAAACACAAAGAAGAAAACCTGGGTGATAACTTATATAAAATATTTCTTTTGAAAATGGATAATAACGATGAATCTTAATAAAACTGTGGAATGACTGTTATAGATACATGGTATCCATAAAAATGTTAGAATCAACAGAATGTGGAATAATTTTAAATTATGTCATCATAAACATAATTCTGGGCTGAATGACCTGTGATAATACAATAATGTTCTAGACACACTACCCAATCATGATATATATAATTTTATGAGTTGTATGTGTTACCTAATTTTTTTAGAGGATATGTAATATTGTGAATATCTATAATATAAAATTATTTCATATATTTATGATGAATATATTAAAAAAGACCTATATTAAGCATTATCCTAGGAAACCCATGATAAGAAAATCAGTTACATAGTGATTCTACAATGCATAAAAATTATAAATTATTTTGGTTATAAATAATAAAATAGTTTAATAATTATTTCATATTAACAATTTATCTTGTATAATATATAAAAAATATATTTCTCTAATTGAAAGAAAGTATATGATTTCATATCAAGAAGTTGTTTTTGATATACGCCCTTTTATAAGAATTTTATGAGATGGGTAAAAAATATTTTAATGTAAATAACAGTATATAAGTTCCCATGAAAAAAATAAGAAACAAAATATTATATTTATGAATAAATATATTTTCAAATCATATTATAAAATATAATTGATTTTTAATGATAGATGAAAAAAAAGAAGAAATGGAATGGTTTCCCTTACTTACATTTTATGTTATATATAAAACATAATTGGAAAGATAATATATATATAATTAATGAATGAAGGGAAAATAATGTAAAGTTTCTTTCAAATGGACATATCTAAAATATTGATAAATTAAATGAGAAATTGTGACAGAGTTAGAGATAGATGGGAAAAGATAGAGTGATTGAATAATCTAAAATGAAACCGAGAGTTGGTGTTTTTAAAAGAGATTCCTCACAATAATTCCTAATTATGTTAGGATATATATATATATGTAACATCTAATATAATAGAATTATAAAAAATAAATTATTATTCTAAAAGATTATTAAGTTTAATTTCATTTATTATCATACTTTTATATTTATTTCATAATTATATTTTTATATTAACAATTTATATGTTAATATATCCTAAATATAAGTCATATTTTTAATATAATACATTAATATAATGATAATGGAATTGTCCATTTTTTATTGAGTTCATAATATCTATAATAATCCTGGTATAGTGTTCATAGAGCCATGTGTGATTGGAAATGATTTTTGAAAAAAAATCATATTTATTAAATCACCAACAACTTATTGAGTGTATTATTGAATAACGTACCAATGGTGTATTAATTAAATGACCATGACCATGATGAGTTACGTACCAATGGTGTGTTATTGTGTCCTAGGGATAGAAGACAATCCTCTATTTTGTTTATTTTGTTTATGTGTGTGTTTTATCATCCTAGTCGATGTAAAATTTACGGGTATTGTATTAAATTGTGTTTATATGATAGTATATCATTTGTTATATAATATCTTTTATTTATTAAATCCTATTATAATTATTATATTGGGATTTTAACAATTTTACACTATTTTATGACTCTAAATTTAATGAATAGTCTCCCCATTTTGCGGATTTGGCCATTTTCACATGTTGTTTACCCCTATCATTGTGTCAGGCACATTTAATGCTAGTTGGAACATCGAATTAGATGAGATTTATAGGTAGAGGCATCACAAAGAGGTATTGAAAATTTTCTTTTCTTACTATTTAAAATGATGATAGATATGTGGTCCATGAACATGTCAAAAAATGTTGGGCGGGGGGGGGGGGGGTCTCGAAGTGGTGATCCTTGAACACTTTTCTAGTGGGATGTCCTAGTCACCACAAGTGTGAGATTATTGTGACTGGTTTTTGTTGTTATGGATGATGTGTTTGATGAATGTGATTTGTTTACTTGAGGTTGGTAATGATTTTTTTGGATCATCGATCATTAGTAAGTGTAATGTGTATATGCATCATTGTTGAAATTTAGGGAACACATGAAATACATCTAGTTGGGTACGATTGGATTTTCATATGGGGGTTCAATTGTTTGAGTGTCAACGATAATATATATGGTACTTAAAAATATAACTTTTTACTGAATTCCACTCAGCCGAACCCTATTATTTTATTTGATGATAGGACACATTAAACCTATTGTATAATGTTTCATGTTGGATATAATATAGTCCCTTTGTGTAAGGGATATATAGAGAACCTTGGTGGATTAGCACAAAAATTGTACATCCAATATGTCATCAGAAAATCGGATTGGGTTACCACAAGGATGAAGGTTCGATTACATATATTTTAAATAACAACATATATGGTATTATCATATATATATTTTTTGTGAAATTATATATAAACTGAAAATTTTGACATGTAGATACCCTAAGTGGGATTAATAAATGTATGTAAATTACTTAGGATTTTAGTATATGAAGAGTTGGAATTATTTCTATTATCAAGGATGTGTGATAGGGAAGGATAAGTTGAATGTGTTTCCCTGGTGGTTCTGGATGAAATATTTGGTGGTGCGTTCAGAATATTGTAAAATTATCACATTTCATGGACTGATTCTCATGGGGTGAGAGATCATACAGTTAGACTTAAAATGAGAGGGAAACTTCTTATAATGGGATGGGACTTACCAATGTGTATTCCATGGTCATTGGGATTTGTGTGTGATCTTAATTTACATGATATATAACTCCTAATAGTGTAATTCTAGTGTGAAAATTATTTATATGAGCACGTGAAACCATTGGGTTTCTTGAGATCAAGGTAAATTTTTGGAAATAACCTTTGAGGAGAGTTTTTACTGGATCAATCTACCTTAGATAGAGAATATTGAGTGTTGAAAAATATTTTTAGGGAAACTTATCAGTGTGTGAGGGTAGATGTGTTATGGTTAAATATTGTGAAAATTTTTGTTACATATTTCTAGGATGGGTGATGTGAGGGTCCCTAGAAAAATTTATAGGTTTTGGATGAAATAAATAGGTAATATAGTATTAGTGTGGTAGTTAGACACTCACAATAATGACATCTCTAGGTTTCAAATGAGATGGGATATGTCCCATGTTGGTAGGAGGTGACATCAGAAATAGAATGGGATTTCATGGTATGGTCGGCCTGAGTGTGTACCCTGACGAGAACTATTATGGAGGTGCATTGATAAGACATATTTGGTTTGGTACTTGAGAAGTTGTGTATGGTAATCCACATTGTGGGGAACACAATAGTGGTTTTTTGAGGAAATCATTCCTCATGGGTATAGATTGGGAAGTGGTTGGTTTTTTAATTAATTCTCATGTATGAGAGGGTTAGACACATTCAATTATTACATTCAGTGATGAATGAATTTTTGATTGTGTAGTTTGATTATTTACTCATATATGGTGGTGATAGTGATGATTCTATAGTGGGAAGCATCATTTTGGTCATAGTCATATGAACCTCATATTGGAAGGACCGTTGAGATTGTAATACCATTTTATAGATTATTCAAGTGTAACTGAGACACTTATGTGTAGAAATATCCTTATATTTCTAGATTCATGCATAATACTTGAGTTGATGTTTGGAAGTGCTTTTAGTATGAGTCAATGATTTGGAATAAGGTTTTAGGAGGAGTTGGTGTGATTCGAGAGATTTGGATTTATGGACCATTAGATCTCAAGGAAACAAAATTGTAGTTGGGGTATGTGGTTTGTAAAACAAATATGGAATTATAAATAGAGTCATTATCAGACTTCTGCATGTGAATTCAGATGATCAGGTGATGCATTTGGGATTTAATTCATCATGATAAAGTAAAGTGGCATAGTGATGTGTCGGTAGTTGAGGCTAAGATTTATTTTTTTCGACGTCATCAAGAGGTGGTTTAACTAGTTTTTTTAAGAATGATATTTGGTGATGTTGAAAATTTTTCAAGGGTTTCTTTGGACCAGTGTAAGATAATTTGATAGGTGAATACTATAATGGGGGGACAACTATTACATTGAATCATCCCTTGGGAGTAGGAGTCTTATAATGGAGATAACCATGATCATGGGGATTAATTAGTCAATTTCAATGTATTTTATGATGGGAGATGAGTATGGTGAGAGATATATTTGAATTTTCTTTTATAGTGAGTAGGTGGCCCAACTTATTGAGAATAGTGGGCTTTGGTGATAGAGTTTCACAATGGATGTGTGTTTAGAGTTCTAAAGAAATGTGTGATGAGATATCTGGGAATTGATGTCCATGTTTGGCATAGAGACATGGTTTGAGGACTACCTTGTATTCTCAAGGATGAGAATTTTTATGGTGTAGACTTTTTAATTCCATGTTGATTTTGAAGGCATTATTTTTTTAGAGGTTTGAATTTTTGAACTGGAGAATTGTTAATTTCATGATTTGGTATTTACATTAGGAATATGAACATTAAAACATCACAAAGGGATGTTTTTAGGTGTGTAATAAGGCCCAATTGGGTCTCTAGGTGCATGGGTGTGTGGAAAAGGAAGGGAAAGGTGGTCCTATAGTAGAATTGTCAGTGGTAGGAAGCCACCATGTCATGGGAACTCTACAATGTAAGGTATATTTCTATGTCATAGGGGGTCTCTATGTGGTCAATTCATTATGAAGTATCCCTAGGGGAAATTCAATAGATGGTATAGGCCCTCAAGAATATTTTTTATGCCTTAGTAGTTCTACTACAATCTAGAGGACAAACATATCATGGTCTTGGACTAGTCACGGGTGTCCACAATGTAGTAGGGGAATACACATTAGAGAGGGGGAAGGGGGATACAGGGTCGACTCTTCCTTCTATGTTATGGACTCATTGCATTCTAGTGGCCACACCATATTATAGTCTGGTGCGGGGTACCGATATCACAACCATGAAGTATTGTTCCATTGAGGGGGTTCCATAATGGGTGTGAGGGTTTTCCATGGAGGGTCATAATAGGGAGTCGTACTTCATGCTGCAAAAATGGATAATCCATTTTTTTAATGAAGATTGACTTAATATGTAATAGTCATTCCCCTATTCTTTTAGGGTGTAGGGGATCATGTGGGGATGCCATTCCTTTATACCAAACTCTCCTCTTTTACCCCTTTAATACCCCATGGCGTGGTGTAATTTTGAGTTAATTTTGATGATGGATCTAAGAACATTCTCTGTTTATTCCTTTGTTCTTCTTCCTCTCTATTGACCACAAATTATTAGCATTTATAGAATAGAGATTCGTTGAAATTTTCACTATATCATGGTGATGTTATCTCAATTTTATGCCTTTTTCTCCCATCATGGATAAAGGAAGACCTAGGTGGATTAACACATGAGGTTTCAAGTGGTTTTGGCATGACAATGATGTGCTATGAGTTTCCTTCCAAACATTCCTTTTTTATTTCGATTAAATATTTAATAAGAATGTTTATAATTAATTATTTATGATGTTTTTATGATTCTATAGATTAGTTTGAGGAACTATCATTGATGAGGAAGAGATGGGCTTGGATGAGGCTTGATGGTTATTGGATTAGATGTTAAATCCATTTTAAAGGTAGGTCACCCCTTTCATATAAGATCATATTTATTCTGTGTATGATTTCAAATTTCATGCATGTTTAATGGGTTTATTTATATTGATAGTGACTTATGGGGGCCTAGGAATGAGGGATTTGATGGAATTTGGCCTCTTATGCTTGAAATATATTCTCTTTATCCCATTACGTGGTTCAGATCTTATAGAAATTATGTATCTTATGGTAGAGGGAAGTAGTTGAGTTTATGTGAGGCCATTGATAGGTCTTATGTTATGATAAATGATGTTGATTTCAGAAAATTGTTTCCCTTATGGTAGATGGAAATGTACGAGAGACATAGTCCTAGTGATGATAGGTGGGATGGTTTTTCTTCTAACTCCTAATGACTGACACCCAATTGAGTGTATATTTAGATGTGGTTAGAATTATGAACATGATGCATCAACTAGTAATAAATTTAGGGTAACAGAGAGTGTTTACCATGTGTGATAGACTAAGATACCTCCTTTAAGAGATGTGATACTTGACCTAGGTGTGGGTCTTTGGTTGTTTTTAGGGCTAGGAAAAGAGTTTCAATGGGGACTAGAGTATAATATATTTGAATAGTCCATTATTAATGGGGCTTATTGTGTAGAGATTTTTTGATGAGGTCAAAATGTTCCTTATGGTCCGGGTGAATATGATTCTACACTCTATAGTTACACTGAGGGGTGAAAACCCATGGTTGGTTTTGATGATCCAGGTGAGGGGAAAGATCTTGACAAACTAAATCCCTAGGATCAGTTAGTGAGTTGTGTATTGATATTTGTGTTATCCATGTTGTACATGGGATAAGAGATGAACATGGTGGATGAAAAGATGATGATAGGCATGTCTCAAGACCACAATAAAAAGAATTTCTGAAACCTCAAATGCAGCATAGTGGATTACCATGGTTATGTCTCAAGGATATGTGCCTAAGAGATCTCACTATCCCAGCACATATGTTTTTTTGGTTTCATTTTTATTTTTAGAATTTTGTAAGGAAATAATTTGTTTGTCTTCTCTAATTAATTGTATTAAAATATTATGGAAAGATGAAACCATAGTAATTGGTATTGAAGAAATGTAGGTGATTCAAAGTGATTACCAATGGTCCCATTCCTTAATTTTTTTCTAAATATCCTAAATCAATATGTTGAATGAATATCCTTCATCCAATTACCATCCACCAATATCTCATACACTAAATTTATGAATTTTTAGGATCCTCAAACATAATAAAAACTCATTTATTCTCTTTAGGTTATGGGAAATCACAATATTAAACGATGTGAATCCTCTTATTTTTCCACCTAGAAGAAATAACATCCAAATTTTCATTAAAACCACACAAATCAAATTGTATGAAGTGTAGTTAAAAATGAGGGAGTATTTAAGTGTAACAAGTAGATGATTTCAGTAGTTTTAATGGAATATAGAGTGATAATTTCCAATAGTACACACCATCTTTATTATTTCACCAGAACCATGTAGAAATGTATTTGGAATTAAAATTAATACATTAAACATAACCACATTAACTCCCCTTAGACCATCCCCAAGGATTAATTTTTCTATAACCAAGGAGTTTCGAGATCAATGAAAAAAAGGATTGGAGAAAAAAATCATGGGGAGAAGAGAATGCATAATGAATAGTTGAACAATGAATACAATTAGAATTAATTGGTTAAAACATTATAGTAAACCCTAATATAATAAATACCAGGTTATAGGACTATGATAGATTCTAATTGTAGATTTTATTTCCTTTTTTATAATGGTATAGAAAAATATATGTATGAAATACCTTTTACATATTCTCCCACTATGGGTTTCAACACTGGGGGATTCATTCTCCCTCAGTCTCAGATGATCTCCATTTCAATATCATCAAGGGTGTGTATTCCTTAAGTGAGCATCACTCAAACATTCTCAGGGATTTGATACCTCCTATTGCACAAATTTAAAATTTCTTTCATAAGAATCAGATAAAATGTGCAATGATTAATCGATATGTAGTGGAAATTGAATTCTGATCACCTTGATCAAGTATTAATGAGTTTCAGTGATTCATGTGTGGATATATCATTCTTTGGTCTCATGACGACATGATTTTTAATAGTAGGATTCAAATTTGGGCCCTTCCCAATAGGCCTGAACATTGGATTTTGTATCTTCAAAGTGGAATGGAATGTGAGAAGATGGGTTTAGTCTTTATTTTAGTTTAAATATTATAGATGTATTGTACTGGAAAAACAATATTTGAAAATAATTCATGATACAATATCTCACATGGGTGGGTCCTGATAAGCTTGATTTGTGGATGGATGGGCAGGGTTGTCCCACATTGATTATGAATGTTGTAATACGATTCAAATTGGCAGTATAAAATTTTCCTAACGCTTGAAAAAAAAAATTGATAAGAATACATATTCTAGAATTTTTATAAACTATCCATGTGTATTTTCCCAAGTCTAGTTATTCTAGGGATCATGGATTCCTAGTGAGATCTGATTTGGGAACATTGATGTGTGACTCAATGTGTGATGGGTGAAAATAGAAACTATTGTATTATTTAATTCAAGAAGTGTAGTAGTTGAACATTAGTCTAGTCATGTTGCATGTGATTGAAATAATGGAAACTGAATTTATGATGTAATAGATCTTATAATAAAGAGGTTTAATAAATTGAATTTCATTGATAAACTTTTTTGAACACCTTGTATGTGTCATTCTGGATATTCACTACTAGAGCATTGGGATAAATTCAGGTCCCTTATATATTTGATCTCAGAACTAATAATAGAAAAAAATTAAAAACAAACAAACAAAATTACCAGGTCTCATGTTTATGGTCTACGATTCTTCATGTGGGTTGGCATATCAATATTTTTCTCTTTATCTAATCGGTGTTTTGAGGTCTCATGTCACCCTCAGTTAGCATGAAATTTGCACTGAATTTCATTTCATCAAAAAAAAACTCAAGTTCTAGAATCTCCTTGATTTGGAATTAGGTTTCGTACTACCTTATGTTTTGATGAAAAAGCATATGGGTCTGATACATGTATGTGTGGGAAGTCATCCAACAATAGGGTGTATCACACCATTTTTCCGTAGGTTCAAATGGTCATGGTCGATTAGTTGATGATTGATGGTTGATGGTGGGATTTTTTATCACTAAATGGAGTCTTTGTGTTGTATGTAATAAATACATTTTTGTAATAGATTTAATTAAGGGGTTTTTCGAACATGGATGAGGATATTGAGATTAAATGTGTGGTTGGTAGATTGACCATGGTGTGTGCACTAGGTAAAGGGTGGTGTGGCAAGGTTTCTTAGATTTCCACTTACAATAGCTTGTGGATGTGATTCATGTGGTCAATTAAATAGTCATGATAGGTTGAAATTTTTACACTCATTTGGTCAAAATATCCCCATGTTGTCCCTTATGGGTACCTTTGTGGTAGGTTTGGTGCCCACGTTAAGTCCAAATGCACATTCGACTATGAGGTCTTCATGTGACCCTGAACATTTCTCAACAAATTATAGTCATCCTGTACGTATTGAAAAATCAATTTATCATAGTATTTTATACATATAAATCACAAAAAGATAAAAAAATATTATATTAAAATAATATCTTCTTAATAATTACACCCAAAAAATGGTTGTATTGAAAAAATTAAATTTCCCCATTTTTAAAAAATCAAGACATAAACCATTAAGAAATTTAATTCCAAAAATTATTCTAATACATAAAATTTAATGTAAATTTTTTTATCAAATGAAATTAAATAATCTTAAATATCAATTCATGGATTCAATGTAATTCCAAAATTTTAATAAATCGTTGATTATAAACATTTAATCCATTTTTCAATTTACTTTTAATTTATAAGAGTGGTAAGAAAAATGGTTAATGTTTTGGAGATCTATCATGATAATAGGGTTAATGATATTGAAATGAAATCAATTTTTTTTAAATGTTAGCTCACATCACTCTCTCACACTTAAACTGTTACACTCTAGGGAATATAATGAATTCTATTTTTTAAAAGAGATTGTATTTATAAAACATAATTCCAAAATATTAAGAAGAAGGAAATTGAAAATTCATCTACTGTGGAAATTATCAGTATTCTTTTTTTATTTTTATTCAATGTAAAACATCAAATCAATTACATGTTCCGCATAGAGGAGTGGAAAAGATATAATATAGTGGAATTAATCTTTTAATAAGAGGTACTTTCATTTTTCTATATTGACCATGAATAATTCATCAAATAGTAGTATAAATGATGAAATCCTAGTATAGGAGTGTGATTTATTTGACATGATTTTCTTTTATTTCTCATTGAGACAAAATAGAAAAAAAGATCAAAATTTATAGCCACTGAAAAGTTAGAATTCTAAAAACACATTTGGGCTGATTATAGAAGAATTATATAAAATTTATCACAACTTTCCCAAAGTACATGCATCCCCCTTCAGAGCCTTATAATTGGGTTGTATGAGAATTGTAAAATTATATGATAAAGAGCTATATATACATAATTCTTCTTCCAAAAACATATTCAAGGTCACACAAATCCATTATGTTGTGAAACCTAGCCCAATGTTGTGATACACTGACTACGTTTTGGGACATAGCCAAAATACCAATAAATATGGAATCAACCCCTCATTTTTAGGGAGGGGACTAGTGGTATCTGTGTGTCAATACTCTATGTAATGAATTTCGAGGTCGCACAATTCACATAACTCCAAAATCATAGACTTTCCTAAAATTATCTCATGATTTCCATGAACACATGGGATTCATCTTGATAAATTTTCATGCAACATTTCCCTTTAGGAACTAAATTTTTTGAAAAGTTCAAATTGTTTTGAAAATCTATTTGCACACAACATTAATGTTTCATAAAATATTATTTTACAAATAACATGATCATAGGCCATGCCTCATACAAGCTCATTTCATGCAAAACCAAAAGTTGTGTGACAAAGCACAAAGTTATAAATGTTAACACCGAGTTTCACGACAAATTGTTAGGTTTTACCTAGATATTTTTGAGCCATGTCAACAAAATTTTGGGTTTTGAAATCTATACCCCCAACCTCCATACCATATAATACTAGTATTTGAGATAATCCTCTACACACCATGAAATTTATTGAATCGAAAAACACCTATTGGTCCCATTCCCATCTATCAATTTGAGACTCTCCCATTTACTTTTTTTAATACCATGAGTCAATATACACCCCAAAAAATTCCTAAATTCTGACCACTTGACTCATATTGTCGGTGGAACCAAAACATACAACTTCAACATAAATACTTCACCAACAATTTTTTGAAATATCCTACATATTAAACATCACCATATGATGTTAAATCAATGCATACCCTACATGACAAGAATATGATTGCACCTATGAATTAGATGAGATTCCTATTGCATTAACCATTATATGCCTCATGTAGCAATAATGAGATGAAAAATATGCAAACATAATAGTAATCCACTTTGGGATTAGGCCCAAATCGAATTCCATAACCCATCAGCGAGCTGAGATTCCCTCATGACTAACAGGAGGAAGAAGAATGTGAATCCCTATAGCGCAGGACCCATAGGTAACCATTATTCTCCCAAATAGATACCTTTGGAATCCAACATTATTATAATACCCTATCACATCCCCCAACCCATTAGGAGGCTGATGTTTTCTCATGGTTCAATATATGGAAGGAATAATATGAAACCCAAGAGAACCATCCCCACATGTATCATTACTACTCAAAGGTATCTCTCATAGGTCTTTTCCTCTGGATAAATCCCTAATCATATTACTCTTCCCATTGGTGGTTCATTATTACGTCACTACCGAATATCAGGAAAAATGATTGGAAAACTTAGTGTGTAAGACTCACACACCTCATCCTTACTCAGGATGTTAAACTATGGACTTTACATACAGAACAAACACGTAATGCCTTGTGAGATAAGCACATGATTCTTTTTGTGATAATAAATATATGCCTTATGTTATACACATCTGACAATAATCCATACCATGGCCATTCTAGACATGTAATCCCCAATAATATCATCACTTATCCTAGATGAACCTATGAATCCCAGTTGTATAAGCCCTAATCATACCATTTATATTCATAGTGTCACCTAAGAAGCTTCTAGGCGTAATCCGCAATAATAAATTTTTTTCACCCAGTTGAAGTAATGAATCACTCTTGTGTAATCTCCATTAATATCATTGATGATCCATTGCTACACCAGGACAACCAAGATTCATAATCCCCATTCATACTATCGCTTCTCCATAGAATCCCATGGACCACCCTTATGCATAAGACCATAGAAATTGTCGTCGTCACTCCATCAATGACATGATATTTCTTACAACATGATGTTAAACTATATTTATCTGTCCTGATAGATATCCTTAAATGGTTTACATGAAATTCATTGGTTCTGATCTTTATATCCTGAAATGGTATTTTCGACAACCACATGAGGTTTGATCCCAAAACACAGGGGATACCACCAAGAGGCTTAATCTCGATCCCCCAACACCACTATTATATCTTCATGACCCCCTGAAAGTGGAAATATCAATTTGTGATCATCTCCACCTCTGACATACGCAACATCACCAATAAATCCCCACAAGACATTATACCTATGACCATACTTTCTGCATGATATGTTAAATGTATGACTAACATGTCTCCAAAATATGTTAAAAATGTGACCAAACTATACCCACAATACATTAAAAATGTGATTAATAGTTCCAAAAAATTTGTTAAACCTGTGACAAACCCATCCCCACAATAATAAAAACTTATTACCACAGTTTCCTTATAAAACCATAAACTTGTGACCCCCAAAAATTATTTGGAACCTCTACCTTATATAATGAATATGGGATTCCAAATGCAAGAAACCTCATAAATCATATTCATCTAACTCTAATTACTCTATCACCAACATGGGATACCTTTGGTCGATTAATATTCTTCTACCCTCTGTTAAATCCATGAAAAAGTAGAAATGTACGTAATTTTTTTAATTAATAAATATGAAATTAAATATAGAGGGGGAGAGATAAATTATTCTCAGGTTCTTCCCTCCCAATAGGCGATGATGTGTTGATTTCCCACAACAGTATTGTACGATGGTTAACCCCGATAATCCATAGAATGTGGTTTCTATGATTAAAGAAACCAAATAATCTTTATTCTTTATATTCATTACTCCACTTCTTCTTATAAGTCCCATGTGATAGTGTACTTCAGGACCACCCATTATCATTGTGATGTATCTCATAATTTTGGGTGGAGTGACGATGTATGGGGTCTTCTCAGACTATGTAAAAGCTTTTGTGGCTTATTCCTGTAGTGGATTCACTAAAAATTCTACTTATACATAGTCAATCAAAGGATACTTAAAAATTAATTCAAAATTAATAATATTAAAACATGATGAGTTTAGTTCAATACCCTCCCCCTAATATATAACATTTTATGGTTCTATTTATATACATGGATCAGCATTGAATTCCTCCAAAGATAATTTAAATAGACTATGAATTTTTTTAGTTAACTCATCTTCTTATATCCCTAACTCTTTATGTTCTTCTTAGTGTTCATGACGAGGTTCTTTACAGGGCGGCTCTGCAAATTATGCTTTTAGTATTTCCATTTATTTCTAATTCTGCCACCCACCATGAGGTTTATTTTTCATATTCATCCAAATAACTCCCCAAAAAATATTTATCTAGATCCTATCCATATTTATATGTAACAACATATGTAACAAAATATGTAGGTTTATACTAATGGAAATAAAATGTAGAAATATTTCTTGATTGATATTTCATTAATGTAAGGAAAAATCATTAAATTATTACAGCTTATTTTTATTCATGTTTATAAATTGTACTACCTCTTGGAAATCAATTATTATTGAGGTGGAAAGTAGTGGAAATTCAATATTCTATTACTCTTTTGAAACCCTTTGGAAATCCACTAATTATGAATTGGATACTTAAGGGAGAAACCTGTAATCTAGATTTTCTAGAGAAATGATTTTTTAATGTATTGATGGATTTATATGCCAACTCCCTCTTTAATATCAGAATGTGGCCAAAATGGTTCTTCTGTGTCATCTTCCATAGCCTCATATAATTCTATAAGGGAATTAAAACTTTTTTCTAGTTTTGGAATATGAAACTAGGGATAGTAAGTTATAAAATAGATTTTGGAAAACTATGCGAACATAGTGATTGGTTCACTCCATCATTAACATAGATATTAATATCTTATTAAATGTGTAATGGAATTGACCGAACATGTTCAAGAGTAAGTAATGGTGTTTCCAACTATTTTTCAATATCTTTAGGTTCTTTGTATAAATTTGATGTTATGGTAATCAGAAACTTCAATTCAGGTTCAACATCTTTAATCACTCCTTCTTCTTAAAATGTTA
Organism: Viscum album; assembly: GCA_963277665.1. Taxonomy (NCBI): domain Eukaryota; kingdom Viridiplantae; phylum Streptophyta; class Magnoliopsida; order Santalales; family Viscaceae; genus Viscum; species Viscum album. Next base: position 307,323,275 of record OY728153.1, on the reverse strand, counting down.
ATTTTTAAATTTCTTTTATGTCTTGATTAAATAGGTTCATCAGTTCATATATGGTAAGTTAATTTCCAATATGTTCTCCTTATTATAAAGCGTTCATATGTTGTACTGATGATTTATTATTTCATAATTGGTTGGTTGCAACACTAAGCTCAATAATACATTTAGACATGAAATATAATGATTTTTATATTTGTTAAATTTAGTTTGAAATCATTAAACATTAATTATAATTTTGAATGGGATAGTAAAAATTAATCATCAATTCCATTTAATTATGCCAAATTGATGATTGTGATTTCATGGGGCCTCGTAAAATAGAATTTGAGAAACCTGGAATGATTCCTAGTGTGTGACTGCTTTCATGTATTAATGAGTCGAGCCTTAATGATCTTACTATCCTATAACTTGTGTCTTTTTATGTTTTTTTAATTTTTTGAAATCATAGTGATTAAAGATATGATTTTATTGTTTTTTATTAATATTATAAAAATATAATATAAAGAAAGAAACACAAAAACGTAGATAGGAAAATTATATGTAGTCATGTGTGACTCCTAATGGGATCAATCATTATTTAATGTTTTTTATAAATCTCCATACTCGATAAGAAAAATCAATATCATTCATCCTCTTACCATCCAAAAGTTTATCACGCAACTAATTATTAAACAACACAATGATCCTAAAATTGATCAAAAAATCCATTATTCTACTTGAATAATGGAAAAATACAATCTGGATACCAACTAAATGATGTAATTCACCCATAAGGAATAAATCACATAAATTTCTTCCTTTAAAACCAAACAACTCCACTTGTAAGAAGTGTGATTCAAAATATAGAGAGACATTAAAGTATAACTAGTATTAGAGTGTAGCATTTTTCATGTAATATGAAGTGAAAATCACAACCTTTACACAACATATTTATTGTCTTATCTGAATAATGTAGAAATATATTGGGAATTAAAATGAATAAATAAAATAAAACCATATTAACTCTCTATGACCACCCTCAATGGGTTATTTCTCTATATTGATGTAGTATCAAGATGATGTGTAAATCATATAGGTATGAAACAAAAAATGATTTGTAGTAAAAGATAACCTAACAAAAAAAGATGTACAATGAACATAATTAGAATTAATTTTATCTATATAATTATAGTAAACCCTAATTTAATATAGGAAAGCACAAAGTCTAATGTTTGAATCTAATTGGATGGGGGTGAATCCTTTTAAGTGGATATGGGTAAAGTATATATATGAATTATTTATTCTTCCTCCCCCTTCATGGGGTTTAGAATTGGAGATCCATTCCGCCTCAATCATTGATGATATCCATGTTCACAACATTGATTGTATGGATTCATTAGTTGGGAATCACTTGAACATTCCCCCAAATTAGATTCCATCCCCTGATTTAAAATTTTATTCCTTATATAAGAATCATTTTGAATATGATAAGTTGTTTTAGGGTATAATGGAATTCCTAAGATGGTTACCCAGAGCACATATGAAGGAGTTTGAGTAATGAACAAGTTGGTTGAATCATGTTCAAGTAGCATGATGAAATTGGTTTTAATAGTGGGACACAAAATTGGGCATGTTATAATGGATATGAACTTTGGATATAGTATCTTAAAAGTGGGATGGAATGTGAGAAGTTAGTATTTTTCTAGATTTAGGTGTGAATATAATCAATGCCTAGTATTAGAAGAGATATCTTTAGTAGGAATTGATTATTCCATAGGTCGCATGGGAGGAAAATATGAGATCAATCTATGGTTGGTTGGGTGTAGTTTACCTAAACTATCTTGGGAATACAATAGTAATATTCATGGTGCCACTAGACTGAGTTATTAATGCTCGAAAAAAGTATGTAGACATATCTAATGGTTCTGTAATTTTGATGAGCTCTAGGTCAGTGTTGTACTGAGCCTTGTTCGGCTTGATATAATGGTAATCTAGTGTGAGTTGATTTGAGAGAATGTATGTGTGATGTGCGTGAATAGGTGTTTTACCGGTCTTCAAGATGAAATTCAATTGGGATAGCTCAAGACTAGTTGTGTTTTAGTTGAATGGGTGAATGGAAACTGACTACATACTCCACCAGATCACGCCAAAAAAGGGTTTTAATTTTAAGACTTTATTTCAGAAGTACATCAAACACCTTATCTATTTCTATATAAATCTTCATTTATGTATAATTGGGATACATTGAGGACCCTTCTATTTTATATTTTAGACCCATATTAAGAATAAACCAAAACAACAAATGAACAAAAAAAATTAGTTTCAGGATTGATTTCAATCATTCATTAGGTGTGGTGAAAATATCATTGTTTTTAAAATTATCTGATTTGTGTGGAAAGATATTATGTCACCCTCATCAGGCGTAGAATTTTCACCAAGAATTATTTCCTTGTAAACTCACTAGATTTAGCAGTACCTTAGTGGAACGCAGGATTCATACTTCCATTATCCAAAGAAGATATTTGTGGGGTGTGACTCTCATGTCTATTATTACTAATCAATTCATGGGGTGTGGAATTTCGACTTATTGTATGATAGGATGGTAAAGAATGATCATTGAAAGGTGCACTGTCGATGGTGTGATTTTTGGTTACTTATAAGAGTCTTCATGAGGTAGGTTATGAGTGCATTTTTGTATTTTGTTGAATTGGGGAGACACAATAAACATTGTAAGTGGATCATGAGGTTGGAGGTGTGGTCATTTTATTGACCATGGGGTCTTCAATGAGTGATGGGAGATGAGACATGGAAGATTTAATTTACTTTTGTGGAATCTTGTATACTTAAGTTGTGTGGTCTCTTCAGTGTCCAAAGTAGGTTGAAATTTCCAAATGAATCCAATTCAAGTCTCCTCAAGTTTCCTTTTTTGGATTTACCATTACAGTAGGTTGGTTTTATATGGTATGTTCAAATTCATGGTCATCCTTGATGTCTTCAAGAAACCATTTACATTGAGAAAAATAGCATTGGCATGTACTCAATGATAATTAAATATAAGGAAGGTTTTTTTCAAGATTAATAACTGGAAAATTCAAACAATTATTTGATAAAATATTACCCTATTAATAGTTTCACAAAAAAACATTGAATCTAATAAAATTACATATATTCAAAAAATGACTTAAATCATTTAAACAATTAATTATTGAAATTTGTTAAATAATTAAAATTCAAAATAAATAGTCCTTAAACAATGAATTTCTATATTCCCAAATATCGATTCATAGATTTCAATATAATTCCAATATTTTAAAAAATCCATAAAATTAAAAAATTTATCCATTTGTCAATTTAAATCACAATTCATAAAAGAGAAGAAAAAAATATTTAGATTTAATGGGTTTTATCAAGATAAGTGGGATATGTACATTGAGATGAAATCGAAATTTTTGAAAATTGTGGCTTACATTAGATTATCCTGAGGCATGGCCCCACCATGAGTGATGTGGAGCTAGCTACACTACCACAGATGAGATGGAGTCCAAGTGCATGAATTTGTACCTTGGATAGAAAGTCTTGGGTTATGATGATGGACCTTTCCTTGAGTTGTTTTGAGTAGAGGATATCCTGTGAGGATCTATGTAACATCCCGTATCCAGGTGCCACACCACGGGTGCACCGAACCCCATTGGTCACATGACCTCAAGTGAATTTCTCCAAATGCCATAGGCTGCTGACTAGAAGTTAGTGCCAATGTCTGGTAGTGGGGAAACTATGCCCTCATTTGTCAAAGTGTAGTGCAATGGAAAATATAAAAATAATAAAAAGTGGAAATAGTAAACAATACATTACTGAAAGGACAACGGTACTGATACAAAAGATAACCAACCGTTGTATATATATGATGATGAAATATTTACTATTTATAAGAAAGAAGTCAAAACAGGATACACTGCAATCAAATACAACACACTAAAAAGTTCCAAGTATAACAAAACAAACTATAATAGCACAACATGAGCTTAGCAACATCTCAAGCCTAAGCTCGGTCCCATTATCTCTTACTCCTCTTCAAAAATCAAGTACTTGTATAGGGTCCCTTTCCCTTATCAACACCTGCAGAAATATAATTTTTTTGGGCCCAATAGATGACCCAAACAAGGTGTGAGAAATAAATCACATTTGGAAACCCCCAAAGGCCTGTTCCCAAATGTAAGTGAAAATGTGCAACAGTAGTGTGCAATAATAAAATGTAGAAAACAAGCTAGTACTCAAAAGTAACTATCTATACCTGTTCCATTTCCATTTTAATAATTAATTATCAAATCCAAGACTGTGCTTTAGCTTGGAAAGTACAACATATGAAATCACCACAATGAATATTCAAGTAAAAATTGTCCTCAGACATGAAAATACTTACCCATAGGTAACTAGAAGTGAAACCTGTCAGTGACTACCCACATGCTTAATGAATAGTGCCCACAAGCATATGAGATATTACTTGCAGGCATATAATGTACTTCCCACAGGCATAAGAAACGTTTCCCTCAGGCTAAAAATAAAACTACCCTTAGGCATCCCATAGGAAATCAATTAACCGGGACGAGCCCAACATAAAAACAGAAATTATTTATGTTTTCTCTCAAGAAAACTCAAAACATGCTTATAATCACGACATACACATGTGTATCTAGGCCAAATAGATAAACAAGGGAAACATACCCATGGGGTGGCCCTAGATCAAGGCAATGATCACAAACAATAGTTTATACATGTTCATTAGATTATCTATGAAATTCAAGATATATTAACAGTTAATTCCTTATCCATACGACACCCCAACATGGGCACGTAGCACATCAGTACACAAAACCAACTCAACAGTTAGAAATAAACACCAGACCACCTACCTATATCTCGTCAGATCGATATACATGAACGACGCCTCCCGAATCAACCTAGAACGATGTAGATTTTGGAATAATGATAACCCATTCAAACCTAAATAACATCCCCTCGATAAATAATTGGAATGAAACACACAAGGATAGGGAAGGGCTTACATGTGCAGTCCAAATGTGATCATCAGCGAAGGAATCAGAGTCTCGATGTCGATCAAGAACTCTTCAAAGGTTTTTTCATCTCTCCCATGGCCTCCTGACGTTCTAAGATTTCTATGTTGAAAGAGGAGGATACATCGCGTTTATAACAAAACACATAGCTACACGGCAAGTGCTCTCAAGTACACGGTGTGTACTTTCCATTTTTTAACTGTTCCTTTGGTGGCCACTTTCCACCACCTCACTATTCATCTATCGACGTGATTACATGATGTGTATTTTCGCAATACTAGCGGCTACTTCCACCACCTTACTGTTCACCTACCGACTGATTACACGCTGTGTAGTCATTTTTTACACCCTTCATCACTGACAAGCCCATATGCCATGTGTACATATCCCACATGGCCAAAGTAAATGGCGTGTTGAAAAGTACATGGTGTGTACCCACAAAATTTGGGATTTTACCCCATTTTCCTTATTTTCTCAAAAACACTTAAGGAAAAAAGGATAAAAAGAATCATGTACCTCAAAATTAAGAAATGGGTTCTTACAAACTTCTACCCTTAACGAAATTCATCCCTAAATAGCCATTCTAAGGGTGATGAAGATAAAGCTAAGACCAACTCCGGCCACTGAGCATGTGCATATGTCTCTCGCTACCAGGTTTGTCCTGCACTCGTCCATGCTTTCATAGAACCCATACGAGAGGAACTGACTGGACTCGGAGAACCATCGAGCTCCTATCATCTATACGAATCAGATTCTCCTCAAAGGACGAATTGATATGAAGGTCAACCTCCTTGAGATGAAAATTGTGATACGATTCTGAGTGATAACAGCGCAGCTAAGATACATGGAAGATGTCATGAATGGCCTGGTACCTTTGTGGTAACATTAATCAATAGGAAATTGTCCTGAGTCTCTCCGGAATCTCAAAAGGATCTACCTACATCGGTGAATGTTTACCCTGTCTCTGGATCCTCTTGTGTCCCAACCTCGGTGAAACACGAATGAAAACCTGATCTCTGACCATGAAATTTAAGGGTTGTTTGTGGCGATCAATACAAGATTTGAGATGAAACTGTGCAGTATCCATCTTCTCTTGAATCAACTGGACCTACTCTGAAGTCTCCTGCATGAGATGTGGTCCCAATAAATCTGTCCCACCTACCTCCAACCAGCACAATGGTGATTGGCATGGCCTACCATATAAATGCTCGTAAGGTTCCATCTCAATAGTTGAATGAAAAATATTATTGTAGGAAAACACAATTAGGGGTATGTGTTTCTCCCAAGAGCCCCCAAAGTCTAGAATGCATGCACACAACATGTACTCTAGCACCTATAATATACGATCAGACTCGCCATCGGTCTGAGGGTGGTACGCTGTGCTCAGAAGAACCTATGTACCCAATGCCATCTGAAAACTCTACCAGAAACGAAACATAAAACGGGAGTCCCTATCTGAAAATATATAACCAAGGACCCCATGAATATGTAAGAACTCTGGGATATACAACATCACAAGCTCATCAACACTGAAGGTCTCCTTGTTTGGAAAAAAGTGAGCGAGACATTCATAAGTCTGTCCACAATAACCCATACGTGATCATTTCCTCGAGGTGACCTCTGCAACCCAGTCATGAAATCAGTCATGACAACATCACATTTCCAATCCAGAATTGGTAACTGTTGTAACAGTCCATCTAGCCTCTGATGCTCTACCTTCACTTGCTGATAGTTCGAACATCTCATAACAAAACCAGCTACCTCACGTTTCATACCCGGCAACCAATATTAACGTCTCAAGTCATGGTACATTTTTGTAACCCTAGGAAGCACTGCCCAAGATAAAGTATGAAATTACCACATCAAAACCTCGTGTATAACCTCTATAACCCACACTCGTCCATGGATACGTAGTACCTAATCGTCGCCTATCATCCAACCGGGAGGAGGGTTCTCACTTTCCACTGAATCCCATAGAACTAGACCTTCTGAATATGATTGTTGTCTCATCTTCACTTTATCCATGAGGGTAGATGTCACAGCTAAGTATTAAAGATAGGTTTTCCCCGAACTATCGTGCACCTCCAAAAGCATCTCAGAGAATAAATCAATGAGCTACCACTCACCACAGGCCTTATGCACTTCCTGTATCTGAGTCTTCCTACTCAGTGCATCAGCTACTGCATTTCCCTTACCAGGTTTATAGGAAATCTGGAAGTCGAAGGACTAAAGGTAGTCAACCCACCTTCACTATATCAAATTCATGTCACATTGGTTAAATATGTAATAACGAATTTTATGGTCTGTATCGACCACCAAATGTTCTCCCAAGAGATAATATCTCCAACAGCATAATTCATGAACAAATACAGCCAACTCGAGATCATGTGTCGGTTAATTCCTCTCATGTGGCCTCAATTTCTAAGAATCGTATGAAGCTACTCAATATCCCTACATCAATGCTACTCCGATCCCAATACTTGATGCATCACAACAAACTGTATAGCTCTCCCCTTGCACTGGGAGTATCAAGACTGTTGTTGAATCAAACCCTCCCTTCAGCTCCTGGAAAGATGTCTCGCAAGCATCTGACCAAACGAAATTCACACCCTTCATAGTCAAAACTATCAACGGAACTTCTAAGTAGGAGAAGTCTTGTATAAGGCACCTTTAGTAACCAGCCAGTCCCCAGAAAATACGTATTTCAAACACATTCTTAGGTTGTTCCCAGGACACTACCACTATCACTTTCTCTGGGTCTACTACAACTCCGACCTCTGAGATAATATGACCTAGAAAGTTTATCTGGTCCATCCAAAAGTGGAACTTTGAGATCTTAGGATATAGATGATGCTCTCTCTGTGTACACAGTACGATCTCAAGAGGGGTGGCATGGTCGTGTCGAGTGTGAGAGTACACAAAGATATCATCCATGAAGACTACTACAAATGAATCCATATACGGATGGAACACACAATTCATTAGAGCCATGAAAATTGCTGGAACTTTCGTGGATCTGAAAAGTGTAACCAAGTACTCGTAATGACCATATCTGTCTGAAGGGCTGTAAGTGGTATGACCGGTGGTCTAACACGCAACTAATGATATACGGATCTCAATTCAATCTTCGAGAACACTCATGGTTCTTGAAGATTATCAAAATGATCACCAATCATTGGCAATGGATATAGGTTCCCAACCGTCAACTAGTTCAGCTTCTGATAATCCACACAGAGTCTGAGGATACCGTCCACCTTCTTCGCAAACAGGGTATGAAAACCCCAATGAGAAGTACTGGGACGAATGAAACCTTTTTCTTGCAACTCCTTCATCTTCCTATTGAGCTCCTACAATTCTGGTGTATCCATCCTGTAAGGAGGAATGGAAACCAGTGCCTCTCCTGGCACAATATCAAAAGATAAATCCACCTCTCTCCAGAGGTAGACCTGAAAAGTCATCTAGGAAGACATCCCTGAAACGATAAACCACTAGAGGGAAATCCTTATGACATGTTTCCAGGTCATCCAGATACAAACTTGCAATCTGGGATGTTACTCCACCTCGCCCACGATGCTCGGGTCCATATCATCTCGCTTGGACATCCAATTTTCTCTTTTATAGAAACTCTCCACCCTCGGGTGCCGCGAAACTCGCCCTATGACGATTGCAATTTTCAAAGGCACGTAAGGGTACCAACCAGTCTATCTAGATAATGACATTATAGCCCGTCATATCTAAGACATATACGTCCCATAGGAAGTGACACCCACCAACCTCTAGGGGGCACTCCCTTCACGGACGCACACCAGCCGTTCTAGTTTCCAACGGAGTGTCTATAATCATGATATTAGAAGAAGAAGAAACATAGAGCCCAAGGCTCCCCACAACGAGAAAATATATAAAGCTATGTGTATCACCAGTATAGAAAAGTACTAAAGATAAAACAGAAGCTACATGAATAGTACCTCTGATAGTGGAACGTTTAGGATCCTGCTCATGTTGGTTTTGTTGCACTACATATGCATGCCCAGTGTCGTGGCCCTATGACAAAGCCTGGCTACCCAGAGCTGACCCTCCCTGCAGTCTCTAAGATTCTGTTTTCTACCTACCATGGCCATGACCACCACCTTTTCCTGAATGTCCCGAAATTTTACAATTCCCTGATTGGTAAGAAGCTGCTAACCCTCCTCCCACACGTGGAGTTTACACAGAACCCCTCTCACTATTCACTGGTAGAAAAACTATGCAAAAATGCTAGAGATGGCCCATATTTCCGCAAGCTTTGCACTACACTGGGTCACGTGGACACTGTGGTCTCTTGTTCTCCTCTCTACCACACTGGTATCACATGAACTGGCCACCTAAATAATTATTCTGGCTAGTACTGCCACTATAAGAGAAATACATCTGCCTCTTCCTCTTTCTAGTAGAAATATTACCAGAGACTGGTGCTGAACCACCCTAGTCCACACCAATAGCTTCCCACAGATTCTTCTCAGTAATAAGCATCTGGTTTACAATAACATGCATTGTATGCAACCTAAAAATGTTCACTAGCACTCAGATGTCATATCAAAGACTATTCTCAAAGCGTATAGCCATCAACCTCTCACCACCCACCAGAACTGGTGAAAAATGCTGAAGCTCAGTGAAGCGAGCAGAAAATTCCATCACTAACATGGTGCCCTGCAGCAGATTCATGAAATATCAAGCTCAATCAGCCCTTAGTGTTTCCTGGAATAAAAATTCATAGAAGACTGCCTGAAAATCTTCCCACTCCTTGTATTGGTGATGCTCAGTATGGGTTGTAACATCCCACCACCTCTTTGTAGAATCATGCAACATATAAGTAGCGAGCTTGACCCCTCTCCCAGGAGGCATCTCTAGAAGCTCGAAGATAGTCTGCAAAGAACCCAACCAAGACTCTACAGCCAATGGTCCGCCCTCCACAGAAAATGTAGGCGGATGCTGCTGCTGGAATATATGTGTCAGTTTTTTCATATATGTGGCAACCGGCGGTGCTCACTGAAAGGTCTGCATGAGCCGCGTGAAGCCTTCACGAAACTATGCATCTGTGCCTGCGTCCGATATAATGGATTCTGCTGCATCTAGAACTGCTAAGGGATCCATCGGTATCCCATGGCCTACCATGTCGAGATTATAATTGTTTATGCTCTCTTAGAGAACAACTGGCGGTCATCTCGGTGGCATGAATCTACAAGGTCAAACACACGCCTTTGTTTAAGATCATCAAGGAAAAAGAACTAGAAGCGTAATAAGGGAATAGGAGAAAGAAAACATTCAAGTTTTTCAAAACAAGACTACATGGTGTGTATAATTTCTACACGGCATGTTCCCTCATGTATTTAACATGGGCTTGTACTTCAGCCTGAACTGGTCATGTAACTCCCCAAACACACGGCGTAATGTCAACACACACAGAGTGTACTTAAATTTTCTTCCCCTACCTGATTCCTACTACACGACTTGGGCACACGACACTCCTTATAATGATACTACATGGCGTGTATGAGGTATACACGGTGGGTACTAGACGAGCTTCACCGACCCATGTTGTTCAAGACACGGCTGGTTACACGGATCACCCGACACAACGTCTTCCAGAAGGACACGACGTGTACATGAAAAGTTAACACCAACCCATGTTGTTAGTTACATAGACAGATTCCTAGATTTCACTACCTGGCATGTTCAAAAGTGACACAACAGGTTTAGGAAAAGATTTCTATATCTGTTTTGTTAGTCACACAGAAGACACAAGGTCAACACAACAGGACGTGTACAATCGGAACACTGCGTGTTTCCTCTAGAGTTTTCCCAATCCATGTTTCTACCTAGATGGCCTATGACACGGTTTGAAACTACATGGTGTGTACCTAAGGTACAAGATGTGTAGTTAAAAAAATTTCATTTCTTCCTGAGCAGAAGAGTACAGGGCGTGTGTTCATAGAACCACACGCCGTGTTGTTTGGGTTTATCGATAGTAAACCTCAAAAACTACTACAGAGACCCTTTTTCTTTAATTTCACGTGTCGTTATGAAAAATGTGAATCCTTGGGGTCCCATAATCCATTCAATTCATTGTTTAGCACCTGACCATTAACATTATAGTACAAAACGCTACAAAAGGGTGGGTCATGATCTGCTAAATTTCGGTCCAAGAGAGAACATACTTCTCAAGAACCAAAGTTTAGCATTCATAAACCCAACCGTAACATGTACCAATGCCCTATCAATAGTATTCATATCTATTAAGGTACCTATCTCAACATCATGAATTTTTTAGCAAATCATCTATCATAACAACATGAAAAATCTAATACACCTACATGGCTTTTAAACTATGCATGGCATGTGATTTTAACATGTGCCTATTGTTGCATTAGATGGCATATCCTCATCTCATCGGGTTACAACTAAATAGATCCCATGTATAAAATATAAATACCACACCACAAGTATGTCACCCAATGGTGAAAATCCGATCAACTGTAAAGTGAAAAATCTGTTAAATTACAACACGAGGAAAATTGGCTTTACCCTATACCCAGGTTAGGTACTCCCAAGCACAGGTCCTTTCCAAATACCAATTCCATCATATCCCTGACTATAGGATCCAAATAGTAAGTCAATGAAAATAAATCCTTTGACACCACTATGTAATGTACTAGATCTGGGTGCCACATCACGGGTTCCCCAAACTCGGTTGGTCACATGACCTCAAGCGCATTTCCCCAAATGCCAGAGGCTGCCGACTAGTAGTGAGGGCCAAGGTCTGATAGTGGGGAAACTATGGCCTCATTTGTCAAAGTATAGTGCAATAGAAAAATATAAACATACTCAAAAGTGGAAATAGTAAACAATACAAGGCTGAAAGGACAACGATACTTAAGAAATAGATGACCAACATTAATATATATATGATGATGCAATATGTCCTTTTTCTAAGAAACCAGTCAAAATAGGATACACTACAATCAAATACAAAACAAATCAAAGTATCAAGGACAACAAAACAAACTAAAACAATTCAACAAGAACTCAGCTGCATCACAATTCTAAGCTCGGTCCCATGCTGTCCTACTCCTCTACAACAATCAAGTAACTGAATAGGGTCCCTTTCCCTTATCAACACCTACAGAAATATAATCTGTTTGGGCCCAAGACATGACCCAAATAGGGTGTGAGAAATAATTCCCAGTAGGAAACCACCAAAGGCCCACGCCCAACTGTAAGTGAAAATGTGCAATAGAACTGTGCAATAATAAAATGTGGTAAACAAGGTTGTACTCAAAAGTAACTATCTTTACCAGTGACATTTCCAATTTAATAACTAATTATCAAATCCAAGCATGTGATTTAGCTTGGAAAGTACAACATATGAAATCACCACAGTGAATATTTAAGTAAACGTTGTCCTCAGACATGCAAATACTTACCCTCAAGTAACTAGAATCGAAACTCGTAGGTGACATCCCACATGAATAATGAATAGTTCCCACAAGCATACGAGATATTGACAGCATACATGGAAGGTACTACCGACAAGCATAAGAAACAGTTCCCTCAGGCTAAAAAAACACTGCTCTCAGGAATCCAATAGGAAATCAAGTAACTGGGATGAGTCCAACATATAAACAACAATTATATATGTTTCCTCTCAAAAAAACTCAAAACATGATTATAATAACGAAATACCCTTAGGTATCATAGCCAAATGGCTAAACAAGGGAAATACACCCACGGGGTGCCCAGGATCTAGGAAACGATCCCAAACAATAGTTTATACATGTTAATTAGATTATATATGAAATTATAGATATCTTAACAGTTGAACACCTCATCCATACGACACCCCAACATGGGCACGTAGCACCTCGGTACACAAAATCAACTCAATAGTTGGAAATAATCACCAGACCAGCTACCTCGATCTCGTCTAATTGATATACGGGAATGACACCTCTAGAATCAACCAAGAATGACGTAGATATGGGAATAATGATAACCCATTAAATCCTAGATAACATACCCTCAAGAAAGAATAGGAATGATACACACAAGGAGAGGGAAGGGCTTACCCATGCGGTCCAAACGTGATCGCCAGTGAAGGAATCAGAGTCCCGATGTTCGGTCGGGAACTCTTCCATGGTTCGGCTATCTCTTCTATGGTTTCTCAGCATTCTATGCTTCCTCTGTTGAAAGAGTAGGATAATGCCAGTTTATAATAAAAAAACAACTACATGACATGTACTCTCAAGTACATGACATGTAATTTCCATTTTTTAATGGTTCCTTTCGGCGGCCACTTTCCACCGCATCACTGTTCAACTGTCGACATGATTACATGGCTTGTATTTCAGAATACACAGCATGTACTGTTGCTCTGTTGGCCGCTACTGCCACCCCATTACTTTTCACTTGCACGACTGATTACACGGTGTGTAAATAACAAGTATACAACATGTAGTCAGATTTTACACCCATCATCGCTGACAGGACTATACGCCCTGTGTAATTATCCTACATGACCAATGTACAAGGCGTGTACCCACAAAATTATGGATTTACCCCATTTTCCTTATTTTTTCAAAAAAAACTTAAGGAAAAAAGGGAAAAAAGAAACCTGTACCTCATGAATAAGAATCAAGTTCATACAAGCTTGGTCATAAGGTGATGTGAGATGTGGATGATAGACCCTACCATGGGGTATAAAGTAGTGGTTAATGTTTTGGATGTATGACTATACCTTGTCTATTCATGTAGCGGGTCAAGGTATTAGATGACATCAACTATATGTCTTTAGTTGAATATTGGGTATGAGGTCTGATGGGACAAGGTGATGATGAAATTATTTCATGGAACCAAGGAAGGTATGATTAGATGTCATGGTGGCACGTTCATTACATAGTTACCTGATGCTCATGGAGTCTTGGTGGCATAGTTCACTCATAAAATCCTATGTTCTTATGTGAAATGTTTATTTATTATTTCTTCATGCATATATATATGTCATTATGTTTACTAGAGGATCTTGGTGAGACAAAAATGGGATGTATTTATCACACCCTGCATAGCACTTTGGTTCTTGTGAAGACCCTATATCATCTTTTATATTGACCATGGGATGTGTAGGTCTAGGTTAGAGGAGCTTTATGGATTTTAGAGACCATGTTGCTTCAAGGACTAGGGATGGAAGTGTGGATTTTATCTTGTTTCTTTTTTTTCTTTGCATGTGTAATCAACATAGTTAATTAAATTTAATTATGTATTTTATGATTGCGAGTCTTTATAAAAATATATCAATTTTTATAGCTCAGTGATTATTAATATATGTTTACAATGATTATTTTTTGTGGTTATTTTGGTTATTTTCACTGTTTTATAACTATGATTAGAGGTTATAGTCTCCCAATTGTATAAATTATTCCACTTCTTGTTGTCGATAGATTCTGGCGTGTGGGGCGGCACACCTGAGGGAACATGGAACTCATTCCTTAATGGGATTTCTATCCCAGGGTGTCATGTTATTTGGAATGAAATTATAGATATTGATTCATGGGAACTAATATTAATAGTAATGGTATGTAAACCATGATTTCCCTGTTAAAGGACCTCTACCATACTTTAGAATTTTAGTAACTCCTAGGGAAGCATAGCAGCTAATCTTGCGGATCGTCTGTCAAGGAGGCAATATGACCAAACATTGAGTTCACATTATTATAATATATATATATATATTAAGAAAATTTATTTTTTTAATTATATTGTATTATAATATCAAGAATATAAATGGAATTGATTACTAGAATATGATGAAATAGCATATAAAATAAATGGAAAATGGAATGAATTGGATACAAGAGGTCAGATTCATTATGAACAAATAAATATTGAAGAATATTTAATAAAAAATGGTTTATTTTAAGTCCAAAATTGATGATTGTACTCTGAAGATACAACTTCAATGAGTGGGAAAAGACTGACATCACTTTTCTAACTTCATATTATAAAATTGTTTCGATTTCATAGTGGAATCTATTCCAGTAATTATAATGGATACTTCACAGTATCTCAAAGAAATTCATCCACAACACTATATTTAATAATAGACTCAATTTATCAAAATCACAAATAAAGGTATGTAAAAATTAAAATCAAGAAAAAATGGTTAGTGATATGTATTCATAGGTTGGTGTTATAGATATCTTAGAATGATGAACAAAATAAACCAAAAAATTAGTATTGAAAAATTCTAACCATAAATTCTATCACGCTCTCTCACCCAAAAAATGTGGGTTAGCCCTCCATTTAAAGAGGTTTGATGTCAATAAATATTGAGAAGATAAAATGAATGAGGAAAAACAATGTGTCGTTAAAAAATACTAGAGAAACTATCTGAAAGTATAATAATATAATAAAAAACATGATTTAACACTGGATTGAGGAGACATTCAATATAACAAAGGAATAATAATTAAATCTAGAAGAAAAAATAGCGAAAAAAATAAACATTGAATAAATAATAAAAACCATAAATTTTGGCTTAAAAAATGAAATCCAGAAGGGATGATGATCACAACACATACAAAAACAAAAATGGAGCTAAAAGCATAGAGGTAGTCAAGGAAAAATTAATAATATTATAGTAGAATAAAAAATTAAACATATCTGTGGAAAATTTAATCTAGAAAAAATGGTGAATACAAAGTAGAATAATAAAATACTCATATTTTTTAATCTAATATAACCCTTTCCCCCAAAATAAATACATGATATCCTCTTAAAAATATAAAAAATGAGAAAATAATGCACCAAATTTATTGGGACATCACCAAAAGGATGCCAGGAATATCATATTCGATTGTTTGCATGATATTCATCTCCCATCTCTTTGCTTTAACCCATCATGTATCTATATTATGTTTCGGTATATCCTGGCACCGTAGAGGAATTGGTACGAAAACAAATGAGAGTTCACTAGTAGGATTTTTCTACTCGAAATAAATTGTACATATTCCCCAAAGGAATTTTATATTACTCCTGATGGATTTTTCTCAATACTCATAGGAATGTTTCTCTAACCTAAATCCATTTATCTCACACATGAAAATATCATTTCCTTTTACCATTGATCATCATAGATGATACATACAACATGATCTCTAAAACCAATATGACTTTTGATTCTTGTCTCTCTATTATGGATCTATTTTCATGGTATCATCGACAATTCACTCAGCATCATATCATGCTATTATCATTATCTTACCTATGTATCAGTTAATTCAAACATGGTATCCCCTTGTTGATTATCTTTAGGAGGACACATTTATTTCCCTCTTTTAGATTCTTTACCACATCCCCATATATATATGTTCTCAACACCACTCTCTCCAGGATAAAAAATAACTTTTTTTCATATCTAATCCCATTTATTCATCTATTTTTTCAAACTCATTTATCATTCTATATCACTCATATTCAAATTTTCAATACATTATTCCCCTTTTATTATTTTTATTGCAATGAAAATTTTTCTTCTAGTAATTAAAACCATAAATGATGAGATTGATTGTTAAATAACATCAGTTTCATATAGCATCCTATCACAAGCAGTAGAACTCAGACCTCTATCTCTAACAAAATTTTGTATAATAAACCCAAGTATAATTATTCATCATAACTTTTTCATGAAAGTATTTTTTTTAGATTCTAATATTTATGAATGCATGTATACTTTATTCTTTATGGATTCCCTTAAATGGGTTAATGGTAATAAATGTCATATAATATTTTTTATATGTTCGATATGGATTTCATTACCTAAAATTCCTAAAAAATATTTATATAAATAAAAATTAAGTTGCTTCCTTGGATCATACAATTTATAAGGTCTTAAGAGCTCTAAGTGGGAGAAAGAAAGTGATAAGCAGTTAGAGGTGGTTTTTTATAGTGAATGCAATCCTTATTCTCAATGAAATAAAATATTTACTCTACCTCTTTCCTTTATTAGTGATCAATGCATCACAAAAATTAATTTTAGAGCCATGGTTGGTGGTGAAACTATGATGATCATAAGAGAATGATATACTGTTGTAGTTTCTATAACCTTTAATACGATTTTTCTAGCTAGTTCTCTAGTGAGAAATTTCATCGCCATATCATCAATCAGTCTTGACTTCTGGTAGTAATTTGATCTTAATTTGATTAATCAGAGTAAAATTTATAGGATCCAATAGCCGATTCAACAATTTTTTTTACCATTCTAAATGCATCTCTAGACTCATTTTTTCAAATTATGCACCAGTTTTTTGATAATTGAAATTAACTGGAGGGATCATACTTTGGATAGATAAACATGTTAAATTACTTGAAAATCTACATTTTGATTTCTCAACTGGAATGTATCCTTAATTTCATGGATCTATTGATGCTATTGTGAATAAGGGAATCATACTCAATTCCACCAAGGAAGACGAGTAAAAAAAGATTATCAAGAATATGATATATCAAATCTACCAATGGAGTGGTCATAATTTCTACCAACACATTGTTCCTTTGATTAGTATACATGAAATCTTGATAAAATTGAAGAATACATAGTTGTAAAAGACTACTTAGATCATCCACATACTTTATACACTTCACAGTAGATGGGAAACACTAGTGGTCTCCCTCTGCAACTCATTTCCCATAGGCAAACATACCATATAAATGGTAATGGATGCATTTTTCAATGATGTGATTAAAGGAAGGATATGAGTTATAATTAGATGAAATCTCTCATCATGGAGAATTGATGAGGAAACAAAAGATATAGTATGTGTGTATTAAGAAGAGGTTGAAGTAAGAGTATATTATTATCAAAAAATTCAAGGAATATAACATATAAATTCTACCGTTATGTCAAGAGGGATACAAGATGAACTGTCAATAAAATTAAGAGAATGTCAAAGGTGGTAACCATGAAAGAAGAAATGAATACATGATTTTGAATTTCAGTTGATATTATTTAATTTAATCCAAATAAGAAGAGGTTGATTTCATTCATGAATCATGAAAATTTATATATTGGGTTTTCGATATTGCAACATCATACCACATCAAAAAGTATCATCGGTATTTCTTGGATTATGAAGCTGGTGAATATAGACTAGTTTATATGGGGAATACCACTTCATAGGAGTTCATTATCATAGGTGATATCCAAGTAAAAATAAGAATTGGATATATAATAACCCTAAATGGTTATCTCCATGTTCCAAGACTCCATATCAACTTGTTATCATGGATTTCCTTTGATAGACAAGGGTATGAAAACATGATCAACAATGAAGCATGAGAGGTAATAAAAGAAGTCATTATCTTCACCTAAAGGCACATATGTGGTAAATTATAGAAAAATAAATTGAATATATGTATAGATAGACTCAACACAATGGATGGAGAGGCATCGTGAAATCTATAGAATACAAGACTCATCTATATGAGTGAATGATTGTTATTAAATATAATGATGAAGTTCATTGGTGTTGACAATGATGTATAACTAGATCCTTTCAAATAAATATTATCTAAGAAGAAACATACTGAATTATTCAATATTTATTAATCAAAGATATCAAAGCTGGTTGATCTGGTTCACACTGTTATACGTGGTCCTATAGAGGTGGAATCACTTGGAGTTAAAAAAATTTCCTAACCTCTATCGATGATTCGTCTCAAATTGGGGTGGGTTTTGTTCTTACAAAAAAGAGTAAATTTTTTTTGGAATACATCAAGATGTTAAACAACATGATGAATCATGAAAATAGAAGGATTTAAAAGTGAATTTATTATGAAATAGAGGAGAGTACCCATCCAGGGAGTTGTATACCTATAGAGGAGTCAATGTAGCTGGTATCAGGATTAATGAAGAAGACAAAAAAATCAATACTTTATGATATTATATTCTATAATAGATTTTTAATTTCATAAACAGAATAAATGATTCCAAATTGCTAAATTAGGATCGTTGCATGAATGATTTAAGTACAAAACTAAAATAAAGAAATACCTCTATTGATTTGATGTCATGCTCGAAATATTCTAGTCACCGAAGATCATTTCTCAATGGAACCAAATATGATTAACTATAGATTATAAACATCTGATTGAAATGTTTATATGATCATACATAGTGAAACTATAGGTTCAATAATAGTGATATGATGATGTCTTCAATATCTTGATGATCACTCCTACATCAATCCATTGATATGTGAAGTTATCCTTCGATTAAAGTATAAGAATCAAAAAAATTTATCAATTGGATGTGAGAGTGGAGTGAGATTATCAAATCCATCATGAAAATTGAACTCCATGGTAGATCATCACCTCTTATATATATTGAGATTTTAAAATACCCAAAAAAGGGTCCATGTCCCCCAAATATTTATTACTCACTGTAAACAAAATCTTTTGAAATTATAACTATGTTATAAATATCATTTATATTTTTACTACATTCATGTAATTTAATAAAAATATCACATGATAAAACCAAGCCATTAACTCGAATTTTCATTCCTACAAATATTCTACAAGAAATGAATATTATAATAATAATTTTTTATATTATATTTTCTAGGTATTTAATTTAAAATTTGTAAATACATTTAACATGTAGATTCAAAAATAATTATTTTAAACTTGAATAATATGAATTTATTTATTTTTGGTGATTGTATATCCTTTTAAATATTCAAGATCCCATTGTAGGTCCCACTATATCTTAAACACATATTCAATAGAATATGTAATAGTTTTGAATATGGTATAGTTTATCACCTTCTAGGCCATTATCTCGATAGAATAAACACTATGAACAAACTAAAAGTTGATTCTATCAACCAATAAAAGCCTCCAAAGAGATAGGGAGTAGTCATAGAAATGAAAACATTACATTGAACACCGATATTGGAGTATAACCTCTTTGTTTCATGATATCTCATAAATAAGGAAGTACACTTGGTGTCATCATCCTTTCTTGAATTTTTATTCTTTGACATTATAAGATATGTATATCTTTTTATAGCATGTCCATGGATTTAATAAAGGTACTACCATCCTGATAAACTAGGACTGACACATCACATCCATCTAGAAGTGAAAAATTGATTTTTTATTATTTAATCAATAGAATACCACCAATGAAACACCCAAAAAAATAGTCCTACAAATGAATTCAAGATAATTTATTCCTTTCAAAAATGTATTAAATTAAATAGTACAAATCAATATTAATCTCAATTGAGTAGACCAACAAACTTGTTTGTAGATTGGAATTACTAATGATGCCTAAAACATGTCCTATTCCTATTAGTGTGTCAGCCCACATGATCTCATCTACCTGAGATCCTTTAGTAAGAACATCACGAGAAGAATTCACAATGTGTACAAGGCCCCCAAACCTGTTAGGAATACATCCTCTTTTTCAAGTTAGAAATATGTATCTAGTTCTTAATATATATGTTAATGATTATTTTCATAGTATCTTAACATTCTCATTATATACTAAGAACTTATATAACAATTTGACATGAAAATTAATCTTTATAAATCACCATATAAATAGTGGACACATAAATATCAACACTATTTTCGTAAGTATACATCATACGTTGCACATTGTATACATGATATGGTAGTTTAAAAGAAGTATTCTAGTTGGGTCTAGAGAATAGACCATTACAACAGTCCCACATTTTATAAATATGAATTTATAATGTTCCTTATAATTTCTCACATGAAAATATCATGTTTTTTCTTATTTATGGATTTATCCATGGGTCTACTACATATTTCTTCATGGATTTTATAATATCTACAACCTATCCTCATTGAATAATATTCCTCAAGAGACGATATCATCATGTATATTAATTTTTCCACTATTAAAACATGAAATCTTCGCTAGTAATAGGAATATGATTCTCATAATTTATATTAAAATAAAAAATTATATATTAGGTGTGATTTCATGAACTATAAGAAATCATTTCTTATAATAAAACTTTTTCCTTCTACATCAAAAGCCACAATGTGTTCAGTATTTGTAGGAAAAAATACCACTATATTCAATGATAATCTCTTAATCATTACCTTAACATGATTAAAATATTATATCATATTAATCCAAACCATGAAATGTTTTTATCCCCCCTAAAATAGTGTTTAATCCTCTCCACATACCAGGTATGTATCCTTTATACTTTCTCCAGTACAATTGGATTGTTGAGACCACATGCTATGTCGTTCTATGAGATATAACTAAAATTTTCCTACTATTTTGTATATGTTGTCAATATAATATATAGTACATACCATATCGTTTTTGATAGATCCATTTTTGGAACTATGGTAATTTTACACGCATCATAAACCTTCTCTAATTCCTAATGCATAACTTATTGAAGAAATTTACATCTTGTGAAATTTGTAACATATATTTCTCAAGTTATTACATATTTTAATTTTCAATAACTTGTTAGTATATGTACATTGACATTATCTATGAACCCCATTAGATCATATATAAGTAGATCTCATTTCCTAGAATAGAGTTTGTTACATTAAGCTAATATCTCGAGTGACAAATTCATTTTGGTCTTAACTAACTGAAAAAAAATTATATTCTCCCCATATGTTATCGAAAATATAATACATGGTATAAAATTTTTATTGGCTCCTTAAAATACTTTATGTTTCGATAATTAAAATTATTTATGTGTTCTATTTCCTTTAAAATTATTAATAATTAATATAATGTATTAATTAATTTATACTCAGTCGTGATCATATCATGATAATTATTTTCATAATATATTATTAGTTTTTAAATTTTTTAGTTAAAAACTTATACTATATGTTTAATGAATCGTTTAGTGGATCAATAATCCATTTGATACCTTAATATATGATTTTACATCTTCTGGGACTAAAATTTCGCAAAGTCAGGAAACAAAAAAATATGGAAAGGTGTAGAACTGGCCATCAGATGTGACCGTGTGAAATGCTCATGATAACCGAACAGGTGAACTGAACATGAGAACAAACCACAAGAACCGACTATGAGGATGACCATGAAAATAGAATATGGAAATGACCATGAGTACTTACTGTGATAACTGAACTTGAGTACCAATTGTGGAACATAACATGAGTACTAATAATGAAACCAATCGTGAGTACTGACCTATACTGAAATTATCTTTTATATTTTTACGATAAAATTGACTATATAACTCCAAATTAAGTTACTATTATTGAGATATAAAGATAAAAAAATAGATAAATTTAATTATTCTAAATAAAAAACTGGATTGATCTCTATAATTTCATAAATATGATTTTTGTAACTGCATATTTTTTATCTTAATTATATAGTTTTCCTGCCTTAACTTAATATATTATTTTGAGGATAATATTAGATACATCATATTGACTAAAGTTATTCTAGATTCTATTGGAATATAATGAAATAATATAAATATAATAAACATTTATTTATGAAAATTCTATAATTTTGATGGGTTTTAAGTCTTAAATTTCATAAGTCAACATGACTACAAATTTCCAAAAATCAGTCACAAGAAACCCCTATATGATGAATTACCAACCATAGTGAATCACCGATTTAAATACCTTATATGAATTACCTATATAAATAATATACATGAGCAATAATTTTGAATCCCTTTTGTGAATACATTACATGGATTTTTTAAACATCGTTTTTAAAATTTCTATAAGATATTATGAAACTAAAAAATATGATTTTTATGTATTTATTCATATTTCAATTTCTTTATGTTTTAAATAATTTTTTAATTTTTTAATTATTCAAGAATTACTTTTTAATTATATATAGTCCATGAAAATGGGTTTTAATTTCTTTGATTAAGTAATAAGTTATATTCATATGGGATTAATCATGCGTAAATATTCATGCTAAAATTTTAAAATAGGAGACATTCAAATTCAAATAAACTAGAATATATAGAGATTATCTTGATTAATTATTGGGAGTTTTCCAGAAAATTAATATTGATTATTAAATAAAATATTAATATAATTTCATGACTCAGTTCATGTGGATATAAATTATCTATATTTTTTGGAAAAAAAATGTGAAACATTCTTCTATGAAATAAGCATGAGAAATGTTCAAAAATAATTTATAATATAAATATTTAGTCACACAGGAATTATAGGATTATTTCAATGAATTTATTATCAAAATAAATATGTATATATTTACTATTGTATTAAATGATTTTTATTTTAATGATTATTTGCGTACAACATGTTTCTCATTTTTGCAGTATAATTAGAATCGGCTTCCACGTGAAGTTTTTATCATTTTAGTTTATGAATGATATTCATTGAATTTTTAGTGGAGAATATAGTCATTTCTATTTTCTTGGGTAAAAACAAAAAATTGTCCAGTGAAGAGATAATATATCTGACTCTTGTTTATCTATTACATGTTTTTTAGTTTGCTTTAGAGTCTTGGAACTTAATTGATCATCTTATAACTAATTTGAACTATTTTTTTCCAAATCTTCACTATTTCAACATCTTGAATGTATTGTGAACTACTTTATCAAAAATCAATTATCTCCATTTGAAACCATTCACAAAGTGTAAATTTTTTATTAATTTATTATGATGTAATTATCTGGGTTGTGTTCCCACACATGGTGCATCTGTCACGGGGTTATACTATAGTGAAAAAATGTACATATAGGTTTGGGTTTTCCCCTGAGATGAATACTTTTATTCTATCTGATTAAAATACTAAGATTTAGATAACTTATAAAATATTATAGGAAATGAATACTAACATAAGATTCTAGGTTTTTTCCATCCCTTAAAAAGACTGGGTTCCTCTTGATATATAACATTTAACTAGTTAGGATATAGCTTGTGAATCTCTAGGTTCGGTTTGCACATGAAAAATACTAGGTTAGGTTTTACAACATAAAATAATTTGTTTCTTGTATCCCTAATAAATGATAGAGGTTAGGATTGATCCTATAATAGCCAGGTTGGGGCATCTCATATAAAAGAATGTTTTTTATAAACTATTAAAAGGAAAGGGAGTTTCATTAATCCTCCATCTGTGAAAAAGTAAAATGTATATATTTTTCACCGTCCATAAAAATTTATATACAAATGTTGGTGTCATCTCACTAATTTTGTAAGATGTGTGGATAGTGGTGTATGTTAATTTCAATTTTAACCAATATAAATTTCATAAATTTATCATTCACTATCAAGTAGTTTAATTTATCTCTATTTTATTATACTAGTCTCGTTCAATTGTTTAATATTTGAACCAAAAAAATCCACTAATAAATTTTATGCATTGATTAATTTTCAAAGAAAGACAACTAACCACTACACTTTTCTATTATCATCACCTATCTAAGAGTTAAAATTTGGTTTCAGATCAGGTTTCTTTTAAGGATAAGTATAGTTAGTTGGTCATTTTTAACCTATCATTTGGTATTAGATTCATTAACTATTAAGAGTTGAGAAATATCTATTTTTACCGTGATATCTAACATTTGGCATCAGAGAAGGACCATTTTTTGAGGATATGTTAGTTTTTTCCTTTGTTTGATACCTCAATGTTATTTTCATAGCTTAAATCTATTGAGGATATATTGTACTTAATTTGATTGTATATATTAATTGTGATAAATTTTTATTCTAGACCTTCGTAATACTAACAAAAATATATTTTCAGTGATAGATGATTATGGAATTATAATGGTTTAAATAAGATATTTCCTTTAAATTTAAATGTTTGGATGTATACCCAGTGGAAGATTAATATAGAAGCTTATCTATATATAATTCATAAACTATTTGGGTATATTGTGATGAAGTATTTTGTTTTAACTAAATTACATATGATTTATTTGAATGAATAAGATGTTGTTTAAAATGATATTAATTATAAGTTCTTAAATATTATTTAGTGTTTTTTTTCTAAAAATATTTTTGACCAAATTTATTGCTGATGTACTACTTATGAGGTTTAGGAATAACTTGATGAAACAACCATAGAAGAATGTGATCATAAAAAATATATTTTCTTTAATTATAGAATGGATGGACAAATGAAAAATGAGAATCCAACCTTGAAAATGGGAAAAACATTTTCCTAATAGATATATCATTCATGGTAAACATAATTTTAATTTAAATTGTTCAAATGTCGTTTTTATGATTTTAATAAGTGTGTACATATTTCACCCAATTTTCTAATGCTCAGAAATCAAGGATAGGATAAAAAGAAAGAAAGTAAATTTTTGTCTTTTTGATGTGATTATGAAAGATCTTACAAAAAGTTTTAATTTCTAATATAAATAGGTAATGTTTAATTTATTTAAAAATATTATATAGGGGCATTTTTTCCACTAAAATATTTTTCATGTGACCTTGGTTCTTGTGCTATAAAAGATGGAAATATATTTGTGGAAAGTATAATTATAGATAGTGATTTTAGATTCAATTCTCATGGTTCTATCAATTATATAAATATTGATCCATGTATTTAATATCTATTTGAAATGTGAAATTCATATTAAGATCAAGTAAAATAACTTAATTCTATACATGTTCCATTTAAGGAAAATTATAGAAGGTTCCATGAAAAAATGATTTACCTCTTAAATTAAATAATATTGATTCAGAAATGCTAAATTATAAATCTAAAATTGATAGGATTAAATATTTCATCCTAATAATAATT
Organism: Viscum album; assembly: GCA_963277665.1. NCBI lineage: Eukaryota > Viridiplantae > Streptophyta > Magnoliopsida > Santalales > Viscaceae > Viscum > Viscum album. The sequence continues at coordinate 307,297,397 of OY728153.1, read as the reverse complement.
AAGATAAATAAAGAAGGATAAATTTATTTTTTTATGATATGTCTAAATTTCTAGATCAATAAAAGAATATTAAAAATGAAAATTAAAATCTTAGAATCATAGATTATTTCACCTATAAAAAGATTTTAATGATTTCTTATTTTTTTCAAATATAAAAAAAATGGATTAGAAATTAATTAGATAATGTTAGGAATGAAAATGTTTGTTTTAAAAGCAAAATTAATAATAATATTTCTTAAAATGTAAAATTTGGAAAGAATGCCCATTTCATGAAATGGGATGATTAAAGTTATAGACCTTCTTATGATTCATTTTTCCCTATTATGTGTAGAAATAATTTTATTAAAGATAGTAATGCTAGAATATCTACACTTAACATCATTGAATGAGGATATTTTTTTCCTTTAGGAATTTTATTGTCCTTCTATGTTCACACAATCTATTGGTAAAAAGGCCTTTTATATCTAAATCTGATTTCATGAAAAAAATATCTAACTAATCCATTACATGGATACCTCAAGGAATATATTTTAATTCTTGTGGTATTGATCCATTCATTGTTTATAGCATTATGTGTTTTTGAAAACATTATAATTACATAAATTTGGAAGAATACATAAACATTATACAAACAGACTCCCAAAGACCATAGTGGTAATATTTCCTTTGGAAACATGGAAATAATAAAATTAGTATATAAATGGTCTACATCATCTCCCAGTAGGTTATTTATTTACTAGCACCCTTATTAATCCTAAGAAACATTGTGCATATCATCATAACTTTGGGTAATAGAAACATAAAATGGTTGAGCTCAAATGCCCAGAAAGGGTAATCAAGGGAGACATGTAAGAATAAACAGGATCATAATTGTATGAATCTGGGATCATTAAAATAAAATATCATACCCTACATATCAAAGATTATAACAAATATCATGGAATAATAATTGTCATTTTATAAGACATGGATCAGAATGAAATAGAGAGAATAATCCATGAAAGAATAAAATATAAAAAAATCATGGATTTTTGACAGACAAATAAGAATATAATATGATTTACATAGTAGGAAAGTAATGACTTACCAAACCACCATAGTGGAGAAATTACTTTAATAAACTAGGTAACCCCCGTTATAAAATTATATTATTTAATTGATTATACCTCTTTCCCACCCTGTATTACTGAACTAAGTAACCCTCATTCCACCCCTATATTACATAACTGAGTGACCCTAGTTCCATCCCACTGTTACTGAAATTAGTATCCCTCATCCTAACCCTATAGTAATGAACCTAGTAACCCTCATTACAGCCCTGTATTATAGAAATTAGTATCCCATATTTAAGCCATGTATTATTGAAGTGAGTAAACCTCATTGCATCCATATTTTACCTCATGAGATATAATGCATTACCCCAAGCATTGGAGGGAGAAATAGGTCTCACCCATCTCATAATGAAATCATACACACATGTTCCTTAAAATAGATCATAACCCTATTAATTGAATTGGGTATCTTAAACATGTAAACATATCAAATCCTTTGGAAAGAGTTATAAGTTTTGTAATCACTTCATCAAAAGTATAAGGCGTAAAAGAGAAATAAATTTCATATAGATAAAACCCATGAAAGAGATACGGGATTCATGAATGACATGACATTAATTATTACTCATTAATTTAAAGGATATGTATGGATCCTTTGGATAATTACCTATAATGTATCAGTAACATCAATAGATTTCATCATAGATGGAAAATAATTTTTAAATATCCACTAAAAATGTTTCATGCAGAAAATATCATTTCTTATTTGAAAAAACTATTTTTAATAAATAAAACCAATTAAAAATTATTTTCATAGAAAGTAACATGAGAACATATAAATTCATTTGGAAAACAAATTCCTTGAAAAGAACATTCCTCTTACACAGTAAAAAGTTTTGAAAGATTCATTGTTCTAAAAGTGACAAGATATTTCCATTGATGAGATTGGTAAAAAAATGGGTAAAAGACATCATTATACCATTATGAATAATTGTATAATATTCATGTAACCCTATTTTATAAATCACAGATTTCCAACCGAAGATTGGGTAGAGTGGGGCTTTCCTAAAAATAATTTCTTAACTATCTTATGTAAAAAAGAGTATAAAATGGTACTAATATATGATTACATCATAAAATAATTGAGGATAAGGAAACTCGTGAATATTATTGAGTAATGGATCATAATAATTCATCAAAATAAGTATAAATATAAAAAATTTGAAAGCAATGAGATTTTATTGATAAACTCTTAAAACATGGTATCTTGGGATCACACTCTTCATTTAAGGAAAAAAATTACATGAAGCATATAATATCCTGAAGTCATTGAAAGTAATGATATTTAATTTACAATTAACGTATATTCATCTCAAAAAAGAGTTTATGTTCATAATGAAACATGAATCTCAACAGAGGAAGATTGAGAAAAAAATCATATTACATATTTGGTAGCTTTTCAAACATAAAACCCATGATATAGTTATAATAAAATGGTAATGTGAATAACCATAAATTTATATATATTATCAATAGTATATTATCATGGATAGTAGATATACTACACAAAAGGAAAGAGAAATGAACAAAACATTTATATGATGAAAATTAAAAGGGAGATGAAATCTGCTACCTTATGTCTTGACGTTCTCCATACTCGTACAATATTTATATATTATAAATATAAGTTTATTATAAATATTTTATATATGAATATTATTTTATATATCACCATGTATGGTTTGATTATAACCTTATATTACCTTCTTGTTAACGATCACATTTGAAGTCTTCACTTCGGATAAAATTTACATTGTTCTATGCAGGTGTCTTAATTTGTTACAACTTTGGTCCTTACACTTACATCAAGATAACCGAATGTATACCATGAAATAAATTTCATCTGTATAGAATATATTTGTAATATAATAATATATAAAATATTGGATTACTAAATGGAATACAATGTTCATGGATACAGTAAGTCGTTTGTATGTTTGACCGTTGTTTCTGTCTTTATTGTTGTATTGAATAAAATTATGTAAATGAAATATATATGTATATATATAATTATTACATTAACATTAATATATCATATATATAATATAATTCTTTTAATATCATCCTTATAAAATTCTATGTAGTGTGTGAACGAATCACATCGCTTTGAGGGGGCAATGGTCCACACTTCCTCAAATGAGATTATTGTACAAAAAACAAATGGAATGAAAAGAGATGTGTTTCATAAATGGAATAAAGAAATATAAAGAAATATTAAATATAATATATGTCATATATAAATAGTTTTTCCATAATAATTTCCTTTATTAGTTTTTTTAATATTGAAATGAACAGTCGTCATTTTGTGAGGGAGTAGTTCGTCGTAAACAGAAACAATATGTTCAACATCCATTAAATTGAGGTGTGTCTATGCTCAGGTCAAACCCTTTGCATAATAAAATAATAGAATATAGAGGATACTGGTGTTTTCACACATGAATATAATAATGATATTGGAGTGGGTGATGAGGGAAAATAAATGAAAAGACATTGACAGGAGAAGATACCTCTAAATCGGGTATGTCATTATTGTTTGTTCCAAAAAGAATTCTTTTGGAAGAATTCATACCAAAAAGTGTCCTCAAAGTAGAAGGGAGGATTTTCTTTAGGATTCATAGGTTTATTATTGATGAAAATAAATGGTTTGAGAGGTGTGAGGAATTGGTAGTGTTGGTGGCCACTTATAGGGATGGAAAAGGACTCACATGGATGTTTTAGAAAAAATATAGGTGTGCACATGTTATTACCTAAGGAAAGACATAGCAACAAAACCAAACTCAAGAATGAAAGGATTAAGGCCTAACTATGTTCATAAAACTAGTTTTGGACACGTGTCTTGGTCATTTTGGTACTTAATTTTAAGATTCAGTCCATAATTATGCTGAATTTGGCCTTAACTGCTATGATTAATTTTAATCAATTTCAGTAATAATTTTCGTCAAAAATTAACATGGTATTATTATATTCGAAATATTATACTAAATACAATTGTGTAAGTAAGATTTTTTAAATTAACTTCACAGATGTGAAAAAATTAAGATAATTGTTAATCTCACAGATGGGATGAAATAATAGGGGCTCAAAGTCAGAAAAAGGTCAAAAGTTTGTTAAGATTATGTATTCAGTTTCAAAGTGTAATTGATTATAATGAATTAAATTATATGTATAGATGTAATATTTATGTAATTTCGTCTAAAAACATATTTATAATATAATTTAACATTAATTATTTATTATACAAAAAGACAGTTTTAACTAAAAAAGAAGTATTTGTCACTATTCATCAAAAAAATTATGTTTCTTAGAAAAATCCCTAAAATTCACCCTTGCCTATTTTCAATGTTTTGAAGTCCAAAAATGAATTTTATTATATAAATTTAAATTTCAATATTCATATAAAATTAATTTTATTATGATGATCTTTCTATATTAGAAAACATTATTTTTAACATAAAAAGGACTTTACCAAATATATTATTTTTCAATATGTATTATTTATATAAAACTACAATAAAAAATATTTTAAAAGTATTCATAACTATTCATATAATTATTATAAATGTCTATGTTATAATTATATTATTTAATTAATTAAAACAATAAAAAATATATGTTTTGTAGAAACTCAATGTTGCATGTATCAAACGCCAACTCAGTGTTTCGTGTATCATACATGAACTCTGTGTCACATTTATCATATGGAAACTATCACGACCCGTCCTCGGGGCCCGTTCCGTGACTACCCCAAGCCCGCCTTCCATAGGCCAGGGGATGGCGACTAGCACCAAGGCATAAATCCCAACAAAAAGGGAAGGCATTGCCTTTGAAAAGTAAACAAGCACCACAGAGTAAGAAAGCGGAAAAGTAAACACTAAGTAAAAACTGTAACAAGTTGTGCTGAAAGTAAAAGGGGCCGGAAATACAAGCCCAACTGTAAAGTACAACTGAAAGGGAAAAACAACAACTGAAATGAAAATCCGCAGCGTCGAGCCGTTCTCTGGAAGTCCCACCTGAAGGGTGGGTACAGATATCCTCCACAGCTCCTCGGTCCAGCTGTCTGCTCCGAGTACGTCCCGCCCAGTGGTCCACCTCCAGGTACCGTCCTGCTCCGCAAGCCTCCACCACTATCAGCGCTGTCCGTCGTCTGTAACCAACACCACGAAGTGCGGGCATAGCCCGTGTAGGGGTGAGTATAAGCTACTCAGTAGGGACCCTGGGACCCCTGAAGGTCTCCCGAAATCCACAAAGGATAATCCACAAAGGAAATATACAATCACGAAGTAACATCTGACACGACTTAGGTATATGCCCATACATATACCTAAGTCATCAATTCTCGTTCGGCTCCAACGTCCGAGCCCAAGCACAACCTAGTCCACACAGGAAAGAAAAACGTATACCCACACAGGATAGCACAACACAATCCACAAAGGAGAGTAAACAGTAAACCCACACAGGATAACTCAACACAATCCACAAAGGAGAGTAGTAGAAGATTCAGCTCACACAGATATACTTCTTCGGATGACGATAAAGATGATCACTGATCCATCTAAGTCGTCGGACCCACGAAGGATCGATAGGTAACTAACCCCCGCAAGACCCACAGAGGATCGGGCCCACACAGGACCTGTAGGCGCTGGCTCACACAGAACCGTTGAGTGATGACCCACACAGGATCAGACCCACACAGGATCGGGCCCACATAGGACCTGTAGCACTAATCCACGTAGGATTGCTGAGTGTTGTAGTCGTTGCAGTCCACTGAGGATCTCTGCACAGTCGCCGCCGGAGTCCACTGAGGATCTCTGCAAAGTCGTTGCTGCAGTCCACTGAGGATCTCTGCATGGTCGTCGTCGCAGTCCACTGAGGATCTCTGCCCAGTCGTCGCTGCAGTCCACTAAGGATCTCTGCACAGTCGTCGCTGTCGAAGTACCAGTCGCATCCAGCTCTAGGGTTCCCGCACACAGCAAGCTCGTTCGGGAGGGTCCGCTCCACGAGCCGAGAGGCCGATACATCAACTGTCACAATGTCCGAAGTTGATGTATCCAAAAGTTCCGTATCGTCAACAAGAACTCAACGTCGCAGACGGCGCGTCAATCGGACGCCCGGTCTGAGAGTTATTGGCTTTTTCGTCCCAAGGGCCTGGTTGGTTTTTAAGGAAAAACCAACCCGACTTTACTCCACCTGCATCCAAACCTTGGGCGGAGTATGCCAAAAGATCAGTCTCACTTAGAGGAATTCAACAAAGCTGACGGCACATCAATCGGACGTCCGTAACTCAAGATATGAGCATTTCCGCTCCGAGGGCCCGGTTGGTTTCATGTACGAACCAACCCGGCCAAACTCAACGTATTCCGAAACCTTGAGTGCGATATACCAAAACGACCGTCTCGATCCAAGGATCGCGTTGCCGCTTACGGCGAGTCGTTTGGAGGCACGTAGCTCAAGTTACGGGCATTTGAACGAAACCCGTCCGAAGACGGGGGGTCTGGGCCCGGGCCGACCCGGCCCGACCCCCCCCCCCCTGGGTCGGCCGAACCGGGTCAACCTGGTCCGAACCGGTCCTACCCGGTCCGGCCCGGCTGGTCGGACCGGCCTATCTCGGCTAGCCTGACTCGGCTCGGCCGAGCGGCGCAGGGGGGGGGGGGAGCCGCCACCCCCGCGAGACACCCCCGCGACACCCGCGGGGTGTCTCCCTGGCAAGCCGAGCGACATGGGGGGGAGCCGTCGCCCCCGCGCGACATCCCCGCGGCACCCGCAGGGTGTCGCTCAGACAACCAGACGCGGCTTCAGCCACGTCCCGCGTGAGCCGGACCCGCGCGGCCGCGGGTCCGCAAGCGCCGCCGCCCCAGCTTAGCCGCAGCGGCCCTGTCCGGCGGCGCGCCGGTGGCGCCGCCGGCGCCTTCCACGGGCCGTCGGAGTCGCTTCGTTTGTCCGATTTTGTTCCCGTCTGCGCCGCTGCTCCTCCCGGGACTCGTTCTTCACTGTAGAATCATCAAACATCCATTTCGGCACATTCCGTCGTCGCCCGTCAAATCCGCACAAAACGAAGAACGGCGGAGGGTCGTCGGCCGTGTTCATTTGGCCCACACCCTTCGCGTTAGAGATAAACAACGGGAGGAATAAAGTTCAACACATGAATGCATATCCGAATTTTTTTTTAATTAAATAAAGTTGTTTCATAAATCGGGTTCCTCATTTGATCGGAAACAACACGGGAAATAAGAGGCATTTCCAAAAATAAAATCCCTACCTCGTAGTCGTCGTGCGTGAGCGTTCTTCATGGAATTGTTCGTCGCAGAAGAAGGGGATCATCGCGTCGTCGCGGAAGGGCGTCGCGTCATCGCGGAAACCGGCGTTGAGTTGGCGAACTCAACGGACCATGAAACAACAGATTTAATTTAATTAATTAAATCCATGTTTTGGTAAAAACCACAAATGAGATTAAAAAGAAAATCTGAGACTCTTACCTCAAGCAGCTGATCGAAGATCCGTTGCGGAGGAAGAGACGTCGCAGAAGAACGTTACAGGAAGGGAACGTCGGCGTCGCGGAACACGGCGCCGCGTCGTCGATTTCCAGGTTCGGCGTTCTTTGTCGGAGGCTAGCATTCTTCGCGTTCTTCGCGTTCTTCGCGGAGAAGGATAAAGGCACGAGGACTCTGTCAAACCTCTCAACCAGTAATCCTCCAAAAATACTAGTTGGTCTTATTTTTGAATTATGCCAACCAACGAAAAAAGGTAAGTAACGACCCATCAATTCATTGAGTTAATTCAACGAAAGAAACAGCTCATTTAATTTACGAAATAAACCGCCCAATTAAATGGTCTGTTAAGAATTTAAGAAAACGCATCAGTTGACTTTCATAATGACGGGTTTTCGCGGGTGTGTTACTTAGCGGAAAGAAACGGCGGGGGCTCATGCGGGCCCTACCTCACAAATATCCTACCGAGAGGGTAGGATATTTCTGGACAGTCCCCTATCCGTTTCAACTTAGTTTAAGTGGCTTCCAAGTGGCTTCAAGTGGCTTAAGTGAAATAAAATAAAGTTGTCGAAAAATTATTTTATTTCTTAACTTTAAGCCCGAAAATTAAAAAACCACACCCGAGCAAATGAAACTCCGGAAGAGACATTTCTAAGCAAATACCAGTGTTGTGATTTCATCGGTGCCCTCAGAATTCGATTCCAGGCACCGGTTCAAAAGTTAGAAAAACCTGGTCGTCTGTTCACTGAACGTACCCGAGCCAAACTTCAGAAAATGATTCTGGGCACACCGGGCCTCGGAATCAGGTGCCGTCAGAAACTGCGCTCTTGTAAAATTTCAAAGAAAATTAAGAAAAAAATTTCCTTGAAATTTACAGGTCTTTACATTACTCCCACCTTAGGGATTTACGTCCCCGTAAAGATACATCATAATCTAGGGAAACAAATGTGGGTACTGAGCACGCATCTGAGCCTCCCGCTCCCATGTGCTCTCCTGGAGGTTCTCATGCTGCCATCTGATGCACACAAGAGGAATCGATCTCACAAGTAGAACCCTCTCCTATCGATCCTCTATCTCCACTGGGACCTCTGTAAAGTCGCCCCATCATCCACGTCTAGCTCCCCATGGTCAATGATGTGCGTCGAGTCATACATGTATCTCCTCGGATGAGATACGTGGAAGACGTTGTGCACCTGGTGCAACTGAGGTGGCAGAGCCAAGCAATAAGACACCTCTCCAACCCTGCTGAGGACCTGGAAGGGTCCGATGAAGCATGGAGACAACTTGCCGCCTCGACCAAATCTCTGCAACCCACGTCGAGGTGAGACCCGCAAGAAGACGTGGTCGCCATCCTCGAACTCTAGTGGCCTCCGCCTCCTGTCAGCATATGACTTCTGCTGGCTCTGTGCAGTCCTCATCCGCTGCTGGATGACCTGGACCTTCTCTGTCATGGCCCGGACCATCTCTGGTCCCACAAGTGCTGACTCCCCAGGGTCTGTCCAGCACAAAGGAGATCTGCAAGGCCTGCCGTACAACGCCTCGTATGGTTCCATCCTGATGGTGGAGTGGTAGCTGTTGTTGTACGCGAACTCCACCAAGGGTAGGTGGTCCTCCCAGTTGCGACCAAAGTCGAGGACACATGCGCGGAGCATGTCCTCGAGAGTCTGAATGGTCCTCTCCGTCTAACCATCCGTCTGAGGGTGAAATGCGGTGCTCAGACGTAGCCGCGTCCCAAACGCCTCCTACAACCCCTTCCAAAGCCAGGAAGTAAAGAGAGTGTCCCGATCGGAGACGATAGTCGATGGCACACCATGAATCCGTACAGTCTCCTGAACGTAGAGACGCCCCAAGCTCTCCACTGAGCCCTGCTCTCGGATGGGTAAGAAGTGTGCCAACTTGGTGAGTCGGTCCACAATCACCCAAATGGAGTCGTGACCTCTGGAAGTGCGTGGAAGTCCAGTCACGAAGTACATAGATATCTCATCCCACTTCCACTCCGGGACCTCCAAGGGTTGTACCAAGCCAGCTGGTACCTGATGCTCTTCCTTCACCTGCTGGCAGGTGAGTCACCGTGATACGAACTCTGCCACAACCTTCTTCATGCCCGGCCACCAGTGCTGTCATCAGAGATCCTGGTACATCTTCTCCACTCTAGGATTTACCGCCAAAGGAGAAGTGTGAAACTCTCTCAGCACCTCCTCTCGTAAAGAGAATGGTACCAAGGTACATCCTCTGAAGAGGATGTCGTGCTCTTCTCCTAAGGAGAAGCCATTAGGTGCCTGCCCCGAGGATATCTGTGCATGTCGTGTCTCACAGTCAGCGTCCCCACGCTGAGCCTCTCTGACCTGCTGTAGAAGTGGAGGAGAGACGGAGAGATACTGAAGGAAGGATGACCCGTCTCTATCCACGAAGGATATCTGCAAAGTGGCTAGTTGCTCTGTCACCTCCTCAAGTAGCTGGATTCCCGTCCTCCTACTGAGGGCATCGGCTACCACGTTCCCCTTCATAGGAGTATGGACTATCTCAAAGTCATAGTCCTGGAGGAACTCGAGCCATCGCCGCTGTCTCAGGTTCAGGTCCTTCTGAGAGAAGATGTACCTGAGACTCTGGTGGTCAGAAAAGACTGTAAAGCGCTCGCCCATCAGATAGTGCCGCCATGTCTTCAGAGAGAAGACCACTGCTGCCAACTCCAAGTCATGGGTAGCGTAGTTCTTCTCATGCGGACTCAACTGACGTGATCCGTAGGCAATCACGGCCCGCTCCTGTATCAGGACACACCCAAGTCCAGTCCCTGATGCATCGCAGTAGACTACGTATCCAACTCCCTCTTCAGGAAACCTCAAGATAGGTGAGCTGGTCAATCTCTTCCTTAGCCCCTGGAAGCTCTGCTGACATCTGTCTGACCACATGAAGGGTTTCCCCTTCTTCGTCAACACTGAGAGTGGCGCCGCAACTCTGGAAAAGTCCGGCACGAATCTCCGATAGTATCCGGCTAGAACCAAGAAACTTCGCACCTCCGTTACGCTCTTGGGTGACTCCCAAGCAAGCACTGCCTCGATCATCGCGGGATCCACTGCAACTCTCGCATCAGAAATGACGTGCCCCAAGAAGTGGACCTCATGTAACCAGAACTGGATCTTCGAGATCTTTCCATAAATCTGGTGCTCTCGGAGTGTGTCTAGTACAACCCGCAAGTGGTAGGTTTGCTCCTCCTCCGTGGTCGAGTACACCAAAATGTCGTCGATGAAGACCACGACAAATCGATCGAAGTATGGCTGGAAGATCCTGTTCATGAGGCTCATGAACACTGCTGGAGCATTGGTTATGCCAAAAGGAATAACCAAGAACTCATAGTGGCCATACCGACACCTAAAGGCCGTCTTCTGCACATCCTTGTCTCGAACTCTGAGCTGATGATAGCCTCACCTGAGGTCTATCTTTGAGAACCACCGTGCTCCATTGTGATGATCGAAGAGGTCATCAATCCTCGGAAGAGGATACTTGTTCCTCACTGTCACCTGGTTTAGGCGATGATAATTGACACACAGTCACAAGCCCCCATCCGCCTTCTTTGCGAACAAAATCGGGGAAGCCCGGGGTGAAACACTGGGTCGGATGAATCCCTTGTCCTGCAAGTCCTCCAACTGTACTCGTAGCTCTCGAAGCTCGGCAGGGGCCATCCGATATGCTGGAGTGGATATCGGGGCTATCCCGGGGTACATATCAATATAAAAGTCTACCTCTCTGCGAGGAGGTAGCCCTGGAACGTCATCGGGGAAGACGTCCGTATACTGATCCACCACTGTAGGAAAACTAGGACTCTGCACATCCACTTCTCCTAGGATGAGACTAGACAACTGATGATTGAAGGGTTGTCCTCTCCTCTGCGGAAGTCCATCCTGTGCTGTGAAGGTTCCTTTCTCGCCGGTGAAGGTGAACCTACTCCCGTCGGTGCGCACACATCGCACCTTGCTCCTAAAGCAGTCAATCTGAGCATGGACTGTAGATAACCAATCCATGCCAAAGATGACGTCGTAAGGCCTCGACGCTCCTACAAGAAGATCCCAGCCAAAGCTCTTGACTCCTAGAGTAAGCTCACACTGCCGGCACTAGTGTGTAATCGTCGAGTATGCTCCCATAGGAGTCTCTAGCCGTAAGGATCGAGCCAACGGCTCTGTCGGAATCTCAGAGCTCCGAACAAGGGAAGTGGCTATGAAAAAGTGACTCACTCTTGTGTCTATAATAACTGCAGAAATGGTGGAATAGACACAAATCGTACCTAGAATCATCTCTGGCGGGCCGTGGTCGTAGGCCTCCGCTGCCTGGAGCTGTGCCTGTCTCTGCCCGCCAGCTCCCTGTGGTCGGGGCGGACATCCTGGTGGTGGTGGTGGCAGAGCCTCAATGCGTCGCCCACCACCTACTGCTCGGCCAGCTCCTCTTCCTCGTCCGCCTCCTCCCTGCGGACCGCCACGGTCGACCCTCTGCCTCTGCCTAGGTGGCCCCTCCACCGTCTGCTACTCCTCAGTACGACGGGTCGGGCAGTCACGAGCCATGTGGCCCTACCCGCCGCATGAGTAGCACTGCTTGCCTCTCAGAAGGCTGGCTCCACGCTGTGTGCCCTGCACTGCTGAGCCAGTGTCCCGAGGTTGTCTGCCGGAAGGCCTGGTCTGCCTGGAACCCTGAGTCATCTGTCGGCTACCTGCTACCGAAGACTCCGCTATCTGCCATGCTGCGGTAGGTCTCACTGTAGACTCAGCCAGGAAGCTCTCGATCAGAAGGGCTTGCTCTAGCACTCCTGCCTGGGTCGGGATGCTGAGAGATATCAGCGACGCCCTGATCTCATGTCTCAAACCCTGTACGAAGGTCCGGGCCCGGAAGAAGGGGTCCCGTACCATGTCTATCGAGTAGCGAGAAAGGTCGGTGAACCTCGCCACGTACTGGGCGACCATAAAGCTGCCCTGCCGCAGCTGAAAAATCTCCTGAATGCGCACCGCACGAAGGGTGGCCGAGAAGAACTCTGAGAAGAAGAGGCTCTCGAAGTCCGTCCAGATGAGGGAGGCCTCATCTTGTACCTGGATCATCAAGCTCCACCATCGCTCTGCTGCTGCGTGCAGTAGGCTCGCCGCGAGGATCACCATGAGGTCTGCTGGGGTCCTCACTAGCCTGAAAACTCGGACGACTGCCTCCAGCCAGTCCTCGGCCGCCTGGGGGTCCGTCTCCCCATGGAACCGAGGTGGTCGCTGGAGCTGGAACTCGTGCAGAGCTCCGAGCTGTCGTGCATCGTCAGCGATCAGCGCTGGAAGCATCGGGGGCTCGGCGGGCAAAGGTACCGCCAGTGCCTCTGCTGTCAACGGGCCCTGTACCGAGGCCTCGTCGCTCGACGGGCTGTCATCGCGCTCTACTCTCGGATCCCTAGATGGCTGCCGTCGTGGGGCCATCCTGAAAAGGAAACAAGTGCGCCATGGTCAGAACAGTATACCTGGTGAGCTGACACAAGTAATCACAAAGAAAACTTGAAACACACATGCAATCAATGTTTTCGTGCATTATGTCGGAAATCAGAATTTAGGGTCCGGGTGTACGGATACGTCGGCCGCCGCACCAACACTGGACTCCCTGGTCTGATAACCACACCCAATATGCTAAACATTATTTCTTCACATAGAAGAAAGATCAGAGTCTGCGGTAGAACCGACCACCTCTGATACCAATTTGTCACGACCCGTCCTCGGGGCCCGTGCGGTGACTACCCAAAGCCCGTCTTCCATAGGCCAGGGGCTGGCGACTAGCACCAAGGCGTAAATCCCAATAAAAAGGGAAGGCATTGCCTTTGAAAAGTAAACAAGCACCGCAGAGTAAGCAAGAGGAAAAGTAAACACTAAGTAAAAACTGTAACAAGCAGTGCTGAATGTAAAAGGGGCCAGAAATACAAGCCCATCTGTAAAGTACAACTGAAAGGGAAAAAACAGCAACTGAAAAGAAAAGCTGCAGTGTCGAGCCATCCTCTGGAAGTCCCTCCTGAAGGGTGGGTACAGATAGCCTCCACAGCTCCTCGGTCCAGCCGTTCGCTCCGAGTACGTCCCGCCCAGTGGTCCACCTCTAGGTACCGTCCTACTCCGCAAGCCTCCACCACGATCAGCGTTGTACGTCATCTGCAACCAACACCACGAAGTGCGGGCATAGCCCGTGCAGGGGTGAGTATAAGCTACTCAGTAGGGACCCCGAGACCCCCGAAGGTCTCCCGAAATCCACAAAGGATAATCAACAAAGGAAAGATACAATCACGAAGTAACATCTGACATGGATTAGGTATATGCCCATACATATACCTAAGTCATCAATTCCCGTTCGGGTCCAACGTCCGAGCCCAAGAACAACCCAGTCCACACAGGAAAGAAAAAAGTATACCCACACAGGATAGCACAACACAATCCACAAAGGAGAGTAAACAGTAAATCCACACAGGATAGCTCAACATAATTTACAATGGAGAGTGACAGAAGATTCAGCTCACACAGGTATACTTCTTCGGATGACGATAAAGATGATCAATGATCCATCTAATTCGTCGGACCCACGAAGGATCGATAGGTAACTAACCCCCGCAAGACCCACACAGGATCAGGCCCACACAGGACCTGTAGGCGCTGGCTCACACAGAACCGCTGAGCGCTGACCCACATAGGATCGGACCCACACAGGATCGGGCCCACACAGGACCTGTAACATTGATCCACGTAGGATTGCTGAGTGCTGTAGTCGTCGCAGTCCACTGAGGATCTCTGCACAGTCGTCGTCGCAATCCACTGAGGATCTCTGCACAGTCATCGCCACAATCCACTGAGGATCTCTGCCCAGTCGTCGCCATAGTCCACAGAGGATCTCTGCCCAGTCGTCGCCGCAGTCCACTGAGGATCTCTGCACGGTCGTCGCTGTCGAAGTAGCAGTCACAGCCAGCTCTAGGGTTCCCGCACAAAGCAAGCTCGTTCAGGAGGGTCCGCTCCACGAGCCGAGAGGCCGATACATCAACATTCACAAAGTCCGAAGTTGATGTATCCAAAAGTTCCATATCGTCAACAGGAACTCAACGTCGCGGACGGCGCGTCAATCGGACGCCCGGTCTGAGAGTTATTGGCTTTTTCGTCCGAGGGGCCCGGTTGGTTTGTAAGGAAAAACCAACCCGACCGTACTCCACCTACGTCCAAACCTCGGATGAAGTATGCCAAAATATCCGTCTCACTTAGAGGAATTCAACAAACTTGACGGCACGTCAATCGGACGTTCGTAGCTCAAGATATGAGTGTTTTCGCTCCAAGGGCGCGGTTGGTTTCGTGTACGAACCAACCCATCCAAACTCAAAGTATTCCAAAACCTTCAGTGTGATATACCAAAACGATCGTCTCGATCCAAGGATCGTGTTTCCACTGACGGCGAGTCATTTGGAGGCCCGTACCTCAAGTTACAAGCATTTGAACGAAAACCGTCCGAAGACGGGTGGTCTGGGCCCGTGCCGACCCGGCCTGACCCCCCCAGGGTCGGCCGAACCGGGTCCACCCGGTCCGACCCGGTCAGACCCAGTCCGGCCCGGCCGGGGCTCGGCCCGGCCGAGCGGCGTGGGGGGGGGGGGGGGAGCAGCCAACCCCGCGTGACACCCCCGAGACACCCGCGGGGTGTCTCCCTGGCAAGCCGAGCGACGCGGGGGGGAGCCGTCGCCCCCGCGTGACAACCCCGCGGCCCCCGCGGGGTGTCGCTCAGACAACTGGACGTGGCTTCCGCGACTTCCCGCGCGCGCCGGACCCACGCGGCCGCGGGTCCGCGAGTGCCGCCTCTCCCGGCTGCCGGCGCCGCCGCGCCGGCGACCCGCGCCCCCGGCGACTTCCGCGGGCCACCGGAGTCGCTCTGGTGGTCCGATTTTGTTTCCATCTGCACCTTTGCTCCTCCTGGGACTCGTTCTTCACTGCGGAATCATCAAACATCCGTTGCCGCACGTTCCTTCGTCGCCCGTCAAATCCGCACAAAAATGAAGAACGGAGGAGGGTCGTCGGCCGTGTTTGTTTGGTCCGCACCCTCCGCGTTAGAGATAAACAACGGGAGGAATAAAGTTCAACACATGAACGCATATCCGAAACAATTTTTATTTAAATAAAATTGTTTCATAAATCGGGTTCCTCATTTGAACGGAAACAACACGGGAAATAAGAGGCATTTCCAAAAATAAAATCCCAACCTCGTATTCGTCGCGCATGAGCGTTCTTCACAGAATTGTTCATCGTAGAATAAGGGGATCTTCGCGTCGTTGCGAAGGGCGTCGCGTCGTCGCGGAAACCGGCGTTGAGTCGGCGAACTAAACGGACCATGAAACAGTAGATTTAATTTAATTAATTAAATCTGTGTTTTGGTAAAAACCACAAAGGAGATTAAAAAGAAAATCTGAGACTCTTACCTCAAGCAGCTGATCGAAGATCTGTTGCGGAGGAAGAGACGTCGCAGAAGAACGTTGCAGAAAGGGAATGTCGGTGTCGCGGAACACGGCGTCGCGTCGTCGATTTCCGGGTTCGGCGTTCTTCGTCGGAGGCCGGCATTCGTCGCGTTCTTCGCGTTCCTCGTGTTCTTCGTAGAGAAGGATAAAGGCACGAGGACTCTGTCAAACCTCTCAACCAGTAATCCTCCAAAAAGACTGGTTGGTCTTATTTTATTATTATGCCAACCAACGAAAAAGGGTAAGTAACGACCCATCAATTTGTCGAATTAATTCAACGAAAGAAACAGCTCATTTAATTTACGAAATAAACCGCCCAATTAAATGGTCTGTTAAGAATTTAAGAAAACGCGTCAGTTGTCTTTCATAATGACGGGTTTTCGCGGGTGCGTTACTTAGCGGAAAGAAACGGAGAGGGCTCGTGTGGGCCCCACCTCAAAAATATCCTACCGAGAGGGTAAGATATTTCTGGATAGTCCCCTATCTGTTTCAACTCAGTTTAAGTGGCTTCCAAGTGGCTTCAAGTGGCTTAAGTGAAATAAAATACTGTTGTCGAAAAATTATTTTATTTCTTAACTTTAAGCCCAAAAATTAAAAAACCACACCCGAGAAAACGCAACTCCATAAGAGACGTTTCTAAGCAAATACCGGCACTTCGATTTCATCGGTGCCCTCAAAATTCGATTCCGGGCACCAGTTCAAAAGTTATAAAAACCCGCTCGTCCGTTCACTGAACGTACCCGAGCCAAACTTCGGAAAATGATTCCGGGCATACCGGGCCTCGGAATCAGGTGCCGTCAGAAACTGCGCTCTTGTAAAATTCCAAAGAAAATTAAGAAAAAAATTTCCTTGAAATTTACGGGTCCTTACAGAAACACATTATTTTTTGTAACATATGAAAAGGTGATTTATTAATAAGGTAATTTATGATTGGGTGGGAAACTGTTTTTATTTTTTCATGAACTAATAAAAAATCGAATGATTATGTTAATTCAAAAAAAATCACCAAAATCACAGGTTGTCACATTCTAATCTCCCTTAAAATGTATTTATCCTTTGAAATTTATCAAGTTCATCCTGACTTAATACATGAATATTTAATTCATATAAATCCACATCGTAAAAGTGGATACTAAAATATCCCTTAAAAAGGAAATTTGGAACCATAATAGATACCCAATGGAACATATAAATGGGATTCCACATAATAGAACACTAGTTAGGAGTGATGATTTGGTAAGGAGGTAACATGTAAATATTTATATGTAGTGACTGAGTTCATCCATAAAAAAAATTGAATGATAAAATTAATGTTGAGGGTCTCAATTTAATTTATCTATGATGATTTATAAGGACATTAGCTCAATAAAAATCATCGTATTAGAACAATATTTTTCATTAATCAATTTTAGAATGTTGTGTAATTATTGATAAATTTTTATAAAGAATATTATTCATTAATTGTTCATATGAAATTTCTAAAACATCCATTAACTCATGGAATGAATGTACAAAAATTAACATTTATGAACAATTCATTAAAAAACAATTTTATCGGATCTCAGGACCCATAAAAGAAGAAAAATTCCAACTATTTGTCTCTTAAAATTTTCATTCATCAATATATAAACATTAAAAAGTAACTCTAATAATTTATCATAAATATTTATTCTTTAAAAATAAATATACATTAACTGATACATCATGTTGTCTAGTGGTAGGAATGAAACCCATATCATCCTTCAGTCAGGGGTTTGAGACCTTCGGTCATGCTAGACTTGATTAGTTGTCACCCAACATAATTGAAATTCTTTTTGTGAAATATAAATGATGGGAATCCTTGAAATATGGTTAATCACAGAATATTTTTTGATCCTAGGTTTTCCTGAAAATCTTAGTGCACAAATACTTCCTTAAAAGTTTCATGAATAGTTAACCATATAACTCTTCTCAAAGAAAAAAACCAAAAAATTAGAAAGAGTATCACTAAATATGTTTAACATCGATCCCCTAGTATATCCCAAATTATCTATTGGTTATAAAATTTTAAACATGTGATTACTCTTATAGTATATTCCCATGAAACTCTGACACATGCCTCGGCTGGATCTCAGATGGCCTAGGGGTGGAGCATCGGTGAAGGGCTGGAATCTGACAGTGTCTCTGTCTAAGGGCTTTTTGGTTCTTGGATGGCTGGGGGGGAGCGGCTCGGTGATAGCCTCATCATCTTTTGACGTGGTTCTACATCATCTTTGGCATGGATTAGAGGGGGGAGGAACTCTGGTTTGGGTTTTTTGGTGATGTTTTTAATTCAGTGTTTTTTTCTTCAGATTCTCGTTCTCGATGCTTTCTTTTATGTTTCTTGTGGTTGATATTGTGGTGTTTACATTAGCAGCCCGGACCTGATCTCAATTTATTTAAGTTCCCCTCTCCCTTAATTTCATTAGCTCATTCGACTCGATATCTGGTGTGGGTTCTACCTCTATATAGATCTACCTGGTTTCATCCCAGAGCGGTAATTCTTCTTAAGGTCGACTTGGTTCCCCTCCCCTGCAGAAATACTATAGTGTGTTTTCTAGGTATTCCAACCCTAGGAGGCATTGTACTGACATCTAAAATCTTGGATAACCTGTCCCTTCAAGTTTCTTGTTGATGTGGAGATAAAGGGTGGCTAGTGAGACCATTGCGGTGGGGGCCTTTCTGGTGTTGTCATGCATCCAAGATGTGATCCTTAGCGGTGATTTTTATTCTAATGGTCATTATGGGATATTAGTGAATGTTTTTACAGTGATTTGTCCTATTTGTGATATACCAAATGGAACATGCCCCAAATATGGTTTCATAATGGTAAACTCTTCTTTGCAGAGCCTGACATATTTGGATGATTGAGAAGGTATGACGTTAGCCATCAGATAGGGCGTGTTCTTTGACCCAGGAAACTTGCTTGCTGAACAACATTGCAATGGTGTATAGAATCATCATGATCATATTCTAGGAGGGGTATTTTGTTGTTGGTAGTGTTATGTTTCTCACTTAGACCTTTATCTCATGGTTTTTCATCTGTTCTTGATGTATTTTGGGTTTCCCCCTTCTTCACTTAAAAGGGGGTTCTATTATAATAAAAAAAATTAAGGCCTTTGGGCCGTTGGATGGATAACATAAACAACCTATAAATAAGTCCTTACTTAGTTCCAAGGGAATAAATAGTGTCCAATTTACTTATTCATATCCCAAGTATATTTATCCATACGACATTAAATTATCAAAAAGAACATATTAAGTGTTACCTTCCCTTAGTCAAAATATCATCTTGTCATTAAGTCACTTCACTAACACAACATAAACATGTAAATAATGATGAAAAAACATATGTAGAACAATAATTTTATATTTTCACATTTGTATCTTTTGAATCCAAATACATAAATAATTCAATTACATTATCCTTAACCCATTTACAATAATACCTTTATCCTTTCATATTTCATTCATAGTCTCATCCACATCTACAATGTAACCATTTATCCCACTACCTTGTAGATTCTCTTCAAGAACATTCCTCTTGGGATAATGGGTTGCATAATGACCATTTTCGCCACAATTAAAGCATTTAACCTTCTATGATTACCTAGGGAGGCCAAAATTAACATCTATTTCGGTAAATGGATACTTAATTTTTCCCTTCCTGCCACTTTCTTGGTGTCCTTATTTCCCACAACCAAAACACCTTCTTGTTACTCTATAGAATTCACTGAGGCAATTCTTTCAACATTCTTGAAACTATGAAAACTGAATCTTCTTTCCTGCATAGACTCCATTACACGAAAAAAAAATAAAACTCTTTCATTCTCATACTTTGTGAGTCTAAGAGTTGGTTATAGTAAAATTTGATAATCATATACCATGAAAACTCATTGGGAATGATCATGAAATCATTCACTCTAGTGATCATCCCACCTGACTTCTAATTTAAAAATCAATAACCACATTCTACATTAAACCAGTTTCTTTCGGTTCCCACCATTAACGTAAATGAGAATCATAGAGTGAGAATTTTTTTCATAGAAGAAAAACACACAGTTTTAAAAATAATTACTTAAAAGTTATCTAAATAACAACACCTGAAGTTTAACCTAGTATATTCATAGATAACTTATATCAAAATCCTTCATGACGGTTCATGAAGAGTTTATGAACTTGAAAAGTATATCCCCCGAGAGTGTCAAACCATGTGTCCATCACAACTTATGGCCATGTACTAGATTACACTAAGTGAGGGACATAATATCTTGTTAGAGTTATTAACCGTAGGTACATTTTTTCCAGAGCCAAATCCACTTGTATTATCTAGTTATGGATGTATTTCCTAGAAACTGCTCACTCTATCCTCCACCAACATTACAAGACATGTTCTTAATGTTAACTCATACTCATACTTATCCTTGGATACATCACTAGACATATCTTTATAAATAAACCTAGGGATCTCAATAAGGATTTCTCATCTCAGTTTTTAATGTTTAACTATTCCATTTCTCTGATACTAACTATAGGTACAAGTACTTTTCAAAAAAAAATTCATTACTTAACTTTTATAGACAGAATAAGCATTATAGAAATAGATTCCCAGTTACTGTAGTTGGTATAGTGAATTTGGAAACACGGAAACATAAAAATTAGTACATAAATGGGTTATATTATCTTCCATTGTATTCTTATTTACTAACACCATTTTTAGAATTATCTCTGATTGTACATATCATTATAACTTGGATAAATTATACATAAAAGTGTTTAACTCAATTTCTATATATGTGTAAAAAAGGGAGACATGTGAGAATAAACATGATAATAAGGGTATGAATATGTGAACAAGAAAATTAATTATCATACCAAACATATCTTAGATGATAACAAATATCACGGTATTCTGATTGGAAGTTCATAAGACATGAATCAAAATGAAATAATGAAAATTATTCATAAAAGCATAACATAAGAATAAATTATGGAATTGATGAAGGCACATAAGAATATAATATAATTTCCATAGTATGCAAGTAATCACATCAAAGACCATGTTATTGGACAAATTCATTTACTGAACCGTGTAACCACTATTCCAGCCCTATATTACTGAACTAAGTGACCCTCATTCCAACCTAGTATTACTAAACAAAGTTACCCTCCTTCCAAACATGTATTATTGAATCATGTGATCCTCGTTCCAGTCATATATTGCGAAACTGATTCACCCTCATTCCATTCCAATATTATTGAACTATGTAACCCTCATTCCTACCCAATATTACTTACAAAGAAACCCTAATTCCATTCTGGTATTACTAAACCGAGTGACCCTCATTCCATCCCTATTTTATATCATGAGATATAATGTTTTACCCAATGAATTGGAGGGAGATATAGGTTCCAAACATCTCATAATGAAATCATTCATACATGTTCCTTGAAAAATATCATAACCCCTTACATGAAGTGGGTATCATAAACATGTAAACATATCATTACATGTAGAAAGATTTATTGGATACCTAATCATTTCATAAAAGGCATAACCCCTAAAAAATAAAATGATTTAAAATTGATATAACCAACAGAGAAGAAATGGTTTTCATAAAGACCATAAAATTAATCATAACTCATTCAATGAAAGGATATGAATGGAACATTTAGATTATTTCCTTGAAGGTATGAGTAACATAATTAGATGTCATTATATAGGGAAAATAATTCTGAAATATCCTCTAATACTTTTATTGAGGAAATTATACCCTCTTTTTTGAAAAATGGATTTTTAATACATAAAACAATTTAAAATTATTTACTTATAAAATAACTTGAAAACTTATAAAATCATTTAGAAAACCTTCTTCATTAAAAACATACAAAATAAGCATCAAAACATTTTAAAACCCATTTTCCATGAAAATATTTGACAAAATGTAAAAGTATCTTCAATATTTTTTGAAAACCCTTTCGTCAAAAATACATTGAAAATTTATAAATAATTGTTGAAAACGTTTTAAAAATCATTTTTTTGAAAAAATATAAAAGACGCTTGATGATGTTTTAAAAACCATTTATTTAAAAACTCATTGAAAAAATTTAAATAAGACTTGAAATAAATATTAAAGGAGTTTTCCACAAAAACAAATAAAACATTTTTGAAACTATTTTGAATATAATATTTAATGAAAATAACTTTTAAAAAAATTTAATAGTTGGGAAAATTAAATGGAATACTAAATGGAATGATTGTAGGTAAATATATACAGGAAGTACAAGGTAAAATGAACATTCCTTTTTCATGGTAAAAAGGATATACAGATTCCTTGTTAGAAAAGAGACAAGAACATTACATTGAAAATATTGGTAAAAGAAGAAAAATATATAAAAATGTATTTTATATATTATATGATAATGGTATAATATTTTTAGAAACCCTTTTAAAAAATATTATATTTCTGACTGAAGAGATGGTAATGTCAAGCTTTCTGAAATACACATTCACAATTATATTATGAACCAAAGAGTATAAAATGGTACAAATACATGAGTATATCATGAAATAATAGAGGATAAGAAAACTCATGAATATTATTGAGATATATATCATAATATTTCCTAAAAATAAGAATAAATATAAATAGTCTCAAAAGTAATTAGATTGTCAAAATAAACTCTAATAAATTGGTATCTCAAAATCATGATATACATGTAAAGAAATGAAATTAAATGAATAATATAGTATAATTAAATGATTTAGATTCATGATATGGATTTTAAAATTGATATAAATTCACCTCAAAAAAGGGATTTGGTGTATAATGAAACATGAGTCTCATAGAAGGAAAATGAAGACAAAATATTTCAATAATTTGGCAAATTTGGAAATATAAATCCCATGCAACAAGGATCGTTGAATTGAAATTTGAATAAAAATAAATTTACGTATATTATACATATAATTCAATCATGGGATTTCCATACACCACGAAAAATTAAAGAGTGGTGAAAAAAAAATTTATCTCATGAAAATTAACCATGAGATGAAATACCATTACATTGTGACTTGACTCTATCCATACTCGTATAAGATTACTGTATAATGAATATAAGTTTATTAATCATAATTTATATAATTGTATTCTTATATATATTAATATATAAGGTTTTATTATAATCGTTTTTACCAACATGTTAACGATCCTATGTAAAGGCTTCACTTCAAGTAAGATTTACATTGTTCTTCACATGTGTCTTAATTTGTTACATCTTTTGGTCCTTATACATATATATTGATACCTGAATATATTCCAGGATATAAATATCAGGTTTATATAGTATATTTCTATTATAATAATCTATAAAATATAGGATTATGAAATAGAATACACTTTTCTTGGAGACGGTTAGTCATACATACGTATGAATGTTGTTTCCGTATTTAATGTTGTACTAAAAGAAAGTATGAAAATTACACACACACACACACACAAACAGATATATATATATATATAATTTTTCACATTGAATTAATATATCATATATATAATATAAATTCATTAAAATCGTACTTAATACATTCCATATTGTGTCTGAACAAATCATATCTCTTTGTGTGAGCGGTAGTCCACACTTCCTCAAATGAGATTTTCATATTAACACCAAATTGAATGTAAAAATATTTGAGTTTTAAAAGGAATATAGAAATTTAAATACATAATAAATATAATATATCAAATATATAAATAGCGTTTCCATCCTAACGGCCACCATGATTGGTGGTAAAGGAGAAATGAACCTTCGTTGTTTTGTGAGGCAGTAGTTCACCCTACACAAACATTGTATGTTCAACATCCATTATATGGAATTGTGTGTATATTTAGATTAAAAAACTTGTATAAAAAATTCATAGTACATATATGATACTGGGTTTTTCACAAAATAATGTAATAAAGGTAGTTTCGGGGGTGAAGAGAGAAAATAAATGAAAGGAGTTTGAGAGAAGAAGTTACCTATAAATTGGGTAACTCATTTTGGTTTGTGGAAAAAGGATTCCATCAAAATCATTCATCCCAAATGGAGGCATAAATATTTAAGGTTGGATTTTGGGAATGATACATGGGTATATCATGGAAAAACATATAATATTTGAGAGGTGTGAGGAAAGGAGAGAGTTGGTGGCCTTTTATATGGAGGGGAAAAGAGTTACTTGAAATTTTTTGAAATAGGTTAGGTCTGCACATGCTATTACCTACCAAAAATCATAAAAAACAAAAAAAACACAATAATGGAAGGTTTTTAGCATGAATATGGACATAAAATGGGTGTTGGATGAGTTTCATGGACATTTGGGACCTGAATTTTGAGTTTTAGTCACAAATTAACCTTAATTTGTCCTTAACCACTATGATTAATATAAATCACATTTACTAATAATTTAATTCACAAATTAACATTTTCTTGTTTGAAATTAAATATTATACTTAATTCAATGGTTTATGTTTGATTTTTGAAATTCACATTAAAGAAGTGGTAAAACTAAGATTATTGCTATTCTCGTAGACTGGACGAAGTAATGGGTGTTTAATGTAGGAAAAAATTCAAAAGTCTGTTAAGATTTTATTTTCATCTTTTTTGTGTAATTGATTATAATGATTAAATTTATATTAATATATATAATGTTTACCTAATATTCACTTAACAAATATTTATAATATCATTTATCATTAAAATATTAATCAGATGAAAAGTTTTTTTTATCCAAAAAAAGTATTTTTCACTATTCATCAAAAAATAATGTTTCTTAGAAAAATCCTAATATTTCACCCTAGTCTAATATTGATTTAATGAATTAAAAGAAGTTTATTTTATCAAATTCAATGTCTAAATATTTTTAAAATATATTTTATTATTAAAAGTGGTCCATTCAAGAATGTGTCATTTTAAACAGAAAAAAGACTTTACCAAAATATTATATTATATTATGTTTTATTTATATAAAAAAATTATAAAAAATATTTTAAATGTATTTATTGCTATTCATGTATTTATATTTAAGGGATAGTCTAAAATTAACTTATTTAATTAATTAAATCAATAAAAAGAGATGTTTCAGAGAAAATTAGTGTTGAGTGTATTGTACGACAACTCAGTGTTTCATGTGTCATACGCAAACTCAGTCTTGCATGTATCATACAAAAACATAGTGTTGGGTTTACATATGAAAATATGGTTTAGTGTGAAGGTATTATTTTAAATGTTGAGAAATTTTTTTCATTTTTTTATTAAGTTAAAAAATAAAAAAAAATTAAATTAATTCGAAAAAAATTCACAAATATCATTTGGTGTTACATTACTCTTAATTCATGTGAAATTATGAAACTCTTTATACCCATGTCTTATATATTTTGAGATTATTATGTTATGTATGAATATAATTTTATTTATCCTTTCCTTGTTGGAATGCGATTTAGAATTTTTGTTTTATCACATTTGACTAGTATGAATTAATTTTTTCATTTTGGAAGCTAGCATATATGTTTTCTATTCTGGGTTAGTGAACTTGAGTAATGATGTGCTTAGTTTAAGGTAACATGAACTATATTGAAGTCTTTTTTAGCATTCATATCATTAATATTCTATCATCTGATAAGTTGGATTGCAATATTATTTTTTTAAAATTCTTATTTGACTAGAACTTATTTTAATGCAGTTTTTAAATATTGTATCATTGTATGATTACTATTATTTTTTGGTTACTTACATAATTCATTAAGTATCTTATAACAGGTTTTATATATCCGTTTGACATTAATCATATTTTTGAGAATTTTTCACTATGAGAATTAAAATTCACCATGTATTATTTTAATATTGTCATTTTTAAGGGAAATCATAAATTTAGGATGAGTTACTATAAAACATTAATCTGAACTTACCATGGATATTTTCTTATTAACATATATTACACATATTTTTATATTTTGAGTTTTCAAAATGTTAATATTTTTTTTTAAAAAATATATAATTAATTATTTTCATATAATATTGATATACATGAATTGGTATTATTTTTCAAAAAAGGGAAGTTGATATTAATAGGGAAGAAATTATTGATTCTTGTTTTCAATTCATTCATTTTAAAAATTTACAATTTAACATTTATATATTTTTGAATCAATTTATTAAATATTATTATAAATTTTTTTAAGTATTATAAAATATAGAATTTATTTTCAAGATTTAAAAATGTATAGGTTTTATGGATCTTTAGTTTAATAGTATCATCACTACTTTATCTAGAATGGGTTTCAATTATATATATTATATTAGTATGTTTATTCAAGATAAGTTCTTATGTAATTGGTAAGGATTTATTCATTTATAATTAATACTATTTTAACTAAAATATATATATATATATATATATATATAATGAATCAATTAAGAGAGATATATCCCTATTTTAGTTGTGGAATATTTCTTTGAAAATTATTCTTGTTTAGTTATTATCACTTTGTACTTATTTTTTATGATGAGAAAATTTTGTTTTAACTTTTATAAAAATTTTATTTAATGATTCTTATGAGTATTGATATTTAATTTTTAATTAAGTGGTTGTTTTATTATCTTTATATGCTTAAATTTTTGGTTTTGTAATGAAATCATTAAATTCTAGAAACAATTTTTTAGTTTAATATTTTTAAATTTATATAATTAATTTCTTCATATAATATTATTATAATAAATATTATAAATACTAGATAATATTAAAATACGATCATAAAATTTAATTTGCATACAATATTATTTATAAAGTGTTTCTCTGTTATTTTTACAAACTATTTTTAAAATTATGCTTACTGAATAAGTGGATTCTTAATAGATGTTATGAAAATGAATGGATTTTTTTCACCATGATAGATGTTTTGAAATATAAATATTTATTAAAAATATGGAATAAAATGTGTTTTTAGGGATTTTTTTATTTCAAAGATAAAATTATTCTACTAAAACATTGTATTTTTGAAAATTTCATGAATAGGGAGATGTTTTTGAAATTATACGTTATTTTGAAGTTATAAAAAAAGGAAATAATATTTCATTTATCTATAAACTACATTAAATTTTACAACTAAAAATAATAATGTTTTTTATTTCCTTTAAAATACTTAATAATTTGATATATTTAGAAATTAATGTCTTCTTAATCATGATGGTATCAAAATATTGATTTTCATTCAATATCAAGAATTTTTAATTTTGTTTAGTTCATAAAAATTAATAAATGTATTATAAAATGTTACAATTATATATAATTCATTTCATATTTTAAAATATAGTTTTAAATATTCTTCAAATAAAATTTTTCAAAGTATAGAAATTGAAAATTTTGGAAATGTATGGAACTGACCGTGAGAATCGATTTTGAGAATGGACCACAAGAACCAATTGAGAGAACTGAACTTGAGAACCAACCATCAGACCCAACCCTGAGAACCAACTATGAGAACTGACTATGGAATAAACCATGTGTTTCAACTATTATAACAAACAATTTTTATTGACTATGGAACTAACCGTGAGTAATAACCATGGATCCGACCTTGATTACTAACTATGAGTGAAATTATCATATGTATTTTGACTATAACATCAGTTTCATAACCTAAAAATATGTTATTATTTTTTATATTGGAATGTGAAAAAATATAAAAATGTAATTATAATAAATAAAACATTGAATTGGTAAAAATAATTATAGAAATTATATTTTATCACTGCAAGTTTTCAGTCTCAATTCTGCAGTTTTCTAGAACTAATTTTCTACTATATTGTGATGATAATTTGATATAAATAATTCTGATAAAGGTGATTCAGGATTCTATGTAAATAATATAATATTATATTTTTTAATTAAAAATAAATAAATATTATTATTCTATTTTTAATGCATTTTTTAAATCTTAATTTTTATAAGTCAACCTGTCATCATATTTTTAGAATCACCAACAAGAAATCCCTATACAATGAATTTTCCTATATGGTGAACCTCTTATGTTGATACATTTCATGAATTAACTACATATATTCCATATGATATTCTCCACTATGAATCCCATACATTAATGAATTACATGAAATTTTCTTTCATGGTTATTAAAATTTATATCAGATATTCTAAAACCCGATAAAAAACATTCAGTTTTACATATTGTTTAACATATAAATTTGATAAAATCTTTTAATGATATTTTTAATTATTTTTTTGTTATTAATTTACTTCTTAATTATATAGAGACCATGAAAATATGTATTAATCTTTTTTGGACGGATTAAATGTGATTCATATTGGATTAATCATGCATAGATATTAACAGTAAGTTTTTAGAAAATGAGATATTCAAATTCAAACAAGTTGTAATATAAAGAATCCCTATAAAATATAATTAGGGGGATATCAAGAATATTAATATTTATTATTAAATAAATTATTAATATAATTTCTAGACACAGTTCAAGTGGATATTAGTTCTATCTCTTTTTTGAAAACTGCATGTGAATCATACATTTGAAAAATAAGCATGAGAGAAGTTCAAATTTGAATTCAAGATATGAAGAGTTAGTCTCGCATGAATTATAGGAGTATTTAAATGAATTTAATGTCAATATTCATTGATATATTAACTATATTATTCATTTTTATTATTCATGTTATTAATTTGGTACAACATCTTTTTCAGTTTCATAGTAAAATTAAAAGGTTCATCCACATTATGTTTATATCTTTTAAATTTATGATGGAAATTGTAGTTATTTTTTGTGGATAAATGAATAATTTATATTTTAGTGGATCAAAATACTAAATAATTCAATAAAAATACAATAGACATGGCTCTGCTTTAACTATTACATATTTTAGAGTTCTTACCCGTGACTTTTCACATCATTGTTTAACTACATTCTTAAGTAATCTTCTGGATGTCTGAGAGTCAATTTTTCAAGATCTAAAAGGGAATGAGTAGTACGTAATCCATATTCCAGCATCTTTATCGATGATCATTCACTAGGTGAATTTTTTCAGTTGTTATTAATATTTTAATTATCCATGTTGTATTGTCACATGTAGTGTTTCCTACATGGGGTTATACCTCCCTAATCCTGAAATCCCAAAGTCCTTAAGTTATTCATTATTTTGGGATAGTATAAATATTAATTAGATTGAGGGGTAACATTACATAGCTAGTAGTATCATATTCCTGAGGCCCATTACATGTACATTAAAGGCCTAGTGACCAGACACCCAATATAAATCCCCACCAAATTGGTTCTTAATTAGTTTCTCAATGTGTCTAACCTACAATTAAAGTTATTAAGAAAATCCCCATGATAAACTATATAGGTTCTTGTATTGATGGAGAATACATACCCTCTCATTCATAAAGATCTTGTATCATTGTTGGTTATTTATTTTTCCTATTATAAACTCATCTAGGACTCTATCTAGGTATCTGACCCTCTTCTTTTTTCCTCTTTTTTTCTCCTTCTTCTGTTGAGTCAACCTTTTCTGTCAAAGAAATCCTTGAAGGCTGTATCTTTCTCCTTCTATCATGGACATCATCCTCCACCACTTGAGCCAATGACCTCTAAATCCTCCAAGGAAAACCATACCACTCTCCTACCATGTTGGATATCCATCTCGATCTCCATCATTCACATCGCACCCATGATCACCGAATACTATGATGCCCATCCTGAACCAACCTATATCACCTGATTACGATGAGAAGCAGGATAAACTATCCGTATTCCATCTTGTTACATGCTTGGGCTTCCAGCAAAGTCCATCCCACTCCGAAAGTAACTCCCTAGGAATTTTCCACCATCAACACTCAAACCCACTCTTTGATACAGGATTATAGGGTTTCACTGACACTAGTCTATAAACCCAACTTTTATACTAACTTAAAAAAAGGTGCATTAGGGTTAGGTTTATCCACATAGAAGAGGTGGTTTACTCAATTCTCAATGAAGGATGAGTTTCACGTAACCAATAAAATAGAATTTTAATTGATCACTCCTATAATTTTCTAGGATTATGCATTCCCCTTAGATGATCCTATTTCTTTATACTAGTAACATATAAGAGGATAGGACTGAGACTATGAAATTCTTGGTTGGGTCTTCCATTGTAAAAGTCTAGATTCTATTCCCCCCATAAAACATTAAGACCGCTTTAAACTCGAAATAGGATAGAGGTTAAGATAGATCCTATGATTGAGCCTATAAAATTCTTGGTTGGGACTTCTTATGTTAAAGGCCTCATTTTTTTATGAACCAATAAACTAAAATATAATTGGATTAATACTCAAGGTGGGGAAATTTAACATTTGAATAATTTTTAATATCCTTTAGAAATGATATACAATAGTGGATTCCGTCTATCTCAATTTTTCACAAGGATGAATAGTTGAGTATAATAATTTAGATCTAAACCGGTATAAAATGTTTCTATTCATCATTTAATTTCTTAAATATTCTTTTCTCTCACTTTTCTTGTACTAGTGTGGTTGAGTTGTTTAATATTTAAACCATCAAATTTAAAATCATAAATTTAATACTAAAAATATTTTCTATTGAAATAAAATTCACCACCCCTTTTCTATATTTCCATCACCTCTTAGGGACATAAATTTTTTTTGGGACTCCCACTAATCTCTTGTATACAAATAGAAAACTTCATTCTAAGGGAATATTTTACGATCTTTTCACCTACTTAAAACCAAAACATTATATTACTAACATGAAAAACTATTGTAATTATTTGTTGTCAATAAATATAATTGAATAATATTTTATGATACCCAAAATCTTATATAAATTCAATTTCTTTGATAGCTTTCCTTACACAGAACACCGAACTCTAACAAACACTTATGAATTTTTATTTAATTATGATAATTATCACCTTTCCATTGGAACTATTTGAATTAATGATATTAAGTAAATTATGAACATATTATTTACACATGTTTATAGAATTAAATAATTGTCTACTAATTAATTATAAATAAAAATTATAACTAATTCAACATAAGGGATGTGTTTTTATAAAAAACTATTGTATTCACTGAATGTAATTTTATCATAATAAATAAAATTAATCACTATTAGAGAAATATATTAATAATTTTTTTTCATATTCAATAAAATGCTTTAAAATTAATCTGAAAAGTTTTATAGTCTTAAGGTATGAATAAATCCAATTTTAAACGTAAAAAAGCTACATTTATCTAAAGGCAATCATGCAGCTTTTTTGATGGATTTCCTATTTTAAATAAAAATATGGAGAATTTTATAAGTTTTATTTCAAAAAATAAACAACATTTTTTAATGATTAATAAAATAAAATACAATCCTAATATTACGGAATTATTCATAGAATTATTTTTTTGATGAATTGTGAGAAATATTGGATTTTATTTTAAAATATTTTTTCATCTAACTTTTTTATAATGTTAAATAATAATTCAAAATTTTTAAATATAAATATTCCAATTATACACATATAAAACAAATATAGGAAATTTTAATCAATTTTTCATTGAAATTTGAAATAAAAATTTGTCGAACATTTAAATTTTCACATTCAAAACAAACTTTTCCAATTACAGTAGTATTGGGAAACTAATTCATAGTGTTAATGTTAAAATGTAAAAGATTAAAAGGAATAAAAATTAAAACCATAAATTGTTTTTGATGCATTTATTTACCAAAATAATCATTAAAATTATATTTCTCTTCCAAATGCATGGAATATTACTCCACCTCAATATGGTTGTCATTAATCCTAAAATAATCAATATTTAATCACTTAAATTCGCCTCTCTTCAATGATAAATACAACTCCTCACCTTCCCATTTAGACTCATAAGCCTCGAAGCTCCTCAAATATCTAGAAAAACCAATAATACACAATCTCTCCATGTCCATGTGATTCTTTTTCCAAAAAAATTAAAAAACATTTGTCCCTAAGAGGCCGTTCAAAGAGGTGATATTAACAAATAATTTTAACAAAAAACCACTCTTATTTTATTTTCTTCTTCTACTTTCTACTCATATCCTTAATCCATTATTCCATGATAAATCAATAATCATTTATATACTGTATTTTTTTTCTTTATAATGAATTATATTATGTATATCTCATTTATTAGATACTCCTATTCAATGAAACCAAACAATTGTTCATGATATGTTGGTTAACCCCCTTCATGAATAAGTTTTTTGTTCTTTTTTCATTACAACCTTCAAGAATAGTCTTAAAAATAATTTTATTGTTAAATTATAATTTAATTGGTATATTAAAACCTATTATATGTTTTTTAACTAATATATAATCCTAATAGTAAATAAAATTAATGTAGTTTGTGATGTTCTGAAATACCACCGAAATAAACCAAACATTTATCACTAAAATTTTCTCAAATTAATCATCCTCATGTATGAATGTAAATAGACAAATAGAAAAATTTATTATTATCGAAGTGAATTAATAATGTTTAATTACACTTATAGAGTTTTATTTCCAATTTTAATGAATGTCTTCATTTATACACATATGAACCGATCATGAATCCGTGAAACGAATACACCCGACACAGTGAAACTAATGAAATTTTACTAATTAGTTGGTAATTATTTGTTATAAAAGAATAAAATAATGAATTATTAATATAATTATAGTTTTTAATGAGTTAATAACATTATTTAAACAATTATATGTGAGGATAAAGTATGCACCACTAAAGGGATGTGTTAGGAAAAGGGTTTCTTAACTCAATTTCAATTCATTAGGTTATAATTCTACTTCATTGAGAATTTTATTTATATATTATATTTGGAATACAATGGATATTTATTTATTTTATATTAACTCATCTATTTGATTGGATATACTAATATTACAAATAATATCCTTGTTGATAAATTCTCTCGTCAATGACATGAAAGTTTGAGGGAATTTGTAGTCTCGCTTTTATTTCTGAGATACTTATGAAATATTCACCAGTAATTTTTGTTTGGGGTGTATATAAAACCCATGAATTAATTTTATATTTATTACCCTAAAATTTGTAGCGATTTAAATTCCCATTTTAGTATCTCACTATCCTATAATTTATGATTTCAATGTTACCAAAGAAGAAATTGTTTTTTGTCACAATATTCCTTCTTGGAAGAATTTTTTATGTTATAAACCAATATTATTTTATGAGGTTTATATACATTTCTTTTTACATGTTATATCGTGAATATAAATTTTCTCATGAAATAATATTTTTCATTTAATGATATTCCTTCATGGGTATTATGATTAATATTTTTCAAAGTCATATGGGATACTTTAGAATGATTAAAGCTTCTTTCCCTCAGAAAAAAATCATTTATCTTATTTTTGTGTATTTTCATCGATATCAACATCATTTTATGAATATTTACCTTCATTAGGTTTTATATTTTATGATACAATCTTTTATACTTTAGTAAATTTTTTATGGTTAGTTTTACTAGGATGTATCATTATTCTATATAACCGGTTATTGTCTTTGTTAAGGAATATTGAATTAGTAGTATTATATATTAATGTGAGGAATGGATTATAAATTAATTAACTTAATGGAACCATATATTAAAAATACCCTCAGTTCATTTTAATTAAAAAGAGAAAAAATATTTTGGAAAAAATCACTTTGCATTTATTTCCAAGCAGTTTTATGCTCTTCAGATGATATATCATGACAATAGTTCCATATGAAAGTTCATGGGAAAAAATAAAGAAGGTTTATATCCACAGACTTAAACTAAAAATATGTTTATTCATTATTTGAAACAATATATATTATATATATTTATAGTATTTATTTCCAAAATTATTCATTCCTTCATTATTGTAATTCAATGTGATTAATTTATTAGTTAGAATATAAATATTCATGTTTTTATATCATCTGGTTATTTTTATATAATTATTTGATCATATTTTATTCCTTCAATATTATTCTCAAATTACTAATTAATTAGAATGTGTTAGATTCATTTTCCTTTCCATGATGAATAAATTTTATTGATTTATGATAGCTTTCTCAATATTTAACCCTTAATCTGCATTTGATCTCACTCTTATTTTCTTTCCTTTCCCCATTTTAGGATGAAAAATATATTTTAATGAGTTTTCAAGGATAAAGTTTATTATATTTTGTTATTTATTATGTTTTATTTTCCATTACCAATGTTAAATGGGATTCATGTATGTAATCTGGTTTCCAAAACATCTAAACTACTTGATACTTTGGGATTCAAATCTTTTATCTATTCCAATGTATTAAAGTAAGGCACTGACACATGGATACTATGGTTCGGGTTGTTACAATTGGTATCATAAGAAGTTTAGTATAGACCTTGATACCTATATTTATAAAAAACATAGCTTATAGAACTTATCCTTGTGATAGAATTTGAGGATATGTTTATAGTAACAACCCATAGAAACCCTATTTATGATTTTGAAATTCTATATGCATACATTCTTTAATTTAGGTTACTCCAAATTAATAATTATCACATGTTAATAATTTTAAGAGCTAATACAGTATATTTTATTTTTTTATAAATGGAACATGGATGGAAGATGGGCATTAAAACATGTGACTATTTTATAGACATCCCTACTGAGTAAGCGAATACAACTGGTGTTGGATCTTAGCATGATATTACTATATTATGATATCATACATTGGACATGAAGAATACCCATGCTACACCTATGTTTGACCCTTTTATGTGGTAGAATCCTGCATCATTTAATGGGACTACCAATCCATTTGTAGTTGAGAAATGAGTCAGGTCTAATGAAAATAAATTTCTAGCATTGGGATAGAATAAGAAGGACAATTTTAATGTTTTAGTGTATTGTATCAATGAAGACACTAATAAATGGTGGTTGTGGATCCAAAAATAATATGGAGGAAGAGGTAACATAACTCATGTAATTCAAAGAATTTAAGGATACAATCACTGAAAAATGTTTCTATCATATGAAATAAACATAAATGAATAAAATTATCATAAGTTTAAATAAAAATTATGAATAATTTGTTGTAGATTTTGAATATACCATTACACGGTTAAAAAGGCATCCTATGGATTAAACATGCAACATAAAATGAAATATTTACCATTTCATTAAAGGGATTAATCCAAGACTATAAACGATGATAGTATTATATAAATTTTACTTATGTGATGAAATATGTTTTTTTAAATGATGGTTGAAAATTAATTCTCCACATCTTAGGGTGTCAAATGGGAAGCAAGAGAATATATGTTGCAACGTCCTAGGTCCAGGTGCCATCCACAGGTGCCACGAACTTGGTTGGTCACATAAAATCAAGAGAATTCCTCCAAAATCTAGTGGATAGTGACTAGAAGTGAGGGTCAAGGTGTAATATTTGTGAAATTATGCACTCATTGGGAGAGTGTACACAATGCAAAAGAAATAGTAAATAATAGTGGAAGTAGTAATACCGACAAAAGTAAACAGTGGAATACTAAGAGTAAATCCAAAAAATACCACAACATATATATATATATGATTCATGGAATATGTATATATGAAAATATCCAACAAGTCACCATGCTGGAATGAAATACTGAAAACAAAGTACGAAATAAAAAAAGTAAACTCGAGCAACATCACAAGACTCATCTTGGTGACATTCTCTCTAGCTCCAATATCAATCATGTACCTAATGAGGAAGGTTTCTTTATATTGTATATAAATAAAACAATATAATTAGTTTTTTTGCAAAACATGACCCAAACAGGATGTGAGATGAATCCCAGTAGGAATCCAGCAAAATATTTTTCCTTAGATATCAGTTAATTTAACACCCCGACCCCTCTAGGCTGGAGCCGGTGCATTGCTTGTGATATTAACATGGTTAGAAGAAATGAAAATCTTAAAGCAACGATCATTTTAGTAGTCTTTAAGAATCTAGATATATATATGTGACCCAAATTACATTGGAAAATGTTACAAATTACAATACATAACAAAAACTAAAATCTACATCCACAGGAACTCAAAAGAAGACATTCTCTTCATCACCTATCAAAGGTAGACAATGAAATGGGTGAGATAAAATTATAATTAATCGTTAAAAATAGTGGAATCA
The DNA here is from genome assembly GCA_963277665.1 of Viscum album. Classification (NCBI taxonomy): domain Eukaryota; kingdom Viridiplantae; phylum Streptophyta; class Magnoliopsida; order Santalales; family Viscaceae; genus Viscum; species Viscum album. The sequence goes on along the minus strand of OY728153.1, from coordinate 307,261,060 downwards.
TGAGTACAATAATAATTTAATCACAAAAAATATGACATAATTGAAATGGCATAGTGAATAAATGAATAACTAATGCCATTAATATCTAAAAATGAAACTACATCCATAGATTTTTCCATACTGAAAATATAATGGATAATAATAATAATAACTGATAATTAATAAAAATAATTCTTATTAATTGTACGTCATATATTTGGAACATGATACCATAGTACCATAAAAACGGTTCAGTTCTGTGGGTAGAAACCCGTCTGATTTATGGAAACAAACTCGAAGGGTTTGTCGCCAAACTGTTTTTTCTCATGAGACCAACTGATGCATCGAGGGGCTATAACATGCCCCACCCAGAACCTCATGTCCAAATAATTCTTTATACATTGATATAATACAATACAAATATTCCCTTTCAATATCCATATAGGGTAGAGTAAACAGATTCATCAATATTTCTATAATTAAAATAACATTCCAAATAAACATCGTATGTAAAATAGTATATGGTTTATAAAAAAAACATATACATGACATGAGATTATGAATATTTAATATAAATATAATTTCAAATGAAAAGTGATCTCAAATGGGAAGTAGGTACCCCACATAAGGATTATTAGGTTCCCATTACAAAGTTAGTCACAACGAAAATGTAGTTGAGACAAAGTCCCTTACCACGATGTAATCAGTCGAATCATATGACCAAGAACATAATGAGAATAAAATGAATCATTGAATAAATTAATATAAAAATATTAATGTTATTATATATCATATGGAATTAAAAATATACCAAATATAACGAATAATTGGCGAATAATGGAAATCTCACAGAAATGAAAGTGAGATGAGAAACCCCTTACCTTAACTCCAAACGTGTTCCTCTATTGTACTTAAGCTCCTGGAATATGAAATTATACTTTTTAATAACTTATTTAAGAACCTATTAGACATGTATTTAGTTTACCATAATTCTGGTTAGTTCATTTATTTCTTTATTGAAAATTTATTGTATTTAATTTTGTCGTTCTGGAGTGTTTTTGTTTCCTTTATTTTCATATTCGGTTCACTAATTTTTAAGTAATGATGTTCATGTGTAATGGTTATAAATCACTAGGATTGGAATTATATATTATTAATGAACATTAATAATTGATAATGTTCATTTCTATCATTTCGTTACATGGAATGAGGGTGAATCATTAGATGACAACCACTTTGATTATTCGGCAGTATTTGGAATATTATGAACTAGTTTGGTCATATAACCTAATTATATGTACATATTTTGGTTCCTGAATATTAATGAGGTTATAACACATATAATATATTATGGTTCAACCATGAATATGGTTTCACGACCTATAATGAAGAAGAAATTGAATAACGAAACTTAGTCGTCCGCGAAGGTTATAAATTGGAACCTCAGGGACATTGATTTCGTTTATAAAAATAAAATGGAGGGAGTAAGAATATTGAATATAGTTATTCCGTTCACATGATATTAATCCAATATGTCGATGATACTGGAGTTATCGTGATCATTTGGACAGAATATGTGAGGAGAGGATAACAAATAAAGATAAATTCAAATTAAACTAGAAGAAAACGAAAGGTGTTTTAACTCTTGAAATAACTTGTTCAAGAACCACCTTAAGGGAAGGGATTTTGGTCTTTTGGAAAGACCAAGAGCTTCCAGGTCGTGGGGAGTGACTAGGGAAGGGTATTTAGGCAGAACATTGAGGGGCTTCAAGGTTTAGTGGAGTGAAGAGAAGAGGGAGTGTTGAGGGGGTTTTTATAGTGGAGGAGAGGGGGTATTTGTCTCTATTTTAATCAATATTATAATATTTTTTCCCAAGATTATGAATAGTCTTAATTCATGTGACCTCAAATAGTAATAATTGAATGTGAGTTTTAACCAAGTGTCCTTGCATCGCTTATGATGTCATAAATTGTGTATTATATTGATAATTTTTATGTACGGTATTTGATCATATTTCACTATTAAAAAACTATTCTAGAATTTCAGAAAAATCCCAAAAATTCACCCCTACCATTTATCAATGTGTAGAATTCAAAAGTGAAATCCATTTTTCAAAAATAATTTTCTAAATATTAATAATTTAATATTTAAATAACGTAATAGTTAATTCAAAAAATAACAATCTTGAAGTGCAATTAGTTTTATGTGACATTGAAAAATTAATTAAGATCCCATTATCATATTGCCTTAAGAAAATAAAATAATATTATTATTTACTATTCAAGGGGAATATTACTATTCATATTACTATTCATAATGGCATGTTACAATTCACCAAAAATTAAGTTTGTTCTATCAGACTCCAAATGACTTAATGATCACAACTCTAGATGACCATTTTTCAAAATTCAAAACATAGAAGTGAAAAACTTTTATTTGATGGCTAGGTTTTGACTATATCATAAATAAAATAGTGTTGTTTCAAAGGAACATAGTGATAAATAGAATTTATTTAACAGAAACATACCATAAATTGTTTGGGGTGCTACATTATTCCCTCCTTCGAAAATTTTGTCCTCGAAATTTTATGTACATAGCCCACTAAAAAAAGTGGGTGGTTCTTATTCATGAAATCCTTTAGTTCCCATGTTGCTTCCTCCATATTCTAGTTTCTCCAAAGAACATTTACTAGATGCGTTGTTTGATTTATCAATACCTGCTCCCTTGTGTCCAAAATCCTGAAGGGCTTTTCACAGTATGACAAATCTAGTTCCAGTTCTATTCCTTCATATGTGAGTACATGCATTGGGCCTTGCATATTTTTCTTTAACAATGATACCTGGAACACATCATGAACTCTGGAGAGATTTGGTAGAATCACTAAACGGTAAGCTACAGATCCGATTATTCCCAAGATTTCAAATGGTCCGATGTACATGGGGCTCAGTTTCCCTTTCTCACCGAGCCTTAAAATTCCCTTCCATGGAGATACTTTCAGAAATACATGATCTCCCACTTGAAATTCCAATTACTTTCTCTTGTTTTCAGCATAAATCTTCTGCCTACTTTGTGCTTGTTTAATATGGTCTTTTATTTTCTTCACATTTGTCATGTTCTCTTCAATATGTTCGGGGCCTATAAGTTTCCTTTCACCAGCTTTGCCCCAACAAGTTGGATTTTGACATCTCTTTCCATATAATGCTTCTTTTGGAGCCATTTGAAAACTAGAATCGAAACTATTATTGTAGGAAAATTCCACCAAAGGCAAGTATTGATCCCACATACCTTGGAAGTCAATAGAAATGATCTCATCATGTCTTCCAGAGTTTGAAAAGTCCTTTCAGACTGTCCGTCAGTTTGAGAGTGATATGAAGTACTCATATGAAGCTCAGTATTCAAAGCCATCTGGATACTTTTCCCGAACCCTGATGTAAAACATGGATCATGATAAGAAACAATTGATAAGAGAACTCCATGAAATCTCAGAACTTCATTAATATATAGTCTTTCTAGATGTTCAAGTTGTATATCTTCTCTTATAGTAAGAAAATGTTCTTTCTTGGTAAAATGATCAATAATGACCAATATTGCATCGTTATTTCTAAGTGTCTTTGGTAGTCCCATGATAAAGTCCATTGTGATATTATCACATTTCCACTCAGGTATGGGAAGAGGTCTCAATACTCCTCTAGGCTGTTGTCTTCCAGATTTCATTTGTTGAAAAACCATACATATTGACACAAAATCAGAAATCTCCCTCTCTGTGTTTTCCCACAAAAAATGTTCCTTAAAATATCTATACATCTTAGTGCTGCCAGGGTGTATATAGATATTGGAACTATGAGCATCATCCAACAATTCCCTTTTTAGATCATGAATATTGTGAACACAAAGTCTCTTTCCAAATTTCAGAATTCCATCTTTATATACGAAGTCACTCAATCTCTCATCATTCACAGCTTTAATCTTCTTTTGAAACACCTCATCATCAGCCTTTGAACTTTGTATCCTTTCTAGTAAAGATAGTTTGGAAACCATTTGAAAAAGAATTGATGTTTCACCTTCCATGGTTATTCCCATATCCATCTTTACTATATCAATGAAAATAGGATCCCTTTAAAATCTCATTTTGTTCCAATCTCCATGATCCTTTCTTCTCAAAGAATCTGCCACCTTATTTTCCTTACCCGGGTGGTAGTGTATCGTGGAATCATAATCCTTGATTAGTTTAATCCATCTCTTTTTCCTCATGTTGAGTTCTTTCAATGAGAAAATATACTTCAAACTCTTGTGATCAGTATAAATATCACATTTTTCACCATAGAGATAATGTCTCTATATCTTCAAAGAAAATATTACAGTAGATAATTCAAGATCATGAAAACGATTGTTTTTCTCATTAATTTTTAACTGTCATGATGCATCATAAATAACCCTATAATTTTTCATAAGGACACAACCAAGTCCTTTCATTGAAGCATCACTATAAATAAAAAACCCGTCATTCCCTGATGGTAGAGTCAATATAAGAGCATTGACTAATCTTCTCTTTAGTTCATCGAAATATTCTTCACAATCTTTTGTCCAAACTAATTTGACCCCTTATCGTGTGAGCATCGTTAGCGGGTTATCCAGTCAGGCAAAATTCTGCACGAAATGCTGATAATAACCTACTAAGCCATTAAAATTGCGTACCATAGTTATGTTTGTTGGAAAGGTCCAATCTTGGATTGCCTTTGCCTTCACAGGATAAACTAGGATTCCATCCTTCGAGACAATATGTCCAAGGAAATAAACTGACTAAATCCATAATTTTCAGTTGCTAAACTTCCCATATAATTTATTTCTTCTAAGAGTTCCCAGAATAACTCGCAAGTTACTCTCAAGGTATTCATAGATTTTTGATTATAAGAGGATATCATCGAGGAATATCACAACAAAGTTATCATGATATTACTTGAAAACCATATTAATTAAATCCATGAAAATAGATGGTGCATTCGTTAGTCCAAAAGGCATCACTGTAAACTCGTAATTCCCATACCTAGTTCGAAATGCTATCTTTGGAATATATTCCTTCCTCGCACTCAGTTGATGATATCTGGATCAAAGGTCATTATTTGAAAAGTATTTATCTCTACGAAGTTGGTCAAATAAATCATCAATAAGAGTTAGAGGATACTTATTCTTTATTGTAATAGCACTGATTTCTTTGTAATCAATGCATAGCCTCATGGATCCATCTTTTTCTTTACAAACAAGACCGGGGATCCCCATGGTGAAACACTAGGTCGAATAAATCCTGTGTCACTCAACTCTTCTTGTTGATTTTTCAGATCCACTAGCTCCACAGTGGCCATTCTATATGGGGTCTTTGATATAGGTCTTGCACTAGAAATTAAGTCAATGGAAAACTCAATTTCCCACTCTGGAGGATGTCCAGGTAAATCCTCTAGAAATACATCAATGTACTCTTTCACTATGTACACGTCTGAAATTTGAATATTTCTTTCCTCTCCTATAGATATTGGTTTATCTTCCTCTATAATTATTGCATTCAATAGATCTATTGGGGTGGTTCTAGATAAGAATCAGGTGGCAAAGTTTCTGCCCTAAAGACAAGGGATTCTACACCATTTCAAAACATTGTAACTTCCTTTTTCTTTCAATAAATCTTTGCATCATAATTTGATAGCCAATATATATTGAGAATTATATCAAATTCAGTCATGGGTATGATGATAAGGAGAGAAACTAAAGAAAATTCTGGTGTTTGGAGGGGGACTAGTCGACATGCCTTTGTTGTAATGATAAATCACATGGGAGTTTTGACTGACAACTCCTTTCTTAAATCAAATTGGACATATTTACTTTTCGTGAAAAACTGAGAGGCTATAAATGAATGCGATGAGCCAGAATCAAATAAAATGTTGGCTAAGTTTGAGGAAACAATTAATGTACATGAAACCACATAAGTAGAAACTTCAAACTCTGTGGTTGTAATCGCATAGGCTCTCCCTTGATCTCTTGGCTTTTTATGAGGCATGTTTTCTTCGTGCTTAGGACGCTCATATACATAGAGTCCCATATCTCCACAGTTGTAGCATTGAAGATCATTGAATTGTTTCTTTCCCTTGCATTCATCGGATTGATGACCCTTTTCTCCACAGTTATAGAAGACTCCCATACCCTTCAAGAATTTTTCCGGGATGATTCCTTCCACAGTTCCTGCATAATGGGAAAATATGTGTTCCCTTGCTCTTATTTGGTGATTCTCCTTTTCCTTTTGTTATCAAAATACCGATTCATATCTTGGATTCCTTTGAAAAAATTTGATCTAGAAAATTCCTTCTCTATTTTTATGGTACTTGATATAATTTCATCATATGATTAAAATGATTGAGAATCCAGTTCCCTTCAAAGACTTGTCTTAAAACCTTCAATGAAATGAATAATCTTGTCCGCTGAGTCACGAACTTAATCCACAACATAACTGGCTAGCCTTGTGAAGGTAGCCTCATACTCTACAACATTGTCTTCTTTCCTTTGTTTCAAGCCTAGGAATTTCCACTTCTTTTCAGTTCGTTGCTCATGAGGGAAATATTTTTCGAAGAATATTTCCTTAAAAGTTATCCATTTAATATCCTCTATATCTTCTTCCTCAGTGGTATTTTGAATCAAGGACCGCCATTGATCAGTGTTTCCCTTGAGACAATATACTTCCAGTACTACCTTTTCATTTTCATTTCATCTTAACTCCATGAATATCTTTTCAGGGGACTTGATCAATTGCTCAGCAACCACTAGATTAGTAGTCCCACTGAAATATTGGGGCTTCTGCCACATGAAATTATCCAACATAGGTGTTGAATGGTTATTTGTTACAACTTGAGTAAGTTTTCCCAATATGTTCATGATCTTATCTTCTCCAACGTTGACTGTGTTGACTTGCTCAGTATAGAGATCTGTACCTTGCTCACGAGTATTTATTCCCCTTCTTCCATTAGATTCCATTTCTAAATAATGGGATACTCTATATTATTTTATGAATGTCAAATAGAAAATCACTCAACAGAGATTGAAATTCTATGCATAACTAATCTTATAAACATGGTTCCTCTAAGGAAAAATTTACATTTACTCCATCATAATGAATTGTAAATAAAACATGAATTTTCCTAAGCATATACCCCAGGAGTGTCATAACTAAGAGTGGAGAAAGGACCATTTTTGTGCACCAGTTCCCGTTCAATTCTAGCTCAATGCGGTGTTTTCGGGTTTTACCCCTAGATACATCTGTGCCAGAGCCGCCTCTTCCTGCTCGTATCCAGACAAGGAGGTATTTCTTAAAATATCCACATAATCTATTCCTTAACAAAATATCAGAATATTATTGTATGTTAATCCTCAGATACTGCCATAGGGCTTTGTTCCCTACTATACATTTCCTACTCTAGTCTCTATGTTTTCTACTAAACTTTCTCTGATACCAACTGTAACACCCCGAACCCTCAAGGCTGGAGCCTGTATATTAATTGTGATATTGGACTATTTTGATGGAATGAAAATCCAGAAGGAATGATCAATTTATTAGTCTTTTATAAACTAGATACATATATGTGACTCATATTACATTGGAAAAGGTTTCAAAATACAATACATAACAAAAACTAGAATCTGCATCTATAGGAACTCAAAATAAGACCTTCTCTCCATCACCTATCGAAGGTAGAAAATGAAATGAGTGAGATCAAACACATAGTAAGTGTTAAAAACAGCGGAATCATGAGTACAATAATAAGTGAATCACAAACAATCTGACCTAATCGAAATGGCATAGTGAATAAATGAATAACTAATGCCATTAATAACTAATAATGAAACTGCATCAAAAGATATTGTCATAGTGAAAATCTCATGGATAATAATAATAATTGATAATGAGTAAAGAGAATTATTATTAATTGGATTTCATGTATCTGGAACATTAAACCATAATACTATAAAAATGGTTTAGTTCTGTGGGTAGAAACCCGACTGATTTTTGGAAACAAACTCGAAGGGTTTGTCGCCAAACTGTTTTGTATCATGAGACCTACTGATGCATCAAGGGGCTATAGTGGGCCCCACCCACCACATCATTTCCAAATAATTCTTTATACATTGATTCAATACAAGAGTAATATGTCATTTCAATATACGTGTAGAGTAGAGTATACAGATTCATCAATATTTCCATAATTAAAATAACTTTCCAAATAAACACCATATGTAAAATGGTATACAGTTTAGACAACAAACACATCCATGACATGAGATTATGGATATTTAATATAAATATAATTTCAAATTATAAGTATTCTCAAATGGGCAATATGTACACCACATAAGGATTATTAGGTACCCAATACAAAGTTAGTCACAACGAAAAGGTAGTTGAGACAAAGTCCCTTACCATAGTGTAATCAGTCGAATCGTATGACCTAAACTTAATGAGCATAAAATGAATCATTGAATAACATGAATATAAAGATATTCATGTTATTATATATCATATATAAGTACACATATACCAAATATAAGTAATAATTGGTGAACAATGGAAATCTCACAGAAATGAAAGTGAGATAAGAAACCCCATAACATAACTCCAATAATGTTCCACTCTTTTACTTAAGCTCCTGTAATATGAAATTATACTTGTTAATAACATATTTCATAACCTATTAGAAATTTATTTTTTTTACCAAAATTCTGTTTAGTTCATTTATGTCATTATAGATAAGTTTTTGTATTGAATTTCGTCGTTCTAGAGTGTTCGTTTCCTTTATATTCACATTCGGTTCACTTATTTTTAAGTAATGAAGTTAATATGGAATGGTTATAAATATCCAGTATTGGAATTATATATTATTAATGAACAAAAATAATTGATAATGGTCATTTATATCATTTGGTTACATGTAATGAGGGTGAACCATTAGAAGACAACCACTACGATTATTCAACGGTATTTGGAATATTATGAACTAATTTGGTCATATAACCTAATTATATGTATATATTATGGTTCCTGAATATTAATTAGGTTATAAAACATATATTTTATTCTGGTTAAACCATGAATATGGTTTCATGACCAGTAATGAAGAAGAAATTTACGAATGAATCTTCGTTGTCCACGAAGTTTATAAATTGGAACCTCATGGACCTTGATTTCGTTTATAAAAATAAAAGGGAGGGAGTAAGAATATTGATTATGGTTCTTCCATTCACATGATATCAATCCATTATGTAGATGATACTGGAGTTATCATGATCATTTGGTCAGAATGGGTGAGGAGAGGATAACAAATGAAGATAAATTCAAATGAAACTAAAAGAAAAAGAAAGGTGCTTTCCCTCTTGAAATAACTTCTTCGAGAACCTCCTTAAGGGAAGGGATTTTGGTCTTTTGGAAAGACAAAGAGCTTTCGGGTCATGGGGAGTGACTAGGGTAGGGTATTTGGGAAAAACATTGAGGATCTTCAAGGCTTAGAGGAGTGAAGAGAGCAATGAGTGGTAAGGGGGTTTTTATAGTAGAGGAGAGGGGGTATTTTTCATTATTTTAGTCATTATTATAATATTTTTTTCCCAAGATTATGAATAGTCTTAGTTCATGTGACCTAAAATAGTAATAATGGAATGTTAGTTCCAAAAAAGTGTCCTTTCATCACTTATGATGTCATAAATAGTTTATTTTATTGATAATTTGTATATATGGTATTTTATTGTATTTCACTATTCATAAAAATTCTAGAATTTTAGAAAAATCCCAAAACTTCACCTCTACCATTTATCAACGTGTAGAATGAAAAAGTGAAATCCATTTTTCAAAAATATATTTCTAAATATTATTAATTTAATTTTAAAATAAGTTCATAGTTAATTCGAAAAATAACATTATTGAAGTGCAATTAGTTTTATCTGACATGGAAACATTAATTAAAATCCCTTTATCATATTGCCTTAAGAAAATAAAATAATATTATTATTTACTATTCAAGGGGCATGTTACTATTCATATTACTATTCATAAGTGTATGTTACTATTAACCAAAAATTATGTTTGTTCTATCAGTCTTCAAGTGACTTACTGATCACAACTCTAGATGAGAATTTTTCAAAATAAAAAAAATAGAAGTGGAAAATTTATATTTAATGGCTAGGTTTTGACTATATCCTAAATAACCTAGTGTTGTTTTGAAAAAACATAGTGATGAATTGAATGTATTTAACAAAAACATACCATAAAATGTTTGGGGTGCTATATTTAATATATATATATATATTAGGCAATATGCTGAAAAAAGCAATAAACTGGGATGTTCTCAAAAGTAAAAAATCATATAGTGTTCAACTACATTCATTTATATTTATTATTCACCATTTGAATCATATAATCCTAGGATATATCCAAATCTTAATATCTCTCATGAAATAGTAACAAAAATGATGTCTCAAGAGACCATATAAACAATAAAGTATGACTAAGTCTAAGCTTATGCTTTGACGTGGAAGACTCATCACAATAATTCATTTATTAGTAAACAACCCTATTTCAAAAGCTCTCATAGTCTATCCCCCATGGTTTAACATAGAACCAATTCATTAAATAACTACCCTCTAGGAATCTCTCACTATCTAGAACCATTTTTCTAACATAGCACCAATTAATTAAATAACTACCTCTTGGGAAGCTATCACGGTCAATAACCCTATGTCAACATGGAATCAATAAAATTATATATGACCTCTCGGTTGCTCTAACTATCAATAAAAATTGGTTATACATCTAAAAAAAGTCTCTCATAGTCCTGTGTAAATAATGTGGATGTCCACACAGTCTTCATTTCCCAAGGCACTCATAGTCTATTGGAAAAATAATATTGAAACCCCTATAGTTTTCCTAGTAGAAGGTTCTCATTGTCTCTTAGAAAAATAGAATGCATATCATATCTAACAAAGAATGTAATCTAGGACCGGTACATTGATTAACATTCACAAATAATCCAACATGAATTTCATATAAAAAATAAACTCCATCATAATTAACCAAATAATTGTAAACAAGATATTCCTAACAGGCATTATAGACCAAAAACCCATAAACCATTAATCAATGAAAAACACACCAACGGGGTATCCTCTAAACAAGGTATCTAACCTTACACCTAAGTATCAACCCCATAAAAATCAATGAAAACATAGTTGGTAAATAATAGGGCTAAATTACAAATCAAGGAATACCTCAATCATGGGTTTGCTGTAATTTTAGCATAAAAAATCCAAAACGAACAAAAAAGGAACAAACTACCTATGTAGATATCTCACGATTATTATACTTTAATGTCACCCTTGAATCAGAAAATAAATGTGTAGATCTAAAAAAATAAAAAAACTCCCAACATTGAATAACTCATGATATAAGAAGAATAAGGACAAAAGGATCTATGGATTTTTAGAAATCACTGGTGGAGTTCCAATGCACCTAATGACGTCTTAATCGGATCTCAGATGGAGAATCAAAAGGGGTTCAAAATTATTTAGCAGATCCATCACTCTCCTGTATGAACCATGGGAAGAAGAATATATATCCAGAAATAAGAGGCGACCCACACCAATATATCAAATAAAAAGAAAAGTACATGACATGTTCATTAAATGTACATGGAATGTATTAGCCTTAACCATCTATTGGCTTCTGTGGGTCATCGAGGTAATCACACGACCATTTACTCAGTTGTTACACAGCCAGTACATAGCTATACGCGACAACTGGGTACACGATGCATACATAAAAAAACCCATTTCATTCCTTTTGTAAAAAATAACCTGAGATCAAGATCCATACATGAAATGTCGTTCTAGGTTCTTAGAAACATCCCACCTTAAAGAAATTCATCCCCTAATTTTTCTACCATTGGTGGTGAAGAAGAATCTGTGAAATACTCATAAAACTGTGATAGTATATTCTCCTCCCTCTCCCAAGTCATTTCCTACACTCACCCATGATGCCATAGAACCTATTCCAGTTGAACAGACATTCCATTGAGAAATTTCATGGTACAATCCACAATATGAATAGTGTGCTACTCGAAGGATTCATCTCCCCCAACTAAACCTCCTCGGGTTGAATGACACGAGACAAGTCTGAAAGGAAACTTCATTGATGATAAACATGAAAAATGCATGCATAGATTGATACCTCTGTGGTAACTACAACTAATAGGAAACCATCCCGACTCTTTCTAAACCCTCAAATGACCCCATGTATCTCGATGAAAGCTTCCCCTATCTCATAATCCTCCAATGTCCCAACCACCGTGTGACACATATAAAAACCTGATCTTCGAACTCGAACTCCAAAGGTCGTTTATGTCGATTATAATAAGATTTATATGGATATTTTACATTATCCATACACTTCCAAATCAACGGCACCTACTTCGTGGTCTACTAGAAAAGAAGAGGTCCCAGCATAGCTACCTCTCCTGCTTCCATCATACATAGGGGTGATTGGTATGGCCTACCATAAAAATCATCATCCAACATGGGAATGTTCCTTTTCCAATAGGCTTAGAAATCCATGACTCATGCTTGAATCATTTACTTCAAAACAATAATCATGCATTCAGACAGGAAATCTCCCTAGGGGTGTTAAGTTGTACTCATTAGTACTTATGTAACCCAAGCCCTCTATGTACCTACTAGACATGAGATTTAAATGAGGTGTCCCTATCTGAAATGATAGAGTGTGGAACCCAAACAAAATTTAAAATATATTTTATGTACAACCTTCCAAGATCATCAACACTGATGTTTTCCATGATCGGTAAGAAATGTGTAGCCTTCGTGAGTCTATCAACAACAACCCATACACCATCATTTCCACAAGATTACCTTGGTAAAACCGTTATGAAATCTGTAGAGACCCAAAGCTTTACGTACATGGAAATTACATTACTTTTGCAGAATAATTAATACATAACATAAATAAAAACACAATGACCGTAATAGTTTAGTGTCTTTGGAAACTCAGAATATAATCTTCTAATCATGGTGAAAGATCTTCAACATCTCCGATAAAGATCTTACCCTTTTATTTCTTAACTAAAACCTTTCTTTATATCCTGGGGAATAGAAAACATAAAAGGGGTGAGCTCAAATTCTCAGTAAGGTTAAGCATAGAGAACATAAAACAATCCTTAGACATTTGAATGTAAAAAAAACATGAGCATAAATTCTAAACATCAAAATATTGAGTAAAGACATAAATCTTGGAAGTACGTATGGAATATATCATAGAGGAAAATCAATCATAATAAAACATCTTGGAAGTAAAACTTTTAATTGTGGAAACCATTAAGCACATCATAGGATTTCCATAGTAGCCAAGGCATTGCTGCCAAGACCATCATAGTGGACAAAGTCCCTTTCTGAATTAAGTTCACTCCTCGTTCCAGTCCTGTATTACTAAACCAGTTTAACTTGTTGTTCAATCCATGTCTATCTCATGAGATATAAATCATTACCCAATGCATTGGAGGGAGATATAGGTCCCACCCATCTCATAATGAAATCATTCTTACTTGTGCCACAAATGAACATAAATCATTGATCATTACTCAAAGTATAAAATGGGGTTCATAAACGTCATCCCATCATAACATAATCCATAAAAAAATGGATATAATTTCATCATAAAAAAAGTCAAACCATGTAAATCATAGATACATTATACATGAAATATACACATATTAAGTAATGTCATCTTAGATGGAAAATGGATTTGATAAAACACTTGAAATGAATTCTTGGTGAAAATATATTTTATTCTTCAAAATCATTTTTTTCACAAAATTCCATGCAATTTAAATGAAAAGTATTTTTCTGAAAATAATCATGAAATATTTTGGGGGATTATTCATGAAAATAAGGCTTTATAAAGCTGTAAAAATCAGTTCACACCATATAAGTTAAAAATAACATTTTTCTTGTACTTTTGTCGGAAAAGTCAAAAAGTACCTCGTAAAAGAAAGATTCCATACATACCATGTAGTAAAAGGAAAAAATGGGTAAAAGGACATTAAACATAATGAAACCATTTTTAGGAAACATGGACACTGATGAGAACAATAAACCCAGTAATTACTTACGAATAAACAATCATGGATAAGAACGAGATTGGAAAAGTTATCCCTTACCTTCGGTCTGATATGCTTTGTACGTATCTGAACCTCTTGTATAATTATTTATTTAATGTCATTGACTTATTACAGAATCATATTCATTGTTATGATATCATATATGTTTCACTTATGACGTTATATTACCCGTTTTTTGGAAATTCCATGTTAAATCAGCCTTTTTAGTAAAATCATTTCATTTATCGAATGTGTTTCGACTTGTCATTCTTGATATTATTACTTATATCCAGATTTAAATAATTCCAGAAGGTAAAACATGATTTATAAATAATATATATTCATCATATACATATATATATTATATATTGATAAAAGGAATGAAATACACCATTCATGGAGACGGTAGACCGTACGTACGCATGAACGTTGTTTTCGTTTCCTTATTGAATTGAATGAAACTAAATAGATGACATACATAAATATATACATAAATCCAGTAGAATTATTATTTCATATATTTCATTATTATTCATTATATAAACTTTATGATCATTCATGTATGGCTAACATGGGGAATGAATCTCATCGCTTCGTGGAGACAGTAGTCCGTACGTACGCACAAGCGATGATATCGTTACCATAATTATTGAATAGAATTAGAGTGGATGGTATAATATATAAGAATCAGTATGATGTTGTAATAACCATATATAGTTTTTCTTTACACCATTATACCCATCCATGTAAGGTGTTGGTGGAAAAACATATTTCACCACGGCGTGGAGACGGTATTCTGTACGTACGCACGCGTGGTGATTTAATTTTCCGTAGGATGGATATATGGAGAAATAAGGTTGCTTCATACATATAATTACATATCAGTATATTATTTATAATGATGTTATTACTTAATAATGAAACAACTAAAGAATAATAAGTGTAAGATGAAATAATGTTGAAAGAATCGGTAACGGGCATTACCTCTTCTTTGAAGCGCCTCTTTGAGACCTCCTCTTAGGACACTAAACATGGTCTTTGAAGAGGACCAGAACCACTAGGATGTTTTTATGGAAGTGGAGAAGAGAATTTTTCAGGGTTTGGACGAGCTTGAAGGCTCAAAGTGGTGTGAGGAAGAGAGGGATGAGGTTCCCTTTTATAAGGGAGGAGAGGGGCACCTTACGAAAAACTAAATATATTATTTTATTATAATGTCATATTCGGTTTTTAATAGATCCAAATTAATTTATTATGAAGATAAGGTGGGGATCGGTCGAAATACTCCCATCCAATATAATTTAGACAAGTTTAGGTTTCTATTTTAACATTATCATTTAGATTTAACTTTAAGTTAGATAATTTAACTTTTACTGTGTCTTCTTGTTTTCTTACACTATAAGGTTAATAAAATTACTATAACAAGACAAAAGAACCCCAAGTTGTTTGTTATTAATATATATAACCTATTATAAGTCATTTAGCTGAACCTTAGATTTTTAAGAATAAAATAACAATTAATAATATAATATTTGTTTTAAAAACTATTTTATGTCAATTGTGACACTATTTGGTAATTGATTTTGGTGAAAATCATAACAGAATTATTAGTTCGAAAAATGATAATTAAATTAATACTAACATGTCATAGTAAACTATAAAATTATTTAAATTCATAAAAAGTCTCAAATTACATTTATTTTGGTATTTATGACATCAATTATTTCAATATTTCATTTATTAGATAATTACTCCATCATCTTTGTGTCATAAATAAATTAGATTATTTAATGTCTAAAAATTATAAATAAAATAAAATTATGTAGGAAATATTTTTATATTTCTAATGAATATTTATAGTCAAATTTATCTTATGTATAACCCTATATTAAAAATTATTTACTTATTAAACATCTATTTTAACTATTTTAACTCTTCTTTAAATAAATTAATATTATATGTCCTAATCAAATCCAAGTGGGCATAAATGGTCATATTTTATTCCTAAGATTTTTTTGGTCGAATAACACTTATCCAATAGAATTAGGACATGTGTTAGGGGAATAATAATATCATTTTTACCCTTAATTATTCTATTTACTTTTAACCATGGTAATTAAAAGTAAAAAGTTACTATTCACCAAAAATTATTTTAATCTCATTGAACCACATTTTAGTCCTTTATATTAACCATGTCTCTAGAATTTTTTAAATTCAATTTACAGAAGTGGTAAATTTTAATTTATATTAAAAAAAGTCATTTTTTAACTACCACTAAGTGGTTTCACTATTCATCGAAAATTGAAGTTTTTCAGAAAAATACCAAAAATTCAGCCTAATAATTATTTGATATTCCGAATTAAAAATTGCTGTCTATTTTTCCAAATTCATAACATATAAGTGACATTAATTTATTTTAAATTTAACTCCTATTATCAAAATAAATAGCGTGTTTTTAAGAAACAAAAAAAATTAAAATATTGATACTTGTTTATATCCAATTTCAAAGTGAAATTAATTACAATGAACAAAATTGGATTAAATAGTAAAAATATATTATAATTACACTTTAAAACCAATTAAAAAGATAATCTAACCATATAAATTATTACGATGAAAAAAGCTATTTTTAATTAAAAAATAGGGTGTTTTTACTATTCATTAAAATATGAAAGTTATCAGAATAATATGAAAAATTTATCCAAAGTAAATTTTTATATCTTGATTCCAAAGAAGAATTTTATTTTTTCAAATTGAACTTATATACAAGTCAGAAACAAGATTTATGGTGGGTGCGTCATCAAAAGATGGGAAAATTGCAATTTTTGAAAAATGCATATTTTACACGAAAAATTTATTTTGTTCTCATACCATATTCTAGAAAATGTGTAAGATGAATTACAATGTTATAAAATTCAAAATGTAGTTAATACTATTCATAGCATCTAGTCTATAAAAATATTATAACAATTTATCGTTGTTTAGTGAAACCGGGTATTGCGTACAACACACGCTATCGAGGAAGGTCGTGATTGGGTGTAATGCAAGCCAAGTCAGGGTTGCGTGTTTTGAAAGACTCCTCTATTGTTTCTTATAACATAATCCAACCATATTTTATTTATACATTGAATATATATATATATATACACTCAATGTTTCGTAGAATAACTACTATCAAAATTGTGTGTAACATGATCCAAGAACAGTGTTGTGTATACTACAAGCTCATACGGTGTTGTGTATAGCACAAGGCAATCTTGTTGTATCTTACAACACAAGACTTCAAAGAAATTAAAAAAATATTTTTCATAAAATCTTGGGGTGTTACATTCTACCCCCCTTAAAATGAATTTCACCCTCGAAATTCGTCGGGGTTATTAATTGTTTACTATTTATAGAAACCCACATCGTAAAAAAGAATACTGAAACGTAATTTTAAAAACTAAAGTATGAAATGTAACAATTACCCAAAGAAACTCGTCACTGGATTTCCATATAGGAGAACATATGTGAAAATATGGATATGGAAGAAAAATCATACATTCATGTTCTGATGGAGAGTGGTAAAGAACATGGCTATGAAAAAACCATCAATCACAAAGCCATAGATTTGTGATGATCTAAGGTACCGTCTGAATCACTGGATTTAAGGGCTCTAGGAAAGCATTTTTGGTTTTAAAGATCATTTCCCTAAGGTTGATGAAATTGGAATTAGAAGAAATACTTTCGTGATTTTGGTACAGTCTCACCGGTGGTAGTTCTTTGGACAATTTCCACTTCATCACTTAAAGAAATGAAGTTGAATTTGTCATTCGTGAAGTGTTAGCAAATCATGTGATAGAATGATGGGTCATTCTATCTATCTCAAACAAAAGGTTATAAAAGTTATCAAAAATACATAAGTCCATCTATAGTGAGATTAATCATATATGGTTCCTAAAATGGACTTATATTTCATATATCATACTGCTTAATATAATAAAACTAGTTTCTACTAATCATGGACCTCCTGTAGGCCAGTGGTAGGCGATAAAGGCCAGTCGCACATTGGTTGTGGGTTTGATTTCCACAGCCTTGTCTGACGCGATGGGCTGTAACCATCATGCAGGTTGACCTTTTTCTAAAACTACATTAATATAACATCCCATCAATAATATCGAAAAAACTTCTATCCTTAAACAATACTAACTTATGTCCAACATAACCCATTCCAATCTTTAGGATTATCCATAATACTACTATCCACTCTCATATTATAGTGAAAATGATTACCAGATATTTCATATACCAAGAATGTTAATACCATCGTTGATCCCTATATATCATATGATATATCTTGTTTGTCACATTCCAAACATTTGAAGGCCTTAATCATGTATTCTCTTAAAAAAATTAATACCCATTGAGTCTTAGTGAAAACATGAGTGCTGTCAAAAGTTAACTCTTTCCACATACCAAAACCCAAATATTCTATATACTCAAACCATGATATAACTATTTCCTTATATCAGTCATGAGCTCAAAAATACTATCAACCATTTCATTTTCTCCTTATCCCTTAATTATGCGCATATCATCCTTTTTCCAAAAATATCTCAATCACTTTCCATGGTTACTGGTACCATAAAATTATTGATAACCACAATAGACCAATACATAAATATTCCAATATTCCATGATACTATATAAAACATTATTTCAGAATCCCATTACATAAAAACTTAATCATTCCACCACATCATTTTTATATTCAACATCGCCAATAGTGATCGCATGTGACATCCCTTTGTCCTTTGCCTTAAGTGGTTTCTCATTTCGATCATCACTAACCATTAGATTAGGTAATTTATTGCATAATTCCCCATTTCCTTGCACTTGAAGCATTGAAGTGTTGGTGGTGCATTCACTAAAGTCATTTCTTTATTCACATCATTATCAACCCTTTTTCCATTACTTAGACACTTAGCTGCTCGATGACCTTCTTTTCCACACTTAAAACATTTTCTAGTCCCTTTAAGTCAATCTCCAGCATGCTTCTTTCCACACTTTGAGTATAAGGAATCATTCATCTTCTTTTCACCATTATTATGAGATTTCTCCTTGAACTCAATCTTTCATTTCTTGTTAAAAACATGAGATGGATAAGTAACACCAAACTCCATTTCTACCTTGATAGCACAACACAAAATTTCTTCATAGTTATTGAATTCTTTTATAGCTAATGCCCTTCAAAGATTTGGTTTTAAGCCATTGAAGAATCGATCAACTTTACTTTCAGGATAGATGATAAAGCCAGATGCATACCTTGCAAGCCTTGTAAAATTTTCTTCGTATACACCAACAGATTCATCATCCTTTTGCTTTAGTTTAAGAAACTCTTTCTCCATATTTGTTCGAAGAATAAGAGGGAAGTACTTATTGAAAAATAAGTTCTTGAACTCGTCCCATTCCATGGACTCAATTTCATCTCTTGGCCTCGTATTCTAGATAAGATTCCACAATTTATCAGCTTCACCTTCCAAACGATATACTAATAATATGACTTTATCATGTTCAAAACATTAAATAACTGAAAATATCTTTTCAGTGGTACTGATCCATTGTTCAGCAACAAGTGGATCATAAGACCCACTGAAAGAAGGTAGACGTTTCCTCATGAGGGACTCAATAGAATATTGTTCCCTTCCCTTCTTATTTGGATGTCCAGAATGATTCATAACTTGTGTAAGTATAGAAATAAGATTTTGCACTCTATCTCCCATAACATTTGTTTATTTCGGAGGACAATCATTGCATTGATCAACACAGTTCCTTCGGGTTCCAGCCATCGTCTAAAACCCAAAAAGAATAGTGTGAGAGGCAAAAATCATTCCAGGGAAAACAACATAATAAAGGGGGAGTACGTTCAATATCTAACATCTTAGGTTTAATTCAATGATCGTTACCGTAATTCTAGGACTATAACCTATACTTATTTTAACCTTAGGGACATCCCTAGACATACCTTAGATATATCACTAGGGATATCACTAATGTTCTCGCATCCTAGTTTCCAAAGGTTGACTAAACCTTTCCTTTGATACTAACTGTAGAGACACAAATCATGACGTACATGGAAATTACATTACTTTTGCGGAATAATTAATACATAAAAAAAATAGACACAAAAGGACTGTAATAGTTTAGTGTCTTTGGAAACTCCGAATATAATCTTCTAATCCTGGTGAAAGATCTTCAACATCTCCTATAAATATCTCCCCCTTTTATTTATTACCTAAAACCTTTCTTTATATCCTAGTGAAAGGAAAACATAAAATGGGTGAGCTAAAATTCTTAGTAAGGGTAGGCCTAAAGAACATAAAACAATCCTTAGACATTTGAATGTAAAAAAACATGAGCATAAAATCTAAATATCAAAATCTCGAGTAAATACATAGATCTTGGAAGTATGTAAGGAATATATCCAAAAGGAACATCAATCATGACAAAATAGCTTGGAAGTAAAACTTGTAATTGTGGCAACCATTAAGCACATTATATGATTTCCATAGTAGCCAAGGAATTGCTTCCAAGACTATCTTAGTGGGAAAAGTCCCTTTCTGAATCGCTTTCACTCCTCGTTCTAGTCCTGCATTACTGAACCAGTTTAACTTGCCATTCCAGCCAAGTCTATCTCATGAGATATAAATCTTTACCAAATTAATTTTAGGGAGATATAGGTCCCACCATCTCATAATGAAATCATTCTTACTTGTGCCACAACATGAACATAAATCATTCATCATTACCCAAAGTATAAAATGGGTTTCATAATCATCATCCCATCATAAAATAATCCATACAAAAAAAATGGATATCATTTCATCATAAAAAAATTTAAACCATTTAAATCATATAGACATTATACATGAAACATACACATATGAAGTAATGTCATCTTAGATGGAAAATAGTTTTGATAAAACACTTGAAATGAATTCTTGAGGAAAATATCCTTTATTCTTCAAAATTATTTTTTTCACAAAATTTCATAAAATTTAAATGGAAAGTATTCTGTTGAAAATAGTCATGAATTATTTGGGAGGAAGCTTCATGAAAATAAGTCTTTATAAAATCGTAAAAATCAGTTCACACTGTATAAGTTAAATGTACCATTTTTCTCATACTTTTGTCAGAAAAGTCAAAAAGTACCTCGTAAAAGAAAGATTCCATACATAACATGTATTAAAAGTAAAAATGGGTAAAAAGAACATTAAACATACATGAAACCATTTTTTGGAAACATGGACATGGATGAGAACAATAACCCCAGTAAATACTTACGAATAAACAATCTCAGATAAGAACGAGATTGGAAAAGTTATCCCTTACCTTAGGTCTGATATGCTTCGTATGTATCTGAACCTCCTATATAGTGATTTAAATAATGTCATTGACTTATTAAAGAATCATATTAATTTTTATGATATCTTATATGTTCCACTTATGACTTTATATTACCTGTTCTTTTGTAAATTCAATGTTAAAGCAGGGTTTTGGGTAAAATAATTTCATTTATCGTATGTGTTTCGACTTGTCGTTCTTGATATTTTTACATATATTCGGATTTAATTAATTCCAGAATGTAAAACATGATTTATATATAATATATATTTATCATATACATATATATATATATATTATAGATCGATAAAAGGAATGAAATACACCGTTTATGGAGACGGTAGGACGTACGTACCCATGAACGATGTTTTCGTTTCCGTATTGAATTAAATGAAACTAAATAGATGACATAGATATATATATACATAAATCCAGTAGAATTATTATTTCATGTATTTCATTATTATTCATTATATAAACTTTATGATCATTCATGTACGGTTAACATGGAGAATGAATCTCATCGCGTCGTGGAGATAGTAGTCCATACGTAGGCACGAGCGATGATATCGTTCCCATAATTGTTGAATATAAATGGAGTGGATGGTATAATATATCAGAATCATTATGATTTTATAATAACAATATATAGTTATTCTTTGCACCATTATACCCATCCATGTAAGGTGTGGGTGGAAAAACAGATTTCACCACGGCGTGGAGACGGTATTCCGTACGTACGCACGCGTGGTGATTTCGTTTTCCGTAAGATGGATAGATGGTGAAATAGGGTTGTTTCATACTTATAATAACATATAAGTATATGATTTATACTTATGTTATTACTTCATAATGAAACAACTAAATAAGAAAATGTGGAAGAAGAAATAAAGTTGAAAAAATCGGTAATGGAGATTACCTCTTCTTTGAAGCGCCTCTTTGAGACCTCCTCTTAGGACACTAAAGTTGGTCTTTGAAGAAGACCAGAACCTCTAGTATGTTTCTATAGAAGTGGATAATAGAATTTTTCAGGTTTTTGCCGAGCTTGAAGGCTCAATGTGGTGTGAGGAAGAGAGGGAGGAGGTGCCCTTTTATAAGGGAGGAGAGGGGCACCTTAGGAAAAACTAAAAATATTATTTTATTATAAAGTCATATTCGGTTTTTAATAGCTCCATATTGATTTATTTAGAAGCTAAGGTGGGATGGGTCGAAATCATCTCATTCAATATAAATTAGCAAGTTTAGGTTTCTATTTTAACCATATCATTTAGATTTAACTTTATGTTAGATAATTTAACTTTTACCGTGTCTCCTTGTTTTTTTACACTATAAGGTTAATAAACATATTATAACAAGCCAAAAGAACCCCAATTTTCTTATAATTAATATATATAACCCTTTATAAGTCATTTGGATAAACCTTATATTTTTAGGAATAAAATAACAATTAATAATATAATATTTGTTTTAAAAACTATTTTATGTCAATTTTAACACTATTTGGTAAATGATTTTTGTGAAAATAATAAATTAATTATTAGTTCAAAAAATGTTAATTAAATAAAAACAAACATGTCATATTAACCTATAAAATTAGTGAAATACATAAAAAAGTTTCAAATTACATTTATTTGGGTATTTATAACATCAATTATGTCAATATTTCATTAATAAGATTGGTACTCCACCATCTTTCTATCAAAAATAAATTAACTTATTTAATGTATATAAGTTATATATAAAATACCATTATGTATGAAATATTATCAGATTTCTAATGAATATTTATAGTCGAATTTATCTTAGTTATAACTCTATATTAAAAACTATTTACTTATTAAACATTGATTTTAACTATTTTAACCCTTCCTTAAATAAATTAATATTAAATGTCCTAATATAATCCAAGTGGGCCTAAATGGTCATATTTTATTACTAAGGTTGTTCATGGTCTAATTAAACTTATCCAATAGAATTAGTACATGTTTTATGGTAATAATAATATCAATTTTACACTTAATTAGCCTATTTACTTTTAACTGTGGTAAATAAAAGTAAAAAGTTACTATTCATAAAAAATTATTTTCATCTCATTAAACCACATTTCAGTCCTTGATATTAACCATGTCTCTTTGATTTTTGATATTCAATTCACAGATGTTGTAAAATTTAATTTAAATTAAAAAACAAATCAGTTTTTTAACTACAACTAAGTGGATTCACTATTCATCGAAAATTGAAGTTTTTTAGAAAAATACAAAAAATTAAGCCAAAAAATTATTTGATATTACGAATTCAAAATTGATTTCTATTTTTGCAAATTCATAACATATAAGTGGCATTAATTAATTTTAAATTTAATTCCAGTTATCAAAACAAATAGCGTCTTTTTAAGAAACAAAAACAATGAAAAGATTGATACTTGTTTATATGCAATTTCAAAGTGAAATTAATTCCAATGAACAACATTGGATTAAATGGTTAAAATATATTCTAAATAAACTTTATAACCAATTAAAAATATATTATAACCATATAAATTATTGTGATGAAAAACGTTTTTAATTAAAATATAGCGTGTTTTTACTATTCATTAAAATATGAAATTTATCAGAATAATATGATAAATTTATCCAAAGTAAATTTTTATATCCAAATTCCAAAGAAGAATTTTATTTTATAAAATTAAACTTATAGACCTATCAAAAAAAATAATTAAGGTGGGTTCGTCATCAAAACCTGGGAAAACTGCAATTTTTGAAAAATACATATTTTACACGAAAAATTTATTTTGTTCTCATACCATATTCTAGAAAATGTTTAAGATGAATTATAATGTTATAAAATTCAAAATGTAGTCGGTACTCTTCATAACGACTAGTCCATAATAATATTATAACAATATATCGTTGTTTAGTGAAACCTGGTATTGCGTACAACACACGCTATCGTGGAAGGTCGCGATTGCGTGTAATGCAAGCCAAGTCAGGGTTGCGTGTTGTGCAATACTCCTCCATTTTTTCGTATAACAGAATCCAACCATATTTCATTTATACATTGAAAAAATATATATATACTCAATGTTTCATAGAATAACTACTATAAATATTTTCTGTAACATGATCCAAGAATAGTGTTGTGTATACTGCAATCTCATATAGTGTTGCGTATAGCACAAGGAAATCTTGTTGTAGCTTACAACACAAGACATCAATGAAATTAAAAGAATATTTTTCATAAAATATTGGTGTGTTACAAAATCCATTAAGACATCATTCCACATCCACATGGGAATGGGTAACTATTATAATATACCTTCCAGTTGGTTATTCTCTCCCTTCACTTACTGAAAGATGGAACATTTCATAACAAAACCAGCTACATCCCTCTTCATGCCTGGAAACCAATATTGAAGATATAGATCTCGATACATCTTGGTGACATCAGGATGAACTTCCCATATGGAGTCATGAAAATCTCATAATATCTCCTCTCATATGTCAACTAATACCCATACAATCAAATGAAAATGAAAAAAAAACTCATCCTCTCTTATGGTTCATGCAAGAGTAGGGTCTTATCCTAACAAACTCTCCCTTAAAACCTGGCCTTCAGAATCTGATATCTTCCATATTCGTACATGATCTTTTCTAGTGGAGGTAACATATATATAAGAATAAAATGTCTTCCTCTATTTTTTGTTCAATTCCAAATTCATCTTAAAGAATAGATCAATAAGCTTCCACTCACTACTGGCCTACTGAACTGCATGTATCTGAATCATTATAATCAATGCATGAACCACTGCATTGCTTTTCCTATGCATGTATGGAAGATCAATGTTAAAATACTAAAGGTACTCAAACCACCTTCACTGTTGCAAATTCATTTCTTGTTGAGAATAGATACAATTTAGGCTTTTGTGGTCACTATATACCAAAAAACTCCCTCCCAAAAGATAACATCCCTAATAATGTAATACTGGAAGAACTATAAATATCTCAAGATCGTGAATTATTTAATTCATCTCATGTGGCCTCAACTACCGAGACCCGTATGGAATGACTCCTTCCCCTTACAAAATTATTTCTCCCAACCTGATACATGATGAATCACAAGAAATGGTTTAACACTTTCTCGGGTCCTGAAAAATTTGTATTTGTGCTACAGTTAATCTCCCTTTCCGATCTTGAAATTCTGAATATTTTTATTCTATTAAAATGAAAATCACACCCTTATTAGTCAAGCCGTTCAGTGCCACTACAAATCATGAAATGTTATGAATAAAGGTTCTGTAGTAACTATCCAATCCTAGAAATCTCTATACATCAAAGAGGTTCTTCAGCTGCTCCCAGGAAATTATTACTCTCGATCTCTAGGGGAATACTGATACTCAATTATTTGATATGACATGACCGAAGAAGTGAATCTGGGGCATCTAAAAGTCGAAATTTGAGATCTTAGCATATAACTAATGCTCTCTTAATATACACAAAACTATCTCAAGATGGATGACACAGTCATGTCGAGTTTAAGGGAACAAAATGATATCATCCCAAAAGACTACCACAAAAGAGTCCAAGTAAGGTTGTAACACTTGGTTTATCAGTGTCATGAAGACTACTTGGGTGTTTGTGATATTGAAAGACAAAACCATGAACTTCTATAGACCATAATTTCCCCAAAAGGATATAATTGGTATATATAACGGTGTAACGCACAATTGATTATAACCATATCTCATTTCAGTCTTCAAGAACACCCATAATCCTTGAAGCTAATCAAAGAGATCACAATTCCTTGGAAAGAGATACCAGTTCTTGACCATCAACTGGTTCATCTTATGATCATCCACACAAAGTCTGAGGGTACCATACAAATTCTTCACAAAAAGGATAGGCAAACCCCAATAAGAAGTAATAGGTTGGATAAAACCCTTTTTCTACAACTTTTCTAATAGCTTCATGAGATTCTATAAGTCTTGTTTTTCCATTATATAAGTTGGAATGGACATCGGTGCCACTTCTAGAACAAGTTCAATAGATAAATCTACCTCTCACTCTAGAGTTAAATATAAAAAATCACCTTGAATGACATATCTGAAATGATTCACCACTAGAGAAAATTCTATCTATGATGTCCTATAGTCATCTAGATATAAACTGGGAATATGAGATATAATTTCTCCAAACCCCTGATTCTTAGGTCCCTCTATGGTCGCTTGGACATCCCATTCTCCCTTTTATTGAACAGTCCCACCCTCTTGTGATGTGAAACTCAACCTACAGTGATAGAAGTAAATAAAGTCATAAAGAAGACCAACTGGTCCATTCTAGGAATGAAATCAAATATTTTTGTTTCTAGGACATAAAGGTCCCATAATAATTTACACCCAACAATCCTAATAGAGAACTCCATACACTAACTTACACGAGCCAACCTAAAACCCAACGGACTTTCTATCTGCATAACAGAATCAGAAGTAAATATGTAGATCAGAAGGCTCTCCACAACGACAACATACAGGAAACTATTAGTAGCCCCTGTATCAAAAAGTGAAGTATCTAAAATAGAGGCAACTATAATCATACATCTAACTGTAGAGGGTTCAAGATCTTACTATTAATGGGTATGTTCCATTAGAAAAGTTTGACCTATACCGCGACCCTATGACTATGTCTGGCTATCCTAAGCTGATCCACCCTAATTTTGCTGAAAACCCAAAATCTAGATTCCACTGGCACAACCAAATCCTCTTATTAAATGAACTTTTAAGGTCCAGCTTCTTGATTGATGAAGAAATGGTGGCCCCGCTCCTATATGTGGAGTCGTAATAGATCCCCTACCACCAGCTGCTTGTGAGAATATCTAGAAAAATCGATGTAGATGTCCCATCTTTCCACAATATCGGCACTAAACTAGGTCTATCGGGCACTGAGGACTCATGTGCCCACTCTTCCTACAATTTTTCACCTCACTTGGCATGTTGAGGATACATCCCCACTACAGAAATCACTGTGTGATGGCTCCCTGTGGCACTTCCTGCTATATAACAAAGGATTACTAGCCCTAGATGTTGAACCGCACTGTCTCACAGCTCTTAAATCACTCAAATTATTCTCAGTAATAAGTTCCTGATTTACAATATTAGTCACCAAAGTCAGCTAGAAAAAATTCCACATCGATCAGATGTCAAACTTTAGACCATCTACAAATCACATAGCCAGTTATAACTCTTCACATCCTTAAACATTTGCAACGAACTGAAGCTCCATGAAGGGAGAAGAGTAATCCATAACTTAGATAGCACCCTACTCAAAATTCAATAACTACAATGTTTGATTGGCCCTCCATGTCTTAGGGTAGAAGTAATAATAAAAGGACATCTGCAACTCGTCCCAATTAATATCCCATTGACTATATTCTTGTGAGACAACATCCCACCATCTCTTGGAAAAATCATGTAGCATGTACATCTCAAGCCTCACCCTCCTTTCAGAAAGATTCTCCAGATGATCGATGAGAGAAAGCATGATCTCCAACCATGAATCTAAGGGTTTTTCTCCTCCATCCCTCGAAATAGTGGGAGGATGCTACTAGAAAAACACCATCATAAAATATTCTAGAGTCGGGGCATGATATAGTGTTCCTTGAAAATACTTCATCATTCATATAAAGCCTTTATAGAACTTTGCATCAACACGTGAATCTAGTATAATAGCAACTGCCATGATGGGAATGAGATAAGGATCTTCTGGTAGTCCCTGATCTAAAATTTATGGTTTTTTGTCACCGCCGTGTACCTAGGTACTACCATAGGATATATTTGTGAAATGACTCTACAAGATCAAGATAACACCTTAGTTCAAGATTATCAAGGATAAAAACATTGATTTTCACAAATGGAACATGAGAACGAAAGCATTCATTTTTATTAAAAGTGGGTTACATGGCGTGTAGAACCACTACATGACATGTCTCCTTAATCCTTAACATGGGTGTGTACCTCTTCCAACATGGTTGTGTACCACCCAATACACACAACACATTCATCATGAGACAAGACAAATACTTGAATGTTCTCTCCTATCCATGTAATTCTACATTGATATGACTACATGGTTCTTATAGTGTAACAATACATAGTGAGTTCACACTAGACACAACATGTACTACTTATGTTCCATCCAGACGTGTTGTTAGTAACATAGTTGGAGCCTCCATTGATTTCTATATAGCGTGTACAGTCGAGACACGGTGTGTACCACCAAATTTTCATGCACCAGTGTCATTAGTCACATGGCCAGATACATGGTATTTTACATCACGTCATATACTCCTAGTACAAAACATGTTATACCAAAGGTTTATCAACTTTTTATCTTCCCAAATATCCAATAAAATGGTCATAAACTACACGATGTGTACATCTGAATCCGGACATGTACTTAAGAAAAGTTATTTCTTCCAGAATATATGAACACATGGCGTGTGTTCATAACATCACATGCCATGTTGTCTGTGTTTCTAGATTGAAAGCCTTTAAATCATATTTGGAACCCATAATAACAAAATATTTTTCCCAATGGCTACCATGTTCTTATACTTGAGAGAACATCCTCCACACAAACCAATTTTTTCCATCTTTATTCATATCATAACTTTGTAGAATTCAATTAATGTTCAAACATGATCCACCAAATTCTAATCCAAGAATGCCCAAAACACCTCAGGGACCAATGATTGGAATCAGTACAAATGAAACATTACATATACCAATACCCTATGAAAATATAAGGTATTTATATCCAATAATCTATCACAATAGGAAGAATATATTTCACATCATCTACCACAACAACATGAAATTAGTAATGCATCATAAATGGCATGATAAGAATTCTTGTCATGCGATCTATGGTAAGTTTCTATATGTTTCATGAAATTTCATAAAATCATATCATTGGGTTGAAACTGAAATATGACAACAATGATATCAATAATAACATCAGAAAATAAGTGTGTCACCAAATGGTGAAATCAAATTAACTATAACAATTGCAAAACAATAGAAATTATAATATTCCAGGTAACATGGATTTTTCTTGTCAATGGGTTAGCAACCCCCGAGAAGAGCTTATTACCGACTACCTTTTTTCCTATCATAGTCTATTGCCTCCTTATAGTATAGAAAGGTAGAAATGAAGCCACTTATAGTACCACTTTGTAACGTCACATATCTGGGTGTCCCCCACTGATGCGCCAAACCCTGTTGGTCACATAACCTCACATGCATTTCCCCAAATTAAAGAGGCTACTGAGTAGCAGTGAGCGATATGGTGTAATATTTGAGAAATTATTCCCTCATTAGCAGAGTATACATAGTAGAAAACAAATATAAAAAAATATTTGAAGCTGTAATACAAAAAAAATAAACGGCAGAAGACTCAATGTAAATCCAAGAGAGGCTACAATATATATATATATATATATATATAATGGATGAAATATGTATCTATGAAAATAGCCAAAATTACACATTTCTAGAAATCAATACAGAAAATAATTTTCAAAAGAAAACAAGTAAACTCCAGCTGCGTCGTAGGCCTCATCTGGGTCCCATGATCTCCAGCTCCAACAACAATCACGTACATGATGAGGAAGGGCACTTTCAGTTGTCTATAAATGAAACCATATAATCTGTTTGGGTCAGAAACATGACCCAAACATGGTGTGATATGAATCCCAGTTGAAAACCACCGAAATATCTATAACTAACTATCATTAAATTTATATAATAATCAATATGCCTAAATGAACCAATAAACTATCAAGTACTCAAATGTAAAAAAATCCAACATTTTTCAACTACATTAACTATTATTTATTTTTCAACCTTTGAATCAAGTAATACCAGGATCTAGCCTAATTCTATATCACCTTGTAATAGTAACAAAACTAATGTCTTGGAATACCATCAAAACAATCTTGTAAGACCGAGTCCGAGCTTGTGCTTTGGCTTGGCAGACTCATCACAATCATTCATTCATTCATAAAGTACCCTATGGGAATGATCTCAGGGTATATCCCCTTGGTATAACATAGATCCATTTCATTAAATAATGAACCTTTGGGAATATCTCACGGTCTAACACTTTTGGTCTACCTTAGCACCAATTAATTAAATAATGACCACCTGGGAAGCTCCCATGATCAATACCCCTAGGTCAACATGGAATCAACAAAATTATAAACGATCTAATGGTAGTTATCAGGCTTTATACAACTAGGTCAAACATCTACACCAAGTCTCTCGTGGTCATGTGTAAATAATGTTGAAGTCCCCACAGTCTTCTCTGTCCAAGGATCTCATGGTCCATTGCAAAAATAATATGGAATCCCCCAAAATTTTCCTCATCCAAATCTCTAACTTTCATTTTGAAAAACAACTCACATATGATAGAAAAGAATGAAATGTAATATATGACCACTACATGGAGAAAAAATCAAAATGTACACCACATGAATTTTATATAAACAATCAATTCCCTCTTAATCGTCCAAGGAATGGAAAATAAGATACGTCTAACATGAATTCTACACGAAACATCCATAAGTAGTAAATGAAGGGAAAACTCGCCCATGGGGTGTGTGGTAAACAAGCCATCTAACATAGATCCTATGAAATAACCCCTTAACAATCAATAAAACAATATTAGTTAAATAACATGGCTAAATTCTAAATCATGAAATTACCCAATCATGGGTATGTAGAAATTATTGGATATATAATCCAAAAACAAACAATGAAAGGCACAAACCAAATACTTGGATGTCTCATGATCGTTATACATATACTTCATCCCTTTAATTGGAATTAAATGACATACATATATAAAAATATGAAAAATTCCAAACAGTGAATAACTCACGAGTGAAGAATAATGAAGAAGAAAGACTCTAGGGGTTTTTAGAACTGACCGGCGGGATTCCAATGCACCTGATGACGTCACAAGTAGAGCTTGAATGAAGAATCAGAAGGGTTTTTATGTTTATCAGCACTTCCATCACTCTCCTGTAGGAATAACATGGAGAAGAAGATATATCCAGACAAAAAATGAGACCTAACACCAATATATCATATATAAAAAAAGTAAACATCGTGTACAATTAATTTATTTGACATGTATTAGCCTCAACTAGCCCCTGACTTAAGCCGGTTAGCCAGTTTATCACACGACCAGTACATGAAAGTATGCTACAACCAGGTACACAATGTGTGCTCAGGATTACATTGAATGTAGGTAGAAAACCCTCATTTCTTTCTTTTCCTGAAAAACAACCCGAAATCAAGATCCATACAAGAAATGAATATCTGGGTTCTTACATATGGGTAGATGACAAAATCAATGATAAAGGGAAGAAGGGAAATTACAATTTTCCAACATTTGATAAATTTGGAAATAATATAATTAGTAAATGATTCAAAATTTGGTGTTTTTTATATGTTTGGAGAAAAGGGTCACCAATAAAAAGGATGAAAAGCGAGGAAATAAAATATTTATATTCATTGTTTCAACTGTGTGAAATGGAGAACTAGGCAAATAAATTCCCCATGAATCAAGGTAATAAACCTTAAAAGATGCTAAAGGAACAAGGTCATGATTATATTTTTTAATAAAATCGAAATTGAGTGATTAATAATATTTTTTATTTGAATGCATGAAATTCTTTGTAAAGGTATTCTATTGATGATATTTTTGTAATATGAATTATAAAATTTATAAGTATTGTACTATACAACTGCTTTGTTAAGGATTTGGAAGCATGTGATGAATAATACCAAGAGAAGTTATTCTTTAGCAGGTTGATCAATTAAGAAACACATGAACTATGTAAGATAACCCTTAATATATAATTTATGTTTGTATAATAGTGAAAAAGATATGTTTTTGGGATAGTTTTAGTGAATATGATTTTTTTGGTGATATGATGTCTTGTGTTACCTTTAATAGGTATACTATATGTATGGATAAATGAAATATACATGAAATTTTATTATTAAAAGAATAAATGCTTTCATTAATATTTTAAGATGATTTGGAACTCATATATTTATCTTGTGACATAAAGAGTTATATTATGTTGTCATGATAATCTCAATTTAAATACATTTTGTAAATTTAATGACCTTCCTTCAATATTTATGGTCTTTGAATTTTTGATAGACTTATTATGAATTAGTATTACGATTAACTAATTATTGAATATATTATGTTGTACTGTGAATATTATTGTTGGATGTTAACATGTGACAACAATTTTTTGTTTCAATAAATATATAATGGATAAATTAATGACTTGTGGATCTTATAATTCGTTAATGTTTTTCAACTATGAAAAATGAATCTTGAATATCCATTTCCTCAAATAAGAGATGATATGTAAACAGATAATAGCACAACCAATTAATAAGATTATGTTAATGAGATAGAAATAAATCATGTAAGATTATTTTATCATGTTATTAATGGACTGAAAAAAATCCGTCAACTCTAAGAAAGTAAATTTGAATATAAATGATATTATTTTAATTTCATTACTGAGAAATCGATGGCCTCTTTATCCCATCATAGATTTATATTTTAGTGATTTTATAATTTATGATGAAAATTTTATCTATCAATATTCATCAAAACATGTTAGTTTGATTCCTCTTCCATGACTTTCTTTTCACATTCCACTAAATTTATAATATTAGAAAGCTTGTTTTTGTGTTGGTCTTCCCATTTCACTTTTCCTCTTATTAAAGGGATGTTTTATTAACCCTATTTATATGGTGGGTTTCCCAAAACAAATCAAGTATAAAACTTATATTTTTATAGTGTAATTAAAAATTATTAGGATGCAATTTATTTAAGGTTGTGAGAATGTTTCACCCCGATATTTTTTGTTATGTTTCTTCTTAAATAAATTAGATTTATTTGATATCTTACAATGCATAGGACACTCAACATAAAAAATTCTTGAATTTTATTATTTAATTATGATAGTTATCACTTAGTTTTTGGAATGGTGGGAGTGAATGTGATTAAATAAATTATGAAAATATAGTTAAATTTTTTTATAAAATTAATTTACTTGTAGAGAATTAATTAGAAAAAAAATTGAATCAATTGGTATGTGATTTCCCAAAAAATATTATTCCTAAAATGGAATTTTATCTAAATAAATTAAATTAATCACTATTAGTGAGAGTTCATAATGAAACCTATATTTTATATATTAAATAATGTGTTTTAAATTCATATAACAAGTTATATAGGATTAAGATATGATTAAATATAATTTCAAGCATAAAAAGTTACATAGTATTACAGGAATTTTTACTGCCTTTTGATTGAGAACTAATTTTAAATACAATATTTGAAACTTTTAAAAGATTTATTTTGAATAAATAACTTTATTTTGTTTAATATAAATTTCTCTTTTGGTCATTTTTTTATTTTTAGGAGAAGTTCCATTACTTGATGAATACGGAAAAATATTGAACCTTAGTTAAATTTTTTTTATCCATATAATTTATTTATATAGTAATTTTATATTTAAAATTAGTTTAAAATTATAAATATATTATATATAAATCAATAAAACCTATTTATTTTGTTGTAATAAATTTTACAGTCAAATTAGATATGAAAACAATTCGATCATTGAACATTAAAAACCATCCTTTTAAATATTGTTAGTGGGATTAATTTTAAATCTATGATTACCCATTATATGTATTTAATTAGGTAAAACTAGTAATCTCCCATGCTATTTCATGACACATTCGATTACTAGTTTTTATTCTAACAATTGATTAATATTTATAATAGTTAGGAAGAAAAAATATGTTGAATAAATTTTAATTAAAAAGTAATGTTTTATGATAATGGAATAAGAGTGCATAGAATATTAATACAGCATTAAAATAGTTGAAAAATAGATCAAATATGAAATATAATATGGTATTGAATAAAATAATTACATGAAAATAAATATTCAACAACCACATCATAATAATTAACAACGTGAAGTTGAATAAAAAATATATAAAGAAAAAATGAATCTGGTTGTTACATCACTAAAAGTCAAGAGTCTTGGTATTTGATTGAATACTCGGTCCTCTTCCAGCCTTTGGAATATCACATGATGAACATAATGCAAAATAAAAAAATTAAAAGATCGAGTGGGATTCAGAAAATTAATAATCTTGTTGTGCACGGAACCTTTGAATAAACAAGTTACATTATTGACAATGATTATATACCTTGATTAGAATTTAATTATCTATATCTCTACCAAATTCAGGTCAACATAAATTGAATACCTAAATGAATGAAATGTAAAGAAGTCCACAGCTACCTTCTTAACATCCTGGTTTGGAAGAAAATTCCCAAATTTCAAAAAACATGATCAGAAATTATGAAACATTACGTGTAATTTTATTGAATAAAGGCCTCTTTTACTTATTCTACTTCCTGTATCACATAATGAAATAAAGTACCAAAGACATACATCTTGAGTCGATTTTGGATCCAAGAAAAATGGAAATACTATGGAGAGTTACAAGGAAACTTAAATAACATTTCCCTTGGAGTCACACTATTTTCCTGATGAAAAACATGAAAGCACATCACCATCACATTAGACACTGAAAATAATATGGGAAATTTAAAACCAATTATTTTCATAATTTGTTAATGCATAAAAAACAATACACAATGTAGCCAAAAGTGAATACAAACTACCTGCATTCATATATTAAACGAAAGGAAGATTAACTCTTCTGTTTTACGACATTAAACCTGTATTCATTTTCTATTCCCTCAAGTGTATTCACATGTACTTAGAAAACAATTAAAAAATAGTCAAATTAAATTTTAATTACATAATGAATAGAAGGTACAAAAATGTCTCTAATAGAGTAACATCCATCATGAAAACCGTCTAGCAAACTGAAAAACTTCAAATACACCTAAACCTCCAGCATGAAAAACCAAGAAAATAAATCTACAGAATATAGTCCAGAGTTAAAAAGATCCAGTATATTTCTCCTCCAGCATATAGAACCTTGAGTTTGGAATTTTCCAGCTATACCTGAATGAAAAGTGGAAAAAATATAATAATGCAGTTGAACACATTTAAAGGAAGTAAGATAATGTGAAACTGTAATTTTAAATTTCCATCTAACGATGACTCCAAAGGAATTAAGGATGGATTGGTATCGATGATGTGTAAGGAGTTCAAGGAACATGGGAAGGCATGGTGAGTTGTTGGAATGGAATATGTTGCAGCCATGGTTAATTATAATGTTGGGAAGAATGGGATTGATGCTTCAAGTACAATGGTTCCAACTATTAGTATGGTTTCTCCTAACAAGGCACTAGATCCAGATGCTTTAAATGTGAGGGATGGAGGAACTCCTCGTGTGTCAACTTTGAGAGAACATATTTAAGGGAAAAAACATACAGATGTTTCCTCCGTGGATATTGCAGTTGTTCATATGGTGAGGCATGCAATGGATGCTAGGAATGAACTTTTAAACGAAACGTAGGATTGGAATTCAGAGGGGCTATCAGGGAAGGGGAGATGTGATTCTATGGGAGCGATGGGGATCAAGACTATGCAGTTCTTCATGGGGAATATTGAATATATTATTTCATCCAAAACTGAAAGAAAATATCAACCTTGATATGTTCTTCCTCGTCTATTAAATGTAAGCTAATGAATTCCGGAGGTGCCTTAAAGGATGGATCAGTGCGCCTATTGATGAGGAATGGGGGTCTGTCCCAAGGAGGAAAACTACTAATGGGAGTGAGGCCACACATAATCTCAAGGCTCATAAAATTGTATTCACCAAACATAATACTAGAACTCAAGGGAATACTTATAAATAATCAACATTTGAGTATAAGCTAGAAACAATGCGGTAATAGGTTGGAAAACAAAGGATAAATGATGAAAATATTGTGGTCTCCTAGGCCCAAATCAGACTCTCAATGGTTGATACAGATGGCCCAGCCCCGATATCCTATCCAGCAGATATAAAGAAGGGGGAACGAAGAAGAAGATTATTCAGACTGAGAAGACCAAGATAGGACTGAGGGGGGAAGCCTTGTCCCGCATGGTGAGGCAGAGACTTCTCCAGGTAGTACCAATGTTTATGTAGGTCCTACACATGGTGGGATCAAACTCAAAGAAAGCTAGGAATGGATCAACATCAGTATGTATTGAAGCTACTGAATTCTTCTAATGAATTCTGCTAGTGTTTCTGATAAAGAAGCTAATGAATTCTACTAATTAATTCAGATAGTGCTGCTGATAAGGAATTTTTGAAGGAATCTATCCCTAAGAAAACTGGGAATCAATCAACATCAGTAAGAACTTCACAGAATGAAACCTTGAATGAAAACATATTACATTGAATATAATGAAATCATAAAAAACTGGTAATTAAAATAACCCTAAAGGTGTACTCCAAATATGCAGACAATGATTTTTTGTATAGTATATATTATAAAAAGTTGGATATCAAATACATATACACAACTAAAAAACAGTTAAACAAAAAATTTGGACTAAAAATGGGTATACTAAAATATATGTTTCGATGTATAACCAAATATCATTGTTATTTGTTATTATAAAAAAATGAATCCTCGGAAAAAAAATAGAAATTTACATTGTTGGAACATAACTTAAAACAACTGAAACACATAACCTGATGATTTTGAATCATTAGAAATCAAAAAGTTAGTGAATGATACACCTTTTTAACTGCCCTACGCAGCCCATGAGTCTCTTCTTGAGGTGACAATAGATTCTCTCCCATCTCTCTATTCATCTCATTTGATATATTATGGGATTCCAAGCCTTCAACGATATTATAATGCATAACCCTGCAAAATTAGTGTACCTTTAAAAAATTATGTTGATGGATGGGATAATTTGATGGTGACATATTAAGGAAAAAACTAATGATAAACACTGTTATGAAAATTTACTCATCTCATGAACATGCAAGATTATTAATGTACCATCCATTGTAGGTTTTAGTCCATAAAAAAGGGCTGTAACCTTTTTTGGGGAAAACATAGCATTATAGATAGTTTGAGAAGAAAAAATAAGTTATTTCTTTGTTCCAACTAAAATAAAATTGAAACATTACATGTTAAGAACAATCTAATTGGAATCTTCCATATTGGATTCTGTTGTAATTGTACCACATGACAGTCTTGATGTTTACATTTATCTACAGTAAGATGGTTTGAAAAACATAATATTAATGAATGATCAATTCAAGCTGTATAATTCATTCCAATTTCTTTGTTTAGATCATAATTATAGGGGGTAACCCTTGTTTGATGAAAATTTATCATAGTAAAATCTATTATAGGTGTTAATATGTAGTCAAAAAAATAAATAACAAACTTGGATTCTACTACCATTAAATCACAATATAGTCATGAAGTTGACATTTATCTACAATTAGATGGTCAGAAAAATAGAATAAGAATTAATGCTCAATTCAAGCTACATAATTTTTGTCACTTTCCTTTCATGGATAATAAACATAGATGTAAAAATTTTTTGAGTAAAACTTATCACAGTAAAATCCATTATTGGTGTTAATATATAGTCACAAAAAAGAAAAAACGTAGGGAAATATCCCAATTGACAACAAATTTCTCATTAAAATGAAAATTCCTAGATGCTAACAATGGTATCAGGGGCTTCATATTTCATGTACATGACCCAAAGAACTCCATTTTATAGGGAACAATGATTCCACTTATTATTGGATGTATACAGATTCAATGAAGATATAGGGGGATAGAATCATCTAATAAAAGTAAGAGTTACAATACATGCAATTAGTGTTTATGAAAATCAAGAAGACATGTCCGATAAAAAAATCCAACCTTCGATGGTGAGAAAACATTCAATATAGCAAGACAAACTCTTGGTCATTGTGGGCCCAATTTCATGCCCTCCCAGAACACACCAATGAACACACCTTATGGTTATGCAGATATCAGTTCGAAACCAGTTGACACTATAATATAATCCAAACTGACTCTTCCCTATACATACACATAAGTTTTATTAGATAGATTGTTTTGAATCCATATAGAAAAAATTTAAGATGATTGAACAACGAAATTATGAAAGAAAAAACCTTGAGGATTCAGCGAATAGACAAACTTAGAAGCTCCCCTATACAGAACTTGAGAATCTACTTGACATGTCGTCAGATTATCTCCCATCTCTCTAATATGTTTATTTGAGCAATTATGGACAGCACAATGTATTTAGGCTGGAAGGGCAGAGTCCCTCCAAATTCAGTGAAACATTCAACAGATGGAATAAAAATGGGTTGATGCGATGTGATATTGAATTAAAATAACTAATGAAATGAAAATTTATGAAAATTTTCCTCACCTCATGAACCTGAAATATTATTAATGTGCCACCCACTCCAGGAATCTTTATAAAAAAAATTGAATTTAATGATTAAGTAGAAATACAACATCATGTTGAAAATTTGATCGACACAAATAGAAAATGACATCACAATGTTACAATTCAATTTAAGAACTACTACAGTAAAACTAATCTTGGATGTGGTATTTGTTCGAAAATATAACATTCCATCACAATTAGCCAAAATATTTACTCATTGTCGATGTTGCACCTCCTTAAAAACACTATCATTGCATGTCACATACATGAGTAAGAATAATAAGTGAAAAAGTTTTAAATGCAGGTTAACCGAACTAAAATCTCAAATAAATTCATAGACATGGTATGCAGAACCATCTCTAAATATCAATAGGGACAAAGACATATAAAAAAAATGGTTCCCTAAAAACAATTCCCCATCCAATGTTTTTCAAGTAGATTAATCTGAATTCCTAGGAGAATTTATCTTGCATCCCCAAAATCCCAAAAATATCCTTCATTAGTAAAAATAAAAGGACGCCCCAAACAAAATGACAACTCATAAATAGATAAAGACAATGATTCACTTTAACAACACAAAAATAATAACATAATCAAACATAATTCAAGTGAAACCCTTTTCCTTTTCATGTTTTTGTATTCAAATGTACAGATAAAACAATTGTAAAACAATCAAATAAAAAATGAAAATACTAAATCATGTAAAGAACCTGATGTTCTAGGATTTCACATAGAAATATTTTCACCATCAAAAGCATTTAACGGACTTCTCTTTATAGAAAAAAAGTTAAAAAAAATTAGAATATCGTACTGAATTTGTAGAATTAAAAATATTACTGTTAACATAAAAGAAATAGTTAGAAACAAAAATGAAGAGAAAATAACATTTAGAAAGGGGTCTCAAACCATTACAACCAGTATGTCAAGAAACTTTTCTGTTCGTAACTCACTTCATACGGAAGAAATTGTTTTCAGACCCTAAATATAGAAAAAAAATATTTGTAATTGAACATGTTTTCCTTTGGAAGAAAACCAAAACAATGCATACTATAGACTAATGATGCATTTATGTTGAGTAGAGTGATAAATTAAAATACTCTAGCTTGAGATTTAGCTCAAACTCAAATCACAACTCAAACTTAGTAAGATATTGGTTTTCAAAATTTTAATTTGATATGTTTTTTGAAATGAATAAATCAAACCCACTATTTTAAGCACTAGGACCGTATATGAAATTAAAAAGAGAAAACATATAAAATTTACAATATCAAGTAAAAAATCAAATAAAAAATGAAAATACTAAATCATGAAAAGAACCTGATGTTCTAGGATTTCACATAGAAATGTTTTCACCATCAAAATCATTGAATGGACTTCTATGCATAGAAAAAAAGTTAAAAATTTAGAATATCGTACTAAATTTACAGAATTAAAATTATTTATGTTAACATAAAAGAAATAGTTAGAAACTAAAATGAAGAGAAAGTAACATTTAGCAGGGGTTATCAAACCTTTACCACCATTATGTCACGAAACTTTTCTGTTCATAACTCTTTTCATAGAGAAGAAATTGTTTTCAGACCCCGAATATAGAAAAAAATATTAGTAATTTAACATGTTTTCCTTTGGAAGAAAACCAAAATAGCGCATACTATAGACCAAGGATTTATTTATGTTGAGTAGAGTGATACATTACATTACTCCAGCTTGATCTTTAGCTCAAATCCAAATCACTACCCAATCTCATTAAGATATTGGTTTTCAAAATTTTAATTTGATTTGTTTTTTGAAATGAACAAATAAAACCCACCAGTTTAAGCACTACGGTAATATATGAACATAAAAACAGAAAACATATAAAATTAACAATATGCAGTAACATTTTATTTGGGATTCTCCCTATGAACAAAATAAAAAATGTGAATTTTTTAATTCAATAGTTGAGGCACTGTAATAGAAGAAATTTAGTAAGATGCATTCCATTACTCTAATATGTAGTTTGATACATCACAAAGACTATAATTCTTAATGTAAATGCAACTAACTATTGACACATAGAGTTGAAAGTGGAATCCGTGTGATCCCACGTGTGATGTCACCTGTTGAGTTTGGTTTACTTGATTGAGTAGCAGAGTCACTCGTTGACGACATTGAATAGTTTTGAGTATTTTTCAGCACTGATCATGATGCAAGTATAATTATTGAAACTACTCAGTAAAGTGTAGTAAAGAAAACATTTCTAAGGGTACTGAGTAGAGAACCCACAAACTGCATGTAGTTCATTCATAAGGTTTCTCTGTTGAAACCTTGCATCTCTAGAGTTCGATGGACAATTCATGTTTGTTTGCTTTTTCTTTATAGCTTATAGTTAAGGTGTGCAATGAGACCGTATAATGCATAGAAGATATAACAGTCAACCAATTGGACAAATAAACATGTAGTGGGATATGAACATGGTAAATTGAAATGAAAATGGAATAAGTTGTGCTTCGAACCTCGTAATGGAAACCAATGTATAACTAACGCTAAGTGATTGCTAACAGTTATATAAGATAATTTGATCCATACATATGCTTTGAGGGATTTAATTTTTCAATTATTAATATATGTTATTACCTCTAGTGAAAATATGATACATGGGTGAATTTGAATACCCTAATGGTTGTGTAGACCGGAATGACTGTACCGCTGAAATAGGAATCCAAACAATTCATTGAATACCAATTTGGGATTTCAATATGCAGGGGGTGTCCAGTGTAAGTAATTTGAGCGGTTACAATTAGATATTATGTAGTAGCATCGAACTAAAATGAAGCAGTGAATGTTGTCGAATGACAACCTAGAGTTTGTGGATATCGTAATGACAGTACCGCTGAAATAGGAATCCAAACGATTCGTGGAATATCAGACTGAGAATGCAATATGCAGGGGGTGTGGACTGTATATAAATCGAGCGGTTACAATCAGATAATATGGAGCAGCATAAAACCTAAACGAAGAAAATTAGGTTTTCAAAGGATTACCTGGAGGTTGAGCTGTTTGGTTCAAATGGTTCCGCGAGTCAGTCTACAACGTTGGAAATCCGAGTGCACCTTCGACAAGGATGGAGGTTTATACTGCAACCGGTGGAAGGAGGAACACGTTGTGTGAGGATGATGCTCTTGAAGATATCTGTGAGTTAGATGACGATGGCATGCAGAGACAACCAGAACCCAAGGTCATCAATAAACTTACCCCGACCCAAACTGGGAGAAGCCAAAAATGGGGAGACCGCAGTAGGGATCGGGACGAGCTGGTCGTCGAAGGGAAACTTCAAGATCTGGAGTTGCAGCCGAAAGAGGTGGGCTTCGAGGGATCGAGAGGTCGACCGGCACGAAGTTTCAGTCGGGATAGGTAGCAGGAGGCAGTTGAAAAAGTTAGAATCGTGGGTTGTGCGTGGGGCGGATATGAGAGTGTACGTGGGGAGGGGAGGCGTGGAGGTCTTTGCGAGGGGCATGTATGTTTATAATGATGTGGAGGAACGGTTGATGGACATGTGTATGTTGGAAATCCAGTATTTGTAGATATAGTAGATGTATTATATATTTATAATTATAAATTAAAAATCATTTTTTAATTTCAATTCTTTTAGGAACACAAAATTTATCATGGTAAAAAACATTTACCGGAGTATAGGTAAAATATTGAAAATGGATAATGTTAAAAGGAGATGGATTAAAACACCAATAATTAAAACATTAAATCGGATTTTTATATATGTGTCAACCATAAAATTCTGTAGTGACATTAATTATCTTACAATTTCATTGAAATTAATAACACCTCCATGTTTTCTTTTTAAAATATAAAATAATCCTTATTTAATCACTTAAACCCACCTCTCCTCAAGTATAAATACCAACCCTCCACCCAATTCTATCTAAGAATCCTTGAATCTCCTAAAATATATAGAAACCCAAATCCTCTCAAATATCTTCATGTCCTGGTGATACAGGTCTCACCAAAAGATCAAATCCAATGTCATGAAGGGGTCATCCAAGGTGGGGATATTCAAGAGGTAATTTTCCAAAAACACCTCTCTTATTTTATTTTCATCTAATACTTTATCATCATATCCTTAATCTATTAAGCCATGAAAAATACATGTTTATAATATATATTTGTATCTATTTAATGTAACATCTTATTCATTTCAATTTTTTTTACCTCCTCTAATTAAAATAGAAGAAACTATTGTCCATGTTATATTGGTTAATTGCTTATATGAATAATGTTTTTCTTCTTTTTTCCTTAACTACCTACACAGATGGTCCAAAAGTATTTTTCTA
The DNA here is from genome assembly GCA_963277665.1 of Viscum album. Classification (NCBI taxonomy): domain Eukaryota; kingdom Viridiplantae; phylum Streptophyta; class Magnoliopsida; order Santalales; family Viscaceae; genus Viscum; species Viscum album. The sequence continues at coordinate 307,217,675 of OY728153.1, read as the reverse complement.
GTCAAATAATATTTTAATTGGTAAATTAAAACCTATTTCATGTTTTTTAACTAGTATATACTCATAATAGTAAAAAAATGAAACTAGTTCAGATGTTGTTAAAAAGCTCCAAAATGAACCAGACATTTATCATCCACATTTCTCAAATGAATCATCCTCATGAATGTACGAAAAATAATAAATGGGACCATTTAAACTTATTTAATGAGTTAATATAATTTCATTATGCATATATAGTTTTAATTCCAATTGAAAATAAAATCCATAATTATACACAAATGAATCGTTTATAAAACCACGAAACAAACACACCCCAAACAAATAAAATAATGAAATATTATTAATTAATGTTCCATTACGTGTTATTAAATCATCACCTATGGAATTATAAATATGAATATTGTTTTAATGATTTAAAAAATTCTTTAAATAAATATTCGAGAGGATAATGTATGCACCACTTAATGGAAGCATGAGTTGGGGAGTTTCTTAACTCAATTTTCATTCATTGAGTTATACGTCTACTACATTGATTATATTAATCCATTAATATATGTGTAACCCAAATTATTTTTTATTATTTAATATTACCACTTATATTTGTGTGGATATTATATTGTAAATTTAATCACCCCATAGATAATTTTTCACATAAATGATACGAACATTATATTGGAATTTCAAATCTTACTTTTTCTTCTCAGAGACTTATGCCATATTCACCTCTTATTTTTTGTGGTGTGGTTTATATTATTTCCATGAATGTATTTTATGTTCATTATCTATATATTTATAGCTATTTACATACCATTTTATTATATATATTTCTTGGGATTTTTGGTTTCAATGCTACCAAAGATGAAATGGAATTTGGTCACAATTTTCCTTCATTGAGACATTAGTTATGTTATACACCTATCTTTTTTATTAAGTGTATGTACTTATTTTTTGAAATTTTATATAAAGAATATTCTTATTCTTATGATATTATTCGTTGAATTTAATTTCATTCATTCATAGGGTTTATAATTGAAATATTTTAAACTGGTATGGGATAATTCAGAATAACAAATAATTAATTCCCTCAATAAATGTTCATTGATATCATTTAATGTATTTTTATCTATCTAAAAATAATTTGTTTAATACTTTAATTCATTATGGTTTAAAATCTATGATACCATCTTCCATACTTTAGTAAATTTTTTGTGGTTAGTTTGACAGGGTAGTATCGATATTCTGTACAATGTGTTATTATTTTTTCAAGGCATATTGATTCTATTATATTAGTTATTCATGTGGTCAACGAATTAGACATAAATGAATTGTTGGGAACCATATATAGAAAATCCTCTGTGTGAATTGATAGTCCCATGGGAAAAAATCAATTGGTGAAAACCCATTTTCTTTTTTCCAAGTAGATTGATCTTTTCCAGAGGATAGAACATGACCATAGTTTCTTTTGAAACATCATGACGTAAATTAGATGGGTTTATACCCATAAAAATAAATTATAAAGGGGAAATATCTTTTTATTAACTATCTAGGGGATATATCTTAATAGTTCAAATGTCATACAATATGTATTCAACCATTATTTTTATTCCATGTGATTAATCGATTAGTTAGAATATCCATGGTTAGGTTTCAAGATCATGTGACTATTTACATGGAATTATTTGATTATATTTTATTCCTACCATAAAATGACCATGTTATTATTATATTGGAATGTGTTTCAATTATTTACATTTCCATGATGATTAGAATTTAGTGATTTATGATATCTTATTATGTAATTAACCCTGACTAATGTTTTGACCTCACACTTATTTGTTCCCTTTCCCCAGGCTATGAAGAATATAATATTTGAATGAGTTTTCAAGGATGAAGTTTATTAGATTTTGTTATTAATTATGTTTTATTTTATTTTAAAAATGAAAAATGGGTTTCATGTATTCAATATGTTGTGTAAAACTACTAAACAATTTGGTGCTTTTTGGGTTTTAATCTTTTATATATTCTAATATAATAATGTAAGTAAATGAATATATGATATTGTTGTCGAGGTCGTTACACTAATACTTTATGGTTTCCTTATATTGAAACTGTCCATTATTGGTTGTGTTAACATCCAATACCCAATGTAATAATTATATAATGTATATATGACAAGAAAAATTCTAAAATATTTAGTCATAATTTCTCTGTATTACAAATAATCCTTATTGGTACCACTCTTATACCAACTATGTACTATCTCACTTAAATACTCACTGTAATATTCATAATAAAAGAACCTATATTTTTTATACATGGAATGGATTATTGAATTTTTTATTAATATTGAAAATTTTATCTTGTTTTCATTTAATATTGATTTATAGGATCTATTATTCTAAATGAATAATGTATTAATGTACACAATGAGTACAAAAACATTACCATGATTTTATCCTTCCAACACAATAGGTATTTTTAGAATTGATATATTTAATATGAATTTTTGTAACTTCATCCAATTCTAACCACTTGTGAATCTCTAGGATTGTCTATTTATGTGTCAATCATCATCTCACTGTCTCAAAAAGGGTTTCTCAGCATTATATATTAATATAGTGTTTTTATTCTCTATAACCTTCTATCATCATGATTTATATAATATACTATATTAACTTTAGGATTAAAAAATATGGATTTTTTATTTTTCTTGACGCGTGTTTTTTATAACCTTAATAACTGTTTGAATCTAAAAACAAATTATTATGAAATAATCAATTTATATATTAATAATAAATTGTATAGAATCCATTTCTCATTATACATGGCATATGGTTATGTGATAGTGCAACTATTTTCGAAGCATATCTCAAAAATTAATGAAAGTGATTGCAATGGATACAAAATTTAACATTGATTCTCATTTTATTTTCATTATGAATATGATGTGTATAAGTATGTTTATGTTTACAAATTACTCCATACTACAATATTTTGATCAATGAAAACATGCAGTACTCAACATTGATCCTCCTTATTTGCATCAAATCTTTCACAAGGATAGTGATCTATGGATTTAAGAACTACTACATGCTACATGTTATAGATCGATGTATATATGGTCAAGATATTCTATAGAACATGGTCATGAAAAATTTTATTTGATTTTTTTATGTTATATTCTGGTGGACACATGAAACCTTATATATATTTTTACAACGAGCATATCATTCTAAATGTTCTCTCTCTCTAGTTGTATAACTTCAAAAAAATTATGGAGATCCTTTATTTCTAAAGGATTCTTTATACAAAACTAAATAACTAAATATATTAGTGGTACAAATGGTATTCTAATCAAAATATTATAAAAAATGTTTATATCCTTAAAAACTACTTATTTTTTTTTTAAAATGATTTATCTTTCCACAAATTGGTATAATTGGGTATTACATTTTATATTCAACATGCATTGCCAATAATTAAAGCATTAGTGAACTATATGCTGAGTATAAGAAACCACAATCGAAATTCACTATGGAATTGGAATAATGTCACATGTTTTCAAAAGGAAACATGACATAAATTGTTTTTTATACTCCATTAATGTTAAAGTATAACCATTAGATCTTTTAAATTAGATGTTGTGAACTTTTCAATGATGTATTAGGAATAAACCTTTCTCAACCGCTTGGATAATTAAACTTACTTCTTGTAATGTTTCAATAAATACTTTGTTATTGTAAATAAATACACATATTTGAAAGATATATTTTGTTTAATACCCAATAATTATGATATTAACGTTACATATAATTGATTAATATACCTGAAGAAGAAAAAACTACATGCTTCTTCAATTTAGTTGTTTAAAATGTTCTCTTATATTCTTATCTCAGGACATGTGATGTAAATGGAATCATGTATAAGGTCATACCTTTTTTTATTGAATTATATTGTGATGGATTATTTGGTGTCACACGTTTCATTGACCTTTTATCCTAGTATTTCAACTTCTTCACAATATGGATTGCATATTAAACATTCTATAAGTTATAATTTACTTAGAAAACCATACGCAAAATAAAATTAATCATTTTACAAATTTATTATTCATTTTATTAATCACAATCAATACTAGTGAAATGTGGTAAAAATGATTTCAGAACAGAATTTATTGAATGATCATGATCTATCTTTCTTATTTACACATATCTAGTCAAATCGTCCACTCTTTGATATCTTACGTCACATTATCCTCACCGAATTCTTATAGAGGAGAGAGCATGTGAAATAATATATGTCAAGATGTTTTATCTAGAACTCATATATTACATTGATGATATAATAATGATGTATACAAAATATGTGTCATACATGTGTATCCTATATTAATCTTCAAACCATCGCTCATTGAGGTGGATGGACATGATGTGACTACACTGACACCTTGAATTTTATGCATCTTAATACTCCACACAAGTACTTGTACTAATCATGTAAACTTGTTTTGATGAGGAAATTAAATATTTTCAATATTAATCTGAATGTGTTTGTTGTATTGAATTTCATTTTATTTAGAAATAAAATCTTGTAGGTCAATAATATTTTCTTGATTTCTAATTATACATTACCAATTAATTAAACCATTAAATATTTATCACTGTAATATCAAACCCTTTTATCTCTCAAAAATAGATTATAAATACTCATTTTATAGATAATTAAAATGGAAATGATCCCTAAAATGTACCCATAAAGTCAATTCTAAGAGAAAACTAATAATCAAAGAGTATCAAGGTTGGCATCTGACTGATCAACTGCATTTAATAATTGTTACTTTATCTATTGGGAAAAGTATCTGTTTCTATAAATAATTACAATTACTGTTCAAAAAAATTCCTATAAAGAAGAAAAAAAATATCTTTGACTATATCTTTTTTCAACATTAGTTTAGTTAACCTATCACTCTTAAAAGAACTCTATTGTAGTATGAGGCTAGAACGCCCGACATGTAACTATAAATTTACAATATTTATCAACCGAATAACTACTATAGAATAAGAGAGCATTTTCAAACCACAAAAAGTATGTATATAGACACTAGAAATATCCTATTGGAAAAATATTCAACCAGAGGGGTTTTAAAAGTGGTTAAAAACTATATATTCGTAAAACTAAAAAACTATTTAAAAATAATTAATTAAATTAAATTAAACTTGTCTAAGTAAACTAAATAAATATATGGAAGAAATAGATAGAGATGAATGTTTTTGAGTTGGGACACCCATTTAGGTGCATGAAATAGATGTTATTTAATTTCCAAAACTAAATATTTATTCATTCAATTATAACCAATTCAAAATTTAATAAAAATACTATCAATTATTTTTCTCTAATGTGAGACATTATTAAAATTTTTAGAAAAATAATTCATCATTTTTTCTCTGATTTGATTAATCATTTCACATCATTTTAGCATCAAATTACATGGTGAAATACAATTACAAATTTCTATCAAATTTAATGCATCTATCATTACAGGGTTATTTCACATGATAATTCCTAATAGGTATCTCTCATGAATTATGGAAGGAGAATACACAAAAATATTAATCGTTTAATCAATATATTTATTTATCGATAATTTTCTCATCTATGATTTATGATCTTCTCACACAAATGATCGAATTATAAACAATTATTTTATTTGATGATCTCCCACCCATGATTAATTTTTAGGTATCACCCAAACAGGAAACAAAGAATTTATAAAGACAAAAAATATCAATTAATTGAAATTTACATATCATTAAATAAATAAATTTAACAAAAATTTGAAATTATTTCCATTCAAATATATATGAAAAATAAAGACATGAAATTATAGTCACAATCAGGACAACTATGACACAAAATAATTGGCCATACATTGCGCTAACATGACATGGAGAATAAATTATAAACTTTATAGTGTTTATGTCGATGTGAATATCATTGTAAGAAACCACTGATAATTTAAAAATAGAAATCTTCACTCATAGATCATAGAAAGGATGATGTGAACCCCTAAGCAGGTTCATCAACACGAGAAAGTTATTGGATTGGGGTTCACCCTCATCATGAAGTATTGATCGGGAGAAGATAAGTAAATCCACCACACATGTCGATAGGTCTTGAAACCTGCCAATCACAAACAACCATAAAATTATAGAAAATGAGGAAAATTTTGTTTCTTTCTAGTTGAGAGTGTGATGACGTGAGTTGGTTTCTTCCAGAGGTGGTTTTTGGTCATTGTTCTTCATTAGAGAGGTGAGGGTGGTGGCTCTGGGTGTGGTAGTGAATAGGAGGAAGAGCTAATGGTTTGGGTTGTCGCGTGAGGAGAGGACTGAAACGTAATTATGGTTCCTATGTGGCATGGTGGAGGAAAGGCACTAGGTGGTGATGGTGGAGTGTGGAGTTCCTTATTTAAGTAGAGGACAGTGGAGGTTCTGGAGAGGAGGCAAATGTGGGGTTGCATAACATAGTTGTGTGCAGCATGCTATCATCGACCGTTGGTGTAGCGGGTTGATAGATCAAGAGTGGTGGCCTGCTACCCAAGTGATAGAGGAGTAAAGGCCATGGTAGAATATCTCCCCCTCTCCAATGAATGATAATCATAGAGGCGACCTTCTTTGAAGAATAGTAAGATCACCACCCACATTTATTGGTACACGAAAAATGAAATGAAAAAAATTTCAACTACAAATTGAATATTAAAATCAAAACATATTATCTAAATGTTAAATAATAATAATAATAATAATAATAATAATAGAAAATTAAAATAAAGAAAAACAATGTATAGATTAAATTATAAAGATAATATGGAAAAATAAAGGAAAGATGAAATTAGAAATAAAATAATTATAATAATAATAATTAAAACTACAAAAATATTATATACTACTTATAGAAATAAATATAATTCAAATACAGATATATATATATATATATATCAATATAGTTAATTATATTAATATTTCTCAATCAGTAATTTGATAAAATTATTATTTAATAACAAAATGATAATACCAATACTAAATATTAATAAAATATAATAATAGTTATTAATTTGTAGTATTAATATTACTATTATTAATACTACTAATATTCAAGATGACAAAGAACATTATATAATTCTATTATGTGTAATTAATAAAAATACTAATAAAAATTTTAATATTATAAATTAAAAATGAATATTATTAATAATTATACTATTATTAACAATATAATTTCAAATAAAGCATTTTAATAATATTTAAAATTAATATAAATGATTAAAACTATTAAATTGGTTATATTTGTATATAAATTAACTACAAAATACAAAATACTAAATAACTTCAAAACAAACCTAAAAACATAAAAATTAATATAAAAATAATTGAATCCAAATTAGAAAATCCAAAAAATGTTGAAAATACATGTGTATCAAAGAAACGCTAAATTAGGTTTGACGAGCACGTCGTACACCTGATTTTGTTAAAATTCCAATGAAGAAACGAATTTGTGACTTAATGTTTTATTAATGTCTTATTTTAAATATTTATTAAATAATGAAATTATTTATTATATTATAAACATGTAATATGTAATCCCACTAAGAACTGAATATACAATATAAAAACATTCATCATGTCATCAATATATTGAATTTATGCATGTTCTAATTGCAATTTTATGTGTTTGTGTAATTTTTCATATTCATAAAAATAATAAGAAATTCATAAATTAAAAGAACTATGAGCCTAATTTTGGAATTTTATTTCAGTTGATCAATTTATACTCAATAGATATTCCATGCCTTAAGGGGTATAAAACGAGAGTCATATTTTGATTTTTATTGGAACTCTCTCCCTAGTCCAATGTATCGCTACCTTGTCTAGAATATCCCCTCACCATGGCTTGGTTTGTGTCTTACAAATTCATTTTTTGAATACATCCATACATGAAAACAAACGAGAGGTTCTCAGGATATGAAAAATACATACAGATAGTTTTTATGGACTTACAAGAACATCTACATATAATGACAAACATAGACGATGTACAGACTGAATTTTAAGTAATTAATTACATGCATCCTAGGAGTTGAAATAAATAATTAATTAAATTAAATTTCATACATACATGGGTTGGTCATTTCTCATGATCAGTAGAGACACAAGTAAATTTTTAATAAAAAATAATCTGAATTAAATTAATGTTGAACGAGTTATTTTAATTTTAATATTTCGGTTAAAAATTATAACACAAATAAAATAATCCCTTGGTGTTAATTTTAATTTTTTAATATATATATGTCATGACTCGGCCCAATGGTTTATGGGATACTACTCCCAAACCCCTCCTACAATAGGCTAGGGCCAAGAGACTAGCATAAATTAAGTATATCACACATATGGGGTCCATTTTCCTAAGGTGCCTATAAGAATTAACCCTCTAATACCTTGATGAAATAGTGTAGATATATGAAAATATGGAAACAAAAATACATGCATACATCTTTCCAAAAATAGAGTAAAATAGAAGCACTGAAAGCCTAAAAAGGGAAAATCTGACTCCGTCTAAAAAATTATAAAAGCATCCAACCTTCTTGGAAGGTGCGATCAATATCAAATTGAACTTCCAGAAATATCCTTAGTCCAACTCTCATAAACACTACAATTGATATAGATAATTATTCTCTACCTTCTCCATCTCCTCTATAGAATCCATCAAAATGATTGTGGTCTTCCCAAGACACAACATGTGAAGGACAAGCCTGTGAAGGTGTGAGTATAATAATACTAAATAGGTTCCCCAAATCCCCAAAATAAATTTCCGAAATAACATGGAATAATCTACACAAACTATCTAGATGGAACCCAATCGAGAGTGAAAATATATCTCAAACCATCATTTTATATACAGGACAAGTCTGCTCAATCCAAAGGGTGTTTCAACCTATACACGTGAAAAACTACAAGGAATCATAGAAACGTCCATATATACTCATATTAGACTCCATGGTTCAAGATTTCCCCCTTATATCTAGAAATAAGATTTTAATCGAGGCAGTAATGGTAAAAAACTAGGGGAACAAACTTTAAGATATAATCCATCCATATAAAACCCATCAAAGAAAAACAATCCATTTGGAACAACCCACTATATACATCTCTAGTATCTAGTACCAAAGGTCCTACCATATCTAACCTTTATCCTATGCAAGGCTATAAGAAGACATGTGGAGAGGATTTCCACTCATCAGGACCCACAGTTTACAGATCACTATAGACTATGAACCACATTATTCTTCTCTATCGACAATGAATGGAGGTGCATTGACCTCACCACTTCTTGGTAGTTGATGGAGTATTAGCTCTTAACTAACCATTGAAACCTCTATCACTATTGTATGGATGTCACATACATATGAAAATAAAGGGAGAACTGTCTCTTAACTAGGTATCACACGTGTCTAGTGGAGCAGCAGGCTCGTTGTAACTATACTCAACAGATGAGGGAGCACTAACTCCATTAGAGAACTAAAACCATTGGAGGACCTGGTCCACGGTATACCCTTAAACCAACAGATATACCTAGAATAGGACACTAAAAACTATAATAGGGATCTATAATGTTAAAATAATGAAAAGAAGTTGATAGGGACGCAAACATAGAACCTACAACCTTAAGGGGGAAATGACAATGATTCAAGTGTATAATGATTCACATAGCACGGTTCTTGTCAATTTTATGAAGATCAGCATGATGAGATGAGATCATCACCCCCTCATTACATTGATATGTCTTAGTTTCTTCAATCTGTAAAGGGAGAGTGGAGAGGATCAGTCAATTCCTTGTTTATTTGTGTGCCAAAATGAATGGGTATGGTAGTGATTTGTTAAAATTATTTAATTAAAATTATCATTCAATTGATAATTTCACCACATGATGGCCTGCCAACTCACAGTTGACCAAAATCTCAGTGCTGAAAAATTTATGTCACGCCTAGGGGGAAAATGAAAAAAAAAATTCAACTATGGACTCAGATTTTCAATCTATGACTCCACTCTGGATTTATTGATGTTTCAATAGAAAAAGCATGCACATGATAAAATATATTTAATATTTTTAAAATCCCCAGAGTGAGGATCCCTGGCCCTGAAATCCTATTCAAAATCAGCACCACACTTATAGAATATTATTAGAAATATTCCAAATACACATAGGTACAAAAAAATTAACTATATTATCCAAAAATTTCGGATTCTCACTAATGAAAAGGGAAATCATATACACCTGGGAATGAAATTTTGCTCTCTACTGGAACACCCATGTCGGCGATTTCACAAGGGGTTCCCGTGATGCTTCCAAACACACACTCAGGGGAAACACCAAACACAAAAAATACACATTTCCGTCTAAAACGAGGTCAAAATTGAGAAATAATGTGGTTCATGTCTCCTCCTCCATGATAGGTGTAAAATCACTAATCACCATGTCAATCTTCTCTCACAGGGTTTAGTGGGAAACCACCTCACTAATCTAACACAGATACAGATGTAACCTCACTATTCACATCCACCCTAGAAGAAATTAACTTCATCATCCTCAATAATATTGCATTGAATATTGAATTGGATATTTTGAGAGTACCAATAAATAAAAGTTTGATTCTCAAGTGTAAATACTAGGTCTTACCTAGCACTTTGCTTGCGAACCTCCAACTATACCACATGCTACCAATATAGTACCACCACCACATCTACTAGTTACATACTAGCTGAGTATGGATGGTATAAAACGAATCCATATTGTGGAAACATAAAAGTATCTAACCATATCACAATTGAACATTTTTAATAAAGGATCTCGATCAAAAAGGTCTACCAATAAAAAATGGTCATTAAAAAACCACACTGGAAATTCTAGGACATGCATTGACATTCCATCGCACAAACCTGCCATTGACACATAGGTATAAGGAACTCATCCACCACACCTAGAAACTATCCACATTGGGTGGAACATAATCTCTCACATAATTTTTATCATGTCAACAAAAAATGTATCTTGGTGCGCAATGAATCTATTTCCCCAAGGGTCTAATGACACACCAAACTATTCTACATCCTTTTTCATATTATTTTATACACCATGATGCAACGTTTATGAGAGTACTAACTACAGAAATGGTCTCTCGAAAGGCTCACAATTTATCTTACCAATCCATGCGTTGGAAACCACCAATTGGCCACCTGACCCTGAACACATCATCCAGAGAGAATCATCCACCAAACCTCGATGTTATCCGCTTTTGGTAGCACTAACACACCCACATAGTATTAAAATCATCACAAAAGTTTATTTTTTGTATGGTAAGAACCCCTCCTCACTGTTCATCCAAAGATGCATCGAATAACACCAATATTGGGTTCTAAACATGCCCAAAGAACCCAATTTTAATCTCATGAAAGATGTGGAAAGAAAAAAGTACCAAAAAATAGTTTTTAAAAGTTACTACTGCAAAAAGGAGAATAGAAAATGATTGTACCTCTATTCATCCTTAAAGAATCTAGGTCAATGGCCTCCACAACCCGTAGTTATCCTCATATGAATCCTCCATCCCCCTGAGGATGGAATGTACCACCTAGTGGTAGTGGTGGAAACACGTCAAATCATTGACAAATATCTACTGATCACCCATCTCCTCCACCATGTGTGAAAAATTGAGGAACTCACTACTCCAAATGATTCCTCTACAAAGGAATACCATAGAACATATCCCTCTTGGTTGTATAACCGGTCAGACAATGTCAACCAAGATTTTCCTTATCGTCATAAGAGTAACACCACCTCTCCTACGACTGACATGATCCCTAGCATGGCTCCTATTCTATAGGCCCATGTGCCTACGTCTGATCATGGATATGCCTCATACACTAATATCCATTCATATTCCATCTTCTAGCTACTTCAGATGCCTTAGTCTCATGACCACAATTATATTCCACATCTACCTACACCTCAACCTGGAAGCTCTCTACCACCATATATCACTTCAGTACCCCCACAAAAGTTGGAAGCATAAGGAGACCACAACTGCTCATACATTTTTATAGAGTCCATGCTCAATAGAACTTACTCTAATGAATGTGTTTCACACCATATCCTTGGAGAAACACAATCAGTCCATGAACCATCCCATGTACACCTACACAATCATGATACACTCCTTAATGTAGAAAAAATCCTTGATTTGCACTGACCTCAATATGGCTTTGTTCAACTCTTTTCTGACATTTCCCTCAAAATACACACAATTAATTGTCTTCTCATCCTGGGAATGCATTAGTAAAATCTATTATCGACTAGATAAACCATTATGGAGGATCTCCACTTGGACCTCCATATGATACGGCATTGTCCTCACTTGTTTGAAAACATGAATGATTATATTTATAAAGTCATCAAATTCCTAGTGATCTGGAACACCCCAGTACATCAAAGGTTGTTTCCTTTAGAAATCATGTAACATACTCAGCCTGACCGCATTATCAACCTGAACTCTTGGAATAACCAGCTGCTCAATGGGTGGTGGATCAACCATCTAACCACTCATTGGTACTTTCTAAGAACAAATTCCATGCACTAGATCCCAGTAATAATCAATATTATCACCATTTTTCCTCCATGGAACCTAGTTTTCTCTTATAATAGTATAATCCTAAAATATAATTCCATATGGGTCATAGTCAAAATGGTTATATAAATATATGACTCATGAAGGAGAAGGAGAACCCAATACTATATGATACATGTAATAATGTTTCTCTACAAATAGTGTCCTAATGTATAGATTCAAAAATCAGGTTATCATGGTCCTAGTGAATGGATAATTCATTCACTAGAACAACACTGGATCCTCTTGCCTCAGATTAGAACTCGAATTACCCTAACACATTAACTATACAGAAAAACTAAACTCATGATAATGTCATCCAAAAGTGGAACCATCTCTAAAATCACTCTATCATGACCCAAACCGATGGGAATCAGGTTGAAAATCCATAATCCTTAATCTAATAGGATAGAGGTTGGTGATTATCACTATGTAGGCATATCACATAGATGGGAGTAAATTACATAAGGTACCTATCGGCAAGAACCCTCAAACACCTCGATGATATAATTTAGTGATATAAAAAGTTGTTAACTAAAATTCATGCATACATATATCAAAAACCAACGTACTACAAAAGTTCTAAAATATTTAAAAGAGAAAAACACACGCCCACAAAAAACTGTAAAAGCATACAACCTACTCATATATAGGATATCACATTCAAATTAAACTACAATAAATATCATCGACCCAGCGTAGGTAAACACCTCGGTCATTCCATCTCACTAAATTCTACCTACCTCATGTCCTATTGAGAATCTGACGAAAGGAATGGGGTCTAAAAAAGATAAAAATATTGAGGAAAAATACTATAAAGAGTTATGTATTACCATACTAATTAGGTGCAACCTAAAAAACAAATGATAATTGATAAACAAAATGAAAATAAACTTCTCGACTTGGCCACAGGGTACCCATTCAATATTGAAACCAAATCATGAACTGTCAGGAAAAATAAATGACAAGTAACCTCATTCCACAACTTATCTCAATATATACATGTAAGAACACTGTAAATACTCATAGAAACACCCAGATAAACTCATCTGATAATCCAGTTCTGAAGTGGTTCCAACCTCACAACAAATAATAAGATTCAACTCATGGCTATAATGGTAACAGAAAAATAAGATAGCACAGTCCTTGAACTCGGACATCCCACATGGAACATTTTTTAGAGATACACTCCATCGAGAACAACTCACATTGTTTAGATCTTGTTTCCAAATGTATAGGCCCTTCCATTTCTATCTTGAACCCTAGGAATAGCCGTAAGAACCCAGTTGGAGAGGACCACCCCTCATTACAACCCATAGTTGAGGGACTACAACTCTAGATGATGCACTGCATGTATCCTACCCAACAAGAGAGAACGGAGGGACCGACAACTCCCCAATACCCTACAATCAAGGGATTATTATCTCTTATCTAACATGTCAAACCAAAATTGCACAAATATTGAATGTCTGACACCACATTCCATCGACGGATAACTAACAACTTAGCTAGTATCACACATACCAGGTGGATGGGCCCTATCATCAAAATTGAACACATTATGTGAGGGGGAACTTACTCCAATGAAGTTTATGCTCCCCATCGCTATTCTGATAATGGTAAACTATTACTCCCTATGCGAGGAAACATTCCATGGTCCAATAGGGGAGTACAAATAAGAGTAAGAAGGATCTACACCTTAGTCTAATAAGAAATTATTACTCTGTGACTAGAGGATATGCTCCCTAGTACGAAAATAGAGTAACACTCTAATATATTCATTAATATGGGTGTCCTACACCATAACACGACATGGGAGTATGGACCTCAGGCTTGATGACATGATCTCTGATATGAAAGTGGAGTACCAACTCTTCTGGAACAACACGTATAGAGGACCTGCACCATGGAACGACATGGGAGTTCCAAATCTAAGGATATAGGGCCCACACCATTACATTATAAGAGAGTAGCCACCCTATATATATATATATGTCACATATGGAAAACCCACACCCTGACTTGATAGAGGAGAACCAACTCCAAAGATAGAAGAACCATACCTAGGTCCAACAATTTAGTAACTACTCTTGCAGGATAACATGTATAGTGGGACCACCCACAGGCTTGATAGGGGAGAATTGTCTCCAACTATAAGAATTATATGAAGAACCAATGCACTAATCCGTCAGAGGAGTAAAATATCTATATTAACTAACCATATATATAGAACCCACTTCAATAACATGGGTGTACCATATCTACCATATTAATGAGGTAAGGGAATCCCAGGTCCTTACTCTATATGGGAGTACATTCCCCAACGTATCTCTTTATAAACAAAATTAATCTATATCTTTTGTTAAGAACAACTAGAAATAATATCATTCTTAACATACCATTCCCCACAACTCTAATAGGTGTGGGGACCTGCATGCAGATACCCTAGGGGATCACTTATATACTAGATGAAAGATTCGAGGGGGACCCACATCCTAAGATTATTGGGAAGTGTACCAACCCCAAAATCAAGCCATTGTTCCCCCATTGTCACTGCCTAGGGTTGAGCATAGTTTTCAAAGTACCCTTCTCAAAACACCCCACATCATATCTCTTAGGCCGAAATGGAGGCCACCATAACTTTATACATGTAAAATTGATCATTATAGGATAATCAAAATCCAAAACTTGTGTCCCAAAGAACGAGATACGTAAGGAGTACGATATAGAGAAGATATCAAAGGAGTGCCCAATGTGCATTGGTGTCCACAAGACATGTAAAACCACCAAATAATGTATTAATTTATCCTGATTAAATATTTTTCCAAGACATATAGCGGTAAACAATGTGTATAGCCTGTACATAGTGTGTTCTACTTCACCTGGTCCCTGGACAAGTTTTTCTACCACACGATCTGGCCAATCATGTCCCTCACTTTCCATATACCCAATACTACTTGGTGTGTTGAAGATAAATGGCCACTTGGTTGTGTCGTTTTCCTATTTCCATGTCTGGAACCCAATTTCCATGTATTGTGGTCATGTTCTTTTATAGGACCATGTACTGTTACATGGCCACCATTGTCCTTGTCCTCTAGAAACATGACATGGGATCACTACATTGTCTGTAACCTCAGTACACAGTGTGTAGTCCCCAAAATTCATCATCCAAGAATAGGAATAACTATATTGTGTATCCCACTAGACTAAATTCAATGTATATGGTAATTCCATATAGGAATTAACTTTTATTTTTATAAATTCTTTGTGATTTAAGCCTAAAACCAAAAGATAAACCCTGAAGGGTTAACTAAAAATTAGAATAAGGATCAATTAGAATTAAAAATTAAAAACAAAGGCAATTGAGACCAAAAATAAAAATTTCATAGTAGAGAGTGAAACACATAATATCTGGGTCTAGATCAACACCAACATTGTGATGCTTGTTAATATAATTAAAATTGTTGCTATGAACTGAGGTCAAAATAACATCATTGCATTGATTTGGCTTGGATTTGTCCACAGTCAAAGGGGGAGAGGAGAGGGGTGGTCTTTTCTTGGTTGTTTAATGCACCAAAGTTATTGGGGAGGTTTGGAATTAGGTTAATTTATTTAAATAAAATTATTATTTAATTAATAACTCCAACATATGATGCCCTTCCAACTCATCCTTGGCCAAACTCCCAATGTGGACAACTTTATTACACATCATGAGTTAGCATGACATTCTGAAGTCAACCAAAACATCGTATTTTTTATTCAAGACTCCTCTTGATAGTAATACATGTTTCAAGATAAAATGTGCATGAGTGACATGATATAATTCATATTTTTAAAATCACCATGTTTAGGTTCCCCATGCCCCATAATCCGACAACAATATAGCAACTGACATCAATTTTTTTAGAAATATTTCAAAGTATTACAGGTCCAACCCAAGCCACTAAATTATATTTCAAAATATATATATTATTTTGATATATAAATATATATATATATATATATATCTAATTTTTGTTTACATGCCCCACATAGTTTGTATAATATAATGCGAGTCGAGTCCAATATGGTTGATATATATATATATATATATGTGTGTGTGTGTTTAATATTTATTCCAAGTCCCTACTTAGCTAGGATATGAATTGGTGAGTCGAGCCTTTTAGGGTAGTGAGTGTTGGTTTACCTACACCGGTAGGATTTGATAGTTGGAGAAGTTTTTGTTCGACCAGGGGAACCATGCATGGTAATCTGGCATGGACTGGCTAGAAGATATTGGATATGGCTCTAGGATGGCCCTGCATGAGGGATGTTCAACTAGCATGGCAGTTAGGCCGAGCAGGGTCAAGTCATGCAAGGGGATTCCATAAAATGTTATGGTGGCAAAGATGACGACTAGTTGATTAGTGACATGATAGGGGGGAGAGAATGGCAAGGCAGTGAAATTGGCTGAGTGGTTTGGGTTTTCATTATAGTGTCCAAATTAAATGAATGGGTGTGGCTAGTGATGGTTCCAATAAGGGTGAAAAATAATGGTAAATAAACACACTTTGATGGCCAAGATACTCATAAATTCAATGGGTATCAGCATTAGGTGAGGTGTTGGGGATGGAGGTGGTGGAAGTGGTGAGGGGGATGTCGATCGGGGAGAGCTTATCCACTATATAGGGCCACACATGGAGGTAGTGTGGTGTAGTGAGAAGTATTTTCTAGCGAGAGGAGGTGGGCGGGGCATCTGGGACTTGGTTGGTGTTCTCATCGGAAGACAAAAGGAGGGATGTCGATTGGAGACTAAGTGGGAGGGGAGAAGCTATCCTTTTTTTTGATTTTTTGTTTGTTTATTTTTCCTTATTTACTAAATAAAATTTGTTTACCATAGGATCCATTTTTTGGATTAGTTGTTATTATATTATTCTTTTTTTTTTTGACCAACTAGTTCCCTAACCATTAGATAGCCCTTTGTTACTCTTTTTTATTTTATTTTCTTCTTTGGATTTATCATCCACCTACCCAAATTATAGAATTCATATAATTTATTATTTTAATATATTGTTAAACTCAGAATTTATAGGTTTATATCAAAATAAAAATAAATAAAAATAAATTATATTCCTCATTTTTATAGAAAAAAGACACACTAAAAAAATATTTCATCCTTAAATGTCTGGATAGTAATTGAATATCACCCTAAATACCACTTGTGATCTATAGTTTGTATATATTTATATATATTTATATTTACTTGTTCTTCAATTAATACAAAAATATAAAGATTTCAATCCAACTTTATTTTTTTGATGGCCACAACATTGTCATCCAAAATTGGATTTAAACACTTATTTTTGCATTAGAAATTAGTGAGGCCATCTACATCAATTTAATGCCAATTTAATTATTTTCATTATGCTAAATCATTAAATTACTATTATGAAACAATTTTTTTGGCATCAGGTACATAGAGGAAGCCCAATAAATCATAAATTTAAAAGATGTTAGATTGTGATTGATTTTGTAACATCATTGCCAACATAGTTGATGTCGGGTAACTACCTATGGTTCATTTATTAATTATTTAAGAAAATATTAAAACACATAAATGCCTATTTTTACCTGACTTTGGGATCTCCATTTTATCATAACAAGAATTTATTTCTTAAAGGAACTGGAACTGATTCACTATAGATCATCAACACACACTTCGAATGTCCACTAGAGAATTTATCAACAAATTTTGAGTGCTAGTGAGATAATAAGTGTTCATAGTAATGACACTAAAGAGATAATAAGTGTTCGTAGTAATGACAACATTCCTAACAACACATACCACATAACATAATATCATTCTCTTACAATATCTCATAAAAAAGGAAACATGCTTTCTGTCATCATCCATTCTTGTTTATGTGTTATTTGGCCTTGTTGGACAGAATTACCTTCTTTTACCATAGACATCGATTTTACAAAGGTAATACCTTCCTGATCAACTAGGCCTCATATGTCTCTTCCTTTCAAACAAAAAAAATTCTATATGGATTATTCAACACATTTCATTCCACAAATTATTCACCCAATGATAGCTACAACTGTACTACTTAAATTCCATAGTTGTTTCATTGCATCACAAACACATAATAAAATAGAACACATTAGTAATATTCTCAATTCATGAGAGCATTACATGTGTTTGTAGATATGAACAACTAATGACACCTAAACCATGCAATGTTCTTATTGGTTGACTAGTCATCATAACCTCATTTACTCAATATCACCATGTGTGAACTTTATGAGATAAAGTATCAATGGTTATTATCCACTAGCACGTGATAGTCAGACATTATCTACATCCAGTTAGAATAATGTATCTTTTCAATAGTAAATACTTTTAATATTATTTTCAAAGTATCGCAATGTTCTCATTATAGTTTATGAACTACAATAACTTTTTGACACGATAAGTAATCCAAAATATGTTCTATATAAATAGTTTATATTGAAATACCAACACTATTTTATTGTGTATACATAATTCAAAACTCACTATATACATTATATGATATTCAACCATTGTTGTTCATGTTGGGTCTTGGGAACTCACTATTACTAAAAAGGAATCTAATGTGAGAGAATAGTCTCACACACCCCACAACACAACATAGATGTATAAAGGATGAATAGAACCATCACGGAAAGGTCAGGAGCATGATGAGTTTGGATAAGTGTCTTAATCGATTAGGGGGAGAATCTATTTCATTTAAATTCTTCCCCCATAAAAAGATCTCCACAATTACACTTTAATATTGAGATTACATAGAAGATATGGTACGATAAACTTCCTTAGAACTCCCATTTACGATTATTATGTTTTTTTATTTCACAAAAATAACCAAATAGCTCAAGAAAAACCAAGTTGAGAGATCTACTCCATGAATAATCATTGGTTATATATAAAAAGAGTTCATATGCATGTTCTGGGACCCAAAGGAATATAATATGATCATAAGTAGATATTTTCTATTCCATGAGAACTGTGTGATCAAATACATTCAAAATCGTAGAATGTCTCCAATGGTAAGTTTCAATTAATCAATTAATGATCCAAAATTTATATCAACACAACCTACTTATGAATAGGAGGTGCAATAAGATGCATTATTATCAAAAAAAGTTAGAGGGAGATGATATTTAGAAGGGAAGACTAATTACTATCAAGATGATGTTGAAGAACCATAACATGATCTAGGGTATGGTGTGACACCATATCCTATCATTTCATGGGTTTGTAGATAAACCCAATAAAGGAATCCATGAACAAGATATATGAAATTGGATTACAGGTTGTTGACTCATGATGGGGAGTTAAAAATATATCCGGAAGAAATATATCATTCATAAAATCTCAGGTAGTCACATGTAATGGGCGATGTGATAAATTGGTTTACGTAGAACCATACATTCACTTTTTTGGAACTACCATAAGATAAGATGCCACTAATAAACAAATTGGTTGTCAGGTTAAAGAAGGATTGTGGCAGAAATGAGCCTAAGTAAAAATATTATTTAATGGTCAAAGGATTTATTTAGAATAAAGGAGTTGACTTTTAAGGGATTCTTCACCCTTGGTGAAGATGACTTCAATCATATTACTTTTCAGATTGGTGAAAATCTATGACATGATACTTTTGAAGTGGGATGCAAAGACAATGTTTCATCTTGAAAACCACACTGAGGTGGAATATACGAAGAAGCATGATGTTTATGAGGTTTCTAGACAATAAAAACTCATTTTCATATCGAATAAGAGCACACAGATACAAAACAACATCGAGGTAATGGTATAAGAAGTTTGATTCATTCATGGTGATTCATGGATACAAGTGATCATAGAAAGATAAATGTGTTTATTTCTAGATATTTAAAGATGGTAACATCATTGAACATCTACTTTATGGTGATTACATGATGATCATTTAGAGTATTCAACAATGGTCAACCAGTTAGTGGAGTTGTCTACATCATTTGATTGGAAAGAGTTGAGAGTGGCTCAATATATTTTGGGGATATGTATAACTCCTAGCCAAGAGAGTTGATTGTTATGTCCATTATAAGAAATGTATATTGGACATATTTTAAAATGATTCAATATGGACATTGAAAACATGGTGATAATTACTCAAAATGGTCATAATAAGTGGAGCAAGACATCATGTGTGTCATCCATGGAATAAATTGAGACAATAAAGACAATATCACAATTTTTGGTGGTTGGATTCTTGATGTATGTTATGGTGTGTGTGAGGATAGACATTTCCCATGTTTTCATGACTATGATCTTATTTACTTTTAATCCTAGGAATCAAAAATCTGATTCAATCAAGTAGATTGTGAGTTTTTTTAAAGTTGCATCAAAATGTTATTTCAATTATAAGAAACCTAATCCATTATTTTAGTTCTCTACAAATAGAGATATGGTCTGAGATACTAAATTAATGATTTCTATTACATGATACATATATTATTTTGTAAGGGGTTTTTTATCAGGATAATCAATGTTGCAGAAGTGAAACACCATATCCACGCCTCATGAATTGTACACATATACCATGGATGGTAACCATGGGACATTCTGGTTAAATAGTTTTCACTAGGATAATGGAATTATCTAGAAGGGGGTCATGGTTCATTATTATAGTCAATGTGAACTAGACTTGAGCAAGAACGTTATGTATCATTCCCGAATAAAGCACCCCAATATTCGCAATCATTGAATATATGAAGAAACTGATTTATATCCATTGTGTCTTTTAAAAAACCACATGAAGGAAAACCAAAAAAATCCAAAAAAGGTAGATTCCTAAGAGAAGATAGGCTTTTATAGATACTATTGAATTTCAATTAGAATAGGTGAATTTAAAGAGTTCATTAATTATTATTTAATGTGAATGTATTTACATGGAATTATTTTGTCTATTTACATGAATGGGTTGAATAAAAGAAAATGAATTGAAATTAATTATATATGGTTTAATTTTTTATTAATTAAAAAGAGTCAAAACTGACTACATAAGTTTGACGTATTTTCCATGGAATATCCTATCCAAAGAGCCAAGAGAGATTTATGGAGGAGAATGAAAAGGAGGGGTGTGTGGGTGTAGTTATTGGTGGAGATGATAATCATTGATCTCAATGAAATAAAAATATAATTATCTATTATTAATTTTCATAGTGATTTGTGAATCATAATAGATTAGATCCATGATCCATGGTGCATACAAAAACACAAACTCATGTCAGATATGAGAATTTTGGGTACCAACCACATAGACTAACCAAAATACCCCACCAATCTTTTAGATATAATCCTACACAATGAATAAACATAATAATAATCCTTCAAAATATAAAATCTAACATTTACTATGAACTTCAGGTTATAGGCCACCATATCTATCATGCCATAAATTCTTGACCATAACTATGAACCATACTCATTTATGTTAACTATTTGTTATATCACCGGAGATAAGTATACTTTTCAAACATATCCATAAATGTCTTATCTGGACTCTATATATAGCAGTGAAAATCCTTTAATAGAGCAATCAAAATCACTAAATACCCACACTTATCCTATAAAAGTCAAAATTTGGGGGTTTCTAATGAATTTTGTGAAGAAAAAATAAAAATAAATCATGGTTATATTTTTAAAAAATATATATGTGGAATGGTGACATATAAAATTACACCTATCAGGAAAAAATTATTCAAAATATTTATGATTTTATATTTAATAAAATTTAAGTTTTATATTATGATATATATATTAAGTTTATTTTTTCCTTTTTAGAATTATTTCCATTAATATTTGACTGTGGAAATGTATTGTTTTTAAGAAATATGTTTTTTGAAATGTAAATCAGGTTTTACTTGTCATATTTTTTATTTTGTTTATTTTCAATTATGTTTTTTATGTTGTGCCACTTTTTCAATTATCATTTAGATTGTAATTATATTTTATATGATATATTAATTCCATATCACATACATGAATAAAAATAATGTTTTATGTTGGTGGCATTGAATTTCAATAAATGATAAAGTATAAATAAAATCAAAATAAAATTTTACAATCATAGAGAACATATAAAAAATAATTCAAAATAACAAAAAATTTATAAAAACAATTAATGAAAAATTATTTTAGTGGAACAATATATTTTTGTTTTATACCATTACAATTATATTTATAATACATTTTACATTCCTTTCAATTTCATTTATTTACTGTATTTATGAAAATTGTTTTATTTTAAAAACATTTTATATTTTGAGGCTCTGTTTTATATTTTATTTATATTTTTGATTGTTTATATTTTATAAGAATTCAATGTTTTATATATTAAATTTATTATATTATACAATATTTTATGTAGTCTACTATGAAATATTATAAAATATATATTTTAACTAAAATATAAATGAAAATTCAAATAGTGGCTGAACATGTAAATATTATTAATATTAAAAAGAATTCATTGATTTTAATAGGTAGATATTCACATAGAAAATAGAATACATTGTTGTTTCATATATTTTAACTAAATGTAAAAATATACATGAATGAGTAAAACCACTCTATATAGAGTGGTATCGTCCCACATTCTGGTGTTTGAATGGGACACATGTATCGATATATCAGACCTATGTGATGGGGTGGAGTATCATGACCTAGATAGGGTTGATCATCAGGATCTAGGACCTCGACTATTAGTTTCTCTATATGTGTCTCAATTTGAGGAGGTGGTTTCCAGTAGATGTCATCATGTACACCAGATCCTTTTCTAAAATTATTTTTATAAGGACCTATTGTCCTCGCATGGGATAACAATACATCTAGTGAATTCTTGGGCATGAAAGGTGGGGGAATGGGAAATAACCTCTGACAGAGGCCTAGATGAGATGTATCGAGAAGTAAATTTGGATATCCCAATAGAAGTGATGGAACCCATGCCTTATGATGCACATACCAAAGTAGTTGGTGATAGACTGCTAGAGGTCAATCCACTACCTATAAAATATGTGAGTCATCACGCGTAGCACGAAGTGGTCTACATCATCATCATCATGTCTCCTCGATATCAGTAGTTGTTGGAATAGGTTCTAGATTAAGAACCACCACTCTTTAGATAAAAACATTATCTCATTGTGGTGGAAAGTCAAAGATACTATTATGAATCACATGATAATATAACATTTCCCTAGCACTACAGCATGGATCAGTGCCTCGCTGGAAACCTCCTCCACATATGGATCAAACATGCAGATAATCCATTGTAGTCAATTATATTGTAAAGATAATAAAAATAAAATTGAAAATATTACAATAATAAAACAAATGGAATTTAATTGACTTACCATATATTTAATATGTCTTATGTGTGGTGTAAGATATTATATAGACTTCAATCTACACCATGGATCTTACTCATGATTGCATTATAGATGGATTCAAATAAAACATATTCCCTTGATAAGAAATGTTTCTCATATATCTTATAGTTAATTATAATATGGATGTCTTTGGAACCAGTCAACATCTTGCCTCAGTGTCAATATCACAGAATGAAGGACCAACAACTGTCTAGGTGGAAATGATATTCAATGAGCATAACCAAACTGGTATATGACTCTGTTAGGATGGAGAAACTCATTAATATTAATGATAATGATGGTCACTAAATCAATCACATACTAAAGTATAATAGTGAAATATTATGGAAAATGATCCAATAAATCCTATTATGGAATCCATGTAATCTGAAATGAGATGTGATATTCTCAAAAATGATTGTTATTGAAAAATGAACATAATTTGAAATTCGTTAGTCAATGAAATAATTAATAAATTTACTTCGATGGATAAATAATATCCAACTTGAGATGGTAAACACCTAGATTATGTCTCAGATCCTTGATGAAGTAGTGTTCTGGACTCCCCTAGTAAAATACATCATTGAAATTGATAAATAATATAAAATTAAATTCAATAACATTTTCTAGAAATAGAAACATATAGATATGAGTGTTCACACTAGCATACATTAAGAGCATCATTCAAAATAACTATATGATGATATATACTAGTAACAACAAGGGAGGGAATGGATATGCTCCCATTCCCACATCAGAATATGGATAATGCATCCCAT
This sequence comes from Viscum album, assembly GCA_963277665.1. Classification (NCBI taxonomy): domain Eukaryota; kingdom Viridiplantae; phylum Streptophyta; class Magnoliopsida; order Santalales; family Viscaceae; genus Viscum; species Viscum album. The sequence continues at coordinate 307,192,754 of OY728153.1, read as the reverse complement.
GTGATAACTGTGATCAGAGTGGGGTGTTGTACATAATGATCTATATTTGTATTCCAAGAATGATGATCCACAACTGTATTTCACGATCTGATTACAATCACCTCATAGTCTTAGACACATCATGTGCATATTCATACCAAAGTGATTAGCGCACAATGTCCATCTAATGATCTAAAATATTTTGGCATGGTCATGACACATGGCAATCTAATCATTAGCTTCATCTGGTAAATATCCAATGTAAATAGAGAGGGACCCCATGTATATTGACCCCCCATTAGTATCTTTATCATCATCACAAAAATTGATGCCTTGCAGTCTATGTGCATGATCAAGCCCGTCTCCATAGGTTTTTCCTATAAGTTCATTACCCTAGATAGGAACCCCGACTAGGACTACCACATCCTCAAGGGTGATGTCCATCTCTCCCTCATGAATGTTGAAACTGTGTGTTTCTAGTTTTTATATCTCAATGAGGGAAACATGTAGTTGATGATCTATGAAGGAAAAATTTGATATCGACATTCCATAAAATCTTACAAGGATTTGGTACTATAGAATAGATTCTGGAGGCAAATGTTATGATAATGGTGCGCTCAATAAACCTAGATATGTCGAACCACATGACCTATTATCATGTCGCGTGAAACATTCTTATATTACTCAATGAGTAATGTAATATCCTCAATTTTTATCTAAAAAATTGAAATATGTGTTATGTGTAAAATAATAATATACCATTATAATTCAAAAAATGTTTTATAAAGTGGGGTAAATAGAATAGGAAACCCCAAATCAACTTATTTATCAATGAAAAAATAAAAATTATTATCATATAATGTGAAATAGACAATAAAAAACCCATTAAATAAAACATATATGTTTTACAGACAAAAATGACTTCATATTTTCCAACTGAACAGATTTTGGATGATATGAGATTGACATTATAAGTGAAGTAACATTCAGCATATTTTGATGTTGTATCTTAATAAAATCTTCTGAATATATATATATAAAAATTGATTTTTAAAAACCCATTTTCCTTCTAATGAAATATTTAAAATATTTAAGGGCCTATAGTTAGAAGAAAAATGATTTTTTAAAATTTTATAGTGATGTACATCCCATTAGAAGATGTTATTAATATTATACATGAAAATAAGCAGGATTTTACTCAATTATTAAGTGAAGTCCATCTTATCCAAACAATATTCTGTTAAAAAACTTCAAGGTATTTAATAAAATTTGTAATGAATTTATGTATTATTTAATGCATTAGTTATTTTACATTTTATTTTACATGATCCAAATTTTCATTTTACAGTGGATAAATAAAATGATTTTACGTTTTATCTTATTTTTACCTCACATTCCAAAACATCATGTGACTTATAATCTAGTAAAATTTTATATAATGAAGACAAATGCTTTTTATAACCTAATAAAACTTTAGTTTGACAATAACTAATAAGTTAGATATACAATGGTCTGATTTTTAATATATATATGAATTATCCAATTATTGTATGTTTCTAATAGTAAAAGTATTAATAAATTTTTGAAAATTCTACAAAATGAAGGAATCTATATTAACATTAGGTAATTAATCATATGAAAAACTATGTTAGACATAATACAACCTTATCTATGAGAGTGTGAACTAGATCAAACAATATTGGGGAATCATTTCATATTCAGGCCTTCGTGATAACATATGCTAGATCTCAAATATTTACCTTGTTTTTAAGGAATGTTAATATCATTCCATATCCTACGGGACTTCAGTCTCCCTCATTGATGAAACTTTTTCATGTCAGGTATTAAAATCAGTTATTCATCGGGCATTAGAAAATATCCAAACTCCACAACTGGAATCCATGGTGAAGCAAATCATTTAGCAGTGGTGTATATCCAATAAAGTGGATCAACACATACTTCCCTTGATATGTTCATAGTGGAACATATTGTGATTGTGTGTGTATATGGGAACTATTTTTCCTAGAAGATTATAGATTGACATCATCTCGCTTTTAGTAATGCATAAATAGTTTGACATATACTATTTTCATTAGGGTTCTAATACTCTTTAATTTAAAATTTAAATTCTTCTCTATGGAAAAAAAACATTCGATACACAAGATTTTCTTCAATGTGCATTTAAATATCTCATTATAAGGGCCTTTTTAACCCTATCCCCTTCAAAATCATATTTGATTCTTGGTTTTTAAATAAAAAACCATCATCACTCAAAAATAAAATGGATCCTGAAAAATATTAGGCATAGGTAATGTGTTATTCCACTTGAAGACACCATTTATGCACTACACAATGTTTGTGGTTATGTGACCATTCCTCTTCCACCCATTATATACCAATGTCCATTTTTATTTGGGAATCTCCATCATATAATTATATAATTTTTTTCTAGTCTTTTGGAAATTTTCCAAAAAAATCACATATTATTTGATCCACTAAATTCTCTATAGAAGTGATCATATTTCACGTAAATTAATTTTATCATTACCATGAAATAGTAAAAAATAATACAAACACTCTATACTAAGCCTCGTGATTTCCTTCTTCATATGTTCATTATTTATTTTTTCACAAATTTATAGAAATGTGTCTAATTCATTACCAATGATGTGAATTTAGTGGTATCCTAATATTATTATCAGAAATTATTTCCCCATTGATTACCTATTTCTTATTAGATATTATAAAAATACCATGAATTCCAGGGAAATAGTTGATGATACATTCCAAAAACAAACTCCAAGATTCTTTTTTTTCATTTCTATAATGGATAATGAAAGTGGTATAGGTAAACCGTTTCCATGTTGGGTTTCCATAATCAATAATATGAACATATATTTTTTATATAGAAATATTCCATCAATATTTATGAAATTTTTAGAAAAAATGGAATTGAAAAATACGAGGGAGGAATCCCTTGAATAACCAACGAAATTGAACACAAGATGGATCAAGTTGGTCATCTTGAGATAGATGTACATTCATATGATGATGTATGATGTCTTAGTCAATGTGTTTTAGTATGGATTGAAACTATGGAAATACTCAATACGAGTCATCTAAATCACTATATACCATCAAAATTTCAATTTATATTTCCTTATATATATTTTTTTTAGGAAATATTATAACCAAAAGATTTTTTTATCCTCTCTTTAATAAGATATATAAGAAAATCTTGTAATGTCTGAATTATCTTGAAGGAATCATATGACACAAGTTCAGTATTCAATGAATTATGATCTTGTGTCAGGTTATGCTGAATGAAAGTATGTCTTGCCTCAATCTTCAAAATTCTCCACCGCGAAATTAAATGTCTAAAATAATGCTTAGGATAAATAAACAATATTCCCCATATTTACAACACCATATGATTTATTTTTTATGGTTATATTATTGAAATCAATATCTAAAATTCATCTCATTATGAAATAATTTTTTATGTTTTTCAATTCATATTTACATAGAAAATCCATTCCAACATATAATTTGTTTTCCAAATTACTAAACCAATCCACTACCACTCTTGGAAACTCAATTATAGCTATGAGAACATTCAAGTAGAACATAGAAAAATGTTCCATTACTCCGGACCAAAATGTGAATAGTGGTGGATGATTTATTATGGGGTGAGGCTTCTGTAAACTAATAAATTTCTACAAACATCCTCTCAAACAACTGTAGGTACCTCCTAATCAGCACCGTTGTATTAAAATATTCCATCCTTAGAATATTACACATCAAAATTTTGATTTATATGTATGTATGGAATAAAATATAGGTTTTCATCTTTAGATTCAAAGATAATATACACTTTCTATTAAAATGAAGCATTATCAAGAACTTTTGTAATTATACATATTTGTATCGTATGACATTGTTTTTGTACAAAAAAACCCCAACATATAACTCCATCATTGTTCCATATGACTACTAGGAAAATAAATTTATATCATGGACCTAGTTCTTATCAGTTGCTAATGGACAATATATATTCTATATTGTATCCAAGAATATAAAATTTCAATAGATAATATACTTTATTAGTTTATTTTGTACTAGATTTAAACAACCATGAATTCTTTTATGAAGTCCATATAGAGTTATAGAATTACTAGTCCTAACCATTTCAATTGGTTGTGTACTATAACAATTTTCTCATTGGATTTGAATAACCTCTTGGTAGTAGAGTAGATAATAAAACATGATCACTATATGGAAAATGTATTTTGATCATGATTTTGATAGTGTAAATAATATTGAAATTGAGGTTTTACCATACAATATTTATTACAATGAAATTTTAGAGCGCCTTTTTACATCCAAAAGTATGAAACTGATGTTTTATAGACCAATTTTTAATGTTCAAAAATGTATTTTCTATATTTTTTTAAATAATAAATCATATAAAGCATATCCATGGGGAATTTCAAACTAGGTGTACAATAAGACCCGTTTTAATGCATCATTTTCCAATCGAGTCTAGCACAACACATTATTTTTATTTTTTACCTCTAGTTAAATTAGTGTTCATAAAACATCCACATTTAGTAAACTGACATCAATTTTATTTCATATATGACCACATAATCATTATGATACCAATATTTTATAATGTCTTCTTATACCCTAAAAGATGACACAAATGTCTTATAGTACATTTTTTTTATTTTTCTAAAGGTATGTTAAGCAGGTTATAAGGAGAATTTCATTCTTCTAAAACAAATCTATCATTATTAACAATCAATTCATTCAAAAAGGGATTAATCATCTATATCATGGATGGTATAAATCTTGTGAGCCTTCTAGACTCTTTAAAACAATGTTTTTCACCTTTAATCATATGTTTTTCTATGTAAATCCCACATTAATCATTATCAAATAATCAAATAATCATTAGTCAATCATTCATAAATCATTAGTTAATCAGTATTTAATCATTAGTTATACTTTGATTAATCATTATTTAACCCTTAGTTAGTCATTCTTTAACCGTAAATTAATCATTCTATAATTATTCATTAATAATTGGTCAATCAATCTTTATTCATTATTTAATAAGTAGTTAATCATTTTTTGAATCATCATTCAATTATTAGTTGAAAATTAGTTAATCATTATTTATTTTTTAGTTAACCATTCGTTAATAATTTTTAATCATTTTTAATAATACATTAATAATTCTGTAGTAATTATTTAATAATTATTTACTCAATAATTAATCATTATTTAATCATTAATAATTAATTCATTAATAATTAGTTAATCATTCTACAATCATTAGTTCTTCATTCATTAATCATACATTAATTGTTTTTTAATCATTCATTAATCATTACTTAATCAATAGTTAATTATTAGTAAATCTTTATTAAATCACTCGTTAATCATTTTTTAATAATTAGTTATTCATTCCTTAATAATTCATTAATCATTACTTACCCATTTTTTCATCATTCCTTAATCATTCTTTAATCGTTACATAATCATTAGTTTATAATTCTTTAATAATTCAATAATCATTTGTTAATCGGTCCTTAATCATTCTTTAATCATTACATAATCTATAGTTAATGATTTTTTTAATAAATAATTAAACATTCCTTAATAATTCTTTAATCATTAGATAAATTATTGGTTAATCATTAGAAAATAATTAGTTAATCATTACTTATTCATTACGTAACCTTTCATAAACAAGTCCTTCACCATTATTTAATCATTTGAAAAATCATTAGTTAATCAATCATTATCTACTATTAAATCATTACTAAATAATTATTTAATCACTAGTTATTCATTATATACTAACAATTTCATCATAATTATATAATTACATAATATTTAGGTTATAATGTGTTTATCATTATTTAATTATTTCTTAATCATTGTTTACAATCATCGGGGAAGGGGGAACCAACGAAAATTATAACTAAACACATGTGGGGGTGTTCAAAATGGAGGCGTCCCATAAAACAACCACTAGGTAAAACCCATAGGCTTCACGCATGGGGAAATCATTACTTAATCTTTCTTTAATAATTATTTAATAATTCAATAATCATTACATAATAATTCTTTAATCTTTACTTAATCATAGTTTAGTCATTATTTAAAAAATAGTTAATCATTCTTAATTCATTTGGTAATTAATAGTTAAATATTACTTAATCCTTAATTAACTATTTCAATCAATAGTTATTATTATTGTATACATTAGTTGGTTATTATTAGTATATTATTATATTTAATCATTCTTCAATCCTAAGTTATGGTAATATGAAATTAATCACAACTACTCATAACTATTATTTCTTAAATATATATACCTAACTAAAAAACTAAATAAAGAAAAATTTAGAACTAAATAAAAACAAATCAATTAAAAAATAAATAACATTAAATTAAATTAAAAAATATACCACTAATTGGTGCTTCCCAAAAAATCGACAAACCTTTTAAGCCACCAGAACCACCACATAAAAAGGAATATAATTTTAGGGAGAGATAGTGGAATTTAGAGATATTGGAGGATTTTTATGTGAGGATGGGGGTAGGTTCCCTTTTATAGGCCCTTTAGGGAAAGGCAGCACCCCCACCCATTCACCTTTATGTTAAGAAAAAGGAAGCCGCACATGGGATGAATTTAGAATTACTTTAGGTGAATGAGAGTTGTTCTGATCCCCCCTTTCCCATGTCATTTGATAGGCATAAATTTTAGGAAAAGGTGGCACCCCTCCAACATCCTTTTAATTAATAGGTAAGGCAGTAGAGATCCTATCACCATTCCATTGTAGAATTAAAAAATATTATAACCTATAATTAATTTTTTTTTATGAAACTCATAAAACACTCCAGAAGAATGGCCTTTTAAGAGTTATATCATGCACTTAGCTTCCTGCCATAAACTCGAATGAATATGCCTTTGAGTAGTAGATATGAAAATCCTCTAATATTTGGGTGAGATATATAATGAATTCAACCTATAATAGCATAATCAACGGTCGAACAAACAGCTAGTGGATTTATTCTTTCCCGAACTCCACTGTAGACATATACCATCTTCAAACACCTAAATCTCAATGCAGTAGCCAAGGATCCAACTCCAGATCTGTAAAAAAATAACATGTTAGAAAACCTCCTCCTTGGGTTTGAATCTGTAGTGTTGTAATGATTCAGACAAATACTCCTAATACACCACAATAGTTATACATGGGAATTCAATTGATGAAGACTCACACTCGGAAATAGATATAAAAAATCCCCTATTACACTAGATCCATATCAGAAATGTCTGTAACTCCCTCAAGGAATATGCGACAGTGATCGAAATATGTGTGGAATCCTTCAGTAGTGGACTAGATCATCCTATAGGTCCAACATTTTTATCTGGTTCTTAATAGATACTGAGTATTATACTGTCCATTGAGTGGATGAGTTTTAGAGTATTAGAGCCCCTTTTCTATAGAACATTGTTTTTCTGTTTTTTAGACATCCATTTTGTGATTCCATCTAACATGACTTTTCCAAATGGGCTTCAAAAAGAAATTTGAGCTCCAAAATGTCCAAACCCTAATGTTATGAAATATGAAGTCGAATATAATTAAAATGATGATTGAGGATTAAAATAGGTGGTAAATTATAGTTTGAGACTAAAACCATTAGAAAATGACTATTGGGACATAAAAAGATACTAAATTTTCAAATTTAATAAGATTATACTTTGATCTAAAAATGAGTTAGTCCTTCGCTAGGATTAAGGAAATATTTTGGTCTTTATACATCATTTCCCCAAGATAGAACCATGAGTGTCATCAAATTAAATGTGAAACTATATAAAATCCAAACAAATTGTCCTTAACTATTTTCAATAAACAAAAAAAATTTTAATTTTAATTTATTTCAAAATATCAAATAATATAAATTTTCAGAAAAATATGTGTTATCAGATTCTAATAAATATCTAAAAATAAACAATAATAAAAAAACAATGAGTATTCAATGACACTCTAAACAATGTATCTATTGATTTTAGATTATATATACAAATATATTTTCCAAAATACTCATGAGAATTCACTAATTAAACATGTATTCAACTCAATTATCATAATAATGTACAATACAAAGGAATTCTTGTCTGAATAATTCAATTCCAAAAATATATATATTACCAGATAAATCTGTATACAAATTATTATAAATCATAATCAAAAAAATATTCCCAATGTGAAAAAAAATTATTTTCATGTTCATCATTTATATTAAAAAGTGGGGTTGGATTGAACTTATTAAACAATAATTCATTGAAATACAGAAAAAATAGTTGGATAATCATGTTTTAATGTCAATATTGGGATTTTTTCAGTGAAATCCCAAATAATTTTTTATCATCAACATATTTTATTAGTATGAATGATTATTCTATTATGTGTGTGAGACTAGGATCAATGGGATATGAATCATAAGGAAATGATTAGAATTTACAGTAGGGTAATAGAGGATTTGGGGTAATGAACCAACTCAGGCATAAAAGATACATAACTCGAGATGGCCCAACACATAGGGAATATCCAAAAAACAACAAAAAAATCTCACTAATGCCCTAAAGTAGATAAAACAATATTGTACAATTTATAATAAGATTACATGTCCAAGAGTCATACAATGCAAATAAAAAATGATAAAAGGAAAGTCAAAAAATATAAAAAAAATACATGTATCCATGTGACTATCTATAAACACCAATATGTCTCAATAAGAAGATGACGACGTCTAAGAGACGTCAATGAGATATATAACACCATTCCCTTTTCATGAGTCTTACAAAACCATTTCCACAAAACATCAAAGTTAAAAGTTTGGTGGTACCACAAAGACTAATTAGATAACACCCAGAATCTATATAAATTATATCTTCCTCAAACCATATGTTTTATCTTTAAAAAATCCATTTTATAGGGCTTTTATGAATAATAAATCATTAAAAAAGTATTTATTTTTTCATTCAATATTTTATTATTAACATAAACCATAAATATTACGAAGGAATCATTGATAATAAAAATTCATAAATTGAATTTTCCATGGAGGTATTATAATATTAATATGTGAACAATAAACTATGAAAATTACCATCATGTTTAAAAACAAGACCAAATAAGATTCTAGCCGATGGGAATATATACTAATTCATTGAAAAATATGTTAGGTTAATCATGATTCCTACCGAATTCAAGCCTTGTTATAGTCTATTGATATTCACAAAATATCATCCAGTGGTGTCTTACATGTTAAAGTGGCGTATGTCCTTTTATAGACACACCAAAGGTTCACAATGTTCTATGATTTCCATAAACCACATGAAAATAATGAAACAAACATTTAAATTTTTTTCCCAATGATTCATCACTACATATATACTAGAATATCAATTTTTAGTTAAAACTTTCTAGGAGAATTTTCATCTTACATAGTGTGAATAAATATGTTTTTAAATGAAATCCCATTTAAAAAAACCCGTTCAAATCCATGAAGTAAGAAATAAATAATTTTAATAAATAAAAAGTAATTCTACAATAAAAATGAGTAATTCACTATAAGATATAATATATAGACACACATACCATACTAATAGAGGGAATCTACTCACCTTCAAGAATAGAGAATGGAAACGAGTAGTTTTTTCCTCACAAGCATGGATATATAATTAAAATAAAAATTTATCCTTTAAATCTCTTAGATATTGTAATAAGAATCTCATCAGGTTACAAATATATGGGGGTGGAGGTGATCATGTGAAAAACATAGAAGGGTATAGAAGTCCTAGTTAAAAATAGACATTTATGAGATCCACTACGAAAAAGGGATATTGTGCAAAATGTAAGGGGATAAGACTCTTGAGAACCAAGAGGAGTTTAGTTTGACCCTAATAGATATTAAGAGGTGATTATGTATAAAAATGAAAAATGGAAAATTAGTAAAATAAAATTTTTTAGAGATTCAAATAAATGCACATTGTTAGGCAACAAAATTTAACAAACTGTGTTCCAACTATGTATGGACTTTGTCCATTTGAAAAATGAGGCGCACAATTACTTAAGAAGAGACACACTATTTGGGAAAAACTTTTTCAATCCATGTTAAAATATTGAAAAAGTACACAGAATCCCACATTGTTTTATTAGAGGGCGACATTGTTTGGCTAACCATGGTCAACTCTTAAAATACACCATTAAAATCTCATAGCACCATTCCATAAAGTTGGTACTAATTGTGAGCCTAAACCATCTGCATTATCTATTTTCTAAAAAAACAAATTTTATTGATCATTGACAATAGAATAATCTGAAACCTAAAAATTGAAAGACCAAGGCTCAAACTAAATTATTCTTGGTACCTGATGGGCGTTAAGATTCTCCCCACCAAGAAAGATTTCTATCCACCAAAAGTGAACAATATTGAGAAATGACAAAACGGGAAGGCCAATACTTCCTTATTAATGATTAACACATTCATCTATTATGTGTATATTGTATACACTTTCCCATTAAATAGACTATGGTAATTTCATACCATTAAGTACATTATCTAGGCGATCGATAATCTGAACTAGTTTCGCAACCATAGTGGTGTCTGTCTGAAGATCAATTTCATTGCATTAAGTCACATAGGACGTTTCAAGATGCTACCTCATATTAAGAAACATGAAACACATCATGTATCAATATCAATAGATACAAAATATTCAAATAGATAAATTTCCTTTCAAAATCATTCAACTATCTCAGAGGCGCTAAAAATCATTTATGCCAACTTACCCTACTTAACCAACCGATGATGTAAAACGTGATGTGAAACTATAATAATGACCTAGTCACAAACATGAAACTCCACTAGGTGGAAAAAATAATAAAAAAACAATTTATAATGACTTTTCACCACTTACAATAACTTTTTTATTAACTAGTTCTTTTCTATTGTCTCTTGAACATGGCTCGGTCCAACGAAGGACCGCCCTCCCAACTCTTCCCTAGTATAAGGGATATCTATATGGACTCTCATAAAACCCCACAAAAGATTAATTTTAATTGAAGCGTAATAAAATATTTTATATAAATATCTCACAAGATTATGATTCTTTTTCCTAGAACCATCATAACAAATAACGATTTCCTGGATCATACACTAGTATAAAATATATTTATCGGGTTGATCATTTCATCTCTGTTACCTATAACTGATATTCAAATACTTGTATATAGATTTAAAAAGTTTTCAATATTAAAAATCATGTAAAAAATGAGTTATCTGACATTATCACATCAGTTATATAATAAACATCGTGATAAGGAAAATTTCTATCGTTATCATGTAAGTTATTGAGTAACTAACATGATAAGGAACATTTTTTCATCGGTTATTCACAATCCAACATGATAAATGTAATTAATTTTTTATCATGTCGGTTACTAAATAACCGATGTGATAAATCAGTTATTTTTTTAAACCACATTTTCAGTCATTGTGGTGTTTTTTGATCAGGCTACAGTGGAATGGTTCACTATCTCTTGGAATACCTAAAAATGTTTCTTGGATTCTATGGCCTCTAACCTCATTTTTCCAGCAATTCATCAATTTTTTCCATCGTCTCATCTATTTAATTCACTTGAGACTCTCTAGTAAGACTCACATGACTCTATTACAGTCAATCTATTTTTCATATTCCCTAACACAACATTTATTGATTTTGGTTAGTAAAATATCACAAAACCATATTGTATAATTTTTTCATGTTATCGCATTACATCCGTAGTCAATAAACAAGTAAGTGTATAATACAGGTGGTAATTTATGTGGGACATAGTTTTTATTCCAATTAAAAACTATGTAATAACTATAATTCAATGTTTCTATAATTTAATTAAATTTATAGTTTTTATTATATGCATTTTACATTCTTTGGAAAAATTAAATATTTGTTTTCAGTAAGGTGATTCCATGTGAGGATTCAAATCATGTACACTTTCTACACATCATGAAACCCTTAGAACGTTTTTTCATATGGCTGGTAAACATGGATGATGTTTTGAAACAATATAAAATTCTCATAAATGACATGAAAATATTTTTTTTCTCATCAAGGGGATACCAATCTATGTTCAAGGACTTCACTTATTTGGTATAACTCGCATATCAATGTAACCTTTCCGAAACAAATTGATCATCTACATGATTTCTTCAATAATTATTCACTCATTCATGGCCTATTTATATTTAAAGGATGGTGAAAAATCTAATATATCAACTACCCATTTAAATAAAAAATTAATTAGAAATGAAAAATTTTCAACAAATTCATAATTTGATCAAAAAATAAATAAATAATTATAAATTAATATATGAATCCAAAAATAATAATTGTACACTATAGGTTATAGGGATATAAAATAATCCTAATGAAAACAATGTAAGTTAATTAGTTTAATTATATTTCAAAATATTATATATGAAATAGAATCCTCAAAATCATTGAGGTATTATATTTTCAATATTATTTATTATTAAATTATATAAAGAATGATTATAATTAATTTTTTCCTTTTTTAATATTTAGATAACTATTTTGGTAAAACTATTATTTAGATAAAGGATCCATGGGACATATCTATAATTTATTAACGAAAAACAATCTCAATGAACCTCCAAAAATCATCATATAATAATCTAGTGCTAGAATAAATTATTCTCATATGTTATATCATTCAAAAAGGAAAGAAAAAAAATCTATAATGGAGATAGAGTAACTAAATAGATTTATATAATTTTATAAAATGTTCATATGGGTGAGAATTATATTTTTTTTCTCCGTAAAGTTATAGATAATAGTTTATTTCTACATTTTGAAGAATTCTCAAAAGGGGATTTGTTTTTCACAATATTAATCTAACAATAAAATGATGATACCCTCAGAAATTATTCATATACAACATCTTATAGAAATATGTTAAACTATAGTGCAACATAATGTTTTTTTGAATTATTATCTGAATTTAATGGTTTTATTCTCATGTATTTATTATTACATGATATACATTGACAAAGAAAAATTGTAATGGGATAGTAAAACACCACAATAATAGATAGTGATTTATTTTTACATAGTGTAATTCTATCTTATTTCTAAGAAACAATATCTTTATCAATTTCAAAAATTCATATGTCTATTTTATATTTTAAAATTTTATTACTTTCAAATTATTGTATATTTAATATAAATATACAATTTTATTATCTAAATATATTTTTTTGTTTTTAAAATTACTTCCCTGTATATTTTATTATTAATTATCATTTATATTTATATTTATCCTCCTAAATTGTATAGAATTTATAATTATATTTTTAAAATATGCATATATTTGTTTTATATTTTCAAATTATGTTAGCTTAAAATTATGAAATAGTTCTTATAAATATAAAATTGGCTTCCCTTAATAATATATATATAATTGGTGTTTTTTATATCTAATAAGGAGTCAAATTTTTATTATGGCACATCAAATGAGTGTTGAATATGGGGAAGGTGTTAATAATATTTTTGGAATTTTCTAATTGAAATGTTCCGAACAATGACTTTTTTTTCTATCCATGCCAGAAATGTTACAATATTAAGAAGATGAAAAGTAGAGATCTCAAAGATCATTTAATTTCTCATGGTTTTAGTCTATGTTATAGTCCATGGAATTGTCATGGTGAAACTGGGAAGAATTTTAGATATACTGTTGATGATGATTTGCAAGATGGAAACTCTAGTGAAATTCAATAATATATCAATCATATTGAAGTATAAGTAATTGAGAATGAACCAATAATCAAGTTTCTATTTGGTGATGCTGAAAAACCACTGTATCATTATTGTATTGTTTTTACGATTTTATCATGGGTGCTAAGACTGATTATCTTAAAAGAAAAACATGGTTGGGGTGACAAAATTATTACAGATTTTCTACAATTTTTGAAATACATTCTTCATAAAGGAAATGATCTACCATATTCCCATTATAATGAAAATAAAATATTATTCCTGATTGGATTCTGGTTTAAAAATACATTAATGTATAAATGATTGTGTGATATATAGGAAGGAAAATGATTTTTAGTGAGAGTGTCCCAAATGTGAAACATCTCGGAATAAGTTGAATGAAAAATCAAAGGCTGATTTAGAGGTTATAAAACCCCTAACATAGAAAATTGGTATCTTCATATAATTAATCATTTGAGATGTTTATTTTATTATTTACCTGATGAAAAATGGTAAATATTCCATGCTAATGAGTTTATATGTGATGGAAGAATACATCTTCCAACTGATATTCCACAGTTGTTGATAATTGATCAACAATGTTCTATATTTGGAAATGATGTTACAAATATCCAACTTGAACTGTTCATAGATTTAACAAATCTATATTAAATCCTTAGTATCACACATAGTTCATGGAATGTTTTATTGGAAATTTACTATCTATCTCTTGATTTCGAATAAACCACATATATGTCATGTTGAGTTTAATGTATTTGGACTAAAACAACATAGAAATGATATTGATGTTTTCTTCTCCCCATTAATTGATGATTTGAATATCGAATGGGAGGATGATATAATGGTGTATTATTATTATAAAATCAATAAAATTATCTATCTGCATTGATTATGTTCACTATAAATGAATTCCCAATTTTTTGAAATTTTTATAGTTATAGTGTTATGGGGCATAAATCTTATCCAATTAGTGATCAACAGACATAATATTATCAATTTCATCATGGGAGAAAAATATATATATGGTTCATCAAATGTTTTTGTTTATGGATCACTCTTATAGAGGACTAAAAAAGGAATTCGATGGAACAAAAGAATTTCAAATTTCTTCAAAGCCTATACCCACTAATCATTATTTAGAGTGGGTAAAAAATATTCATGTGACATATAGAAGTACACATAAATATGGGAACTACATTCATATATGGAAGAAACATTAAATATTTTTTGAGCTATCCTATTATATATTTCATGAAGTGAAACATAACATTGATGTGATGCACGTGGATAAGAATATCAATGATAGCTCAAATTGAATAATTTTAGATTTTAATTGAAATAATAAAGATGGTTCAAATGATAGATTAGACGTATTATCAATGAGAATATGTTTGTAGGTATCTTCAACTCATTATGGAAGGCGAACATTTCTTCCCCTGGATTGTCATAAATTGTTTAGGAAGGAGAAAAATTATTATTTTTTCATTATCTTCAAGATTTCAAAGTTCAGTTGGTTTATTCTTCAAATGAAATGTATTTCTGTCTCTTTAAAGGATGTGAATTTGACAAGTATTAAATATAATTATTGTCACACCACAATGCAATGAGTTTTACAGTTTCAATTGCGTGGAATATTTCCACTCAGTGTTAGAATGACTATTATAAAGGTGTGACATTTTATTAATTAAAGTTGTAACAAGTTGATTGATGTATATTCTTTGAACATTTTGGAAAATGAAATAAATTATCTACTTTTTCAATTATAAATTTATTTTCTTTCATCTTGTTTTGATATTGTGGTTCATTTAATGGTTCATTCAGTTTTAGAAATAAAGCTTTTCGACCCTATATACATATGTTGGATGTTACCTTTTAAATTTTATATGAAGTTATTAAAGGTGTATGTTAAGAATCCATTTCAACTTGAAGATTCCATTTTTGAAACATATATTTTTGATGAGGTTCTATAGTTATTTATGAGAAACCTTTCTATGGGGAAGCACATTGGTTTGCCTCAATCTCGACATGAATGGGTTAATTATAGGGAAAAGGGGATTCTTGGCTATAAATTCAAATATTCTTCAGGTGAATAGATAAATGAAGTATATTTATTCATTTTGAATAACATAGATAATTCTAAACCATATATAACATTGCATATTAATATGTGGATACAATGTCATCTAGAGAATAATGAAATGTTGATTTTGAATGATAAGAAAAAAATTCCATGTTTTAAAAATACCATACATGGTAGATCAGATGCATAAGAAACACTAAGATGGTTTTGGGGTGGTCCATGTTGAAATGTGATAACATAGTCTAAGTATGAAATTAACGGCTATACATTTTATATGAAAGATCATGACAACAAATATGTATTTCAGAATAGTGGGGTATTGGTGTTCATAGAAGCAATGCATTTTTTATGTAATAAATAAAAAATTAAATTTATGCATCCAGTGAATATTATGTATTCAATTAAGAAATATGACAGGTTCCTTTAATTAAATTTAATATTTCATGGTTTAACTACAAATGGTTAAATAGTAACAATAGTGTTAGACACGATGGATATGGAATGACACTTTTTAATCAGAATATATTGGAAGACAGAACTGATTATTTTATAATGGAAAACAATTCAAAACAATTTTTATATATTCTTGATCAATCACTTATTTAAGTGTATATTGATTTACAAGGGAAAAATATGTTGGAGATAATAAACATTATGAATATGGTGATTCATGTGGGATCTATACTTCTATGTAAATATTAATAGATAATAATAGTGAGCATGTCATAGACATGGGTTTCTTCCATAAAGAATGATCATGATGAAAGAATTTTGGAAAACAATACATTAGTAAATTCTTAATGTTATAGGAAACATATTTCTTTTTCCCGTTTACTTTTATTAATTTCATAAAATTTTATGTATGTTATGTGTTTTTCTTTATTAAATAAAATATTAAAACTAATTAGTATATTTTTTTGTATATATTAGTTCAGTTTTGTTTAGTTTAGCATTTTTAAAATTACATAACTTATATATTTATTTATTTTGTTGAAATAAAATTATTTTAAATTTAATATGTTAAATAAAAAAAATATTTTAAAACTTTATATTATAAAAATATTATGTTTTCTATAAAAATGAATTATTAGGTGTGACCATTTTTAATATACATACACCAATTTTGAATTTTATTATTCATTTACATGAAATTTCAATATCATTTCAATTGATATAATTTTAGTTAACTATAAACCATATAAATAATAATTTTTTACATTTTTTTTACTTTTGTGTTTTATAATTTTTCCTTTTTTATATACATTAGTATTGTAATAGTTTAATTTGTATATTTTTTGTTCTAACTGTTTGTTTCATTGATTTGAATGATAATGAAAGATAAATCAGTAGATCAAACAAATAGTTTTGGAGATGATCATCCTGATCATACATCTGGGCTATAATGCGCACATTATCCTCTTGATTATTCGAACCCTTTATTATAAGAGTTTTATACTCCCATAATGGCAAAGAAACATTTGATTTTTGGTAAATATAGCATCACACATTTACCAAAATTATCAATTCATTGTAGCCAGGACCAGAGGATAGAGGTAGACACTGATGATAAAGATATTCCAAGAGTTCCTAATGAAAAACAATTCAAGAGTTTATTATTAGTTTAGGTTAATAGGAAAGTTATAGTTTTTTTTAATGATTGGAGTTTTGTTGACAATGTAATATTATATCAGTTTTCAGAGACCATTTTGTTAACATTGTTTGACATTGTTTTACTAATATTGTAATATTTATTGTGAAATATGTTTTCCCCATTCTTATTAGATGAAACTTTATATACCTAACACTAGAGTAGTCATGAATAAATTATTATTAATGGATGTTAGGAGATAGGGGGATATCATGTCAAACCTCATATATGATTTCATTTTTGGGAATTGGTAACATCATAATCCATGTAATATATATAATTTTATAGATGAAGACACAGGGGAAAAAATTTGAATATTGAAGATATGAATCATTTTTTATGTTCCATGTGAACTTTTAGATGTTTTCTTATTTTACAATAATCTTATTAATGATTTATAATTTATTATTTATTCTTAATTTACTACAATCAAGGATATATCATTCAGAGATCCAATATAGAAACATATACCATCATTCATTATCTTGGGAAGGGTATACATTATTGTATGAAAATAGGATGGATGAAAATATTAAAAAAAACAAATAGCTGAGACGTTAAACTCTAGAGAGATTTCCACTCTATCCCTCTCCCCCGGCTAGACATGAAAATTATAGGAGGGACCATATGAGAAAAGGGTCAATATATTATAGTAGAATGGACGGTGTAGTTGAGAAGAATGTAAGATTTTTATTATTTATTTATTTAAGTTGATTCAATTCTTTATATGTTTGGGATCATTACAGAATTTTTCAAATAGTTCATACATGATTATCGTGAAAAATAGTGAACAAATACAGTATTTGAAGCTGATGAGAGGTAAGATATTTTATTTTCAGCATTACAAAAGCAAAAAAACCCAGGTCAAGTTCGAGGATACATAATAGGTGTATCAGTGAGAAAAGTGTTACTATGATTTTCATCTTATACAATTGAGGGTATTTATAAAAAATATATCATATCTGGAGGATTAATTTCAGAATAATAATGTGACGATGAATGAAAATATCATAACATCAGTAAAATCCATGTTTAAAAAGATTCTAAAACAATTTCATATTTCTTCTCACACTCCTCCACCTATACCCGTAGCTCTAAATCCTCCACCTCCTCCTACAGACCTAATTTTATATCCTACTCCTACACCTACTCCCCCACCTCTACCTAAAGACCCCATTTTTTCCTACTCCCATAACATTTCTTCACAGCGTCCCAATTACTATGAGTTATATGTTAATGATCCTCAGTATAAAATTGTTACATATGGGATGATATATTATATATGAGATACCATTAATCATCAATAGTTAAAGATAGAGCATCATGGGGTCACTATACATGATATTAAAGATATATAAGATGGAGTACCTTTACCTACATATGATGTGAGGCTAGTTGGACAAAGTAACGTCCAATTTTTAGTTTTTCCATCTAGACTTCTTGGGACATACTACCATAGAGGTATATATAATTTTTAACTTTCATTTATTTATTTTATAAATTTTTTTATCATTTGAAATTTAATATATTTATTTATTTATTTGAAGAAATAATATAAAGGTAAAGAAATATTTTATATACAATAACAAATACTAAGGGATATGACTTCAGATACAGATTCTTGTAGCCTTGATAGATTTTTTAAATATTCATATTTTTTGGATGGTTTTTATTATATTCAAAGGGATGATAATTTATGTGGGTATGTATTAATTATTTGGATATTGAAAAATTAATTTATATACCTTGTAACTGGAGATAAGTTGTCCATCAAAATAATGAATGTTTTTTCGATTTATTTCTCAAAATAAATCATTCCCTACATTAAATTTATTAAAACTTTATTTATGTCTATTTTGTATTAGATATATTTATAAAATTTGGGACGATAATGAAAAGATATACGTATATGGTTTAATTCCCCCGTATCTCATTTAACAAAAAGGGTGAACTATTATTGAGGAAGAAAGAACATATTATATTTTTGAAATATTTGAACAGCATATAATATCTCATTATTGAATGTTTCCTTGTATTGATAGGTATGAAACATATATAAAACAAATTGTTATTTATCTTTCTACATAATAACCACTAAAAGAACATTTTATTTTATATCAGTTATCATTGCATGCTAATTGTTTTTCAAGATAAAAGTCACATTTTTGGGTACTCCCTTTCCATATAGATGCGTTAGGGTATTTTATGAAAAAGTTAAAATTGTATGTTTTAATTTATTGTTAGTTATTTATAATATATAGATTATTAATTTTTGTAATCCATAATATTTTATAATAGGTAATGTGATTTATTTGGAAAAACCCCAATTAAAATGAACACCAAGTTGAAATAAGTAAAAGTAAAGTTTAATTTTAATTTATAATAAGATCATTTATGATATATTACATAAATGTATTATTTTGAAATGGAAAACTCATTTGAAAAAAAAAATTCATTAAAAAAAAGGTTTCAATGAATGTGGATGTTATGTGTCAGGATTTTTGTGTGAAATAATTACAACTAGAACAACTATGATATTCAACCATGTTAGATTTCATTATAAACTATTCCATCACATTTAATTGGTTTTATTCATTATACATGTTAAAAAATGTTTGTTTAAATTTTTAGCTTTTTTATGAAACTTGAATTTATAGTTAAGAAGAGCACACACACTTAGAAATGGAATAATTAAATCATTTTATTGTTTTTTTATTTTTTCTATTTTCAGGAATATTATAATTTTGAATGTTGTAATTTTAACTTCGGATTTTCTAGTTGTATTGGTCGGATTTAGGATTTTAGTTAATAGTTATTTTTGATTGTTGTAATTGTGAATGTCTAAGTTATAGCTGTTTTATAATTTATTATTATTATTCCTATTTCTATAATTTGTTGCTTTGGTTGGTAGTGGAATGGAAGGGTAAAATGAAATATATTTTTGAAAAGAAAAATTCATTGGGTATTTTATAAACGATATTAAACTAATCCATTTATTGTCTTTGACATTGATTTTTTATATAAACATCCTAAGAAACCTTCATCCTGAAGTGTTATAATATATTTTATGTAAAAAACAATGTGGAAATGTATTTTTTACATTGGTTATTAAATATCCAATGTAAAAAAGGATTGTGGATAAGGGGTTTCCTCATCGATTATATATTAACTATTGTTGTATATGTTTCTTTACATTGTTTATTAAATAACCAATGTAAAAAAGGTATTGGTATGAAGGGTTCCATTGTCAGTTATATAGTCACTGACATGGTATGTGGTTTTTTACGTCGGTTATTTAAAAAAAACATAAAAATAAGTTCCATTATGCATTTACAAGGTTAATTTTTTAATTTATGTTAAAAAATTATTTATATGGTCACCATTTATAATGGAGGCTAATAACCGACATAATAAATAAAAATTTGAAGTTAAAATGAACTTTATCACTAGTGATATCCAAAATAATCTCAATAGTTATATCAGTCTTTCTATCTATCTGTAGATGATATTTCATTAATAATTTCAAATGGGAATCCTTTACCTCTTCTTAAAAATTTTAAATCCTGGTTTTAAACCATGTGAACCTATTAAAAATGATTACTATGGGAAATCAATTAATTTTTAAAATGTCTTGAATGTACAAGAGCATTAAAATCTCGACTTTTGTTGTCTCTTTAATATGAATGAAATGTGTCAATTTTGTAAGTCGCACAATGATCACTGAAATCATATTTTTCCCACCCATATACCACAATAATCCAATTAGTAATTCCATATAAATATCATTCCACTTCCATAACAGAATGGGAAAATGTTGTGATGAACCAATATATCTCTCATGCTCCGCCATAATCCTCTAACAAAGAAGAACCATGCCAAAAAAGTCTACATTTTAACACCTCATATTTGGACACCAAAACATACATCTAAGATCAGGATACATATAAATTATTTTAGTGTGTATTGAATATCAAAACCAATGTGCATTTTCCATAAATTTCTATATTAGAGGCATAGGAATGATCAACCTGGCTTTGAAGCACAAAGAACCAACGAGAGATCAAGACCAATCACCTAAGGACTCCCCACTATTTATGATTTTAAAAAACATATTATAAATTGGTCTCTGATTCAAGATCAAGCCCATATCACAAATTAAATTATGATTCATACTTCACTAAAACTATGAAAAAATTACAACTAGCCGCTTCCACCCCATGTAAATCTCAGATAAAAAACATACTAGAATCCATTCCTTGACTAATTCTTTTAAAAAATGAGTAGTTACATTACTTCTTAATGAATCATAAACCGCATTCCCATTTATGAGGGAAAAATATAAAAACCAAACATCTAAAGATACCCAACTGGACATCTCTATCAAAATATCAAGTCCCTTTGATTAAAAATATACTTCAGGATCATATGATCAGACTATATTATAAACTAATCCCTAATGTGATAGTGATTTAATGTTTTGTGATCATTCCCAATTGCATGAAAACAAATTTCATGGATAGGGAAGTTATTCTCATGAGGTTCTGATTGGTAGAAGACATAGACCACAAAATGTTTTCCATACGTTAATACACATCCTCATGTTGTTCCAAAAGAATCAAAAAAATCATCATAACATGAAAATAGTAACAAAAGAATCATAAGTGGGGAAATTTTAGTCATCACCTACTATTCCTCGAATGTCCCCTAACAATTATTTTTCCACTAAATCTTAACACCCATATGAGTTAAAGATATCATCATAGATGAAATCTTGCGTAAGTACTAAGAAATATGCATGTAATAACTATATAATCCCATGAATCTATGAATCTCAAACTCATTTATGGTATTATCCCATGAAATTTCTTCTTTAATATTTTAATGATCAACTGATATGCCCCTATGACAAAAAAAGTTCCACTAAAACATAACCTATTGGATCTAAAATTCACATTTGGAGAAAATACCATAAAACTGATGTTCTTTAAATACTCAAAAATTGATATCCAAATAAACCTTATGATATTCCAATGAATTGGGTTACACCTAAATATCATCCAAAAATATGATGGAAAATGCCTCATGAAACTAGTCAATATCCACTTTATAAATGCCATAAATACTGTAGGTGTGTTAGTGAGACCAAATGACATAACCAGAGACTCGAAATTCCAATACCATCTCCTAACCATTGTCTTATGTATATACTCTTCTTCAAATCATAAATGATTGTACCCCTACTATGGGTCAATATTAAAAAACTAACATGCCCCCTAAGTTGATCAATGAGATAATTAATACTAATGAGTATATGTTCGTAACTATCAACTAATAATGCTTCAGATAATCAATGAAAATTCAGAGGCTTCTGTATTCATTATTGTAAAAGGGAACTGGTGAATCACAAGTTGACATGCTAGGATGAATAAATCTAATAGGCTCAAGATCTATAAGATGAGATTTATGTTCAATTTACTTAGTAAGTACAATGCGATACGATGGAATATAAATGGGAATCGTACCAGGGAGTAGGTAAAGAATGAAATTGACATTAGTATATTGTGGTAATCCAAAAAAAATCATCGAAAAAGATCTAATGATTTGCAAACACATCCATGTAAGTGTTATTATAAAACAAGGATCAATGGAATCAGGGATCCTCTCCCACATATGATATAAAAACATTCCTTTATAAGGAACCAATGGCATTACCCTCCCTAATAAAAAAATGTAAAATACCCTTGTACATATGAGGGACTATATCTTGAGGTCAAAACTGAACTCTTCAATAAAAGAAGCTATTCTGGGCCTTAACAATGATCATCTAATACATACCAATGATAAGAGAAAATGTATCATGATCAAGAACCAAGAAATCCCACACCGCTTCATTGTCCAGAATCCTCACCCGACATGTATGAAATTTAAAACATTGTTAAAACCTGCCTTCCAAAGCTTTAATAATAAATAATATAAATGAAATAATATTTTAATACAATAACTTCAAACCATTTAACATAGATGATATAAAAGTGTGAGTATAACCCATATAAAATAATTCTAGAATCGTAGAGGATTAAATGAACATCGTATGTATGAAATCAGTCTACCAAGCCTCATATTGAAATGGTTTATAATCACCTACATAAATATTCCCAGTTTTATCTCCTATATAATCTGTATTCACTACATGAATACAACCCATATAATAATTATGAGAACCACCACTCTTAGAAGCATTAGAACGAGCCTATGAACCCTTGGTGAGAGTGGACCAATCCTTACCTACCTGTAACATTTTCCAACAAAAACACCTATAGTAATATGATTTCCCAAAATGATGATAGATATGAAGAGCTTATATATAGTTAGTATTGGTTTGATTAGGCCTCCTATAATGATAGTAAATAACCTTAGGCTTCCCCTAATATTCCCTTAAAACCTATCCTTAGGAAAATTGGTTCCCCTTGCACTTAATCTTGATACTAATTACTACCTCCAACGTAGTGTTTTCAGGTTGGTTATAACAAACCAACATAATTATATAGTTGGTATACTCTATAAGTACATAATCACATTTTTATAAAGACATAAATTATTGGTTATTGTCCACATGAATTGTTTCAAGAAAAAAACCATTTCCTAAAGATATTAATCAAATAATCCCAAGAAGGATCCTTTTGTAACATAATTTTTTTGATGCATTCCCATCACCATCTTCTTGGTCCTTCATACATGTAATTGGAAAAATACACCTTAGAGTCCTCTGTAAATTTTATTAAATGGAATATAAATTAAATTTTCTCAAGCCACTTTTTGGATTACAAGATTCTAATGTCACCACAAAATATGACTGGATTCTTCTTGGTAAATTATGAGATATGATCCACCATTAATACATAGTTTCCAACACCTGATTGTACAATAGTATATATAATTACAATAATAGAATATACTATAGATGGGTATACTCGAGGATTTTCCAATTAAAAAAGTCTCATTTCTTCCCCAATCATATTTGGAATATATCTCTTAAGAGGCATTTTATAAACACTATAACATATAATGTCCCATATGCTTAAGGGAAATTCTATAATTAAAAGTAAAACGTCAAGAATACTTATTAATGCCTCAAAATGACATGATTTTAATGAATTCATGGAATCTATGAATGAAAGACAAATCATTTAATTAATAGGTTCATTTAAATAAATTTAAAATCAATATCTTTTATGAAACCTCAAACACCAATTCTTAATCTCGAAGGAAATCCCCAACCACCCATGATAACCCAAGTTATGACATGGAAGTGAGTTAGCCAGGCCCCTTCCTTCACTTTCTACTAGAATTCTGAGGTTCATGATGTTTTTCTACCATAGAATCTAAACCAACCCCATGTAGTGAAATCACATATAAGCTTGATTTCCTGCCTCAGATACCATCTTGGAATGAACCAACCCGGGTTGAAAAGATACACCACTTGAGATAGCCTACCAAATTGAAATGTTCAGGAAAAAAATCCAACGAGTATCATGAATAATCGACAGGTGATAAAAAAATTTTATAACACATATGAAGATTACATATTCATGATACCAAAAATTTCAATCCAAAAAGGATATACTAAAATTTAAAATTAGATATGACTATAGCCAATTCTCCAAGACACCACATGTCATAAACATATTGTCTCACTAAGAAGCAGACAACCCATAACACATGACAAAATATATGAAGCCCTTATCTTTTCAAATTTAATTTAAGTCACATATAACAAATATCAAAGGAAAATAGTATATTTTTTATCACAATGTCAAGTAGGACACCACCAAGAATCTATATAAATTCTAGAACCATGAAATAGTTAATTATAACTTTAAAACACATATAACTTATAACGAATTTACTTAATATAAAACATTTGTAAAACATTATTTAATATTCATAAAAAAATATCATTTTCTCCTAACCCATGAATATGAAAATATTAGTATTTATAATAAAAAAGGCTTAAAAAATTGTCCATGGAGGTACCATAATATAATCTTATGAGAAATCAACTCCGAATCAATACCATCACATATAAAACCAAACAAAAACTGGGATCTAGACAATGAGAATACATAATAATACCCACAGAGTAATTATAAGATTGTGATAATTTTATTACTATCAATATCAAGTCCTCTCAAAGTCTATCAATATCATGAAAATAAATTATAGTTTTTTCATAAACACTAATGTTACATGTAACCATTTCAAGATGCACCCATAGTTACCCTTGTGTTATATATAGTAAAAACCATTTGAAAACCATGAAAACAATTTATAAAATATTTTAAGGTAATGAATTATTCCATTAATTAAAATAGATTTTTACATGAAATGTGTTTTTGAGACATTTCATCAAACTCATTGTGTGAATTAATATATTTTAATAGAAAACCCCCATTTAAAAACCAATGTCAAAACGTTGATACAATAAATATATAATTCTTACAAACAAACAAATATAATTATAAAAGAACAATCATTAATTTATGTGTTAGAGATAATGTATAAAGACACCTTCCATGATAATTATGTGGAACATTATTCCATTGAGATCATCGGTTAAATATGAATAGATATGGCTGTCTAAATCATAAATGTCTAAAAAACATTTAAAATTATACATAAAACAAGTTAGATATAGTAATAATTGACTCATATGGTGCCAATGAGATGAGTAGGGAAGTGAACAACTAAAGATCTAAGATAAGGAGATAAAAATGAATAATAAATAGAACATCTATTAAAGAGATATTCCAAGTGTAACAACCCAATCTTCCATGGTATGTTTCCCTTTGAATAATACAATAGATGGTGTTGTATGCAACATCAAGTTCGAACACACCACAACCAATCAAACTAGCCATTATGATTAGTAATGCACACCTTTTGAAATTTTATAAATATTATCTTTCAAAATGGACTTCATTTTGGAATTCATAATATCGAAATTATCTTAGGGCGAATTTTTGATATTTTTCTGAAAACTATCAATTTTTGATGAATAGTGCAAAACACTGCGCTATTGTTTAAAACTGAATTTTTAATTAAATATTTAAATATTTTATTTTGATTTATTTTAGGTAAAAATAGATACATAATTCCTAAATAAGTTCAATGTAATTATTTGGAGTCATTTTATAATGATTTTAGATATATAAAAATTTTATTGAACTTTTCACCGTCTTTTACCCACCTCCTAGGAGTATTTACAAATTCGCATAAGTCTTAATTATACCACATCTGTGAGTTGAATTTTAAAAATTTGAGTCACACAATTGATATAAGTAAGTAAAATGTGGTTAAATAAGGAGAAAATAATATTTATTGAATAATAACTTTTTACATTTATTTACCATGGTTAAAAGTAAATAGGGTAATTGAAGGTAAAAATGATATTATTATTAACCTAAAACACGTCCTATTACTACTGAATAAGTTTAATTCAACCAAAAACAACCTTATGAATACAATATCATACTTTAGGTCTACTTGGATAAGATTAGGACATTTATTATTATTTTATATAAAGAAGAATTAAAAGAGTTTAAAGAGTTAAAATCAATGTTTAATAACAACAAATTTTTATTTAAGGTTATACAAGAGATAAATTCGACTACATATATTAATTAGGAAGATAATAATAGTTCTTACATAATGGTATTTTATTTAAAATTATATACCTTAAATAATTAAATTTATTTATGACACAATGATGATGCAGTAATTACATTATTAATGAAAGATTAAAATAATTGATATTATAAATATCCAAAAAATCTAATTAGAGACTTTTAAATAATTTAAATAATTTTATATGTTAATATGACATTTTATGGTTGATTAAATGAATTTTGTTCAAAGTAATAATGCTGTTATGAATTTCGAAAAAACAAAATACCAAATAGTGTCAAAATTGACCTAAAAGAGTTTTTAAAAAAAATATTATATTATTAATTGATATTCTATTCCTAAAAATCTAAAGATCACAAAAATGGATTAAATAATATTATATATTTCATTAATTAACCACTTTAGGTTCTATAGGAATTTTACAGTATGTTTTTTAACCATATAATATAAAAACATAAAGATACATGTTAAATGTCAAACTATTTTACTAAGAGTTAAATACAAAAGATAAGGTTAATATAGTGAACAAAACCTATTTAAAACATATTTTTTGAGTTTTTTTTTACCCATACCCACTTTAGATTTTATATAATTCATTTTGGATCTAGTAGAAACCGAAAATTATTTTATTATAAAATAACTTTTCAAGCTTTTCCTAAATTGACCCTCACATCTCTTATAAAAAGGAACATCCCCTTCTCTCAAATTCACACCTTCAATTTCATTTGGCTCGGCCAACCCCTACCCAAATTTCCTCTCAACTTTCCTCTCTTCATCCTAGTGGCATTCCATTAGTCAGATGTCTAAAACAAGGAGCCCCTTTGATCAAATCAAAAGGAAGAACCCAAAAAAGAGGTAAATATTTCATCACCTATTTCTTGTTCTTTTCTTCATCCACTTCATATTTATTTATTTTTTCCATTATAAAATAATAAATCCAGTATCTTTTATATAATTTGATATTATTATAAAAATGGAACAACAATATTCTTTGTTCTATACATCTTATAAATGACAATGTCACCATACATGTGTACGTATGGATTTCCGTCTCCACGTTGTGGTGTAGTTTGTTATTCAAATACTTCACCATTTAGAAGGGTATAATAATGAGTATAAATAATGTAAATAATAAATATAACATGATAATTAATCTATATATATGATATACTATCCAATTATATAGGATTTTTATATCAAAATAATGATATTTTCTCTTGTGTGTACGTACAGATTACCATCTCCATGAATGTGGGGAGATTCATTCCCCATCGTATCCATTCATGACTAATTTTAATTTGATGATTAAAAATATTTTTTAATGACTTAATATAATTCTTAAAATAAATAAGATACATCATATCCCTAACTAACATTACTTATATATATCAAATCATATAAAGTGAAACGAATCAGTTAACACCAAAAATGATGATACTACTGAAATATCATTAAGAAATAAATATTATAAGATCATATATGATATCATATTTATGTATATAGTTCTTGTATAATTTAATAATAATGATTTAGCTATTATATAGAAGGTTAACGTACCCTCAACAATGGAAAAGTACAAGATAAGGGTTAATTTCAGAATCTCTTTATTATCTGAGGAGGTTTTTACGTAAGTATCTAATGTGAGCTTTTTATCATCCACATCCATGATTCATAAAAATGTATTCCAAAACATTTTTACTCTTTACTATACTATGGTTTAATTTCATATATACCCATGTTTGAAATTTTATAAAATTGTTTGAAAGGAATCGTTCTGTCGTTTTCCAAACAAGGAACCTTGTGACCTATTCGACGAAATTAAGGTAAGAATGTTTTTTACCTTATACGGCGGGTGAAACTATTTTCCACTGTTATAACATCGTCAAAGCTTCCCTTACAAGGTTATAAGAATATTTATTAAATATATGTTTTATTTTATAATTATATGAATTATAAATGATTTCAAAATAGAAAGATATATTTCTCTAAAAAATGTCACGATTTCATCTATGTCAACATCCTTTGATGGATTTTATGCTTATTTGAAGTCGATTTATTATGATACAAAAGATCCATATTGTATTGATGGTTTTGAGATATGTTTGACTGTGGATGTTTTATTTTTACACCATTCACGGTTTATGGATAAATTATTGACATTTCATATGCAAGTTTTAATACGAATGTTAATGTTATGTTTAAACCTTTTCATATGAGGAATGCATTGGAATTAGAAAGTGATTAGTGGAGCCCACTATAGCTCCCAGATTCCTTATTAGGTCTCATGAGAAAATATATTATCTTCCCAAAAGGCCTTCACAAAATCTTATTTGTAGTATTGGCACAAGGCCTGGAAAATGTGGTTATGAAGTCTGGCATTATGCATTTCATCATTATGGAAGTGGCTATTAATATTGCATTGATTATTCGACTAGTATAATATCCATGTAAATATGTACAAGGAAATATTTGATTTCATCTTTTCCATATTATTCATAATATCAAGTTTAAATGGCTTTTGTTTTAGTCTTATACATTGTCTTAAATGTTTATGCTTATTTATGAAATTTTTTGCTATATTGTTATCCTTATTGAGAATCTGTGCTCACCCCTTTCTATGTTTTATTTTTCCTAGGATGCGAAGATTATATTATGACTAAACTACATGGATAGTCTAAAGGACATGATTGTGGCCTATGGAGACTATGTTGTTCTAGTTTTTCATTTTATAATGTAATGTAAAACTCATGAATATATCTAGTATTTCCAAGGCTACTAAACTAATCAGTCTTTCAAGACATGATCTTTTGTGATCATGACAATGTTATGTAATAATGCACAAACTTTGGGTAACTAGGGTCGTGGAATTTCACTAAGAGTAAAGGGATATCATTAAGAAATAATGGGGGAAAGCCTCTAAAGCACTGGGGAAAGTCTACCCTAATCCTAATGGATATTATAAGATGATTATGACTAAAAAATAAAAGGTAAAATATGTATATTTTAAATTTTTAGTGTATTATATTATGGTGTACAATTAGGCCACATGGTTTAACAAACCACAAACCAACCAAGCCTGGCCTTTATCCTATAGAAAAATTAGGTGCATAGTTTTTTGGGAAGAGCCACTTGGTTTGGGAAAACTATACTCAATCCATGTGAAAACTCTATAAAACAACCATAATAACATCACGCGTTCCTCGGAATTCTGCATGGATTTTTTCACTATTCTCAACCTATGCCAAAAAAATGGAACCTAATAGTTCCACACTACATGGCCATCACTAGAAATGCAGTTAAACCATTCACTAAAAAGGTTTTCTATAAAATAATGTTTTCTGATTCTGAACCTTGGAAACATCTCAAAGATCAAAAGAGAAAAAATAATTGCTCAAACTGAAGAATATTTGTGACTCAATGGGTTTTCCTAGTGTATACCCCTCTTAGACAGATTCTGAAAGATATCTATGATGTTCAATAACCATTCTACAAGTGGTTATTCCTTTATTATATTACTATGGAAAATATAGGTTGTGATTTTATTTTATATACATGGTATATGGGATAGTATGAAATGAGAAATAATTCTCATGTATTTTCTTTTTGATATGTATAGGAATGATCGACCTTAAATAATTTGTGAGACATGTCACAAAAATAGAGATAAAGAATATCTTATAATGTGATATTTTTATAGAGTCTTGTACTTTTTTATATCCATGAATTTGTGGAGTTGTTACATGGGATTCACTACTATAGAAATGATGAATATCAGAACTATAAATTTCCATCACAATTTTTGAAAAAGAATTTATATTGGATGTGTCTTTCAATTCTAATGCTTTTATCACCTTTAAAAAATAAATTATAAAATAAGTATTCATCAGTGCTAAAATACTGATAAAGGGTTCCCTTTATCAGTGAATATTTTAGTACTAATCAAGGTGACCATTTTTTGGCACTTTTTTATCACTGATTAATGGATCATTTTTAGTGATTTTATAGGTCTGTTAAATGACCTGTTCATTACTGATGGAATCCCTATTATAGAAGGGTGATGTTATATTTTAAATCACACTACGACAATAAATATATAATATAATTTGAAGTAAAATTAAATCGAAATAAAAAACACAAGACCAATAGAATGATATTAAACATTATAATCGTAACATTATTTTGCACATTTACATTATTATGTGAAATTTATTAAATTATTTAGTCCAATAAATTTAAAAAAAACTTTATTCTATTTTTTGGGGCCCCCTTCTAAAATCTCTTTATCAAGATATCAGTTGCTGACTAAAATAGACTAGAAAAAAAATTTATTAATATATTTAAAATCAGTTATTATATTAATAATAACGTAAAGAAATAAATGAATCATAAATAGGAGAGAATAATGCATTGATAAAATTTCAATTTTAAATTGAAAACATACACTTCGAGTCAACTATAGAACACCATGTGTCAGATTGACCTGAAGATAATTACTAAACATAAAAAATTCTTTATAGATTTCTTCATAGAGTATCAAAGAAATAAAATTGTGTTTTCTTTGTTTTATATATATTAATCATTTTTGAACTAAAATATAAATTCAAAATAAAACTACAGTTTTAGTCATACAGACCACACCATGTTTTGGATTGACATGAAACAGATTCCTATGATTCAAAAATAATGTATGAATCCTTTTCATAAAATATCAAGATAACATGAGTCTATTTACATTTCTTTCAAAGTGTTACATATAGTTTTAACTAAAAGTTATTTTAAACTGAAAACATACTTTTTGAGTCATAATAGCTACGCTCAGTATTCAATTACTGTGAATCCTATTCCCACATATAAAAAATGGAATATCAATCCACATCTTAAAATATCAAGACCATATAATTTATTTTTATTAGTATTCAGCGAGTGATACATTATTTTAAATAAATAGTCACTTTTAAATTGATATGATTCACTTCGAGTCATACTTTTCACAGTATGTATTTGATTTAGTTCAGGTTAATTCATACACATTATAATTGAATTACGGATCATTATAAAAAATAAAAAAAATAAAATAAATTATTTTTCTTAATTTTTAATGAGTGGGATGTTTTTTAAATAAAAATATTAATTTTAAACTGAAAACCATATCTTTTAATGATAGTGGAAACACTATCTTTCAGATAAAAGTGTGTTTGATTCCTACCCAAAAGAATTGTTTTGTATTATTTATCTAATTTTTTAAGATGTTATGAGTGTTTTTATCAGTTTTGAGTATTTTAATGTTGTTTTAAACTGAATTTTTAATTTTAAATAAAAACACACACTTCCAGTCATACGAGGCCTATATTATGTCAAAATATTATATGGTTTATTCCTACAACTCAAAAATGATTTATGAAGAGTTATTAAAAATTATTAAGAGAACCAAAGTTCGTTTTCTTGGTTATGAGATTGATATAAATTTTCTGTAATAAAATATTAAATTTTAATAAAACCATACACATTTAGATATACCTGGAACACCATGTGTTAGATTTATGAGTAGTTAATTCCTAAATATCAAAAATTAATTTTGAATTTTTCCCAAATTGTAACAAAAAATTGTGTGTGTTTACATAGTTTTCATTAGTCTATATATGTTTTGTACTAAAATGTATGTTTTAGACAGAAGTCCTGAATATTGAGTCACACCAGATATACCATATTTCATATTGATGTAGCGATGATTCCAATATTTCAAAAATGACTTATAAAAAATTTTATTATTGTATTAGGACTATCCAAGCATGTTTTCTAGGTTTTTACTGAGTGAATTTTGTTTTCAACTAAAATTTAAATTTAAAATAAAAATAAACATATTAATTCATACTAGAGTCACCATTTTTTGGATTGATGAATGGTCGATTCCTAATCATAAAAAATGAGGTATGGATTTTTTTCCGAAATAATAAAGTATATATGACCATGTTTGGTTATTATTTAATATGTGAATGACGTTTTTAACTAATATTTCAATTTTAAAATAAGAACATGCATTTTGAGTCATAAAATGGACATTATATGCCAGATTGATGTGAGTTTGATTCCTACACCTCATAAATGACTTATGAATTTTTTTTCAAAGGTACAAACACCATCCTAGTTTTCTTTCACATTCATCAATTTTTGACACAAATTTTTAACCAATATTTCATTCATAAACTAGAAACATACAATTAGAGTCATACAAGTTACACTATGTGTCATATAGAGGTGAGTATAATTCATACACATAAAAAATAACTTATTGATCATTTTAATAAAGTATAAAATTAATATTAATTAATTTGTTCATTTTTTATTGATCGACACACATTTTTAACTGAAATATCATTTTTAAACATGAAACACACACTTTTACAAATATCAAGCACACTATTTATCAAATTCAGATTTCATTGATTCTTGAAAAACCCTATATCATAGTGAAAGCATGAAAAATATTCAATTAAAATTATGCATTTGGATTTATTTTAAAAACATTAAATCCCAAAAAAAATCCCATATTTTGTAATGGATCACATACAAATAAATTTAAAACGAATAACAAAAGTGAAGGAAATTGTATATGGTACCCTATCATTTTAAATTGAAAATTTGATTCACATACCATATACATATCATGGATTAAATAATTCAAGCTTTGTGTCCTCAAGACCATCGACACATGCACCAAAACTCATGGATCATCAATCATTGTTTTATGAGTGATAAAATTAGAAATTGAAGATATTAATGGAATTACTTAGATCATATGAAGAACATGAAATAAATTAATAAAACATGATAGATCTAACGTTCTTCTTCCTTTTGTTTATCATTATAAACATGATATATAGGAGGGAAGAACTCTTAATTTTATAGAAATGGTTTAGCACACAATTACTGATTGTAAAATTCACTTATATACATAGAATATAGTTTTCAAAATATAACCTTGGTCTCTAGAATGTTATAAGAAAAATTTTAGATCCCTTTATACACTTATGACTTAATTAAAATTTTCATATATTTCATGAATAGTTTATCACTCATTTGTTGCAATTTAACATGTTATGTGATAAAATATGAAGCCTTAATTTTGGACACTTCTCCCTTAATAATTTTAGAAAACATTAATATAAAATTTTTATTTAAAATTTTATATTTTCTTACATCCTATTTTTGTGAATAAAAAACATGTGGATACCTTGATAAATACATAAATTCATCATTTTTCAAAACATAAATTATATAATTTAATTAATTCATTAGAAATCGATCGCACTCGGATTTTAATCGACCCATGTACACGGTTCCCACTTCATGCTTAAATCCTATTCATATGAATAGGTGGATCTCATAGATACACTTATTGGCTTATATTGTAGGTATTTATCTCAATAGTATTGAGTCTCACTCGAAGACAAAGAGTATAGTCTTGAATCCAATCATAGACCCTAAAGAGATATGTAATTTCGTTGATATGAATACCTGCTACGAACATGTTATGGGTAATATAATCACTTTAACTTATGATATTTAATAAATAAATACACACACATCACTTATAATACATTTGATGATTTATATATTTTGTGACCTTACCAGATGGACTGACAATCTTATACCATGAACATGGATTTAATGAAGGTACTACTATCCTAGTCAACCCAATCCCATGAGACATCTCTTCATCAACTAAAAATTGAAAAACACTATAATGATCATTCAACCAGTCTAATACCACCATGGACAGCCCCAAACAAGCTACCTCACTATGACATCAATGTCATGTTTTTTCCTTACATTAATGTACATGATATAATGTTACACATTGATAATGATCTCAACTCAAGAGACCAATATAATTTTTTATATATTGGATCAACCAATGAAATATGAAACATATTGTGTTCTAAATATCGAGTTAGCCAGCATGATTTCATCCACTTAAGGACACCATGTGAGATCATTGTTAGAATTAGTCTCAATCCTTATGATTCACAACACCTGATAGAATGAAATCATATGTGTCCCATAAATACTATGTATTTAAAGCAGAAGAAATATATGTAATTTATTTTCATTGTGTCTAAAACCTCTAATTATAGATGAGAATTGATATAACCTTTTGATGAAATAAGTAATATAGGAAAAATACTATATGAAATTTGGATACAGAAGTATCAACACTATTATAGTAAGAAAAAACATATGTTTATATCAAAATTTATATATATAATGGAAATAAATGTACATAAAATAGTTGCCTATACATTATCCACTAAAAATAATACCTTTTATATTAGATATAACTTCTAGCAACATTTACCTTTCTTTCTCTCACATATTTATTTTTCATCTATTAAGATTTGGGGGGTTTTAGGTAGGCTCTCAACATTATCCATTATGGATACTTTTTAAACTATGACTCACCCCTCGAAGTAAAATCCCACATGGGATGAATATTTAAAATTATTTTAATTGTCCTCTAGTGTGATCAATTCTCTTGGGCAAACATCGTTGTCATATTATTATCACAGTGTATTGTAACAAGTTTTTCACTATAATGTATAATTCCAAGATGAGAAAAACTATGTGTATCCAATATCTTTATTAGTACTATCAAAAATTTATATATTCTTAGACTCTATTGTAGAATTTACTACCACATAATGATTTGAGCATCTCCATATCACTAAACAACTATTAAAAAAAGACATATCCTTACTATGATTTCATATCAACTATATTTTTCTAGAATCTAGCATTTGTTAATCCCCTAATGAATATTTTCTCATCTGTTTTATACACTGAGAATCTGAGCTCACCCATTTCTATGTTTTATTTTTCCTAGGATGCGAAGAGTATATTATGACTAACCTACATGGATAGTCTAAGGGATATGATTGTGGCCTATGAAGACTATGTTGTTGTAGTTTTTCATTTTATAATGTAATGTAAAACTCATGAATGTATCTAGTATTTCTAAGAATACTAAACTAATCTGTCTTTCAAGACATGATCTTTTGTGATCATGAAACTATTATGTAATAATGCACAAACTCTGGGTAACTAGGGTCAGGGTGTTACACCAAGAGTAAAGGGAGATCATTACTAAAGAATGGGGTGAAGCCTTTAGAGAACTGGGGGTAGTCTATCCTAATCCTAATGGATATTATAAGATGATTATGAATAAAAAATAAAATTTAAATTATGTATATTTTAAATTTTTATTGTATTATATTATGGTGTACAATTAGGCCACATGGTTTAACAAACCACAAACTAACCAAGCCTGTAATTTATCCTATAGAAAAATGAGGTGTACAGTTACTTGGGAAGAGCCACATGGTTTGGGAAAACCACACTCATTCCATATGAAAACTTTATAAAACCACCCGAATAACATAACTTGTTCCTCAGAAGTATTCATGGATTTGTTCACCATGCTCAACCTGTGCGAAACAAATGGAAGCTAACAGTTCCACACTTCATGGTCATCACTAGAAATGCAGTTAAACCATTCACTAAAAATGTTTTTATAAAAAAATGTTTTTTTCTCTTGAACCTTGGAAACATCTCAAAGATAAAAAGACAAAAAATATGGGCTCAAACTAAAGCATATTTGTGAATCAAGGGGTTTCCCAATGTATCACCCTCTTAGACATATTCTGATAGATATATATGATGTTTAATAACCATTGTACAATTGGTTATTCATTTATTATATTACTATGGGAAATATCAGGTTGGATTTTATTTTACATACTTTGTATATTGGATAGTATGAAATGACAAATAACTCTCATTGATGAAATTTGTGATATGTATAGGCATGATCGACCTTAAATAGTATGTGAGACATGTTGACAAAACAGTGATAAAGAATATCTTATAACGTGGTATTTTGATAGAGTCTATAACTATTTTATATCCATGAATTTGTGGAGTTATTACATGGGATTCACTAATATAGAAATGACGATTATCAGTACTATAAATTTCCATCAAAAATTATCAAAAAAATTTATATTGGATGCGCCTTTCAATTATAATGGTTTTTATCACCTTTAAAAAATGAATAATAAAATAACTATTCATCAGTGCTAAAAAATTCTGATTAAGGGTTCCTTATATCAATGAATATTTTAGTACTAATAGAGGTGACCATTTATGGGTACTTTTTTTCAATGATTAATGGAACTTTTTTAGTGCTTTTATAGGGCTGATAAATGACCTGTTTATTAGTGATATAATCAATACTATAGCAGTGTGATGTTATAATTTAAAGCACACTACGACAACAAATATATAATATAATTTGAAGTAAAATAAAATCAAAATAAAAAAATACAAAAAAATAGAATGATATTAAAAATTATAATTGTAACATTATTTTGTACATTTACATTGTTATCTGAAATTTATTAAAATATTTAATCCAATAAATTCAAAATCACTTTATTCTATTTTTGGGGCCCCCTTCCAAAATTGTTTGATCATGCTATTAGTTGCTGACTAAACTAGACTAGAACAAAAAAATAAATGTATAACTATATTTAAAATAAATTATTATATTTATAATAACTTAAATAAATAAATGAATCATAAATAGGCGACAATAATGCATTGATAAAATTTCAATTTTAAATTGAAAACATACACTTAGAGTCACTTTTGGGACACCATGTGTCAGATTGACCTGAAGTAAATTACTAAACATAAAAAATTATTTGTAGATTTTTTTCATAGAGTATCAATGATATAAAAGCGTGGTTTCTCAGTTTTAAATATATAATACATTTTTGAACTAAAATATCAATTCAAAATAAAACAGCAGTTTTAGTCATACAGACCACACCATGTTTTGGATTAACATGAAACGGATTCCAATGCATCAAAAATAATATATGAATACTTTTAATAAAATATCAAGATTACTTGAGTCAGTTTACATCGCTTTCAATGTGTTACATATAGTTTAAACTAAATGTTAATTTAAACTGAAAACATAATTTTTGAGTCATAATAGCTATGCTCGGTATTCAATTATTGTGAAGCTAATTCCCACATATAAATAATGGAATATATATCAACATCTTAAAATATCAAGACCATATAATTTATTTTTATTAGTATTCAGTGAGTGATGCAATCGTTTAATTAAATTGTCACTTTTAAATTGAAAACATTCACTTCGAGTCATACTTTTCACACTATGTATTGGATTTAGGTGAGGTTAATTAAAACACATCATAATTGAATTATAGATCATTATAAAAAATTATCAAAATAAAATGAATTATTTTTATTATTTTTTAATGAGGGGGATGTTTTTTTAATAAAAAAATTAATTTTAAACAGAAAATAAGATCTTTTAATTATACTAGAAACATTATCTGTCAGATCATGGTGTACTAGATTCCTACCCAAAAGAATTGTTTTGGATTATTTAACTAATTTTTTAAAATTATATGAGAGTTTTTCTTGGTTTTGAGTATTTCATGGATGTTTTAATCTAGAATTTCAATTTTATATAAAAACACACATTTCCAGACATATGAGGCCTATATTATGTCAAAATATTATATAGTCTATTCCTACAACTCAAAAATGATATATGAAGAGTTTTTAATAATTATTAAGATAACCAAAGTTTTTTTCTTGGTTATTAGTATGAAAAACATTTTCTATAATAAACTATTAATTTTTAATAAAAACGTACACATTTAGATATACCAGGCACACCGTGTGTTAGATTGATGAGTAGTTAATTCATACAAATCAAAAATTAATT
This sequence comes from Viscum album, assembly GCA_963277665.1. Taxonomy (NCBI): domain Eukaryota; kingdom Viridiplantae; phylum Streptophyta; class Magnoliopsida; order Santalales; family Viscaceae; genus Viscum; species Viscum album. The sequence goes on along the minus strand of OY728153.1, from coordinate 307,153,654 downwards.
TTGGGTCATTTCACAAAATTGTCACAAAAAATTGTCTGTGTTTATATAGTTTTCATTAGTCTATATATGTTTTGTAATAAAATGTTTGTTTTAGATAGAATTCATGAATATTGAGTCATACCAGATATACCATATTCCATATTGATGTAGCGATGAATCCTATATTTCAGAAATTACTTATAAACAGTTTTATTATTGTATTAGGACTATCCAAGCATGTTTTCTTGGTTTTTACTAAGTAAAGTGTGTTTTGAACTAAAATTTAAATTTAAAATAAAAATAAACACTTTAATTCATACTAGAATCACTATGTATTTGATTGATGTATGATTGATTCCTAATCATAAAAAATGAAGTATGGTTTTTTTCCTAAATAATAAAGTATATTTGACGGTGTTTGGTTATTATTTAATATGTAAATGAAGTTTTTAACTAATATTTCAATTTAAAAATAAAAACAGGCATTTTGAGTCATAAAAGGGACATTATATGCTAGATTTATGTGAGTTTGATTCTTATACATCATAAATGACTTATGGATTTTTTTTCTAAAGTACAAAGACAATCCTAGTTTTCTTTCTTAGTCATCATTTTGTGACACAAATTTTTAACCAATGTTTAATTCATAAACTAGAAACATACAATTAGAGTCATATAGGTCACACTGTGTGTCATATGGAGGTGAGAATAATTCATACACATTGAAAATAACTTATTGATCATTTTCATAAAGTATAAAAAAAATATTAATGAATTTGTGCATTTTGTATTGAGTGATAAACATTTTTAACTGAAATATCAGGTTTAAACTTAAAACATTAGATTTTACAAATATCAGGCACACTATTTGTCAAAATCACATGTTGTTGATTCTTGAAAAACCCTATAGCATAGTGAAAGCGTGAAAAATATTCAATTAAATTTTTGCGTTTAGATTCATTTTAAAAACATTAAATCGATAAAAAAAAATCCCATATTTTGTAATGGATCACATAAAACTAAATTTAATCATGAATAAGGAAAGTGAAGGAAATTGTATATGGTACAGTGTCATTTTAAATTGAAAATTTGATTCAAATACAATATTCATATCATGGATTAAAAGATTCAAGCTAGGGTTCCACAAGACCATCCACACATGCACCAAAACTTGTGGATCATCAATCATTGTTTCATGAGTGCTAGAATTATAAATTTAAGATATTAATGAAATTACTTTGATAATATCATGAACATGAAATAAATTAAAAAACATGATAGATCCAACCTTCTTCTTCCTTCAGTTTATCATTATAAACATGATATATAAGAGGGAAGAACTCATAATTTCATAGAAATGGTATAACACACTATTATTGATTGTGAAATTCACTTATATACTTAGGATATAGTTTTAAAAATAGTACTTTGTTGTCTTAATGGTTATAAACATAATTTTAGATCCTGTTATACACTAATTTCTTAATTAAAATTTTCATATATTTCATGAATAGTTTATCACTCGTTTGTTACAATTTAACATGTTATGTGATAAAATATGAATCCTTAACTTGGGTCACTTATCCCATAATAATTTTAGAAAACATTAATATACAATGTTTTTTTGAAAAATTATATTTTCTTACATCCTATTTTTGTGAATAGAAAACATGTGGATACCATGATAAATACCTAAAATAGTCATTTTTTAAAACATGAATTATATAATTTAATTAATTCACTAGATTTCAATCACACTCAGACTTTAATCAACCCATGTACATGGTTCCCACTTCATCCTTAAATCCTATTCATATTCATAGGTGGATCTCATAGATACACTTAGTGTCTTATATTGTAGGTACTTATCTCAATAGACGTGAGTCTAACTCGAAGACAAAGAGAAGAGTCTTGAATCCTATCGTGGACCCTAAAGAGATATGTAATTTTGATGATATGAATACCTCTTACGAACATGTTATGGGTAAATATAATCGCCTTAACTTATGATATTTTATAAAAAATACCCACACTTCACTCATAACACATTTGATGATTTATATATTTTTTGACCTTGCCAGATGGACTCACTATCTTGTACCATGAACATGGATTTAATGAAGGTATTATTATCCTAGTCAACCAAATCCCATGAGATATCTCTTTATCAACTAAAAAATAAAAAACTCTATCACGATCATTTAACCAATTTAATACCACCACGGAAAACCCCAAACAAGCTACCTCACTATGACATCAATGTTAGGTTTTTTCCTTAAATAAATTTACATGATCAAATGTTACACATTGATAATGCTCTTAACTCAAGAGATTAAAAAAGATTATATATTGGATCAATCAATGAAATATGAAACATATTATGTTCTAATTTTCGATTTAGTCTGCATGATTTCATCTACTTAAGGACACCATGTGAGATCATTGTGAGAAGTAGTCTCAATCCTTATGATTCCCAACACCTGATAAAATGAAATCATATGTGTACCATAAATACAATGTATCTATAGCATAATAAATATATGTAATTTATTTTCATTGTGTCTAAAACTTCTCATTATAGCTGAGAACAATTATAACCTTTTGATGAAATATGAAATCTTTGAAAAATACTATATAAAATTTGGATACATAAGTATCAACACTATTATAGTAATAACAAACATATGTTTATATCAAAATCTATATATATAATGGAAATAAAAGTACATAAAATATTTGGGTCTATGTAATCCACTCAAAATACTCCCTTTTATATTGGATCTAACTGCTAGCAACATTCACCTTTATAGCTCTCACATGAGTATTTTTCTTCTATTGAGATATGGGGGTTTTTAGGTAGGCTCTCAACATTATTCATTATGGATAATTTTTAAACTATGACTCACCCCTCTATGTAAAATCCCACATGGGATGAAACTTTTAAATTATTTTAATTTTCCTCTAGTGTGACCAATGCTCTTGGGAAAACATTGTTGTCATAGTATTATCATAGTATATTTTAACAATGTCTGCACTATTTGGTATAATTCCAAGATGAAAAACAACTATGTGTATACAACATCCATATTAGGAGTATCAAAAATTTATATATACTTAGACTCTATTCTAGAATTTACAACCACATAATGCTTTGAGGTTCTCCATATCACTACACCACCATTCAAGAAAAAGAAATATCCTTACTATGATTTCATATCAACTACATTTTTCTAGAATCTAGCAACAGTCAATCGCCTAATGAATATTTCCTCATCTCTTCTATACACCGATGATATATAATTTTTATATGTAAAGTACTTTAGGATTGTTTTTACAGCAACCCAATTTCCTGGATTTGCTTAATATCTACCCATAATGCTTAATGCAATGGAAATATCAGTCCAATTACATAACATGACATACATGGTTGATTCCACTAATAAATAATAAGGTATTATAGTCATTATTTCACTCCAATATTGTGTTTATGGAAAAATTTTCATAGAGAGACTAATTACATGTGACATTGGAAATAATCCACTCTGGGATTTTTTCTTTATTGTACCTTTTGTGTACCTCATCAATATATGTACATTAACAGATCCTATGAAACCTCTCAGACCTATCTTGATATATATTTATCTCCAGAATATAAGAATTTTTACCTATGTATTTCATAGAGAACCCGTGATGTATCAAAATATTAATTGACTATAAGACATTAAATTAGTTTCCAATTAACAACATTTCATGAACATAGAACACTAGGAAAATGATTGAACTCCCACTAAACTTGTTTAAGACACATGGATTGACTTCATTCTCAATGAAAAAAATTATCTTCTTGACTAATAAAATTTAAAATTACATGACTGTGATTCCTTATTCAATCTATAAATGTATTTATACATCTTTTGTACATTATTGGAACTTTTAGACATAATAAACCCTTAATGTTTTTTCATATAGACATCTTCATCAAACATTCCATTTATAATATAATTTTTGAAAACTATTTAAAAAATTTAATAACAATGGAAAGATTTTGTCGGATGTAATACTATGATGTATCTTAGTGTTGTGACATGTGAGAAGGTTTCATTATAGTTGATGCCTTAACATCTCCTAAAACCCCTTCTTTACTAGCAGCATTTTAAAGGTTCTCACTTGACCATGCATGTGAAGATATTTCTTATATACCAAGTTAATCCCAATAGGTTTTAAATTATATAGTTGGTTTACCAAATCCTAAATTTATTTGGGTACATGGACTCCATTTCAAAATGTATATCTTCTTTCTATTATAAAGAATCATTTTCATCTACTAATTCCTTGTAGGTTGGATGTTCATCATTCTATTAGAGTAGTGTGTCACCAGAAATGTAGAAAATAAAACCATATGTATATAGTGCCATAACATATATAGGATAATTTTATAATGATAATAATTCATTTTAAGATAGTGAAATGTAGTTATATTTCTTAACATGAAACATCAATATTTAAGTGAATTGACATTAATTATAAAAATATTATTATTTAAATGTGACATCCCCCTTGAACTGGCCCAAATGAATATGAGTAAAACCATTTTTAAATATATTTATAAATATATAGTGGTATCAAATAGTAAAAATGTACTGATTAATTCATTGTAAATAAGAACTCAATTTTTATTAAAGTCATATTATCTTTCAAAAATAAAATTGGTATAAATATTATTTTTATTTTATTTTTTTCAATAAAAGTACACTTAATGTATACAAATTTTATAAATTTTATTTTATAAAATTAACATCATTTTATAAATCATCATTTAAAAATTATCAAAATGTTATTTTTTTAATTACATTTTGAAAAGGCTGGTATTTTGATAAGTTGTTATGAAAACAAATATATATTGAAAATAATATTTTTTTAAGAATTTATAAGCATACATTTTTTTACAAAAATTTAAAGTAAAATTTATTTATTTAAAGAATGAATAATAAAATTAGGATTATTGGAATTAATTTTATTTAGGATTTGTTTATAGAAACTAATTATTCTTCATAAAACATTTTTATTAAAAATATGCATTTCATTGCATTTTATGGGTTAAATTTTAAATTAAATAATTAAACTTTTTTTAATTGAATATTCAAACATTTGACAACATATATGTAATTTGGAAGATCAAATTTTTTAAAATGTTCCCTTTTATTTTGATTCATTATGAATAAAAATCTTGGTAAATATTTTTCATCTCGATATGGTTAAAATAGGTAAGATAAAGCTAAAATATTGTGACAGGGCATTAAAATTTCTATAAAACTTTATTTTATCCTATTAAATGATTTTAATCCATCCATGTACGTTGAAGTCATGAATATATGTCCAATTGTTTTTTCTTTGATTTTTATGTTTATATTATTTGAGGGAAAACATAAATACATAACTTCACTCTCATGACATAAATATCTATAATATTTTTACATAAGGTTAAAAAGAGGAAAACCTCAATAATAATTGTTTATTAAAAATATTTATTAATTTTTTTCATCTTGGTTATTTATTTTTAACTTTTAGTGAATGGATAAGTACCCTAGGATATTATCCAATGCCAATAAAATATTTATTAAATTAATTGAAAAATAAAATAAATGATTTAAAAAATTCTTAAAGTAATAAATTTTGTTAAATTATTGTGTTCCATGATATTTTTGATAAATATAACCTACTATATATGTTGTAATGGTTAATATTGAAATTAAATAACTATCATGGTGAATTTAATTGAATGTAAATGAATGGTTTTTGAAATGAAATTAATGATGTTTGATAAGAATCAAAATTTTATTAAATAATTTAAATTTCCCAAGAAACACTATTCATACAAGTGAATGGGATATTGTTGAAAATTACTAGCATGGTTTATTTTCCCTTAATGATTAAAAAACATTGATATTGTGATCGTTGTTAAAAATGGGTAATAACGAGATAAAACAAAAAGGGTTAAAACATAACTTAACATGTCTAAATTTTAGTCGATCAGATTATTTTAAATAATAATCACCATATATTTAAAATTTATCAATTTAAGATCCCATGGAACATGAAAATTAATTTTATTAATTTAATACATTATGTAATTTCAAGATTTCCCCATCCTCACTAATAAAATGGTACCTCTTCTCCTCTCTTCCTCACACATTTGGCTCCATCTATCTCGAGAACCCCTTAATAATTATCTTCTAAACTCACCTAACCATGATTTAGAGGTCCTGGTCTCCTTAAAAAACCATTTCATGGGATCTTAAGTAATGATCTTAATGAGGCATATTGAATAATAGATAATCATATAAACCAAACTATTTGTATTTATTTCTCCTTACATGTCATATAAATATAAAAAATTCAGCATAAAATAATAACTTTAGTATCATAATCATAATAATAAAAATATTATGATTCTATAAACACAAATAACCTACCTTTATTTTTCTAAATGTGGAATGAATGTATTGTTCATGCGTACATGTAGACTACCAGCTGTACATAGTGAAATAATTCAATTTCCATAACCATATTTCATATATTGATGTTATTATGGGTTTAATGTTTAAAAATAATATTTTTGATATAAATAATCTTTTTATGTTATAATACCACACATTATTTCTTACCTTACAATCCATTAGAAAAAAATAATGTCCCTCGGGCCTATGTGTGTTCTAACATGTCAATGAAATGAGGTAATTTGATTTTCATCTCCATTTTACATGGATGGTAATAGGGATATACATAATGTATATATGATTTATATATGAAATAATAATTATTCTATAATGGTGAATTATATTTTACCGTAATTTCATTCCATCTGTTGAAAAGGGAAAATATTGTTCTATCTACACATAAGACATAGCATCTCCGTGAATGGTTTAATAAATCTTATATATTTTAATATTATTTATTAATCTAAATATATATATGACTTAAATTATATATATGATTTAACAATGTTCAATTTACAAGGATCAAAACTACCGAACAATAATTCTCTTGAAAAATGAATTATTTATCATCTAAAAATTACAATTTTAATAAAGAATAATAATTTAATTATAGATTAATTATTAAAAATTGATCATATATGATATTACATGTATTCATATGATTGAGATACAATTATAATAAATTATAATTTATTTTATTAGAGATTATAGTGCTTGTTAATCAAGTTGAACTAGACATAAGGGTATCACATCTGAGTTTTATTTTGTGAGACATATTCCATATTGACCACCTATTTCTTTTGTGTAGTGTATATAAATCCCAGGAATTAGTTTTACGATAATTTTCATGAAAATTATATTGATATGCAACATAAATTTATTTTTATCTCTTTCACGTGGATCTGATTTAGCGATTATTGATATTGGATGGGTTTATCATCTCAAATTGTCTTCTTTGGGTTTTATATTATGCACCCATATCATTTTGTGATGTGGAAACAAAAAATCAGTGACATGATATAACATAAATTCCAATATTTTAAATATATTTAAATTTTATTTTTATGATAATATGTGCTCAGTCAAATGATCCCAATGTTAATATAATATGAAATGACTTCTATTCCAAGCCCATTCTATTTGTGTTAGATTATACCTGAATTTTGTTTGAGGAAATTTTATGATAAATATTTGATAAAAATATTTAATTTTTCTTATCCTTTGGTTAATTTTAAACATTATAATTTTACCTCTCTTTTTTAATTAAAATTATCAAGAAAATATTTTTATGGAAATAGACTTTATTTCCTCTTTAGTTGGGACTCACATTCTTCTATGTCCATGTTTTCTATAAAATGTCTTCTAGAATCTTTTACATAATATTCTATATATTTAAATAAATTTATGAAAATTTATGAACTTTTACAAAATTGATTAAAATTAATATTATTGTTGTTTTACTAATGGGATAGTTTTTTAGTTTTTATCGATATTGTGAAAGGAATATTTGATTAAAGGTATTTGTCATTAAAATAATCACCACCATCATGATAAATCAATGCTTGGAAGAATATTTTATATTTATCCGTAGTTATTTTCAATGAATGTTTTATCATTATTTTTTTTGGATATTTTTTTATATTAAATAATTTGTTTCAAAATCAGAAGACTTTTTTAGGAAAAATTTTTTTTCATGTGATCTTTTAAAATAAATTTCATCTATGGGGACATCCTTTTATGTTATTTAATTTTCACTAGCAATATGATTCTATGATACCATTCTTATTATTTCCTTGGATGTTTTTCTATTTTGATGATTATTATTGGGTTAGAAAATTTGTTTTCTGTTCAAAGGGTTATTTTATGATGATTATAAGGCCCCAGCCTTAAACCTTACATAGTCTTGAGTTATCAGAAGATAAGACATTGAGGATCTTTTCGGGTTTAGAGTTTTAGAGAATTAGATCTTAAAACATGCATTACAACCCATATTTAAACAAAGTGGTTACAATAAAAGGTAGTATTGTTTTTCCCATAAACTGAAACATATTGAAAATAAAACATGGATACTTTCTTGACACTTCCTTGACATTATCATCTTATCATGTACCTTTCCCGTGACCTGTGAAAAACATTTCAAAAACTTGGGATGAGCATAAAAACTCAGTATGGGTTATAGAAAAAACATGGAAAGGAAACATGAGTTCATATATACATAAGAATGAAATCATACTTTACCCATAAAACAAAGGCACTTTAACATACCTCATAAAATCATGATTAAATCATAGAAATCATAAGACATAAAGGTAACTTGAGGCATTCATAACATTTTTACGTAGGGAGTAACCCTCTTGGTTACATTTGGAATACCCATCACAGCATATTCCCTAAATCTATTCGGAGAAACCTTAACGTTTCACTCCTTCGCATTACCCAATGCATTGGAGAGGTATATCGGGCTCCCCTTCCCTTAGTTTATCACGGAACCACCCGTCTTCATAATAATTCCCAAGAACCTCAACATAATCGTATCACATAAAACATGCGTAAAGAAAACATACCATTTCCACCTTTCAATCACAAGATATCAATACAACAAATTGATATAAAAACATCATGTAAACCAATTTCAATACCAAAATAAAAGAAAATTAAAACATGGTATTTATTTTTCTTTTAAAAAGAAGGTAGGGCTTGTATAGGAAGTCGAAACTCAAATAATGGTCATGACGGCGGAGAAGTCATTGTCGCCGCATACGTACGACAAAAACATTCACTTTTTTCGTTTAGTAAACGCTTCATATAAAAAGTATTCTTTTTGAATAAACGTAAAAGTCAAAGGGGTTTAGACACCGTATAAAAGAAGGTATTGTATAAAACTAAATATGCCTCAATGAAAGGAGATTGAGATGAAGTCCCATACAAAGATAATTTTTTAAATAAAATAGATCTATTATGTGTATTCACTATAATTACACATAAATAAAGTAAAAATACAAGATAGGACAAAATAATATCATGACGTAATTTGAAAGTAGGAGATTAACCCAAAGAATGGAAATTAGGTTAAGAAGTTCCCTTACCTCGTATCCGACTTGACCCAACCGTTCATTAATCTCCTGAATAATAAACTTGAGTTAATCTCTTCTTGCTTAAGAACCTTTTTTAAGTTCATTATTCCTTTTATACAATGTTATGAACATCATGTAATCATTTAAGTTAATAATGTTTATTTTGTCGGTATTTGGTTCTTAAGTCAAAAATAGACTTCTTACACTTACATGTTGTTAAATTGGTCAAAAGTTAGTTATATCCAGAATGATATTAATGATTAGGATAACATATATATCATATATATTCATCATATACATGTATTTATAATATTACATCACATTTAGAGGTAAGAAATGAAATGCACCGTTCATGGAGACGGTAAGCCGTACGTACGCATGAACGCTACTTTCATTTCTATTTCATATTTTATAGAATGGAATCATAATTATATAAAGGTATATTATAATTCCAGTATAATATCATATATAATATCATAGTTCCATCCTTTATATGTCCCACATATGGTATTTAACGAATCAAATCACTTTGAAGGGGCGGTAGTCCGCACTTCCTAAAATGAAGATATCATGTTTACCCATAATGGAAACAATAATGGTATGCCATAAATGAAAAATACAGAATCTTAAGGAAAGAATAAACATATTATATATCGTATATAAAAATAGTTACATCATAATGGCCACCTTTGAAGGTGTTAAATTAGTATTGAACAATCATCGTTTCGGGAGGCAGAATTTTGCCATCCACGGAAACTGTACGTTCTTTAACCATTTTATGTAGTTGTGTGAGAGTGTAGCTCGAATAAATCTTATAACAACATCCTAGTATATTGAAAATACTGTTTTTGTTACAAAAGATGTAAATAAAAAGAGTTTAGGGGGTTGGAGAAACAAAATAAAACAAATGAACATGAGAGAATGAATTACCTTTAAAAGTGTAACTCCATTTTATTTGAGCCTAAAGGCTTCCTTTGAAAGGATTCTGCCCAAAGGGAATCCACTAGGATGAGGATAGGGATGTGGAGAGAGTAAATGGGCAGGTGTTGGCCGAGCCAAAGGCTTGAGGAGTGTGTGAAATGAGGTAGAGGTGGGGGCCTTTTATAAGAGGAGGGGAGGGGCAATTTTGGAAATCATGAAACTATTATTTTATTTTCAAAAGTGTTTAGAATTTCTAAGGTCCCACATTGATATATTTATAAGATAAGATGATAAGGCTTCGAAATATTCCCATCCAATTGGTTTTGGACAAGTGTAGGTCTTAGATATTACATTATCTTTCCATTTTATTTTCATCGTTAAATAATGAGGTCATCGCTGCATCATCATGATGTCATAAATAATTTAATTTATTTAATGTCTAAAAATTATAAATAAAATAATATTATGTAGGATATCTTTTCATCTTACTAATGAATATTTATAGACAAAAATATGATTAGTATAACCCCTTATAAAAATTGTTTTAGTAAAACAATTTATGTTAGTGTCATTTTCACCTTTATTTAAACAAAAGAATTAAAGTCATTATCTCAGCCAAGTGGCTCCATGGGGTCCCCTAAATCGACCCATGGGTTGTCTTGGTCGTCCATGACACAACCAATAGGGTTAGTACATGTGTCATGCTCATCTCATTTTATTAAAGCAATATTTTTACCTTAAACTACACTAATTACCTCTAATCCCGATTAATGAAAAAAAAGTTACTATTAACCAAAAAATTATTTTCATCCCATTGAACCACATTTTACATACTAATGACAACCATGTATGTCGGATTTTCAAAATTCAATACACATTAGTGGTAAACTTTCATTTAACTGAAAAATCTGTTTGCTTGATTCCCACTTAGTGGTTTCACTATTCATCAAAAATTGGAGTTTTTCAGAAAAATACCAAAACGTCACCCTAAGCTATATTTTATATTCTGAATTCAAAAATGAAGTCTATTTTACAAAATTCAAAACATATAAGTCACATTAATTAATTTAATAATTAATTCCCGCTGTCAGAGCAAATACCATGTTTTTATAAAACAATAATTATCAAAAGATTGACACCAGTTTAAGTCTAATTTCAAAGTGAAATTGATTCCAATGACCACCATTGGATTAAATGGTAAAAATATATTCAGATTACACATTTAGACCAATTCAAAAGATAATCTAATCATATAAATAAATTAGATTAAGAAGCAGTTTTGATGTAAAATACAGTATTTTTCACTATTCATTAAAAAATGAACATTGTCAGAAAAATACCAAGATTCACACAAAGTAAATTTTGATGTCCCAATCATAAATAATAAGTTTATTTTGAAAAAAATAGCTTATAAAATTGTCAAAAGATAGATTCAAAAATGGTTTGCCATCAAAAGGCAGTAAAATAATCTTTTAAAAATATTAGTGTATTTCATGCTTAAGATTGGATTTATTTGCATTTTAAGCCTCTAAAACACTATCTAATTCATTAAGAGACATATATAAAAATATCTATTATTCATTACTTACTTGGTATGTTACATCCTTCCCCCCTTTATAAAATTGCGTCCCCGCAATTTATTTACTTATCAAATAAATGGGGGTACTTATCCCTCATTGAATTTTCAGATTCCCATGTTGCCTCTTCAACCGTATGGTTTTTCCATAAAACCTTTACCTGATGAATCACCTTATTCCACAACACTTTCTCCATGTGGTCAAGAATCTGGACCGGTTGTTCCTCATAAGATAGGTTTTCTTCCAGCTGAACTAGCTCTGGACTCAAAACATTAGATGGATCTAGCATATACTTTCTCAACATCGAAACGTGAAAAACATTGTGTACCTGAGATAAACTCGGAGGTAAAGCCACCCGGTATGCAACTGATCCAACTCTCTCCATAATTTCATATGGTCTAATAAACCATGGACTCATCTTTCCTTTCTTACCAAATCGCATCACACTTTTCCATGGTGAGACTTTGAGAAAAACATGATCACCTACCTCAAAAGATAGATCCTTCCTCCTGTTGTCTGCATAACTCTTCTGCCTACTCTGAGCTGTTCTCATGTGCTTCTGAATCAGCTGAACTTTATTTTCCATCTCTTCTACCAATTCTGGTCCCATTAACTTCCTTTCACCCACTTCATCCTAGAAAGATGGAGTTCGACACCGCTTCCCATATAATGCCTGAAATGGTGCCATTTGTATACTGGAATGAGAACTGTTATTATATGAAAATTCAACCAAAGAAAGATGTTGGTCCCAACTTCCCTAATAATCCATTGAACAAGCTCGTAGCATATCCTCCAAGGTCTGAATTTTGCATTCTGACTGCCCATCTGATTGAGGATGAAATGTTGTACTAAAATTTAATTCAGTAACCAACGACTTCTGAAGGCCCTTCCAAAAGTTAGAAGTGAACCTGGGATCACGATCAGATACAATGGAGAGGGGAACTCCATATAACCTGACTATATCTTTAAGATACAATCGGGAAAGTTGATCTAGATAGAAAGTATCTCATATAGCAAGGAAATGAGCAGATTTAGTCAAGCGATCAACAATAACCCTGATTGCATTATTACCTCAAGATGTCTTCGGTAATCCCACAACAAATTCCACTGATATATTCTCCCATTTCCACTCTGAAACTGGTAAAGGCTGAAGCATACCTTTCGGTAACTACCGCTCTTCTTTAACCTGTTGACATGTCAAACACTTCACAGTAAAATCAGCAATATCTCTTTTTATTCTATCCCACCAGAAATACTCTCGCAGATCTCTGTACATCTTAGTACTGCCAGGATGAACTGAAAACAGAGAACTATGAGCTTCACATAACAACTCTCTCTTCAACTTTGAATCACAAGGCACACACAATCTCTTCTAAAATCTCAAAACGCAATCATTATCAATGTTGAATTCAGGCAACTTATCTTTCTGAACCCTCTCTACCTTTTTCTGAAACTCACTGTCTTGCTTCTATGCTTGCTTGATTCTATCTGATAGAGATGATCTCACTGATACCTGAAACAAAATAGAAGAACATCCTACACCCACAACTTCTATGCCAAAGTTCATCAAATCCTTAACCAAAAGATCACGTTCCAAACGCAACATTGCTAATGAAGCATTACTTTTTCAACTCAAAGCATCAGCCACTTTATTTGCTTTTCCCTGATGGTAATGAATTGTACAATCATAATCCTTGATTAATTCCAACCATCTCCTCTGTCTCATGTTCAATTCTTTCTGAGTGAATATATACTTTAAACTTTTGTGATCGGTATATATTTCACACTTTACTCCATACAAATGATGCCTCCAAATTTTTAAAGTGAAAACAACAGCAGCTAATTCCAAATCATGTGTAGGGTAATTTACCTCATGAGTTTTCAACTGTCGTGAAGCATAAGAAATTACCTGATCATTCTACATTAGGACGCAACCAAGTCCTTTCAATGAAGCATCACTGTAGATAACAAACTCACCATTCCTAGAAGGTAGTACCAAAACTGGAGCATTCACCAACCTTCTTTTCAACTCCTGAAAACAAAAAAGTACCTGATACAACTTCATTTGTTGGCCCGACATCTGCTGAAGTAGTAGCAATGGATTTCACCACCTCTTTCTGCTTGTAGTCTAACTACTTCCCATCACTCAATCTCTTTGTCGGACACTCATTTGCATAGTGACCCATCTCATTGCACTTAAAACATTCCACTAACTGTAAATCAAATTTGGTCTTACCTTCACCTTGATCCTTTTCAGTGCAATCACGAGCCTTATGTCCCATCTTACCACATCGATAGCACTTTCCAGAATTCATAAGACATTCCCCAGCATGCCTTTTTCCACATTTATCACAAACTGGAAACTTAGTTTTCTTACCATCAGACTTTTTTGAAGAATTCTTACCTTTCTCCTGCCACATTGGTCTCTTCTTCTGTTGGTTGTTATAGAACACTTGATCATCGGAAAACTCCATTTCCACCTTCTCAGCACATCAAAAAAGCTTTTCATAACTTTTAAACTCACGATAAGCTAATGCCCTTTGATATTTTGGCTTTAATCATGAGTAAAAACGATTGATTTTACTATCAAGGTCTCAGATAAAATTTGGAGCATACCTTGCCAATCGAGTGAACCTTTCTTCATAGGCAGCCACTGAGTCTTCCTCCTGCCTAAATACCAAGAATTGGTTTTCCATCCTAACTTGAACGAACTTAGGAAAATAATTCTCAAGAAACATACCTTTGAATTCATCCCAGTCGAGAGCATCAATCTCATCAGCATCCCTAATATTTTTAACCATCGACCACCACTGATCTGCCTCACCCTCCAAACGGTAAATAGCAAGACTAACCTTTTGATTGTCTGAACACCCCATGAAATCGAAAATCTTCTCCAGTGCTTTAATCCACCCTTCAGCTAGAACAGGGTCAGATGATCCTATGAATGATGGGGGATGTTGCCTCATGAAATTTTCCACCACTGACATGTTCCTCTGCGGTTGATCTGGCTGATCTCGTGCATGGATACCACCACCATTTATAGCCTGAGTCAACTGTGCCATTACTGCAACAAACTGTTCAGTTCCAATTCTGACCATCTCAGGATGCTGATTCGGAAGGTTATTTTCTTCTGTATGCCTTCCTAGCACTGCTTCCCTGTTTCCTCTACGGAAAACCATTCTGAACAAACATGTCTTAGATGAAGCAACATGGTAATCTTCAAATGCTATATCATTTCAAAAACAAATATTTTTGGATAATAATTTAATATAATTCTAACTCCTAAAGTTATCTAAACCGACCTATGATACCAACTGTAAGGCCCCAGCCTTAAACCTTACATAATCTTGAGTTATCACAAGATTACACATTGAGGATCTTTTCAGGTTTAGAGTTTTAGAGAATAAGATCTTAAAACATGCATTACAACCCACATTTAAACAAAGTGGTTAAAATAAAAGGTAGTATTCTTTTTCCCATCAACGGAAACATATTGAAAATAAAACATGGATTCTTTCTTGACACTTCCTTGACACTATCATCTTATCATGTACCTTTCTCGTGACCTGTGAAAAACATTTCAAAAACTTTGGATTAGAATAAAAACTCAATATGGGTTATAAAAAAACATGGAAAGGAAACATGAGTTCATATATACATAAGAATGAAATCATATATTACCCATAAAACATCAAGCACTTTAACATACCTCATAAAATCATGAATAAATCATAGAAATCAAAAGACATAACGGTAACTTGAGGCATTCATAACATTCTTACGTAGGGAGTAACCCTCTTGGTTACGTTTGGAATACCCATCACAGTATATTCCCTAAATCTCTTCGGATAAACCTTAACGTTTCACTCCTTCGCGTTACCCAATGCATTGGAGAGCTATATCGGGCTCACCCGCCCTTAGTTTATCACGGAACCACCCGTCTTCATAATAATTCCCAAGAACCTCAACATAATCGTATCACATAAAACATGCATAACGGAAATATAACATTTCCACCTTTCAATAACAAGATATCAATACAACACATTGATATAAAAACATCATGAAAACTAATTTCAATACCAAAATAAAAGAAAATTAAAACATGGTATTTATTTTTCTTTTAAAAAGAAGGTATGGCTTATAGAGGAAGCCGAATTGCAAATAACGGTCACGACGGCGGAGAAGTCGTTGTTGCCGCATACGTATGACAAAAACATTCCATTTTTTCATTTAGTAAACTCTTCGTATAAAAAAGATTCTTTTTGAATAAACATAAAAGTCAAAGGGGTTTATACACCGTATAAAAGAAGGTATTGTATAAAATAAAATATGCCTCAATGAAAGGAGATTGAGACGAACTCCCATACAATGATAATTTTTTTAAATAAAATAGATCTATTATGTGTAATCACTATAATTACACATAATGAAATTACATATACAAGATAGGACAAAATAATATCATGATGTAATTTGAAAGTACGAGATTAACCCAAAGAATGGAAATTGGGTTAAGAAGTTCCCTTACCTCGTATCCAACTTGACCCGACCGTTCTTTAATCTCCTGAATAATAAACTTGAGTTAATCTATTATTGCTTAAGAACCTTTTTCAAGTTCATTATTACTTTTATACCATGTTATGAACATCATGTAATCATTTAAGTTAATAATGTTCATTTTGTCGGTATTTGGTTCTTAAGTCAAAAATAGACTTCTTACACTTACATGTTGTTAATTTGGCCAAAGGTTAATTATATCCAGAATGATATTAATAATTTGTATAACATATATATCATATATATTCATCATATACATGTATTTATAATATTACATCACATTTAGAGGTAATAAATGAAATGCACCGTTCATGAAGACGGTAAGTCGTACGTACGCATGAATGCTAATTTCATTTCTATTTCGTATTTTATAGAATGGAATAATAATGATATAAAGGTATATTATAATTCCAGTATAATATCATATATAATATCATAGTTCCATCCTTTATACGTCCCACATATGGTATTTAACGAATCAAATCACTTTGAGGGGGTGGTAGTCCGCACTTCCTAAAATGAAAATATCGTGTTTACCCATAATGGAAACAATAATGGTATTCCATAAATGAAAAATACAGAATCTTAAGGAAATAATAAACATATTATATATCATATATAAAAATAGTGACATCATAATGGCCACCTTTGAAGGTGTTAAATGAGTATTGAACAATCATCGTTTCGGGAGGCAGAATTTCGCCATCCACGAAAACCGTATGTTATTTAACCATTTCATGTAGTTGTGTGAGAGTGTAGCTCTAATAAATCTCATAAAAACATCCTAGTATATTTAAGATACTGGTGTTGTTAAAAAATAAGTAAATAAAAAGAGTTTAGGGGGTTGGAGAAGCAAAATAAAACAAATGAACATGAGAGAATGAATTACCTTTAAAAGTGTAACTCCTTTTGATTTGAGCCTAAAGGCTTCCTTTGAAAGGATTCTACCCAAAGGGAATCCTCTAGGATAAGGATAGGGATGTGGAGAGAGTAAATGGGCAGGGTTTGGCCGATCTAAAGGCTTGAGTAGTCTGTGAAATGAGGTAGAGGTGGGGGCCTTTTATAAGAGGAGAGGAGGGTCACTTTTGGAAATCATGAAACTATTATTTTATTTTCAAAATTGTTTCGAATTTATAAGGTCCCAAATTGATATATTTCGAATATAAGATGATAATGATTAGAAATATTCCCATCCAATAGGTTTTGGACAAGTTTAGGTCTTAGATATTATATTATCTTTCCATTTTATTTTAATCGTTAAATAATGAGGTCATCGCTGCATCATCATGATGTCATAAATAATTTAATTTATTTAATGTCTAAAAATTATAAAAAAATTAATATGATATAGTAAATCTTTTTATATTTCTAATTAATATTTATAGACAAAAATATTATTAGTATAACCCCTACTAAAATTTGTTTTAGTAAAACAATTTATGTTAGTGTCATTTTCACCTTTATTTAAAAAAAAGGCATTAAAGTCATTATCTCACCCAACTGGCTCCATGGGGTCCCCTAAATCGACCCATGGGTTGTCTTGGTCGGCCATGACACAACCAATAGGGTTAGGACATGTGTCAAGCTCATCTCATTTTATTAAAGCATTATTTTTACCTTAAACTGCACTAATTACCTCTAATCGCAATTAATGAAAAAAACGTTACTATTCACCAAAAAAAATTATTTTCATCCCATTGAACCACATTTTACATACTAATGACAACCATGTATGTCGTATTTTCAAAATTCAATACACATTAGTGGTAAACTTTCATTTAACTGAAAAATCAGTTTGCTTGATTACCACTTAGTGGTTTCACTATTCATCAAAAATTGGAGTTTGTCAGAAAAATACCAAAACATCACCCTAAGCTATATTTGATATTCTGAATTCAAAAATGAAGTCTATTTTACAAAATTCAAAACATATATGTCACATTAAATAATTTAATAATTAATTCCCGATGTCAGAGAAAATAGCGTGTTTTTATAAAATAATAAGTATCAAAAGATTGACACCAGTTTAAGTCTAATTTCAAAGTGAAATTGATTCCAATGACCACCATTGGATTAAATGGTAAAAATATATTCAGATTAAACATTAATACCAATTCAAAAGAAAATCTAATCATATAAATAAATAAGATTAAGAAGCAGTTTTGATGTAAAATGCAGTATTTTTCACTATTCATTAAGAAATGAACATTGTCAGAAAAATACCAAAAATTCACACAAAGTAAATTTTGATGTCCCAATCATAAAGAATAAGTTTACTTTGACAAAAATAGATTATAAAATTGTCAAAAGAAAGATTCAAAAATGTTCTTCCATCAAAAGGCAGTAAAACAATCTTTTAAAAATATTAGTGTATTCCATGCTTAAGATTGGATTTATTTGCATTTTAAGCCTCTAAAACACTATCTAATTCATTAATAGACATATATAAATATATCTATTATTCATTACTTACTTGGTATGTTACAATGATATAATAATTTTATTGATGATCTGGTGGAATACAGCTTAATGGATTATGATCAAGTGATGGAGAGTATTTTATATCTCTCTAAGGAATTAGGAAAATATGGATAAATCACAATATAAATATTTTATGCATGGACCCAATTTCATATTCATATTTCTTATTTGTTCACCTGGTATTCCTGTCTATAAGATTATGCATGGACCTTGTTTTTATATCAACAAGTTTATGCATAGTCATATATTTTATATCTATAAGATTATGCATAGACCTAGTTTCATGTCCATAAGATAATGTGAGTGTCTTTTTTCAAGTCTTTACTTTAATGAGTGCACCTATCTATAGTTATACATTTTCACAATTCCATAAATTCATGTTTTTCCCACATTTTTATTTCTTTTCTCTCATAGATCAAGTTATTCTATCACATTCTTATTATTGTCTTAAAAATTGCTGAGTTCTATTAAATGACTCGGGATTATGATCATTCATATATATGGTATAGATTTTTATTTTTATGCTATTTTTTCATACACATATGATCATGTTATACTTAAGTGATCATTGATATCTCCCTTTTTTACCCTTATTTTTCATCTAAGTTCACTATTTCATATGTTTCCTTTTACTATTATATGATGAATGGTTTTATTAAGGGAATTTATAAAAATAATAATATATTATAAGTTATTTTTTTGATATGTTGATTATCTTTTAAGAAATAATAATACTGTGTATCGAGTCTCCAAAGACACTAAAAAATTACAGTCCACTGGCATGTAATTGAAATATATATTCGATATTTATTTATTAATATTTAATATATATGTCTGGAAAATATGGGTTATTATAGTTGGTATTATAGACATGGTATAGTAATTCATGGGAGCATAGGATTAGAAATATTAGGTGAAAACCCCATGAATATGTTTGTGTTGTAGAATATCCTAAATCTATGGTATTGTATTTTTTTTATGACAAATAAATCCACACATTGGTACTAGAATGTGGATGAAGATATGGAATAGATTCACATAGGGGTAATAACTCTAAAATAGGTAGATTGCGTGTCAAATCAATATTACTAAGGTATGATGATTGGGCATAAGACTATAGATATAGATAGACACTACTAAGGGATATTATATGGTGAATTAACATTTTCATTTAAAACCATTATGAAGGATTTTAAGAGATGAGGACCATTAATGACCTATGTGTCATAATTTAGGGCATCTTAGTAATCATTTTCATTAACATATGACAGTTCACTCTTATTTCTTAGCATGATTGTTACACCATGTTTTTTGTTTTAATAAATGGATGGAACCAAAAGTAATCATGAGAACAAAGAATTTGATGACCAATGCAACAACCATCCTCATGAGAAACCAAATCGATTAAGATCATGGATGAAATATATTGTGACTATGTTCACACATCATTCTCATGATATGAGGGAATCTTGGACAATTTTAAATGCAATAATACCTTAATGAGGGAGAAATATTTCATTTAATATTTTATGTTACAATATCCAACCTCCATTTATCGATATTTTGAGACACTAGTTGCTGAGCTACGGATCAATGTGATAGAAACGTTTTTATGTATTTTTTAGTGATCCGAACATGGGAAATTCATCTTAGAAATTTATTGTATGTTAGTGTAATCATATCAATGGTGGAATGAAATCAAGAATTTAAGGAGATAATGAGAAATAAACTTCATGGAATGGGAGGTGCTTATGATGGTATTCATTAATAAGTACCTTCCATGAACACTTTTTACTAAAATAGGGATGGAATTTTTTGAGTAGAAATAAATTGATGAGGAACCCATCGATAACTATATATAATGTTCCATAAGAATATAATGGTATGATTCTTTTTTATCATCAACCTATAAATAAATATTGATTGATTTGTTAGTGGTTTGAAACCAAATCAAAAAAAAATCATTATCCATAACAGACATTGGATGCTATAAAAGAAATATTTTTATTGGCACACAATGTGGAAATTGAATATGGAAACCCTCATGGTTTTGGTGATAATTAATAGAATATGTAATTTCATGGATTATATGGTATCATTTCACATTGATGGAAGAAAAAGATTCCACATTCTACATTCCAAAAATTTAGGAATGAGAACTCCAGAAAATTCATGAATATAACAAGAAGATATTTCAAGTGTGAGAAGCCTAACCATTGTGAAAAATAATTTCATAGGTCTGTAAAGAGGTAAATCAATAAAATCATTAGGGGGAGAGTTATAAAATACAACACTCTCATGTCAGTTCTTCAGAAGTAAGGAGTTTGGGAATTATACAATCCCATGCTATAATATGAGGGCTAATGAGGATACTAAGTTGTTGAAACCACTAATGTCAAAGGGAAAAAGGGAAATAATATATAATCACAATAGTTGTAGTGAATCAAGAAAATTAGGGAACACATATATTCCATTCCAATGGTTGGGTTTTCCTGATGACATTTGAATGAATTATCACTATTAAAATCTTATTGTTCATATTTTTGTTAAATTTGATGAGATTTTGAGAATTGATTAGTTATCTTTATATATTCTCCGTATAAATTTCTGGAATAAAGAAATTAAATTTGGTATTCTAAATAAAAATAGTCTATATGTTCAATGATGAACCCAAAATTCCAATGAATATATTTTTGGAATAGATATTAGATTATTTATGGAATAAAAGATGAATTATATTATTTAATCAAATATGGTTTTATTATAAATTTTTTTAGATATTTTGTTTGTACAATACATTTTGGTATGATATTTTAAAAGTGATATATATTATTTCAAGATAATTTTTAAGTTGATCAAGGAATGATATGAGATAAAATCATTAGGATTCATTTTTTTAGACATTTTTTTGAGGATCCATAACTTTAACTATTTATGGAATCTATTAATTTGAACATTGGGTTTTGTTTATTGTAATTATATATATTGGATAACTTTTGATAATTATTTTGGTTTTTGTAAATATTTATAGGAAGAAATAATGATGTATGAACCTTATTATTCATTTAATGTTAATTTACTGCATTAGATATGAAAAATACATCTTTAATTTCCATTTAGTTGGGTAAGATATGAGGCAAAATGTGTAATTAATCAAAGTAAAAAAATAGTTGAAACTGTATTTATGAAATGAAAGGAGATAAAGTAATGATATTTTCTCATGTTATCTGTATTGATAGTAAAATAATCCCTCAACATTATGAAATAGATCTTGAAATAAAAAGGTTTTTCTTATACCTTAATTTTCAATGAATTGATGGTCTTTTCACACATCCAAGATTAATGGTTTTGTGGTCATAAACGTTATCATGATCATGTTCTATATCACTATTTATTAGGAAATATAATCTAGTTTTTTCCTCTATGTATATATTTTAAATTTCAATTAATTCTATCAATATCTAGGAACTTGATTATGTGTGATTTTAGGTATGTTTTATCCTTCCAAGTACCCATTTTTAATAGAATTTTAATTATACCTCTATATGATGTGGATTTTTTATTAAATGTATTTTGAAATATTGAATTTAATTTGATCAAGATAATATTATGGGGAAAAAATTTAATTGGAGGGGGTGAATTCTCCCCCCCCCCATTTTTTCAGATTAAAATAATTATAACCTCAATAACTCACTTAACATTAAACATCAATATTTAAGAAGATTGAGTTGTATTATAAAAACATTATCGTTTCGATATGATAAAGAAACTGAATTTGAGGTTATGAATATGAGTTACCGAACAGTAAAATATATGCAAAATTATCATAATGAATGAAATTTTATTTATTAATTTTCAGAAAATAAGAACTCATATTTTGATCATGTCGTTTTATGCTATAAAAATGAATTTTCTTCAAAAACGTTTTTAATGTATTTTATGCATGGAAATTATAATTAATTTTTTGTACTTTTCATTTCAAAATCATTACATAATTTTTTTAAAACATCATGTCAAAATCATCATAGTGTTATTTTTTATTACTCTAGGAATAGATTTATTTTTTGATGAAGAGTAAAAAATACTGATTTTTATTGAAAAGGGACTTTTGTTTTAAAATTTAAAAAATATTCAATTTATTTTAAATTTAATAATTTAAAATTTTAATTATTAATAATCCCATAAAGATAATTAGATTTAAATTTTTTTATTGATTTATTTTATAGAAATGTTTTATACTCTAGAAACATTTTTTTTGGAAAACTTCTCTTCATGTAAATTTATAAGTTAAATTTAAAATTAAATTATACCACATTAGATCATTGTATCAAGAAAAAATTATAAAATATAAAGAACTACGAGTACCAAATTTGGAAAATAGTCCCCTTTTAGTTTTAGTCATTATGAATAATAACATTGCTAAATATTTTTCACCTTGGTAATGGTAAAACAAGTATAATATGGTTAAAACATTGGGAGAAGGCTTTATAATTTCTCTAATATTTTAAATTTCACTATTTTAGGAGATGCGTTTATCCATTGAAATCCATTTCTCAATTACATGTCCACTTGGATTAATTTTTCATTGATTATGGATTTTATATTATTTTATGAAAATAATAAATACAAAATGTCACTCTCTTGACGTTAATATAAATTAATTTTTTACATAAATATAAAAAGATGATAAGTTCAGAAATAAATTTTTATTTTAAATATGAATTACAATTTTTATCTTGGTAATATATTTTTAAATTTTAGTTATAAAATAATTACCTTAAATATATACACAATTCCCACACAATATTTATTATTTTAATATAAAAATAAATTAAATGATTTTAAAAATAATAAAGGTAATATTTTTTTTATTATCAGAATAAATGAGTTATTTAGATAAATAAATCCACTATAGTTTTTTAAAGGTTTATATTATAGTTACATAAATTTATATATGGATTGAAGTCAATGTAAATGAATTGTTGAAAAAATGACATTAATGATATTTTATAATAAACAATATTTTTTTAAAGTGTCTTAATATTCATAAAAATATCACATGAAACCAATTTAATTATTTAGGTTTGAAAATATCAACCATGTCACATTTTTGGTTCAATTGTCTTTTTATGGTAACATTCTTGACCCATAAATAGTAAAAAACATTGATATCGTGGTAATCGTCAAAAAGGGTTACATGGGGTCAAAACAAATAGATTAAGTTAAAAAATCAACAAACCTTATAGAAATTTTATTTTATGAGATTATTTAGTCTAATAAACAAAATATATTTTAAATTTATTAATTTTAATCCATTTTATATTGTAAATTAATATATATTAATTTAATACTTTATGTAATTCCAAGAGTTCCCCTCTCCTCATTTATAGAATGTAACATATTATCCTTTACTCCTCACACCCAGTGTTAAATATATATCGAAAAAATGAACATTACACTTATAAACTATCCTAGACAATATATATAGGTTTTAATATCTATAAAACTCTACAAGAATGGTACTTATGTAAGGATCTAAAGGAGACCAACCGAAGAATAGGTAATAGTCTTTCCATAACTATTTAGAATTATTTTTTCTTCCACACCCACTAAATATATTATATTAATAGTAAAATCATAAATTAAATATCCAATTTTTAATAAAATATTAGTTTGATTATAGAACCACCAATATACACCCACTATCCCATCAAATAGAAAGTTAAATTATATCTTGTGCATACTTATGGACTTCTCATTCCATGTAGCGACACATTTCATTTTGGATCACCAAATTACATGGAATACTATTATGATAATTTTATTGTAAAAAATGATATTTATTGTTCAATTATTCTTTTATAATTTTTATATCATATCTTTCTTATTACCTTCCAGTCCATTGGAAAATGATGATGCCACTCATGCCAACATGTGGACTACCACCTCCATGAAGCGATGTGATTTTGTTTTTATCTCTATTTTAAATTATATTTAATAATGATATATTTAATATATATATATATATATAATGTTATAATAATAATTACTTAAATGTTAATTATTGTTTATCATTCATTTTTTCCATCTGATGAAATGTGGAAATAGTGTTCTTGAATAAGTATGACATGTCACCTCTATAAACTGTGTAGTTTAGTTTTCTATCTCTAAATTTAATGGATTACTAAATATATATACAAATATAATGAATATATATTATATTTATATCAGGATTACAATTATATATATTATTTAATTGTGATAAATGTACAAGTATCGAAACTACCAGATAGAAATTCTCATGAAAAACGAAATTGTTAAGACCCGAAAAATAACGATTTTAATAAGGAATTGATGATTAATGGTTGTTTAAATGTTATAAATAAATCATGAATTAAACTATATATATATGAAAATTATTTTTATACATAACTATAATAAATTTAAATTTATTATATATGAGGATAGAGTGCTTTTAAATAAATTCAAACATAGGGAAATAGTTTCTCGTCACCTTTGTATTTACATGAGACATATATCATATTCACAAAATAATTTCATGGTATAGTGTATATAATCACCATGAATTAAATTTTTTATCATTTTCATTAGAATTATGGGGATTTAAAAAATCTAAATTAGGTTATCTCTTTCATTAGGGTTTGATTTAGATATTTCCAAAGTTGTAAGGGTTTATTGTCTCAAATTATCTACTTTGGGATATATGTCATGTAATTCACCAATATTATTTTATGAGTTTCATTAAAAATACAATTAAAATTTATATAATTATTTTAATAAGTTTCATTTTATTTAATATTTTATTTTATTTTATTCATTCATGGGAATTATGATTCAAACGTTATTAAATCGGTATAAGATTTATGTTTCAATCCCATTGTTATCGAGATTGTATATTCTTCAATTAATATTGAGAAACTTATTTGATACTTATATGATTAAAACCATTATTTTTTTCCCTATATTTTATTTGTATAATATTAAAGTAATTGTACAATTTTTCTCTCTTTGGTTATTAAAATGATAGTGAAATTATTTTTAAGAAAACAAACTGTATTTTCTATTTGTCCAGGAATATTTTTCTTCGATGTCATTGTTTTATAAACAAATTATTCGATAATGATTTTAATACACTCCTGGGATTGTTTAATAGAATTTTTTCACCCATTATAATTATTAAAAAATGTTCTTAATGATGTACTATTTTCATTTTCTGAATGAATAACTTTTGAATAGTTATCGAACATGTGAAAGGAATATATATTTTAACATACATGACATGAAAAGTATTTACTGATATCATTAAAGATGAATGCATTTAAGCATATTTTACTCATTTTAATGGTTCTATTCAATGAAATCATTTTACTAAATATTTATTAGATATTTTAATATTAAATAAGTGGTTTCAACAAGAGAAGTTTATTTTCCTCAGAAAATGTTTCAAGTGCTATTTTAAAGGAATTATAATATTTGATGGCATCCTTTGATTAAATTTATGTTTCCATGGGTATATGACTCCATATTTATTATTACTCTAAATAGGTTATTATTATTACAATGAGGAGTTCATAAAACTATCTTCTTTTCCATGTGTTATGTTATGAGGAAATACTAAATGTTTTCATGATCTTTTTCAAATACATTTGAATATAATATGATTATATAATATGTGGGTTTGTTATATCCCTCCAATGAATTGCGTAAATATGTATAACTCAAGTGAAAAATATGTAATTCTTGAACCTGATTTCAACATTAGAATTATATACATAGACCTAGTTTTCAGGTCCATATGATTATAGATGGACCTATTTTTCAAGTCCATACATTTTTTTGTCAACCTAACATTTATGTCTATATGATTATGTGTGAACCTTGTCTCATGTCCATAATTTTATGCGAGGTACCGATTTAATTTCATTAATATAACTAGATAACATATTTCAATTTTTACAAGTTTTAATGTTATAAGATTATTTTTCACTACCTTCATATGTCTATGTTATGCTCTTATAGAACACGTTCATTGATTCCTTTATAATTCAAGTCTTGTAAACTGTCATGATTTCTTCCATGACTCAAGATTATGATCTATTATATCCAATGTATGGTTTTCAAATGTGAAGTTAATATTATCTTCCCTTATGGTCATTTAATACTTAACTGGTCATTGATATCTTCCATGTTTACCCTTAATGATCATATGGTCTCAACCTTCCTCATGATACATTTACTTTGGTTATAAATAATTTTTTTATGTATGGATTGTCTATGAATGTTTCTATGATACAATAACATTGTGGGAGATGTTTAATAGAATTCAAGAATTAATAATATTGTGTATTTTGTGCCCAACGAAAAATATATATTTACATTCCTTGAGCATGTAATTGTAAATTATAATGAATATTCATATATAAATATATAATATCTATATATGAAAAGTAAAAGGCCTTATAAGTCCTACAAAAAAAATCGATCATGACAGAATATTCATCTCATATTGACTCTTAGGGATGTCATTCCCTTAACAACTCTTGCGTATTTGGAGCATAAAATTCATTGAATTCAATATTTCTCCCATTTTCTCCATTCTAAATGTGTTCCCTTATAATAAATGAGTCATGACATTACAAATTTGTCTTCCTATTATAAGGGTTATATAGGTAATATCCATTATTATCATTTGGATAACCTATAAGGATGAAATAAGTTCTGTAAGATTCTAATATTTTAATAGGTATGTTATTTAAAAATACACATCCATATACACATATGTGTGTGGAAGTAGGCATAACACCATAACTCGAACCACTGCGTCAAAACTAAAGTACCACATGACTCTTGCACTACTCCCTTTATATAAGAGGCTACAGACTAGTAGTGAGTTTCTAATCCCTTTATAGGGGAGACTATACCCTTAGTATAATTTCATGTGGAAATCCAAACTACAAATAAATTTTATGTAAGGTAATAAATATATAAAACTATGATAACCCTAGAAAGTCTGTTCTAGTAATAGTCCTAACTCCACACTCCTCTACTCATCCATTATCTATAAGGCCCCTACCTTAAAAATTACTTCATATTTAGTTATTTCAATAATTTCAAAAAAAATCACATGAAGGGTCTATTCAAGTTCATAGAATTATATAATTAGGTAATAACTCATACATAAAAACTCATATATTAAAAGTAGACACTTCTACTCAGTATCTATTTTTTCATAAAACAAAAAAAATATTTAAAAAGAAAAATGGTTTTTGTTTCATGTTTAAACATCATATAATTTCCTTCATCCCATCCCTAAATATATTCTTGTTTAAATCCTATGAAAAAAATCTCAAAAGATGGGATGACCACAAAAATCATAGTATGGGATATAGAAAGAAGTAAAAATGTAAGTCTTGTGAAAATATTTAAACCATGAATACTTATTAATAATGTAACACTATTAACATTTATGAATTAGTAAATACACTTAACTGAATAAAATATCATTGATTACTATTTAATGTTTTAAAAATATTGCCTTAAAACCAATATAAATCACATATATCACATAAAGGTAATGTGGGACTTAATAATTCATAAATATAATAACCATATGGTTGACTCCCACACATATCTCTCATACAAATGGAATAGGAATATAGTCTAATTCTGTACCAAATGAATTAAAGGTTATAATTTAACAACCCATCCATAGATTATTACGGAACAAACCATCATTGGTTTATCACACAACCTCACATCTATGGGTTATCACGTAACCTTATTTCAAATTTCCATGTACCATTATATAATCATAACACACAAAAGTTTACAATTATCAAAATTTCATTCGTAAAATTTCTTTTTAAATCAGAAGAAATCAGTTGAAGATATTGAGATATTCAATACACTTTGAAATTCATTTTCAATACCAAAACACTGAAAAAGGGAATGAGGGATTTATTTTTATTTTAAAATCATGAATTCTTAAAAAGGAACCAGTATATAAAATAATGGATACGGTGGTGGAGATTTCATTCTCACCGCATATGCTAAGAAAATTCCTTTATTATTTTATAAATAATATATAAATCTTCATATAAAAATATTCATTTTGAAATATTTTGATTTAAATTAATATTCAAAGGTGTTGACTATACAATGTATAAAAAATATATTTTATCACATAAAAATATGTTTTAATGAAAGTAGAATGAGACTAAGTCTCTTGCCTTGAGTTTGATTTTTCATATATTTTCCATGTACGTCCTTGATAATATAAATAGGTTAATTTATAATTTCTTCAGAACATTTTAATTTTTTAATTCATTTTATATAATTAATTACAATGTTATAATATTTATTTAAATATTTGAGTTACTATCGGATGTGTTGCCGACATTTGATACTTGTTCCAAAAATGAAAAGTGTTTGATGTTAATATTCCATGTGATCATAAGTCCTTCACATAAAGAATAAAATTAATGACATTATTATCATTTTTGTACATTAAATATAATTTTAAATCAAACTATTCTATATTTTTATGAAAAATAAAAAATTCTATCTTCATGGAGATGGTATGTCGTACATACACCGGAGTAACATTTTCAATTTATCATTGATCACTATTAAATCAAAGTAAGTATTATTTTTGTTGGACTCCTCATGTTTCAATCATGTTTTAATGATCAAAAATCTTATTTACTCATGTATTACTGATTAAAAATCTTATTTACTCATGTATTAATGAACACAAATCTTATTTACTCATGTATTAATGATTAAAAATCTTATTTACTTGTGTATTAATGATTACAAATATTATTTACTCATTTATTAATGATTTAAAATATAATTCAATCTAGATCATGTGTATTTATATCCAAAGTTGTCTCATACTTTAAGAAGATCCTGCAAGATATTAATTTCTCTATATTCAGTTTACTTACTTTATACTATTTTAACCTACTCTCAGAATACATTCATTAAGATATGTTTATGTCTAATCCCTTCTAATATCATCTTTATTTAAGTCTGCACATAGTTTCTTTGGAAAGTGTAAGACACCCTGAGTCTGCCACTGGATATGTATTTATGGCACCCTGAAGCAAGACACCGTGAAGCAAGGCACTATGATGCAAGAAACCGTGAAGCCGGACACCGTAAGCAAGACACTATGAATCCCGACACCGTGAAGCAAGACATCGTGAAGCTAGACACCGTGAAGCAAGACACCGTGAAGCCAGACACCATGAACAAGACACCATGACCCTGAGACACCGTGAAGAAGACATTGCGACACTCAGACACTATGATCATCCTAGACACTGTGTGATGGAGACACCATTTCCATGACATACTGTGACACCATTCCTTAAACTAATTTTTTGTTTTTAAATTTAATTTCTAATAGACATATTTGATTACTTTAATGCACTGAACTATTTAATGTTTCACTGTAGACATATCATCAGATAGTACGAGGTACGAGGTACAGAAAACATGCAACTTGTCGTCTCCAACACGTGCATTCCAAGTTAAAAGCGAAGTGTGACCAAGAATCAGAATACATGCACGATATAGAAACAAAAAGTAAGGCAGTGAGCACAAGAACTAAGAATATACTTGGAGGATGTTTCAGAAGAAAGATACATTGCATGCAACTTGACACGGCTGGAAACACAAATCATATTTGAAGCCAAAATGACATCTTCACACAACTTAACCTCACAGAGAACACAAGAAGAATCACGAAACTCTGTTTTCCACACAACTTCCAGAGATTGACTCAAAGCTTCATATGATTCAATCAAAAGGAGTCCAGGCCTTCATTAACATCCCACAAGAGCATTCTAAACTCATCTCTATATTTTTTCTCAAATGTGATCATAATTTTCTCTATATTATGAGTAGTGTGTTCTTCTATCTGTTTGAACACACACTGACTCCTAGCTGAACTGGAGTATTTATAAATCCTCACTCAATATTTCCAATACACTCATATATCCCACTGTGGATAGTGGTAGAGGTCTGTCAGACAGCCTGTGAGATATTGTTATTATTTCTTTCCAACATAGAACTGTGGTAGAGGTTTATGGACCTAGACAGTCTCAGTATTATTGAAAACCCTGATCCAGGGTGTGGAACAAAGTTTTATATAAATTGTTTGAGAGGACTAAGTATGATCTTGAGACTGAACCTCTTGTTTTAAAACTACTGTGCATGTTTATTTTTATTTAAAACTATTTTGAATATTCCCATGCTATGTACTTTAAATATAAATCTGTTTTAAAGTAACATTGATTGTAAAACTATCAAGTTTTTTTAATTATTATTATCCAATAAGTTAGTTTCAAAATCTAACTTAATATTCAGATTATGTTAACTCAGAAGTAATCAATATTTGAGAGACTGATTGAACATTTACAATCTTTATAAATTCACTATAGTTTAACTTGTTTTATGAATTTGGGGATGTTAATAAAAATCTTTTAAACAAAAATTTTTAATTGGAACTCAATTCACCCCCCTCTTGAATATCCACTCTGACCAACATTTGGTATCATAAGAATTATAAATGTTGTTCAAAACACTCTGATTGTGAAAAGTTTTCTACTGTGATTTTAGTTGTATCTTAATGATCTCAAAATTTATGTTATTTAAAAATTTTATCTATTTAAATATATTTAAAAAAATATTTTTATGGATAACATACTAGAAGCTGTAGCTACCAATAGGAAACCCTTCTTTAATGGTGTAAATTATGCCTAATGGTAAATCAAAATGAAAATTCATCTAGAAAGTATGTAATTTTACATTTGGACATCTATAGAGACTCAATTTAAGATTCCTAAAACTGTTAGAACTATATGGGATGAACATACTAAAGCTTCTTACAATAATAATTATAAAGTAATGAATTCCATGTATTGTGCTCTATGAGATGTAGAATTTAATCGAATATCTGCTTGTAAGACTACTTATGAAATATGGGATACTTTAGCTGTTTCCCATGAGGGAACAACCAATTTTAAAGGAATGAGACTAAATAAATAAACTGTTATGTATGATAATTTTAAAATGAAATCTGATGAATCTATTTCTGATAAGCATCTCAGGTTTAGTGATATAGTTAATACAATGTGATCACTCGGAAAATTTGTTCCATCAAAAGAGAAAATCATGAGAATAATTAGATGTCTGCCAGAAATATGGAGAGGCACATTAGTTTCAATAAGATAATCATGTGACATTGGAATTCTACATTTCAAGGAGGTGATTGGTAACTTGATTATGTATGAAGAAGAAATGAAGGTAAACAAAGAATCAGATGATGAACCAAGAAAGAAATTAGTAGTCTTCAAGACCTCTACTTCAAAAATCACGGACAAAGAGAAAATTCAAGCTCCAAGTGATAGTTCTAGTAGTGAAGAGAGTGAACCTGACAGTGATGATGAAATGGATAAAATAGACAGATGATTTAAGAAGTTTTATAGAAAAAAGAAGTTTTCCAGAAAATACAATTACAAGGGAATGTATGACAATAAAGGTCGTTGGAAGAAGTATTGGAAAAGAACTGATAAAGGTGATGACATAGGATGGTACGAATGCAAGAGGAAAGGACATGTGAAAGCTGACTGTCCAGAGATAAAGTACAAGAAGTCATATGAGTACAAGGATAAAAAATAAAAAAAATCTTTGAATGAAACCTGGAGTGCTTCAGAAGATAGTTCAAGTGATTCTAATTCCACTCAGGATGGAAAATATCAAAAAGCTAATATGGGTTTCATGAAAAACACATCTGAGGTAACATTGGATACTCTTGAATTAAACTATTATTATTTTGGAGATAATTTTGATTCTAAAAAAATGTCTAGTGAATAATTATTTGAACACTTAAACATGCTAGAGGATACTTGTAATGAGATGAAAGACAAGTATAAATCCTTAAAGAAACAACATGCTTTAACTAGCACTGTCAAATCTATACTAGAAGTATAAAAGGAAAAGAATGCTCAACTAATCAAAGAGATTACTAAACTGAAATTGTCTAATGAGAAACTCAGGAGAGATTTAGATAAAATTTCTAATAGAAAGGACACTCTTACACAAATTCTAGGAAAACAAGTAGCACCAAAGTATACTACTGGTTTATGTTATCATCCTGGAAAAAGACAGATTACAAAGAATAAATTTATTCCTAAATCTGGATAGTACGCTACTAGTTCTATTTCTGAAAATTCTTATGTCTCAAATAGCTACTCAAATAGTTATGGGTCAAAAGACGTTTATCTTTTAAAATATTTTAAAAATACTAATTATATGAAACCCATTACACAAATCTAGGTACCAAAAGTTCTTCTTGCTAACCTATCTGGAAACAAAAAAAATCAAGGTACCAAAATCATTTTCTATTTAAAATTGTGTTTTAGGAAACCTGATTAAAAAGTTCCTATTGGAATACATGGTACTTGGAAAGTGGATTCTCAAGACATATGACATGAGACTTTTCAGGTTTTAAAATCTTAATCCACGTTGATAGATGATATGTCACCTTTGGGGATAACTCAAAAGGAAAGATCATCAGCTTAGGCCAGATTGGTAACACTGATTCAATCTTAATATCCAAAGTTTTATTTGTTGATGGACTAAATTATAATTTGTTAATCATTTCTCAATTGTGTGATGATGGTTTCAATGTTAAATTTGAAAGTCATGCTTAAAATGTGTTTGATTCTAAAAATATTTTGGTATTTACTGAACCGTGAAAAGAAAATATATATGCTATGGATTTGAATTCTTTAGCTAAACAAAATATTACCTATTTAAATGCCTTTCATAAAGAATCTTGGATTTGGAATATAATATTTGGACACTTCAATATACACTCTCTTAGAAAACTGACTAGGAAGAACATAATTAGAGACCTAACTAGACTTCAATTATTAGATGAAAAAGTTTATATTCCCGATCAAAAGGGAAAGAGACATAAATTTTCTTTCAAATCAATGAATGAATTTTGTACTTATCAACCTATCAACTTGTTTCACAGGGATTTATTTAGACCATCTAGATTTTCTAGCTTAAACGGGAAGCATTATGTTTATGTCCTTACAGGTGAGTTTTCTCGATATACTTGGGTATATTTTCTATCGCACAAAAGTGAAGCCTTCTCTTACTTTATTAAATATTACATGTCTGTAGAAACCCTTATTGGACTTAGGATCAAGACCTTGAGAAGTGATCATGGTCCTGAGTTTGAAAATCAAGATTTTGAATCGTATTTCTCACATAATTTCTATAATCTCAACTTATATGCTCCAAGAACACCTCTACAGAATGGTGTAGTCGAATGAATAAATAGGACTCTTCAATATATTTATAGGACAATGCTCAATGAATATGATTTACAGTTTACTTTTTGGATGAAGCTGTTAATACAACCTGTTACATTATCAATAGAGTCTTGATTAGACCAATTCTTAAAAAGACCCCTTATGAGATTTGGAATAATAGGAAGCCTAAGGTTAACTACTTTTGAGTTTTTTTTGCAAAGTCTTTATCCTTAATACTAAAGATAATCTTGACAAATTTGTTTCCAAAAGTGACAAAGGAAATTTCCTAGGTTACTCAATATCAATAAATGCCTATAGAGTATTCAATAAGGGAACCAAATGTGTGGAAGAATCTATAAACATAAAATTTGATGAAACTAATACGCATGACCCTAAGAACCCTCTTGAAAATCATGAAGAAGATATGACCATTCTAGACCCTAATGACAAAATTAGAGAACATATTATTAAGACACCCAGTTATAGAAATGTTCCAGAATTTGCTCTTGGTGAACCCAAACCTGTAAATCATCCTGAAATCTCTATCCCTATCTTTTCAAGACCAACTTGGACAATTAGAAACCATATTTTAGATGTTGTAGTTGGAGATTTAGATAGAGGAACACATACTAGATCTTCTCTAAGAAATCATGTTGAACATCAATCTTTTCATTCACAGCTCAAACCTCAAAATATCAATGATGCTATCAATGATGAATTTTGGGTGATGGATATGAAAGAAGAATTAAATCAATTTGAATGAAATAAATTCTAGGAATTAGTAGACAAACCAAAGGAAACTTTGACCAAATGCACTAAATGGGTTTTTAGGAATAAAGTTGATGAAGCTGGTAGCATAGTTAGAAACAAGGCTACACATGTTCCACAAGTCTATAGTCAAGAAGAATGAATTGACTATGAAGAGACCTTTTCTCCAGTATCTTAACATGAAGACATCAAGAATCCTTCTTACCATTGATGCACATCTGAATTTCAAACTATATCAAATGGATGTCAAGAGTGCATTCTTAAATGGGTATATAGTTGAGGATGTTTTTGTTGAACTACCCCTGGATTTACAAACCCTCATTTTCCAAATAATATTTTTAAACTATCAAAATATTTATATGGTTTAAATCAAGCTCCATGAGCTTGGTATGACAGATTAAGTACGTTTCTTAATTCCAAAGGATTTACAAAAGAAATAGCTGATCCTACTCTTTTTATAAAATGAATTTCGAATGATGTTTTAGTTTTTCAAATTTATGTAGATGATATTATTTTTGGATCTTAAAAAAAATGTATGTATTCATTTTTCTAAAATGATGCAAAAAAAATTGAAATGAGTTTCATGGGAGAAATCAAATATTTTCTTGGATTTCATGTATTTCAAAATGAATGTGGTATTATTTTAAATCAGAGTAAATATAAAAAGGATATTCTAAAACGTTTTGGATTGGATAACACTAAAAGTAGTGACACTCCCTTGAGTACCACTTGTAAGTTGGATCTTGATGAAGATGGAAAATCGGTCGATCAAACCACCTATATAGAAATGATTGGAAGCTTACTTTAATTAACTGCTAGTTGTCCTGACATTATGTTTACTGTGTGTATGTGTTCTCATTTTCAAGAAAACCCTAATTAATCTAATTTAAATGTTGAAAAGATAATTTTCAAATACCTTAAGCATACACCCAATCTAAGACTGTTTTATCCAAAAGTAAAAACATTTGGGTTAGTTAGTTATTCTGATGCTGACTTTGATGGATGTAAGTTAGATAAAAAAGAACCTCTAGAACATGTCACCTTTTAGGAAAGTCACTAGTATCATTGTGTGGTAAGAAGCAAAATTATGTTGCATTATCTACTGCAGAATTTGAATACATAGCTGATGGAAGTTGTTGTGCACAAATTTTTGGGATGAAACATACGTTAATAGATTATGGATATCAATTCAGACATGTACCTGTAAATTGTGACAACACAAGTTCTATTAACATCTCAAAGAATACTATTTTGCATTATAGGACAAAGCATATTTATGTAAGACATCACTTTTTGAGATATCATTATCTAAATGGTGATATCACTTTGTAATTCATTGGTACTGAATATCAACTCGCTGATATATTCACTAAACCATTACATTCTGAGAGAATAGACTACATCATACATGAACTAGGCATGATAAATCTCAAATAAAGACCTTTCTCGTTACTATCTCAGGTCTTACTGTGCGATATCTTACTGTGTTATACTTTAAAGTTTCAGGATTACGGTTTCTCAGTTACTATCTCTGATGTTTATTGTCTCACTGTAACGCCCACTGAAAAGATCACTCATGGTCGCAACGTGAAACTCACTCATTGTCTCACCATAATGATCACTCGCTGTCTCACCATAATGACCCGTCACGGTCTCACCATTAAAATCCTTTTTATTTTCCTTAAACTTGTATCGTGGTATTTATTATTTTACCTCTTTTATGTTTCCCAAATATTTATTTTAGAAACATTTGGTATTTCTAAATGATAAAACAATGTATCAGTCGGTTCTTCACTCGAGGATTTTTCTACCTACCCTTCAAGAATCTTTCATCATCCTTGCAACCTTTCTCTCGCTCGAACCATCAATGAATTCCAAAAATTAAGCATCTATCATCATCGACACCTGAGAAGCATAGCTCGAAGAAGAAAAATATTGAACCTATGCCAACACTTGAAGGACCTTTTATTCTGAATATGGTAAACCACTTTGTTGTACCTAAGAAATAAATTTTCCCCAAGTGGATTATGTCTAGTAAGTCACTAGTATTGAAAGTGTTAAAACAACAAGGTTGGTTAGAATGGTTCTCGAAGGAGGATAGACCCATCTATCCTAGGTTAGTGGACCAGTTTTACTAGTATGTAATGTTTTATTTTGATTCTAGCAAAAGTTATGTTGTAAGGAGTTGGGTCAATGGCCAGAGTTGTTTTTTTTCATCGAGGTTATGGGTTTCATGCCTTAGGATACCTCATGAAGGTATATTTGAAGATTATATGAGAGGACCTCCACCTTAACTGATTTATTTGATCTATAAGATGCTCTGAAAACCCTAACTTGAAATGGAACCCAAACAAGAGCTATCGCAGCTGAATTAGATAAAAAAATAAGGCTTCTGTTTAAGTTTGTAGAGAATTTGGTAAGTCCAAGAAAGGGTGATTTTGTTGTGTTAAAATATCAAGATGTGTTTTTGATTCACCACATGAAAAATGGACATAAGATCAACCTGTGCAAGTATATCATACACCACATGTGTGAGTTGATCAAAGTCACATC
Source organism: Viscum album (assembly GCA_963277665.1). Lineage (NCBI taxonomy): Eukaryota > Viridiplantae > Streptophyta > Magnoliopsida > Santalales > Viscaceae > Viscum > Viscum album. The sequence goes on along the minus strand of OY728153.1, from coordinate 307,115,888 downwards.
CATGTCCACTTCTATGTTCAACACTCGGCTTATATCAGCCATGATTCATGAAAAAGGAGTGGTTGGACTTGATGAGGAAGTAATTATGGACTATGAGTACTGTATATCAGAAGCTACTATCAAGAGAATGAAGATAAACTGGAACCCTTATAAAAAGGAATGGGTGGAAGACAATGATATGATTTTTGAGAAGTTCAATCCTATGGATTATCCCACAAGTCCAAAGGACATTTCTGATCCTTGTTTGGAATCAGATGAGGTTGTTGAGTATCCGGAAGAAGAGAAAGAATAGGCTGATGTTCCACCCAAGGAGGTTATTGTTGTTGAGGAAGATATAACTACTGTTTCTCATGAAGTTCTTGAAGAATAAGTTCTTGCTCCTAAAGAAGCTATTAGTTTGGAAGCTCAACCTGAGGGTGAAATACAATTAGTTGACAAATATTCAGTAAATCATACCTTGGAAGAGCCAACAATAGAAGAGCCTATAGTGGAAGAGTTACCTATTCTGCAATAGGTCGATCTTGAGGAACTCCCTATGGAACAATATATTCCAGAAATGATACCTAGTGCTTAAGAATGAATGGAGATAGATTTTTTAGGTGGATAGGCAGGAAATGAGTGAGGAACATAGAGCTGAGTCTATAGGTTTAGAACAAGCTCCTAAGCCTCTCAGTCCTGATAAGGAGGCACCTATTGAGGTAGAGACAACCCAAATCATGAGTCTGCTAAAGCCTCACATCCAACAGAGTCAAGTCTTATAGACACTCAGTAAAACTTTCCTAGTTTTTTTTATGTGATTGAGTCTCAGTAGGTTACAGCAACCAGGATTGATATTTCCTCACTTTTTCAGTTGAAATCAATCTCAATATTTTCTCCAGAGAAGGAACCTGAACCTATACTAGTTCCTACTCCTGAACCCTTATCTTAACAGCCATCCTTTGTGAGTAAGGATGATTTGAATGAATTTGGAGATACTCTCTTATCTGGAGTCGAGAAGCTCATGAATACCCATCCTCTTCCTGTGACAAATTTAAGTGAGACAAATGCATCACTATTGTTGGAGAACATTATTTGTAAAAAACAACCTAAGATGATCCATGAGCTTCAAGAGGTAAGAGTTGAAAATAAGCTACTCAGTAATGTTGTTATGTCCCTACGCAGTATGGTTGAAGACATGTAGATAGATATGCATTCGAGATCTTAATCTATTGCTCCTCCTATAGAATCTATTAATCCTCAAATCCCAAAAGTTGTTGTGTCTCAGATTCAAAGTTATCTCCCATCATTAGAAGAATATATTTCTGAATGGAATAAGAAAATTGTGATGAAAAAGAAAGAGCTTGTTTCCAAACTCAATAAACTCGCTGATGAGTACACAAGATGTCTTCAAAAAGTTCTTAATCAACAAAAATTATTGACCATAGGTGTCAAAGCATCTAGTCAATCCTCTAAATGTTCCATGGATAGTGATCTTAGATCTATAGTTAAAGTAGAGCCTCCGAATGTCTTTAGTGGATTTAATGCAGATTCTTTATCTGAAGTAGTCAAAATAAGTGATAGAGTTATTGACTTAGTTCAAATACACTCTGAAATTTCTAATGATGCTCATCAAGATATTTCCAAGAAAGTGGATTTCTACTTCAACAGAATTTCCTACAAGAGAGATATGACAAATCATTTCATGTACCTTGTAGAAAATCTACAGATTCATCCTATGACTCATGCTTTTAAGAAACAAGTCCAAAATCTAACAGAGTTTACTCATTTTTTGGACATGTTTATGGAGAACAAGGAAGAATTGGAGAAAGCCATGCAGTATGGGGGAGAGATCATTATAGATTTAATCAAACTCCTCCGGCCCTATCTTCCTGATCAGAGTACATCTATTGTTGGTCCAGTGGCTTCACCTCTCAAACTAGGGATTCCTACCCTTGCCTCTTCCCTAGCCTCAACCTCTATGTATTTCGGCCAAGAAGTCAGTCAAATCAGGCATGTGATTCCTGATCAGTAATTTCCTAGATCTTCTACTGCTCCTACCTTGTCTCCCTCGATATATGAAGGCCTTCCTTTACCCTCTTTATCAACCATATCTATGCCTTGTTTTACCTCAAACACTGCCCTTATGTCTTCCTCTTCTACTAATGCAAAAGGAAAATAGAAGTCCATCCCTTGAAGAAGACAAATGATTACTATTTTTTATAGGGATACAATTGTTTTTTTATTGATTTTTTGTTGTACTACAACTTATTTGCTATTAATGTATTGTGACACATTTTCCCTCTCTTAGTACATATTTTTGATAATCCCAAAAGGTGGATAAGTTTCTAAATATTATGTTATAAATTTATCTTTAGAGTTGAATCCTATATACTCTTTAACTATACATGATTTGTGATCATAAAAAAGAGGGATATTTTTGGAATCCTCATGTTTTAATCATGTTTTAATGATCACAAATCTTATTTACTCTTGTATTAATGATCAGAAATATTATTTACTCATGTATTAAAGATTACAAATCTTATTTACTCATGTATTAATGATTACAAATCTTATTTACTCATGTATTAAAGATTTCAAATATTATTCAATATAGATCATGTGTATATATATCTAAAGTTGTATCATACTTTAAAAAGAGCCATAAAAGATCTTAATTACTCTATATTAAGCTTACTTACTTTATAATATCTTTAGTCAACTCTCAGAATACATTTTTAACAAATTATTAAGTCCAATCCTTTCTAATTTCATCTTTACTTAAATCTGCACATAGTTTCTTTAGAAAGCCTAAGACACCATGATTCTGCCACTAGCTATTTATTTCTGGAACCGTGAATCAAGACACCATGACGAAAGACACCATGAAGCAAGACACTGTGAATCAAGACACTGTGAAGCAAGACACCGTGAAGACAGACCCCATAAGCAAGACACCATGAAGCCAGACACCGTGAAGCTGGACACCATGAAGAAAGACACCATGAAGCCAGACACTGTGAACAAGACACCGTGACACCGTGACCCTGAGACACCATAAACAAGACACCGTGACACTCAAACACTATGATCAACCTAGATACCGTGTGATGGAGACACCATTTCCATGACTTACTGTGACATCGTTTTTTAAACTACTTTGTCATTTTTTAATTTAATTTCTAATGATCATATTTGATGACTTCAATGCACTGACATAATTAATGTTTCATTGTAGACATATCATCAGATAGTATGAGGTAGGAGGTACAGAACACATGCAACCGGTCGTCTCTAACACATGCAATCCAAGTTAAAAGGGAAGTGTCACCAACAATCAGAATACACGCGCAATACAGAAACAGAAAGTAAGGCAGTGAGCACAAGAATGAAGAATATACTCAGAGGAAGTTTCAGAATAAAGATACACTGCATGTAACTTGAAAAGTCTGGACACAAAAAGCAAATTTTTAGCCTAAAGAACATCTTCAATCGACTGAACCTCGCGGAGAACACAAGCATGATCGCAGAACTCTATTTTCCACACAACTTCCAGAGAAGGAATCAAAGCTTCATCTTCTTCAATCAAAAAGAGTCCAGACCTTCATTAACATCACACAAGAGTATTCTATACTCATCTCTATATTCTTACTCTAATGTGATCATACTTTTCTCTATATTACAAGTAGTGTGTGCTTATCTCTGTTTGAACACACACTAACACCTAAACTGAACTGGAGGATTTCTAAATCCTCACTCAATCTTTCCCTTACATTCTTATATCCCACTGTGGATAGTGGTAGAGGCTTGAGGACTTGGATAGCCTGTGAGCTGTTGTTATTATTTCTTTCCCACGTAGAACTGTGGTAGAGGTCTGAGGACCTGGACAGTCTGAGTACTGTTGAAAACCCCGATCCAGGGTGTGGATCAAAGATTTATATAAATTGTTTGAGAGGACTAAGTCTCATCTTGAGACTGAACCACTTGTTTTAAAACTTTTGTGCATGTTTATTTTTAGTTAAACTTTTTTTAATATTCTGCTGCTAAGTACTTTAAGTATAAATATGTTTTTAGGTAACTTTGATAGTTAAACTATAAAGTGTTTGTAATTATTGTTATCCAGCAAGTTAGTTTTAAAAGCTATCTTAATCTTCAGATTAAGTTAACTAAGAAGTAATCAATATATGATAAAATGATTGAACAATTACAATATTTATAAATTCACAATAGTATAACTTGTTTTATGAATTGGGGGATCTTAATACAAATATTTTAAATATAAATTTTTAATTGGAACTCAATTCACCCCCCCTCTTGAGTATCCACTCCGACCAAGAGTTTTATCTTTCAAGAATGATCATAACATAACTAATATCATATAAATATATAAAATATACTTATATATATATTATTCAATTTAGTTAATGAATACAAATTATTCACATAGATTTGTGGAGGTGACATTTCACATGTACGCATGAACAACATTATCATTTTATGCCCATGGAAATTAAAAAATGTAATTGATATATTATTATCATATAATGATTATTATTCCATAAATATAAGATATGATCATTAATTAAATCTTTATAACAACTCATGAGAGACAGAAATGGAAAATGAAATATTCTGATTCGTGGAGGTGATTGTTCACACATACGCTTAAATGATTAATTACATTCTTATTAAATAGAAGTGGATATGGATTTAGGTTATGATATTAAAATAATAAAATATCAGTATATCGATGGTTATAAACATATTATTTATTCTTGGAATAAGAATATTTGAAGGAGTATTTAGATAAAATAAAATTTAAAGACTTAAATAAAACAAACTTTTCCTTCAGATGAGAACCTTTCTTAACACCTTAAAAAAATAATGTTGGTATTAATCACAAAATAAGGCTTAGATAATTTGGGGAGGGATTCTTGGATGTTTTTTTTGGATAATCTTTTCTGAACCAAATGGTATTCGAAGTGTTTGTAATAAATAGGATTGAGTTTATTTTTATAGGAGAGGGGAGGGGCATAATGGAAATATAAATGGTATTAAATTAATATAAATTCAATTTATATTCCAAATGGGTGGAAACTAAATTATTTAAAATATAGGATAATTAGGAGTATAAATATAATCATTCAATGATAATTAGACAAATTTCGAATAATTTTTAACCCATATATCATTGTTTTAACTGTTTTATTTCATTTCATTTTATCAAGTAATTTAAAATTTCAAAGTTAAAATAATTAGAAAATCATACCAAATGACCATTTAAAGAGTCATTAATGACATTATTAAACTTATATAAACATTTTTGGTCTAATCATATATTTTTATAAATTTTATATCATTTAATTAAATATTTTATATTTTACATTACGAATTATGTCAATTTTTACACTCTTCATTATATCACATTTTTTTTAAAAAAATAACAGCATTATTATATAGAAAAAGCTACATCAAATAAATCCCAATATGTCATAGTAATATATAAAATTCATTTATGGAATCAAATATTTCAAATTATATTAATTTTATTATAATTAATATCATTTATTTGATTATTTCTTTAATAAATATATTATTTCATCATATTTGTTTCATAATTAAATTAAATTATTTAATCGCTAAAATTTATAAGTAAATTAACATGATGTAGGTAATATTTTTATCTTTATAGTTAATATTCATAGTCTATCCCATAACTTACATAAACTCATATTAAAATTTATTCAGTAAGAAGATACTTATTTATAGCATAATTGCTATTACTTTAAATTAAATGTTATTAATGTCATAAACAAACCCATGTTGCTTTAAAAGGTCACAATTTCAGCCCCTGGATGTTCATGGTCGGTAATAATTCATAAAATAAGATTAGGAAAAGGGTTAGTGTAATTTAACATTATTATAATATTAACATTACATATAAGTTTCTTATTTACCTTGAATCATGGTAATGAAAATACTAATGTTAATATTCCCCAAAAAATATGTTGATCCTATTAGATCAAATTTTTTATAATTAGTCAACAATTTATATCAATTTTTTAAAATTCTAATCACAGAAGTGGTTAAATTATTTTTAACACTAACCCCATTGACTGGTTAAGAAAACTAGTTTTATAAGTGAACTTTCATAAAATCACATAGTTTTTTCTATTTAATTTAAATTTAAAAGAACATACAATAAATTACATTTGATTAACTAATTAAAACATAATCTAATTATACCTTATAACCATGTAAAGGGATAATATAATAATATAAATATATTATATAGAAAATAATGTTCAAATTAAAATGTAGTATTATTCACTATTCATTAAAATATGAATTTATTCAGAAAAATATCAAAAATTTGTCAAATGTAAATTTTGATGTCCCTACTCCAAATAAGATTTATTTTTAAAATAGAACATATATAATTGACAATAAATAGATTTAAGATGTGTTCTCTGTCAAAACTCAGTAAAACTACCTTTCAAAAATATTAGACGCTTTTATGATTAGAATTGGATTATTCTCATTTAAGCCTATAAAATTTATTGGAAGAAATTAAAAATATATAATAAACCTTTGTAAAAATAATATAGTTAGTTATATTCATTCTCGCTAGTATAACTTCACGGTGATAACTAGAATTTAAAATAATAATATTAAGAATATATTATTTTTTTAGTATAACTTTGTATTGTGTGCAGCATATGATATAAGTGAAACTCATTATTGTAGGTCGAGTACAGTATCAGACAATGCATCCCCATTAAAGTAAAATTATTATCAAATTCATATATATTAATAAATATAAAAAGGTCTTATTCTATAACTACCTGGTATGTTACACCCTTCCCCTTTGTAAATTTTGTCTTCAAAGTATTTTTTACATATCAAATAAGTCAAGGTATTTCTCTGTCATTTAATTTTTAGGTTCTCATGTTTCCAATTCAACTATATGACTTTTTTAAAACATTGACATGAAGAATCACCTTATTCTTCCACACTATCTCTCAATAGTCAAGAATCATAAATGGTTGTTCCTCATAATAAAAAATATCTTCCAACTAAACTACATATATACTCTAAACATGATATGGATCCCAAATATACTTTCATTACATTAAAACATGAAAAATATTGTGTACCTAGGATAGAGTCGAAGGTAAAGCCACTCTGTAGGAAACAAATCCAACTTTACCCAGTATTTTATAGGGTTTAATTAACTTCATACTCTGTTTTCACTTCATACCAAAATGAATCACACATTTCCATTAGGAAGATTTGAGAATGACATTGTCACCTAACTCAAATGAATGACTTTTACACTGGTTATCTGTATAATTTTTCAGACTTCTATATACTATCCTCATTTGTTTATGAATATACTGAAATTTTTCTCCCATCTCTGCTTCCAATTATAGCCCCATCATCTTCATGTCACCTACTTCATCCCAAAAAGATGTAGTTTGACAATTATTTACATATAATTCTCCAAATGGTTATATCTGTAAACTATAATGAAAATTTCTATTATAAGAAAACTCAACCAATGAAAAACTATGATCCCATATTCCCTAGTAATCCATTTATCATGCACGTAGAAAATATTCTAATGTTTTAATTGTATGTTCATACTATCCATCTAATTGTGTATAAAAAGCTATATAGAAATTGAATTCTATACCAAATGACTTCTAAAGGCCCTTCCAAAAATCAGACGTGTACCTTGGATTGGGATCGTATATAATGGAGAGGTGAAATCTATGTAACCTAATTATCTCTTTAATATACAACATAGAAAGTTGAACTACATAAAAAACATCTCTAACATGAATAAAATGAAAAGATATCCTGAATCTATCAAAAATAACCCCGATTACATTTTTACCTCAAGAAATCTTTGATAATATAACTGTGAAATCTATGGATATATTTTCCCATTTCAAATCTGGCTTTGGAAAAGGATAAAGCATTCATTTTGGTAACTGTCAATCTGGTCTAGCCTTTTGACCAATTGAATATCTCAGGGTAAAGTAGAAAAATATCTATATTTATTCAATCCCATCAGTAACACTCTTGGAGGTCTCAGTACATCTTATTGAATCCTAGAAGAACTTAATATAGTGATGTATGAGATTCACATAACAAATTATTCTTAGAGAGTGGATCACAAGGAACATATAGTCTCTTTCTAAACCTCAAAAAACAATCTTCATCACTGTTAATTTTAGGTTACATACCCTTATATAACTCTTCTAGCTTTTTCTGCAACTCACTTTCATCCGTTTGTGGTTTCCTAATTTTTTCTGGTAGAGATGATTTCACTAACACATGATCATTATACAGTAAGACAAAACCATGTCCTCTAAATGAAGCATCACAATAGATGAAAAATAATATTTTCCAAGAAGGCAAGACTAGAACTAGAGCATTTTCGAATCTTCTTTTCATTTCTTGAAAACAATCATCACATTATTTTGTTTATGTGAACATAAGTCCCTTACATATTAACATAGTTATTGGGTAGATACGCAGGAAACCTTTTCAAAAAAACATTTGTAATAACCCTATAATTCAAGAAAAATATGAATTTATGTGATAAATTTAGGTCTCTCCCACTCATCGATAAATTTTATTTTTGGATGGTTCAACAGTTATGCCATATTCAGAAACAAAAAGACCAAAGAATTAAATTTTTGCAGCCATAATTTTTTCTTACTTAACCTTCCATATAGTTTCTTTTTAGTTAATGTTATCAAAACAATCACTAAGGTACTTTCATGTTCCTCCTGAATTTTAGAAAATTCGAAAACATAATCAATAAACACAGCCCTATACTTATCAAAAAACTATTGAAATACAATATTCCTAAAATTCATAAATACAGCAGGGGCATTATATAACCCAATGGGAATAACTGCAAACTCAAAATTCCTATATCTTGTTTAGAACACTGTCATTGGAATTTCATTCACCTTCACCTTCAGTTGATGGTACCCGAACTGCAACACCCCATGGTTTGAAAAATAAATTAAAATGCATGAAATATTGAGTCTATATATAGTAAAAATTTGTTTTAAGGGTATATTTATAAACTAATTGTTAAACATAATTGTGACTCTTATATGATTTTAATTCAGAAAAACAACTATCTTTGGTTTTGATCAGTATATCATTTGGAGCTTGGTTGAACCATCTTGATTTTCTGTGAATCATTAAAAACCTTTATGAATAGTAATACGACCCTTATGAATAGTAAATTGTAATTTTATTCTATTATATTAAGGTTATACGATAATGATATCATTATTAATTTTTCAAGGTGATTTAAAATGAGTTGTAGTTTTAGAATTGTTATTTTTGAATATATTATGAATTTATTTAAAAATTAGATTATTCATATTTAGAAATATAGTTTAAAAAAATGGTATTCATTTTTTAATTATACACATTGAAAAATAGATATGGTGAATTTTGGTTATTTTTTTGAGACACTTGAAATTTTGATGAATAGTGAAGTACTATAATTTAACATATATCTACATTATAATATAAATGCACTATTTGTATCTTCCTAGATGATTTACGAACCCTTGGATCAAACTCAGCTATTCTATTTACTATTTTGGGTCACATGAATGAATTCTATTCATAGTCTTGAGAAAAATATTAAACTAATGATTAAAATAATGGAAAACTCATCATCTCCTGCACTATAAATACCACCCTCACCCCCATCGTCCTCTCACAACTCTCAAGCATTGATAATTGACTAAATTATACCCAATTCTATTCCCAATTATCTAACCCACGTTCAAGACCTATTTGTATCACCAAAAGGCCAAAACCAAAGTCTTTATGGTGGATCTGAATAAGAAGAGATCAAGAGGTAAAACTCCTCTTTCATTTTATTTTTTTTCATTTAAATTCATTTCTTTTCTTATAATATCTTAACCTACCATTATAATTGAGTCATGAAAGATCCTTTATTTTATATATTCTGGTATTTTATCTTCTTTATCAAAAAAAATAGTCATAATTTGTAACAGCAATAGATTTTATGAAAAATATTCTTTTTAATTTCACTAATGTCTTGTGTTGTACTCATCACAAAAAGGAGCTTGCACAACATGCATCCTTGACTTGCCTTGCATTACACGCAATCGCAACCTTCCTCGATAGCGTGTGCAGTACGTAATACTGAGTTTCACGAAACAACGATATGCTATTAAAATATTATTATAACTAGCTGTTATGAATAGTATTAACAACCTTTTAAAATTTTAGAAATTTTATCTCTCAAAATGGACTTTATTTTTGGATTCGGGGTATCGAATTTAGCCTAAGGTGAAATTTTGGTGATTTTCGGATAACTTTCATATTCTGATGAATAGTGAAAATTACTAAATTATAATTAAAAACAACTTTTTTAATCGAAATAATTAATAGTGATAAATTATTAATTTGAGTGGTTTTAAAGTATATTTAGAATATATTTTTACAATTTAATACAATGTTGGACATTGGATGTAATTTCACATTTAAACCAGTTATAAACAAGTGTCAATCATTTGATAGTTTTTATCTCTTAAAAACACGCTATTTGTTGTGACAGCGGAAATTAATTATAAAATTAATTAATGAAAATTATATGTTTGGAATTTTGTAAAATAGAAATCATTTTTGAATTCGGAATATGAAATATAGCTTTGGATGAAATTTTGGCATTTTTCTGAAAACTTTCAATTTTTGATGAATAGTGAAACCACTAAGTGGTAGGTTAAAAACTGAATTTTGAATAAAACTTAATTTTACCGCTTCTGTGAATGGAATTTCGAAAATCCGAAACACACGCTTAATATCAAGGACTAAAATGTGGTTCAATGAGATGAAAATAATTTTTGAATAGTAACTTTTTACTTTTTTTTACCACGGTTAATAGTAAATAGGGTAACTAAGGGTAAATAAGATATTAATATTACCCTAACACATGTCCTAATTCTATTGGATAAGTGTAATTCGACCAAAAACAACCTTATGAATATAATATGATCATTTAGGTTCACTTGGATTAGATTATGACATTTAATATTATTTTATTTAATGAATAGTTAAAATAGTTAAAATCAATGTTTAATAACTAAAACATTTTTAATATGGGGTTATAGATAAGATAAATTCGACTATAAATATTCATTATAAATCTAAAAAGATTTCCTACATAATGATATTTTATTTATAATTTTTAGACTTTAAATAAATTAATTTATTTATGACACAACGATGATGCAGTAATTACCCTTTTAAGGAAATATTAACATAATTGATGTTATAAATGCTGAAATTAATGTAATTTGAGACTTTTTATGAATTCCACTAATTTTCTAGGTTACTATGATATATTTGGGTTGATTTAAGCAACTTGTTTTGAACATATAATTCTGTTATGACTTTCAAAAAAATCATATATCAAATAGTGTCAAAATTGACACAAAATAGTTTTTAAATCAAATATTATATTATTAATTGTTATTTTATTCTTAAAAATCTATTGTTCTGCCAAATGACTTAGATAAGGATATATATATTAATAATAAACAATTTGGGGTTAGTTTGGCATGTTATAGTATGTTTATTAACCATATAGTGTAAGAAAACAAAAAAGACACGGTAAAAGTTAAATTATTTAACTTAGAGTTAAATCTAATTGATAAGGTTAAAATAATAACCTAAACATGTCTAAATCCTATTGTTTGATAGGATTTAGACCCATCCCAACGTTAGCTTCGAAATAAGTCCCTTTGGAACCATTATAAACCGATTTTGACTTTAATATAAAATAATATTTTGAGGTATTCCTAAGGTTCCCCTCTCCTCCCTTATAAAAGGGCACCTCCTCCCTCTCTTCCTCACACAACTTTGAGCCTTCAAGATCGGCCAAAACCTGCCAAAATACCTTCTCCACTTCCCTAGTATCATCCTAGAGGTTCTGGTCTTCTTCAAAGACCATCCTTAGTTCTTTAAGTGGAGGCTAAGAAAAGGCGCATCAAAAAGAGGTAATATCCATTACCGATCTTTTTCAATTTCTTTCTTCTTCAACTTCTTCTTCTTTAGTTGTTTCATAATAAAGTAATAACATCAGTATTTCTTATATACTGATATGTTATTATAAATATGAAACAAATATAATTAACCTTCTATCCATCCTATGGAAAAAGGAAATCATCGCGCGTGCGTATGTACGGAATACGGTCTCCACGCCGTGGTGTAATTTATTTTCCGCCACCACCGTAATTGGATGGGTATAAAGGTGTAATGAGTAACTATATATGATTATTATAAATTGATATTGATACTGAAATAGTATAAATACACTTCAACACAATTCCACGACCATGGGAACGATATCATCACTCATGCGTACGTACGGACTACCGTCTCCACGACGCGATGAGATTCATTCTCAATGATTAACCATTCATGAATGATTATAAAGTATACATAATAAGTACTAATGAAATATATGACCTAATAATGATACTGGAATTATTTATATTTATATGTATGTCATCTACTTAATTCCATTCAATTCAATAAGGAAACGAAAACAGCGTTCATGCATACGTACGGACTACCGTCTCCATGAACGGTGTATTTCTTTCCATTTACTGATTTATTATATATGTATATTCAGAATATATATATATAAATCATGTTTTATATTGTGGAATTAAGTAATCATGATCTAAGTAATCATATGAATAATTACAAGTTAAAAACACGAACGACAAATGAGACGATTTTACCCAAAACACTCTTTAACGTGGAATTTACAAAAGAACGGGTAATATAAAGTCATAAGTGAACCATATATGATATCATAACAATTAATATGATTCTGTAATAAGTAAATGACATTATTTAAATCATTATACAGGAGGTTCGGACACTTACGAAGCAAATCGGACCTAAGGTAAGGGAAATATCACAATCTCATTTTTATCCGAGATTGTTTATTCGTAAGTATTTTCTGGGGTGTATTTTATCATCCACATACATGTTTCATCAATATGTATTATTATTTCCATCTAACTAAAATTGTTTAAATCCATTTTTACCCATCGGTGAGTTTTTAGTAAAAAAATATGAAAGGAATCTTTTGACGTTTTTCATACGAGGTGCTTTTTGACTTTTCCGACAAAAGTACGAAGAATGTTTTTTTTTAAATTATACGGCATGAATGGATTTCTAAAACATTATTTCCAAGAAGCTTCCTTTACAAGTATTCAAGTTTATTTTTAATCAACTTCTTTTAGTTTATAATTGTATGACATGTTAAGAAAGGAAAAGTGTTTTTGAAGTAGAAAGGATATTTTCCTCAAGAATGGAGTTCAAGTATTTTATCAAAATTATTTTCCATCTACGATAATAAAAGGGTTCTGTTTTTATCCCTATTATTACATTGGTTTGATTATGTTGTGATGGAAATATTTTTATGAATTCCTTTATCTTATATGAATTTTCTTATGATGTCATGTTGTTTAAGAATCCCATTTTTATTACATGGGTTACGCTATGATGTATGGTTTATGATTATGTGGCACACATAAGAAAGGATTCATTATAAGATGGGTGGGACCTATATCTCCCTCCAATGCATTGGGTAAAGATTTTATATCTCATGAGATAGACAGGGCTGGAACGGTAGGTTATACCGGTTCAGGGAAACAGGACTGAAATGAGGGTTACACGATTCAGAAAGGGACTTTGTCCACTAATATAGTCTTGGCAATGAGTCTTGACTAACAAGAAATGATTCTCTATGATTATGTGTGAATGCCACAAAGTTTCGTGTTTTAAGTTATGATTATTGTGATTACATTTCACTATCATGATTTATCCCATGTTATGAAATTATGCTCTTTTTTGCTGGTTAAGATTTCCAAAATGTTATGTTCTTATGAATACGATGTGATTGATATTTCTTTTGTTTACCCTTACTGAGCATTTGAGCTCACCCTTTTATGTTTTCTTTTCCCCAGGATATAAAGAAAGGTTTTAGGTATAAAAAAAAAGGAAGATCTTTATGGGAGATTTTAAAGATCTTTCACCACGATTAGAGGATTATATTCCGAGTTTCCAAAGACACTAAACTTTTACGATCCTTGTGTGTGTGTTTTTTGTTATGTACTAAGTATTCCGCAAAAGTAATGTAAAGTCTATGTACGTCAGGCTTCGGGTCTCTACAGTTGGTATTAGAGGAAAAGGAGGTAGGAATGTATCTGATCCTTGGGAACTCTCACATGTGAGCGTTGGACGAAGCACGGCTCTCCGCCCAAGGTCTTCATGAGGAAATGGCTGCCACTGGGGATGGTGGTGTGTCCCGCCCAGGGGGTGTAGCCGCCCATGGAGTGCCCTGATAGATATCAATTATAGTCCACTGGAAGTAATTCCAGACCTCTACAGTTGGTATCAGAGGAAAGGTTTAGTCAACCTTTGGAAACTAGGATGTGAAAACGTTAGTAAGATCCCTAGAGATATTTCTATGGTATGTCTAGGGATGTCCCTAAGGATAAGTATACGTATAGGATATGGTCCTAAAACTACGGTAACGATCTTAGAATTTAACCTAAGATGTTAGATATTGAGGGTGCTCCCCCTTTACTATGTTGTTTTCCCTAGCATGATTTTTGCCTCTCACACTATTCTTTTTAGGTTTTAGAAAATGGCTGGAAACATGAAGATTCATGATAATGGAGGATATGACGGACAATGGAATGATTTTATTCATGAGAAACCAAATGAAACGGGATTTGGAAGTCCAAACATCATTATTATTCCGAATCATCAATCTCATAATATGATCAATAAAGTAAAATTTTGTAAGTTTCCTAACACGGCTAATAAAAGAAAGATGGAGTTTCATGATGATCATAGAGGAAAGAAATTTCAATTTCCCCTATGTAAATCATGTGGGAAGAGGCATCAAGGAGAATGTTTCAAAGGAACTGGATGATGCTTTGGGTGTGGAAAAGAAGGACACAAAGCAAGTAAGTGCAAAGGAAAAGGTTCAGTTAACACCGTGGATGAGGATAATGGTATTGCTACGACATCAAAAATGGTTAAATGTTTTAAATGTGGAATGTACAGGCATTATGCAAACCAATTCCCTAAGGGAACGTCTCAAGAAGATAATCAGTATGGTCGTATGGGAAGTATTTATGTTGATGATGATGAAGAGACTACAAATGATATGTGAGATGAAAGAATTGGTGAAGCTCGGTCAATGGTTTAAGAATGTAGTGGAATGATTACATGTTTATCATGTGTAATGTTGTATAAGAAATCTCATGGTACTATGGGATGAAGAGACATCTAAGGATTGTTACATTGTTGTCTTTCCTTATGTTTTGAAAGTATGTGATGAATGGTACCAGTATTTTTGGAAAGTAGATGATATGCGTATAATGAAGGGATAAGACGATAATGAGATGTTTGACTGTATTTATGAGCTCATGATTGATATAAGGACTAAGTGATATCATGGTTTGAGTATATAGAATTTTGAGGATTTTGGTATGTGTAAAGTGTTAACTTTAAACTGAATTCGTGTTTTCACTATGGTATTCAAGAGAATACATGATTAAGGACTTTGAATGTTTGGAATGTGACCAACAAAACAAATCTTATGATATATGGGGATCAACGATGGTATTGAATCTCTGGTAATCATTTTCACTATGTTATGAGAGTGGACTGCAGTATTATGGATAAGCCTAAAGATTTGAAATGGATTATGTTGGACATAAGTTAGTATTGTTTAAGGATAGAAGTATTTTTCGATATTATTGATGGGATGTTATAGTAATATAGTTTTAGAAAAAGGACAACCTGCAGGACGGGCGACAGCCCATCGCGTCGGACAAGGCTGTGGGAATCGAACCCACAACCGAAGTGCGACTGGCCTTTATCGCCTACCACTGGCCTACAGGAAGTCCCTGTTTAGTAGAAACTAGTTTTATTATATTATGTTTTATGAAATATGATTTATAAATTCATTTTAGGAACCATATATGATTAATCTCACTATAGATCGACTTATGTATATAATTTTTTTTTGCTAACCTTTTGTTTGAGACAGATGGAATGACCCGTCATTCTATCACATGATCTGCTAACACTTCACGAATAACAAATTCAACTTCATTTATTTAAGATATGAAGTGGAAATTGTTAAAGGCACGAACAACAGTGAGATTGTACCATAATAAAGTAAGTATTTATTCTAATTCAAATTCTTTAACATTAGGGAAATGATCTTGAAAACCAAAAATGTTGTCCTAGTGATATTATATCTGATGAATCAGATGGTACCTTAGATCGTCACAAATTTATGGCTTTTTGATTGCTGGCTTTTCCATAGCCATGTTCTCTACCACTCTCCATCAGAACATGATGGTTAGATTTCTCTTCCATATCCATATTTTCACCTATGTGGAAACCCAATGATTAGTTTATTTGGGTAACCGTTAAGTTTCGTAATTTTGATTTAAAATATTGGTTTTGGTATTCCAATTTACGAAGTGGGTTTCTATTAAAGAAACTTTCGAATAGTAAACCATTTATAACCCCGACGAATTTCGAGGGCGAAATTCATTTTAAGGGGGGTAGAATGTAACAGCCCAAGATTTTATGAAAAATATTCTTTTTAATTTCACTAATGTCTTGTGTTGTACTCATCACAAAAAGGAGCTTGCACAACATGCATCCTTGACTTGCCTTGCATTACACGCAATCGCAACCTTCCTCGATAGCGTTTTCAGTACGTAATACTGAGTTTCACGAAACAACGATATGCTATTAAAATATTATTATAACTAGCTGTTATGAATAGTATTAACAACCTTTTAAAATTTTAGAAATTTTATCTCTCAAAATGGACTTTATTTTTGGATTCGGGGTATCGAATTTAGCCTAAGGTGAAATTTTGGTGATTTTCGGATAACTTTCATATTCTGATGAATAGTGAAAATTACTAAATTATAATTAAAAACAACTTTTTTAATCGAAATAATTAATAGTGATAAATTATTAATTTGAGTGGTTTTAATGTATATTTAGAATATATTTTTACAATTTAATACAATGTTGGACATTGGATGTAATTTCACATTTAAACCAGTTATAAACAAGTGTCAATCTTTTGATAGTTATTATCTCTTAAAAACACGATATTTGTTGTGACAGCGGAAATTAATTATAAAATTAATTAATGCAACTTATATGTTGGGAATTTTGTAAAATAGAAATCATTTTTGAATTCGGAATATGAAATATAGCTTAGGATGAAATTTTGGCATTTTTCTGAAAACTTTCAATTTTTGATGAATAGTGAAACCACTAAGTGGTAGGTTAAAAACTGATTTTTGCATAAAACATAATTTTACCGCTTCTGTGAATGGAATTTCGAAAATCCGACAGACACGGTTAATATCAAGGACTAAAATGTGGTTCAATGAGATGAAAATAATTTTTGAATAGTAACTTTTTACTTTTTTTTACCACGGTTAATAGTAAATAGGGTAACTAAGGGTAAATATGATATTAATATTACCCTAACACATGTCCTAATTCTATTGGATAAGTGTAATTAGACCAAAAACAACCTTATGAATATAATATGACCATTTAGGTCCACATGGATTAGATTATTACATTTAATATTATTTTATTTAATGAATAGTTAAAATAGTTAAAATCAAAGTTTAATAACTAAAACATTTTTATTTATAATTTTTAGACTTTAAATAAATTAATTTATTTATGACACAACGATGATGCAGTAATTACCCTTTTAAGGAAATATTAACATAATTGATGTTATAAATGCTGAAATGAATGTAATTTGAGACTTTTTATGAATTCCACTAATTTTCTAGGTTACTATGATATATTAGTGTTGATTTAATCAACTTGTTTCGAAAATATAATTCTGTTATGACTTTCACAAAAATCATATATCAAATAGTGTCAAAATTGACACAAAATAGTTTTTAAATCAAATATTATATTATTAATTGTTATTTTATTCCTAAAAATCTAAGGTTCGGCCAAATGACATAGATAAGGATATATATATTAATAATAAACAATTTGGGGTTCGTTTGGAATGTTATAGTATGTGTATTGACCATATAGTGTAAGAAAACAAAAAGACACGGTAAAAGTTAAATTATTTAACTTAGAGTTAAATCTAATTGATAAGGTTTAAATAATAACCTAAACTTGTCTAAATCCTATTGGTTGATAGGATTTCGAACCATCCCAACTTTAGCTTCGAAATAAGACCATTTGGAACCATTATAAACCTATTTTGACTTTAATATAAAATAATATTTTGAGGTATTCCTAAGGTGCCCCTCTCCTCCCTTATAAAAGGGCACCTCCTCCGTCTCTTCCTCACACAACTTTGAGCCTTCAAGCACGTCCAAACCCTGCCAAAATCCATTCTCCACTTCCCTAATATCGTCCTAGAGGTTCTGGTCTTCTTCAAAGACCATCCTTAGTTCTTTAAGTGGAGGCTAAGAAAAGGCGCGTCAAAAAGAGGTAATACCCATTACCGATGTTTTTCAATTTCTTTCTTCTTCAACTTCTTCTTCTTTAGATGTTTCATAATAAAGTAATAACATCAGTATTTCTTATATACTGATATGTTATTATAAATATGAAACAAATATAATTAACCTTCTATCCATCCTACGGAAAAAGGAAATCATCGCGCGTGCGTACGTACGGAATACGGTCTCCACGCCGTAGTGTAATATATTTTCCGCCACCACCTTAATTGGATGGGTATAAAGGTGTAATGAGTAACTATATATGATTATTATAAATTGATATTGATACTGAAATAGTATAAATACACTTCAACACAATTCCACGACCATGGGAACGATATCATCGCTCGTGCGTACGTACGGACTACCGTCTCCACGACGCGATGAGATTCATTCTCAATGATTAACCATTCATGAATGATTATAAAGTATACTTAATAAGTACTAATGAAATATATGACCTAATAATGATACTTTAATTATTTATATTTATATGTATGTCATCTACTTAATTCCATTCAATTCAATAAGGAAACGAAAACAGCGTTAATGCGTACGTACGGACTACCGTCTCCATGAACGGTGTATTTATTTCCATTTACTGATTTATTATATATGTATATTATGAATATATATATATAAATCATGTTTTATATTGTGGAATTAAGTAATCATGATCTAAGTAATCATATGAACAATTACAAGTTAAAAACACGAACGACAAATGAGACGATTTTACCCAAAACGCTCTTTAACATGGAATTTACAAAAGAACGGGTAATATAAAGTCATAAGTGAACCATATATGATATCATAACAATGAATATGATTCTTTAATAGGTAAATGTCATTATTTAAATCATTATACAGGAGGTTCGGACACTTACAAAGCAAATCGGACCTAAGGTAAGGGAAATATCACAATCTCATTTTTATCCGAGATTGTTTATTCGTAAGTATTTACTAGGGTGTATTTTATCATCCACATCCATGTTTCGTCAATATGTAATATTATTTCCATCCACCTAAAATTGTTTAAATCCATTTTTACCCTTCGGTGAGTTTTTAGTAAAAAAATATGAAAGGAATCTTTTGACGTTTTTCATAAGAGGTGCTTTTTGACTTTTCCGACAAAAGTACGAAGAATGTTTTTTTAAAATTATACGGCATGAATGGATTTCTAAAACATTATTTCCAAGAATCTTCCTTTACAAGTATTCAAGTTTATTTTTAATCAACTTCTTTTAGTTTATAATTGTATGACATGTTAAGAAAGGAAAAGTGTTTTTGAAGTAGAAAGGATATTTTCCTCAAGAATGGAGTTCAAGTATTTTATCAAAATTATTTTCCATCTAAGATAATAAAAGGGTTCTGTTTATATCCCTATTATTACATTGGTTTGATTATGTTGTGATGGAAATATTTTTATGAATTCCTTTATCTTATATGAATTTTCTTATGATGTCATGTTGTTTAAGAATCCCATTTTTATTACATGGGTTACGCTATGATGTATGGTTTATGATTATGTGGCACACATAAGAAAGGATTCATTATAAGATGGGTGGGACCTATATCTCCCTCCAATTCATTGGGTAAAGATTTTATATCTCATGAGATAGACAGGGATGGAACGGTAGGTTATACCGGTTCAGTGAAACAGGACTGAAATGAGGGTTACTCGATTCAGAAAGGGACTTTGTCCACTAATATAGTCTTGGAAATGAGTCTTGACTAACAAGAAATGATTCTCTATGATTATGTGTGAATTCCACAAAGTTTCATGTTTTAAGTTATGATTATTGTGATTACATTTCACTGTCATGATTTATCCCATGTTATGATATTATGCTCTTTTTTGCAGGTTAAGATTTCCAAAATGTTATGTTCTTATGAATACGATGTGATTGATATTTCTTTTGTTTACCCTTACTGAGCATTTGATCTCACCCTTTTATGTTTTCTTTTCCCCAGGATATAAAGAAAGGTTTTAGGTATAAAAAAAGGAAGATCTTTATGGGAGATTTTGAAGATCTTTCACCACGATTAGAAGATTATATTCCGAGTTTCCAAAGACACTAAACTATTACGATCCTTGTGTGTGTGTTTTTTGTTTTGTACTAAGTATTCCGCAAAAGTAATGTAAAGTCTATGTACGTCAGGCTTCGGGTCTCTTCATAATTAGTCCTCTCTTATTCTAAAAATAAAAATTTTATACGTGATTTTTCGATTTACCGACATTTAGGAAGAATTGTCTTCAATTTCCATTTCTACCTTCAAGGATGATTTTCAATCAATTTTATTGGTTGAAAAATATTTTAAATTTTATTATTTTTCCAATCTTATTTTCTAAAATAAACATATATGTATAATATTAATATTATATTGTGAAATAAATTCTTAATTATAGAAGACCCTCCATAATGTTCTAAATGAATATCACTAATGATTTATCTAATGATTCATCCTCATAAAATATAACCAAAATGATTTATCTAATAATTTAAAACAATAAAAACATATTATAACCATTTCCTTCAACTTCTGAAGTTTTTTGTCCTTTTGACAAGAAAATCCTTTATAAACCAACTATGAAAATCAGGTAAAGCACACACTCGAAACAATAAAAATAAAAAAATATTATTAATAAATGGGTCGAATGTTATTATAAAATTATAAAAATTGATGTTATAAATATTATTATGCTTCTATAAAATATTAATAATAACCTTTTTATCCATATACAGGAGATTTAAACATGTTTTTAGTAATATGAACCTAGGGTAAGGGGATTCCTAACCAAACATACATTCTTTGGGTTAACCTTATACTTCATTGATTTTATGATACTGAGAATATTTTTTTATTGATTTTTTAAATTATGTTTTATTATGTTTATTTATTGTTTATAATAATTTTACATTCATTCTATTCATTCTTATATTCATTATATGATATTGGTAAATGACTTCTCTAAAAAACCCTCTTTTGAAATTCTATTTTACAAAATTCAAAAGAAATGTTTTTATGTAATTATTCATGTTTTTTTATTATTATCTAGTTCATGGTCTTTTTTTATGATAATGGTTAGGTCCTATATGTCCCTCCAATGAATTGGGTATATGAATATTGAATGTTGGTTGTACGGTTACACCAACAGTAACTTCGATGGTTACATAATAAGGAATCCATGAGGGTTATATTTTATGGTATCCTTAAGGGTTATAAATCATAAAATAGTCTTGTGGGTTAAAATTTAAGTAAGTAATTCCCCAACATAGCTTCATGGTTTTATATATGTTCATTAATGTTTTATGGAAATCTCATGTTTGAAAAAGTAAGTATATTTTGGGGAGAATAATGTCTCTGTGAAAATGAATTCATATGATTATTATTATTCACAAACTAGTGGTTTCATTGCTTTTTTTTATATTACATACCGAGATATTTATTCATATACCATTGTTTTAAATGTTTTTCATAGGTTAAAAGGATATGTAATATAAATAAGGATATCAAGTTAAATGTAATGATTATTTTTCAAAGATATCATGTTGTTGTTTTGTGTTAAAAAATTAGGTTTTGGAAAAAATGGATACTATATTAATGTTAACCACATTGTATTCTTATGATTTGATATGTAATATTTATTTCCTAAATTTATAAAACTATAAATAAAAAATGATATATTGTAATGTAATGAAGTCAAATATAGATTAAATTGATAGGTTGTGAAATGTTTAAGGGTGAGTCCTTATAGTTGGTATCCCGACACGGTTTAGATAATTTTAAGAGTTAGTATGATGTTAAGGTAATAAAATAAATTATTTTTAACCTATTTTAATGTTTAAATGGTATTTAATTTAAAGACAACCATGTTGATTCATCTATGATATGTCTGTTCAGAATGGTTTTCCGCAAAGGAAACAGGTAAGCTGAAGTTGGAAAGAACCGATAGGATGAAATCCTTCTGAACCCACAACTGAGAATGGTGGGAATTGAAACCGAGTAGTTTGTGATATAAATAGATCGAAAAACATAGGAAATAAATGGTGGTGTCATATATGAAATATAACAACTAGATATACCATGGAAGAAAATGATGATTGTAGAACATTTTATAAGGAAACACCCTCCTGGTTTTAGTGGATCTTCTAACCCAGTAGCAGATGAAGAATGAATTAATTCCATCTAATAAATATTCAATGTTATAGTATGATCATATAATAAAACGTTTAGTCTTTACATTTATCATTTTGAAAGTAAATCTAATTAGTGGGGGTAAGTGGTAAAAAATATTATGGATAAAGAGGAGATTGAATCCTTAGAGTGGAATGAATTTAAAAAACATTTCAGTGATTGTTTTTCTTAAGGTGGTTCCAAATAGGATGGAGAATAAATTTATTCAATTGAAGTAAATTTGGGTAGATTTAGTGGTGGTTTATGAAGGAATATTTACCTGACTGTCAAGTTACACTCCAAATATTATTTGGGATTTTGATAGAAAAATCAATCACTTTTACTCATGATAAAATCCAAGATACAAAAGGTCCTTAACCAATTAATAATTCAAAATTTATGATAAACTTGTGCTATGTGATGACACATTGGAAATAGATTTCTCTGATGATCACATGTAATTTGAAAACAAATAGAAGAAGAGGTTAAGAGGTCAAGTGATGGGTAAGAATCAACCAATGAAACTTGATGGTATGAAACTCTAGTTTCTAGTTTGTGAAATGTGTGGTAAAAACATTGGGAAAAGTCTTAAAAATTATGTAAGTGTTTTTAATGTGGTATGTTTTCACATATGCAATTAGATTATAATGATAATGATCTTAAGAACAATTCTAAAAAAACATTAAAGTATTTCAAATTTTGTGAGATGAGTCATTATAAAAATTCCTCAAAAAAATGTTCTGAGTGATGGAAAACTTCCAGACTATAAGTAGAGAGGTGTATTGAGAACCATTTTGACTACGTCAGTATATTTTGGTCCATTCAATGAAGCAGTATCAGGTAATGTTTTATTTTCATAGTGTTTTCAAAAGTATTTTTTGATTTGTGTTCTACACATTCCTTTATTTTTGAGAATTTTTTTTGAAAGTTAGATATATCACATCAACAAATGAGACCATAACTTATCGTTAAAACACCAGGTGAAATGTTACATCAAAAATAAATTCTAAAAATATTCATATTGTTCTCAATGGAAAGACATTACCTAAAATCCTCATAATTTTTCACATAGTATTTTTTTATTTCATTCTTGGTGTGGATCGTCTTTCTATTTATCACAATAAAACTGATTATAAAGCTAAAGGAGTTGTTATTCATAAAGAGTTTCAGTTTTTATACAAGAATGAACCCATAAAATTGATAACTTGTCATGAAGCTGTGAAAATTGTGAAATATGGAAATGAATGTTATCATGTTAATATTTTTTAAAACATGGTAATTGTTCTGATAAATGATGTGTGAGTGGTAAATGAGTACCTTGATGCTTTTCTTGATGAGTTACCAATTATTATATCTGATCGGGAAGTTGAATTCACAATTCAAACAGTCTCTGATTAAAAGTCTATTTGAAACCCCCTTATCAAATGACTCAAATAGAACATCTTCAATTGAAAAATTTGTTGCAAGAGTTATTTGATAAAGGCATCATTCTCCCTAGAACATCCCCACAGGGAAATCCTATTTTATTCGTTAAAAATAAATATGTTTATATGATACTTTTTATAGATATATAATCATTTAATAAAAATACTATTAAGAAAACATATCCTTTTACCCACATCGATTACTTGTTTGGTCACCTCTAGGGAGATAAGTAGTTTTCAAAGATTCAAATGAGGTCCAGGTACCATCAGTTAATGGTTAAAGAAGATTAAATTCCAAAAAAGGATTTCAATAATAGATATATTCATTATGAATTTCTTGTTACACCATTTAGGTTAACTAATTAAACTATGGTAATTATGGATCTCATGAATAGAATATATCATGAGTTCTTGGATATGTTTGTAGTTGTATTAACTTATGACGTTCTTGTATATTCAAGAAGTATATATGAGCATGAAAAACATCTATGGTATTCTTTCAAACCATAAAATAAAATTTTCTGTAATGAAAATTCAGAATGTTTGAATTTTTATTTCAACATATTTCATTCCAAGGTCCCATTTTTTCAAAATATTGCATACTATTGATCTTACTAAAGGAAAAGTAATTATAAAATGTAAAAAAACAAAAAATATAACCTAGATTCATAGTTTAATTAGTTTTGTAGGATATTACCGGAGGGTTTTTGAAATATTTTCATAGTTATCTGGCCTATTAACTAGAGTAATACAAATAAAGGATAAATTTATTTGGATTGAAGAATGTGAATTTTGTTTTCCAGAATTGAAAAGATTATTGATGAATGTTCCATTTCTGACCCTACCTTCCAGAAATGGAGATTTTTTCCTATATTGTAATTCTTCCTTAAAGGGAATTGGTTGTGTTTTGATTCATAATTACCAGGTAATATATTATTCATTATGAAAACTGAAACCTCATGAGTAAAATTATCACACACATGATTCGGAATTATTAGATATGGGTTTCCCTTTATAATGTGTAGGTATCATTTATACAGAGCCAAATTTAATATATATACTTACCAAGTAATATTTAAGTATATATTCACATAAAAAAATTAAACATGAGGTAGATAAGATGGATTTAATTGATAAACTATTATGATTTCACGATAAATAATTATCTTGGGAAAAAAAGTGGAAAATGCCTTAAGTCGAGAACTTCATGCATCATTAACTATGTTACGGCTAGAAAAATACTCTTTGACTAACAGTTTAATGAATTTTGTCTTGGAATTTGATGGTGTAGATAATTCCACAGTTTTATTTTTTGTTTCAGTACAATCATTTTTTTCAGATATAATTAAGAAAGCACATATGGAAGACAAGGAGTTATAGAAAAAGGAAGAATTAGTTAAAAATGGTATGTTTCCAAAATTCAAAAATGATAAATATTGTGGTATATTATTTTGGAAGATATTAATTGTGCCACATGGTTATCATCTAAAGAATTGATTTTTTTGATAATATTTTGGTTCTCTGTTTTCAGTTCATCCTAGAATCACAATGATGTATAGAGACTTTAGGGGGTATTACTAGGGGGATTAAATGAAAATAGATGTTGCGGATTTTGCTATGAAATTTTTTGACATGTCAACAGGTTAAATTAGAGTTGTAGTTACTGATGGGGATGCTTTAACCATTACCAATGCATGAGTAGAAAGGGTAAAATATTTCTATGGACATCATTGTGGGACTACAAAATACCTCTTGAGGTAACAATGTAATCTGGGTTATTATTGATCCACCGAAAAAATCTGCTCATTTTATTCCTCTTTGAGATACTATGTCTTTGGATTGGCCTTCCCAACTGTACCATAATGACATTGTTAGGATACATGGAGTTCCTATATCCATTTTATTTATCCATGATCCGAGGTTCACATCCATATTTTTAAATGGCCTTTAGAATCCATTAGGTATATAATTAAACATAAATACATATTTTTATCCTAAAAAAATGTGTAGTCGGAATGGTTGATTGAAACATTGTAGAAAAAGCTTCGAGCTTGTTCAATGGGTTACCGAGGATTCTAAGATCAACATATATCATTAGTTTAATTTTCATATAATAAAACTGTTCATTTCGATATATAGATAACACCTTTTGAGGCATTATTTGGGAAGTGTTGTCGAACATTATCCTTTTGGGATGAATTCGGGGAAAGAAAGTTGTTTGAACCAGAATTAGTAGAGGAAGTGGATGTGAATGTGGAGAAGATCCAAAAATAATTGAGGACATCTTAGAGTATGCATAATATTTATACAGATAATAGGTTATATAACTTTTATTTTGAGGTTGGTGATCATGTCTTTCTAAGAATCACATCATTGAAATCTATTATTCATTTTAGTAAGACAGGAAAGCTAATTCAATATTTCATTGGATCTTGTAAAATTCTTGAGAATGCCATACCAGTTTCCTTCTTAGTAACTTTTCCTTTTATTTTATCTCAAGTAAACTTTTGTATTTCGTGTTTTGATGTCAAGAAAGTATATTCCAAATTCAGCACATGTTTTGAGTCTAGAAGCAGTTCTGCTGGAAGAGAACCATTCATATGAAAATAAATCTATTCAAATTATTGATCAATGAGAAAAGGTATTGTAGAATAATGTAATACATCAGGTAATGATTTTGTGTGGAAACCACATGGTTGAATAAGAAACAATGGAATCTATAAATTGTATGAGGTAAAGGTAACCTCACTAGTTTAGTAAGTAAATAAATTTGCAAGGATTATTTTTCAAGATGGTGGGGAGAATATAACACCCTAAGGTTTTGAAAATAAATTTAAATTCATGAAATACTAAGTCTCTAGCTAATGAAACTTTTTCTAAGGTACCTAGGTATAAAAAAGTTGTTAAAAATAATTTTTCTGCTTTTATAATTTCAATTTTGAAAATAATGTCATCTATGGTTGCGATCAATAGGTTATTAGGAGTCAGATATAACCAACAAGATTTTGGGGGAATAATAATGTACATTTATGAATAGTAACATGTCCCTTATGAATATTAAATCATATTATAATTATTTTTTATTATGGTTTTAAGATAATTTGATCTGGATTAATTTTTAAATGTTATATAAAACGAGTTATAGTTTCAAAAAATTGGTTTTTCGAATAAAATTTGTGTTTATATAAATTTAAATAAATCATATTTAGAAAATTAATTTGAAAAAATATAGTTTATTTTTTTATTCTAGACATCATAAAATGGTTAATATTAATATTTTGTATTTTTTGAAAGACTCAAATTTGTTATGAATGTTGAAATACTGTATTTTTCATTACATACACATTATATTTTAGATACACTATTCCTAGAATTGTGGATGATGTAAGCACCCTTGGTTTGAGCTCACATTCTTTCATTACTATTTTGGGTCACATGAATTAATACTATTCATAGTCATGAAAAAATATTGAACTAATGATTAAAATAATGTAAAATCTCTCCTCTCCTCCACTATAAATATCTCCCTCAACCCCCTCTTCCTCTCACACCTATCAATCTTTGATAATTGTCTAAATTCTGCCCAATTATCTTCCCAAGGATATTCCACAAATCCAAGACCTTATGGTCTCACCAAAAGGGAAAAACTAAAGGCTTTAAGGAAGATCTCAAGGAGAATAGATCAAGAGGTAAAAAAACTTCTTTCATTTTCTTGGGTTTTATTTTGAATTAATTTATATTCATATACTTTATTCACCTACCCTTATCCAAGATGAATTAAACCACCATTATTATATATATTCTGTATTTTTATCATGTTTATGAAAAAAATAATCTTCATTCTTCCCCTCATCTTTCTATTAATCTAAAAATAAAAACACCTTGTTGGTTGTGTAAAATTACCAACATCATGGACGATGTGACGTCAATTTATTTTAAATCCTTCAAAGATGGTTGAAAATCTATTTTATTGGTTGAAAATAATTCTAAAGTGTATTATATGACCTATATTATGATCTGTAAATAACATATATTTATAATATTAATGGAATGTGATGAAAAAAGTTTGTGATTGTTGAAGAACCTCCAAGTGACCTAAACAAATATCACTAATGATTTATCTAATGATTCATCCTCATACAATATAACCAGAACAATTTATGGAATCATTTAATATAATAAAAACATATTAAAACGAATTTATTCCACTTATGGTGTATTTATTCCATTTGAAAATAAAATACTTCATGAACTGACCTTGGAAATCATGTAAATCATTCAATAAATAGAATGGAAATAACAAAAAATTATTTTTAAATGGATAGAATTTTGTTATAAAATGATCATATATGTAATTATAAATGCAATTATTCTTATATAAAATACAAATAACACCCTTTTAACCATTACACATGAGGGTTAAACAATATTAAAGTAAGACGAACATGAGGTGAGAAAATTCAAAACCAAATTTCCATTGTTTGGGTTAACCTTCTACTTCCTTGATTATATCGTACTAAGAATATTTGTGTCAGGAATGTTTGTTTACATTATTTTGTATTATGTTTATTTATAGTGTATAAATAAATTAAATTCTTTCTATTAATTGTCAGATCAATTATATTATATTTGTAAAGGATGTTCCTTAAAAAATCCTCTTTTAAAATTCTATATTACAAAATTCAAAAGCAGTTTTTTTGAAATTTTTCATGTTTAATAATAATGTTATGGTTCAATGGAATTTTTTATGATTAATGGTGGGAACTATATCTCCCTGAAATTCATTTGACATGTGTATGTTGGACGTCCTCTTTTATTTTTACTACAAGTATAATTGTGATGGTTACACCATAAAGTAACAGTGAGGGTAACATTGTAAGGTACGCGTGGGGGTTACAAATCATAATGTATCCATGAAGGTTACAATATATGTAAGAAATATCCTAATATACCTTTATTGTTTTATATATTTTCTCTAATTTTATATAAAAATATCATATTTCAAAAAAGAAGTATATATGGGTGATAAGTATGTCTTAGTGAAAATGATTTCATCTGATTATAAGTATTCATGGTCCAATGGTTTCATTTCTTATTTTTAAATCCATTATTTTAATTTTTATGCTCATCCCATGTTTTAAAAAAAATTCTCCATTTATAAGGATTTGTGATAGAAAAAAGGAAGTCATGTAAAATGTAATAAATATTTGTCAAAGAAATCATGTTGTTGTTTTGTGTTAAGAATTTAATATTTTGGAAAAAATTGATAGTATTTTATTGGTTACCACAATGTGTGCATTTTGGTAGATATATTTGAGTTATGTAATAAATTTATAAAAATCTAAACCAAAATTACCTTTGTGAATGTAATGAATGAAAATATAGTTTAAATATCTCGAATATGTAATGTTTATGTTCGGGTCCTTATAGAAACCTCATATCAATCATTGAAAAATACTAAGATCACCTGATCTGATCAAACAAATCATAAATATGAGTCACAATGTACTTTCTAAAAATAGTGATATTATTCAAGGATGTATAATCAAGATAAATTCACATAGAACCATCTTTATTTTTTACAAATAAAACTGGGGCACCCTTTGGTGATGTTCTAGGTTAAATGAATCCTTTATCAAGAAATTAATGAAATAGTGTCTTCAATTCCACTAATTTTAAAAGAGATATTATATAAGGGGGTTTACATATAATATTAGAATCTAGCAGTAAATAAATAGTAAATACAACCTCTTGGCCAGGAATAATACCAGGAAAATCATTAGGAAAAATATTTATAAATTCATACACTATTGTACTATCACTATTACATACTATTTCATTCCTTTCAAAAAAATGATCTACATAACATTCACTACCACAATTAATCAATATCTCATCTATTGGTATTTTATCAATGGTATAAAATCATTGAAAAAAACATTTCTGGGTTTGTAGTCTATTTTAGCATGGAAGTTTGAAACGAAATCCATACCCAAAATGAAATCAAATTCTACTATGGGAAGATCAATTTTTTTTGAAAGAAAACACATCCCACTAATGATAAAAAGAATATGCACAAAAATAATGGTTTCTTTAATATATCAACCTGGAGTATTTATGAAATGTTTTATATGACATCCATAAGGAGATATTTACAATTTATATGAAAATATCATCAAATGAT
This sequence comes from Viscum album, assembly GCA_963277665.1. Taxonomy (NCBI): domain Eukaryota; kingdom Viridiplantae; phylum Streptophyta; class Magnoliopsida; order Santalales; family Viscaceae; genus Viscum; species Viscum album. The sequence goes on along the minus strand of OY728153.1, from coordinate 307,085,493 downwards.
TGATTGTGAACATCCAGATCCATATAAAGTATTGGAATATTTTGAAAAAACATATAACATAGTTTTCAACACATCATTTGATGGTCCCATATCGACCATAGTTGTATCAATTTATTTTAACTTTCCCTTCATCTTTAGATATTGTTGGTTTCAACACTTGTTAACCAACTTTGGATACATAGATTGGCATAATTCCTTAAATAATTTCAACTAAAAGAACTTACCACCTAATTTTCATTGATTTTGTAGTCATCTCCCTTACAGTCATGAAAATTATGACCAATATTTCCACATTTGAATAACATACTATACATTGAGATACATGTTCCGGTTTGTTTTTTACAACACTTCTCTCAAGAAGGAAATTTAGTTTTCTTACATCAAAACATCTTTGAATAATTATTTCCCATTTCCTCCCAACTGGATCCATTCCTTTTTTTCTCATGAAATACATGATCATTAGAAAATCCCATTTATACCTTATGAGCATGTATAAAATATTTCTCATAGATTTTGAACTCATGAGAAGCTTATTCCCATCGATAATTCGGCATCAATCCTGAGCAAACCTAATTTATCTTACTATCAATATCCTAGATAAAATTTGGGATGTGGCTTGACAAATAGGAGAAATTTTCTTCATATGAATCCTCATAATCTTCCTCATTTTTTCTCAATTCCATTAATTTATTTTCCATTCCAAGTAAAACATCCATTGTGAAATATTTACCAATAAATATATTCTTAAATTCAACCCATTCCATGGCATAAATCTCTTCACATCCTATGATATTTTTTATCGTTGACCCCCATATATCATCTTCACTTTTATAATAATAACAGAGAGACTAACCTTTTGATTTTTGGAACAAAGCATTACATGAAAAATATAATCATTGTTATTTAATCCACTATTAAATTATCATATAGCCAGATGAGACTCTGAATGATGGGGATGTTTCATCATGAAATGCTTCATTATAAATATATTCCGCTACGGTAGATCTGGTGGATCTCGTACATGGACACCACAACAATTTATCACCTGATTCAACTGATCCATCACTCCAACAAACTACTCTATTCTGATTTCAACTATTTTAGGATGCGGATTTGGAAGGTTGTTTTCCTCTATATTCCTTCCCATCACAGCTTCCATATTTCCTCTGTGGAAAAACATTTTTGACTGGACATATCTTAGATAAATCTACATGGTAATCATCAAATGTAATACCATATCAATTTTACCATAAAGTAATAATAATTAATTAATAATATATTAACAAAAATAGAAATCCTATGGTTATATAAAAGGAAAATTGATTCCAACTATATGGCCACATCTTTTAGCATTACTTAATCGTGAGTTAAGTTAAGAATTTTAATTTAACATACATTGAGGGTACTTTTAGGTTAATATATTTAGAGAATTAGGCCACAAATAATACATAAAAACTAAAATTTTACAATGTATATACTTCTACTCACTATCTATTTATTTCATCAAACAAAAAAGGTGTGTAAAAAGAAATATGGTTCGGTTTCATGTTTGAACATCATAACGTTTTTTCAAACCATCCTTGAATCTATTCTTCATTAAATCCTATGAAAAACATTTAAAAATGTGGTATGAGAATAAAAACCTCACTAAGAGATACACAATCCATGAATACTATTAGTCTTTCGAAAACCTGTAAACCATGAATACTTTGTCCTAAAGTAATACTTTTCACCATTAATAAGTAGTAAATACAATTCACTGAATATAATATCCTTACTCACCATTATTTTAATCTAATGATTACCATAAAACCAGTATTGGTCACATATAACATATAATGGTATCATAGTAAATAATCATACAAAAATGGAATTACCATATCATCGACTTCCACACATATGACTCTTATAAAAGCAATAGCCATACAGAAGACATCCATACGCAATGCATTGGAGAATGTAACATAGTTACTCATCCTTGTTCTATGAAGAAACCACCCACCTTTTGTTTACCACATAACCACCCATATTTAGTTTACCACGTAACCACCTATAAAATGTCCATGTACAATTATATAATCATAACACAAAAAATATTTCAATTATCAACATTTCACTCCTAAAATTTCATTTTCAATCACAATAAATCTTTTCAAGATATTGAAATAGTCAATAAACATTGAAAATATTTTTCAATAACAAAACAACCAAAAAGATAATAAGGGATATATTTTACTTAAAAAAAATTTTCTTATAGAGGGATGCAAATATCAAATAGTTGTTAATATAGTGGAGAATTCAATATTGATCCATAAAGTAAAAAAAATTCATTTTGTCGTTTTGTAAAGAAAGTAAAATGCATCGTAAAAAAATATTATTTTTGAAAACATTTAAATTAAATTAAAATTAAAAGGGTTTGATAATAAACCTTATAAATAAAATAGGTCTATATCATTAAAATATGACACAAAGAAAGGGGATTGGGATGAAGCCCCTTATGTTGAGTTTAATTTACCACATATACTCCTTATTAAACTTGAATAATAAAATTAGATTAATTTATAATTTCTTCTATAAAATTTAATTTTTATTATTCTTTTTATATAGTTAATTTCCATGTTTTAAAAATTAGTTAACTATTTGAGTTCATGTTAGATGTTTTGTAGACATTTGGTAGTTGAGTCGAAAACGAACATAGTTTAATGTTAATAGTCCATGTGGTCATAAGTCCTTTATATCTAGAATAATATTCATGAAATTATTTTTATTTTTATACATACAATATACTTCTAAATAAAACCATTATGTATTTTTATGAAAAATGAACTACATTATATTCCATTAGACTATTTGTCGTACGTTCACATGAGTAATGTTTTCCATTTTTCATAGATAACTATAGAATGAAATAAGTTGTTATTTAATCATTACATAATGATAATATAATCGCTAATTTCATATTAATATTTCATATATTCATATATATATATATATATTACAATTTATGTACTAAAAAAAATTGAACCACATCGTTTTGTGGAGATAATATTTTACACATTTGGACAAACAACATTATCATTTTGATGCATATAGAAAGTAATAATGTAATTGATATATTATATCATATAATTATTAAAATTTAATTATTATAAACTATTAATGTTATTTCCTTATTTATAACCAATCGTCGTAGATGGTTATGGAAAAAAAATTATATCAGTACGTAGAGGTGATAGTTCACATGTACGCATGAATGATTAATTCCAAACCCACTTAATGGAAGTGGAGATAAATTTAGAAGATTATATTAACATAATAACATTTCATTATATTTTGGATAATTTAGTTATTATTCGATATTTGAATAAAATGAATTTATGGTTTTTTATGAAGAAATAAAATTGAAATGATTAAACAAAAACATTACATTTATGTTAGATGAGAACTATTCATAACACCTCTAAAGATGGTGTTCTTCCAAACATAAGGATTCTGTAATTTTGGTATGTATTTAAGGAAGGGTTTTGGGAATATATTTTAATAACCAAAAGGATTTATAAGTGTGAGTTATGGAGAATAATGTGTTCCTTTTTTTAGAAGTGGGGAGGGACACCGTTGAAATTATAAAAAGTATTCAATTCAAATAAATAAAATTTTGATTCCAAATGGTTACAAACTCATTTATATTGAATATATAATAATTATGGGTCGACATATAATCATTCAATGTTAATTAAAAATGTTTTTAATAATTTTAATCCTTATCTTTTTGTTTTATCTTTTTACACTCTTACCATTTATCAAGTAATTTACAATTTGAGAGTTAATATAATTACTAAATCATGCCAAATGACAAATGAATGAGTTATTAATGATGTGTTTGGACATATATATACTTTTCTATAAAATATTGGTTTATTATAGTTTTTATATCATTTAATTATATATTTTATATTTCAATTAATGAAATATGTCAATTTTAACACTATTTATTACATGACTTTTTAAAAAACTGATAGCATTTAGATTCCATCTAAAAAACTCTCTTAAATCATAAATAACATGACATAAGAATACCCAAAATTATTTTATTGCATCCAAAATTTCAAATTATATTTATTTTCATATTATGAATATCATTTATATGATTATTTATTTATTAAATATATTATTGCATCATCATTGTGTCATAATTAAACTTAATTACATAATTGAAAAAAATTAAAAATAAATTACCATGTTGTATGAATAAATTTTAGCATTCTATATACTATTCATAATCGAATATATAACGTATATAACACTATATTAAAATGGTTTTGGTATAAAGAGACATATTATCCCTTGAATTAAATTAAATGTTATAAGTGTCATAATCACACCCTTGTTGATTCCAAAGGTCACAATTTTAGCCCAAGGATGTTTAGGGTAAATAATAACTCATCCAATAAGATTAAGAAAAATTTAGGGTACTTTTATAAAATTATAATAATAATTTTTATTTTAATTACAATATTTACATTAAAATATTGTAAATAAAAAAATAAAGTTACTATTCACCAAAAATTATTTTTATCATGTTGGAAAACGTTTTTAATAATGAGTATATCCATGTATTTATATATTTTTTCAAATTCAATTCAATGAATTGGTCAAACTATGTTTTACACTAATCTCATTGACGGATCGAGAAAACAAGGTTTTTAAGTAAAATGTTCAATATTTCACATCGTTTTTCTATTTAATTTTATATTGAAAAAGAATCCAATAAACTATATTTTATTAACTGAAAAAAAATTCATCTAATGATACCATAAAATAATTTAAATGTATAATATAATATTATAAATAAATTAGAAAAAACTTTTGTTTGAATTAAAATGCTATATTTTTCACTATTCATTAAAATATGAATTTAATCAGAAAAATACCAAAAACACAACCAAATGAACATTTGATGTCATTTTTCTAAATAAAAATAATTTATTGAAATATAATGTATAAAAGTGACAAAAAATTATTTAAATATACTTCTCAATCAAAATGTGGTAAAACTATAATTAAAAAATATAATAGTTTTTTATGCTAAAAAATGTATTTATTGTAATTTTAGGCTATGAAATTTATTTTAAGAAACTAATAATATTTAATAAACATGTTTGAAAATTATATAGTTATTTCTTTTCATTCCTGCAAATAAAACTGTTAGGTGATAATGATAATTTAAAATAATATTATTAATAATATTTTATTTTTTGATATAACTCAATCTTGTGTGCAATATAGGATTTCAGAGAAACCCATTATTATGTGTTGAGTCTGTTATCAGAAATATCATCCCAACTAAAGTAAAATTAATATATAATTCATAAATTTTAACAAATATGAAGAAATATTAGTCTATAATTACCTACGATGTTACATTATCCTCATGCCCCTTTTCCTTACATGGATCCCTATATATGATATCTACACATGAATCAGAATTCTTGTAGACAGTGTGAGTAATAAAATAATGTAAGAAAAAATTTATCCATCCTCAAAAAATTTAAAAATGTATAATAGTTTTACTCCATGATAAAAATTAATTTATAAGTCATAATATCAATCATACAATCCCATACTGAGTGGTCATGTGCTAACCAATCCATTAAAACCTCCTGATCAGACCTTCTTCAGTTCTATGTCATAAGAACAGTTGTAGGATATAATAAGTGATAAAAGACTATCCATAAGTATCATATTCATTTATATAATTTGTCTCAAGGGACTGAGCCCAATTAATCCCTTCAACCATCATGTGTGAGGTCCTTTATCAGTAAGGCCTTTGGCCATCATACCACATTTATGCCTTAAGTTGGGACTTTATTATATTATGCACCAAACACAACTAACTTTGTTCGGGCATCTAGGACATCCCACCCCTACCATATACTCGAATCATTCATTTTCATTTCTCATGCAGTTTGGCCTCCCCCACAATAAGATAACCATCTGACAATAGTCCAGCTATCATAAGTACCAAGAAAAACCTCCAAAAGAATGGTAGTAAACATAACATGGTAGTATATTCAGTGAAAGCATAAAAAACATCATTATAAAATATTATATAAAAATAACAACATGTGATCATGATCAAAAATGTAAATATTATGCTCTAGAAATAATAATGGAATCAATCATAATAATGGGTCTCAAAAATTTGACACACACACACATGATTATAATCAAGAACAACATTCAATGTATACAAACACAAGAATTATTCCAAAGAAAACCAGTTTACATGAGATCCCTAAATGTTAAGGAACATTCAACCTCATGGTTGTTGAAGTGGAATTAAAACATTCATCAAAGATAGAATAACAAACCATGTCACGCACCCAAAAAACATTTTTGCAAAACAATAATGTATATTTTGGTTCTGGATCTTCAAATAAAGAGGTTTATAATAGAGAACCAATAAAATGATGAGTCAATAAAGTAATTATAGAATCACATAACATATATATTCTGTCAATGGAATCGATTACGAGGTATGTCATTGGAAGGAATGCCAATTCATTGAATCTATTATCAACTGATGAATACATAATAAATTCATTATAGATTATAGAAGAGGTCCTTAGGTCTATCAAAGGATCATATATCCCTCATAAATTCTTCATTATAAAATAGATTCAAGAATGAATAAGGTCTCATAACGATCATTTTGTACTAATTACATAGAAACATTAGCATTCTTGATAATTATATATTTGATCAATGGTTTGTTATTGATTCATCAAATCAACCACCTATCAACCAAGGAATCACAAATCGATTAAGGATCCATCACCATCCATGGAATAAGATGTTTATGAAGATGATTTATAAATACTTACCCATTGAACATTAATTTTCAAAGGTATATCTCAGTTTGATCATGAAACATCATAAACACACATGATATTCCATTAATCTTAAAATAATGTAGTAATTTTTCATCATATCATGGTACAGAGTATAGATCCATCCTATATTTTTTCTCACATCAAAAAAGGATTAAGGCATTGGAATATATCAAATAAGAAATCAACGATTAAAAATTATTATATAATTCTAAAAATTGAGAGCCAATGGATGTATAACGGGTGTTACATGAAGAAAAATATGTGTTCAATGGTTTGAATTAATTTAATGGTGTTTTTATTTCAATGTTAAATTATTTCCAAAACACATGAAATTAAAATCCAATGGGGTGATTTAATTTCACCCTTGGACTGGTTTAATTAGTTATCTACTAGGTACCACTAGATGGCTAGTGATTAGATACCCGTTGGCAAGTGGGGTTCTATATTCCTAGATTCCCTACTAGAACCACAATAGATGGCTATTCGGTAATACCAGCTAGTTGGTCCCTATTTTCCAACCACCCCAAGGCCTTTCCCTTAACTAAAAATATAACAACCAAATCCCAAACCCTTTAAATCCAAAATCTATCATCTAGAACTCCCATAAATGGAATTACATAGAGGGAAAAATAATTTAGTAATCTAAAAAAATCTAATACATAAAAATAATATGATAATGTTATAACATGTTTCTTTCCATACAATAATTCATATGTAATCCCATTTTCTACTATAGTTGTTATTAGGTTTTTTTATATGCCATATTCTACAGTGTATATCCCCAAAAGTATAATAAAAGAGATTCATGACTCAACATTTATCTATCCATATAATGTAATTCATGATTAATCCATTAACAAACACAATTCCACTATGGTGAATAAGGAGGGGCGAGTTTGAAATCTGTCCCACAATCTATTAAAAGACTCATGAAAACATGGTTAAGAAATTCCCCATCAATAGCTAAATAACATATATTAATATTTTTAACAAGATGAAATTATACATACTGTTGATATTCCCTCGTGATGCTTCCTGAATTTGATATCTACTTCAGTAATTATATATATCCAAATCTACTATATTCATTAGTAAAATAAAGGATGTAACAAAAAAACCATCTCATTTAAATTCTATAAAAGGACCACATACATCAGTACGAATAGATTCTAATAGTTGATTGCCTATTTTACACCTCCCACTAAATGTTCCTTTGGACTTTTTTCTTGCAAACAAGTGTGAAATAAAACCAAGGGTTTGAACTCAATGGAGTCTAAATTCCCTACTTGATGTAGTTTTCTTAAATGATTCTCACTCGATTTTTTCATTATTTCCAAAGAAATGTTTTCATGTTCATGTTTATGAAATCCACAGTTAAGATGTGGCATAATATAAAATATTTTTCCCTTATACAAAATAAATTTTTATTAAAATGTGAAATAAAATCAAATTGAGCCTAAACATGACACTGGGAATATGTTTATGGTAATTGATGTAACATAGTAAGAATTATTCACTACAATAACCACTTAACTAATAAAATATAGATGATAATCACCCACCTCTAATACTTCTAGTATCATAGCATTTACATAGCAGATCTTTAAAATAATTTTTTCAATTTTTTTTAATATACTTTGTTTCCTATATTTAAATAAAAATGATTGATCCACATGTAGTATTAAATTACCAGTATATAGAAATAGACATATTTAATTCAATGATAAATATACATAATGTATAATTTCTACCATTCTTCATCATCCCTTTTGTATAATTAATCTTCCAATAGAATTTCATACCACATTGACCACCTCCTTCCTGTTTCTCGTCCTTCATAAAATTTTATTCTTGAATGGGTGGTGCAATAATGTAACTGACTCGGACATAGCCTTTGAATTTATATACATTCCTTTATTCTTCTTTTCCACCATATGTTCCTATGATTTTAAATTCTTCACATCCTTATATTCATAATGAACAAAAGACAAAAAAATCTTGGAGTGACTTATTTATGTTATTTATAATATAATTAAAAATTAATTTTCAGATGCTATCTGGTAAAGAGGTAAGAATGATACTAGTTGGTAGTTCCAGGTTTAGATTGAACCCAAGGAACTGTGGTCTCTTAATTTCCTTGATCATCGTGGGTAACTGAGGTATTTATTAATTCCATTATTCTAGACTATATATATACAATGCATTGGATATCTCATATCCTTATTTCCATGATCTCCCCAACTATAACACTCGGAGATAATAAATCATTTGGAAAGAAACACTATCCTCAGGAATTTTTTATACCTCACTGAACATAGATGATAACATTAAACACAAAACATCTAGTTCATTATCCATATGGTTATCTTTTTTATCGTAATTATCCTTTATTTTTACCTAATGATGTTTAACCTGAAGTGGATATTCTATCAAATAAAAATTCTTCTCTTGGAATAATACTATGCAAAAGGGTATGTACCACTTATTGATGTTATGGATGGTCTATAAATTATATTTATTCAATATAGATCACAATAAAATTGAATTATGGGTATTTTCTATGTTAGTTATAAGAAATAAAATTATAAGATAAATTTTTTTTTCATGATTTCCAATAAATATTCTAAAATTAGTAATTTTAATCGTGTACCACTATTTTTTTATGTTTATACAGCCCTCAACTACTAGGTTTGGAATACTCAGTCACTTAAGCATTTTATTGGTTAGGATCCTTAAAAAATTATTCATAGACCATGTTATGTAACACTTGGTGTTAGCCAGCATGGTTTTTTATCTCAAAGACTTCTTTTACCTTTGTGAATTTCTATATGTTTGTCTACTAGGATAGAAAAAAGGAAATCCACCTCTAGGAGGAGGTGTATGTTCTTAATCCTTTGGGGTTTTCAGTGACATATCCTTGTGGATATTGGGAGTATCTTGTGTGTTTTTGAGTCATATTATGATGTACTATGTGGGTTTTTTATATACCTATTTTGTTTTTGTTTTTTTACCATTTTGGATTCTTGAGCATACTAATATGTATCAATATCTTCAACTGTTTTTGTTGAAAATATTTTCTAACTTTTATCTTGTTTGATTCTAGGTTCTATTGTCCAACCTGGGGATATTATTAATTCCCTTTGGTCCATGTTAGTTTCATCACAAGTATTAGGGAAATAGAGTAGCGTGGATAGTTGATAAAAATGTGGCATCATAGGTTGATGTTAAGAATCATTTCTTGATTTCAGTATGTTGTTTGAAGTATCTTTTAGGACATAGGAGTTTTTTGTAAGTATATTCCTAACCCACTCACATATTAATGATCCTTAAGTCATAATGGATGGTTTTGGAAAGGCATCTTGACATTTAATTTTAGCCTCTCCTGTAATTTATTTTTGGATCGGTAGAAATAAAAATCATATTTTCTTATATGATGCAATAAATTTCCATATTTAATATATCTTGGTGTTGATCTGAGTAATATTCTGATGTCTTTAATTTTGTTTTCTAATGTTTTATAGAATCTTTCCACTGATAATACACATGAAGAGGCCATAGTAGGAATATGCTGGTGAACCATAGTGAGTGAAACCTCCCATGGACCAAAATTTAGTTGAGGATATTTTACAGGCTATCAAATCACTGGGACTGGTGAATTCACCCATTCACATTTAGGATCCAATTGTGGATCCCAGAGGGGTGAATCTAGGAATCATTCTCAAGATTTCCTTTTCCAGAGTCCATCAGCATTACAAGGAAAAAATTAACATCAAGAGGATGAGTATTGGTTTATAAATATTGATATTTTATTTGGGTTCTTGGAAACTCCAGACTTCATCAAAGTGAAATGTGCTAGCTTCATGATGGAAGGACCTAGATGGATATGGGGGTCTTTATGGTGATGATAATGAAGAACAAGGGATTAGAGTGTATGTAATGTAATGTTATTTAACAAACTGGTTATATTTATAGTATATGGTCTTGGATAAATCTATAGAGTTTTTTCAAACTCGATATGGCTTATAGGATCGTGACGAAGTATATGAACTGATTCATCGGGATGTGTGTATTTCACCTAAGCTTGTATCAGAAATATATTTGAATACATGATGGTTTGAGTTGGTAATTAAGAATGATATTCACTCTCAGTTTTTATATACAATGATCCCCTCTTATGCTAACATGTTGGATAGGGAATTGATGGTTGAGCTAGACCTAGCTACTATGTTTAGGTTGAAAGGAGTTATTTTCTCTCTAAGTGGTAGTTCTATGAGTTCCATTAAAGGAAAGATAATTTGTGATGTGTATCATAGTGGATATCAATACCGGGGTTCTTCTAAACCTATGTCAATGCCTGGAAGAGGCACCTTAACATTATTCTACTGTATCATGACTAGTCATTCAAAAACAGTTTTCATTGGGGCTCCATAGATATGTGGTTCCACATAGTGGAATGGGATCATCGACAACCAAAATTACTATAGTGAAATCAGATACTTTAAGATCTAGGGGTTTCCATCCATGGGCATTCAAATCAAATATACTACATAATGTTACACAATCTTTATAGAAAGTTGATACGATTATAGTGACTGTGAGAGGTACTGTAACTATATATTCATCATTGGTGGCTACTTTATTTGATATTGGGTAATCTAATTCATTCATATCGGAACTTATAGTGAACTTGATCTATCTTACAATGATTATTTTATCTTATCTCTTGGATATTACTTAACACTATCGAATAAAGAGAGAGAATACACTCTATTGTCGTACTTCAACATTCTCTTTACCAAAAAATTGATCTTTTTTAGATTTTCTGTTCATTGACATGAAACCACTTGATATCATTTTAAGTATAGATTTTCTTATTGTTAATAAATCATGAATTGATGACTATCTTCGATGGTCCTCCATTAGTTCACTGAATGGTGTGTACCGTATCTTATTGTGAGTGTGGGACCTGAAGTCAAGTAGAGTGGAACATTCTTTTCTGGAGTTTATGAAAGTATATTCAATGATTTATTTTGATATAGAGCATGAATTTGGGTGATGATATCCTTATAGTTATCATCATGGTTCATAATGTATTCCTTCAAAATTCTATAGTTTCCCATTACTAATATTTGAGGTGTTTTATTATGATTATTTGCCTGCTACTTATCTAGAATATATACACTCTTTCAATATGGAACCAGCTGAAATGAAAGAGATGAAGACTAATTTGGATGATATTTTTGTGAAAGGATTTATTTTCCCAAGTGTTCCATCTTTGGTGGTTCTTATTCTATTTTCTAAGAAATATGATGGAAGACTTCAAATATGTGTTGATTACTCGAAACCCCCCAAATTTAAAGTAAAGAATATGTATCCATTTATAAGGATTTATTATTTATTTGACCAGTTGAAATGGGTGATGTGGTTTTTAATGATTGAACATCTATTTGGTTGTCACGAAGTCAGAATAAAGGATTATGAAATTTAGAAAACCACATTCCAAAGAGGGTATGTACATTATAAGTTCTGTTTCATTCCATTAAGTCAAACCAATGCACCTTCAGTCTTTATGGATTTATTGAACATGATCTTTCATATTTATCTTTATACATTCATAGCAGTATTTTTGGATGTAATACATCATTATTATTTGTTTGAGGAGGATTGCGTGCATCCTCTAAGACTAGTTTTAGAATTGTTGAGAAATCACCAATTTTATGCCTTGTTATTAAAATGTGATTTTTGGATTTGGGATGGGATTTTATTAGGGTAAATTTCCTCAGTTCATGGTATCTTAATTGATCTTCAGAAGGTGAAAGGTGTTATAAAAATTGATCAGGCATGTTATCTTTTCAAGATTCAGGGTTTCTTGGGTGTAACGGGTTATTATTGTCAGTTTATAAAGGATTTCTCAATGTATTCAACTCTGATGACCTCTCTACCTAGTAATGGATTGTTTTTTCTTAGGATGAAAAATATCAATGTTGTTCTGTTAATATGGAAAAAATGGATGTTTATTCTGGAGTGGAATCTTCCTCAGGATGGACAGGTTTATGTGGTCTTCAACGACGCATCAGGTTCATGTTTGTGTTATGTTGTTATGTGGGGTGATCATGTGGTTGTCTATGGATCTTAACATCGTAGGCCACATAATATGAATTAATGGACCTTGAAAATTGAACTTGCACTGTTGATTAATGAACTTATGATTTGGTATAATTAACAAATTAAATAATGGTTTTCTATATATTCTGACCACCAGAACATCAGTTGAATCTTATAAAGAAAATAGTTGAATCTCCTCTAGAGGCATTGGGTGGGTACATATAATATTTTGATTTTGGAATTACATATACCCAGGGTAAAGGGAATGTCCTGATAGATATTGTATGCATGAACCTCCTGACGAAGGTTGTGAAATATTCATTAAAAGAGTTTAACCTTATGGTTATTTTTGAATAGTATCATATTTGACTTCCTAAAATAGAGGATGAGGTTGTATTTTCTATTTTTAGTTGACCTACAATATTATAAATATTACTATTTAGGAACAAATTCTTGATGATTAATTCTATGTAATTAGATACTCTCTTTATGGGGTGGGGAGTATAGTTGGATGGTCATTAATCATGGAGGGTATTCAAGGTTTTTAGAATCAGTTTATTGTGCTTTATCCCATAATTGAAGTCTTGGATTGGGGAGTTACATAATTCATAGTGGTTTGTGTACCCAAGAACCTAATAGATGTTCTATGACATGAAACAATGATTATGAAAGTCACGTATGAGACCATGCATCACTAACATTGATTTTCACAATTATACATGCATACAAGTCAAGGAAGAGTATTTTTAGCCTTCACGTTTCCTTCATCAACTTACAGTTATGACTTGGTTGTGGGACAAGATATTTATAGACTTTGTGTTTGGGTTTTCAGATACTCAAAATAATGGAATTAGATATGGGTTTTGATCGATAGGCTAACCAAATTGGCTCAGTTTATTCCGCTTTATGATACAACTATAGTTGAGGAGATGGGAAATATCTAAATGAGATTTATTGTTCATTTTAATAGAGTAAAACATCTTATAATATCTAATATGTATCCATGTTTTACTTTGTTATTTTTGAGAGGCCTCTAGGAGGTTCTAGGATCTCATGTTCATTTTATTATGGCATACCATCTATGTATGTTTGGAAACATAGAGAGTGTTATACATGTTCTTGAGAATATGCTTCATTCTTATATTCCTGACACTTTCAGAGGATGGGTTGATCATTTGGGACCGGTTGAGTTTTATTGTAACAATATTTACCTATCCATGATTATAATTGGTCATTTTGAGGCATTTATTGGAAGACCATGTAAATTTACACTATGTTGCTGAGGGATTGGTGAAGCATCCCTAGTTGGACTGAGTTTGGTCCAAGAGACAAAAAAAGATTCAGTTGATTCATCATAGAATACTTATGGAATATAAATGGTATAAATATTATTTTAATCATCAGCGTAGACTACTAAAGTTTTCAATTGGGGACGAGGTGATCATAAAGGTTTCACCCCACATAGCTAATCGAATGATTGTGAGGTAGGGGAAGATTTGCCTTCATTTTTTGGGACTATTTGAGTATTTTTGTAAGGTTGGGAATTTTTCTTACTATTTATCACTTCTACGATATATTATGTCAATACATAATGTGTTTCATGTGTAACAGCTTTGGAAATTCATTTTTCACCCATGTTATTGTTTTTTTTGGAGTGTTCTTGATTTTGAGATTAATATATCCCTGATGGATCATCCAGTCATGATTTTTTATTCTTATTAAAAAGTACTTTGTGAGAGGATGATACATTTGTTCCATGTGATATGACAGAAGGGTTTTGATATTCACGAGACATTGGAACATGATGCATTGATAAGATAGCATCAGTTTCACATTATTGATAAAGAAACTTTTTGATAGGATTTTTAGGGAAAGAATGTTTTTATGGTAGGGAGGTTGTTACACCATATTACCATCTAAGGTATCCATTTTCCTTTGTTTTGGATCCCATTCTCTTTTTGGGGATTTTGTGCTGGGGATTATGTGACTCACTATCTACTGGGAGTTTACATAACATTCCATGTGATTATATCTCATGTAACTGTATCGGGGTAGAAGTCATTAATCTATTTAAGGGTGTAAAATATTTACACATCACGAATTTGGTTCATGATGTGAAAATTTTAAATTAGGGTTTTATACCAAATGTGATTTGTTTTCGGTTTCATTTCACTTCATGAGATTATATGACGTGAAAGGAATACATATAGTGTATTCCCCCATCCTAGAATTTTAAATAAGGAAACATGGATGATTTCCTTTTTTTTATTCCTATATCCCTTACCTCTTAACCAAGATCCATCCCTATGAAATTTTTGATTTCTCTAATCCCTCTAGATCATTCGTTCAGTGATTAATCATCCTGATGGTTTGGTGGATCCCTCTGGAAAAGCATTCTTCTTGTGTATTCCATCTCACATTTTTTATTCCTTATGGTATAGTTGATAATCTTGGGATTGAGGAATATAAAATCTAAATTCTTGAATCTTGATTCTAGGTTGACATCCTAGATATTCTATGCCTTCATTTTCCATTGGAATTCTCTATTTCCAATGATTTTATTCGAGATTAATGGTATGTGGTTCAATTTTAGATTACACCATAACATTAAACCTTTATATTCTTGAATCTTTTGAAAAAAAATTTTATTGATTTATAAAAAAATAATTTGATGTGAATTGGAATTTAAATTGATATGGAATGGATTTTTTGGAAAACCCCAAATTCCAAAGGAATTTGAATTTGGGGTGTGAATTGAAATTGACGAAATTTATAAATTTATTTGATATTTGTTTTAAATAAATGGATTAAATTAAATTATTGAAAACCTATGATTTAGTTTCTACTGAAATGGAAAAAATTTATGAAAAATCCATTGTTTGGTTTTGAATGAAAATTGAATTTGAAATGGAAAATTATGAAATTGAACTATGAATGAAGGGTGATTTTAAACGAAATGATTATTCATTTTTATATTTATTGATTGAGCACATGAAATCCTGATACTTTAGATTGTTATTTTTTAGAATTATGATAGGATGGTAATTCCCTTGAAATGGATTGACAATGGAATGTCAAAAAAACACAGTTGGGTATATATTTTCCCAGATGAGATGTTGATGAGTCCTATTCAGCCTGATCATAACGAACATGTATACACATATTAAATGATCATTGATATGAGAATGTGGTGATCCTGTACTCGGGAAATATCCTACCACAAGGTAGATGACCATGGTGCCTGTTGTGATTATTTTAGTATATATTCCATTATTTGTAAAACTACATTATTCATGATAGATGATTAATATAAATTTATATATATATAATGTTTATTTAAGACATGTTTGAAATGTTTTCTATATTTTTAATGGAATAATTTTTTTGTTTAAAATATGGAAATGATCTATTATTCCATGCCATGTTTTATGAAAAATTGAAATCATGATTTTGTTTGTTATAATGGAATATTTTTATCGAACACATATTCAAACTCTACTCGGAGTTTTAGATCACACCCTACCATTTCCTTATATAATATTTAGATTCTATTATTCTAGGTCAATGTAAATGGAAAACACCTGTTGGAGGATGTGGTTATTATTGATCCTTTGGGTATTGGACTGATGTGTCTGTTGGGACATTGGGTTTGTCTTTAAGGTTTTTTAGTACATTGATCATATACTATTTGGATTTTTGATATTATTGTTTGGTTTTCGTACTATATCTCTTTGTAGTCTGAATAATACTGATGTGTAGCATTATGTTTTGTTTTTTTTGTGTAAAATTCATTCACATATCTATCTTATATGATAAAAGGTTCTAGTCTCTAACCTGTTTGGATTGATAAATCCCTTTGGGACATGTCAGTTTTAGCTCAGGTATCAATGTAGCAGGGTATTCATACTGGTTCTAGAAATAACTACTCATTCCATTTATAGATACCCCACATCATAGATTTCCTAAATCACTTCTATATTTGAGATACTAATGAAATATTTTATTCCATTAATGAGATTTTGATGGAAGAAACATATTTCCATCTTAAAGTCTTTCATCTGTATGCCACGTCAGTTACATTACAGCCTCCCCACATCCACATAGGTGCATAATCCATAGAATGATTGCAAAGTGTCATACAACTTTTCAAGGACTTAATTCATCTTAATTATATCTAGGAACACTGTAGTTAGTTCATTTTATCCAATCCATGGTCGTTGTGAATCATTATAAAGTCAATTAGACATGAATGTATTCTTTTAGATATCATACCCATTGAACATAAATTTTTTTATGAATTATATGTTTGGAAATGAATTTCATTATCTTATGGTTGAATTTTATTTTAGAGATCAAGTTGTTCAGTAAAGCTGGTGTCACTCCATCCATTTTGATCTTTCAAATAAAATAGTTTCAATATGGCTAATAATGTTGTATATTTTTTACTTCCCCTCGAAAATGATTTTTTTTCATAACTCTTAACATTCTCAAAAAACAATAGAAAATCATAATTTTCTTACTTGAAAATGATTTTATTGTAATATAATTAATAATCATAATCATTTAAACTCACAGTCATATCCTTGATATGATCTCCATAATCATTCACATTTTTAATTGTATCAGATGATCTATAAACCATAGTGTTATACCTTTCAGTATATAAATTAAATTTCTCCCACATGTTTAGTCCAACATTTATAACTTAAAAATATTTATTGATAGATAAATTGTTCTAACATATCCCCTAGACTAATTAGTCTTGAATAAGAATAATTAAAACACATAAAGAGGAATTTATAAGGGTCATATACATAATATTATTCAAACCTGGTGAACTCCTTAACAACGTAATCATAATTATTTTTCATTTGATTGGAATACATCCATTTTTGGATTTATATTCAAACTATTTAATTTAATAAATTAATATTGAATATAAAATAAACAAATACATAGAAGGAATGTCCTTTGATTCTTAAAAAAATGTTATTTACACACAAACACACATATAGTCGTCATATTTAGTATGAATTGTTATTTCATAAAAAACTTGTTAGAACATTTGAAGAATACGAATTGCATGAATATAAATTATTATAATAGGCATTTTTTTATTCTATGGGGTTGCATATTACATTTCATTCTATTCATGGAATAGATTCCCCGTGGTAGATATATATCCCTCCCAATCATTATCAATGTTCAGGAAAAAAAACCTATGGATTTATACAACTAGGTATGTCTTAGGTTATATAAACTAAGGTTTCATAATCAAAACATATATCAAAATGTATTATTTAGTTTTCTCAACGTTTTTATAGTTTTCGAAGGCATAAGTTGTGACAGACCATTCTAAAGATGAATTTTAAATTTAATAAAACACATTAAAAATAGAGTATAAGGTGTTGTAACCCATTTGATGTTATTTAACTAATAATTTATCAACCACATCAAATGAACCTAGACAATGTTGGCTTTGAAATTCTCATTGATGTACGAAAAGAAAAACAAGAATAAACTAATGTAAAATTCAATTACATAAAACATAATTTTCAAAATCAACTCAATCTACCAACATGTGGCCTCACATACATCATAAATAATTTTATAGATGCCTATGAAAATAAAAACCCTCTCAAAATAAGACCCATGGGTTTTATACCAAATTATTAACTTTCAAACTCAAATTGATTTTCAAAATATCATCCAATATTACATTATTCAATCAAATAAAACCCACATTTGAACCAAATTAAAACCACATCATGTGTTTCTATTAAACAAACATATATCATTAAACCAACAAAAGGGTGGGAACTGAACCAACATGAAAAAACAAGTCATAGAATATAAGGGAAAAAAGATAAGAATATCTACAACGATAACATGAAAAGTAGAATTATTAATAATGGCGAACAGTGGTGCGAGACAAGAGGATTAGAAAGGGACCCACAAACAACAATGTTTGGGGAAGAAACACAACACATATTCTCCAAGACATTTGATAAATACATAGATAAAAATTTCAATATAAAACATTTTTTTTAAGGGTTTGGATTCATCCAATATGTCCTATGTGATCACAATAGAGTTCAGATTATGTGATAAGCTTGATTGAAACAAGGAGTAGTGATCTTTATTAGGGATCCTTTAAATGAATGAAATTTTTTTATTAGTGTTAGTAAAAATCACTGATAAAAGATACCTTAATCGGTGATAAATATATAATCCCTTTTTATCAATGCTACTTCCTATCATTACTAGTGCTAAATATAGTGCTGATAAAGTATCAATTTATTAGTTCTAAATTTATCAGTGATAATGTTTATATTGATAGTTGATAAATAATAGTATATAAAAATTAAAAAATTATATTTAATAAGTTCTATAAGTTACTACTTACGTAAACATGGATAATAAAAATAAAAAATTTCTTGTAATAAAAATTAAAAAATATTTAAAATTAAAAAATAACAAAAATATTAACATTTTATAAATAAAAAATATTGAAAATTAGTGTAAAATATTAAATCAGTACATAATATTTATTACATAAATTAAAAAATTGTAAAATTGAATAAATAATTGTAACTATGTAAATTAAAAAATATTAGTAAAGAATAAATTAATTTTTTAAAAAAATGCATATAAATAAAAAAATTTCATATAAATTACTAATTAAGAATGTGTAAATTTTAATTAAATAAATGTTTAAATAAATACAAATAAATAATTATTGTCAAAATTAAAAATATATTAAAAAGATTAAATATTGATAAATATAAATATATAAATAAATATCAAAATCAAATAAATTATAGAAATATTAAACAAATAGAAATTAAAAATAAATATAATAAAATTATATTAACAGCGAATAAGTATTACAAAATTATAGATAGTAATAGATTAATTAATATTAAAAAATAAATACAATTTAATAAAAAATAATTGAATAAATTAGAGAAAAATTATGAAATAAATCATTTTTTTGTTAAATTCGTTAATGAAATATTAAATACAACAAAATGTTGAAATAAAAAATATTATAAATTACTTTTAAAAACATGATATTTAAATATAAATTACCTAATATATAAAAAATTGGTAAATAATAGAAATGAATATATATTATTAAATAAATAAATAATATTATACGAAAAATACTTAAAATAAAGAAAAATACTAAATAATGATGAATAATTATTAAAAAACATTTAAAAATGAATAAATATTGTTAACTATATTAGATAAATATTAGAAAAAAAGGAATAATTATTAAAATAAAAAAAATATTAAAAATAAAATTTAAATACAATAGAATATAACATTATTAATAAAAAATGAGTAAATTATAACTATATAAATATTTATATATGACAGTATTAAAATAAAAATGAAAATTATAAATTACATAAATTCAAAATGATATTAAAAATATAAAATTTT
This sequence comes from Viscum album, assembly GCA_963277665.1. NCBI lineage: Eukaryota > Viridiplantae > Streptophyta > Magnoliopsida > Santalales > Viscaceae > Viscum > Viscum album. The sequence continues at coordinate 307,065,043 of OY728153.1, read as the reverse complement.
AAAAATAAAAAAGGACATAATTTATATTAATAAAATGAAAAAAACTGAAAAAAAATTACTAAGTGTGTGTGTGTGTGTGTATATATATTGTTGAATTCATTACATTTGAAAAACCAAATTAATTTTCTTGTGATTGTCTGTACGTGTGTGTGTGTTTGTGTACACACTACGATGAGATATGTCAAATTGAATAAAAAACAAATGTCATTTCCAATTATATAATGATATATTAATATACATATACACACACATACACATATATATTCAAAGACACACATATAGACACACTCACACACAAGTATACATGCACACACACACACACACAATTAAATGCATGTACATTCACATACATAAACATACACACACACACATACACACAAATACAACAAAAACATACACATACGACACACACACACATACACAAAAATACAACCTAAACATAAATATACACATACGACACACACACCCACACATCCACAGACTTACACATACACATACACAAATGCATACTCATACACATAAACATACACATACACATACACATACACATACACATACACATACGCATACACATACACATACACATACACATACACATACACATACACATACACATACACATACGCATACACATACACATACACATACACATACCCATACACATACACATACACATACACATACACATACACATACACGTACACATAGACATACACATACACATACACATACACATACACCTGCACATACTCATACACATACACGTACACGTACACATTAACATACCCATAAAAATGAACAGACACATACACATACACATACACATACAGATACACATACACATACACATACACATACACATACACATACACATACACATACACATACACATACACATACACATACACATACACATACACATACACGTACACATACACGTACACATACACATACACATACACATTAAAATAAATACACTTACACTTACACATACACATACACTTACACATACACATACACATACACATACACACACACATACACACACACACATACACATACACCTACACATACACATACACATACACATACACATACACATACACATACACATACACATACACATACACATACACATACACATACACATACACATACACATACACATACACATATACATACACATACACATACACATACACATACACATACACATACGCAATCACATACACATACACATACACGTAAACGTACCCGTAGACATACACCTACACATACACATACACATACACATACACCTACACCTACACCTACACCTACACATACACATACACCTAAACGTACACATACACATACACATACACATACACATACATATGCACATGAACATGCACATACACATTCACATACACATACAAAAGAAAATCCAGATACACATATACCTAAAAATACAGAAGCACATACACATGAACATACAACTAGACATACACATACACATACACATACACCTAAATATATAAACACACACAATCAAATGACACATATAAACATATATATATACACATAAACATAAAAATAAACATACATAATAGAAAATTCACATACAACATATGAAACACAAACATATGCAAAAATACAAGTATATATGCCTACATACACGTACATTGAAATACGAACACATATATACACAAACAAATGCATACATTTTCATACATCCACATAAATACATATGCATACATATACACAAAAATATTTTTATATAATTTCAATTCTTAAGATGAATTTAAATATATAAATTCAAATAAGATCTATATTTAATTTTTTAATATTTTCATTTACATATTTATTTATATAGTTCATATCACTATATTTTAAAACACACACATAGACCAATATTTTTAATTATAACTGTATATAATTATTAATAATTTGAAATATAAAAAAGTATATTTTTTATTAGATATATAAAATTTAAGATTAGATAAACATCTATATATAAATGAAATATATGTGAATATATACATATATTATAAATATGATTAAATAAATATATATTAATTTATATAATTATCAAACAATTTAAATAAAAGTTTAATATTTTTTTAATATACACGTTCCAATGTATATAAATATATTAATAAACATTTTTTTGTTATTATAAATTTGATACTTTATATATATAAATTTATAAAAATATTAAATAATAAATAATAAATTTATTGTATAATATAGTTATAAATCCTATTCATATAAGTATATATACAGATTATTATATAAATCATATTTAAATATAAAAATATAAACAGGATATGGTTGGCTGACACAAGTTCTTGTCGAGTATTTGTTTGGGGTATATTCTGTGGGGGTAGATGTAAAATATCATATATTTTATATTTTATAATATATATATATTATAATACATATATTATTTATTATTAACATGTATACTTTTTAGTGTATATATAAATTTTTAAAAAATATAAACATGACTACATAAATTGTATTAATAATGATTCCATTTAAAATACTAATTTATGTTTTGATAGAGATAAGCTTTTTAATGCTTTTTTAAATACTGATAAAGGGTAAATTTATTATCCCTTTTAGTTAGAATTGATAAAAGATCATCCTTTATTAGTGTCTTTAGAACTGATAAAGGGTAGTGCTGAATATTTTCAAATATTTTGTAGTGATTCAAGTACAACATAGGGAATGATTACAGTATGGGTGAGATCGGGTAAGAGTTGTCCTCGGAAAGGTACGAGGCACTAATCATTCCTCATAAATATATGTGGGTCATAGAATATATAGAGATGCATCATTAATGTGTCATCGAATAATTTATTTTTTGAATATTTTTGTGAATATTAAACTTATAGGATTAGTGAAATGACACATGGCCTTTATAAATATAATATCGATAGTATTGTTTGTAGAAAACCTCGGGTATAGAGTGGTATAGTTAATATAAGTTACCCATATTTTATGACTGATGTGGTGCATCCTCATGATGAATGCCATCTATTATAAAGAAGACCAATAATATGTATTCAACGTTGATGGAATGAGTGATAAAGGTCACAAGTTTTGAGGTATATCCATTAAGAGATGGGTGTTTTGATGAAAGTCCATCTATGGTGTTGTAATAGTTGAGTATAGCACCATAAATTCTTATCTGTTCTAAATGATTCTAAATATGTTTATATCAATTCAATATTATTAGCGATTGTGATTGTTGATTTTTGGGTGACGATGGAATCAATGAAATTCAGTTCTTGTTTTGATAATATTTATGGAAATCCTATATTGGGGATTCTCATCATAGATTGAAAGAGGTGGATGACTATTTCACCTACTTGACAAAAAAACCCTAAGAGGGGGTGAATTAGGGTTTTAAATTCTTATTTCTTTCCAAACTGATATTTTTCTTATGCTACCAATATCAATAAGAACCTACCAGCATTCTCACAGTCATACCCATACTGTATTCGAATGTTAAAAAAATGAATAGGTACACATTGTCAAACACCTATATTTAATTCCTTATAATATTTTACTTATTTATTATGTGTGTAAAAAATATCTAATGTTTCTTGTTTGAAATATAAAAAATTCGAAGGATTTGTTTTTTCGTACAATAGTAACACATGATTAGAAGAAACAATCAGTCAAACCCATGTGAAAGGATTTAATGATTCTCAAATCCATTCAAAGTTTGTGCACATTTTCTACAAACCATGTGACCAAATTGTAAGACTGATGTGTGGTTCCTCAGTGAAAACTTCATGGATTCAAATTATTTTATTAAAATTTGTGGCCAAATAATGTGATCTACCAAGCTGTAATAAAAAATGAATTTTATCTTCTCTCTTATCACGTTTTATGGTTTTAAACCCCCGTTTACTTACCCATTACTTCAGATGACCATAGAGTGCATTATAGGTATCTCCTCCCTCCATCTCATCATAGTTTTTTCTCCCGTTCATTATTTCAAAAGGTTTAAAATTGTTCTTATATGTGATATTAAAAATTGATTTCTTGATGTTTTATGATGGTTGTCCACTTAAAATATAGTGTATTTGAATGTTTTTGATTTCAAAATAAGTATTGTTAGTTCCAAGTGTTTGTAAAAATATTTTAGTGACATAAATCAAATTAATTACTATTTCCAAAATGGATTTTACATTGTTTGGATTCAGAAGTGGGTGAATGATTGGTTTCATAAAAACTGTTTTACAATGGATGATAGTGTTATGGTTTTTCGATTGGTTTAATTAAAAGGACTGTTTGATTTAAATGGTTCAAATATTGATTTAATATTTTTTATTTTATGAATGATTTGAAATGATATTTTAGAGGAGTAATGAGGAGTCTTGGCATCGTGAGTGCATTTTATTAATCAAAATTGGATAATTTAAATGGAATTTGATACTTTTCGGTGCCTGAGACCACATTTATAACCCTGGTTATTATTTTCTTCTCACTGGGTAATGGTTTATGCATGTGGATACTGAGTGATAGATAAAATGGGATATTTATTTGGATAGAGTTTGTGATGAGGTTGTTTTATTTTATTATGATTATTATTTCTTAAATGTATTTAGTATTCATGATTACTTGGTTTTTGTTATGGGAACCTCGGTAACAATGTGGGATGTCTCGATTTACTTTTCACTAGTTAGTCACATGCAACAAGTGTCTCCATATTTGTGTTATTAGAAAATGATTTTGGGATATATCTTGGAAGATTCTTTAGGTAAAATAGTGAGATGGCTTGTTCCATGACAAAACATATGACAAAAACTAGTAAATGTATGATAAATTCTATGAATATATCACTTTAGGTCTTATGGTAGATTCCAAGATAACTATTAATTGGTTTTTAGTTTTATATAGGGTATTCAATTTAATTACATTAATATTCTATATATTGACTTCTCTATGGCCCCATTGGGTATTTTTCGGAATTTACATGTTCTTTTTATTTGATTACATGGTAACACACAATTAATCCTATTTAACTATTTTTTTTATTGAGTTTTCTAAATTATTTTAAAAATGTTCTTCATTATAGTTTAAAAAAACTAAATAGATACATTCTAAGGAAAATGTGATTCCAAATAAATGTTTTAATGTGATTATTTTCATTTAATAAAAATAAAAAATAATGTTTATAAAATGATTACAGAATTTTATTTTATTTGTGTACTCTAATAAAAAAATATTTTATATATGTATTTAAAACTTTTTTATACGAATTGATATTAAAATTTAATAACTAAAACTCTTGAATGTGCCCTACTAGGATTGGGTTTTGGTCATAGACTATATACACCACTTGGTTTCTATTATTCTTGTCTTTCATTTTTTGTATAATGGGTTCCAATTGTCATCATGTTGGTGAGAATTAATATTGATATGTTTTTGATTAGTTGTGGAGAGTGATATAGGGTCACAAATTTTTTTTGGAACTATTTGTCGGGGTATTATTTTATTTTCTCAATGGATTATTATGTGTATATTAGAAGTAAACACAACAACTCTAAGATCTAGGCTAGTTCCACCCAACCCAATCTCTCAAGACCTTTCATAAACATAGAATATTTATATATGTGTGTGTGTGTGTGTGTGAGTATAACATGTATACTTAATAGGATCAAAAACATGTTTTCATGTCAAAATTTTAAAATAAAATATTAAATCCATGGTGAAAAAACAATATAACCAACAAGAACCAAACATGTCAAATAATACCCCTAAATCTCCAAGATCACTGACTAAATAATTCATTCAATAATAATAAATTAATATACATGTACAACAATCAAAGCACCTCGCAACCACTTTACCCACTAGTTTTATACTCTTACCCAATGAGAATATATCCTTTCATCTTATCCCTTCTATATCCACCAAGATAGAAACCAAATATGCATCATATATCATAGAACCAACAATATATCACATCTAATGACACCAACCACATATCACTTATCTTGAGAAGTAGGGTATCAGAAATATTAAGGACATCAAACTCATTCCCTCTTACCACAATAAATTACCCCCACATGTATCAATATCCACCCTTAGGTTCCGCCCCCAATTATGTATCATTAGTACCACCAATAGCTATTATTAAAGAGAGATACATAGAGGGTTAGTTATTAATTTTAATCCTTACCATAATACATATTTTTAAAGACACCCATAATAAATATGTATGTTACAAATTTTATCCAAATTTGGTGGAGTGCGTAGAGAAAAACCAAAAATATATATATGTATAATAGTCTCAAAAAATCTTGTAACTATGGATTTACTTGATAAACACCACTACAAACACCATAAGGATACTATTTCAATTACAACAATAATAATTACCTCTAATATATAACAACAAATTCATAAGTACAACACAATGGGTTACTTCTATGTTTTTTTTCTAATTGATAAATTAAAAATTTAACCCCTAATCGTTATCTATTTTTTTTAAATTCTCACTATTAAATTATTTATCCATTAAAAAATTATTATATAATAAAATATTATCCTATTTCTTTCTAACAACTATCAGGTATCCACAATTTCAAGATTCCATATTCCCACCAAGTCCAATATGCCATAAACAACCAAGTCCATCAAGCTACACACAACCAAGTCCAACAAACCACTCACAACAATGTCCAGCAAGCCACACACATCCCGAAACGAAATGAAAAAATGATATTATACATAGCCTTTTTGATTACTAGATTTTATTATTTAACCATTTTAGGGTATTATAAAATAAATAGAAAAATATATTTCATAATTATAAAATAAACATATGACTTGAAACATTAATATCAATATGAATACAAATGTGTAACTACATGTGCTTCACATCACGCCCTTTCAATTTCATTAGGTTGGTTTATTACCATTATAATTACAATTTATGGAATTAAAACAATTGAAAATCATGATAATCTCATAGATTCCGATAAATGAGAGAGAACTTGAATCTCCAACCTCAGAAGAAAATTTAATATTCGCTACACAAATACAAATCAATAGAGGAGGATATTTAAGGATACAAGCATATAAGGGATACTCAAATCAATAAAAAATAAAACAATTTCTCATTAAAAAATATCCTAATAAACCCATAAATATAATTCACAAACCCACTTTGATTCCTATGTATAAATGAAGAAGAACTAGAAGAGAAATATATAAATGAATCACATATAATCACTAATGTCAAAAACAGTAGGGGAAATGATGAACGCCAAATATACAAGACTATGAGTACTAATAAAATAAAATATGAATCAAATGAAATTTTAGATACTAAAAAGGATAATGTGGAATACCATAGGGAGGTTTGGTTTATTAAATAATATAGAAAAGAATCAATTCATATCATGAAGTCTTGCTCCACACCGTGAACCATGTGCAGTTTACATCCCTTGAAATACAAGGATCATGACCTTAAAAGCTCAGGAGGTATTTCATGATGTGAATGAAACCATTAAAACAATGAGTGTGCCTCTAAAATATATCAAATTAATATTTATGTTGTGAAAAAAATTTCAAACCATGATTCTACACGAGGAAGGAATTCATGGAATTAAGTCTCCAAAGTCATGAGACCTATATATATAATATAATTCACACCATGAACCAGTGATTCATGGAATGAATCACTAGCTATAGTTGTATATTCAGCTCATTATCCACCTTCAGTATCTGAAATTCACAAAATAATAGGCTAGTAATGTCTTCACAGTAAAATTAGAAACAAATTAAGTGATTCTATTCCTTGAGAATAAAAATCAACTAGAAAATGAATAACCACCTATTAGAAACCACCTAAGACTCCCTAAGAGATAATTCTACAAAAAAAAGATAAAGCTAAAAATCGAAAAATAGAATTATTTCATGAAATCATAAAAAAAATGTTTACTATTATAATGAACAAAACATCAAGGAAAAAATAAAGAAGCAAAGAACTCAGGGTACTAGGCACACGTCTAGGACTCCTACTCATATGTAATCTCCTCCATGCCACCATGCCTCTATAGAACTCAAAAAAGGTTATAACACACCCTAAAAACATATTATTTTGATAATACTAAATATCTACTAGTCATTCCATAAGAATCATATTTTACATGATATCCTGCTCCCCTAGTCAATAAAGTGAAAAGCATCATGAAGAGATCCCTGAATCTGGTATAAATGGAAGATCTCATTAAAGTTTTGTAAATATGGGGGAGATCCAATAGATAGGAAATGTCATGAATATAATATAACACCTTGAATGGTCCAATAAAACAAGTTGAAAGATATCCCCATAACTAAAACTCCCATGCACACATCGAGGGAAAACCATCATGAAAAAATGCTCTCTAACCACAAACGCCAAAAGGCATCCTCCATATATCAAAATTATATTTATAGTGTTCTTGATATATATAAATCTTCTAAAGAACCACCAAAATATTCTCTATGATTATCTATACCACATCAATACGAATAATTGTTACATATCCATCCTCAACCTAGCTTAATGATGATCGATATGGCCTCCCACACAACCCCTAAAAGGATACCATATCGATGGATGGTTTATAGATATTATTATAAGATAACATATATAAGGGTAGGTGTGTCACCCATTAACCATTGAAATCCGAGATGTGTGTTTACAACATACCCTATAATTTTTTGATGGTCTGCTTCATCTGTCAGTCCGTCTGGGGGTGGAAAGTAGTGCTATGTTGTAACTGAGAGACAAAGTCATACTGTAATCTCCACTCTAATAACGTATTAAACCAATGTTCAATGTCATAAATTACATACCTTTAATCTTTATTAATCCTCACCAAATCATCTATGTACCATGTCACTAGAACATCCACTTTACTCAATAGTTTGATCACCCGAATGTGTTCCATCCTCATTATCAAATCCATGATCACCTATATATATTATATCTACCCTAATAATAGGTTTAATGGTATGTAAATCCATTTATATGTAATTCAAAATCCATTAATGAATATATAATGAATGAATTGAACCACTAGAGAAACCGTTTTCTGCCTTCACAAATTGGAAGACTAGACACTATGCTACGAACTCTTCCACTAACCACATCATTCTTGGAAAACAACTATATCTTCATACCAAAATACATCGTAGATAATCATGGGAGAACTAATATAGGTTGGAAATGAAAATAATATATGAATCCCTCAAACATCACTAATTGAATGTTTTTTTGTTCATGGAACATATCCCCATGTTGGCCATCCTCTTACCGTCCATTAGAGGAATCACAGTGAATGATTTTGATCATGTATCAACTCCAATTATGATCCACCCATAAAACACTACTCGACATACTATAACTTAGTCAGTATAACATCATATTAAATAAGAACCCTCTTCCATCAACATCATGTACATCGAGATTCAAATCTATTAACTCCTTTATCACTATCTAGAAATCCTCATATTCCCAAACAGATTATTATTACTTTAAACATAGCACATATTCCATGTCATTACCATTTAATAGTGTATATTAGATACATAATTCATATTCCTATAGAATGTACATCCATCTCCAGTATTATATATTCCAATGAAATTGAAAAAATATATACCTTAGGATCTTCTGATCCATGAAGTCCAGAAAACTTTCCCTAAAAAGGTAATGTCATCATATCCCCAAGGAAAAACCTACTTATTCCATCTTCAAAATGTCTTCGGTGTGGTTACATTCATGGGTTCCTAACTTCATTATCCCGAATACGATCACCATCCACTTCTTCATCCATTTGAATCAAAAACCCAAGCGATAAGCATCATAGAACACCTCGAAAATTGTATCATCCTTCGGAAACCGAAGAACTTAGGTGATAACCAACTTCTCCTTCTAGTAGTTGAATACTGTCTTGCAATAATTAGTAAAAATAAAGGCCTAATTATTCCAAGTTAGTTCTTTTAATGAGACAAAAATCCAATAAAATTATAACATGAACCTATAATAATAAACCATAAGACCATGAAGGTTATGGGCCTATTCTATGTTCATGGGTGTTGCCTAAGAAACCACCACCTGAACCTTTATCAGATACACCACTACTCCCTGTGAAGAAACCACATGACTAAGGGAATAATGATCTAAAATTCAAAACAAAAAATGGAAAATTTATCATACACATGGTGGTGTTAAATAATATTAAAAATAAACATCAACTGCATGAAATTCTCTAACATTGACATTGAGAATATCCGAATTTAATTGATGATCACCCCTATGATCTAGTTTATTAACTCAATAAAAATGGACATCATAATTCCCATCAACATAGCCTGTGTTTTTCAAACACCGAATGAAAAAATTATCAACAAGTTGTTCCCAGAATATCACCAAAATGTTGTCATTAGTATATTTACCTCATTCACCAATTTTTGATGATATATAGAAAAAATATTGATCATAGAAAACCGAATAGCTCCCCATAACTAGAAAAGGTGATAAAAATTCCTCAGAAGTGTGTAAATGTTTTTTAGTATCATTGGATTTATCCTCTAGTAGTCTATACACATCCTCATACGATTTTATTCCTTCATGGTGAATAAAACCGTAGGTCCCCAAAATGAAACACTATACCTAATAAATACATTATTTCTTCTATCCACAACCTAGATCATCAAATCCAATAACTCTTCAGGTTTCATTCGATAATGATCTATCAAAACCATTATATCAACTTTTTGTAACTCTATTCCAAACACAACATCACAATGAGTGGGTAGTGTCACAAGCTCCTATAAAAAATAAATAATGATTAAAAAAACACCACGGAACTATACCACATGATATCCCACTCTCTCTATCAATAACTCAGTCATCTAGGAATGAAGGGGTTTAACTCACCTACCTCCCATTTAAAATCCTTGCTTCCTGAAAAAAAATTCATCCTACTATAATAGAAAACTCAACTATAAAATGGAAAAAATAAAATTCATCATGAATATAATAAAACCAATATATTCCAATAATTATGTTGTATGGTTATATCTATGAAATAATTAATTCTATAAATGACTACAGCTGCCCCAACATTAAGCTGCATCCCTGAAAATCATCAAATATTCTTACTCGACCATAAATTCAACTGGAAGACACTAGGTATATAGAAATATTATCCACATAAAATCCCAATTCCTCAACTAATGTGGGTAAAAAAAGTTTTGTGAATCTATAGAATAAAAAAATCAAAATCATGGAAGATGATAAACCGATCACACCTGAAACAACCTCTAGGCCTTCAGAAACATGAACATTTAACCCAAGAATCAAGTGATAGCTTGATCCTATGTATCTCTACTTATGTCCGCTATTTCACTACTATATAATGGGTCAATAATGATTTGGGATATCATCGGGGTTCCCTCCATTGGCTCTGCCACCTCCCATGGAAATATATTTCTACTGATAGAGTCAATGATTTTTTTTCTTGTCGAACCAACTACTACTAAGACTCAAAAGGAACCTGAATTCCCAAAGCATAAAAAATAATTGGGATTTAATTAAACTACTACTAATAATGAGCATAACCTCAAAAACCAATGAACAAAACATAAGGGTTTCAGACATAGGCATGAGAACTACCATCCCTCAAGAAACATGCCATTGACTATTAAGGACGCTACCCTGCTAATCGGAATATTCGCTATCTTGACATATGTGATCCATTGCTTGAAGCCACGCTCCTCAAAGATAAATACTGACCCAAAAAGTGGTTTTAAAATCCATGGATTCACTCTCTTGATTACTCACAGATTTTTATGCACATCCAAATATATAGGCAATTTAAATGGGGAAACTACAAAATAAAGGGAGAGGCACAAAATCTTGTCTATATTTTTTCTAGAAAAATCCTTATTTGGAAAAAATTTAGGGGAAAATCCCAAATTATCATTGTCCTTAATACTCATCTCTCGAATTATCATGAAGCCCTACCGAATAAATATAATCTATTTCATATTCAACAAATTCACCATAATTGATAAGAACTCATCCATGATATCCTACTAAAAAACATCTTATGACACATTGTCCTACTACTAATCTATAAGATACAACATCCACCCCTGATTCACTTCTCCCCTCAACTGCATAACTGAAAAGGGAATCAAATACTTAGAATGGGATTGAATTAAACCAAAGTAGATCTCTTAAATATTGAACAATATATTAATTACAGATGATCTACACATACATCTCTAGGATATGACACTAAAAGGCATGAAAAATCTATTTCTACTGGTCATCCTCTTGCTCAGGATTGATCCTATGATGATCAGTAGGGTCATCCAGTTGAGCCTACCTAATAAAGACCACATGATGGTAGAAACAAACTATAATATATATAATCAATAGTATACACCTAAATATGATAAAAATGATTTATTTAAATTCATATAATTAACTAGTTAATTTATTACCAGAACTACCTCATTTAAAAAAAGCTCAAACATTTATGATACATGTACCGATCCTAGGTCTCCACCCTGCAAACAAATTTCTTTTGTAACATTTTTAGAGATCCCAAGGCCCTTTTTAGATCATATGGCCCTCAAAAATATCATAACTCAGCCATTATCTATACATTATTCATACTCATAGTTAATAAAAAAATTAAGTCACTACTAACTCGTATAGTCCTCACCAGTGCCTAACTCTAATGACCATCCTACAACTCAACCAAAAATTACGATACTAGTCTATGAAGACTCATACCCATTATGAACTCTTTTTTGTCCAATAGCGAGGATGAGGGTGACCCATGAATCCCACCAACATTAGGACTTGGGTTGCTAACTAGCCCAATGGTATATTATGTAAATATGGGAGACATTACCCATAAGAATCCAATATAAATACATAAATACCACATAAGAATTTATATACATGATAAATCAACCAATATATGAATCATGAAAACCCATAATGAATAAATATAAAAAAATATAACATTCTAAAAACTAAGAAAATCCAGAAAAATCCTATGGAAGAAACCCTAATACACTAAACTGTGAGCTAGTACAGTCCAACCCAATCACCAAATACCTCCTGGAAACATGGAAAATGTATATATATATATATGGCTGAACATAAACTATATACTAAATAGTATCATACCCAATTTATCTCATGAAAATGATGAATGTGTGTAAAAATCCCGAGTGAATAAAAATAGAACCAACAAGATCATAGCAGGTCTTCTAGTCCCCCGGCCCCCAGCCTCACCAGGCTCACTCAACCAATAACACATCTGAGAATAGTAAATTAGTATTAAAAGAATATATTCAAGGAACCCCAAAGATATTTTCTAGAAATTTATTCCACTAACATCCAATTTAAAGACATACATTACTCAGATGCACTCTATATCCACTTTTAACAACACAAACAATATATCACATATCATGACACCAACCACATATCACACCTCACCCCACGAACCACATATCACAAAACAAGCGAAGTAATGTATCATGAACATGAAGTAAATCAACCATGTTCCCTCCTATTACAATGATATACCCCACCAAATGTCTTAATATCCACCACTACTAACATTCACCAACGATTTTTCATAATTACCACTAGGTTCTAGTATGTTAGAGCAAGAAAATGAGACGGGGTGGTCAAGTATCTGTATTATCACTATACTATATGATGGGAAAACAATCCTATACATTGGGGTGTTATTATGGTTGTCTTAAATTGATGTGGGTGAATAGAGAAATAAAAAAGTATAGATATATAATTGCCTTACCGAAGACCACTATATAGGTTCACATAAGAAACATGGCCACAACCACTGTTTAGAAACTACTCATATAATGATACTAAATTCTTCCGATTAATAAAAAATCTAACCCATAAATACAAAATAATGTCCTAAAAACAAGTTTCTATTTTCGAAATTTAATTTAACAATTCTTTCACTAACCTTTATTGACTTTTTTTTAAATTTTAAATCCACATTGAGGAGTTCTTTATCCATTACATAATTATTATATAAACCAATATTATTCCATTTCTACCATAATACTACCAAGTAACCACCATTTAATCCTTCTAAATAACACCCCAGTCACCAAGATATAAAAATACATGTACACAAATCCACACACAACCAATACCAACATGCCACACATAACCAAGGACACCATGATACATAGATCATATTAATCATAGAATATTCTTAGATCATGTTAATCATAGAATATGAATATTAAATTATTTAAATATTTTATATTTATTCTCAAATAAATCTTACACTATATGTCATAATTTTAAAACTAGTATACAACATGAAATAATAAAAACAATATTAAGTACTTTCGATAACCATATGTGCATCACAACATCCCCTTTAAATATAATTTGTTTGTTTTGTAATCTCTAATTTTCTAATTAATAAAATTCACCCAATCGGAAAGGATCATGATAATATCATATATGCACATAAAATAGATAGATAACTCAAATTTAATACCTCACAATAATCATTCCTAATCGCTGAAAAAAAAACTAAAATATGATAGGATGAATTGTAGTGTTACAACCATAGAAGGGGTTCTCAAATCAATCTAAAACAAAATGATGTATAATCAAAATCATAGACCAATAAATCCCAAAATGAAATCAATATAGACACTATTAAACATATAAATTTACAATGAATAACGTAGAGAGAAATAGAAGGATTTACCACGAATCACTAATATCAAAACTCTAGACTATAATGATGGACACCAAAACTAGGGGATGTTAGAGCCCCTAAAATCACTTATGAATCAACATAAGTTTAAGAGAAACTAAGGGAGGATTTGAGAGATCATAGTTAGTCTTGGGTTTATTTATATCCTAGAAATGAATCCATTCATTTAATGAATGCATGTTTCGTGCCATGAATCTTATGTTATTTACATTTACCATAAAAACATAGCACTGGATACAACAAGCATGGGAGGGTTTTCACATCATGAATAAAATATTAAATGGTGTGTAACCATGAAAACAAAAACAATAAAAATTATTCCCCAAATATTCATGTTATTAATAAATTTTCATTTTATGAATCAAATCCATAAATATAGTCTAGAAACTAGGCGTCCTGAGTCCAATATCCAACCAATAAAAAATCATTAACCATGTATATAGATTTTTCATGAAGTGAATCACCACATGTCATTGTAGATACATAACTATTCCCTCATTCATTATATTAAATTTACAAATTAATAGGTCAGGAAGGTCAAAACCATTAAAAATTCAATGTGCTAACTAGTGTTATACTTCCATTAGTTTATTGTATAATAGTTTAAAATATCTTCTTTGAAAATATCAGTTAAACCATAGATCAAAAAACATTTTTTTCAATTTCATGACACAACTATACTATAATTAATTGTTTCATGAGTTTTATTATATAAATTAACCATTTTTATGATTTGATTAATAATTGATGGAAGTGTTTTGATTCTACCTCTTTGTAACCCCTCACAGTTTGACAATATGTCCATAACTAAAACGCTCACATACCACATCAGTGTTAATCTTACATATGGATTATATAGTGTGGGTTGTATAATTAAGGAATGATGATTTGCTTAATTTACCATAATTTATCCTTACATGTGTTTTATTTCATGCATAATAATGATACATATTAATATGTAGCCTAGACTTGGTTTAATTCTTTGTGTATGCTTCTTCTGATGAAATTTCCTTTTAATCCTCATTCATAGACGTTTAATAAATTTTATTCTTATACAACATTAGGTCTAATATTATACATTAGTATAATGGTTTATTTTTTGGGTTCATGAAAAAATGGATCATCCTTACCACGTACCAAGTAACTCTTATGTATTAAAAGTTTATCTTGGTGATTCTCATCACAATAAATCTCTCTAAAATAGCCCTTCCAAGTTATTCGTTTGTATGTGAATTTTTTTGTGATGAAATCAGTTACAACATAGTTTCTTCATGGTATATCGATTTCAATTCAACAAAAATGATCCACATAGTTATTGAATTATAGTGTTTTTTATATTTTTCCTTAACATTTTTTCAAGAACATCAATAATATTTCTGAATTTTAATTGTCCCATAAATTGTAAACAATATAGAAAATTAATAAATTATTCTTCAAATAATAAAATGAATTACATGGGATAAAATAAACACAAATTTTTTCAGAAAATATTGATGTACATAAACTTTTTATTATCCTTATGAAAAATTTCAACCCCAAATAAAAAATAATCCACACTATATAAAGGGAAATATTTAATTTATAATACCTATAAAAATAATTATTTAACAAGGAATTTAAAAAGAACACAACACATTAAATATAGAGTATTATAATCAAGCCTCATGTATAATTATAATTTAATACACATTGCATCTTGGAACTACATTATGAAACCATTAACTGTTAGCCATGTCATATATGATCTACATTACATAAAATTCAATTCAATCATTAATTATTATAATTGGGGTTATTCTCGAACTAAAGTATATGTACTATATCCATATAATTGAAATTCATTCAAATATTCTTATATAATTCAAAATAAAAAAATAAGTCAGATATTCATTATGGTTTTAATGTGTTTTTGGGTAAATTTGAATGGTATTTATATAAAAATTTTGATCAATGGCTATGAAATAATGCTGAATTATTAAGGTATAATACATTATATTCAATTAATATCAATAGAAAAATAAACTTCTAATTATTTTCTATAAAAATACATCAACTACCAGTTTCTTGTCCACTTTCTAAAATTTTCACAACCTAAAATTTTAACTCAATAATGAATTTCCCACTTTTTCTCTAAAAATATTCATCTCTGTCAATTTTCATGAATGGAATGTCTAAAATACCATCTCTCACACCATTGAAGTTAAATCCAAATATCACCTAAATTCCAATAATTATTCTTCTACTGATACTAATTGTAATAGTAATCACAACAAGGGGGAACATTGATGTATTTCCACTAGATTTTACATTATATCCCACCTTTAAAAAAAATTGAATTCATTCTCCACATGAAACACCGCATTGGAATATTCCACATCATATTAGTTGAATATTATTTAGAATATTTTATATATAATACAATCTATAGTAAATAAAAAGGTATTATTCCAATAAAAATGCCTAAATTTAGATGATAAACAATTAAAATTATATAATATTAAATACAATTATCTCACAAATATACACATTTATTTCTAAAAGTGTTTCTTATTTTAACCTAATATATTAAATAAAACACTTTTATAATATTATGTTGATGATATAAAATATTCAAATACATTAAATAATATATTAAAATCCTCTAAGATAATAATTGTTATGAAATTTTAATTAGAACACTTATTTCTTAAATGGATTATATTTAATAAAATGATTTTCCTATAAATTTAACTTTTTAAAACTAAATTTATAATTTTATTTTTATTTTACATTCATAAAATTACCTTAATTTTTAAATTCTTCTTCTCAAAATTTCATTAGGAAATTGTTTTGATATTTCAAGAAATTATTTATTTTTAGGTGGATTTTAAAATAAATAATTTATACCCATATGGAAATATTTATAACGTCATCATGAATTTATTACTACTTAAGAAAATTATAAAAACAAATTAGAAACAAAATTATTTTTTCAAGAGTAAATTTATTCATCTAAAAAAGATTACGTTGATTATTTTATAAAACCCTTGATTATGGTTTTGGAAATTTAAATTATAGTATACTGTAAAAAATATTTTTATTAATTTACATTAAAAATATGTTTTCATCACTAGAAGAAATTAAATATATATAATGGTTTTCATATTTTAAATCAATAAATTCATATTACTCAATAAGTTCAATTTCATAGTTAATATTAAAATTATGATTAATAAGATTAAAGTTAATAATCATGATAATGAAAAAAGTGTTATTTTCAAAGAATTATTTTATTAATATTTTATTTTTTTATTTAATAAATAAAGTTTTAAGATTTTATATAATTAATTTAATAAAATGTTTAAAAATGTATAGACATATATTATAACTCATTTAATTTGAAATTAATTTCAAATAAGATTTAGATTTCTTAATAATAAAAAGATAATTTTTCAAAGAAAACAAGTTTTTGGTATATTAAATTATTCAATTTAAAAGTAAATTTTATCTTATTTTGAAATTTAATTATATGAAATGATGCTTTAATTTCGTTTCAAACAAAAAAAATTTAGTCATAATTTTTACCTTTTATTTTAATTAGAAAATATATTTCTTCTGTAAAAACTAGTTTCCATGGTAAAAACAAAAATTGTAAAATGTAAAAACATTATTTTAAGAGACTTGATAAATTTGTCAAAATAATTATTAGAGGATTTATAAACCTTATTTAACCCCAAACATAATCATTTATCACATTTGGAGCCATTGAACATTGAATGGGGCCCTACATCAATAAACCCTTACTTGATTTCAAACTTGGTAATAAACTAGCTATCCAAAATACATGAATATACAAAAAGGAAATAAATAAAATGAAACCTTCCCCATTCAGATACATAATAATATCACTAAAATAGTTTCTAATCTTACCCAAGTAATGAGATAATAATAGGGAATGGAAAAATAAAAAAAATGAAAAATCAGGATGATGATGAAATTGTGGAGAAAACACAAGTTATTATTCTAAGATTTGGACTCCAAAATCTCCTTGACAATATAAATATTGGCTTATGTTTATAAACATTAAATGGGATAAAGATACATTGAATATCATTAAGTATGGGTCCAAATGTTGTCAAAGATATGTCGTAGGAATTAAAACAAGTCAAAAATTCAAAATAGATAAAATGCGTCTATTTTTTCCTTCCTAAACATTACAATCATGTAGTTATTACACTATGTGTGAATATTTAACCACATGTACGTAACTTGTGATAATATTTCTTATTGGGTCACATCACTTGTGTCATGGAAAGACACATATCTGTCACGTTGTGACACATATTAACATCACTATTATATTCCTTTATCAACTTCATTATGTTTAGTTTGTTGAAAAATTTTACTAGTACTTAACGTGTAATGATTGAATGACATGTAATGTCAGTCTTATTCCCTAAAATCCTAATTTATATTGGTTCGTCAATTTGGTTCATTGTAAGTTCTCTAGGATCATCTATACATGTGGAAATCATTTTTATGTGGATATCATAATTGTTTCCATATATTTTTCTAATCTCATATAAATTAGAGAAAATAAAAAAACAATGAAAACAATAGTTTCACATGAATTCCATGTCAATAAAAATCAACATTATCAACACATTTGATTATCCAATATTTATATAAAGAATGTAGTCATCTATACCCACACACATGAATTAATAATTACTCTCAAGGGTTAAATATCATCATATTATAATGGATTATTATTGAACCATTCTTTAAATTAAAATTCAATAAAAAAATTGATCAAATGGAAAGCTAAATGTTTGAGAATCACAAATAAAAAATTTATCAATGCCTCATTTTTCATAAAAAAAATAAACAATGTATTTTACTCTTCCTCTTTTAAAACATTCATGCATTTTCAGCGAAACATTTTTATTTTTCATTTCATTATAAATATCCATACCCTTTGTAATTTACTTCTCATTGTATTTTTTCCACTCATCATCAAGGTACAATTGAAAATAAAATTCAGCACATACCACATAAAAATATTACATAAAATTGAATTCCAAGGCATATAACATATCCACCACATAATGATAAAATCAGAAGTTATCATGATGGATTCACAAGTAAGTCTCAAATATCTCTTAGGATTAGGTAATGTATATAAATGACATAATTGATAATGAAAAATAGATATTTGTCTCTAAATCAGAATGCATGAAATCAAGAGACATGTTCAATAAAAATCATAATTCATAGATATCATTTCTCCGCAACCCCCATTACAAAGTGGACCCATGATTGATATAATCACAATGAATGAATCAACCTATATTTCTCATTTTTTACCTTTTTTCTTTTATATATTTTTTTATTTTTTGAATTTTTTGTTTAAGATAAATCGCACATCCACCACCTAAACACTTGTGATCAAATGATCATTGTTTTATAAAATTGATATTTTTAATCTTATGAAGTCACAACCCTTTTCAAAAAAATTACATATTGATTTTTTTAGAAATACAAATTAATTATTATTTTCAATGAAAAATACATAGCCTCTCACAAAATCATAAAAGATAACCCCCACCCCTGTAAAATATCCCTAATTAATTATATCTTGATACACCCAAGAAAACACATCCTACACAATTATTCTTTTAAATATTATAAAATATAATTATAGGAATATATTATTGTACTATATAATCTTGTATCATGTATCATTTGTTAATAAGCTTATTAATGGATTCTACTAGCTTAAAAATGATTAATGTCTGGAAGGTCAGTGGATAAAGCGATAAAAAAAGAATCCCTAAATCATATTACAAGTAATGCTCTTTTGTCATAGCTTTGATAAGATGAAAATTATGTTCTAGAAGAAAGCTTGTCCATGTTTCAGAAGAAATATACTATATTATTAATGGGGGAAATTCTCTCATAGGATGTATTGGGAATGAGTTGAATGGTTCAGACTCTTTACTCATGGTAATTTATATGAATAATTAAATATATTAATAAAAATATAAAAAAAATTAAAGCATCATCAAATCACTAAAAAATATCATTTAAAATCATTAATATGATTCTCATATCATGATTTGTAAAATCCTAATCCCCATGTTTATCCCAACTAACTATTTTCCCAATTTTCTCATTAAAAATTACCAATAAAGAGTTATAAAATTTATTTCATCGAAATTCCCCTAGGTTTTTTATGTCTCGTCGATTAATTCATAAAAAATTTAACCAAATGTGAGTCATGGATTTTTTAGTTAAAACAATAATTAAATTTGTGGAATACAACAGAAAAATTATTAATTAAATCTCTTACTCCCCCTTTGAATGTTTCTTCAATATTGGCATTATAGGTTCTGCCTACTCGAAACTCACAATGTTTATTAGTACTATATCAAATTGTTGTGATTCATTATACTATATTTTATATTGGGTCTTGATAGTCAGGAAAATGAAAAATAAAAAGGTAAAATAACATTACATTGAAAATGAATTTTGAAATATTTTAAGTCATATCATGCATTCCTAAATAAATATAAAAAATTAAATAAAGAAAAAACATCAAGTTTCCTCTTGAAAGATTCTCTTTTTTAGTATCATGTATATTGACCATAGCTATGTTAAATAATTGATGTTTGGTATTGATCTATCTATATCATGTTCACCAAGTTATTACTTTTAAATCCTTCTAGATCATCTCAACCTATTCTCATTAAAATCTGTATGGAACTTAGAGGTAGTGATGAGAGTATGAAAAGAACCATTAATATCATAGAATCCCTAATTTATCAATAAAATTATTCCTTTTTATTTTCTAGCGACATGTGTTTTATTGTTTAATGAATTTTTCATTTTCAACCTCCATCCCTTCAAATTTTTCTCATTTTTTTTATCATTGTAGGGTAAAACTTATTATTTTTATTATTATTTTTATTCTTATTATTATTCTTCCTACGACACTCCAATATATTCTAAAATTATTTTTATAAATATTGAAAAACTATCTTCTTCAGCCAAATCCTATTCATCCTTTATCTGCACTCATAGTTTTATGGGGAAGCTTTGTAGAAAATCAGCAGTCAAAGTGACCTTTTATTTTATTTATTTTTCTTATTCACATTCAACTATTATTATTTTTATGAAGTGTTTCTTTGACCAGTCATGTTCATCAATAAGGTTTCTGTCATCATCATATAATCCTACAATATTGAGGTAATTATTTTTTTGATCAAATATACATTTGGATGTGGTACATAACTTTAATTAATTTCCTAGTAACATTTTATCCGGATGTGAAACTTTGAATAATATCTCTAGGTTATAGAGTTTTGGCTTTTCAGTGTATTGTCCTAGTTGTGTGCATTCCTTGGATATAATTTTTATCACTCTAAATTCACTCAGAAGCTTTACCATATCTTCAAACTAGAAGGAGATCATATCCTTGGAGTTCATCATACCTTGTTCCCATGTCAACACAACTAAGAATATCTAGTGTGGTTAATTGAAATAATTGAAGTAAAGAAAGAAAATTAAAATTAAAATTAAAAACTTAAAAACTAATTTCTAACCATCCTCAGCAAAAACACATGCTTTGATAGGCACAAAGGGCGTCATTATTTCCATACGTGTCAATTCAAAATAATAAATTCAAAAAACCCAAACTATAAAACTTGATTAATTATAATATCAAATAAGGAAATTTGGAGGTAAAACCATAAAAATAGTGACTTGGTTTATTTAGGTTTACCAATTTTAAACTATTTTATTTGATTGATTTTAAGAAATTGGACGAAGAACATATGAGTTTGATATATTTGAATAAAGAGTAATGAAGATAGATCAAATTAATTGTTTTGATTTAAAATAAATTTGAATGCATTCTAGGGTTTTATAGTTACAAGTATTAAGTGTTATTGGATTTTTATAAAACATATTGATTAATAAATGGTTAGTGTAAATGTCTATATATGGGAGATCCAATGGAAATGTTTCTCCATACATGATGCTGAAATATCCTATTTTCATCATGCATGTAATTTAGTGTTTTACCAAAGTGATTTTGTCTCAATACCATTATTAGACCTGGACACTAAGAATGTGATAGGGGTCACGCCATGATTTACGTTAACCAATTATAAAATTTAAACATTTATTTTATATTCAAAAACAAAATTTCAGGGTAAATGTAAATAAAATATATTGTAAATTGATCAAATAAATTGTATCATTCTAAAATACATGAATAATGAAAAATTTATAAATCCAATGACCCCTCCCCCCTTCAGCTACATAACCCTAGAAAAAGGAAGGTTATCCCCCTCATTTGAATGATGTGATCACAAGAGGGGAAGAATAATGAAAAATAATGAATAATGAAAATAGACATGAATCTATGGAAGAACCACACAACGTAGTTTTTCACTCAAAGATTTTTCCTCTAGGATTTCTGTGACAGCATCATCCCAGCCCTCTATTTATAGACTCTAGATGATATCAGAAATAATTAAATTACATTAAGGGTGGGTCAAATACTGGTAATTGTTGGGTCTCAGGTCATGCAACATGTTAACCCATCAAGATACACCAAATCTACCTATTTTTTTGGATTATCCTGAACAGTTCATGTCTTGTAGTGATTACATGATGTGTAAATCCTGCACCATGTGTACGTAACTCATGAAATTCTAGAATTATGGGTCGTTGTAACTTTTATTATGATGTGACGCATATGTTTTCTGTTATGATGTATTTCAAAATTACTTCAATATTTCCCCCCACTTCATGATGTCCAGTTATTTTAGGACTAGCATCATTACATGTCGTGTAATGACTATATTATGTGTTATGTCTGTTTTCTACATTGAAAGCAAATTCTTTCCTTGGTTCTACATTTTTATTCACCATTATGGCTCCATTCTCGTCCTTCATTCTGAAAAAAAAAACATTTTTTGATTTGATAACAGGACCATTTCCACAAATATTTATCATATCCTATAACTTATATAATCTTAATAAAATGGAATAAAACATCATATGCATAATAATTTCTTAATAATAAAAATAATTAAAATCAATACATTTTATTATAAAAAGATATATAAAATAAATTTAAATATCTGGTATATACATTCTTAAGAGAGATAAATTGAATACACCAAAAACATGATAGAGATAAATTGAAATTTCACTTATGTATTTCCCCCACTCCATGATTTGTAGTTCCATCATGCCTTGTTTCGGTATAAGATGTGTAATGATTACATGATATGCAATGTGAGTTTTTTATTTGGAAATCCTCATTTTTTAGTTTATCAGACATATTCCCTGTAATATACCCATGATCATCCTTCCATGTGAAATGCTTTGTTTAATTTTATTCCATGATCATTTCCATATATATTTCTCATCTACTATGACTTTAAACAACTTGAGAAATTTTTTGAAAACATCAGGTGCACATGAATGTCTTAATAATAACAATTATCTTCATAAATTCACTTTATTATAAAAAAATTATAAAATAAATTTACATATCAGGTATAAACTTCCTCAAGAGAGATACATGGAACACACATTGAACTTGATAGAGATTCAGTGGAGGCATTGAATGATATGTATGTGTCTGACAAGAACAAGAATGTTTAAGGTATCAATATATCAAGTGATCTACATCTTTTTCTTTCAAAATCACATAACTTTATTCCCAGGAGATAATCATAAGAATACATTTCAACTATATTTGAACTCTTGATCTCACCAAATATTAACATCATAACATTTTAGTCATGTATGATCTTCTATAATGTCAAATTGAATAGTTGTTACACTCTCTATCATTTCTTGAGATATCAGTGGTCCTAGTACATTTTCCCCCCATCTCCTTATCATCATGTTGGTGTTAAGTAATTTATTACATAGAGGGTTGCCTTTGGATAGATATGTAATATCAATTAAAAGATATAATTTTTATAAATTTCCATCTAAGGATGTTTTTGATACGGACCGAAATTGAAATTCATAGTGGATTTTCTCAACATGTATTCTCAATTTTGAATGGTTCTATCAAACTAACTCTTTCTATGAATGATATAAAATTTATAAAATAAAATATGTATCTATATTCAATTGAAAAAATATCTATAGAATTAAAGTAAACATTAAATCAAAATTTGATACAATTTTTTTATAATCCACGAATAATTACATCAATCTTAATGTATAACCTCAAAATAAGGTCAAGATAGATATATTATCTAATAAAAATATGATTCACTAATTTCATTAGGCGATCAACTAGCATACCAAATTACAGTATTCGTTTTAGGTGTATTGGGCAGTTCGTTGATGAAATCCAATATAATGTTTTCCCATTTCCATTTTGGTATGGGCAATGGATATAACATCCTTTTATATTCTTTCTTCTCATCCTTAGTTTAATGACATAGAATAAATTTTGATACATACTTTGAAATTTTATTTTTTATGTTTTCCCACAATAAAATTATTTCAGATCACTATTTATCCTCATTATTTAAGGATGTATAGAGAATGGTAAATTATGAGATTAATCCAATATATCCTTCTTTATTTATGGTATTTATGGGAAATAATGTTTTGTTCTAAAACCTCATTTTTCTGTCACAAACAATTTTATACTTGGTAACATTTCTCACCTTCATCATCTATGCCACACCCTCCTTATACTCATCTTTGATCCTAAGATGGATTAATGGTTGAATGATCATATAATAAAAATATTACCTATCCCTTTTTTTCATTGTTTCATGACACATATTCTAAATATCCATAAATATTTCATCGCTTTCAATCCTTATGACAACCTCATCCCCACTTGCCCAGATTCATTGTTATGTTATTACTATTAAATAGATACAAGAGATCACATCACAAAGGATCGATCAATTTAATAGTCTTGAAGAAATAGATACATTCATGGTTCCATTATTATATTTTTAATTAATTAGTGAACATGACAATGGAATATAAAATAATTCCATAAAACTTATTCAATGATTTTATATTCATTGCATGGGGAAGGAAAACTAATAAATAAGTAATCTCAAATGGTCAGTAAGGTCTAGGTAAAGAGAAAGAGGACATGAGTTAATAAGTATTATCAAAATGGTAAGGTAAATAACTAAAAAACACACATTCCAATTAATAAACTAAAAAGGAAAATGAATCCATATATTTTGTGAAATGGAAAATCTCATGAATAGTAATAACTAAATAGTAAATAAAGGGAATAATTAATTATCACACATCATGTGTCTGGAACATGAACCATTATACCCTCAAGGAGATTTATGTATATGGGTTGAAACCTTCTTGATTCTAATTGGAAACTAAGGGTTGTTGTGAAATATTTTTTTCTCATGTGACTACTGATGCATCGAGATGTTAACAATAATCGAGCCCCACCCATAGGAATTGCATTAAATGGTCTTAAACATATAGAGCATGTATTTATCAGTCCAAAACCAAATTCACTCCAGTCCAAATAATTCATCATATATAAAACAACTTATTTATTTAATAAATTATGTTTCTTATTATCAAACTTCCGTATAAAATAAAAGATAAAGATTTATCAATATTTTTTTATTTAATGAAAAAACAATCAAGGTATACTCCATATGTAAAAGTGGTATGCATATTAGATAATAATTATATCCATGAATGAATTCATTCAAAATATAACATAGGCATGATTAATGATAAATTATGACCAACTGAAATGAAAACATGTAAAATAGTGTTTACGAAACCTTATAAATGAGTCACTTTAGTAAGGTTTAAAGAGAAATATAAAAGATTAATTAAATTGAACAAAGGAATTTTACTTTGCATAAAACCAAAATTCAACTAAGATATTTTTTCATGATAAAAATTTTTATTTTATAAAAATATTCGTGTCTTAAAATAGGTTATGGTGTGTATATGAAAATGGGTTAGAAATGGGAAGTTCCCTTTAATTAGCCATACATATTGAGAGGAATTGAAAAACAAACCTTATAATGAAAGGATTAAACTACCAATGAAAAAAGAATTTATCTAGGTACATATTTCTATAACATTCAAAAATAATTTTTGATGATTACAAAAGAATAATTAAAAATTATATTTTAGAAAATTACGATGATGTGTAACCTGAATGAGACATAGTGGTTCAGGAAGAAACCCTTACAACCTTTTCATCAACCAAATTGCATGCCCAATAAAACTAGTAGTTATAAAATGACACATTTAATACCATAAAGATAAATCAATTAATGATATTATATGTCAAATGGAATAATACATACACCACAAACATGGAATAACTAGTAAATAAAGAATATATCACAGAAATAAAAGTTAGATGAGAAAACAAATACCTTATGTCTGAAAGTGTTCTACAAATTGTATTAATGTCCTATAAAATGGAATTTGAATTTTTATTAATTTAATTCAGAACCACATAAAATGTTTTAGGATTTATTATAGTTTTTTAAGTTCAATTACATACTTTGTGATGAGTTACAATAATCAATTACATCATTCCGGAGTGTTCATTTCCTTAGTTTTCATGCTTGGTTCACTTGAATACATTTATGAAA
The DNA here is from genome assembly GCA_963277665.1 of Viscum album. Lineage (NCBI taxonomy): Eukaryota > Viridiplantae > Streptophyta > Magnoliopsida > Santalales > Viscaceae > Viscum > Viscum album. Next base: position 307,037,610 of record OY728153.1, on the reverse strand, counting down.
GATAATGTAAAATAAGAATAATTTTTTAGAATTGAAAATAAATTTCATTAATTAACATAGTAAATATTATATTGTCTTATATATAATTGTTTCTAGATATGATTTTGAATGATTAAATAAAATATTAATGATAATTAATTAATTTTTTTAGAGGGTTTTAAACCATATAGAACTTATAATATTTAATTTAGTATCATGATTATATATTTTTCCCATAACATTATATAAATTATAATATGTATAATAACATCTTATTTAACCACAATAACTGGTTTTTACTAGCCTTGATGGTTGAAATGTAAAATGAAAATGCATTATCTTTGATGGGGGTGAGTCGACACATCACGAAAGTTGTTTTTATTTTTAGTATAAAAGGGAGAGGTGAATGTTCTTGATGATAGATAAGACATTAACATAATTAAATTATAGTATAGATATAATATAAAATATTTATCATTTATATTTAGATATATTAGGTAAATAGACAATGTGATGGTCGCCGCAAAACTGGGTTTCCCTAAATGAGAATATTAGTGGTTTGTGAAAACATTGGTATGGGAAAAAATATAACTATCAGGTTCTGATGAATAGTGAAATAGAACAAGGTCATATAAATTTATTCATCACAAGACTATAAATCTATGATCAATTAATGTAAAATTTATTCCTCTGAAGGAAAAGTAACAATATAATATTTTTTTAATTTTATTTTCTTAGAGTTGTGGGATTCATTTATAGTACAAATAAGAACCTAATAAAATAAAATTAATTGAATTTTTATGTAATTATAATAATATAATATTTTGGTCTTTCTATAATCTATTTCCACTTTGTTTCTTAAAATAAGAGATGGATAATAATGACGAGTTTTTCATACCTCAATCAATTTTAACAAATCTTAAGCTTCATAAGTCCTTCATTCAACTTGTTAATAATTACTGAAAAAAATGGTTAATAAATGTTATACAAAATGATAAATAAAAATTTAATGTTATTAAATAATATCCATGATCCATTCCAAAATTAGTTAACCTTGAGACTCATGAAAAATATGTGTATCCAAAATCAATGAAATTTTTTTGAAGGAATAATACTGAATTTATAAAATCTATTTATCATAATATTTTCCTAAATAACATAGCTCTTATTATCTCATAAAAATATAATAATACATTAAAACCCATCAAAAAAATATGAAAACATGAATGCTTACAAGAATAAAATTTCAGGTTGTTGAATATATTCCTTAAGTCCAATCATCTATTATTTACCGCATTTCATAGAATATTGGATCACTAACCACCTTCATAGTCATCGATAATATCCCTTAAATATATATTTTTTATTTTCTCATCATGAAAAACATATTTTGGGTTTTCTTTACGATGTAAAAAATATAAAATATTATAAATTCTCTTGATTACTTTTTATATTTTTTATATACATACAATTTCATAAAAATGAAGTACTATAGTATAGTCCCTATTTATCTCACAATTATTATAACCATATAATTATTGATAAAGTAATAAAATAATACAATTATTTCACCCAAACAAAGGAATATTATATATTCCTCCTTTGTGATATATTTTTTTAATTCTTGAGATATTGATTTGTGTAGTGTCTCATTTCCTAGTAGTTGAACAATTGTAAATTGGAAAACTTTTTCTTACCCTTGCAATCACAATAAAAGTGGAATTTCTCTCTTTTTTTTGAAACCCCCATTCCATTTAAGAAAGTACCATTGTGTTTCTTTATATAATTATCACCTTTGAGAAAATACTTATTTCTCTTCATTGCTCAATCCAATATTTTCCTTGTTGTAATCTTCTTCTCAATGATCCCTATGAAGAAAAATATAGAGATAAATATTTCTTTGTCTACATAGTAAATGATATTTTGTCCTCATATGATGAGAATGTTTTGTATACATGTTCCCTTTTAATGATAGGAAAAATTCCTCAAAATATTTGAACATCCTTAATATTTACATCATCTGCATCATCAAGGTTCCCATTTATTCTATGAGGATCCATTTATAAATGATAGTATACCTTATATAATATAATATCAATATGAGACATAATTCATAAACCCATAATTATTGAAATACTTATCATAAATTAATGCATTGATAATTTCATAAACATGGATAGTTTGGGATGCACTTTTATAGTTATCCTTACTATTTATATTTGATTTATGTTCTCTAATATAGGATTTAATAATTCTAGTTCCTGGGATTTCTACTAAACATTATTTAACACCAAATATAACAACCCCAAACTGAGTATCCTAGAGTAAGTGGATATTTTATAAAAAGGTCATAAATACAAGAGATCACGTCATCAATAATTGATCGGTTTTATAGTCCTGAATAACTTTATGCAAACTTGGTTTCCATATTAAATTGTTAATTAAACGTAGATCCTAAAAAAGAAAATAAATATCTCCTTAACACCTATTCAAAGATTTCATCTTCATAACCTTGGGAAGGAAAATAAAATAAAATGGTGATTTCAAATTCCTAGTAAGGGTTAGTTATAATGGAAGATAAATTAAATTAGTAAGTATAGTCAAAATGGTACAGAAAATAATGAAAAATACAATAAAAAAGCGAATGAAAATAAATCCATACAATTTATCTTACTGAACATATTATTGATAGTAATTACTGGATGTTGAATAAGGGGTATGTTTAATTATTGGATGTTATATATCACGCACATGAACCATTATAATATCTTGAAAGATTATGTTTGTTTGTATAAAGGAAACTAATTCTACATGGAATCAAATGTGAAGTGTTTTTATCCAACTATATTTGTCCCATGAGGCTACCAATGCATCCAAGTGCTACCTATAATTGGGCTCCACCCATTAAACATTCATTAACTGATATCCAACCCAGAGGGATTTTATTAACATGTCCCCAACCCATGAAATACTAGTCCAAATCATTCCTTATATAAAAAATATTTTATTTAGTTAATAAATAATGCACATTATAATTAAATATCGTTATTAAATAAAATATACATATTTACAAATATCTCTTTATATAATCAAAAAACTATGAAGGTAAACTCAACATGTCAAAGTGGTATACAGATTATAAAATAATCATACCCATGAAATAATTTATTATAAATAGTAAATAGGCATGATTAATGATAAATTATGTTCAATTAAAATGGTAACATATCAAAAAGTGTTTATGAATCCTTATAAATGAGTCACTTCAGTGCGGTTTAAAGGGAAAATATAAGAAATTATTTAAGGAATACAAAAGATTATTTGTTTTCATAAAACCAATAATGAACTAAGATATTGTGTTATGATAAAAATTGTGATTATATAAAAAAATAAGTGTCTTAATATATATTATAGAGTGTACTATAAAATGTATAAAAATTTGGGATTTTTCCTTTAATTGGGCATGCATGTCGGGAGGAATTTAAAAGGAAACCATTTAAATCATGTATTTCCATTCTAATGAAAGAAGATTTTAGTTAGGTACAAAATTTTGATAAATAAAATAATAATTTATTAGTATTTCATATAAATAATTTAGAATTAAATTTGGGGAATGTGAGATAAAGAGTCACCCAAAGGAAAAATGAATATATGGGAAGAAACCCTTACCACTATGTCATCAATCAAATCATATAGCAAAAAAAATTAATAATCAAAAAAAGAGACATTGAATAACATAATGATTAAACAATTCATTATATTATATATCAAATGTAATAACACATACACCACATACATGGAATATGTGGTGAATAAGGAATTTCTTATATAAATAAAAGTGAGATGAGAAAACCCTAACCTTATATCCATAAGTGTTCTTCCCTTTCCCATAAAGTCCTAGATAGTGGAATTATATTCATTAAAAATTTAATTAATATCATCTTAATCGTGTATTTGATTTATTATGATTTTATTATGTTTATTTCTAACATTTTTTATGAGTTATAATATTCAATTCCATCCTTCGGGAGTGTTTGTTCCCTAAGATTCCATAATTGTTTCACTTTTATATATGTATAAAAGATCATGTAAAATGTGAATATGTATCCCGAATTTAAATTATATGTTATTGATGAAAATACAGAAAATTAAATGGAAATATATATATCATTTGTTTCCACATATGAGGATGATTCATTAGATAAAAAATTACTGATAATGATCGAATATTTTTTTTATCACTTTTTACAACCATCAAAAATTTAATAATTTTATTTAATATAATGTTTATAGATTAGTTCTAGAACATTATATAAATTATAATAAGTAAAATAAATATCATTTAACCATAATAAAATTATTATGATCACCCTAGAAGGAGGTAATGCAAAATAAGAATGTATCATCCATGAAGGAAGTAAATCGACATATCATGGAATATTCTTTTTTAGCATAATGGAAGAAGATAATGGGTTTGATGATAGATATTATGTTAACATGATATAATTATTATATATATATATAATATAATGGTGTTTTCATGCATGTTTGAAAAAAATAGTTATTTATAGGATAACAAAAGAAGATAAATTAAATTAAATTAAAAGATATTAAAATAAATTATAAGACAACGAAAGGGGACATTAACTCTTATATAGAGTCTCCCTAAGACCCTACTTTTGGAATTTGGCATTTTTTTTTAGTGAGATATTAAAAACAAGATGTGGGGAAGAGGTTTTAAAGAGACATTAGTCAAAATATAAGGAATTTCCAAGTCATAGAAGGTTCAAGGAGAAGAGACGGTGAAGGAGGTATTGATAGTGGAGCAGTGGGGTGTTTTTGGATATTTTTTATTCATGCGCTTATTATTTTTTCTCAAGTATATCTATTGGGATGATTATTGAGACCATGTATAGTAACTAGTGCATTTTATTTTTTACTAATGGAGGTTACATCATACATACATAATCCATGAAACAAAAATTCATGTATTTATATATTACCATTAATTACCGAATTTTACTATCAACCAAAAATTCATCTATTATAGAAAAACCCCAAAAGGTCAAAAAAACCATTTTTCAACATGTATTTTTCTTAAAGAGATCTCAATTTACTGAAAATAATTTCTAAATATGAGAAAATTATTTTTTTAACAAAAAGATTCATTTATTAAAAAATAAAGTTTTAAAAATTGTAATTGTTTTTATGACACATTGAAAAATTAATAAAGGGCCCATAAAATTATCTTATAATAATAATAAACAAAAAATGAAACTTATGAATTTATTTAGTGAATGTAAATTTCCTTTTAAACCATTATATTATTTATAAAATTATAATTAAAAATGAAAGTTCCACAAAAATACCAATTCATAAATAATCATTTTTATACATTTATTTACTTATTTCTTGATAAAATTATTCCATATTTTCATTTATGAGATAAATAAAATTTAGTTATACTTTAATTGATGAGATCAAATTAATAATATTTACAAATAATATAAATTAATTGATAGTTTTTTAAAAAATATTTATTTTTTAATATTCATTGAAAAATATATATTTCTTAAGATTCCAAATTATCTACCTAAGATAGTTTTGAAATTGTTATCTTAAATATGAATTTTTTTGTATAATTAATAAAATTGTAAAAAATTAATTTTAAAACAAGTTCTCTATTACAAAGCAGTAAAACAAACTTTATAAACATAAAGTATTTTATGCATAAAATTTTATTTATTCCCATTTTATTTATATAAAAATCATTTAGTTGAATTTAAAAATATAAATTTCAATATGTGGTTAATACTTTTCATTATCACTAATTTAACATCGAGGTTATAATGGAAAAATTTTAAATAGTATATCATGGTTTTAAACTCTGTGTTGTGTGAAACATAAGATATTGACGTTATTAAATTTAGAAGAGACTTCCTATAAAATCTTGGGGTGTTACCATCCACATCATGGAAAAAATCACGATCTTTCGTAACTAAAAGAACAACAACCTTAGTCAGTTTCCATGAGTGGTACAGTATTAATAAACCATTAAACATAAACAATTCCAACCATATTCTTTAAAGAATATTCAAATATTTATATTTGATTATGTACTTCAAGATTCTTTGATTAGAATTCATTTCAAATATTTCACAATAATGAAAATGCTAATATATTTTTATTGAATTTTTTTTTCTGTTAACTCTAAATCATGAGTCGGGTAACTTCTCTACTGAATTATCATTAGGTGCGAGGAAAAAGTTATAACCAAATTATTATACATGAAGAAAAATCCCATTCCATTATTTTTTGAATCACTAAATATAGAAAATGATTCTCCCATGTAAGGTAGTGTTAGTGTAGATTCAATGTCAAACATTATTTTTATCTCTTATAAAAGTTTCTCACATTTATTTGTCTAAAGTAACATGGATCCCTTTCGATTCAACATGGATTTTGGATTAGATAGTCATGAGAAATACCTCAAAAGAAACTAAAAATATTCATCCAACCCATGAAATATTTGGATATCAGGTATAGTGGTTTACTAGTATATTATTCTATAACTTTTATCTTTTAATAATATACCAATATACCATAACATGAGATTATATGGAAAAAAATGTGACTTTATATAGCCAAAATTCACACATGTAAAATTTTCAACACAACATATCCATACGCAAGGTCTCCAAAAAATTCCTAACATGTTCATTATCTCTTAATATATATTCATTAATTTAATAATGTCATCTAAATATACTATAAAAACTGATCAATGTAACATCTAATGACTCTATTCATTAAATACATGACGATTTCCAGATCATTGGTAAGTGAAAATAGAATTACTATACATTAATAAGGACTATAGCTTGTACTAAAGGTTTTCTTGTGTATATCCTCCTATTATACATTCAATTGACGATATATAAATAAAAGATAAATCATGGAAAAATAGTGATAACCTCATAATTAATCAAAAAGATCATCAGTATAGGTTAGGGGATGCTTCTTTTTGAATGTGATATTCATAAGTTAAGAATAATCAATTAAAAGACTCAATGAACCATCATTATTTTTTAAAAAAAAATTGGTGCACCCCAAGTTGTTTTATTGCATCATATGAATCCCTTATCAAAATTTCTCTTGGGCAATCTTCTTGAATTCCTAAAACTTATTCTAAATTTTTTATATGGTTTCTTTGAAATATTTGTAGCATAATGAATGAGTTCTACTGAAAAAAAGACATAAAAATTCCATGGAAGAAATGGAAATCATTAAGAATGTCATCAAAAAAATTATAAAATTGTTATATATTCAATGTTTCTTTCCCCCGAAACCATTTGAGATAAATAACCCTCATGGATAGAAAATAAGACACATACAATCAATGTAACAACCATTATAAATTCATATTAATCCTTACACTAAATGATTATCATTCATTAACTCAGAATATCCAACATGACATCCCTTCCACATTAGTTGATATGGTCACTATATAGATAAATACAATTCATGCCCATAAATCCCATAAAATTTTACTAGAGTGAGAATGTCATGACGTTATTGAAGTATATTCCCAAAAACATCTAACAAAGTACAACTATTGACCAGGGATGTGATCACCATGCCATTAAGAGTTATTATTGCTAACTCAATATCTAATCATTGAGGTAGTGATGTGATAACACAAGATAATCATTTAAATAAAAAATATTTTGTAGTTTTATAATCAAATAAAATATTTATAGTTATATAAGGGATGGTAATTGTACCTTTTACCACATCATTCTCATAACCCACTTCACCAGTTGTGATCATATGAGCTTTCACTATATATCTATTCTTTATGGTTTACTATGATCATTTTCACCATTTACCCTTTCATTCATTCCTCAATTGGAGTAATGTACATACCTCTTGAAATTATAGAATAGGAGTATTGGTTGGTCATTTAGTTTAGGTTTTCACTATTAATTTCATCGACCGACCTCTTTATAAAACATTCAACATTATTTTTCTTGATGTTAGTTTTTTACACACATAAAACATTTCCCAAACTCTAAAACGGAGCCTTTTATATGATTCATTCTACAAATTGTACACATATTAACAATAATTTTGTGTTATCAATGGGTTTTATTATTTAAATAACTCTAAAATTTCATATTTATCTTTTTTTCCCAAAACCATATGACAACTAAGAGTCTTTAATTTTTAATTCCATATTGATACCAGATCAAATTATTTTTTCATAACTATCATATTTTCTTATATGTAATTTTCTTTAGTGACTAGGACTCAATAAAAAAAGAATTAGTTACCTAATATTTTAATATTGATGATAAAACAGATATCATGGATTTTATGTCTGATGACATTTTATCAAAGCAATAAATTGATTCATCATCCTTATACAATAGTAAATAAAATTATATTTCCATTTTCAACTAAATATTTTAAGGAAAATATTTTTTTAGAAATAACTTCTTAAACTCTTTAATTCCATGGATCCAATTTCTTCATCTTGCCCGGTATTCTTGATAATAATCCACCACTAATATTCTTCACCATCCAAAAGGTATACTTCCAGGAAAAATTTTTCTTGTTTATACCATTATAGAATGGAACATATTTTTTTAACTATGCTGACCCATTTCCAAATAATTAATAGATTACGGGAACCATTTAATAATGGTATAATTTTCCATTCAAAAGACTTATTGTTGATTTTTTTCTTCCTTTTCCAATTAATAGATAAAAAAGATTCATTTAACAATTCATAAATTGAGAGACATTGGTTATCATATAATCATGATGTTACATTCCATATCCTATTTCATTTGGTTACTCTAGAGGATAGTAATTTCTATTTCCATCTCATTCAACATTAATATGGTTCCACATGGAGTTTTCAACTTATAGAGACAGAAAATAACACTGTGGAAAAAAGTAATCATAGTTAATAATAATGTAATCATGAAAAATAATTCATACGATATCTAAATCATGGATTGTTTTAATAATATAGGATTCCATCAGTTTATCCTTGTTCATTAATGGTAATCATCTATTAAAATCCTTAATAATGGTTTATAAATAAAATATTAATCAACTCAAACCTAACCCTTAAGACTGTTAAACCAAGTGCGCAGCACAAGCTTATTCACCTCACACTATAATTAATGTCAATATATACATGAACAACTATTGTAAGGGTTATTACACCATGATGATCCTCTTTAAAACTACTTTCATGATTACTATCCAAAAGGGAAATTATTTCTTGGAAAATTATATAATCTCCATGTTACTGAAACATTAGTATGTCATCCTATAGTTAGGATTATCCCAAGAGTTTTCACCAAAATTATCTAATCCTAATCTAATAAAACAAACTAAACACTTATATAATACAAACTTAGGAGACCCTAGAATTTCATACAAATATATTACATCATTTTATTTAACTATGAAACACAAATCATAAGAATACACACCACATTACTATAAATATTTAAAGTCTGAAGAATAAATACCTAATCAAATTATTATATAAAATGTTACCAACATATCAAAAAAATATGTTCTCACATAGTAAACTTATTATATATACCATACATTAAACATTTATCATAATATTGTAAATGGAAATATAAGAATGATTGATCTCAAATGCTCAACAAGGGTAAACATATGAAATGTGATTAAATGACCATAATTATGAATAGGATCCAGGTAAGGGCATGTGAACCTGATAATGACATATAATAATCATACCTAATCATTAAAATACCATTAATAAAAAATTATCACATAATTATTTTCAAAAAAAATTAAATAAGTCCTAAGTGTTTGGAATAATCAATAGTTAATCATGATCAATGAGAAAATATTGTAATAATATGATATATGTTTTTGGAATCAAATGAAGAATAAAAATCCAATTACATAGTTATGGGTTTCTTATAAGACTTTCATTGTAGACAATGTCCCACAACTGAAATTCCTACCATATCATTTGCAAAATTATCTTTAGATTAACATCCAAAAAGTCTAACCATCTAACTCTTAGGTGATAATTAAATCCATCATCTCCTAGAATTTTATCAACTATTTCTGTAACATCCCAAGTAAGTAATGAATAATAGATATTCTTATCTATGTATATTTATGAATGAGATTGTGTTTTAGAGGCTTAAAATGAGAATAAATCCAATCTTAAGCATGGAATACAGTTATATTTTTAAGAGATTGTTTTACTACCTTTTGATGGCAAACCATTTTTAAATCAAACTTTTGAGAATTTTATAAGCTCTATTTGTCAAAATAAACATATTCATTATGATTGGGACAGCGAAATATACATTGGATAATTTTTTGGTATTTTTCTGACAATGTTCATTTTTTAATGAATAGTGAAAATACTGCATTTTACATCAAAACTACTTTTTCATATAATTTAATTATATGGTTAGATTATATTTTTAATTGGTTTTAAATTTTTATTTGAATATATTTATACCATTTAATCCAATAGTTTTCATTATAATTAATTTCACTTTGGAATTGTGCATAAACTAATGCAAAACTTTTCATAGATATTGTTTCAAAAAAACCCGCTCTTTGTTTTGACAACAGGAATTATTTTTAAATTAATTATTGCAATTTATGTGTTTGTAATTTGGTAAAATGGATTCCATATTTAGAATCATAAGGTCCAAATTATGTAAATAAGACTCTTTTGTTTTTGGAATGTGTGAATAGTAACAACGGTAATTATCGTTAATTATCTTGATTAATTAATAATCAGGTAGTTAAGGATATTGAAATAATTTCATAATAATAAAAAATGACAAAAAAATGTGTCCAAATACTACTTTTTGTTTCATGTCCATCCATGGGATTCCTTGTGCAAAACTTGGGGACACCATGGAATCACTTTTGTGTGATAATGACTTTTTATCTTTTTATTTTTAAAGAAAGTAAATATAACAAAGAATGTATCACCTGAGTAATAAAAAATTACATTTGTCTAAATAAATGATATTTTGGACTATAAATATTAATTGGAAAGATAAAAATATTTCCTACATCATAGTAATTTTTATATAATTTTTAGACATTTAATAAATTTAATTATATATGATACCATGATGATGCAGTGATTACCTCATTATTTAACGATTTAAGTGAAATGAAAAGATAATGTAAACTCTTAGACCTACACATGTAAAAAACCTATTGGATGGGAGGATTTATAATCCTTATCACCTTATCCTAGAAATACATCGATGTGGGACCTTTAAAATCCGAAACTCATTTGAAAATAAAGTAACATTTTATACCTTTCCAAGAGTGCCCCTCCTCTCATCTTATAAAAGGCCCCCACCTCTACCTCCTTACCCACACCACTAAAGACTTTGGCTCGGCCAAGCTCTGCGCATTTTGTCTCTCCACATCCCTCTCCTAATCCTAGAAGCCTTAACTTAGGCAGGAATCTCTTCAAGAAACCCTTTTGGTTCAAACCAAAGAGAGTTACCCGATTTTAAAAGTAATGTCTTCACTTGTGTTCCTTTGTTTTATTTTGCATCTTCAACCCCCTAAACTCTTTTTATTTATTTATTTTGTAACAAAAACTGTATCTTCAATATACTAGGATGTTTTTATAAGAATTATTCCAGCTACACTTACACACACCTACATCTAATGGTTAAAGATGATACTATTTCCGGTGATGGCGAATTTCTGCCTCACAAAATGATGATCGTTCAACACTCATATAACACCTTCAAAGATGGCCATTAATATGTCAATATATTTATATATTATATAAAATATGTTTATTTTTTACTTCAGCTTCGGTATTTTTCCTTTAGGGCATACCTTTATGGTTTCCATTATGGGTAAACATGATATCATCATTTTAGAAAGTGCGGACTACCGCCCCCTCAAAGTGATTTGATTAGTTAATACCATATGTGGTACGTATAAAGGATATATTTAATGATATTATATATTATTTTATACTGGAATTATAATATACCTTTATATCATAATGATTTCACTCCATTAAGTAATAAATAGAAATGAAAGTAGTGTTCATGCGTACATACGGCTTACCGTCTCCATGAACGGTGCATTTCATTTCTTACCTCTAAATGTTATGTAATATTATAAATGAATTTATATAATGGATATATATGATATATATGATATATACATCGTGAATATAATTCTGGATATAATGGATATTTTACCCCATGAACAACTTGTAATTATAAAGAGTTTATTTTTGACTCATGTACCAATGATCAACAAAACGACCATTATTAACATAAATAATTACATAGTGTTCATAACATGGTAATAAGTGATATAAAAGGAATAATGAACTTGAAAAATTTTATTAAGTAATTATAAATTACCTCAAGTTTATTATTCAGGAGGTTAAAGAATGATCGAGTCAAGTCGGACCCGAGGTATGGGACTTCGTCTCAATCTCCTTTCATTGAGGCATATTTTTTTTATACACAAATTTATTTTATACGGTGTATAAACCCCTTTGACTTTTAGGTTTATAAAAATGAATATTTTTTTATACGAAGCATTTACTAAATGACAAATGTGAATGTTTTTTTTGTCGTATGTATGTGACGACAACGACTTCTCCGCCGCTGTGACCATTATTTGAGTTTCGGCTTCCTCTACAAGCCATAAATTTTTTTAAAAGAAAATTATTTACCGTGTTTTAATTTTATTTTATTTTGGTATTGAAATTGGTTTCCATATTTTTTTTATTATATCAATGTGTTGTGTTGATATATTATGATTGAAATGTGGAAATGTTATGTTTCCTTTATGCATGTTTTATGTGATACGATTATGTTATGGTTCATGGGCATTGTTATGAAGACGGGTGGTTCCATGATAAACTAAGGGTGGGTGAGCCCGATATAGCTCTCCAATGCATTGGGTAACGCGAAGGAGTTAAACGTTAAGGTTTCTCCGAAGATATTTAGGGAATATAATTTGATGGGTATTCCAAATGTAACCAAGAGGGTTACTCCCTACATAATAATGTTATGAATGCCTCAACTTACCTTTATGTCTTATGATTTCTATGATTTATTCATGATTTGATGAGGTATGTTAAAATTCATAGGTTTTATGAGTAAAGTATGATTTCATACATGGACTAATGTTTTCTTTTCGTACTTTTATATCCCTTACTGACCTTTTTATGCTTATCCCATGTTTTTGAAATGTTTTTCACAGGTCAAGGGAAAGGTACATGATGTGATGATAGTGTCAAGGAAGTTTCAAGAAATAATCCATGTTTTATTTTAAATATGATTCTTGTTGATGGTAAAAATGAGTAATATCTTTTATGTAACCAATTTGTTTAAATGTGGAATGTAATGCATGTTTTATTATATAATTATCTAAAACTATAAACCTGAAAATATCCTCAACGTGTATTCTTGAAATAACTCAAGATTAAGTAATTTTTAAGGCTGGGGCCTTATAGATGGTATCAGAGGTCGGTTTAGATAACATTAGGAGTTACAATTCTATTAAATGATTATCCAAAAAAAATTATTGTCAAATTGAAATGATATAGTATTTTAATATTACCATGTTCCTTCATCTAAGACATGTTTGTTTGGAATGGTTTTCCGTAGAGGAAACAGGGAAGCAGTGCTAGGAAGACATAAAGAAGGAAATAACCTTCCGAATCAGCATCCTGAGATAGTTGGAATTGGAACTGAATAGTTTGTTGCAGTAATGTCACAGTTGACTCAAGTGATAAATGGTGGTGGTATCCATGCACGAGATCAGCCAGATTAACCGTAGAGAAACATGTCAATGGCGGAACATTTCATGAGGCAACATCCCCCATAATTTAGAGGATCATCTGACCCTATGCTGGCTAAAGGGTGGATTAAAGCACTGGAGAATATTTTCAATGTCATGGGGTGTTCATACAATCAAAAGGTCAGTCTTGTTATTTACCGTTTGGGGGGTGAAGCAGATCAGTGGTGGTCAGTGGATAAAAATATCAGGGATGCTGATGAGATTGATGCTCTCAACTGAGATAAATTCAAAGGTATGTTTCTTGAGAAATATTTTCCTAAGGCTGTTTGACTTAGGATGGAAAAACAATTCTTGGAATTGAGGTAAGAGGAATACTCAGTGGATGCTTATGAAGAAAGTTTCACTCGTTTGGAAAGGTATACTGCAAATTTTATCTGAGACCTTGATAGTAAAATCAATCATTTTTACTCAGGATTAAAGCCAAAATATCAAAGGGCTTCAGCTTCTCGTGAGTTCAAGAGTTATGAAAAGCTTTTTCGATGTGCTGAGAAGGTGGAAATGGAGTTTTCTGATTATCAATTGTTCTATAAAAACCAACAGAAGAAGAGAACGAGGTGGCAGAAGAAAGGGAAGATTTATTCAAAAAGGTCTAATGGTAAGAAAACTAAGTTTCCAGTTTGTGATAAATGTGGTAAAAGGCATGCTGGGAATGTCTTCTGAATTCTGGAAAGTTATACCGATGTGGTAATATGGGAAATATGTCTTGTGATTGCACTGAAAAAGATCAAGGTAATGGTAATACCAAATTTGATTTACAGTTAGTGAAATGTTTTATGTTCAATGAGATGGGTCACTATAGAAATGAGTGTATGACAAAGAGCTCGAGTGATGGGAAGAAGTTAGACTACAAGAATAAGGGGTTGGTGAAATCCTTTGCAACTACTTCAGCAGATGTTGGGCCATCAAATGAAGTGGTATCAGGTACTTTTTTTCAGAATATTCCAGTGTGTTGTTTGATTCGGGGTCTACACATTCATTCATCTCTGAAAAAGCTTCTAGAAAAATGGGAATACCATCTCAAGAAATGACTCCAAAATTTGTGGTAAAAACACCTGGGGGAAATGTTGAGGCAGAAAGAATTTATAAGAATCTTCCCATCATTATCCGTGGAAAGAAACTACTTGAAAACCTTATTGTTTTACCTCTAATAGAGATTGATGTTATCCTGGGTATGGACTGGCTCTCTATTTACCATGCTAAGATTGATTGTAGATCTAAAGAAGATTATTTTCAGAAAGACTTTCAGTTTGTGTACAAGAATGAAACCTTACTATTGATAACATATCAAGAGGCTGAGAAAATTGTAAAAAATGGAAATGAATGTTACCTTGTACATATTGTTGAAAACAATGGAACTGTTCAGATTAATGATGTGCTAGTGGTAAATGAGTATCCTGATGTTTTTCCTGATGAGTTGCTTTGAATAATACTAGATCGGGAAGTTGAGTTTACTGTTGACTTAGTTCCTGATGCTAATCCGATTTCAAAACCCCCTTATCGAATGGATCAAATTGAACTTTTAGAGTTGAAGGAGAAATTGCAAGATTTATTAGTGAAAGGTTTCATTCGACCTAGCACATCACCATGGGGTGCTCCTGTTTTATTTGTTAAAAAGAAATATGGTTCTATGAGACCTTTCATTGATTATAGTCCCTTGAATAACATCACTGTTAATAAAAAATATCCTTTTCCTTATATCGATGATTTGTTTGATCAGCTCCAGGGAGCTCTGTATTTTTCAAAGATTGACTTGAGATCAGGGTACCGTCAGTTGATGGTAAAGGAAGCAGATATTTTGAAGACCACTTTTCTTACAATATATCTCCATAATGAATTTGTTGTAATGCCTTTTGGGATAACCAATGCACCTGCTGTATTCATGGACCTTATGAATAGAATTTTCCATGAGTTCTTGGATAAGTTTGTGGTTGTTTTCATTGATGATATTTCGGTGTTTTCAAAAAGTAAATAGGAGAATGAAATACATTTAAGGGTTATTTTTCAAACCTTCAAAGAAAAGAAATTGTATGGTAAATTCAGAATGTGTGAGTTTTGGTTGCAACAAATTTCTTTCATTGGTCATATTGTTTCTAATGATGGGATAATTGTTGATCCTACAAGAATAAAGGTTGTTGAAGAATGGCCAGGACCCACAATTGTAACTGATATTCGTAGCTTCCTTGGTTTGGAAGGTTATTACCGAATGTTTGTTAGAAATTTCTCCTGGGTATCTAGTCTAATGACAAAGCTAACTCGGAAGGCTGTTATGTTTATCTGGACAAAATAATGTGATGATTGTTTTCCGGAACTGAAAAGAAGATTGGTGAATGCTCCAGTTTTGGAACTACCTTCCAGGAATGGGGATTTGTTTATCTACATTGATGCTTCATTGAAAGGAATTGGTTTCATCCTAATGTCGAATGATTAGTTAATTGCTTATGCTTCACAAAAGTTGAAAACTCATGAGGTAAATTACCCTACACATGATTTGTAATTAGCTTATGTTGTTTTCGCTTTAAAATTTTGGAGGCATCATTTGTATGGAGTAAAGTATGAAATATATACCGATCACAAAAGTTTAAAGTATATATTCACTTAGAATTATTTGAAAATGAGACAGAGGAGATGGCTATAATTAATCAAGGATTATGATTGTACAATTCATTACCATCTAGGAAAATCAATTAAAGTGGCTGATGCTTTTAGTCGAAAAAGTAATGCTTCATTAACAATGTTGTGTTTGGAACGTGATCCTTTGGTTAAGGATCTGATGAAATTTGGAATAGATGTTGTTGGTCCAGGATGTCCTTCTGTTTTGTTTTAGGTATCATTGAAATATTCTCTATCAGATAGAATTACGCAAGCACAGAAGCAAGACAGTGAGTTGTAGAAAGAGGTATAGCTGGTTTAGAAGGGTAAGTTTCTTGAATTCAACATTGATAATGATTGTGTTTTAAGATTTGGGAAGAGATTGTGTGTGTCGGGTGATTCACAGCTGAAGAGAGATTTGTTATGTGAAGCTCATAGTTCTCCGTTTTCAGATCATCCAGGAAGTATTAAGATGTATTGAGATCTTTGAGAGTATTACTGGTGGGATAGAATGAAAAGATATATTGCTGATTTTACTGTGAAGTGTTTGAATTTTCAACAGGTTAAAGCTGAGCGGAAGTTACCAAAAGGCATGTTTCAGCCTTTACCAGTGCCAAAGTTGAAATGGGAGAATATATCCATGGACTTCGTTGTAGTATTGTCGAATACACCTCGAGGTAATAATTCAATCTGGGTTATTGTTGATCGCTTAACTAAAGGTGCTCATTTCTTTGCCATACGAGATACTTTTTACCTAGAACAACTTTCCTATTTGTATCTTAAAGGGATAGTCAGGTTACACGGTGTTCCTCTCTCCATTGTATCAGACCGTGATCCCAGGTTCACTTCTAACTTTTGGAAAGGCCTTCATAAGTCGTTGGGTACTGAATTAAATTTTAGTACATATTTTCATCCTCAATCAGATGGGCAGTCAGAACAAACAATTCAGACTTTGGAGGATATGCTATGTGCTTGTTCGATGGATTATCAGGGAAGTTGGGACCAACATCATTCTTTGGTTTAGTTTTATTATAATAACATTTTTCATTCTAGTATACATATGGCACCATTTGAGGCATTATATAGGAAGCTGTAACACCCGAGACTTTTATGTTATATAAATCATCAAAGGAATCTTTTTCTACACAACACTTTCTTGTCTTTCTTTACACGCAATCGCAACCTTCCTCGATAGCTTGCGTCGTACGCAATACCGAGTTTCACTAAACAACAATATGCTATTAAAACTAGCCGTTATGAATAGTAATAACCACTTTTTTAAATTTTATAAATTTTATTTTTCAAAATGGACTTCATTTTTGGACTTAGAATATCGAAATTAGCCTAGGGTGAAATTTTGGTATTTTTCTGAAAACTTTCAATTTTTGATAAATAGTGAAACCACTAAGTGGTAGGTTAAAAACTGAATTTTGAATAAAACTTAATTTTACCGCTTCTGTGAATGGAATTTAAAAAATCTGAGAGACACGGTTAATATCAAGAACTAAAATGTGGTTCAATGAGATGAAAATAATTTTTTGGTGAATAGTAACTTTTTACTTTTTTTACCGCAATTAATAGTAAATAGGGTAACTAAGGGTAAATATGATATTAATATTACCATACCACATGTCCTAATTCTATTGGACAAGTGTAATTTGACCACAAACAAACTTAGGAATAAAATATGACCATTTAGGCCCACTTGGATTAGATTAGGACATTTATTATTAATTTATTTAAAGAAGGGTTAAAATAGTTAAAATCAAAGTTTAATAACTAAAACATTTTTAATATGGGGTTATACATAAGATAAATTCTACTATAAATATTCATTAGAAAGATAAAACGATTTCCTACATAATGATATTTTATTTATAATTTTTAGACTTTAAATAAATTAATTTATTTATGACACAACGATGATGCAGTAATTACCCTTTTAAGGAAATATTAACATAATTGATGTTATAAATTCTCAAATGAATGTAATTTGAGACTTTTTATGAATTACACTAATTTTATAGGTTACTATGATATATTAGTGTTGATTTAATCAACTTGGTTTGAACATATAATTCTGTTATGACTTTCACAAAAATCATATATCAAATAGTGTCAAAATTGACACAAAATAGTTTTTAAATCAAATATTATATTATTAATTGTTATTTTATTCATAAAAATCTACAGTTCTGACAAATGACTTAGATAAGGATATATGTATTAATAATAAACAATTTGGGGTTCGTTTGGCATGTTATAGTAAGTGTATTAACCATATAGTGAAAGAAAACAAAAAGGCACGGTAAAAGTTAAATTATTTAACTTAGAGTTAAATCTAATTGATAAGGTTAAAATAATACCCTAAACTTGTCTAAATCTTATTGGTTGATAGTATTTCGACCCTTCCCCACTTTATCTTCGAAATAAGACCCTTTGGAACCATTATAAACCGATTTTGACTTTAATATAAAATAATATTTTGAGATATTCCTAAGGTGCCCCTCTCCTCCCTTATAAAAGGGAACCTCCTCCCCCTCCTCCTCACACCAATTTGAGCAATCAAGCTCGGCAAACCACTGCCATTTTCTCCTCTCCACTTCCCTAGAATAATCCTAGAGGTCCTGGTCTTCTTCAAAGACCAATCTTAGTTCCCTAAGTGGAGGATTCAAAGAAGAGTTCCAAAGAAGAGGTAATATCCATTACCGATCTTTTCAATTTCTTTCTTCTTCAACTTCTTCTTCTTTAGTTGTTTCATGATAAAGTAATAACATCAGTATTACTTATATACTGATATGTTATTATATATATGAAGAAACCCTAATTCACCTTCTATCCATCCTAAGGAAAAATAAAATCACCGCGCGTGCGTACGTACGGAATACCGTCTCCACGCCGTGGTGTAATCTATTTTCCACCATAACTTTACAAGGATGGGTATAATGGTGTAATGAGTAACTATTTATGATTATTATAAAGTAATATTGATAATGAAATAATATATATATACTCCAATACAGTTCCACGATCATAGGAACGATATCATCACTCGTGCGTACGTACGGAATACCGTCTCCACGATGTGATGCGACTCGTTCTACATGATCATCATTACATAGTAATTATATAAATGAATTGAATGAATAAATATGATATATTTTACACTAATACCATTCTTGATATAAGGTATATATAACCATAAAAGAAGAATAAGAATGTATTCGGCAAAACACGCATAAGAACAAAAGGCAATAAAGACCCGAGTAATAAGTAACAATGAAATATTACTAACAAGAAGCTAAGAATATGACCATATATGATATCATATCATTATGTATGATTCTGGAATAAGTCAATAACATTATTTAAACCATTATACAGGAGCTTCGGACACGTACAAAGCAAATCGGACCTAAGGTAAGGGAAATATCACAATCTCACTTTTATCCGAGATTGTATTTACTTTGGTAATTACTGGGGTGTATTTTATCATCCACATCCATGTTCCCTCAATATGTAATATTATTTCCATCCTTCTAAAATAGTTTATATCCAATTTTACCCTTCGGTAAGTTTTTTTGTAAAAGATATGAAAGGAATCTTTTGTCATTTTTCATACGAGGTACTTTTTGACTTTTCCGACAAAAGTACGAAGAATGTTTTTTTAACTTATACGTATGAATGGATTTTTAAAACATTATTTCCAAGAAACTTCCTTTACAATTTTTCAAGTTTATTTTTAATCAACTTCTTTTATTTTATAGTTGTATGACATGTTTAAGAAAGGAAAAATGTTTTTGAAGAAGAAAGGATATTTTCCTCAAGAATGGAGTTCAAGTGTTTTATCAAAATTATTTTCCATCTAAGATAATAAAGGGTTCTGTTTTTACCCCTATTATCACATTGATTTGATCATATTGTGATGAAATTATTTCTATGAATTCCTTTATCTTATATGAATTGATTTATGATGTCATGATGTTTCAAGAATCCCATTTTTGTTACATGTGTTATGCGAGGATGTATGTTTTATGATTATGTGGCACACATAAGAAATGATTCATTATAAGATGGGTGGGACCTATATCTCCCTCCAATGCATTGGGTAAAGATTTTATATCTCATGAGATAGACATGGCTGGAACGGAAGGTTATTTCGGTTCAGTGATACAGGATTGAAACGAGGAGTGAACTCGGTTCAGAAAGGGACTTTGTCCACTAAGATAGTCTTGGCAATGAGTCATGACTAACAAGAAATGATTTTCCATGATTATGTGTGCATGCCACAAAGTTTCATGTTTTATGTCATGATTACGGGGATCTCATTTTCACTTCTATGATTTATTCCATGTTAAGATATTATGATCTCTTTTGCAGGTTTTGATTTTCAAAAAGATATGATATGATTTTTATTTCCTTTATTTTCCCTTGTTGAGCATTTGAGCTCACCCTTTTATGTTTTCTTTTCCCCAGGTCAGGAAGATGGATATTAAGTAGAATATGGTAAAAGGGACCCTAGATATGATGAAATAAATGGGAGACACTGTAGAAGATTTATGAACCAGTTGTTTATGTTTCCCAGTTTCTAAAGACACTATACCTATACGGTCCTTTGTGGTTTTGTCATATGTTGTAATAAGTGTGCTTCAATTTTGAAGTATTAACAATGTATGTAAAGTATGGGTCGTTATAGTTGGTATCAGAGGAAAGGTATAGTCAACCTTTGGAAACTAGGATGTGAAAGCCTTAGTAAGAACCCTAAGGATAAGTCTAAGCATAGAACACAATCTTAGTGTTTTAGAAATGACCATGAATAACCTAGGATAAGACCTTAAGAATGAAAATTTTATTCTTGAATTATGTGGTTTTCCTATTATAATTATTGTTGCTCACACTATTCTTATTGGTTTTAGTCAATGGCTGGAACCTGAATGAACCGTGTTAATGCGGAATGTGATGGGCAATGCAATGATTGTCCCCTTGAGCAACCAAACGATATGGGAGCTGGAATGCAAAATCTTGTAGCCATGCTCACACAACTTTCTCAAGCTATGAATCATGCAGGACTTCCAAACGAGCAAAGGAAGGAGCAACATTCTGTTGAATCCTTCATGAGGCAGCGTCCACCTTCTTTCAGTGGGTCTACTGATCCATTATTTTCTGAACAATGGATTAGTACTACTGAAAAGATATTTTCATTTCTTTAATGTTCTGAACATGATAAAGTCATCCTAGCAGTGTATCGTTTGGAAGGAGATACTGATCAATGGTGGAATCTTATTAAGAATACGAGGCAAAGGGATGAAATTGAGTCTATGGAATGGGACGAGTTCAAGAACTTATTTTTCAATAAGTACTTCCCTCGTATTCTCCGAACAAAGATGGAGAAAGAGTTTCTTGAACTGAAGCAAAGGGATGATGAATCTGTTGGTACCTATGAAGCAAATTTTACAAGACTTGCAAGGTACGCTTCTGGTATTATTATCCAACCTGAGAGTAAGATCAATTGATTCTTTAGTGGCTTAAAACCAAGTCTTCGAAGGGCGTTAGCCATAAGGGACTTCAATAGCTACGAGGAAATCATTCGATGTGCTCTCAAAGTCGAGATGGAGATTGGAATAACCCATCAGTCACATGGGTTTGATAATAAGAGGAAGATGGAATTCAAAGAAAAATCTAAAGAGAACACGGAAAAGAAGATGAGCTTTTCCTTATTCTCAAAGTGTGGAAAGAAACATGGAGGGATTTGTCTTAAAGGGATAAGTAAATGTTTTAAATGTGGAAAGGAAGGTCATCGGGCATTTGAATGCCGTGATAATGGGAAGAAGATGTCTAATGACGCAAACAAAGGAAGGGATACACAGAATGAACCTACTACACTTCAATGTTTCAAGTGCAAGGAGATGGGGCATTATACCAATCAATGCCCAAATCCAAGGGTTAATGATGATGGTCGACGTCAACAAAATCTTAAGGCTAAAGGCAAAGGAAAGTCGCATGCAATTTCTATCAGCGATGTGGAGTACGTTAACGAAGTGGTGAAAGGTACACTTACCATCCACTCTAAAGTTGCAAATTTTTTATTTGATTCTGGATCCACCCACTCTTTTATTTCTGAAAAATTTTCTAAGGGTATCACCGTACCACCTCAACAATTAGATGTTGAGTTAGCTGTGACAACACCTAATGGCACAACAGTCGCATCAAAAGTTTATAATTCTTCTCTGATCGAAGTTTGTGGGAAAGTGCTTCCTACAAATCTTTTGATCCTTCCTTTAGTGGAATTTGATGTGATTCTTGGCATGGATTGGCTTTCTCTACATGGATCTCATATCAATTGCCAAAGAAGGGAAGTCACATTTCATATTCCAGATCAATCTACGATCGTCTATCAATGCAAGGATGAACATAATCTTCCAGTGGAAATTTCTTCCATTTTATGGGTATTGATTCCACTAAATGAAGGTTATTTATCTCAAATGGTTGGTGAGAAACTCACGATTAAGAATATGCCCATTGTACGGGAGTTTGATGATGTCTTTCCGGAGGAATTACCGGGTCTTCCACCAAATCGTGAAGTTGAGTTTTCAATAGAACTCGTACCGGGTGCTTTGCCTATTTCAAAGACACCTTATAGAATGGCCCCAATTGAGTTGCAGGAATTGAAGAAGAAACTCCAAGAGAATCTTGATAAGGGATTCATACGCCCTAGTGCGTCACCTTGGGGAGCACCTGTTCTATTTGTTAAGAATAAAGATGGATCAATGAGACTCTTCATTGATTATCGAGAACTTAACAAGATCACTATCAAGAAAAAATATCCTCTCCCACGCATTGATGACTTATTTGACCAACTACACGGAGCTCAATACTTTTCCAAGATTGATCTTCGTTCAGGGTATCATCAATTAAGGGTCAAAAGGGAGGATATACCAAAGACGGCTTTCCGTACAAGGTATGGACACTATGAATTTATAGTGATTCCATTTGGTCTTACTAATGCCCCTGCTATCTTCATGGATCTAATGAATAGAGTCTTTAGAGACTATCTTGATCAATTTGTGGTAGTCTTTATAGACGATATTCTTGTCTATTCAAAGAGCAAGGAAGAGCATGAATATCACTTGGGAATTATATTGAAGACCCTGAGAAAGGAGAAGGTTTATGCCAAATTTACCAAGTGTGAATTTTGGCTTCAAAAAGTTGCATTTTTGGGTCACATACTCTCAAAAGAGGGGATATCTGTGGATCCAGCAAAAACAGAGGTTATCGAAAGATGGTCGAGACCAACAACAGTAACTGAGATCCAAAGTTTTCTTGGTTTGGCTGGATATTATCGATGTTTTGTAAAAGATTTTTCACGATTATCTAATCCACTCACCAAGTTGACTCGGAAAGGAGTTAAGTTTGTCTGGACAGAGGAATGTGAAGAAAATTTCAAGGAGTTGAAAAGAAGGTTATCCAGTGCACCTGTGCTCACACTGCCTTGTAGTGGAGAAAGGTTTGTGATCTACAGTGATGCATCCAAGAAGGGATTGGGGTGTGTTCTTATGCAAAATGATATGGTGATAGCTTATGCCTCACGACAGTTGAAAATCCATGAGCAAAATTACCCAACACATGATTTGGAGTTGGCTGCGGTAATCTTTGCATTAAAGATTTGGAGGCATTACCTTTATGGTGAAAGGTGTGATATTTATACTGATCAAAAAAGTTTAAAGTATATTTTCACACAAAAGGAGTTGAATATGCGTCAAAGAAGATGGTTGGAGATGATTAAAGATTATGACTGCTCAATCCATTACCACCGTGGGAAAGCAAACAAGGTGGCAGATGAATTAAGTCGACAAGACCATGCCAGTTTATCCATGATGAGGATCACAAAAGATCCAATATTTATGGATTTACAAAGGATGGATCTTGGAATTATAATGGAAGGGGCAAAATCTTATCTTTCTCAAATGAATGTTCAACCATCTATACATGTGAAGATTAAAGAGGCACAGAAAGAAGATGTCGAGTTACAAAAGAAGGTGAGAAATGTTCCTGGATTCAACCTTGATTGTGATGGGATAATAAAGTTCAGGAATCGGGTTTGTGTTCCTTCCATCCCCGAATTAAAGAAGGAGCTGCTGGATGAGGCTCATAGTTCTTCATTCTCTATTCATCATGGAAGCACGAAGATGTATAGGGACCTGAAAGAGTACTTCCGGTGGGATGGCATGAAAAGAGATGTTGCTGAATATGTCTCTCGATGCTTGGTTGGTCAACAAGTTAAAGCTGAGAGACAAAAGTCTAAGGGGATGTTACAACCATTACCCATACCCGAATGGAAATGGGAAAACATCACTATGGACTTTGTCACAGGACTTCCAAAAACATCCAAAGGCAATAATGCTATCGGGGTCATAGTTGATCGTCTTACAAATTATGCACACTTCATTCCTATTAGAGAGGATTTCTCTCTAGATCAACTTGCCAGGATATATGTAAAGGAAGTGGTAAGATTGCATGGAGTACCACTTTCTATTATATCTGATCGGGATCCGAGATTTACCTCGAAGTTCTGGCGAAGTCTTCAGTATACTCTGGATACAGAGTTGAGTTTCATCACTGCTTATCATCCCCAGACAGACGGTCAGTCTGAGAGAACAATTCAAACCCTAGAAGATATGTTGAGAGCTTTCTCTATGGATTTCAAAGGAGGTTGGGATCAACACCTACCTTTGGTGGAATTTTCTTATAATAATAGCTTTCACTCCAGTATTCAGATGGCTCCTTATGAAGCTCTCTATGGAAAGAAATGTAGGACTCCAACTTGCTGGGATGAAGTTGGGGAAAGAAAGCTATTAGGACCTGATCTCGTTGATGAAATGGCAGAAAAGGTTAGATCTATTCAACAACACATAAGAGCAGCTCAGAGTCGACAGAAAAGTTATGCCGACAACCGAAGAAAAGACATAGAGTTTGAAGTGGGTGATAAAGTGTTCTTACGAATATCTCCCTGGAAGAGGGTTATGAGATTTGGAAAGAAGGGGATGTTGAGCCCTAGATATATCGGTCCTTTCGAAATACTAGATCGTGTTGGGAAGGTAGCTTACCGATTGGCGCTTCTACCGAATCTCTCTCAAGTTCACGATGTGTTCCATGTACCTCTCCTGAGAAAGTACATACCAGATCCTTCACATGTACTCAGCTCAGAGGTTGTACCGCTGGAGCAAGATCTTTCTTATGAAGAACAGCCGATAGAGATTCTGGATCGTAGCGAAAAAGTCCTACGAAGCAAGACCACTCGATTGGTGAAAGTTTTATGGAGGAACCCCCAACTTGAAGAAGCTACATGGGAGCTTGAGGATATGATAAAGGAGAAGTATCCTCATCTGTTTGTTACAAAGTGATGAATTTCGAGGGCAAAATTATTTTTAAGGGGGGTAGAATGTAACACCTGATACTTTTATGTTATATAAATCATCAAAGGAATATTTTTCTACACAACACTTGTTTGTCTTGATTTACACGCAATCACAACCTTCCTCGATAGCTTGCGACGTACGCAATACCGAGTTTCACTAAACAACAATATGCTATTAAAACTAACCGTTATGAATAGTAATAAACACTTTTTGAAATTTTATAAATTTTATTTTTCAAAATGGACTTCATTTTTGGACTCAGAATATCGAAATTAGCCTAGGGTGAAATTTTGGTATTTTTCTGAAAACTTTCAATTTTTGATGAATAGTGAAACCACTAGGTGGTAGGTTAAAAACTGAATTTTGCATAAAACTTAATTTTACCGCTTCTGTGAATGGAATTTCAAAAATACGAGACACACGGTTAATATCAAGGACTAAAATGTGGTTCAATGAGATGAAAATAATTTTTTGGTGAATAGTAACTTTTTACTTTTTTTACCGCAGTTAATAGTAAATAGGGTAACTAAGGGTAAATATGATATTAATATTACCCTAACACATGTCCTAATTCTATTGGAGAAGTGTAATTCGACCAAAAACAAACTTAGGAATAACATATGACCATTTAGGCCCACTTGGATTAGATTAGGACATTTATTATTAATTTATTTAAAGAAGGGTTAAAATAGTTAAAATCAAAGTTTAATAACTAAAACATTTTTAATATGGGTTTATACATAAGATAAATTCTACTATAAATATTCATTAGAAATATAAAAAGATTTCCTACATAATTATATTTTATTTATAATTTTTATACTTTAAATAAATTAATTTATTTATGACACAACGATGATGCAGTAATTACCTTTTAAGGAAATATTAACATAATTGATGTTATAAATTCTCAAATGAATGTAATTTGAGACTTTTTATGAATTAAACTAATTTTCTAGGTTACTATGATATATTAGTGTTGATTTAATCAACTTGGTTTGAACATATAATTCTGTTATGACTTTCACAAAAATCATATATCAAATAGTGTCAAAATTGACACAAAATAGTTTTTAAATCAAATATTATATTATTAATTGTTATTTTATTCCTAAAAATCTAAGGTTCGGCCAAATGACTTATATAAGGATATATATATTAATAATAAACAATTTGGGGTTCGTTTGGCATGTTATAGTAAGTGTATTAACCATATAGTGAAAGAAAACAAAAAGACATGGTAAAAGTTAAATTATTTAACTTAGAGTTAAATCTAATTGATAAGGTTAAAATAATACCCTAAACTTGTATAAATCTCATTGGTTGATAGTATTTCGACCCTTACCCACTTTAGCTTCGAAATAAGACCCTTTGGAACCATTATAAACCGATTTTGACTTTAATATAAAATAATAGTTTGAGATATTCCTAAGGTGCCCCTCTCCTCCCTTATAAGAGGGCACCTCCTCCCCCTCCTCCTCACACCAATTTGAGCACTCAAGCTCGTCCAACCCCTGAAATTTTCTCCTCTCCACTTCCCTAGAATAATCCTAGAGGTCCTGGTCTTCTTCAAAAACCAATCTTAGTTCCCTAAGTGGAGTATTAAAAGAAGAGTTCCAAAGAAGAGGTAATATCCATTACCGATCTTTTCAATTTCTTTCTTCTTCAACTTCTTCTTCTTTAGTTATTTCATGATAAAGTAATAACATCAGTATTACTTACATTCTGATATGTTATTATAAATATGAAACAAACCTAATTCACCTTCTATCCATCCTACGGAAAAATGAAATCACCGCGCGTGCGTACGTACGGAATACCGTCTCCACGCCGTGGTGTAATCTATTTTCCACCATCACTTTACAAGGTTGGGTATAATGGTGTAATGAGTAACTATTTATGATTATTATAAAGTAATATTGATACTGAAATAATATATATATACTCCAATACAGTTCCACGATCATAGGAACGATATCATCACTCGTGCGTACGTACGGAATACCGTCTCCACGATGTGATGCGACTCGTTCTACATGATCATCATTACATAGTAATTATATAAACGAATTGAATGAATAAATATGATATATGTTACACTAATACCATTCTGGATATAAGTTATCTATAACCTTAAAAGAAGAATAAGAATGTATTCGGAAAAACACGCATAAGAACAAAAGGCAATAAAGACCCGAGTAACAAGTAACAATGAAATATTACTAACAAGAAGCTAAGAATATGACTATTTATGATATCATATCAATATGTATGATTCTGGAATAAGTCAATAACATTATTTAAACCATTATACAGGAGCTTCGGACACGTACAAAGCAAATCGGACCTAAGGTAAGGGAAATATCACAATCTCACTTTTATCCGAGATTGTATTTACTTTGGTAATTACTGGGGTGTATTTTATCATCCACATCCATGTTCCCTCAATATGTAATATTATTTCCATCCTTCTACAATAGTTTATATCCAATTTTACCCTTCGGTAAGTTTTTTTTGTAAAAGATATGAAAGGAATCTTTGTCGTTTTTCATACGAGGTACTTTTTGACTTTTCCGACAAAAGTACGAAGAATGTTTTTTTTAACTTATACGTATGAATGGATTTTTAAAACATTGTTTCCAAGAAACTTCCTTTACAAGTTTTAAAGTTTATTTTTAATCAACTTCTTTTATTTTAAAGTTGTATGACATGTTAAGAAAGGAAAAATGTTTTTGAAGAAGAAAGGATAATTTCCTCAAGAATGGAGTTCATGTGTTTTATCAAAATTATTTTCCATCTAAGATAATAAAGGGTTCTGTTTTTACCCCTATTATCACATTGATTTGATGATTTTGTGGTGGAATTATTTCAATGAATTCCTTTATCTTATATGAATTGATTTATGATGTCATGATGTTTCAAGAATCCCATTTTTGTTACATGTGTTATGCGATGATGTATGTTTTATGATTATGTGGCACACATAAGAAAGGATTCATTATAAGATGGGTGGGACCTATATCTCCCTCCAATGCATTGGGTAAAGATTTTATATCTCATGAGATAGACATGGCTGGAACGGAAGGTTATTTCGGTTCAGTGATACAGGAATGAAACGAGGAGTGAACTCGGTTCGGAAAGGGACTTTGTCCACTAAGATAGTCTTGGCAATGAGTCATGACTAACAAGAAATGATTTTCCATGATTATGTGTGCATGCCACAAAGTTTCAAGTTTTATGTTATGATTATGGGCATCTCATTTTCACTTCTATGATTTATTCCATGTTAAGATATTATGATCGCTTTTGCAGGTTTTGATTTTCAAAAAGATATGATATGATTTTTATTTCCTTTATTTTCCCTTGCTGAGCATTTGAGCTCACCCTCTAATGTTTTATTTTCCCCAGGTCAGGAAGATGGATATTAAGTAGAATATGGTAAAAGGGACCCTAGATATGATGAAATGAATGGGAGACACTGTAGAAGATTTATGAACCAGTTGTTTATGTTTCCCAGTTTCTATAGACACTATACCTATACGGTCCTTTGTTGTTTTGTCATATTTTGTAATAAGTGTGCTTCAATTTTGAAGTATTAACAATGTATGTAATGTATGGGTCGTTATAGAAGCTGTGTCGAACTCCAGATTTTTGGGATGAAGTGGGTGAAATGATGTTGATGGGACCATAATTGGTAGAAGAGTTGGCAGAAAAAGTTCAGCTGATACAGAAACACATGAGAACAGCTCAGAGTAGGCAGAAGAGTTATGCGTACAACAGGAGGAAGGATCTCTCTTTTGAGGTAGGTGATCATGTTTTTCTCAAACTATCACCATGGAAAAGTGTGATGTGATTTGGTAAGAAAGGAAAGTTGAGTTCAAGGTTCATTGGACCATATAAAATTCTGGAGAGAGTTGGATCAGTTGCATACTAAGTGGCTTTACCTCCGAGTTTATCACAGGTACACAATGTTTTTCATGTTTCAATGTTAAGGAAGTACATGCCAGATCCATCTCATGTTTTGAGTCCAGAGGTACTTCAAGTGGAAGAGAATCTATATTATGAGGAACAACCGGTCCAGATTCTTGACCACTGGGGGAAAGTGTTGCGGAATAAGGTGATTCATCAATTAAAGGTTTTTTGAAAAAACCACATGATTGAAGTGGCAACATGGGAATCTGAAAATGCAACGAGGGATAAATACCCCCACTTATTCGATAAGTAAATAAATTGTGGGGATGAAATTTTCTAAAGTGGGGAAGGATTTAACATCCCAAGTAAGTAATGAATAATATATATTATTATATATGTCTATTTATGAATTAGATAGTGTTTTATAGGCTTAAAATGAGAATAAATCCAATCTTAAGCATGGAATACACTAATATTTTTTAATGATTGTTTTACTACCTATTGATGGAAAACAATTTTTAAATAAAACTTTTGACAATTTTATAAGCTCTATTTTTTCAAAATAAACATATTCTTTATGATTGGAACATTGAAATTTAAATTGGATAATTTTTTGGAATTTTTCTGACAATGGTCATTTTTTAATGAATAGTGAAAATACTGCATTTTACATCAAAACTGCTTTTTCAAAAAATGTAATTATATGGTTATATTATTTTTTTTAATTGGTATTAAAGTGTAATTAGAATATATTTTTACCATTTAATCCAATAGTGGTCATTAGAATTAATTTCACATAGGAATTGGGCATAAACTAATGCCAAACGTTTCATAGATATTGTTTCAAAAAAACCCATTATTTCTTTTGACAACGGGAATTATATTTAAATTATTTATTGAAATTTATGTGTTTGGAATTTGGTAAAATTAATTCCATATTTGGAATTAGAAGGTCAAAATTATGTAATTAAGACTCTTGTTTTTGGACTTTGTGAACAGTCACGATGGTAATTATCGTTAATTATCTTGATTAATTAGTAATCGGGTAGTTAAGGAAAAGAAAATAATTTCAAAATAAGAAAAAATGACACCAAAATGTGTCATAATAATAATTCTTGTGTCATGGAAGACCATTTTATTCCTTGTTCCAAACTTGGGGACCCCATTGAATCACTTTTGTGTGATAATGACTTTTTATCATTTTATTTTTAAGGAATGTAAATATAACAAAGAATGTATCACCTGAGTAAAAAAAATTTAGTTTTGTCTACATAAATGATATTTTAGACTATAAATATTCATTGGAAAGATAAAAAGATTTCATACATCATATTAGTTTTTTTATTATTTTTAGACATTAAATAAATTAAATTATATATGAGACCATGATGATGTAGTGATTACCTCATTATTTAATGATTTAAATAAAATGAAAATATAATGTAAAATCTAAGACCTAAACATGTCAAAAACCTATTGGATGGGTGTATTTTGAACCCTTATTACATTATAATCTAAATACATCAATGTGGGACTTTTAAAATCCGAAAATCATTTGATAATAAAGTAACATTTTATACTTTTCCAAGAGTGCCCCTCGTCTCCTCTTATAAAAGGCCCCCACCTCTACCTCCTTACCCAAACCTCTAAAGCCTTTGGATCGGCTAGGATCTGCTCATTTTGTCTCTAAAAATACATATCCTCATCCTAGAAGCCTTAACATGGGTAGGAATCTCTTCAATAAACCCTTTTGGTTCAAACCAAAGGGAGTTACTCGATTTTAAAGATAATGTCTTCACTTGTGTTCTTTTGTTTTATTTTGCTTCTCCAACCCCCTAAACTCTTTTTATTCATTTCTTCTGTAAAAACACCAGAATATTTAATATACTATGATGTTTTTATAATAAGTATTTTATCTACACTTACACACACCTACATCTAATGGTTAAAGAACATACCGTTTCCGTGGATGGCGAATTTCTGTCTCACGAAACGATGATTGTTCAACACTCATATAACACCTTCAAAGGTGTCCATTAAGATGTCACTATATTTATATATGATATATAATATGTTTATGTTTTACTTAATCTTTTTTATTTTTCATTTATGGCATACCTTTATGGTTTCCATTGTGGGTAAATGTGATATCTTCATTTTAGAAAGTGCAGACTACCGCCACCTCAAAGTGATTTGATTCGTTAATACAATAGGTGGTATGTATAAAGGATTAATTTAATGACATTATATATTATATTATACTGGAATTATAATATACCTTTATATCATTATTATTTCACTACATTAAGTAAGAAATAGAAATGAAAGTAGTGTTCATGCGTACGTACGGCTTACCGTCTCCATGAACGGTGCATTTCACTTCTTACCTCTAATGGTTATGTAATATTATAAATGCATTTATATACTATATATATATGATATATATGATATCTACATCATTAATATAATTCTGGATATAATGGATATTTTACCCCATGTACAACTTGTAATTATAAAGAGTTTATTTTTGACTCATGTACACATGATCGACAAAACAACCATTATTAACTTAAATAATTACATAGTGTTCATAACATGGTAATAAGTGATATAAAAGGAATAATGAACTTGAAGAAGGTTCTTAATAAATTATAAATTTACTCAAGTTTATTATTCAGGAGGTTAAAGAATGATCGAGTCAAGTCGGACCCGTGGTATGGGACTTCGTCTCAATCTCCTTCCATTAAGGCATATTTTTTTTTATACAAAACTTTCATTTCTACGGTGTATAAACCCCATTGACTTTTATGTTTATACAAAAGGAATATTTTTTATATGAATCACTTACTAAATGACAAAATTGAATGTTTTTTTGTCGTACGTAAGTGGCGACAACAAATTCTCTACCGCCGTGACCATTATTTGAGTTTCGGCTTCCTCTCCAAGCCATAACTTTTTTTAAATGAAAAATAAATACAATGTTTTAATTTTATTTTATTTTGGTATTTAAAATGGTTTTAATATTGTTTTTATTATATAACTATGTTGTGTTGATATCTTGGGATTGAAATGTGAAAATTTTATGTTTCTTTTATGCATGTTTTATGTGATACGATTATGTTATGGTTCTTGGGCATTGTTATGAAGATGGGTGGTTTCGTGATAAACTAAGGGCGGGTGAGCCCAATAAAGCTCTCCAATGCATTGGGTAACATTAAGGAGTTAAAATTTATGGTTTCTCCGAAGAGATTTAGGGAATATACTGTGATGTGTATTCCAAACGTAACCAAGAGGGTTACTCCCTGCGTAAGAATGTTATGAATTCCTCAAGTTACCTTTATGTATTATGATTTCTATGATTTATTCATGATTTAATGAGGTATGTTAAAATTATTATGTTTTATGATTAATGTATGATTTCATACATGGACTAATGTTTTCTTTTTATACTTTTATATCCCTTACTGAGCATTTTATGCTCATCCCATGTTTTTGAAATGTTTTTCACAGGTCCAGGGAAAGGTACATGATGTGATGATAGTGTCAAGGAAGTGGCAAGACAGAATCCATGTTTTATTTTAAATATGTTTCCGTTTATGGGAAAAAAGAGTAATTTCTTTTATGTAACCACTTTGTTTAAATTTGGAATGTAATGCATGTTTTGTGATCTAATTGTCTAAAAATCTAAACCTAAAAAGATACTCAACGTGTATTCTTGAAATAACTCAATATTAAGTAATGTTTAAGGCTAGGGCCTTATAATTTCATCTTTAACCAAAGAGTTGTATAGATATATAATTCATTACCAACCCATCTTATAATTATAATCCATTCTATTGTATACCACATGGTCACACAAAATTCAATATATCATTATATAATAAATTCTGTAAAATTAATGGGTTTCATAAAAATAAATCCTTGTAATCATAAAAAATATAGAGAATGAATATGGATGGTATCCCTGAAATATTTCTTGATTAAAATTACTATATGATTTCATAATAATTTTGTTAAAATAAAAAATTTCCAAAATAGTATATAAAAAAATTTGTTTAAAAAGAACCATGTAAAATTGTCATGTAAACTAGAAATAAATGTGTGGTCATGAGAATTGAAATTTCTGTTCATACTATATTTATGAAGAAATATTTTGTTTACGCCATTAGTTAGTAGATCCTCATTTACAAAAAAAAATATTCATTTTAAAACTTTTTTATAAAATGTGAAACTTAGGGAAAATAAAATTTTACAATAATATCAGTATTGTGAAGACATTATTAATTTTCAGATAACATGGGTATGGAGGAGAATTATTCTTAAGAAAAAGGTAATAAATAAGGTCATATTTTCAACAAAAAAATATTATAATCCATTTTGAGTACCAAATAGAGAAACATAGTACCAAAACATCTAAATTAAAATAATAACCAAAGTATAATAAATTGAAATGGAATTATTAGATACGAATCATATAATTTCTTTCAAAAAGGATTCATGAATAAAAAAACGTCATTAAAATGAGATTGAACCATAAATCCCTTACCTCAAGTATTTTATTATTTTTTACACATTCAATCATCGAGAATAATGCATATATATTTTCTATAAATATGTTAAATTATAAAATTTATAAATATAATACCACATATTTTTTTCTTTTAATATATTATTAGATATTTATTTATAATTATTTATTAAAATTAATGTTTATAGTAATAAATGTTGTGTTTCTCAGATATGTTTTGGTTCAAAAGTCATGGTAATTTTACTATGAATAGAGTTCCACTATCTGTAAAATTATAATCAAGTAAAAATTTCCATTGCTAATAATTATATTTTCTGTTATAACTATTGACATAAACTGATGATTCAAATGAATTAAATTTCTTTGTGGAGACAAAAATCCATACAAACACACACAAGTGATATTTCAAGTTTTTTATGGTTGTAATGGAAGAAAGGTAAAATAATATTTCACTATCCAAAAATAATTATTATATCATATATATATAATATAAAAATATTGAATCTATCATAATAAACAACCATTCAAGATAGTAATGGAAAATAAATTAGATTTTTATGTTGTGATAGTAGTACACACACATTCACATGGAAACAATCATTTCTCATCTAATAAAAATTGGGAAAATGGTTGTCCCATATTCTTAATAACGTATAATTATATTTATGATATTTGATTCATCATGATAGGATGAAAACAACATATTTAGAAGAATTCTAGATAGAAATAAGCAATTAATGATACGGGTATGATGAGTACTTATTTTTTGAGATACCTCCATTTGATTTCACATTAATATTCTTTAGGATAGTCACACGGTAATACCATAAGCTCAAGTATAATGTGATGAAATATAGTAATTTATTAGGTTTTCGATTGCATGATCTAGAGTACCAAAAATATTTGAATAAGGTAAGAGAGGAGGTTCCCATTTATGTGATGGAAAGGACACACCTGGAGTTATATAAAATATTAAATAATAAATATAACATAATCATTTAAGGAGGAACCAAGTCACTCAAAATTAGAATAAATGAGGTGATTGGGTTGAAATAAAATCATCCAATCACATCAAGAAAAGTATTGGATATATTTTTTTATTTTTCCCATGTTAATTCACATTAAACCCCCTTTAACCTTAATAGTGAAAACATAATTTTTATGAAATGATAACATATTTATATGAAAAATAATAAAAGCTTAAATATAGATAATTAGTACATTGATATTCCATGTTTGGAATTTATTTTTTCAGATTAAATTTCGATAAGTGGTATTAATTATCTATAATATAAGAATTCAAAATGTAAAAAAATTTCATTGAAAAAATTTAAAAACATATATTAATATTGAATTGATAAATAATATCAATATATATTAGTATTACTGTGATAGATAGATATATTCTTTATAAATATATTATGTAATTTTTAAAATAAAAAATGAAATAGTTTTTCCATACTAATATTATAATCTCTAATTTAAAAGATTAGTTGTCAAATTATAAAAATTTAATTCGGAAAAAAAATATCATATTTTTATTTATCATTTCAAAATTATCTTGGGATATATATTTTATAATTTTTTTGAAAAAAATTGATTTTTAAATGAAAAGTGAAAATAAAGAATTTTTTTAAAAATTTTATTACTAATTAAATTATTTAAAAATTATAATTATATTGTTGATTAGTTATAAAATGTAATGAGTTATGATTAATTTTTTAAATAAAATCGAAGTATGGGTTATGAAATTAATTTTATTCTTTAATTCAGTAAAAATGTTTTATATATAAAAGAGTATTTTTTAAATAGTTTTCCTCACTATTTAATGGTTTATTTATAAATTAAATTCATAATATTATGTCATTTGAATATTAAAAAATTGATTACAAGTTTTTTATAAAGTGGTCCATATTTTTGAAAATATGCCTCTTTAATTTATGTCTATAATAATAGTATCCCAATTAATTTTGTTACAACAGTAAAGGGTAAATATAGAAATTAGGGTTAAAAATTAAATGATAAAGACTTAATAATGTCCCTAAAACATGAATTAATTTTATTTTATGAGTAAATATTTTTTAAAATATTACAATATACGAATATATGGCCTTTTGATTCTAATTTCGGATTATTTTGTCCATTTATATTATTTTATATCATGAAAAGTTAAAAATTGTCATTTTCTTAGTTTATTATCTTTAAATTTCTGACATTTTGATAAAAAGAAGAAATTTTTTATAATAAATCAAATTTTTAATTCTAATTTTTTTAACGTTGTAAATTATTTTTAATTTTTTGTAAAGAAACAATTTCCTTAAAAGATTTTGTAACATTGACACAATGCTTTTGTAAGTAGTAAACTAGTTATTAAAAGTGATTTTGACAACTATAAAAATATTATTATTTGGAGAATTTCTTTGTTAAGGGGGTATTAAAAATAAATATTATAATTTATATAATTTTTGATTAATTTTACTAAAAATATTTTTATTTCAGTTTTAAATATTCAAGTTAAATGATTCCTTCCCAAATCGAAAATAAGGTTATTTTATAATAATTGTTTTATTAAATGATTCAAAATTCCTAAAATTTTATCCCTAAACATGTAAATGGGATTAGATTTAAAATGTTACCAATTTCTATTTATTTTCCGATTTTCACCTATAGTGACTATATTAACCACAATAGAGTAAAAACTTCGATGTCATCGTAATTGTCAAAAGGGTTTAAAATGGTTAAAAAAATGATCAGGGTAAAAAATTGATAATTTTTTTTATTTTATGAGTATATTTAGACTTATACTCTTATCATGTTTTGATATTATCAATCTGGACCTATATTAAAATCAAAATTAATTTATAATAGTAAAATATTTTAAAAAAATTTAAGAGTTCCTTTCCACTCTCTTATAAAAGGTTGGATCTTCTTGTTATTTTGTAACACTTAAAATTAATTTTTATTCATCCAATTCCTACGCATATACCTTCAATCCATCACTATAAACTCCCTATAGTAAATATTTTGAGAATAATACAAAACTTGTAGGTGTTTAGGTGTCATGAAAATGAGGTTGTCTGATGAAGAGGTATAATTCTTAACTGAGGGTTATTGTATTAATAATTTTCAACAACCATAAAATATTAATAAACATAGATGAAATAAAAAAATATTAAATTCCTTATAAAGATTAATTTTTTTGTTAAGGTCACAACCTCTATCAATATCCCCTTTAACTAAATGGGATACTAAATCACTATTTGTGTGTATGGTTAACTATCGCCTCACAAATAGATGTAATTCAATTTCATCACCTCTCTCATGGATTTTATTAAATTATGTAATATATATATATATATAGTCCTGAAATATTTATCATTTTTAAAAGATAATATATCATTTACATCCTTACCTTTCCATTCACTAAAAAATGATATTTTCATTTGTGCCTACGTGTGGACTACCACCTCCATGAAGCGATGTAATTTTATTTTCACCACCACATCACGTGAATGTTATATATACATATATATATATGTTTATATAAATATTATTTTATTTATGATATAATTATTACTCTATAAAAATATAATAATAATTATATTATTTTTATAATTATCATTAACAAATATAAATGGTGCCCATGAGTACGTATGGTTTACCATCTCCATGATTGAAATGCAGATAATTTATTATATCCATAATTAATTATTATTTTTAAATCTACAATCTTTGTATAAAAATGAAATTTATTTCAGGATTAATTTTTTGTAAATGATTTAATAATTACAAATTTTACCATAGTCAACCTACTGAAGTAATTATATGTATATGAGATGAATATCACCAAAACTGCCGACATGAAATTAATTGATTATGTTATTTAATATAACATGGGAAATTGATTAATAAAGCATCATGATTTTATAAAGAATGTAAATAATTAACTAAAATTTATTATTCTAGAGGATAAAAAACATACATGATGTGTCCAACTTAAGGTAAGGGAAACTTTAACAAAAAACCACATTTAAAATTTTATAATGATTTATTTTGAAAATATTTTCATCCATGTATACATTTTCAAAATTATTTTTTGAATTTATTTATATAGATATAAAAGAACTATAAAGGTAATTTAATATTAAATTTTTTCATGGGTTTTCAAAAACTTATATTTTAATATAATGTTTGACAAACAATACAAAAGAAAAAAATGAATATTCTATTTTAACATATATGGTGAAAATGAAATTCTCCCTAATATAACAATTATTTTAAATTTGGTTTCCTTTACATTATTTCATTTTTTATTCAAAAAGAATCCCAATCTCCCTTTTTCTTGGTATTTTGTTATGAAAAATGATTTTTTTGCAAATGAAATTCTATTTTTATATCCAAAAATATTTTAAACATGAGTTTAAAAGTGTTTATAAATGTTTTTAGCAATTATTTAGTTCATGGAAATAGATTAAAAATGTTTAATCCCCATTATAGCTCAATGGGGACCCTAATACAACTTATACAAAGGTTTGAGCCCCATTATAGCTCATGGGTGAGACTAATAAAGCTTATACGGTGGGTGTGCCAAGATAGTGCTCTAATGCATTGAGTAATGAATAAGCTCTATTAAAAATAATATTATAAGTTGATTTTATAGTTATTCAAACTATAAGTGTTTTTATGTTTTTTATTGTGATGATGATGTTCCAAATAACCTATATAAATTTTCTATATTTTTAATGAGATTTCATGTGAATCATTTGATTTCTAAAGGAAATATAATTATCTTTTTAAATGAAACATGATGGCTTTTAAGTAAAAAGTTGTATTTT
This sequence comes from Viscum album, assembly GCA_963277665.1. Classification (NCBI taxonomy): domain Eukaryota; kingdom Viridiplantae; phylum Streptophyta; class Magnoliopsida; order Santalales; family Viscaceae; genus Viscum; species Viscum album. The sequence goes on along the minus strand of OY728153.1, from coordinate 306,998,461 downwards.
TTGGGAAAAGGATATTAAATTTTTTTAATTTTCTCAATAGATGAAAAAATTTATTATTTTTATGTTAGTTATTAATCACTTTTCTCATCCCATGTTTTAAAAAAATCAAAAGGATTAACGATTGGTAAGGGAAATGAATAAGTCAATTAAGAAGTAATGATGATTTCCCGTGGAAAGAAATCATGTTATAATGTTTTGGAAAAACTGATACTAAATATTTGTTTCCACATTGAAAATTAAGGTTATTATATGTATCTGTTAAGGCATACTTTTCTAAAAAACTAAAATTCAATGATCATAGAGAATGAATGTAACTGAATTATTATGTAAATACTCTAGAATATGTAATGATTATGGGAATTTCCTTATTATTGGTGTCATATAAATGATTTAAAAACTTATTAGATGTTAGAATAATGTAACTGAATAAACTTAATGGATTTTAATAAATGTTTATCACGATATACCAATTAAAGGTTACCAATTCTTTCATCTAAGGCTTTTTTTAGAATTATTCACCATAGATGATATAAGGAAGCTATAGTAGGAAGACACTGAGAAGAAAATAACATCCAAATAACATTCCAAAAATGGTTTGAGTTGAAAAAAAATATTTATTTTAATGATGTCTTTGTTGTTGTGGCATATAAAGAATGGTGGTTTCCATGCTAGGGAGAATTTCGATCCTCTATATATAAACATGATGATAGTGGAGAATTTTATAAGGAAAAACCCTTTATAAATTGGGTAAACCTCATATAAAATGGTAGCTAAAGGATGGTTTAATTCATTGGAAATTATATTTGTTTTCATGGGATATTCAGAACATTAAACTTATAACGATTTTAATTTATCATTTTGAAGGTAAATATTATCTGTTTTCTTTATTTGTTAATATTGACAGAGATAATTATGATATTTATACTATTGAAAGGTAAATGTTTGGGAGTATTTTTTGAAAGAAATATTTCCTTTTTTTTAATAAGATTACAGAATACATTCATGAAATTTAGGAAAAATGATGATGATTTATTAGTTTCATTGAAATATAATTTTACAATACCATCATGGTACATAATAGAATTTTTTAATACATTTATTGTAAAATTAATAGAATATAATAGTTATTAAACTCAATTTTGTAATGTGATTTAGCTACACAATAATATATAAGTTATTATAAATTTGTTTACTGTACTAAAAATGTGGAGGTGGAATTTTCAAAAATATATGTTTTATGATATGATATATCTAATAAGTGGTTGGTATAGATGGTGATGGGAATGTATTAATAAAATAAATTTAAATGGAATAAAATCAAATTCACATATTGCGATAAGTGTGGTAAAAATCAAGATCAATAATGAATTAAAATATCTTGGAAGTATTACGTTTGTGGAAGGATTGGACATGTGGTTCGTGATTATAATGAAAATGATTAGATGAATAATGAGAATACAGTGGTTATATAATTCAATGGAAATGATTTAGGGACTCATGCAAACATGTGTATGAAGTTAGTCACTTAGTGGGATGGTATTTTATTAAAATATAACTAAACATACAATAATATATTTTGATATTAATTTGGTTATGGACATGATTTTTGTTTATAATTCAATAATATATCATAGATCTAAAAAAAAATTCAATTATTTCACATCACTTATAACCTTCTGAGAAGATCACAAATCTATTAGAGGTGTAAGTGAATATTTCTTTATAATGTTTTTAAAATGAAAGAATCAATTTAAACTAGTTTTTTTACCATACTGAATGAATATATGGATGTTTTTTCTTATTAATTTCATAGAATTATTCAATATGAGTAGGTTGAGTTTACTGTTGAATTAATACCATATTCTAATCCAATTTGAAAACCCCCTTATTGAATGGCTCAAGTTGAACATTTTGAGTTAAAAAATAAATTTTATGAGTTACTATATAAAGGTTTTATTTGTCTATGAACATCACCTTGGGGTGATTATTTTTTAAAAATTTTATATTGTTCCATGAGGATTTGTTTTGATTATAGATATTTGAATAAAATTACTATTAAATAAAAATATCATTTTCCCCATATCTATTATTTATTTGATCAGCTTTGGGGTACACAGTATTTTTCATATATTGAACTCTTGGCAAGGTATAATATATTGATGTTGGGGGAGGTAGATATTTTAAATAATACGTCTAAGAATAGATATAGTTATTATGAATTTTTAGCTATACCCTTAGTGTTTTCTATTACCCCAGCTATAGTTATTGATCTTACAAAAACAATTCAAGGGTTTCTTAAATGGGTTTGGGTATGTTTTAATTTAAGGATTTCATTATTTCTTAAAATTGTTTTTAGGATCATGAATAATATCCCATTATTATTATGAAATCCCAAAAAGAAAATATGTGATATGAAAAATTTAGAAAATATTATTTTTTTTTCATTGAAATTTTCATTCCATTGATATATTTTTATGAATATGGAATTACTATTAACCATGAGAAAACTAAAGTAGTTGATGAATGGCCTTGACATACAAGTGTTACAAAAATTCATAGTCTTGGTGATTCAACAAGATAATAGTAGTTATTTTTTGAAAAAAAATATGTTTATCCCAATTAGTAAGATAACATGAAATGTATTTGAATTAATCATGTTAAAAGAGTGTGATGATTAATTTTAGGAACTGAAAATAGGATTGTTGAGAAAAATTCATTTATTTTCCATCCCTATAGAAATGATGATTTTATAATCTATATATATTTTCCAAAAATTTGTATTTTTTGTGTCTTTATAAAAAAATTTATGTTAATTGTAAATGATTAACATCAATTGAATCCCCTAGACTTAATTTATCACACACATGATCAGTAATTAGCTTTTTTTTATTTAAAAATTTGGAGGTATATTTTATATAGATCCATTAGTGAGATATATAATCCTCATAAATTTTTTATATACATGTTTATTCAAAAGGAGTTAAACACGTGGAAGAGAAGATGGCATGAACTGATTAGGATTATTGTTGTGAGATTCATTATCAACCTATAAAAAACATAACACATGATCGATTGTTTCAAATATTTAATTCATCATTAACCATGTTTTTTAGAAAATTAACCTTTGGATAATGATTTAGTGTATTTTGGATAAGTATATGTTTTTGTCAGAACCTGCATTATTTTTTCAGGTGTTATTACAATCTTATCTTGTATAATGAATTAATGTTGTTTTAAAGGAAGAAAGTGTGTTCTAGAAAATGGTATAATGAGTTTATAATGGTAATTTTTATAAATATAAATATTTCATTTTTTGAGATTTTAAAAGATATTATGTGTAAATTATAACACCTGGTTTAATAGATAATTATTGAATGAATCTTATAATTACTAATTTTATATTCATGCTTCGTACACTAAGATTCATAAACACATTCAGGAGTACTACCAGCGGTTTAGAATACAACCACAAAATACTTGAATTTGAAAATGGATAATGTAGAGAAAAAAATACCAAAGAGGATGATTCATCAATTACCGATTCTAGTACAGAAATGAGAAAATAGGTTTATGGATTTTTTTTTAGCATTACCAATGACATATCAGGGTCATAATGTATGTTGTATGATTTTTAATATATTAACTAATTCTTCACATTCACAATTTATTTGAGAAACAATGTATTTAAATCAATATTCTAAACTATAATTTAAATAGATAATCTAGTAACAAATATATCCCCACTCCATTATTTCTGATCGTGATACCATATTCACCTCTAATTTTTAGAATGGTATTCAAAAGATTTTGGGTATTGAAAAAAAAAATTAAACCTTTTGATCCCCAATTTAAGGGATTTTCTGAGTGAAAAATATAGAATATGGAAGTTATTCTTCTTTATTGTTAAATAGATTTCTAAGGAATATAAGATTGACAAAATTCATTGGTTGAGTTTTCTTATAAAAAAATGTTTTATTCCTATATACACATGACACCTTATTATTTTTTATATGGGAAACATTGTTGTAATATCAATTTTTTTGAATGATGTAGGTGAGATAATGTCGATGGGTCAAACATTGGGAGAGGAAATTTTTGAATAGGTCAAGGGAATTTAGAAACATACTAGGTTGGATCGGATAATTTTAAAAAATTATTCTGATAAAGGTATAAAATATCATTTTTTTGAGGTAGGTGATAATTTCTTAGACTAAATGTATCTCCCAGGAAAATTGATATATTTTTTGGTAAGAAGGGTGATAAAACATTATGGTTAATTAGAAAATATGAAATCATGGATAAATTTAGATTATTTTTATTCTGTGTGGATTTCCCTATATGTTTATCCTATGCATATAACATATATTATGATTTGATGCTATGGAAATTTGTGCTGGATTCATCCCATTTTCGAATCACTGAAGTTGTTCAGTTGTAAAAATACTTTTCGTTTTTAGGAACAACAGTTCCAATTTCTTGACTATAGAATTAAAGTGTTATGGAATAGTTAATTTACCAAGTTATTTATTTTTTTAAAATAATTATGTTCTTGAACAAGAAATATTTTAATTTAAAGATGATATGAGTGAAAGATATCCCCACATGTTTAATAAGTGAATACAATTATGAGGTTGAAATTTTGAAGGGTGTAATGTAAAAAACCATGTAATAATGAAATTAATTATTATTATTTTATTATTATTCCTAATATAGATAGTTATATTATTTATTAATATATTTTTTAAATTGTAAAATAACAAAAGAAATAGTTTTACTAAAAAATTTATTATAAAGTTTTACTGAAATCAATAAATTTTAAATTAAAGATATGAATTTGAAAAAATGAATTTAATTTATTAATTTATCATGTTAAAATTTTATTGGATTAATTTTTTAGAGTTTTTTAAAAAACAATTTTACATGAATAAGGAAGAATACTGATTTTTATTTAAAATTGTATTTTCTATTGAATTATTGATAAATCAAAAATATAAATTGGACTAGAAAAAAAATTAATTAGCTCCTTTTGATTTAAAATAACCAAATTATGGTTTTTTAAATTAGTTTTACATTTGAATTTAGTATGAAAACATTTTATACATAAAAATGTATTTTTATGAAACACAAACTTTCCCGAATTTTTATATTTGATTTTAAATGAAATTATATAACTTCTATGAATGATGAAAAATAGATTCCACGTATAGAATTAGGATTATCAAATTTATTATATACATTACATTAAATTTTGTTCTATATAAATAATAAACATAGATTTTTTATTACCATGGTAACGGCTAAATCGGGTAATGACGGTTAAAAATAAAATGATAAGGACTGATGAATGACGATAAAACATGCCTTATTTTTATAAGATGAATATAAATTATCCATAATAATCAAAAACATGAAAATATGTCCTTTTTATGTAATATGTCTATGAATTTTACCATTTATTTTTCATTATATAATGAAAAGTAAAAAATAATATTTTCATTTTAGTATTATCATTAAATTTTTAATATAGGGGTAAATAGAGGATATGTTCATTAATAAATATTATTTGTAAATACAAATAACTTTTTATAATGATAAAATATTTTTTTTTTGATAAATAATATTCTTCATAGATGGTGAAACACTAAAATGATGTTTATGAACATAGTAAAACACTAATAAAAAGTTTTTAGAACTCTAAAAAAATATTATTTCAATTATTTTTTGTGTTATAATATTTTGTAGATAAAAATAAAAAATTTAGATGTTTTTATTATTTTTATTCAAATTCCATTATTGTCTTTCTTTTTTAAATTTCTAATTAAATTAATAGTTTCAAAATGTATTTTCATGCCATTTTATAATAAATAATATTTTATTAAATTATTTAACATTACCGAGATTATAATCATTGACTATGTGATTGGGATAAGGTAAAAAATACCAATCATGGGTTATTAGTGGCTCGTTTTTTTAAAGTAACTATATTAAAAACATAGGATTAAAAACATTTATATCACAGTAATTGTCAAATAGGCTAATGTAATGTTAAAAAATAATAAGCGTAATAATTTGAAAAAAAAAATATACAACTTTTATTTTATGATAGTATTTCAACCCAAACTCATTTATATTTTAATATTATCAATTTATATCATTTTTACATCAAAATTAGTAAATATTTATTGATTGTTTTATGAAATTCCATGAGTTCTTGTATACTCTCTTATAAAAGGGAACCTATCATAATCATTTAATCGAACATAAAAAGGATTTGGGTTTAGAGAATAACTACCCAAATAAATTCCTCATGTTATTTTCCAAATTATATATTACTTAGTTTGGAAATAATAAAATTTGTAGTAGTATTAATGTGTAATAAAAATGAGGTTTTCATAAGATGTGGTATAGATCTTAACCAAGAATTTTTTGTATTATTCTTTTTTTACACCTAAAAATAATATCCAATTATTCTGAAAAATAATCCAATATTATAATAGTTATTCAAAGGTGATATTACTTGAATGTGAGAAACACTATTCATTACCTCTTCTACAGAATGGGGAATAGAACAATCATTTTTTTGTATAATGGACTACACCCTCGCACACCAATGTAACTCATTTTTCCATCACTATATCTCATGATTGGTTATAATGATATAATATATATATATAATAATAATTATATATTTATAATTATTGGAATAAAATATATCTTTTAATTTCTTACCTTTCCATTTAATGAAAAATGATATCATCATTTGTAAGTATCTGGGAAAATGCCACCTCCACGAAGCGATGCGATTCATTATTAATCTCCACCTCACATAGATGATATATATAATTATTTTTAAAGAAATAATATGGTATTTATAATAAAATATTCATTATGGTAGGATAAAATAATAAATACATTCTTTCCAAAATGATAATTGAAAATGGAAACATTACCTATGCATACATAAAACCTACTGTCTCTATGGTTACAATATAGTTAATTTTTCATACTCTAATTTCATGATTGGTTTTAAAAGTATAATTATTGTATAAAAATGATAATTATTTCATGGATAATATTGTTTCATTGATTTAATAATTATCACTTTTACCGTATCCAACCAATCAAAGTCATTTTGGGTATATGATTCAAATATCCTCAAAACATCCGACAAGAATTTAATTGATTATTAGAGGGTAAATAAAATAATAAACTTGAAATAATTTATTAATCATATAAATTATTTATATAATATAATTATTAATCAATATAAAGAACATAATAAATATTTTGAACTCAAGGTAAGGGACACTCTAACATAAAACCACCCTCTAAATTTTATAATTGTTTATTTTCAAATCATTCTCTTATTTGTCCATTTTTATAGTTATTTAATGAAATTATTTATATGTCTATAAAATAACTATAAAGATAAATTTATGCTATTTTATTTTATTGGTTTTAAAATATAATTATTAATATCAAAGTTTGACAATCTTTTGAAAAGAAAAAATGAGTATTCAATTTTAATATATTTGGAAACAATGATATTCCTTGCAATCAGAAACATTATTTCACATTTGGATCCCCTTATAATAATTCATGTTTTATTCAAAGAAAAAACCCCCATCTATTTTTTTTTATATTTTGGTATTTAAAATTGTGTTTTAATAAATAAGTGTATTTTAATATCTGAATTGTTTTTATACAAGGGTTAAAAGAGTTTTTCAAGGTTTGTATTCCTGATGTAGCCCTTGGACATTGTTTATGAATGGTTGATCCCCATTATATGTCACAAGTGTTCCCAATATATATTTATATGGAGGTTTGATCCCCATTATAGCTCACAGGTTAGACCAATAAATCTTATATTAGGGGTGAACCAAGAGAGCGCTCCAATATATTGGGTAATGATTATGTTTTCGAGGGAATTATACAGGACGCCAGCTATACGATTATTCTTATTATATGGGGTATTGTAAGGATTATATAATGGTTTTATAATGATGATGTCCCAAGGCACCAACATGAATTTTTTAATATTTTTAATGAGTATTCATGGAAATAATTTTATTTCAATGTTTAATATAATGGTTTTTAAATAAAAAATGGTTCCCTTTTTGAGTAAAAAAATATGTTTTTAACAAAAAAAATTTAATGGGTTTAAATTATATCACTAGATTATCAAATTTATTCTTTTCATTGGACTTATTAAGAATTTTATTGTAATACAATGTTTTAAAATGTTTTTCAAATGGTTGAGGATGTCTAAGGTAAAGGAAGAATTCATTTTTATAGTCATGAAGATTTTTTAGGAAAATAAATTATACTATTATATTATTAGAAAAATGTATACTCAATAAAAGTAGAAAAATTTGAAATTATAGTTTTGATATGTATGATTTAGGGCCTAATAATATAAATTTATAGATATAAAATATCATTGAGAATATAAGTAAGTGAATTGAAGTCTAAAGATAGTAAAATATGTATTGTTTAAGGTCATGTCTATATAAAAATACATGATTTAAGAGTAAAATTCATTTCACTTTGAAATTATGTAATCATTTGGTTTCATGAATTTTTTTTGTCACGGTAAAAAAAATATGGTCTCCATACTATTATATTAATCCAAAATGAAATAGATTATTCTAACCATTCCATAAAATGTAAAGTCCCTGAATTACTAATTAATTTAAAAAAAATAAAAATTATCTTCAAAAAAGTCAATCTTGGTTCCATTTTTAAAAATGATGTTTAAAAAAATTATTTAACTCATAAATAAAATATTTTATTAAACAACACTCATATGAATAAAATAAATTCAAGTGTTAGAAATATTTTAGTCATTACCATATGGTTTTAACCCAGTTTTACTTTGTTTATCGAGATAACAAATATTTACAATGGATATTATCCATAATCTCGGAAAGTAATGCTGAAAATATTATGTTTTATTAATTTTTATAATTATTAATATTGAATCTATTTTAAAAGATTAAATTTATCTATGTGTCAAAAATTTATTTTACAATAATCATAAAATATGAAATGAGTTTTTTTAGAATAATTATTTTTAATCATAAAAAATTATTTAATTTTATTTCATATCAATTAAAAAAATATAGGAATATTAAAACATTAAATTGATTATATATGCTACATATTTCATTGAAATAACTCATAAATATATAATAATTTAACTTATTATGATTAAAACACATTGCTTGAATAAAAATCATTTTTCTAAAAAACATATTTTTGACAATCAAATGATTTTATTTCCATTTCTAAAATATAAATAAATAATTGATTATTTTCATACATATTGGAACAATAATTTTTCATAATTTATTTTTTCTTATTCATACCATCCAATTCAAAATATTGGTAATAACTATCAAATTATAAAATATTATTTTAATAGTATATCGTGGATTGTTTAAACTCGATGTTATGTGTAAAAATCTATCAATGAAATTAAACCATTTTTTTATAAAATATCAAAAAATAATAGGGTGTTACATGAAATATCTTCACGTTTATCTAATAAATAATATATGATGGGTGCACCAAGATAGAGCTCTAATTCATTGAGTAATGACTATGCTCTATTGAGATTAATATTAAAAGTCGACTATATGGTTATTCTAGTTATAAGAGTTCTGTAAGTGTTTTATTATAATGATGATGTTCCAAGGAAACTATATCAATTTTATAGATTTATAATGAGAATTCATGGGCCTAATTTTATTTCGAATGGTAAGATAATGATTTTTTAAAGTAAACCTGATGGCCTTTTCATATAAAAAGGTGTATTTTTTTAGAAAATATTTTTCATTTTTTCATTTTTTAATAGATGAAAAAAATTATTATTTTTTATTTAAGATATCAATATTGTTGTTCATATTCAATGTTTTTTAAAAAAATTAAAGGTTTAAGGATTGATAAGGATAATGAATAAGTAAATTATGAAGTCCAAATGATTTTTAATGAAAAATAATAATTTTTTTATATTGTGGAAAAACAAATACTAAATATATTTTTTGACATTGTAAATTAAGGATATGATATGTATGTGTTATGGACCATTTCTATAAAAAAATATAAATATCAGTGGGAATTAATGTAACTAAACTGTTGTGTAAATACACTAAAATGTGTCATTCTAATCATCATTTCCTTATAATTGGTGTCATAGAAATGATTTAGAATTTTTTTAAAGGTTAGAATAAAGTAACTAAATACTCTTAAGATATTTTAATAAATGGTTATCATGATATAATAATTAAAGTTTACCATTTACTCCATATAAATATTATTTGTTTAGATTTTTTCCCCACAGATGAAATAAGAAATCTATAGTAGGAAGGAACTGAGATGAAAATAACTTCTAAATAACTATCTAAAATATTGTTGGAGTTTTAAAAAATATGTTTTTTAAATATTGAATTTTTTTATGTGGCCTATAAATTTTGGTGGTATCTATGCTAGGTAGAATCTATATCCTCTATATAAGAACATGATGATAGTGGAGAATTTTATGAGGCAAAACCCTCACTAAATTGGGGAAACCTCATATAAAATTGTAGCTAAATGATGATTTAATTCATTGGAAATTTATTTTTTCATGGGATGTTCAAATAATTAAACGTATTACAATTTTTTTATCATTTTGAAAATGATGATTATCTATTTTTGTTATTGGATAATAATGATAAAGTGAAATATGATCATTATTCCATGGAAAGGTAAATGTATTGGAATATTTTTTGAGATAAATATTTCCCGATTGTTTTTTGAATAAAAATAGAGAATGCATTCTTGGAATAGTGGAAATAGGATTAATATTTAGTAGATTCATTGAAATATAATATTACAATACCATCTTTGAATATACTAAACTTTTTAGAAAATTTATAGTAAAATTAATTGATTTTACTCCGTTTTAAACCCAATATGGTAATGTGATTTAGCCGAATAAGAACATAAAAGTTATTATAAATTTGGTTACTGTACTAGAAAAGTGGATATGGAGTTTTTTAAAACTTATGTTTTATGATATGATAAGACTAATAAGTGTTTGGTACGGTTGATGATGGGGAAGTATTCATAAAATTAATTTAAATGGAATAAAATAAAATTCATATATTGTGATATGTGTGGTAAAAATCAACTTGAATAGTGTCTTAAAATAACTCGGAAGTATTTCCATTGTGGAAGGATTGGACATCTGGCTCATGATTATAATGAAAATGATCAGATTAATAATGAGAAGACAATGGTAAGATGATTCAATGGAGATGACATGGGGACTCATGGAAACATGTGTCTGAAGTTAGTCACTTAGTGTGGAAAAATAATTTTATACTATTATTGTTCTTGTTGGGCCATCAAAAAAAGTTGTCACAGGTATGTAACATGTTTATTAGAATTATAAGAGAACCCTTTTGGTCTCTCTATCATCAAATTATCATCATTTTTTAGAAATTATCAGTTAAATTGGGAATATTACCTCATGAATGCAAGATAAAACTTTTGGTGAAAAGTATGGGTGGAACTATTAAAAAAACCAAGACATAAAGGAATAGTACTATTGCTATAAGTAGGATAGTATTTTATTCAAATATATTTACAATTTTAATAATATATTTTGATATTATTTTTGGTATGGACTAGATTTATGTTTATAATTATATGATATATCATAGATCCAAAAAAAATTATACAATCATTTCACACCTTTGATAACCTACCAAGAAGTTGATAAATTAATTAGAGATAGAAGTTAATATTTCCTTGTTATGTTGTGGAAATGAAGGAATATATTCGAATTAGTTATGATACAGTATTGATTAAATATATGGATGTTTTTTATAATGAATTTATTATTATTATTCAAGATCAGTAGATTGAGTTTACTGTTCAATTAATACTAGATTCTAATACAATTTTAAAACCCCCTTATTGAATGGATCAAGTATAATTTTTGTAATTGAAAAATAAATTGTAGGAGTTTCTATATAAAGGATTCATTTTTCTATGAACAACACCTTGGGGTGATCATGTTTTTTTGGTTAAAATTATATATTGTTCTATTAGGATTTGTATTGCTAATAGATATTTGAATAACATCACCAATAAAAAATATCATTTTCCCCAAATCTGTGATTTATTTTATTAACTTTAGGGTACATAATATTTCCAAATATTGAACTCATGTCAAGGCATAATATATTCAAGGTGGGGGTTATAAATATTTCAAATACTATGTTTAATAATAGATATAGGAATTATGAATGTGTCTCTACCCCCATTGCATTTTCCATTACACCGGCTATAGTTATGGGTCTTATAAATTGTTTTTTCAAAGGGTTCTTGGATAAGTTTGTGGATATTTTTTTAATGATATATTTCTTCCTTAATATTATTTTTAGGATCATGAATTAAATCCGATTAATATTATGAAATTCCTATAAGAAATATGTTTTATGAAAAATTAGGAATATATGACTTTTGGTTGTAGAAACATTCATTCCATTGATATATCTTTTATAAATATGGAATTACTGTTGACCCTGAAAAAAATAAAGTAGGTGATGAATGGCCATGACATATATGTGTTACTAAAATTAATATTTTTCATGGTAAAAAGGATATTGCCAATTATTGTTTTTTTTTAAATTATCATTTTTTATCCCAATTATTAAGTTACCTTGAAATGTAGATAAATTAATCTATTTGAAATACTTTGATTATTATTTTTAGGAACTAAAAATAAGATTGTTGTGAATTCTTAAATTATTTTCCATCCCTATAGAAATGGTGATTTTTTAATCTCTATATATGCTTCTTTAATTTTTTATTTTTTGTGTCTTGATAAAGAATGTTATTTTGATTAAAATCATTTACATCAATTGAATCCTTTTGAGTTAATTTATCATACACATGATCAGTAATTAGCTATTTTTAATTTATTTAAAAATTTGGATGCATCATTTATATGGTTCCATTAGAGGGATATATGATGATCATAATTTTTTATGTACATATTTATTCAGAAGGAGTTGAACATGTGGTATAGAAGATGGCATGAACTGATTAATGATTACAGTTTTGAGATTCATTATCATCCTATAAAAGAACATAGTACTTGATGGATTGATTCAAGAAAATTAATTCATCATTAACTATGTTTTGTTTAGAAAAATGAACCATTTGTTAATGATTTAATTTATTCTGGATTTGTAGATGTTTTTATAGGAACCCACATAATTCTTTTCTGGTGTTATTACAATCATCTCTTTTATATTGAATTAAGGATGTTTGGAAGGAAGAAAGTGTGTTATATAAAATTCTAGAATAAGTATATAATGGTAATTTTTATAAATTTAATGTTTTAATTTTTTTGATTTTAAAAGAGATTATATGTTCCTTATTACTCCTGTTTGAAAATATAATTATTTGGTGAAGCATATAATTCTTAAATTTTATTCATGATTCCAACACTAATATACATAAATACGTCATAGAGTATTATTAGTAGTATATAATAGAACCACGAAATACGAAAATTTCCAAAAGGATAAATAATATAATAAAATTATTAAAAGGGATTATTCATGCATTATAGATTCTAATACAGAAATTAGAAATTATGTCTATGGATTTTGTGTTTAAATTACCCAAGACATCTCATGGTAATAATGTGAGTTGTGTGATTTTTAATATATTAACAAATTCTTCACATTCCCATTTTATTAGAGAAAAACTATATTTAGATCAAATTTCTCAACAGTATATTAAAATGATAGTCAACTTTCCATGAGTCCTCTCTCCATTATTTTTTATCGTGATACCAGATTCAGCTCTAATTTTTGGAAAGGAAGTCAAAAGATGTTGGGTGTTGAAAAAAAAAATTATATAACTTTTGATCCCCAATTTAATGGATATTATGAGTGAAAAATCTAGAACTTGGAAGATATGATTCTTTCTTATTCAATTGATTTCTAGGGAAGGTAAAATCAACACAATTCATTAGTTGAGTTTTCTTATGACAATAGGTTTCAATCCTATATACACATGGCACATTTCTATGTTTTATATGTTAATCAGTGCTAGACTTTAGATTTTTTAGATGAAGTAGGTGAGTTAATGTTGATGGGTCCCACATTGGGAGACAAAATTGTTGAAAAGGTGAAGAGGATTCAAAAACAAACATAGATGGATCATAGAAGTTATAAAATTTATTCGGATAAACGAATGAAATATTCTTATTTTGAGGTAGGTGATAATTTTTTATACATAAAGTATCTCCATGGAAAAGTGATATATTCTTTGTTAAGAAGTGGAAACAACATTATTGTTACTTACACAATATAAAATCATAAATATATTTAGATTATTTGGATACTTTGTGGATTTCCCTCTATGTTTATCCAAGGAACAGAATATATTTCATATTTCGATGCTAAGAAAATATGTGATGGATTTATCTCATGTTTTTATTCCTGAAGTAGTTCAGTTGTAAAATATCCATTCTTATGAGGAACAACCTTTCCAATTTCTTGACTGTAGAAAAAATGTGTTATGGAATAGTTTATTTACAAAGTTATTTGCATTTTTAAAATTTATGTGGTCGAAGAAGCAACATTTTAATTTGAAGATGATATGAGTGAAAGATATCCCCACATGTTTAATAAGTGAATAAAACTATGAGGATGCAATTTAGAAGGGATTAGTGTAAAAACCCAAGTAATGATATAATAAATTATTATTTTTATTTATTATCATTCTTGAGATAGATAGTTATATTTCTTATAAATATATTATGTAAATTATAAAATGATAAATAAAATAGTTTTATTAAAACATTAATTCAAGGTTCTATTTAAATGAATAATTTTAAAGATAAACAAAATGAATTTGAAATAAATGAATTTGAAAAAAAATGAATTTAATTTTTTAAATTATCTTATTAAAATTTCAATTGGATAAATTTTATATAATTTTTTAAAAAAACAATTTTTCCATGAATAATGAAGAATACATATTTTTATTGAAAATTTTATTTTCTATAAAATTATTTAAAAATCCAAAATATAAATTAGAATAGGAAAACATTAATTAGTTTATTTTGATGTAAAAGAACCAAATTATGGTTTTCTAAATTAGTTTTATAGTTTAATTAAGTATAAATACATTTTACACATAAAAGGACTTTTATGAAAAACAAGTTTTCCATCATTTTTTCTATTTTATATTAAAATAGATTCTATAGCTTCTATGAATGTTGAAAATTAGATTATATGTATTTAATTAATATTTTCATATTTATAAAATATTTTACATTAAATTTTGTTTAATATGAATAAAAATATTAGATTTTTGTTTCCATGGTAATAGGTAAATTAGCTAATTAAGGTTAAAAATAAAATGATAAGGACTGATGAATGAACGTAACACTTTCCTTATTTTCATTGGATGAATATATATTATCCATAATAATAAAAAGCAAGAAAATATGTCTTTTTTATGTAATGTTACCATGTCATTGACCGTTTATATTTATTTATAAAAATAAAAGTAAAAAAATATTATTTTCACTATTGTATTATCATTAAATAATTTATATAAGGATAAATAGAGGATGTGTTCAATTATAAATATTATTTGAAAATATAAATAATTTTTTATAATGTTAAATTATTTTAATTTTTTTATAAATAATTTTCATCATTGAATATGAAACTCTAACACAAAGTTAATGAGAGTAATAAAAAACTAAAAAAATGTATTTTAGCACTCTAATAATTACTATTTTATAAAAATTTTCTTTTCTAATATTTGATAGATAAAAATGAAAAAATTTATAGGTTTGTAATAATTGTTTTCAATTTCCATTATTGTCTTTCTATTTTAAAAATAAAATTAAATGAATATATTCATAATGTATATTGATTTTATTTTATAATAATTAATATTTTATTAAATGACTTTACATTTCTGAGAATATTATCATTGACTATGTGATTGGTATAAGGTAAAAAACCAATCATGGGTTATTAATGTTTCATTTTTTTCAATTATAATAACTATACTAAATAATTAAGAGTAAAAACATTTATATCACAGTAATTGTCAAATATGATAATTGAATGTTATAAAAAATAATTGTAATAATTTGAATTCATGTTTTATTTAAGGAAAATACCTTCTTTTTTTGGGGGTATTTTGGTATTTAATTTTTTTTTTAATAAATAAGTGTATTTTAATATCTGAATTGTTTTTGCACAATGGTTAATAGAGTTTTTCAAGGGTTGTATTCATGATTTGGACCATGGACATTATTTATGATTAGTTGATCCCCATTACAAATCACAAGTGTTACCAATATATATTATATATATATTTGATCACAATTATATCTCACATGTGAGACCAATATATCTTATATTATGGTTTCCCCAAGAGAGTGCTCCAATGTATTGGGTAATGATTATGTTTTCCAAGGAATTATATTGGATGTCAGCCATATGATAGTTCTAATTATATGGTGTATTTTAAGGGTTATATAAGGGATTTATATTGATGATGTCCCAAGGAACCTACATGTATTTTTTATTCTTTCTAATGAGTTTTCATGGAAATCATTTAATTTATAAGTGTAAGATAATGGGTTTTAAATGAAAAATGAATCCCTTTTTGAGTAAAAAAATATGTATTTAACAATTTTTTAATGGGATTTATTTTTATTAATAGATTAACAAATTTAAATGTTTTATGGGACTTATTAATAATTTTATGGTAATACAACGTATTAAATTTTTTTCAAATGGTTGATGATGGCTAAGGTAAAGTAAGACGTCAAGTTTATAGTCATGATGATTTTTCATGAAAAGAAATAATGTTTTTATATTGTCGGAAAAGTAGATAATCAATATATGTTTCAACTTTTTAAATTATACATTTGATGTGTTTGATTTATGACCTTATTATATTAAACAATAAACATAAAATATCCTTTATTATATAATTAAGTTAATTCAAGTCTATAGACAGTAAAATATGTAATTTTAAGGCCATATCTATATAAAAATACATGATTTATGAGTAAAATCCATTTCACCATGAAATTATGTAATAAGGTGGTTTCATGAATTTTTTTGGTTAAGTAAAAAATTATATTCTCTATAATCTAAGATTAATCCAAAAATAAATAGAATCTTCTAACCATTCCTTGAAATGAAAAGACCCCGAATTTGATATTAATTATAAAAAATATAACTTATCTTCACTAAATTTAATCTAGGTATCCATTTTTGAAATAATTTTATAAAAAGAATTATTTAAATCATAAAAAAAAAAAATTCGAACCCCACAAATATAATAAAATAAATTCATGCATTATAATTATTTTAATCTTTACCCTATGGTTTTAACCCAGTATTACGTCGTTTATTGTGTTGAAAAATAGTTACAATGGTTTCTGTCCATAATCACTTAAATTAATGCTGAAATTATTATATTTTCTTGATTTTAAAAATTATAAATATTGATTCCATTTTATATGATTCAATTTATATATTTGGTATTAATTAATTTTAAAATAATCATGCAAAATTCAATAAATACAGTATTTAGGTGAATGAAGTTTTAAGCATAAAAATAGATTTATAATTCTTCAATACCGAGTGAAAACATTATATAAATATTATAACATTAAATTGAATATATAATCTATATATTTCATTAAAATAATTCATCAATATAGAAAAATTTAACTTATTATGATTAAAACACATTGCCAGAATCAAAACCATTTTCTGAAAAAACTTATTTTTTATATTTAAATGATTTTATTTCCATTTCTAACAAATTAATATAAAATTGATTATTTTCATACATTAAGGGAAACTAGTTTTTCATAATTTATTTGTCTCTATTCATACTGAAGAATTCAAAATCTAGGTAATAACTATCAAATTATAAAATAATAATGTGATAGTATATTGCGGTTTATTTAAGCTCGATGTTCTGTATAAAAAAGATATCAATTAAATTAAACAATTTTTAAAAAAAATATCAAACAATAACAGGGTTATACATTAAATATCTTCAAGATTAGACAAAACTCCTAGTATATAGTTCTTCAATACCTAACCTTTAAACACTTCTCAATAACCCATTAAAATTTTATCACTACTGCCACATGATATTAGTTATATCGTATATTTTTTTAATAATTTTGTCCATGAACTCCAATAAACAAAAATCCATAAGAAAATAATAGTATCCCAATCATCATATTCATTTTAAAGTTTTGAATTTATTTTCCACTACTTATCTAATTACATACAACTTTAATACAAGTTATCCACAACATCTCCAAGACACAAATTATATACCTCTAACAAGTTCTTCAATACCACTTTTGTGTCTCTATTTACCATTTGAAAAAATATATTTTCTTTTCTACTCATCAACACATTGAAAAATATTAAACAATGAAAAATATTTTTATCACAATACATTTAGGTACTTCAACCTCCCCCATTTTATTTATTTTCAATGCGAATTTCAATTATACAAATTTCCTTTTTAGAATAAATATCACTCACCCCTAATTAAAATTACATGAAAATGTAAAACTGTATGAGAAAATAAAATAAATTTCATAATTATTCCATAATTTATCTTTATATTATATAATTTTGATTAATTTTAGAGATGTTTGGGATGAAATTTATAATAATAAATGAGAAATATATTAATAAACTCTATGTTAACATGATCTTTCTCGGTTCATAAAACAATAGTGTGTAATTATATCTTCAAATATATATATAAAATTTCTCATCATGTGATCTATCTCAAAAATCTATTTCTTTTGACTCAGTGTTATCATTTTAATGACACCATAGATAACTGTAATATAATATCATTCTAGCATCTAATCAAAATATCAACACTCCTTCAGGGGATATATTCTGTCTCACTTCATCACGATCAATAGAACATGAAAATATTGAATGGAGGTAACAACATATTCTTTATAGATAGCTCAATCGTGGATAAATTTTTCTACAATAGAATAATTAAAAAATTTACCCATTTTCTATTTACATGTATAACCTTCATTTACATCATTAATAAATAATTAAAAAAAAATATATGGGAATAATATTGGTCTTTAATTTCATCTTTATGAGATATGTGGTGGAGAATTTATTCTCAACCTAGAAACCCCTTTCATTTCATTTCAAATGGAATAATAGATCTTCATGATTAATCTTAAATTGATTTTATAATCATTACCACTAATAGTATGATTTATCTTCTTACATTATCATTTATCTTTCCTATTATTTAGAATTATATTTATCATTTTATCTATTAAACCAAAGTCATTAATTTATGATTTCTATGTATAAATTTCCTTCTATAATTGAGAGGGAAAAAAGTGAGCATTCCTTGAGAACCTAAAAATAATTATTTTATATTTATCATGGATTCAAATAAATCATTATGTCCCCTTTATCTTAAATCTACACGAAATTTTTCTTTTTTTAATGTATGTTATAAAATGATTCCATTTGTTTCATTTTGTATTGATTATATTTATTGATTTTGTTATCATCAAAATAAATTTATGTTAATATCACTTATTCTAAGTTCCACTATGTCTAGTTATCTCCCATAATATAATCATGTATTTCTTGGATTAATATCCTTTTACTATTCTTATTGAGGGAACTTTTATTAATATTTTTTTACACCCTCAAGAAAACTCATCTTTACTTTTGATTTTATTTTCCAACATTTATGGTAATCTATTATAATCATAATATAAAATATTAATGGAAGGATTATTCTATAATTAATCATCAAAATTATTTCAATTAATATAATTCTAATAGAAGTCCTCAATACATTCAAGACTATTTCTAGTAATCATTTTTTGTGTTTTTAGTTAAGTAGAAAAGATTCCTCTTAAATTATAATCTTTCAACCGTATGAAATTACTTATATTTCTTCCTGTATTTGAAAAGTTTTACCAATTTTCTATTTACTTTTTCAAAAATCAATAACTGCACCAAAAAATGACCAATGAGCTTTGTTATTTTTATTTTAGTTTTTATATAGAAAACATGAACTACTTATTGTTTTTTATTAAACCCTCTATTATTTTAGACACCTTTTGGGAAACAGATCATTTTACATATAATCAAAAACATCGTTGAGGTAGTGTTCATATTATTAATCTTTTATTTACCCATTTTAATCTAGATTTTTAATTATTTCATATACTATAAAATGAACTAAAAATTTGAAAAATAGAAATTCATGTGACACAAGTTACATTTTTGGGTGAGATTATAGTAGATTTTATTGGATGATTTTTAGCTCTTCATACCCCTAATAAAATCATTTTTAAAATTAAATATCTCTTGATGAACACTGATAAGAAAATTTATTTTCTCATCAGATTGATAATATTAATCATGAACCACTTCTATGTTTCTAAATTTGACTTACAGTGGAAGAACCAATGTTTTAGGGGTTCTTTATTCTTATATATCATCATACTTTCTTTCCACTTTTTTTAAATTATCAATCAATTACTATTTTCTTATAAAATTATCCTATAATGAATTTTCAATCTCTTGTAAACTTTTTTTCTTTTATATTTATAGTCATTTTGTGCATTTCATCCAATTAATATATCCATTCTTCATGTATATTTGTTAAATTTATTCCTCACTAAATTTATGTTATAAATAATCTTCAATCAAGGAATTATTTCATTAAAATGTAATTTAGTTTGTTTTTTATTTTTAAAAATATGGGTAAAACAACAACACTCTGGAAATAGTGGAAAATATATTTTTCTTAACATTTTTCTATATATATTTGGCTATTATTTCTCATCATATTGTTTCTTTATAAACATAAATATATTAGTGAAAAATTTAAAAATAAATTTACTCAAATATTACATCATTATATGAACATGATTCAATAAGAGAATAAGTATCAAAACATTTAACATATATATTTCCATTTTGATTACCTTTAATTATTTTTGTAACTCTTCCTCATATGATATATATCCTAACATATTTTCTTGTTTATTATATTTTTTTATAATGGGTTTTTCAATCCTCCATGATTTTAGAGAAAATTATGGAGTCTCCATTCTCCATCAGAGGTAAAAAAACCCTATTTAAATGAAAAAATCATATATAATAGATATAATGTTTTGGGGAAAATAATATATCCAATCAAATGGAACCTAAAATAGCTCTGAAACCACTTAAAATTCCTACCATGAACATGCAGGCCCATTGATAGAGTATCTATTACCATGAACTAAAATTTTTTAAATTCATTATATTTTAATTTCACCTCTAAATATTTAAACCTCTTCACTAGTTAGAGAAAAAAATTCATATGAAATCTCCATACAAAAAAAATCAAAAAAGTAGTGAATAATAAATACATACACCACATGGTTTTTCTTCAAGGTTCAACCCCAATGCGAGAATATAATCATTGCTATGTTTGATTCTAGTTGGAGTCACAAATTTATTCAATTTTTTATTGTATTGATTATAATGGGTGAGAATATCACATCCTTAACTCAACACCTACACGTTATAATTTTTATATCAAGGGAAATCATAGATCATGATAAATATCCACATTAACAACTGATGCTATTAATCTATAAGAGACCTTGGGGATACGTAAAAAACCACTTTCATATGGAAATATCTATCTCAGAAATATAAATACAACCTGAAAGGTATATATTCTATTTTTTATTTTTTATTTTGGATATAATTATTTTAAAATGTGTTCTCATAACTCACAACTGAAGATTTCCTTCAGCCAACTCTGGGATTTAACTACATCAAATGATCATATCATCTTCCCTAATCAGAGTATTCAAGAAATAGTATATAATATCATACAGTAGCATGCTCATTTCCCACTTCAACTCAACTCAATTTTCATATTATTTTTATAAGATCCTTGACACAAACAAAAGATATTTATGTACAATAATATCTTCATCTTTTCTCAGATATCTTCTTCTTCATTCATAATCCCACCATTTCTTTTCATTTGTCTTTAATAATAATAGGGTATTCAATATTAGTACCTTATCAGAAATATTATTTTTCTTCTTCATCATCTACAATAAAAATAACCACTACTACTAAATCTATGAAGAAAATAATACCCATATTATCATTTAAATTGGTAAGAATATTTCTAATAGTAATTGTTCTAACTTTGATAGTTAATAATTATTTCAAAATGGCTTTTATAAATTTAAAAATTATCATGAAAATTCCCTCAAAGTTTATTCACATTTAACTTACATGGTGTCATAGTAAGAATCTGAAATTGATCAAAAACATCATAATATAAATTATTTTAAGAAAAAGATAAAATTATTTGAATTAAATCTATATTACAGTCATATATTCTCAAAATAATAAAACATATATAAAAATTAAAATATATTAAGAATAACTTTATGGAGCTGTAATATTTTATTCATAGTCAATAATATATTTTATATTTTCCTAAGGATCTTCTATATATATATATACTCATTAATATCTTATGCGTGAATTTTTATATCCATTTCATCATTAATATATAATATGTATCATAGTATCTTTGAAAATTTGAAAATTTTCCACATATAAATATCATCCTTGTCATATGTAATATATTATGTATGTTCAAAATATATTACGAATCATTATATTATATTTAGGTTATGAATTTTTAATATTAAATGTTGAAAAATTTCTTATATATGATTAAATATATGATGCACCTCTATAGGATTTTCCCTTCTCCTTAATTTAGTATATGATTTAAAAAATATCTTTTTTATGAAATGGGATATATCAGGTTTCAAAAATAAATCATTGCATTCCATATAAAATTCATTATGTATCATAGTGTAACTTCTAAATTTAGTTATGAATAGTATTGGGAATGTTATGCTCCATAGTGATCCACAATCCATTTCCAATATTTTTATTTTGAGCAAAAAACATGTGTATACAATGCATGATATAATTAGCATCTTCAAATATTAATTCTACAACTTCATAAAATAATCCTATAACATTCTAATAAATTCTCAGAGCTCTTTTAATCATGTAAATACATCTAAAAACAAATAAAATGACAGTATGTATATATAAAATACTCTCAAAACCATTCAAAATAATTTCTAATGAACCTTGTACAATATATATAATCTATTTGAGTATTTTCAAAATATCTCTAACAAAATCAACACTTAATATATTTAAACTCATATTACTCAACAAATCATCCAATTGATATTCTATATTTATTGTTATTTCCTTCATGGTTGATAATCAAATAATGGATTCTCATAAAATTTATCTTGAATGATTCTAGTCTAATGTATTTGTATCTTCAAACTCATCACGAACCAGTAATAGATAGTGATATATTCATCAAAAACACTGTTAATTTATTTACTTAAATTATAGCATAAAAATAATTAGATGTAATATGTGTGAACCTTTACACATTCTTAACTTAATCAGCATTGTTAAATTATTATTATAATTCCAACTATCTTTAGTCTGTTTTATATATAGCCATAATATTTAGTAAATAGTGATTCAATTATAAACCATTAATACATGTTATAATCACATTAACATCATAGTTCAATAATTCTGTGATATCTATTCATCTACTCCCCAAATGAATCTGTTTATAAATGAACTCCTTGATATAGAAGTCAGTGTCCGAATAGTAGTATCACAATATTCATCTTCACTGATAACATTCAAATCAATCATCCTCTACATCTGTAATGGTATTCATGTTTAATACATGTAATCCATTAAAACATAAAAACTCAATTCATTCTTCACCTATGATTTTTTAAATCCCTAATTTAATGTAACTCATTATTATCTCACAATATATTTTGACTATTCTTATCATTGGCATATTGGAAACTAATACAAAAACTACAAATATATTCATAAAAATAAATCTGGGAACATAAGGTACAATTCCAACATATGATCGAGTGAGAATTCCTAGTTTGGGTGTTCTTTCAACAAATATTCAAAGAAGGTATATCTTTATGAATGCATTTTATGCTCACGATTGAGTAATACTTTCAAAAATGGTATCATTTTATACCTCTATATTGATAGGGTTTTTGTTGTTTGGATGCTCTACTAATTATTTTATGGATGGGAATTTCCACAATGGATATTATTCAAACCCTTCACTATAAAAAGACATACTATTAGACATAATGTTAACTAATTATCTCAAATGAATTATCATTATCTTGGAATATATTTGATCAAAGTTGTTTGATAAAAAATCTTTAAAATATTATCAAAACCATTATATAAGAATGATCATGCCATCATATCAAATCATTCCAAAAATATAAATATTCATCCATTTGGGTGGCTTTATGGGATCTTAATGGAATGAAAATTGCACTGTATTTGTTTATTTACCCCTTCAAGTTTATACAATACACACATGAACATATATATATATATATATTAGGTTATATTATGGTCTCATTATTGGGGTCATATTAAGTTTCTAACTCACACTATTTATATGCATCCTAGAGGATATATATATATATATTATGTTGGATATGTATGTAATGATAAGTCCTTATCAAACATTAGCAAGATGTCGTTGCACTGTGGGGATTTGGATATATCTATGAGTCAATTCCATATAAAAGTATAATTTTATATTGTTTTTTTTATTTTTTAAATTATATTTATACACTTTGTAGGATCAACCCACTAAAATATTACTTTGTAATATCTAATTATATGACATGACATCTGTTTATTGTAGTATTTTACCATTTATTATATTATTTGTGCATATATTAATTAAATAAATCATTATTTCATTTATGGTTATATTTATTTGGATTATTATATAATAATTAATTATTTCATTATTTTAATATCAAGGTAATAATCACCACATGATGTTTGATCAAATCCTCACTACTAATTAGTAGTGTATTGTAATTTATGTGGAATTACTAAGGTGTTTTGGAATTCAAAATTAGGCTAAATGTTAGGTATCAAGGTAGATGCATTTTAATATAGTGTCCCAAGCCTCTTCATGTATTTTTAAAATATTTTTTGACATGAACATCCATTTATCACTATACAAAGAACATGAGGCTGAGTGTCTTTGGAATACTAGGTTAATAATATATCAAAAGAATCTAAAACATAACATCTTATTTTTTTCCACCATATTGAGATCCTAGATCTCTTAGAGATCTAAAACGTATATAGGATAACCTAGAAAATACTTAAAATTAAGGGGTGAGATAAAAATACCAGTAGAGGAATAAACATGATAAGGAACTATAACACTTGATTCAAACATAAAACATGATATTATAAAAGAGAATTTTCATGAGTATTTATATAGAATAATATCATAAATTACATAGTATTAAAATATCATGGAATAGTAGGAAATATTTTAGAAATATATAGCATGAAATAATATTTATTCATGGTTATCATCCCTGAAATAATCCCATGGTGGATAATGTCCCAAAATGGATTTGGATTACTCCCAAATCCAATACATGAAACCTCATGAGACTGATGATTTTCTCAATAAATTAGATAATTATCTATGTTCACCCATAATAAAAGGTTCATGATTTATGTGTGCCACATATAGGAACTCAATCATAATATATGACATAATAATTACCCAATGAAATAAAATGGGATGCATAGACTTTCCTTATATCATAATCAATAGAAATTCCATACTAATGTCATTTGGGAAATGAATATAAGGAATATATTTCTATTTAAATGTAATGTATAATAAGATAGATATATATATCTCAGATAAATATATACATAATTTATAAAAAATCCCTAATATCAAAGGTTTTCATTTTTGATGAATTTTTTTTAAATGATTTCATGAAATATTTATTGAGAAATATTCAATTTTTTACTTTGAAATCAATTCTTCAAAATCTAAAAATTTCAAAAATATCATACAAAAACCATTATTTAAATCCTACCATGTAAAATTCTAATGGAAAATTAAAAACAATTTAGTGGTCTTATGATGGTTAATTCCCTATATTCCATAGATTTTTTAAAAAATATGCCTTTTTTATTGTTGTTAAATGGTTAAAAAGTCCATCATTTTGAAAATTAAAAGAATATTTCTTTCAAAATAATTATTAAAACATAAAAATAAGAATAACTTTATTTAATAAAGAATTTGGTTAATGTTACAAAATTTCATGAAAATGTTTTTAAAAAACATAAATATGGAAGAAAAAGATTTTTTGATCGAAGAGAGAAAAAAAGTGATATTTTCTTTAAAAAAATCCCAATAAATTTAAGTACCAAATAAGGGAAAATTTTACTATAACGTGAAAATTTAATAAATAGCTATAGGATATAAAAATATATTTGGTTTACTAAATAAATATAAAATAATTAATCTAAAGGATGCTTATTCAAAAATAATCCTAAATAGTGAGGAGATTATCAAATAAACTCTTACATTGAAACTTCTGAATCATAACCCCAATAAAATAATTAAATTAAATAAAACAATAAATACCGTTGATATAAATATATTCTTGATATAACATTCGCAGGGGTAGTATATACTCCTCATTAAAGAATTATGTGGTGAATATGGTTCATATTTATCTTTGTGAACAAATAAAAAATACAATAAAACTATTAAATTACATGATTTAATGAAAATAAATGATAATATTTAAAAATTTGTAATTTTCACTATTTATTAAAAAACCCAATATTTCAAAAACATCCAAATATTTCACCATAAGTTAATATTCATATGATGATTTCAAAAATTATTTTCAAATTATAAAATATATTTTCAAAATATTATATAAATTAATTATAATACTTTCTTGAAAAAAAAAAACAAAAAACATTTTTGGTGGAAACTTATTTTTTATAGAATAAAATATTTTTTATTAAAAGTTGAATAATTATATATTAATATTTTATCAATTATATTATATTAAGTAATAACTTTATATATATTTTATAATTTAGTTAATATTATTCATAACTATCAATTTAATGAACATTTTATAAAATTAATATATTTTTCAGGTTGTATAATATTTTGGGATATGTGTCGTATACAATATCAAAAAATGTACTTCTTTTAAAATATATGTCTATTACATTATTCTTGTCGCATACCAAACTAGATTATATTATGTGGTGCCTCAATGTACTAGGACACAAAACCTCAAACTCACCTCCCCATATATCAAATACTACCAGCTAGTAGTGAGGGTGTGTGATGGTACAATGGGGATACGGTACCATAATGATCAGAGTAAGCCAAAATGGTATATAATAATGTTATTTAATGAAAATAGTAAAAAATTCATCAGTTAAATAAAAATAAATCATCTAACATAACTAATAAGTGGAATCTAAATAAATATCAGATACGGAAAATGGTGGTAATTTAATTATTCCATAAAAAATAGATATACACATAATACATGGGAATATGAATATAAAATATGCAAAAGAAAATGGAAAAGACCAAAACATATATCAAATAGAAACAAGATAATACCCTCAGTCCTATTTTCCTATATTCCATCACGGTATTCACAATCATTCATTGTTTTCTAAGTGCTTTCATTTATCTATAATAGTTATCCTAAAGTCTATTGAGGTACTATATGCATCATGTACATGGTCTGAGATATACTCAGTTGGCCACAGAAAACAGTGACCAAAACTATCCAGTATTTTCACATAAAAAGATAAGTTTGTAACTACCAAATAATTGTAAGACAATAATAAATAATCAAATCAATATCCCTAGATATATTTCATTATGGGACTCCAACAGACACTGTCATCTTTGAACTAAGATGAATTTAAATAAACTGTGCATAACCTATGAAAATATGTATATATGTAAAAGAGTATGTGTATTTTATACTACGTAAATGGAAAATATAGCTTGACTACTATAGATCTAAGATGTAAACATAGAACAACCACAAGAATTTAATTTTTCATTGAGAACACATCCTTAAACTAATGAAAATCATTCTCAATTCTACAATGAGATGTAATCATGATCACCAATAAGGTGTATCGTAAGATGAATCCCATGTATTTCACTAGGAGAACTATAGTTTTACATAACCAGAAGAGTCTATCCAAGGAGATCTATATGTAGAATATCAAGTATCACCCTTGTAATGTTATAAGAATGACCCCATATTCCCATAACAGCTTTACAATATAGAGGAAAAAGTATCTTTCAACGAATGGTGTCATATCATTTCCCACCAAGTCTATCCACTGTAACTCTCCAAGGGAAACAGTATCATTCATAACTGAGTATGTGATCCACCTAGTGAGTATATCCAATGAATCCTAAAAAGAATTTGAGTATTAATCCATGCATATAAATACTAGTTTTAAAATTTAATTATAAATCTAGTTTATAAAAAAATTATGTGTTCTTAATTTAGGAACCTTGTATCTCTAAGTATTTAAAGATGATGGTATGGTTTCACTCTCAAGAACTCATTATTTTTAATGAGGAACTGCATCATAGAAATACAATCAGGTTGATAAAACACTTTATTTGAATTAATAAATTATATGGAATAAATACTAAGGGATAAAACACATGGCATATCATATCCTTTATATAAATTCAAACACCCATGATAAAAATTATAAAATTTTGTTCTAAGGCATAGTGATCTTAAGGCCATAAAAATTGGAACAACCATTGGGTAGTTCATGTTGAGCTATGTCACCCACAATATTTACGTGTGGGTACCTAACAATACATTAGGAATGGTGACCCATTTAATTTAATTTTCTATGAATATTCTAGGAATCGATAAAATATTCCACACATGGTACACAAGTGCATGACAAAATACAACAAGAATTTTGGGGAAAATAACTAGACTACTTATTTTCTTCCTGAAATGGTCTCCTTGTCTAGTATCGACACATGAATCTATCTTCAATGACATATAAAATAAGTTATAGATAATCCATATTAATAAGGTATATGATTTTAGAAAAAATTACATAACAGGTGGTAAGATATACTGAGAAAATATGGAAGTTTAATGAGGATGTTATCATTAATGATAAATCATGACAGATGGTGAAGTAAATGAAGATTGGATACAAAATAAATTAAAGAACACATATTATGCACAGATGGATAGATCCATTATGTGTAGTATTGAAGAAATATGATGGGATTCTGTCACAATAAGTATCCATGAATCATTTTAAAAAATAATACTAAGGAACGTATAGGCCGTGTAAAATTTACATACCATGAAATAATCAGGGATTCCACTCTATAGAAAAACAAACACACATTATAACAGTATGTAAATACCAATACACATCATGTATTTAATACATGTCATGTATTTAACTATATATTGTGTATTTGTACTTTAACTAGGATCCAACCCCCTCGAATCTTTCCTTCCAAAAGGAAAATGACCTTCCAAATGGTCCTAAGTAAAAAGTTAAAACTAAGAAAGTTTTATCAAATATTAAAATACTGTATACATGTTAGAAAAGTTAGTACATTACAACCTCCCATCCTAAAAATAATTCATCTTTGAGTTTTCCTTATGATGGTGGTGACACATTTTTTTGAGAAAAGTTCTTTCCACTGATCATATATATCTGCCTCTCTCTCCTCGGTCTCATCATATATATGGCCTTGATAAAATAACACCTAGTCTAAAAGAACTGGCCTTCCCTGGGGAGCCTTCCTGATTTGATCAATGTTACATACAAGATTCTCCTCAAATGATGAATCTACATTAATCTAGGCATACTCAACAAAAAATTATTGAGATATGTCAATATAATAATGGGGACGATATTATACATGGAAGATATTGTTTATAGAATTATACCTATGAGGTAAGCATAACATGTAGGCTATCATCCCAACTCCTCCCACAAAATAAAAATTCCAAATGTGATGTGTTTATAGATTCCTCTATCCCTAAAATCCAATAATAAACCAATCTCGGAGAAAATTGTAGGAAGACCTTATGTCCGACCTTGAAATATAGAGGTTGGTAACGATGATCATTATAATAATTCTTCCTAGACTGAGCTATAGCCATAAATTTTTGAATCGTATATACATACTAAAAATTATCCGAATTGAGATACAGTCACTTTGGTGTTTCATAACATACCTCTAACCAACATAGTGGTGAATGACAAAGAATTCCATATAGGGCCTCATAAGTATAATGCTAATTAGTTACCTAAAATCATTATTGTTGTAAAACTCAATGAGATATAAGTGTTTCTCCCAAGAACATTTGAAATTTAGAAACATTCTTATATAATTTCTTCTAACACTCCTATAATTCATGAAAAATACTCAACATTGTTAGGGTTATATGAAAAAAGTACCTATGAACCTAATTCTGTTTGTAACCCCTTCTAGAACCAAGATATAAACCGAGCATCCATATCTGATATGATGTAATGGGGAACACCCAAAAGGATTACTATATACCAAATATAAATCCACTCAATATCATTAACTGAGAAGGTATCTGGGATCATTTAGAAGTGTGTGACATTATTAAACCTACCGATGATCACTCATACTACATCATTACCATGAAGTTAATTGAGAAATCCCATCATAGAATCCATAGTGATGTTTTCCTATTTCCACTAAAGAATATAAAATGGATTTAAATGTATAGCAGGTTGTTGCTGCTCCAACATCACCTATTGATATGTGGAACCCCATGTGATAAAACTTTCAATCCCGCTCTTCATTCCAAGTTTCCTTAACCAACAACATAGGACTCATTACATATTGGTAAGACAAGGTAGATATTCCTCCCCTAACAGACATTCTCTAAAGAAAAGGACCTCAGGATCATAAATTTACTCATTTATACAAGTTATAGAAGAGTAGATATCACTTCCAAAGCTTTCATAATAGGCTTCTCATGATATTCATGAATCCATAGGTGTTGATTAGAAAAATGTTCGATCAACTATCAGACATTATAGGCCTCTTGGATTGCTTGTCTCTAAGTTATTAGGCTCATGGAATCAGTTACATCAGAACCATTTCTAGGTATGTAAGAGAGATAAAAGCCGAATTAATGTAGGTATTCTACCCACTTTCACTACGTGAGATTTAGATCACACTATGTGGAATTTTATTTGAGAAGTTTTTTATCTATTTAAATGATGAAAAACTCATCAAAGAAATATTTTTTTATAATAACATAAAGAATGAACCATGATTTCAAGATAGGGCTTCTGCATAGGGTAATTACACTAATGAGGTCACAACTGGAAGGGCTCGTATGATATAACACAATTTACATATATTAGAACTATTTCAAGCCCAATTCTTGATCTATCACAATAAGCTAAATAGCTTCTTACCATATCATGAAGAATCTGGATCGACAATGAATTTAGTCCTTTATTCAAATTATGAAATTCTATTTCACATGAATTTGAACAAAAAAACACACCCTTTTTAGTCAATCCCATTAGAGGAACTTCCATTAATGAAAATTACATTATTAAATGATGGTAACCTCCAACCATCCCCATGAAAATTTAAATGACAAAAAATTTCTTGATCTACACCTAGGATACTATGACTCTCACAATAATTTGTTCAATAAACACTTTTTATTTTTAGATTCTATAACCAAGGAAGTGAACCTTATAAATCTAAAACTACAATTTAGTGAGATTACTATATAGATGGTTCTCTCTCGGGGTATTAATCATAATTTAAATTGGTTTGGAATGGTTGCTTCAAGTATGAGAATAAACCTAGATATCATCAATGAAGACTACAAAAAATTAATCTGGATACATGAGTAAAACCCAAATAATCAAATCTTTGAAAACTTCTTGTGAATTTTTAAGGAAAAACATTATAACCAAATACTCGTACAAGTCATATCTTCTCCGGAATTATGAATATTGTATGTATTATAGTTTAATATTCACTTGATGGTATCTTAACATATAATTTATCCTAGATAAAACCATCTCTCCTTGGATTTAGTCGAAGTAGATTTCGTTGAGGTATTAGATAATGATTTGTCACCATATGCTTTTTTAACTAACTTTAATCAATGAAGAATATGATTATACCTTCAACCTTCTTGTTGGAATACTAAGGTAAACCCCATGGAAATGTATTAGGTTGTTTAAATCCCTTTTATTTAATTTATTTTAACTACATTTTTAGTTCTTGTAGTTGTGTAGGTTCCATTATATAAGAAATAATATACTCTAGTGACCCACCTAGAACTATATCGATGCTAAACTCAACCTATCTCATAGGAGGTCTACCAAATATGTCTTCAGGGAATACATCCCTGAATTGATCCACCACTTAAAGAAATTATATATGCATCATATCGTGATCTCTCATAAAGATAATAGTCATATATGATATCACTCCACCCATCCCATAATTCTTGGGTCTATCTTGACATACATGGACATATCATTCACTATTATGAAGGTATGTAGTACCCTTGAGTGATTTATAGAATGCGATAATGTTATATAAAACAACATGGGTGTGGTATGGAACCAACCATTCCATCTTGAGAATGGAATTAAATTAATCATCTTGGGGATAAAATCTTCTTATAGGGAGAGATATCCAGCCACCTCAATATTAAAATCTAGTCACTAGAATATAATCTAGATTTGATCCCCTAATGGTGTGTTGAGAGTCACTATGCCACAAAATTACTACACTTCTATCCCATGTCTCTCAATAATTTAAATTCATATAATTATTAAGAAGTTCCCATATCAAGAAAGGTAGATAATAGAAATAGAGGTTTCTATAATCGTAAATAAATTTGTATAATTCCAGGAATCTTGGTCTTTTGGGGTAGGTTTCACTATATATTTTTTTCAAAACTATGACCCTGATATGAAACCTGACTAACCTGGGATAGTCCTCATAGGTGTTGCTTTTCCTATTATTTTTGGTTTCCTCATACATGACTTGATTGGTTGGTAGGAGACTATCTCCCTACCTGATGCTGAGCTAAACCTCATATTCTTGAATTTGGTGTCAACACAGATCCCTTCTCGGTAGGAACATGAAAAAATAATCAGAAAAATTGTTGAATGTGACCCATCCTATAAAAAGCTCAGCACTAAATAAGGATCCTTCTACATTGGAAATTATTATGGAATATCTTACTACACTGGTGAAACACCACAAAACTATCAGTGCACACTATATTATTAGAAATTACCCTTTTGAGAAACCCTAAAATGGTGCTTCCTATAATTAGATGAACCATCTTCCTATGTCAAATTCGAACTACCTTGTCTAATATTTCCATCTTTCCTTAGGTTACACTCAATAATTAGGGTCTGGTTCACTATCTTCATAATATTAGTTAACCAATAAAATTTCACATTTGATTAGAGGGTGTATGCAAGACTATCCTGAAATCATCTCATATTTATTAACTCATCCATAATTAGTGTCATCATGAATTTTTGAATCTCAATAAAATAATATGATTCCTCCACCAGAGACATAGTTCCATAATATAGATTTATTAAATATTTAGTGTGGTCCACCATCAACATATGCATAAAAAACTCATCATATAATACTATCTGAATCACTACCCAGACTATACCCCGACGATAATCAACCTGAGAGATGAAATCCCACCATTTTTGGTAGATTTATAGAGAATATAGGTTATGATGTTGACCCTCTTCTATGGAGGCATCTCAATATGCTCAAATATTTATTACATGGACTGTCGCCAACATTCTGAAACCTATGGACCAACATCTCCTTTGAAGGTGGTAGGGTGTGGCTTATGGAGTTCCCAAATAAACACATTCATTGATCAGGTAGGTCACAGATCTCCCAGTATAGATCTCATGAAATTAAATAATCACTCTCAAAATTATAAATCTTCCCACGGTGGAGGATAAACAGTAGGTGAATCTTGTGGCACATCCGGAGGTAATACTAATGGATCAGGGGACACTACCTCTAAATTGTGCTCCTTGAAACCATACAGGAATACGACTCAACGAAATTGTAGTGGTGTAACTATAAAATTTCCAAATTAATGCTTCAGATAGAATATAAAAAATAAATGAAAACAACTATAATAGAAATGGACATGTAAAAATATAGTATATAACAAATCAAACCTCTATAAAAACTCTTAAATCCATATCTAGTAGATAAGAATGTTCACAATGGATTACAAGAGGCACAACCTACTTCCCACTAATAAGGCCGAGATAGGTTCGAGGTCGCACATAAAATAGTAGAGGTTCCAGAATATAGGGTTTCAATTGCAAGGTATAGAGGAAAATCCAATTTACATTGCAATTGGAATACCCATTTAGAGGTAACCAGGTCATTTAAATATTTAATTTATTATTTTTAATACTCATTTATATGAATATATATATATATATATATATTAATTTAGTTAGATCCAACACTATTCACAATTTAAAAAGACCAATTCTCTTTATAAATTGTAATTTTTATGTCGTTCAATAGTAAATTGACATTTACATTAGTTATCAGGATGTAACATGTAGTATATATTTATTTTATTGAATGAATCACCATTCTCAATTAATGGAAGAATATGCATCATAAAATAGAATTGAATCTCAAGAAATCAAATATAATTTTGTTTCACCCTATAGAACATGTTCTTCATATCTCAACATAAAATAATTCTTACATTAGGTTCCATAATTAATATATATGAAGAAAAACATTATAAATTAATGTGGAAATTTTGATTAATATATTTATGTTATCCCTTAAATGAGAATCAGTACATTTCCATATATAAAAATACATGAACAAAAAATAATCACAAGTAAATACTAGAAATCCATAGGGTAATATAAATATGGAATGACATAATGTATGACATTTGAATGCTCGAGTGCCTATAACGATGCATCAGATGCTACTTACTTACCATAAAAGGTCATGGAAAATAAGTCCATAATGATAATATCAACCATAATAACATCACAAGACATGTGCCTCACCTGACTATGAAACTAGTACAACTCTGATAGACACAAACCAATTTTATAATATCTCATCCTTGGTAGTTTGGGTTTACCCAATATAAGGGTTAGAAACTCCCAAGGATAGTCCAATAACAAAATTACTATAAATTTATAATCACCAATCTAATACCTATGTAGTAAGATAGAAGTAAAAAATAAAACCTATTATACCACGTTGTTGCCTCCAAATCCGAAAGACACTAAGAGGTTCAACAAGATGGTTGGTAACATAACCTCAAGTGCACCTACCTATACCCCAGAGGTTGACAACTAGTAGTGAAGTTCTATGATGGTATAGTAAAGAGACTATACCCTTGGGTTCAGAATAATCCACAATAGTAAATAATAATGTAAGGAAATAGAACTAATAATAATCAATCAATAACGAAATAATAAAAAATTATCCAATATAACCAAAATGAAACATCTAATTCAATGTAATATATATAAATTATGATCATGTCGTGATTCAATATAGAATGAATGTACATGGAATACATGGGAACATTAATATACAATATACTAATCAAAAAAATCATCAAACTGAATCGCATAGCATGATGATCATAGGCTTGGTCCTCTCCTCCCAAACAACATCCTTGTACTAGAAAACAAGAATTAGAATCTGGATGATTTCCTTTATCTATACCTAAAATCACAGTGTCAGTTTAGGTACTATAGACAGCAAAAATAGTGTGTGAGATATACATAGTAGGCCACCACCAACAGTGTCTAGAACTATCCAGTCTGTGCATATAAAATGAGTAGTGTGTAGTTACATAATAATTCAATGATATTAAAAAATCAATCAATAACATCAGATCGAGCCCGTTATGAGACACAAAACTGACACTACATTCTTTGGGATAAGTCAGATGTCTATGAACCAAGGTATACCAGTGTAGCTATGGTATGTTTGTAAAATTATATAATTCTACTAGAAAATAAATATGGAAATTGTAGTTGGGATATCAGAGATACAATATGTAATCTCATACTAAACATAATAATGTTATTTGTCTTGGTGGATGCATCCTTAAATTGTAAAAAATGATTCGAAATTTTTTAATAAGATGGAATCCTAAGATTGTCCAAGGAAATCCATAAGATGAATCCATAGTATCACTCCCGGAGCACTATAAGTGTCTCTAACAATAATATTCCATCAAAGGAGATGAATTATAGGAATCCAAAGTATCACCCATGGTATCATACAAGACATAATCCTTTAAACCCATACATAGTGTACCACATAAGGGAATAAGTATCACTCATTGTATGGTATAACAAACTTACCCACTGAGCTTATCCAAGGTAACTCCCCAAGGGAACCAATGTCACTCAAGTGTGAATAAGTGATATTCAAAGTGAGACCATATATGAAATTCTAAAAAAACATGAGTATTGATATCGAAATATTAAGATTCATTCTATAATTTTCTAATAATACATGATAGTTGTTACAATGTGTATTTATGTTGGACCGTTTTCTCTCCTTTGGGTTGAAATTGAATGTATAGTTTCTCTATTAATAAATCATACATTTTAACATTTATTTTATCATAAAGAATTAATAAAGTAGGAAATCCCATTTAATTCATGTGAAGAATGCTAAAAAATAATGAAAATTGGAATGAATGCATTTCTTATCTTCTCCATTAGATAAATTCACAGACACATGATAAAAGTGATTACAGTTTGTTCTAATGTATAGGCCTCTTAATCCCTTAAGAAAGGGCACAGCCATTAGGGTGGTTCCTTTTGATATAATCACCCCATTACATTTGTTTCTTGGTATATAGTGATACCATAAACAATAGAATCTTTTTAATTTAATTTATAATAATTTGGGAGGAATCGGTGTAAAATTATGATGCATAGAACAATAGCACATGATGGAATACAAATATTCTTTTAGGGAATACAACTAGACAACATA
The DNA here is from genome assembly GCA_963277665.1 of Viscum album. Taxonomy (NCBI): domain Eukaryota; kingdom Viridiplantae; phylum Streptophyta; class Magnoliopsida; order Santalales; family Viscaceae; genus Viscum; species Viscum album. The sequence goes on along the minus strand of OY728153.1, from coordinate 306,961,282 downwards.
TCTTATTAATACAGTACTCTCCTTGTCTAGTATTGACCCTTGAATCAAGGTAAGACATGAGGAAATGTAAAGAATGATTGAAGTCTTGAAAATAAGGTACATGAGATCACACAAAAAAATACGATGAGATAATCCAATAAATGATGAAAGATGAATGAGGATCTTATCATTTTAGATCCAATGTGTTTAAAGGTGAAGAAAAAAGATTTCAGATGGAGAATAACTAGAAGAACATAAGATGGACAAGGAGTGACAAACCCTCATTATGTAACTACTTGAGAAAGAGGAAGGTATTCTGTCAAGATAAGAGGCCCTTCCTCTGTTTAAAATAAATGGCCTAGGGAACATACATTGATTATAACATGAAATGGGATTGGTCAAAACAATAAACATCATAAATTTAATACACTTCATGTATTTAATACATGTCATTTATTTAAATACACATTGTGTATTTGGACACTATCTAATATTCATCACTCCTTGCAAACTTTCCCTCCAAAATGAAATGGATTAGCCTAATGGAATGGTTACCCAGTCTCAAGACAATTGATAATTTCAACAATTAATTCATAAAAATTAAAATATTTCATGCCTCTTGGAAATAACATAAAATTACACTTCCTCCCTTGAAAAATTACAACCTAAAAATTTGAACTTCTTCTTAGTTTTAAATTTTTATAATGATTTTGGAAAATTAACAATATAAAAAGGGTTAATAAATCTTCCTTGTTATAGGGGGAAATAGAAATAAAATGGTTATTGGAAAAAACACAGAACTAGGTTTCTAATTATGAAAACATTGGGGGATGTGAAAATATAATATGTAATAAAAAAAATTAACTATACTGAGTGATAGATATCATTGATCATAAGATATTTAATGACTAAGAGAAACTTAACAACCATATACCTACAAATCAGTATTGAGTTAAATGGACATTTATTCATCAAAAATTATGGATATAGTATAAAAGTTTTATCACAAGATCCTTAACTGAGAATTAATGGATTATTTTATTATTTAGATAGATATCACCAAAACAATATAATTACTCACTAATATAAATTGGGGTTATCCCCATGCATCTATAACCACGCTTTAGAGAAACTATGGGTATTGAATTTTGGGAAAAATCTACACCCACCATTTTAAAAACGCATTTGTATATGAAGATCCATTCAAATAGATTTTTAAAAAATAGGGTTATAATATCTTGGCTTGTCAACCTCCCCCTTACCTTCTCATCGACAAGACCTAGTCTCGACTCTAATCCTGCAATACATGGCCTCCAAACTCCACTCGTTAAGTGATTCTTCCTCCACCAACCTTCTCTTCTTCCTCCATTTCCGGAATTTTTTATTACAATATACAAGATGTAATATTTCCTCCATTACACTTCTTTCATCTCCACTGACCAGAATGATGGGTGATTTCCTTCTCCATAATTCTCCCCTAATTCAATGACATTTTTATTCTGATCATATTCAACATAATATTAGTGAGTTCGTAATCCCTCTTCTCTAATACATGTAATTATTTCGATTTTTATCTATTCATGTTATTTTAAAAGAGCATGTTAGTATCCCATATACCATCATGTTTTTATGTTTAATGTCTAATAGATATAAAATATAATCTATTAAATTTATATGAGTAATATTTTAATTTCATTTTCATTATTTTGAAAACTATTCTAGGTTTTATTTTGTAATAAACTTAAATAGGATATTTTTTTGGTTGAAATTTTTACTAATTTAGATATTTTTGGTGCTGCGAATCATATTTAAGTTAAATACAAGGATTAATGTTGGGTTTCATTATAATTGAGTTATAATGTTTAATTTTGGAAATATAATTTTTTATATCATCAACTATAGTTAAACTATTTATTGTCTTGTATTAAACTAAAAATAATAATTGTACGATAATGTACATGATTTTACTATTATAAGTAAATATTGAATATTGAATTATCTATGAAGGTTAGTTTTCCAATAATTGAGTCTTATATTGGTAGTAATTTTCAAACATGTTTTATATAATTCATTATTTTTATTTAGAAAAAAATTAATGATAAAATATTCTTTCAAATAAATGTATATTTATATTTCAAATGTTTAATAATTTTGAAAACTTCGTTTTGTGAAAATATTTATAGAATACTTTGTTAAATGTAATGATATAATTATATATGATGGAATGAAAAACTTGTTGGGTTATATTCATTTTATGAAAAATTGGTTCCATTGATAACATTTAATATAATAATTTATTTCTTTGTGAAAACATTGTTGTTATAAACCATAGTTATAGTTATTTTTATTAATTGTTGAGTATAACATATTTATTTATTAAGAATGATTCCTTAGTTAATTTGTCATTTATTATTTAATTATACATTTATTGTCATTTTAAATTAAATTAAATAAAAACCATCTAACCTAAAATTACCACAATTAATATGATTCGTCAGCGGTGAAGTAATTTATTAAGTATTGAGCCATTTATTGTCACTATAAATTTAATAAATTAAAAACCATCCAACCAAACATTACCTCAATTAACAGTTCTAATCATTGGTGAAGTAGCATATGGGTTTCATAATGTAGAATGTAATGGATTAATTATTTAGTATTGATGGATTGTTCCCAAATTAAATAATTCATCAATTCAAATAGAAACTCATGTGAAATATATTTTCTTTATTTTTTAATAAGTTTAGTTTTTTTATCCTTAAGTATAATCCATTAATGAATAAATGTAATCTAAATTTATATTTTAAAATTATAAGGCATCTCTTGATAAGAATTAATAATTATTTTCTAGTATTCATGAGCTGTTATTTATTCCAATACATTAATGTTTTTGTAATTATATGAGTTTGACTTGTTTTTTTCTAACAATATGCCTTATTCATTGTTTTGATGGACAGTCGTACTATATAGTGTTCAATTGGATCACGAATTGTATTCAATTTTGTATCTTATTAGTGTTATTTAATTTCCTCTACACTATAATTTTAATTTGTCTTGGAATTTTGATATCATTCAAGAATTTTCATCTATGTAGTATAAATTTTCTTATTTATTAACCTATTATTAAGAATATAAAAGGGGATATATGTTTGTGATACATACTCTTATATGGTTTCACACCCAGTGATGAATGGGTTTTGAAAAAAAGGATTGGTGTTGGGAATTGTTGGCTCTATATGGGATATGATCAAAGTGTGCCAACTCTTCCCATTTTCCTATTACCTGATATGACAGGATTAAAGGTGTCTTAAATACATATACACATTACAATTTCATATAATATAGGAATTTGTTCTTCCATATAAAATTTCTTATTGTGGATATATTTTTTTATTTTATAAATCTCAGTTTCTATGATATTAGGTTTGAATGATTATTTATATTTATATCCATTATGGTATAATTTCTATGTTATTATTAATCAATTTTTTATGGTTGTGATGTTTGGTGACACATTTTTGTCATTCTCGAGTAAATTTTTCTCATAAAAAATATAAGTTTAATTAATTGGATTGATTTCATATTCAAAACAAGGATATTGTTAAAAAAATAGATTAATAAACACATTTTTATTTAATTGCATTGTGTAATAGTTATTTCTCTTTCAATTTATTATAATTTTACTTGTATAATATTCATATGTTTATCTTATAGAATAATGTTTTTCTATTATTCTTTTTTTATAGATATTATCCTGATTTGATGAATTTCATATTAAATTTTTTTGTAATGAATTTTATAATTTTGGTTTATATTTTTTATTGGAATATAAAATATTACCTTGTAAAATAATTCATTGAAGCTGGATGTATCATACATATTAGATTTTAACAAATTCTAAAAATAATTTGTATATTTTTTAGATTTTTTTCTTTCATTATGTCTTAGATGGAGGTCATATACATTTTTTTATTATAAATGTATTGGAATACAATTATATAGTTACTAAGAAGTGAGAAATCATAAAAAATGAATCTTGATTTCAAATATACTGTTATGCTTGGCATCACAATAGATATATGAGACAATAATCTGTTGTTCATAAATGAACCAAAATATGTGGTATGTAGAATAAGATATTTGATCAGTTTTCATTTGTACATCATCACAAGAGATATTATATACCAGTATAATTATTAAATGATATCAACACACTTGAAGAAAATATTGAAGATGATGATGAAGAGATAGTGAAAAAATTAATGGATGATTCCATAAGAAAAATATATCAAGAAACATATGAAAATGAAAAATACAGAATTTTTAATATGGTTTTATTATTTATAAAAAGTGAATAGAATTTATAATATCTATATTAATTATATTATTATCTTTTTTATATACTTATTTCCTGATAGTGTAGATATTCCCTCAATCAATTATGATGAATGAATGTTTATTAAGCACCTTATACATTTTATTAACCAAATTTAATTCCTTTCTAAAATATTTCAGTTTGATTAGGGATCAAATAGTATACCATAATGAATATAGATAATGTTGTATATCTTTATGGAAGTAAAATGTAGTTGTAACACAATATCATGTTCTGTAGAAAATCATATGGCACTTTACATTTATTTATAGGAGTCAAAATATATTTATTTTTATATAAATCATAAAAAATCTACAGTGGAATGATGTTAATATAAATAATGACAATAATGAGTTGGTTCATCCTATATATTGATTAGAATGGGAGTAATTTGATTTTAAAAATCAAAATTTTCCAGTTGAAGTGTAGACTGTTAGGTTAGGTATATCATATGATTGTTTTAATACATTTGGTTAGATGTTTGCTACTCACAACACATAGAATTATTTTATTCACATTTATAATCTTCCTCTCTAGATGTGTTTGAAAAAACATTAACTTTCTTTAGTATACTAATTTTTGGGACTTCTAATCCTGACAATTATATATATGTCTACATGAAACCTTTAATTAGAGAGTTGAAGTACCATTGGGATATGAGTGTGTGCACATTAGATTCTTCTTTCAGAAAAATGTATTATATTTTTTCTACCATTCTATGAACTATAAATGATTTCCTTACTTATGTAATAATGTCTAGTTGGATTATAGAGGGAAAAATATCATGTACTATTAGTATGAAGAATACAAGATCAGGAAGCCTTAAATATCATAATTTTTTTAGTTTCATGAGGAATAAAAGATTCTTTTTTATGGATAATCAATTCAGGAATAATCCTCCATATATTGATAATACTATTGAAAAATAATAGTCAACTCATTGTATGATAGTAACTAATCTTCTTAAAGAAATAAAATATTTCAATTCTTCATTATGGAAAGCCCAGATAAAATATAAAAAGAAAAATATTGTTGACACTGAATCCACTTACAATTGGAAAAAGAAATTTATCATTTTTTAGACTTCATATTGGTATACCAATTCATTACATCATTGTTTGGATATAACTCGTATTGAGAAAATTATATGTGAATTTTTCATTCAATTCATCAAGATATCTATCGAAAGACAAAACATGGCATACGATTTCACCATGACTTATTGGTTTGTGGAATTATACCAGAACTACATCTTGTGTGTATTGGTGAAAAAATGGTTTTTGAATTTATTGTAGAATATCAAGGTTCCTGATGGTTATTATAGAAAAATATCTAAATGAGTCATCATAAGGTATTAGAAACTAAAATATTTCAAAACTTATGATTATCATATCCTTCTTCATGAATTGATTCCAATAAAAAACAACCATTAGTAATACAATAATTTATTGGTGATAGTTATTATCTTGTACTATTTTTAGTGAACATTATACTAAAAGGATATACAAGTATTTCATGATAAAAAAAATTAATATGAGCAATTAATTTTGTTTCAGTAGGAAACAAATCATCATCCTTTATTTCCTTCTTGCACGATGTAGTTAACAAATCATCTTCAAACTGAATCACATCTTTGGAGACCCTTTTATTTTTGATGGATTTATACTACATTAATAAATATATACATAATTAAATCTAATGTTTGAAATAATAATCATCCAAAAGGTTCTATTGTAAGTGGTTATCTAGCTAAATAATTTATTTATTTTTGTTCAATGTATTTTTTTCATTTGAGAAAAAGACATAATAGTCCAACTAGAAATAAATGTGTTAACTATTGGAATTTCATAACTAATTTAGAAATCTATCCCAAAAATAATGAATTCATAGATTATATAATTTGTCTATATTAAGACTTAAAGAGCTGGATATGGCTCATCGAATAGTCTTATTTAACTGTGATTTGTTCGATAACCATATCAAGTTAGTAATTTCAATATTTATATGTTTCCACATACTATTTCATTACACGTATACCTTAAAAATATATTATAATTTTCTATATGAAAAAGAAAAACATTATAGGTATAGTTCATTAACATTTTTCTTTGATATGGAGAGAGGCTTGGAATAGCAAAGAGTTTCATATTTGATTGAAATCAAAGAGGTAAAATCAATTTTAATTAATTTAATGTATAAATATTCATTTAATTATAAGACCCATATACATTTCAGGTAGTGAGGTTAGTTGTTGACTACATTTCTCAAGAATTAATAGTATTTTATTATGGCCCCAATTCACTTGTTCAGAATACAAATCTTTAATAATAAATGGGTATAAATTTGTTACAATTGATAAGGTGGTGAAAATGAAAACATAACATGATGGAATTATTTTATCTTCAACAATGAACTATTATGCCTATGAATTAGATTATAGTCCTCAATATTAAAACATGTCTTATTTTGGAATTCTTAAGAAAATATTGTCATTGGATTACTACCCTCCTGATTGAGTCACTATGATGAAATGTTTACGGTTTGATTCGATGACATGAAATGGTAAATTCATTGATGATTTTCGATTTAGATTTATTAACATGAATCAATTCATGGTTACTAATGAACCATATATTTTGGAATTAACATAAAAAAGATGTTTTTATGTGTAATATCATTTGAGACATTATTAGGGTGTCTTTATTAATGTAATCCAATGACATATTTTTCATGATGGTGGGGATTAAATTCAAACTATTTATTCCCTCATTAGTGTTGAGAAAAATATTTCATTTGATGAATCAAATTTTCCCACTGTAATAATTTATATGAGACTTGCAGCAGTTGTGTGTAATATATAGAAGTAAACATATATGTTTTCTATTCATTAAATTTACATTGATGTTGGTTTCTTTGGTTGGTGCAGCGGTAATTAATTTAATTTAGTTTATACATAGAATGATATGTTTGTTTTATTATTTTCTTCTCTACATGTAATTCAATTTATTTTTATTCATAAAACTATTTTTATATTGGGTTTTTAATGAATATATTACTTAGTTTTAAATTATAGTTTCTAAAATATGTTATGAAATTTTTATAACTTATTATAATTCTAAGTTGTATATATAATTTTAGAAAACCATTTCTAAAAAATTTTATATTCATTATTATTCAGATTATGAAATATATTTAAGAATATTGATGGAAGTGATAATTTGATAATGATCAACAGATGCATGATCTTGGGTCGCATTCCATAGTTCCCTCAGTGTGTATAATAATTGTACTATTTTTCCTTTTTATTACATTTAATTTAATATTATTATTAATTATCAAAAAAATTAGGGAAATATATCTCATATAGATTTTAATTCTCCTCAACCTACTATTATGGATCTTAACAGGGGTGCTTCTAGAGCTATACGGACCACCCGTCATACTTTTTCTCACCCTGACTTACCAGAAGACACCCTATCTACCTCAACTTTTCATCCTCCAAGTAAGATTTCAGGGATTTTTTAGACCATACCTCCCTCTTCATTTCATTTAGCCACTTTTTAACATACCATGTTTATGCCACCACTAGGGATATTCCCTCTTATGGCATATCAATATCCAATTATGTATCCACATAAATTATATTCTTATACTTCTATGTCTACACCCCATCCATTAACAACTATCCATCAAGCATCTGATCATCCAGTTCCTTAAACTTCCACTCCAGTTTATGAGGATCTCCAACTGCATGCATTGGAATAGAAACCATCTTCAATGGTTTCCAATTCAAGACATCGCACAGATCAATCAGAGCATGGCGAGAAACCTGTATTAGGTTTTTTATTAGTGTGTAAAATGATATCACATCATTTTTTCATATTATAATGAAACATAATTATTATTATTTTCACTTGTATCTTATTCATTGGGATATTATAATAGTTAACATGGGAGAATTCATATGCGTGAATCATGGGATTACAAAACAAAAGTAATTATGGATTATAATGAAGGCAATAAGATGATAGGTTAAAACTCCAAGAAGTGTAGATGTTTTATTGGAACCATATCTACGTACAAAAATATCATTCTGGTGTAACCAGTATTATTACGGAATATCTGAAATAAAATCAAGGAGATATCATGGGTGGACATATTGGTGAGAAATTTTTCAAAATTTATATCTATATTATTTTTGTATTTATATGAATTGAGATGTTTTTTATGCATCGATCTAACTTTCCCAATAGTGAAACTACTAATAATACATGGTTGATGGATCTCGATGTGTTATGGTGGTAATGTAAACATTATTTATATATTGGTTGGAGTAGTAAAGTTGGATTCGACTCAAAGGGTTCATCAATATTCTCTGACTCTCTACTAGTAGAATATCTAAAAAAGATTTCATATTGGAAGTGTAATGTGTCAAAGGTATTATAAATATTTAATTCTTTTCATTGAAAAAATAATTCTTATAAATTGTATTGAATATTTGTTAGAAGGATGGATTAGTAAAAAAATCATAAATATGAAATGATGTATTCTCACACGTTGGGTCGTATAATAGTTATTGAGCCTGAGAAGATCTAGGTAATTTAATATAAAAAAAATAATATCTATATTTATATTATCACTTAATTATAAGGGAATTATTAGATGAAGTAAAAATATGGGGGATGTATATATTATATAGGCTTCAAGATTTTTTTTCATGATATTGAACTTAAATACAATATTCTAGAATGTTTAAAATCAAATATATAGTTAGACATGCATAATGAATTTTTTTTTGTTCTCTAAAAACTCCATAATATAAGGAATGACATGACACTTTAAACTAGGATATTTTTTCTTATTTATTAATATAAATTAGGTAAAAGGTATTAACATGGGTTGAATACCTTTTACTAATTACTTTTAAATAGGGAAGACTATTTTCTAGAATTATTTTTTAAATTCAAACCAGTTTTGAAAAGGGGTTGGTGTTTTGAAATGATTACTTTCTGTAATGTAATTTGGGAGAGTTTTTGTCAATTATTTTGGGGGGATTATAAAAAATAATTTTTTTCTAGTAATGCTATTTTTAATTATATATATTTTTTGGTAAAAAAATTTCTACATGAACAAATGACATAATTTAAAAATGATTAATGACTAAATGGCCAAATGGAAACATGTACAAATGGAAAAATAAATAAATGAAAAAAAATGACAAATGACTAAATGACTGAATATCAAAATGAAAAAATTAGTAAATGGTTAATTGAAATAATGGTTGAATAGATAAATGTCCAAATGACCAAATAACCAAATGAACAAATTGCCAAATGGAAAAATGAAAAAATAAAAAAATGAAAAAAAATGTCCAAATTGAACAATTAAAAGATAAGGAAACGTTCAAATTATTAAATGACCAAATGACCAAATTCTAAAATGAAAAATTGTCTAAATGGCTAAATGGATAAATTAAAAAATTCCAAAATTACCAAATGGCCAAATGGCCATGTGGTGGAAAATGTTTTAAAATTGATAAAATTGAAAAAATTTCCCTAATGGCCCAATGTCCAAATAGAAATAGACAAATTACCAAATTACCAATTTTAAAATTTATAAATATTCAAATAGTAAAATAAAAAACCCCCAAATCAAATATTTATATAACAACCTAACTACAAAATAATACTAATGATCAAATAAACAAAACTACCAAGTGACGGAATAACCAAATATCATAAAATAGATATTTTTGGACCAAAATGATCATAAAAGTGAAATCCATATCATACCAATGTTGAATATGATAATTGTTATAAATGGATAATATTATTTCACAATTATTAAATTTATAATTAAACTATATTTTTATTCTTATTCTTTTGATGGATTTATTCAACAGTTAAATGTTTTATTCATTCCAAGTTTATTAATTTTATATTATTTAATAATTTATTTTCATACTAATTTATGTAATTTGTATTAAATGCCATTGGTTATCAATGTCCATGTTCCTCAAGAAAAATTATTTTTCTTGAGTAGCACAGAAAGGGAAAAATGTGATGTAAATGTATAGAAACAACAAAAAATTATATGTATTTTTATTGATATTTCAAATTTTAAAAAATAATCAATAATTAAATATCTTGTTTTTATATTTAGTAGTGTTCAATAGAGGCACTCAATGAGAAATAATATGAATAATTAGTTTCAAATGCTCATTTTTGACATGTATTAGGTGAGATGAACTATGGGAGAGTTTGATGTTGACCAAGGAAGAACATCATCCCCACTATGTAATGTCCCTCATCAGACACCTCTCAAACCTATCACACCAATGACCTAAAAATGCTCATGTAAAAGAATTTTAGGCCCAAACTAGATATATATATATATATATATATATATATATATAAGAATGGTAGAGGTAAATTGTTCATCGAATGTTCATGAAATCAATGTCAGATATATTCCCATAACTTCAATAAGAGGCTAATATTTTTTTTATTTTAGTATGGAATCAATGAACTATTTATATGATTCCCTAAGTGATGTCAATTAGGTTCTTAATGGAGGTCACGATAATGGTATTTGTGGTGGTGTTGGTGGTGATGATAATGATGATGATTTTGGTGCTCTAGGAACTAATGTTGGTGATGGTTATGAGGGAACTGTGGGTGATGAGAGAGATATTTATCCCCTCCAGTTTGGATTGTAAGTAAAGAGACATGTGTGCATAACCAAAACTAATTGATTATATGCATTATGTATGGATTTTATAAAATTTTAAATGTTTTGAAAACTTTTTATAACTTTATGGTTGAATGAAAAATGTCTAATAAGTGTACTTCAATAAATGTGTACATAGGTTTGTAATTTATTTGTTGGCTTTTTTATAGGTATTGGATGGTTATATAGTTTCCAAATAGTGGTAGGTCTCTATACCCATGATTCACAAAAACCTGGGTGTACATGAATATTTGATACAAATTTATAACCATGGTTTCATGAAATTTGGGTATAAAAACATACCCACGGTTTCTAGTGAATCGTTGGTATATCCCTATACCGATGACATAAGCTCCCACGTATTGATGAACCATGTGTATATCATATTCCCATTATTTCCTAGGATATAACCACAGTTTAGAATCGTGGGTATATGGCATTTTTCTTTTAGTGACATCATATATTTTTTAATAAACACTATTTCATCCTTTGGTTATACTTTGATCACTTTCCACTTCACCTCTTACTTTATGGAATGAATATCAAATATGATTTTTTATGCCTAAACCACTAAAAAACATTTAACAGATCTTAAGATCCATGAAAGTGTAATAAGATATTCCCTCTATCTTTATCAAAAATGAATTTTTTTCACAAATATATATAATACCTTACGTGTGTATGAATACAGTAATCAAAAAAATTAAATAATAAACCCAAATTTTTTACATAGATAATTATGTAAATAGATAACCCTATATCCCAAATACCCTTAATAAACATAACATTAAATATGCTTTTAAACTCAAAGGATATCTCAAATAAAATAAATTACATCTCCAAAAACTTAAAAACATTATTCCCAAAAAATATTTTATCTTAAACCTAAAAGTTATTTATGTCACAACCTAATAAATGTTTTCCTAAAAAATCCTTAATCACCTAAAAATCCAAAAAATAAAAAAATATTTTTTTCCTCTCATATGTTTCCCAAAATCAACATAATATTTATCAATCAAATAATTTAAGTAAAAAATATCATACAGACGAGTACTTCACCTAGAAAAATAACAGGTGTTGCACCCTTATCACCCATCGATTGTGGGTTCAAGCCTCATGGTATATCTATATAGGATGAGTTGTTTCTCATAACACAAGTTGTACATTATAAAACTATATTAATATAAGTCCTAAAATATTACCAAGAATATGATGAACATCTTAAGAATAAGGCTTTTCATCAAATCAATTTTTTACCACAAAATTCTTCTAAATAACCTATTTTTTCTAAAAAATGAAATATTATTAATCTGATATTATTACATTACCGTGAAATGTATGATAACCCCTATAAAATACCAATAATATTTAACTTATTTTCATATAATATGATTTAATTCTTCCTAAAATAGCTTTTTTTACTAAAACACATACAAATTCTAAAGGTAATATTACCATAAAATTCTTCCAAAATGGTCTTAATTGTCTTAGTCTTTAATAACTTAAAACCTCAAAAGGGGTTCTCATTCCATTAAAAATATTATAAAACATAGACATATCAACACCATAAAATTTAGTTTTAACATATTCCATCCATGATTATTGTTTATTAAATTACATCATGATGTTTCAAAAAGAGTTTTGTGAATTTCTAAAGCATATCCCCATGTGTATTTAACTAGGTGTATAGAAAGGCTCATTATCATGCATCAGGTGACGATCGAGTATAGCTCAATGTGAACCAAGACATTTATAGATATTATTCCATTATAATTAACATGAACATCGATTAATTATAATGAAAAAAATCCCATGGACTTGTAGCTTTTATAAGTTTAGGCTCATAATACATAAAAAAGAAAAAACATATTATTTTCATTCCATGTTAGGGAGATCCAAACTATATTTTAGATCCAAAAAATAAAAATGATAAACTAGGGAATACATAAAATAAAGGGGTGAGCTAAAAGCCTATATAAATTTACAAACATGGTAGGGAAACATATCATGTGATTCTACCATAAAACATGATATCATAAAATATAATAATCTTGGGTAATCATATGGAAGAATATCGTAAAGAACAATATATCATAAACCACTATCATGATTGGAAATTTGGTAGTAAAATATAACATTAAATATGAGTCAATTATAGCTTCTTAGAAAATATCACATGGTTTAAAAGTCCCATAATGGATAAGGTTTACTCCCCAATCCCACACGTGTCACCACATGAGACTAAAGAATTACCCAACGCATTAGAGATTTATCTATGCACACCCATCGTGACATGTTCTCAATGTATGTGTTCAACAGAAATGGATTCAATCAAAACAATTAAAATTATAATTACCCATAAAAATAAAATGTGTTTCCTAATCATTCCTTTTATTGTAATCAAAGAAAATTTTATATTAAGGGAAATTGAGAAATGACCGTAAGGTATGTGTTACTAAATCAAATTAATGGTTAATAATCTATATATATATATATATATATATCTGAGAGACAAATATATATAATTTAGAAGAAATATATGATAAAAAATATGTTCCTCAATGATGAAGGTGTATTTAAAATATTACATGTAATATTTCTTAATATGAATATCTTTCCATTTTTAAATAACTTCATAAAAATATGAAAATTAAGAATATATTTTAGAAATTGATTTATTTAAAAAGTTTCATGGAAAATTATAAAGGATAATTTAAATAATTTAGTGGCCATTATGGAGGTTAATTATATACATACAATATAAGATAAAAACATTCATTTCACACTATTGTAAAAAGGATAAAATGTTGCTCATTCAGAAAAAGATAAGAATATTTATTTTAAAATTAATTATAAAATTTAAAAAAAGGTCACATTTTATTTAATAAATCGTTTTAATAATGATTATTTTCTTAAATATATTCAAAAAAACATATTTATGGAAGGAAAAAAGTTTGACCAGATTGAGAAATAATGATATATTTTCATAAAAATAGTATCTCAATAATTTTTACTTCTTAAAAAAATAAAATGGTACTATTACATTCGATGAAAATGGATAAATATAGTATAATAAAATATAATAGTTTTATGTTAGAAATATCAAACAAATTCAATTAGGGAGATGTAAACATAAACAATCCAAAAAAAAGATTAGATAGTGAAAAAAACCCTTCCACAGTCGAAAATTTTGAAACGTAACCCTCACGAGATTATTTAATTGAAATTTAACATTAAATAACATTAAAATAAATATATTCATTATATAACATTAAATGGGGAATTATACACTCCAAATAAATGAATTAAGTGGTGAATATGGCATAAGTCTCACTGATGTGAAAGTGAGACAATAATTCCCTTGCCTTGAGTCTAAGATTGTCTTGTATGTTATTTATCTCTTGTATAAAAGAATTAAATCAGTTATACTTTTTATAAACACATTTTTGTGTTTAATAACTTATACATAGACCATTCAATTCTATTATTTTATTGAAATATTTAATTACATATTTTGTTATGTCCACATCAGTTGTTTTGAGGACGCTTAGTTCATAATTTTAAAATTCCATCGGTGTGTTTCCCATGGTAATAGAATAAATTATAATTTAAACTATTGAATAATAATCATGAAATAAAAATATTTTTATTAAAAAAATATTTTTAACACCAAACATGAAATATCATTATGAAAAATGAAAAATGTAATAATCATGGAGACGGTAGGTTGTGCGTACACATGGGAAACATTTCTATTTTTTCATGACCATGATTGAGAAATAGGAAGTGTTATTTTTTATTTATAAATAAATTATTATATTATAAATATAATAATATTTCTTTTAATAAACTTTAATATCACATCCATGTGATTTGGTAATAAAAACAAATCACATCCTTTATGAGGTTGTAGTCTTCCATACACATGAAAGATGTAATAATTTGTCAATGGATGGTGATGTATCAAGGTATATGATATTTTAATTTTAAATAATGATTAATATTTAAATATATATATATATATACATATACATATATATATATATTAAAACCAACTACATGAATAGTTGTTAGAGGTGATGATGGAAAACTAATTACTTAGGTTCGTGGTGAGGCAGTCTCTTGTACACACTAATAACTGTTTTTCCCATTTGATGGAATAGGAGAACGATAAATATTACGAAATAATCAAAATAAAATAAATTTTAATTATATAATTTGTCATTATATTGAATATTTTAAGATAGAATCGATGGTGGAAATGATAATGTTAAAGGATGGAGTTTTGTAAAGATGATTAACTTTAATTATATGAACCTATATTGGTTATCTTGTTAAGAACATTAATGTTAATATTCTATGATGAAAATAGGATTTATACTGATTAAAAATATAATAGGTAGTTATTATGGAAGGTTTTAGTCGTGTAAAATGGATTGAGAGGTGTTCACATGTGAGGGGATAAGTGACTTTTTACAATTGAGGAGGAGTGACATTTTGGTAAATCCCCAAAACTATGAAAAAATTTGAAGTCACTCTCAAACTATGTGACTCAAAAATTGATAAATAATTGATTTTAGGGGTGATATGGTCAATCCAAACTTTAAAAATTAGTGATGAAACATCTTTTAAACATTTTATTTCATTTACATCTGTGGTTAGTCACTTTTACCATTTTAATGTTTCACCCTGGTAACATGCTTTTTTATAATTATTACAGTTTTTATAACAAAAATTTACAGTAAAATGATTATATAATATTAATAATGATGATTAAAAATATTTACTCCACAATATAAATTTTAAATCACCATTTTTACATAATTTAATTAAAAATTAAAATTATAAATTTTTTGAAATACAGTTTTTCAATAAATGTATTTTCTTGTAATAGATAATCTATATTAAATTTATTACAACAAATAATGTAACACACCAAGTTTCAATGGTACGCTTCTCTTTGAATAATACAGTAGCGTGTGTTGTACGAAACATCGAGTTCTAACAAACACCACAACCAATCAAACTAGCTGTTATGAATAGTAATACCTAATTTTTGAAATTTTATAAATTTTATCTTTCAAAATGGACATCATTTTTGGATTCAGAATATCGAATTTAGCCTACGGTAAAATTTTGGAACTTTTCAGATAAATTTTATATTTTGATGAATAGTAAAAATTACTAAATTTTAATTAAAAACAGCGTTTTTAATCAAAATAATTAATCGTGATAAATTAAACCATAGATTGGTTTTAAAGTATAATTATAATATAATTGTATCCTCTTATCCAATGGTGGCCATTAGAATTAATTTCACTTTGAAATTGGACATAAACAATTGTCAATCTTTTGATAGATATTGTTTCTTAAAAACACGCTATTTTTTTTGACAACGGGAATTAATTATAAAATTAATTAATTCAACTTATATGTTTGGAATTTTGTAAAATAGAAATCATTTTTGAATTTAGAATATCAATTATATCTTAGGGTGAATTTTTGGTATTTTTCTGAAAAACTTCAATTTTTGATGAATAGTGAAACCACTAAGTGGTAGTTTAAAAACTAATTTTTCGTGTAAATGAAACGTTACCACTTCTGTGTATTTAATTTCAAAAATATGACATACATGGTTGTCATTATGAAGAAAAATGTAGTTCAACGAGATGAAAATAATTTTTGGTGAATAGTAACTTATAAGTTTTATTAATCGCGATTAAAGGTAATTAGTTTAACTTAAGGTAAAAATAGTGTTATAATAATAAGAAATTACCTTTACACTTGTCCTACCCTTATTGAGTGATTCATGGCCGACCAAGAAAATCCATGGGTCAACTTGGGGACCCCATGGAGCCACTTGGGTAAGAAAATGACATTAATAACTTTTTATTTAAAGTAAAAATATAATTGTCACAAACATGTGTTGTTTTACTAAAACAATTATTACTTGAGGTTATATAAGTTAACATTTTTACTATATATTTATTGTAAATATAAAAATATTTCCTACATCATGGTAATTTTTTTATAATTTTTAGACATTAAATTAATAAAATTTGTTATGACACATTGATGATTCGTCGATTACCTCATTAATTAACGATTTAAATAAAATGAAAAGATAATATAAAATCTAAGACTTACACATGTCGAAAACCTATTGGATGAGTATATTTAAAAACCTTATCACCTTATCCTTGAAATATATAATTGGGGGACCTTTGAAATCCTAAAATCACTTCATAATAATGTAACATTTCATGACATTCCAAGAGTGCCCCCCCTCTCCTCTTATAAAAGGCCCCCACCTCTACCACCTTACTCACACCATCAAAGCCATTTGGCTCAGACAACCTCTACCCAAATACTCTCTCAACATTCCTCTTTTCATCATAGAAGCCTTACCTTAGGAAAAAATCTCTTCAAGAAACCATTTTGGTTCAAACTGAGGGGAGTTTCCCGATTTAAAGGTAATGTCTTCTCTGATGTTGTTTTGTTTTATTTCTCTTCTCCAACACCCAAAACTCTTTTTATTCATTTATTTTCTAACAACAACATTATCCTCAATATAGTTGGATGTTTTTCTGAGAAGGATTTTGTTTACACTTGTACACACCTTTGTCTAATGGTTAAAGAACATACTGTTTCTGTGGGTGGCGAATTGCTGCCTCACGAAACTATGATTGTTCAACCTTCTTTTAACACCTCTCATGGTGGCCATTAAGATGTAACAATATTTATATATGATATATATTATGTTTATGTTTTCCTTATGCTCATGTATTTTTCATTTATGGCATACCTTTATGATTTCCATTATGGGTAAACACGATAATTTCATATTAGGAAGTGCGGACTACCGCCCCCTCAAAGTGATTTGAATCGTTAATGCCATATGTGGGATGTATAAAAGATGGAGTTAATGATATTATATATGATATTATACTGGAATTATAATATACCTTTATAACATTATGACTTCTTTCCATTTAATATGAAATATAAATGAAAGTAGTGTTCATGTGTACGTACGGCTTACCGTCTCCATGAACGGTGCATTTCATTTCTTACCTCTAAATGTTATGTAATATTATAAATGCATGTATATACTGGATATATATTATATATATGATATCTAAATCATGAATATAATTCTGAATATAATGGATATTTCACCACATGAACAACTTGAAATTATAAGAAGTTTATTTTTGACTCAAGTACCAAAGATCGACAAAATGACTGTTATTAACTTAAATAATTACATAATGTTTATAACATGGTAATAATTCATATAAAAGGAATAATTAAATTGAAAAAGGTTATTAAGCAAGTATAAATTAACTCTAGTTTATTATTCAGAAAGATAAAGAACGATCGAGTCAAGTTGGAAACGAGGTAATGGAACTTCTTTACCCAATTTCTATTATTTGGGTTAATCTCCTACTTTAAAATTATGCCATGATATTATTATGTCCTATCTTGTATTTGTACATTCTTTATGTGTAATTATAGTGAATACACATAATAGATCTATTTTATTAAAAAAAATCTATGTAAGGGTCTTCATCTCAATCTCCTTTCATTGAGGCATATTTTGTTTTATACACAACTTTCTTTTATACGGTGTATAAACCCCTTTGAATTTTACATTTATTCAAAAGGAATCTTATTTATATGAAGCTTTTTAATAAACGACAAAAGGGAATGTTTTTTTGTCGTACGTATGCGGCGACAATGACTTCTCTGCCACCGTGACCATTATTTGAGTTTCAGCTTCCTCTAGAATCCATAACTTTTTTTAAAGGAAAAACAAATACCAAGGTTTAATTTTCTTTTATTTTGGTATTGAAAATGGTTTTGATAATTTTTTTATGATATCAATGTGTTGTATTGATATCTTGTTATTGAAATGTGGAAATGTTATGTTTCCTTTATGCATGTTTCAGGTGATACGATTATGTAATGATTTATGATATGTTTAAACCTTTTCATATGAGGAATGCATTGGACTCAATAAGTAATGGGTGGATCCCGCTATATCTCCTCAATGCATCGGTAGGTCTCATGATACAAACTAGTGTCTTGGCACGAGGTCTTGACAAAATCTTATTTGTAGTATTGGCACGAGGCCTTGGCTACGTGGTTATGATAGTCTGGAATTATTCATTCCATCATTATGAAAGTGGTTATTGATATTGCATGTGATTATTCGACTAGTAGAATATCCATGTGAATATGTAAATGGAATTAGTTCACTTTATTTTTTCCATATTATGCTAAAGTTCAAGTTTAAAAGGCTTTTGTTTTAGTTATACATTGCCTTAAATGTTAATGTTTATTTATGAAATCTTCCACTATATTTTTACCATTACTGAGCATCTGAGCTCACCCCTTTCAATGTTTTAATTTTTCCAGGATGTGAAGAAGTATTTTATGAATGACCTGAAGGGATAATATGAGGGGATATGAAGACAAGATTTTGTTGTAGTTTTGTATTACTTTATGATGTAATGTAAAACTTATGAATGTATCTAGTGTTTCAAGGCTACTAAACTAATCGGTCTTTTGAGACTTGATCTTTGTGATCATGCCAATGTTACGTAATAATACACCGACTCTGTGTAACTGGGTTCGGGGCATTACAGTTGGTATCAGAGGCATTTTAGTACTAACCTTGGAAGATAGATTTAGATAAACTCTAATTAGAGCACATGGGCCTAATATAGACTTTGAGGATTAGTATAGAAGAACTTCCTAGAATTTTGGTATTATAGAGATTTGTGAGTTTTCCAAGCAATACATCCATGTCTGGATACTAGGAGGTAGAGGCGGCTCTGGCACAGATGTACCTAGGGGTAAAACCTGAAAACTCTTCTTTGAGCTAGACTCGAACAGGAACTGGTGCACGACAACGGGCCTCGCTTCACTCTTGGTTACGACACTCCTGGGGGATATGCTTAGGATAATTCTCGTTTTCTTTACAAACCACTATGAAGGGTTATGAGTATATACCTTCTGAAAGAAAATATTTTTATGATTATAGATTATATCCATAAATATTTCAATTAATGTTAAGTGTTTTTCAAGTTTGTAATTATGTATTTTGATTAATAAAATAATCTAGTTTATACCATTATTTAGAAATGGAACCTAGTGGAAGGAATGGAAACCGTATCAATGCACACACTCCATGTAGGGATTTCCCTCCTGCTCAAGATAATTATAGTGGAGCTGGAGATACAACTGGTGCTGATCAACTTATCACCATACTCAGACAACTCACTCAGGTTATGAATAAGAACCTTACTCGTATGGGGCACCCTGATCCACAATGTGGAAGATCAATGCTAGGTCGCTTCATGAGGTAGAAACCACCAACATTCAATCGGAGTACAAATCCCTTATTACCTAAGCAATAGATAAATTCCTTAGAAAAAATATTCCATGCCTTGGGGAGTAGTGAAAGGGAAAAGGTTATCATGGCAGTTTACCGCCTCACTGGATATACTGATCAATGGTGGTCATTGATTCAAAACACAAAGGAAGATGAAGAAGTATCCAGTATGGAATGGAGGGAGTTTAAGGAAATTTTCATAGAAAAATACTTTCCTCGTGACCATCGAGCAGATATGGAAAGGCAATTTCTGAGTCTGAGACAAAAGGAGGGTGAGAATATCACAAAGTATGAGGCTAACTTTACAAGGTTAGAAAGGTAAGCTGGAGATTATATATGTAACCCAAGAAGTAAGATTGATCATTTCTTTGATGGGTTAAAACCGTTTCTCCGTCGAGCTTTAGTATCACAATCTTTCTCAAAGTATGAAGATATAGTCTCGTGTTCTATCAAGAAAAAAAAGGAATTCTCTAAATCTTATGACAATAAAGTACATCAAGAGAATAAGAGAACGGTGGAGCAAGAGAAAGATAATTGGAAAAAGGGTAAGATGGATTTTCCATTATGCAATAATTGTGGGAATAATCACCCTGGTACTTGCCTAAAAAGAATGGGAGTTTGTTATAAATGTGGAGAAAAAGGTCATCAGGCTCGTGATTGCAAGGGAAAGAAAGCGGATATCAATGTTGAATGCTACAATTGTAGGGAAATGGGGCATTATGCAAATGAATGTCCTAATAGTTAGGGAAACATACATCAGAAAAGGCCAAGGGATTGAGGACAATCTTATATTGTTACTATAGTTGAAGTGGAATAATTAATGTATTGGTGCTTTTGGACTCAACAATTATATTCTGGTTATAAGAATAATGTGATATATATAATTATTGTACTGTAGTACTTGTTGTTTTCATTAAGGTTTTAATATGATTAAGGTAATCATATTTTTATATGAGACAACAAGATAAACATTACTTTGTTTGAGGAATCTGATGATACAATTGATTTTGGAATTTAGAGACCTTTTAGAGAAAGTCTGGACGGTGGTATTTTGGATAACTATAAAGGATGGAATGGATTAAGTTGAACTTTGGAAAGTATTTTTTAAGGTTAAAACATTTATGAAGATTATTTTTGGAATATTATAATACTATAGTTTTAGGAAAAGTACAACCTGCAGGTCGGGGGAAAACCCGTCGCGTCGAACAAATCTGCAGGAATCGAACCCACAACCATAGTGCGATAGGCCTTAATTACCTACCACTAGCCTACAGGAAGTCCCTGGTTATTACAAAATAGTTTTCCTAATCTAAATGGTATGTGGTAATATTTGTAACCTTATAAAATTATGATAAATAGAGTATTTTTGAGTTCTATTACCTTTTAGAGTGAAAGATGGGTTTGTGGTAAAAATTTATTAAAGAATGAAAGTCTACATGAAAAGTAAGTATATTTCCTTACGTTATTAGTAAATCTCCTAAATAAATTCCTTAACTTTCTGAAAGGTAACTTAAAACAAAAATGTTGTCGGTTAACATTTCCAATTCGGGAATCATTGACCGTTTAACTAAACACAAGTTTGTGATTTTCTAGTAGTTAACTTTCTCCTAATCCTGATTTATACAACTCTCCATCATACCTTGATGGTTTGTTTTTTCTCCATATCCATATTTTCATATAATCCTAGTATGGGCTATCTCGGGTGACCATTGTACTTATCTTTCTTCCTTTTAAAGTTATATTTTGATTAACCCTATTTCTGATGTGGGTTTTCCACAAAGGTATTTTCTATTTTAAACCTTTTATTTTTGAAGAACATTTTTAAATTGCAAGGACACAATTTATTTAATTAGGGTAGAATGTGACACCCCACGTTTCCACGGTACGCTTCTCTTTGAATAATACAGTAGCGTGTGTTGTACACAACATCGATTTCTAACACACACCACAACCAATCAAACTAGCCATTATGAATATTAATACCTACGTTTTGAAATTTTATAAATTTTATCTTTCAAAATGGACTTCATTTTTGGATTCGGAATATTGAATTTATCCTAGGGTGAAATTTTGGAACTTTTCAGATCAATTTATATTTTGATGAATAGTGAAAATTACTAAATTTTAATTAAAAACAATGTTTTTAATCAAAATAATTAATAGTGATAAATTAAATGATCAAGTGGTTTTAAAGTATAATTATAATATAAATTTACCATTTTATCCAATGGTGGTCATTAGAATTAATTTTACTTTGAAATTGGACATAAACAATTGTCAATCTTTTGATTGATATTGTTTCTTAAAAACACGTTATTTGTTTTGACAACGGGAATTAATTATAAAATTAATTAATGAAACTTATATGTTTGGAATTTTTTAAAATATACATCATTTTTGAATTCAGAATATCAATTATATCTTAGGGTGAATTTTTGGTATTTTTCTGAAAAAATTCAATTTTTTATGAATAGTGAAACCACTAAGTGGTAGTTTAAAAATAATTTTTCATGTAAATGAAAAATTACCACTTCTGTCTATTGAATTTCAAAAATCAGATATACATGGTTGTCATTAGGAATAAAAATGTTGTTCAATGAGATGAAAATAATATTTGGTGAATAGTAACTTTTAAGTTTTATTAATCGTGATTAAAGGTAATTAGTTTAACTTAAGGTAAAAATAGTGTTATAATAATATGAAAATACATTTAAACTTGTCCTACCCTTATTGGGTGAGTCATGGCCGACCAAGACAATCCATGGGTCAACATGGGGACCCCATGGAGCCACTTGGGTAAGAAAATTACATTTATAACTTTTTATTTAAAATAAAAATAAAATTGTCCCAAACATGAGTTGTTTTACTAAAACAATTATTACATGGGGTTATATAACTTAAAGATTTTCTATAAATATTCATTGGAAAGATAAACAGAATTTTTACATCATGTTAATTTTGTTATCATTTTTAGACATTAAATTAATAAAATTTGTTATGACACAATGATGATTCAGTGATTACCTCATTAATTAACGATTTAAATAAAATGAAAAGATAATATAAAATCTAAGACTTATACTTGTAAAAAACCTATTGGATGAGTATATTTCGAACCCTTATCACCTTATCCTCTAAATATATAATTGTGGGACCTTTTAAATCCGAAAATCACTTCATAATAATGTAAAATTTCATGACTTTCCAAGAGTGCCTCTCCTCTCCTCTTATAAAAGGCCCCCACCTCTACCACCTTACTCACACCATCAAAGCCATTTGGCTCGGCCAACCTCTTCCCAAATACTCTATCAACATTCCTCCCTTCATCCTAGAAGCCTTGACTTAGGCAAAAATCTCTTCAAGAAACCATTTTGGTTCAAACTGAGGGGATTTACCCGATTTAAAGGTAATGTCTTATCTTACGTTGTTTTGTTTTATTTTGCTTCTCCAACACCCTAAACTATTTTTATTATTTTATTTTGTAACAACACCAGTATCCTCAATATACATGGATTTTTTTCTGAGAATTATTTTATTTACACTTACACACACCTTCTTCTAATGGTTAAAGAACATATTGTTTCTGTGGGTGGCGAATTACTGCCTCATGAAATGATGATTGTTCAACCCTCTTTTAACACCTCTCATGGTGTCCATTAAGATGTCACTATATTTATATATTATATATAATATGTTTATGTTTTCCTTATGCTTCTGTATTTTTCATTTATGACATAACTTTATGATTTCCATTATGGGTAAACGCGATAATTTCATTTTAGGAAGTGCGGACTACCGCCCCCTTAAAGTGATTTGACTCGTTAATGCCATATGTGAGATGTATAAAGGATGGAGTTAATGATATTATATATGATATTATACTGGAATTATAATATACGTTTATATCATTATGACTTCATTCCATTTAATATCAAATATAAATGAAAGTAGCATTCATGTGTACATAGGGCTTACCGTTTCTATGAACGGTGCATTTCATTTCTTACCTCTAAATGTTATGTAATATTATAAATGCATGTATATATTGGATATATATTATATATATATGATATCTAAATCATGAATATAATTCTAGATATAATGGATATTTCACCACATGAACAACTTGTAATTATATGAAGTTTATTTTTGACTCAAGTACCAAAGATCGACAAAACGACCGTTATTAAATTAAATAATTACATAATGTTCATAACATGGTAATAAGTGATATAAAAGTAATAATTAAATTGAAAAAGGATCTTAATCAAGTAGAAATTAACTCTTGTTTAATATTCTAGAGGTTAAAGAAAGATCGTGTCAAGTCGGACACAAGGTAAGGGAACTTCTTATCCCAATTTCTATTCATTGGGTTAATCTCCTACTTTCAAATTATGTCATGATATTATTATGTCCTATCTTGTAATTGTAATTTATTTATGTTTACTTATAGTGAATACATATAATAGATCTATTTTATTTAAAAAATTTTCTTTATAAGGGACTTCGTCTCAATCTCCTTTCATTGAGGCATATTTTGTTTTATACACAACTTTCTTTTATACGGTGTATAAACCCCTTTGACTTTTATGTTTATTCAAAAGGAATCTTTTTTATATGAAGCGTTTTACTAAATGAAAAAAGGGAATGTTTTTTTGTTGAACGTATTCAGATAAAATGACTTCTCCGCCGTTGTGACCATTATTTGAGTTTCAGCTTCCTCTACAAGCCATAACATTTTTTAAATGAAAAACAAATACCAAGTTTTAATTTTATTTTATTTTGGTATTGAAAATGGTTTTGATAATGTTTTTATTATATCAATGTGTTGTATTTATATCTTGTGATTGAAATTTGGAAATGTTATGTTTCCTTTATTCATGTTTTATGTGATACGATTATGTTATTGTTTATGATATGTTTAAACCTATTCATATGAAGAATGCATTGGACTTAATAAGTGATGGGTGGAGCTCGCTATAGCTCCTCGATGCATCTGTTGGTTTCATGAGACAAACTACTGTCTTGGCATGAGGACTTGATAAAATCTTATTTGTAGTCTTGGCATGAGGCCTTGGCTACGTGGTTATGATAGTCTGGCATTATGCATTCCATCATTATGAAAGTGGTTATTGATATTGCGTGTGATTATTCGACTAGTAGAATATCCATGTGAAAATGTAAATGGAATTATTTCATTTTATTTTTTCCATATTATGCTGAAGTTCATGTTTAAAAGACTTTTGTTTTAGTTATAAATTTCCTTAAATGTTAATGTCTATTTATGAAAGCTTCCACTATATTGTTATCCTTATTGAGCATCTGAGCTCACCCTTTTCAATGTTTTAATTTTTCCAGGATGTGAAGAAGTATGTTATGAAAGACCTGAAGTGATAATATGAGGGGATATGAAGACAAGATGTTGTTGTAGTTTTGTATTACTTTATGATGTAATGTAAAACTTATGAATGTATCTAGTGTTTCAAGGCTACTAATCTAATCGGTCTTTTGAGACTTGATCTTTGTGATCATGCCAATGTTACGTAATAATGCACCGACTCTGGGTAACTGGGGTCGGGTGGTTATAAATAAAAATGGTATAAATATGAATTAATATAAATATTTGTATAATATATTAGTCAAATTAAAATATTTCCTTAATATGGGTTATTTTAATTAATTAAAATAAATCAACATGATACATTTAAAAATATTTTACAGAAAATTATATTTTTATGCATATTAATAATTTTATTTGAAAATCCTTGATATTGATTTTTAATTAGAAATTAATTATATTATTATAAATAAAATGTTTTGTATTTAAATTAAATATCAAATAAAAATATAATTTAATATTAACAATACTCGATTTAATGAAAATAAATGGCAATGTTTGAATATTTGTTAATTTTTTCTATTCAGTAAAAAAAATCAAATATATCCTAAAAGTCTGAAAAACTCACCAAATTATAATTTTCAAATTTTAATTTAACAAATGAAGATACTTTTATAAAATAACATTTTTAATAGTTTTATAAATTAATTAAATAATTCCCATAAATATATTTAATATCTTTTTTAAGGAAATAACTTTTTTGTAGATTAAAATATATTTACTAAAAGTTAAGGGATTATTTAATAGGAATTTAAAAATAAATTTATATGTATTTATATAATTATATATATCTCCCAGAAATAATTTAATTTCATTAATATTTTCTTATTTAACAATATGGTTTTAATGGTAATATTTTTTGTGTGTTGTTTATGATTGGTGTTCCCTATCGTATACACTATCAGACATTATGTTCTTATTTTATAATATTAAGGTGTTGGATATAATTCATACATAGGTGAAGATAATATTTTTATGAGACTCTAATAATAGATATTTCATCAATGATATAATCACATTGTGGTGGTGGATGAAAACACCTTTATCTACATCATCCACCCAAACCCTTTCATTGAAAATTTAATAACATACTCTTGATCAACTATTTGATTTGGGAATGAAAGTGATTATACCCAAATAATTTATAACAATATAAAATTTTATATTTTTTATATTTTAGGAGGAGGATGGAAAGAAATATAAAATTTCATATTATATGAACGTGGGAAGTTTTACACATTAGAAGTTGATGAAAAGGGGGAATACAAGTTAGTTAGAGGTATGTTATGCATATTTTAAAACCCTGCAAATTTTCTATTAATAGTGCATAAAATTGAATAATTTTAATTATATTATTTTGATGTTGAAAATATTCCATAAAATATAATTTTTAACCTCCCATATTATGAAATAAAATTCTATATCAATCAGTACTAGTTAATGTAATTTTTGGGTGAGATATGTTGAAGGGATGTGTCCTCGTGTAGTAGGATCTAGTCTTTTTCAGCATGAAATAAAATGATGTTATAATTTTCATTGGAAGGATGTATTTTTTATGATATAATATTTAATTTAATTAAAGGATTGTGATTTATTTTAATGAGTTGGAAGATCATGTTGTGTTCATCTAAGAAATAGATTAGAGAAATGGAATTTAGCACATTGAATCTAAAACAATTTCTTATAAACATATTTTTTTAATTATTTCATATCTAAAATAGATGTGAATTTGGATCTAACAGTGATGAGGGATTATATTTTTGTTTTCCATGTTGATATTTTTATATTACCCCTTCAGTAATAATGTTTCTAATTGAGTATTAAAAAAGTACATATATTATGTTAACAGGTTCTTTTTGGATGGAGGGCACTATGCTTTTGAGACACCAAATGTTATTTTATAGGATATCTAATAGAGGCATGAGGTTTTGTATTTATTACCATCGATAAATAATTCTATGATGAATAATTAGTTTCCACTCCCATGGATTGATATCATTTTAAATCCTTAAAAAATATCCTAGTATGTTCTCAAGGAATGATTTTCTTTGGGGATACCATTAGATGAAGTTGATGGTTTATTTAAATTAATATTACACCTTTCATTTTCATTATGGGATATTTTAATTTTATTTAACTAAAATTTATAGTCACCAAGGTAGAATTTTTGTTTATGGTATTAATGAATTATGTATTTAGATATTACATTGATTACTATATTTTTATTATTATAAATTATATATGTTTTATTTATAGTCTATAGTTTAGTATGGTATGATTGTGTGGATTGTTTTAGAGATCCTTAAAAAATAATAGTACTATTATATGATATAAAAACTCATTTTTTATCTAAAATAAGTTTATTTCACTAGGTATTTGGTTTATTTTTAATGGGTAGTTGTGTATCTATAAACTCGGAGTTCAGATTCAATTAGAAAGTGATAAAGAATTTATCTTATGTACTTATACTTTTTATTAAATATTGGATATTTTCAATGTTACATATCCAAGATTATTCAATGTATAATATTTGTTTAGATTTTATGATGTATGTTCTAACATTTATTTTGATACTGAAATGTCATTAAAAATCCAACTATTTAAAGGACAAGTAACTAGAACCACTCTCATCTACTTATATTTGGATGGATTTAGGTGAAAGGAGTATTATTATGATTCCCAATATTTTATGTGGTGTTGTTTTATGTGAGAGAAATAATTTATATCTAATTAATATAGAATATTTAAGCCTCAATAATCATTAAATCAGAGTCATGAAATAGATTTAAAGGATATAATTTTTTCTAAAATATTATAGATATATTATATTCTTGGAGAACTGTTTTTAGTACTCACAAAAAAGAATATATGTTACTATATATAATTTTACATAAATTAAAATATCTTTAATTGAATATAGCTAATGATTCACCTATGAAATTGTAATATGGTAACTGATTCATTGATCTGGAAGGTCTATAGAGATGTTGTTGGGGAAGTGTGTGATAAGTGAAAATTAAAAAAATAATATGAAACCATACATTTATATTTGGATTACATTATAGGAGGAGATTTTTTGTGTCAGATGATGCCACATTCAAATATATTTTAGTAACTTGATGATTCCCAGTTTGGATATCATGATGTAAAAATGTGAAGATACATGATATTTGATAGATATCCTCTATATGGTTGGGATGCCACATTCTTTCTCTAATTTAATGATTATCGAGTGTTGTTTTATGGTATGTCATATGTTCATCATATCATACCAATGTTAGTTTAATATGAATGTAACATCAAAGGAATGACAACATATCCATGAATTGGAAAGATATTTCATTATTTCAATAATACATTGTGGTTTCCAAAAATTTATAAATTTTTTATAATATTTTTTATTTTGATATATTGCTTATTAGAGAGTGACCGTGGAGCATTATTTTTTAGTGGGGTTTTAATAGATCATGAATGTATCTCAGTTTAGGTGGGAGTCCTAATCCCTATATTTCTTCATTGAAAAATATAATTTATTAGAAGAGAATGATTTTATTTAGTTATGGTTGATATATTGATGAAATCAACTAATTTCATAAAAAACCGTGAATTGAGCTTGATAGGTGTTTTATAAAAAATTAATATGAAAGAGTTAGTAATGATTAATTATGTATTGAGATTTATTATTTTATAGTGTGATATGTTTCTCATATTATTAATATGTAGCGAGTTTGAACATACCATTGTTATATAATTATGGCCTAACACAAAATTTTACATAAACCAATGATCAAAATGTTATTTAATTTCAAACATTATAGGATATATTAACAATATATATCTTTAATCATGGTGGTTTAAATGAATATATGTTGTCATTAATTAATTGTTTTATAAGAACAGTTATCATTCTTATTTTGAACAATCTCTATACATTTAATTTCATAGGACACCTTCTATATCACCATTTTTTGGGTTTACATTGGGCAGATTGTAATTATTATACATAATGTGGTGTAGGATATTCTAAGAAGTATATATATTATTCATCAATGAATATATTATGTATATAATTTATAGAAATCATATAAATATTAGATTAGGTGGCCATTATAGTTTAGTGTATTTGATCAGGTGCTAAAAAAATACCTTAATGTGGGGAAGACATATTGTTTCTTGCTAGTAAGCATTCATTAAGGATTTACAGTACGTTCGTTGTATTGAAGTGTGGGGTAAAGTGGAATATCAGTTGAAACACAAGAAAATATTAAATTACATTATTTATTCCCTAAATACCAACATCATCAATATATATTCATGAAAACACATATGTAATTGATTAGGGAGGGATTTATATCAATGAAAATTTCAAAAAAATTAGTATTCAATAGATATTCTTGATTTTTATTGTGAATGTTATTTGGGTAAAATGCATTCACTTAGTCCTTGTTCAATATAGTCAGGATATTTTGGATGAATGCTTATGGATTCGAGAGTTATAAATTATTGTTTCATATTTAAATTTGTTTTAAAAATTATTCCATATAATATAAAATAGAATCTTAAATTAAAATTTAAAGTAGTTATAATGTATTTTTTTGTATGAGAATTCATTATTTTGATTTTTTTGCGATTAAGGGTACTCTTGCAGGTGTATTATGTAGAGGTTATGTTTATAGAGAATTAACTTATTAATTATTATTATATGTTTAGTTTTTCATGGATAAAAAATAGTTAAAATGTTTCAATGTTAATTGTTAGGTTTTGAGGTATTTATGATGATGTTATGACTTAAATTACCAATGGAAATAATCATTTAAATTTTATATAACATATGTGGATGTATTTTTCCACTATATTTAATTTTTTAGTCTCATATACTATAGAGGTGAAAGATATAGTTAAAGTGTTTTATTTAAGAAAAAATCAACCTCATGCTAAAACCATGAACTATTTAATAATAAAATAACCATGTTTATTTGTGTTAGTGGATAGATAAATTAGTTTTTATAGAATAAATGAGTTGAGTATTGGTATGATTCGGGATAACATGACATATCAACCATGATATGGTTGTATATACTAAACTGTCATTTTAGTGAAAAGTTCATAGTTTAATAGTGTGCTTTGGTGGATATTTAAAAAAGATTCTAAAAATTATGAAGTATAAAACATGATTTGTTTAATATAGGACATGTAAATATATTTTATATGGGTTTTTAGTTTTTTTTTATATCAAACATGAGAAGTAGAATATGTTACTGTCTTAAATGATGGATTTTTGGTATCTCAGTAATAATGTTGTCAGCATATTAATTTTTTTATAGTGAGGATTTTATATTAAAATGTTAAAATGTTTTTTTGTATAATTTTATTTAAGATAAGCTAGATTTTCAAATATGATTAGCTCAGTACTTAATAGTATAAAACAAAATGTGGTTTAAAATTCATTAAAGATGGTTTATTATGAAATATAAAAACAAATTTAATACTACCCAAACATTATTATATTTATTTTTAAACGTTTCTACGCCAATATATGGGATATAGAGAGATTTATGGTATATTATCAAAGATATTTGGAATGAATTGATGGATTTATTGTTGGGGTAGAATGAATTGATCATTAGAATAATGGTATGTGAGATTCATTATTCATGTCTTTGTGGTGGTAAGATGGAATATTATTATCATCAGTTTTTCTTAGGAACTGATATATCAAAATAAAAATCATATAGAATTTGTAATTATATAATTTTTTCTATTTAGTGAACACAATATATGATTATCAAAAAGAATGTGTTTTGATGAGGAAAGTGATTTTATCCCTCCATTTTTTATACATGTTCCATGAATTTTAATTCTTTAGTTTGATGTAGAGATTGGTAATTATTATGAGTAAAATGAAATTAATTAAAATTTTATATACTAGTTTTGATATGAATATTTTTGTAATGGAAACTGATGAAATGTGTAATTAAATGTGTAACCATGGTATATTCAAATCAATTATACCTTGTTTTCTATTAGGGTGCTTCCTTGTATGATTAAGCTCACAATATTATGGTTCTCATTCAAGGTATGATCAAGTTATGGGATAAGATCGTGGTTTCATTCTTCCCCCACTCAATGTTCTATCAGTCAAGTTTGATCATCATGGTATGATGATTACAAGGATTTTGAAAGAATTACATGAAAGTTTAAGATTTTACAACTAGAAATTAACCTTTTAAAACTAGACATTTATAATTTCTAAATATAGTTAAAAAAAATCTATATGCAATATACCTAAAAATAATTTTATTATCATTTGTTATTAAAAAAACATTAAAATATATTTCAAGATTAGTTACAACAAAAATTGATGTTTAAAACCCTTTAAATGTAGATACAAAATTTATTTCATGTTTGGTTATACATTATAATTTATGTTCAAAGGTACTATCATTTTAATTTTTATTGAAACCCCTATTTTGAAATTCCAAATAAATAAATACATATTACTTATATCAATATCTTCTTCTATGAAAACTAATGTTAAAGGAAACATTAAAAATTGGTAAAAATTAAAAAACAAAATAAAAAAGTTTTTGAACACCATTTTCAATGATAATAAATGTTTAAAGTACAAAAAATATTTATTTTTATTTGGATTTCCATGTCGGTTTTTAAGAAAACTGACATAGAAAGATATTTTTAATTTAAGTAATTCTTAATAGTCACCATTGAATTTGATTTAAATGCTAATTTTTAAAACAACTGATGTAAAATATTTATTTTTATAATTTAAAATACAATAAAATACAATAAAAATGCCTATAATTATATTAAATAGTAGTATATAGAAGAAAACAAAAACATAGAGCAGCTAATAGGTAGTATAAAACTTAATGTAAACTTGGACACAACATAATTTTATAAAAAAGTATATACATACATGAATGTTTTATTTATATATATATATTTATTTATTTATTTATCCAACATAAAAATAGAATAAAAATTAATTTAAAAGTGTGTTTGACTCTTTATTTGTTGTTGTTGAACCATTATCAATAAACTACAAAAACAATAAATGTGATTAAATTAAGAGTAAAATATATTTTTAGAAAATATAATTGTTGTAAAAGAACCACTCTTTTGAAAATATGTTATCATTACATCCAAGATAATCAGAAGATGAATAATGTATAATAATAATAACATTCAAATCCTCTAGAATAATGATGACTCTGTGGTTTTAAAAAAAATAAAAATAAAAATAATATATATTTATGTTGAAAGAAGTGTTCATTAATATAAATTCTAATCATCTTTTCTTTTACATATTTAATTTTTTTGGCTTCCTTATTAGAAAATGAACATTTCTATACACTTTCATGTACTATTATATTTAAATATTTTGATTACCAAAACATGATGTATCTATTAAATTTTTTGTTTAATGATCTAATATAATAGAATAAAACATATGATTCCAACAAATTATGAAAAAAAATTATAGAATCCACCATATAAAGAGTTGAACCAATATTTCTTGCATTCATGTGGGTATAATACACATAATATACAATGTATAAAAAATTGGAAATATTTAACATTAATGAAATTATATGGAATAAAAGTTCATAATTATATAAGTATTATTTCATATAATGGAATGTACGAAACCCACACTTTTTCACTATATTTTCCAATATTCTAGATATATATCTAACTCTAACATCTATATTATGATATTGTATAATCCTTTAAATGTATAGTAGATCTATAAAACCATAAATTCATGTGATTTTATTTTAGATACAAATAGTGTGTTTATACTCAACTAGATAACTAAAAAATTTAGTCTTTATTATTTAAGGAATAAAAAAAGGAAACTGAAATTTTCATAAATTGAAAACAACTGTAACATGTGTATGAAGAGATCATCACAAGAATCTTGGTTAATTATATTTGTTAATTATTATGAACATATAATCTCCCCACATATGTCTGCAATCAATATATACACACAAAATAAATCCAATATTAAAAAATTTATTTCTAATTATTGTAGCTCAACATAAACCTTTGAATAATTTGCAGGAAATATTTCTGGAATTTTTTGTTTTTTTCAATGAATCATTTGATTTAAATACTCATTTTATAAAATAAATTTTATTGTTTAAAATAAATCATTTTAATTCCTTATAAATATCCAAGGATTATATTTTATAGATGTATCTTTATTATAAGAATATTATTTAATTTTTCGATCAAAAAAGAAATAATTTTATCAAAACTAAATTTGTTTACATATATTATAAGTGTTTATTTAAAATATAAATATATAAAAAAATTAAATTTTTAATTTTTATAATAGTATATCATTTTTTATATTATAATGTCAAAAAAATTTCTGAGTGATTTTTTTTTAATTTTTGAAGAAGCTTATTTTTTAATGAATAATATGAAATACAGTTTTTTTTTAAAAAAAATATTTTCTTTTGATGTATTTTTAATGTCACATTATACTTTGGATTTTTTAAAAATATAATTATATAATTTTTATTAGAAAATAATAATCAATTTTATTTTTATAAAAATTACACTTTTTGGGCATAAAAGTATTTTAGTACTTAAAAATAATTATTTCTAGGAAAAACAATTTTATCACCTTACCTGTTATGATTTTAAAATTAATTTCAATAACATATAATTATTAAATAAAATAAAATGGAATAAATATTTTGGTTCATTATCTAAAAATTTCATAAAGATAAAACTTTTATTTTAAGTCATTTTGAATTGTAACATTAGAAAAATACAAATTATCATAGTAAGAGTTAAAACAAGATAAAATAGTTAAAAATGATAAGGGTTAAAATAAATAAAACAATTATATAAATATAATTTCATGGTAATATTTAGAACTTATATTATCTCAATATAGAATGGTCTATTTTTTAACGACATGTATTTATTATAACATCATTATATTTTAATCCTTGTTAAAATTTAAAGTTTTTCATCTCCCACAGTTATAAAACGACACCCCTATGCTCTATTGAAAAAAACATAAAGAAGCTGTTATCTCATCCAATCCCTAAAATGATTCCTTATTAACAACCCAAACCATGTCATATATCTCTTATTTTGATCATAAAACCTTAATTAGAAGGTTCCATGTTTAAACATTATGTGGTAGTCCAATGAAGGGGGATACTTGTTAAAAGAGTGTTTTTATTTTATTTCTTCTATTAACTTCAACAAAATAGCTTAAAATTTTTTATATAATAAAATAATTATCTACCATTTATATTAATTTTATTATGTTGTTATTTTATCTCTTTTTCATCTACTTAACCATCTAACAAAAAATAAAAACAATGCACGCGTGTACGTGCTGAATATTCCCCCATGAGATGATCTACTTTATTATCAATCAACAATTATTATGGATTTTAATAATCATGGATTAAAATGAAATAATATATTTTATATTATATAAATTTAATTCATTAATTTAAAATAAATATTCTACTTCTTTCATCCCAGTCTAATGAAAAACAAAATCATCGCTTGTGTGTATGTGAAAACTACCATATCATAAACTGATGTATTTGATTTTTCATCACTGAATAAAATAAAATATATATATTTTTATATTTAATGAAATAATACTATATTTTTCATATAATTATCACTATATAAATAGAATATAATTTTATACTTATTTACCTCATGTTGATTGAAAATGAAAATGTGACACATGCATATGTTCAGACTATCGCTTCACTAGGGTGACATAATTCATTATTCGTAACCATATTTCATGGTTGGTTATAATAGTGTAAATAATATATAAAATGATAATTATAATATGATTAGTATAGTTTTAATTATATACTAATGAATAATTTTACCATTGTTAACATTTCAAATTCATTTTGGACATATGTGCTAAAAATTATCAAAATGTCCAAAATGAACATAAATGATTAATAAATTGAATATAACATGTTAGTAAATAAAATAAAATGAATAATAATCTTGAAAATGTTAATTATGAAATAAAATAGTAAACATAAGATTATTATTAATGCATATAATAATTATATGTGATAAGTAAGACTTGAGGCAAGGGAAAGATTGCCATAAAATATCATTTTAAATGTTTTAAACATTTATTTTCTAAATCATTTTCATCAATGTCCCAATTCGAAAAATTATTTTATTGATATAATTATTTGGACATAATTTTTTATAAAAATAATTTTTATGAATATTTTAATTTTATTTCAAAGGATCTCAAAAGTAATATTTTTACATATTTTATACAGAATGTTTCTAGTTTATTTACAAAATCAAAAATGTTTGTTATGTTTAAACATAAATGATTTCAATAGATTTTACCACCACCAAAAATATTATTTTATATTTGTATTCCTTTACAATATTATATTTTTTATTCCATGTAAAATTTTTCTTCACATTTTTCAAGGTATACTAATTTTGATAATGGGGTTTTGAATGAATGATATATATAAATATTTTGAAAAATGTATTGTGAGTTCAATAGTATATTTTTATTTGTGTGATGATAGAAAATCAAAATTTTATGTGTTTTATGTATGTTATAGAAGTTATAAATTTTTTATTATGATGGGTGAGCTATAAATAGCTCTCCAATACATTGGTTAATGACAATATTCTCAAGTGAATTATGTTCGAATTAACTGAGTATGTCATTCCATTTATAAGGGTTTTTCTAAGGGTTCTATGAACATGATTCTTGAAGACACCTGAATGGATTTTATATGTATCATAACTATTTTCAGGGAAATATTTTAATTTTATATGGCATGGTAACATTATTTAGTTTATATAAATAGTTATTCACTTTAATTTTAAAATGTATGTTTATAAGAAAAAATTCCATGGATTCTCATACATTCTTGGAAACCCTCAGGATTATGATGTTTTTTCATTATGTTTTCTTATAAATTGTTATATAAAACAATTTTTGTTGTAAATCTAATTACATGTGGAAGTATATGATTATTTCTGATCAAAGTGTTTTAGATTAATGAAAAACAAACTTATATGATCTCATGGATTTGAAATAAATTAATGGGTCTAATTTCATATTTTTTATGTAACATACTATGATCGTTTTTATAATCCCACGTATTAAAATATTTTTCATAGGTTTATTAAGTATTAGTCGTAAAAATGAAGAAGTTATTTTTATAATTGGGAAAATTTTTCATTAAAATAATATGTCACATTTTAAAATAACTATATCCTAAAAAACTTGATACTGAGTGAAAGTGTCTATATTTTATTAAATGCGTTTGTTACGTTAGGTTTATAACCAAATTAAATAATAATATAAAATTTTGATGGTACTCATAAATACATAAAATTTAATTCTTGAGATTAAGTTCAATATTGGGTAATGTTTAAAGTTCATGTCTATAAAGTTGGAATCAGAGGAAAGGATTAGATAATTTGATGGATTATAATTACATAAATAACATTAATAGGTTCTAATTTATGATTTCAATGATATTTCATTTTAAAACATTCATGCCTATTTAATTTATCTATATCTTTTCAGAATGGAATTCTATAGAGGAAATAATGAATATGATGTATGTAGGCAATATGTTGGTAATATCCTTACAAATCAGCTACCTGAAATTGTTGGAATTTGAACAGTGTTTTCTGTTGATATGATAGATCAATTTACATAGGCTTTAAATAGTTGTCGTATCCATGTGAGGGAGAAACCATGTTTAGAAAAGAAGAACATTTCCATTGTATATAATTTTAGGAAATAGAACCCTCCAACAATCAATGGATCATATATCCCCATGATAGCTAGAGGATGGGTTGAATCCATGTAAAAGATATTCAAAGTTATGGGTTGTTTATAACATCAGAAATTAACTCTTTATACTTACCATTTTTAATCTGTAACAAACATTTGGTGGCCTATGTATAAGAATAGCATATTAATGGGAAGATATTAATTCCTTATAATGGGATGAATTTAAAAATATATTATTTTATAAGTAGTTTAATAATGTAAGCCAAAATATGGTGGAAAATAAATAGTTGTATTTGAGGTAGAAGGTGGAATATTTTGTATCCACTTATATATAAAAAATCACCCACTTAGAAATGTATATTAAAATTGTATATGGGGTCTTGATAGAGAAATTAATCTCTTTTACTCATCATTAAAGATCATATATCAAAGAAACTTGGATTCCTGTAAATTCAGTAGTTATGATAATCTTTTTTGATGTGTTGAGAAAGTAGAAATAGATTTTTAAAATGAGGATTTATTTCATGTAAACCAGAAAAAAGTGGTCTCAATGGTACATAATGAGGAATAATCCATTGAATAAATCAAATGTTAAGAAATCCAAGGTTAATTTCTATGATAATAATGTTAAACAAATTCTAGGAAATGTATTTTGATGACTAAATGGTATTTTTGATGTTGAAATATTGGAAATGAGCCTTTTGAATATTAAGAAAAATTTTGTAGTATTGATTACAAAAAATAATAAAATTAAAGTTGTAAGAAAATTTAATTGATGTTATATGGTCAATTAGATGATTAATTGTCTAAATATGTAAATAATGTAATGTAGTCATCATGATCACAAGTCAAAGGGTGTTGCTAAATCATTTGAGATTAATTTGGTAGATGTTGTACCATCCAACGATGCAATGTATTAAACATTACTTTTTTATTAGGGTTATATTGATTCCTGGTTTGATTCAGGTATTTAAAATACTTTCATTTAAGAGAAATTTACTGATAAATTAAGGATTTAACAACTATAAATATGGTAATAAATTTTTGTTAAATGTATCGACTCGAGTTTTTGGCCCTGTCAGACTTTGGAATATTTCTACGAATAATTCCAGAGCTAGGCGCGAAGACGGCGTGCGATTCCGAGGCCCGGTGTGCTCGAAATTAATTTTATAAAAATATTAAGTTTTTTTTGTACTATGCACGTGGCGGGGGTGTGATATCTCCTAAACGGTAGCTCAGAACGGGAATCTGAGGGCACGGTTGCGTCCGGAACGTGCCGTTTACCCTAGGCGGGGTGTAAACTTTGCGGGCGCGGGCCTGCGGTGAGAAACGCCACCAGGGGCGTTTCCGTAAATAAGTAGCAAGTTAGTGTGTGAGCGTCGGCTCAAATAACTTCTGAACGAAGTCTCGGATGGAATATCTGAGACCGCCGTTGCGTTCAGAACGGCGCGTTTACCCTAGGGGTGACCTTTCTTTTGTTCGCATCGGGCGTCGGGTCCGAGGCGGGTTTGGCGCCGGCGGGCCGCTGATATAAATATCAGCCCCCCCCCCCCCTTTATCGTTCTTCGTCGTTCTTCGCCGTTCTTCGCCGCCACTCCGCCGAATCGAGCAAACGGAGTGCCCACGAGCTCAGAATTCGACGGCGGACGTTCCAGGAGTGCGCAGCGGAAGCTGTGGAGCGCAGATCTGAGGCAGAACGTCGGTGTTTCGCCCGCAAGGTAGGCGGTTTGAGTTTTACAATCCCGGATCCCGTTTTTGTGTTTTTGTTTCTTCAAATTTTCATATGGGTTGTATAGTTCGGGTCCCGAGCTTTCCAAAACATGTTTCGGATCTGAATTTGGAGCATCGGGGTGCTCTCGGTGGCTCCCGGAAGTTTTCCGGCGAAAACCCGGTTTTCCGGCGGCGGCCATGGCGGAATCCGGCGACGGTGCGGCGGCGCCGCGGCGGTTTCCTGTGGCGGTGGCGGCGGCGCGGCGGAGTCCGGCGGCGGCGCGGCGGAGTCCGGCGGCGGCGCGGTTGTTTCCGGCGACCCTGCGGTGGTCCGGCCAGTTTGTTCCGGGGGTTCTTTAAACCCACGTAACTCGCAAACCGTAACTCCGATTTGCGATCCGTTTGCAGCGACGTGACCCTAACGACGAGGCGAACCCTCCGGTGTGGGTTCGAGGGTTTAAAGGTTCGGGATCGTGGCCCGGGAGCTAGAAACGTCGTATAAATAATATTATTTTATTATTTTACGACTTCGGGTCGTTGTAACTTCTACCCGGAGCGTCCGATTGACGTGCCGTCAGTGGCGTTGTGACCCTGATGGTACGACGGACGTTTTGAGATGGTTTCCGGGTGTTGGGACTGAGAACGGGGTGCGGGCCCCACGAGGCCGGGTTTTGGCGTTTGCGGGGAAACGCAGGGTTTGCACCAGGAGTCCGATTTTGACGGATGATTAGTCGATCCTGTGTGTTTTTTCGAGAGGATCGCAATGGTGCAATCTGTTCGTTGAGATTCAGAATCCAGGCGTGGGCCCCACCCGAGCCAGCCTTCGGTGAATAGTACCTTTTTCACCGGGTGTCCGTTTTGGGCGAGCGAGTAGTCGATTCCGCTTGTTTTTCCGAGGGGATCGCCGTGGTGTGATCCGTCCGATGGGTTTCGGGATCGTTGTGTGGGCCCCGCACGAGCTAGCTATGGTGAATAGTGTCGTTTTCACCGGTGCTCCGTTTTAGGCGAGTAAACAGCCTATCCTGCGTGTTTTTCCGCGTGGAACGCGATGATGGCCTCGGTTTTGGCTTCGGAGGTGCGCAGTGTGGCTTTGGGGCGAGTCGCTCGGGTTAGCGACGTTTGGACCAGCAGTGGTTGAGGGTTCTCCCTTGGTTCGTTCCTACGAGGGTTCGTGTGGTATCACAACCTTCGTATGGGTTTGTGATCCTCTCGATGGAATGTTTAAACTGTTAGAGTTGTGGTATCTCTCCGGAGGGCCCGGAGTGGATCCTCTAGCATCTTTACCCTAGATCGGGTTCTTGGTATCGCTGTGACCGCTTATTTACGGGCGGCGATCCCCTATCTAGCAGGTTAACCCCGTAGGGTTTGTGGCATCATCAGGAATATGATCCCCTACGCGGTGGGTCGTGCACAGTAGGGTTGTGGCATCGTCAGGTTTACGATCCCCTACTCAGCCTGATGTTTATAGTAGGGTTGCGGTATCGTTGGTTATACGATCCCCTACTCAGCGCTTGGTGTCGGTAGGGTTGCGGTATCGTTGGTTATGCGATCCCCTACTCAGCGCGAGGTTTCGGTAGGGTTGCGGCATCGTCGGTTCAATCCCCTACATCGCGAGTTATACCAGATAGGGTTCCGGTATCATCGTGACCATCTTTATATGGACGATGATCCTCTATCTGAGTGTGGAGCTTCTATCGAGTGCCAGATTGGGTTGTGGTATCCCCCAGCGGATCCTGGGTGTGATCCCCTATCTGTGAGAACTACGTATGCCAGATCGGGTTGTGGTATCCCCCAGCGGACCCTGGGAGTGATCCCCTATCGGAGAGCTACGTATACCGGAGTGGGTCTTGGTATCCCCCTAGCGGACCCTAGCGGCGATCCCCTCTCCGAGGAGTTTGGTGGTTATGTTGCTATAGTGATGTTTCCTCAGTGATGCTATCCGATGAGCGTGGTCTCTCGGGTGAGCGTCTGTGATGTTTGCGAGTAACACGATGGAGTGTATCTCTCGGATGACTGTCATCTGGTATGACAGTGTTCGTGGTGTACTATCCTGGTTGTGGACAGTTGCTGGTGATGAGGTCGGTACCTCTTGTGGCTTTGTGGCGTGAGCTGTGTATATCTGGATTGTTCAAGGTGTATGTATGGGCATACACCTGAGCTGAGCTGAGCTGACTAGTTGTGTTTAGCCGAGGATGGTCACGAGATGGAGTTTCTCTCTCATCTGGGTTCCCTCTGGCTGGGTTGAGCGGACTGTTGCCTTTCAGTTGCTCCCTTGGGTTTTGGGTTTTTGGGGTGCCTACTGAGTATGTTTATACTCACCCCAGCACGGGCTTTGCCCGCACATGTTTGTGTCTTGTGCAGACCATAGGCCTTTTGACGGAGTCCCAGGAGGACCCGGAGCAGGCGGAGCTTAGTGAGCGAGTTGACCGGGGTGTTCACCGGAGCTGTGCCGAGGGAGCTTTCCGGCGGGTGATTGTGGCAGCGTTCCCCTTCTTCAGAGCAGGTTGGACGCGCTTTGTAGTTTTCTTTTGGTGGGCCCTGTTTTTCCCTTGTACTTTTGTTGTTGCTCTCTGGTTGTGGGATAGTGTATGCATGCATTTACTTTCCAGTTTCTATATCTCTGCACTGTTGCGTGGAGGTGTTTGTGGGTGCGTGTGTACAAGTACCTTAGGCTAATGCCTCCCATGTGTGTGATAGACTACTCGGCGCTGGTCGCCAGCCCCTGGCCTATTGGAGGCGGGCTTGGGGAGTCGCGGCTCGAGCCCCGTTGGGTCGGGTCGTGACAGAGTGGTATCAGAGGAGGTTCCACCTTTGGGATCTCAGAGCGTAGCTGGTCTAGCTGTGAGCATGGTTTGGGTTGCATAGCGGCCGTGTTAGGATGTTTCGAGTTCGGCTTTCAGGCCAGGGACTCCAGTGTTGGTGTGGTGGCCGACGTATCCATACACCAGGACTCTGATAACCTTCCTTTTGACTCGGGACATTCCTACACTGGTCGCGGGGACATCATGGTACATGCATCATATAGGACTGGGTTTTTGGTTTTTCCTTGTCCTTCTTGAGTCAGCTCTCCAGATATACTCTTTGACTGTGGTGTGTCTTGAATGTATTTCAGGATGCCTCCACGACGACAGCCAGCAAGGGTTCCGCAGCAGGATTGTGCTGATGACCCGCCCCGTGTAGTGGCTGTGGAGCAGGGCGCAGGTTCTGAGGTTTCACCTCCAGGTGGTCTGCCAGTTGAGCCACCACCTGTTGAGCAGCTGGTTGTGCCGGTGGTGCAGGATGAGGTTGCACGCAGGCTGAGTGCGCTACACGAGTTCTAGAGGCAGCGACCTCTGGGGTTCCGGGGTGATCCAGACCCAGAGGCAGCTGATGACTGGCTTGAGGCAGTCACCTGAGTTTTCCGCCTAGTGAGGACACCTCCAGATCTGATGGTGGTCCTAGCGGCGAGCCTTCTGCATGGTTCTGTCGGGTGATGGTGGAGTTTG
Organism: Viscum album; assembly: GCA_963277665.1. Lineage (NCBI taxonomy): Eukaryota > Viridiplantae > Streptophyta > Magnoliopsida > Santalales > Viscaceae > Viscum > Viscum album. Next base: position 306,918,391 of record OY728153.1, on the reverse strand, counting down.
GTGACGCAGTCCCATGACGAGGAGACGCTCAGGTGGGCAGAGTTTGAGCAGCTCTTCAGGGAGGAGTTCTATCTGGTGACGCTGAGGTCAGTGCGGATCCAAGAGCTTCTACAGCTTCGACAGGAGAGCCTGACTGTGTCGGAGTACTCAGTGAGGTTTACAAACCTGTCGCGCTACTCCCTAGATATGGTTCGAGACCCGTTCTTTAGGGCTCGGACCTTCGAGCAGGGAATACGCCGGGATATCCGAGCAGGTGTGGTTTCCCTGTGTCTGCCCACCTATGCTGCAGTGCTGGAGCGAGCGCTGGTGGTGGAGAGCTTTCTGGCCGAGCAGATCTCGCCTGTTAGTGCTGGGCACTCGAGAGCTGAGACTTCGTCGGTCGGATCGGCATCTGGTAGCCGACGTTAGACTCAGGGTTCTGGACGTGGCCGACGTTTCAGGAGGCGACCCCAGGATGGGGGGTTTGAGCCTCGGAGCTCACAGGGCTCGCATGCCAGTTTTGGTCAGCCGCAAGAGAGGCGGTGTTACGCTTGCGATGGTCGGGGACATCTTGCTATAGATTGTCCGACCCGACGTGCTGCTGAGAGGGAGCCGGTCGATGGACCGCCTTGGCAGAGGCAGCGTCTTGAGCAAGGAGGTCTGCTGGGCGTCGGACGTGGCGTCGGAGCTGGTGCAGCGGGAGGCGGTGGTAGACAGTACCAGTTGCCACCACCCCCACCCCCAGGTGGTCCACGCCTAGCTCAGGGAGCTGGTGGTCGAGGGCGAGGACAGCTGCATGCCTTGGAGGCTGTTGACCCAAAGGCACCACATATGGAGCCTTGTGTCTTTTCTACTTACTGCAGTAGTTTGTCAGACACTGTTTAGCGGTACTCTTTCCTTTCGTTGCTTGCTCGAGTTTTGTTCAGGGCGTTGGTAAGACCCTGAATGGTTGTTGCTGGTGAGCTCGCTGGTGTGTGAGACCCAGTTGAGAGTTCAGTCGCTTTCCTTGTGCTTGGGGCTTTTCAGGGACGAAAAGTTCTAAGGGGGGGAGGATGTAGCGACTCGAGTTTTTGGCCCTGTCAGACTTTGAAATATTTCTACGAATAATTCCAGAGCTAGGCGCGAAGACGGCGTGCGATTCCGAGGCCCGGTGTGCTCGGAATTAATTTTATAAAAATATTAAGTTTTTTTTATACTATGCACGTGGACGGGGTGTGATATCTCCTAAAAGGTAGCTCAGAACGGGAATCTGAGGGCACGGTTGCGTCTGGAACGTGCCGTTTACCCTAGGAGGGGTGTAAACTTTGCGGGAGCGGGCCTGCGGTGAGAAACGCCACCAGGGGCGTTTCCGTAAATAAGTAGCAAGTTAGTGTGCGAGCGTCGGCTCAAATAACTTCTGAACGGAGTCTCGGATGGAATATCTAAGACCATCGTTGCGTTCAGAACGGCGCGTTTACCCTAGGGGTGACCTTTCTTTTGTTCGCATCGGGCGTCGGGTCCGAGGCGGGTTTGGCGCCGGCGGGCCGCTGATATAAATATCAGCCCCCCCCCCCCCCCTTTATCGTTCTTCGCCGCCACTCCGCCGAATCGAGCAAACGGAGCGCCCACGAACTCGGAATTCGACGGCGGACGTTCCAGGAGTGCGCAGCGGAAGCTCTGGAGCGCAGATCTGAGGCAGAACGTCGGTGTTTCGCCCGCGAGGTAGGCGGTTTGAGTTTTACAATCCCGGATCCCGTTTTTGTGTTGTTTTTCTTCAAATTTTCATATGGGTTGTATAGTTCGGGTCCCGAGCTTTCCAAAACATGTTTCGGATCTGAATTTGAAGCACCGGGGTGCTCTCAGTGGCTCCCTGAAGTTTTCCGGCGAAAACCCGGTTTTCCGGCGGCGACCATGGCGGAATCCGGCGACGGTGCGGCGGCGCCGCGGCGGTTTCCGGTGGCGGTGGTGGCGGCGCGGCGGAGTCCGGCGGCGGCGCGGTTGTTTCCGGCGACCCTGCGGTGGTCCGGCCAGTTTGTTCCGGGGGTTCTTTAAACCCCCGTAACTCGCAAACCGTAACTCCGATTTGCGAGCCGTTTGCGGCGACGTGACCCTAACGACGAGGCGAACCCTCCGGTGTGGGTTCGAGGATTTAAAGGTTCGGGATCGTGGCCCGGGAGCTAGAAACGTCGTATAAAATAATATTATTTTATTATTTTACGACTTCGGGTCGTTGTAACTTCTACCCGGAGCATCCGATTGACGTGCCGTCAGTGGCGTTGTGACCCTGATGGTACGACGGACTTTTTGAGATGGTTTCCGGGTGTTGGGACTGAGAACGGGGTGCGGGCCCCACGAGGTCGGGTTTTGGCGTTTGCGGGGAAACGCAGCTTTTGCACCAGGAGTCCGATTTTGACGGATGATTAGTCGATCCTGTGTGTTTTTTTGAGAGGATCGCAATGGTGCAATCCGTTCGTTGAGATTCGGAATCCAGGCGTGGTCCCCACCCGAGCCGGCCTTCGGTGAATAGTACCTTTTTCACCGGGTGTTCGTTTTGGGCGAGCGAGTAGTCGATTCCGCTTGTTTTTCCGAGGGGATCGCCGTGGTGTGATCCGCCCGATGGGTTTCGGGATCGTTGTGTGGGCCCCGCACGAGCTAGCTACGGTGAATAGTGTCGTTTTCACCGGTGCTCCATTTCGGGCGAGTAAACAGCCTATCCTGCGTGTTTTTCCGCGTGGAACGCGATGATGGCCTCGGTTTTGGCTTCGGAGGTGCGCAGTGTGGCTTTGGGGCGAGTCGCTCGGGTTAGCGACGTTTGGACCAGCAGTGGTTGAGGGTTCTCCCTTGGTTCGTTCCTACGAGGGTTCGTGTGGTATCACAACCTTCGTATGGGTTTGTGATCCTCTCGATGGAATGTTTAAACTGTTAGAGTTGTGGTATCTCTCCGGAGGGCCCGGAGTGGATCCTCTAGCATCTTTACCCTAGATCGGGTTCTTGGTATCGTTGTGACCGCTTATTTACGGGCGGCGATCCCCTATCTAGCAGGTTAACCCCGTAGGGTTTGTGGCATCATCAGGAATATGATCCCCTACGCGGTGGGTCGTGCACAGTAGGGTTGTGGCATCGTCGGGTTTACGATCCCCTACTCAGCATGATGTTTATAGTAGGGTTGCGGTATCGTTGGTTATACGATCCCCTACTCAGCGCTTGGTGTCGGTAGGGTTGCGGTATCGTTGGTTATGCGATCCCCTACTCAGCGCGAGGTTTCGGTAGGGTTGCGGCATCGTCGGTTCGATCCCCTACATCGCGAGTTATACCAGATAGGGTTCCGGTATCGTCGTGACCATCTTTATATGGACGATGATCCTCTATCTGAGTGTGGAGCTTCTATCGAGTGCCAGATCAGGTAGTGGTATCCCCCAGCGGATCCTGGGTGTGATCCCCTATCTGTGAGAACTACGTATGCCAGATCGGGTTGTGGTATCCCCCAGTGGACCCTGGGAGTGATCCCCTATCGGAGAGCTACGTATACCGGAGTGGGTCTTGGTATCCCCCTAGCGGACCCTAGCGGCGATCCCCTCTCCGAGGAGTTTGGTGGTTATGTTGCTACAGTGATGTTTCCTCAGTGATGTTATCCGATGAGCATGGTCTCTCGGGTGAGCGTCTGTGATGTTTTCGAGTAACCCGATGGAGTGTATCTCTCGGATGACTGTCATCTGGTATGACAGTGTTCGTGGTGTACTCTCCTGGTTGTGGACAGTTGCTGGTGATGAGGTCGGTACCTCTTGTGGCTTTGTGGTGTGAGCTGTGTATATCTGGATTGTTCAAGGTGTATGTATGGGCATACACCTGAGCTGAGCTGAGCTGACTAGTTGTGTTTAGCCGAGGATGGTCACGAGATGGAGTTTCTCTCTCGTCTGGGTTCCCTCTGGCTGGGTTGAGCGGACTGTTGCCTTTCAGTTGCTCCCTTGGGTTTTGGGTTTTTGGGGTGCCTACTGAGTATGTTTATACTCACCCCTGCACGGGCTTTGCCCGCACATGTTTGTGTCTTGTGCAGACCACAGGCCTTTTGACGGAGTCCCAGGAGGACCCGGAGCAGGCGGAGCTTAGTGAGCGAGTTGACCGGGGTGTTCACCGGAGCTGTGCCGAGGGAGCTTTCTGGCGGGTGATTGTGGCAGCGTTCCCCTTCTTCAGAGCAGGTTGGACACGCTTTGTAGTTTTCTTTTGGTGGGCCCGGTTTTGCCCTTGTACTTTTGTTTTTGCTCTCTGGTTGTGGGATAGTGTATGCATGCATTTACTTTCCAGTTTCTATATCTCTGCACTGTTGCATGGAGGTGTTTGTGGGTGCGTGTGTACAAGTACCTTAGGCTAATGTCTCCCATGTGTGTGATAGCCTACTCGGCGCTGGTCGCCAGCCCCTGGCCTATTGGAGGCGGGCTTGGGGAGTCGCGGCTCGAGCCCCGTTGGGTCGGGTCGTGACATTAAAAAACATGAAGGTATTATTAAGGGAAAAATAATTTATAATAGTATACGTGTTATTATATATGAAGGGTTTTCATCTATAAACCCTCTATTATTTCCCCATGATGAGTTTTTTGTTATTTTGGGAATAAATTATATTTTTGTTTAGCATGATAAAACTAATTATAGAGATAAAATATTTTAGACTGATTATTATTTTATATATTGGAATTAATTCACACCTTTTATTACATATCGAGAATCGTAGAAATTGATATAAGATGGAAATGAATTTTATCTTTCACATCTTATTCATAAGAAAAAAAACTATTCAAATCGGTGATATTTTGGTAGTAAATTAATATATTGATTTATTTATTTATTAGTTTCTATCTTTTATACTTGATAGAGAGGTTGTGTTTATTTTTGACACAGTGTGTCGCGATAATCTAATTTCAAAACCCCCTTATCGAATAGAAAAAAGAGAATTGTTGGAATTGAAAAATAATATTCAAGATTAACTTGATACAACTTTTATTTATCCTATCATTTACCATTGGGTTATCTTATTTTTTTAAAAAATAAATATGGTTCCATGAGAGTTTACATGGATTATAGATCTTAATAGAACCATTAAAAATAATAATTCATTACCTCCTATTAAGTAATTAGCTGATCATCTCAAGAGATTCCAATATTGTCTCAAGGATTATCTCTAGTATGGGTACCATTAGCATAATGTGGAAGAGGATGGAATTTTAATGTTAGAGTTCCTTACTTCCTATAAGAATTATGAATTTGGGGTTATTCCATATCTGTGAAAAGTAATACAGATGTTTTTATGGGATTAATGAATATAGTTTTCCATGAGTTAATGGAAACATTTGTGGTTGTTTTTGTGTATTATATTTTGGTATATTCAAAATGTTATGTGGTTCTTGAAAAACACATATGTATATTAGTTTAAATCTGGAAATAAAATAAGTTATATGGAAAATTTTGTAAATGTGAATTCTCGTAGTTATAAATTTACTTCCTATGATATATTTTAAATAATGTTATAGTAACTATAGATATAATTAAAAATAATGTGGTAAATAGTGGGATGGACCATATAATTCCACAAAGATTCATAGTTTTCATGGATTACTGGATCACTATTGATGGGTTATTGATATATTTTTTAGTTTTATATGCCACTGAAAATGTTAACTTAAAAAGGAATAAAATTAATCTAGACAAATGAATTTTAAGACGGTTTCTAGGAATTCAAAATAAGATAGATGAATTCTCAGATTTTTGCCTTTTCACCCAAACATGTTGACTTTTTTCTATAATGATTCTTATTTGACGGGACATGGTTGTGCTATAATGCATGATGATTAGGTAATGGATTATTCATCACATCAATTGAAACCTTATAATCTAAATTATCCAAAACATTAACGTCATGTATCTACTGTGGTTTTTTATTTGTAAATATAGATACATCCGTTATATTGGGTAAAATATTAAATAAATACCGATTATAAAAATTTTCAGTATATATTAAAAAATAAATAGTTCAAAGTGAGGTAGTGAAAATGGATAGAACTGGTTAAGTATTATGATTAACCACTGAATACAATCTAGAATAATAAAATAGGGTACTTGTTTCTTTAATTAGAAATGATATTGAATCACTCACTATGAAAAAATTGGAACATGATTTTTTGGTAAATTATTTGATGAATATTGGTCTAGAAATTGTGTATATATGGGCCTAATTTATTTTTTTCATGATGTATTTATATTTCCCCTTGTTAGATACAATTATTGAAGCTCATAATGAGATCATTTTTTATGAGAAATGATCAAATTGTCAAGGAAAGTCATGTTTTACAAATTTAACCTTAAAAATTTAGTTGCTTTGCGATTTAGAAAAAGATTATTTGTTCTCTGTGACTCCATGATTGAAAAATAATTACTTATTGTAGATTATATTTCTCATTTTTTAGATCATCTCAATAGAAAAAATATGTATAGAGATCTTCATGAGATTTTTTTGGGGTGGAAATGAAGACACACATTACTAACATTACTATAAAATGATTGACTTTTCTATTGGTCAATGCTGAATAAAAACTATCAAAAGGAATTATTTATCCTTTTCTAGTACTAGAATAGAAATGGCTAATATATACATCGATGTTTTTGTTAGATTACCAAAATATTAGAGAGGAAATAATGTGATATTTTTTTATTATTGATCATTTAAAAAAAACTACACATTTTATTCCTATTCATGAAAATAGGTATTTTTATAGTCAATATAAAATTTATTTCAGATATATTATTATATTTCAAAGATTCAATATTTCTTTTTTATCTCATCATAATCTTATATTAATGTCAATTTTTTTTTGTAATCCCTAATAATTCATTGGGTAATGAATTAAATTTCAGTACAACTAATCATCCTCAATCTGATGGATTTATAGAGGTAATGATTTATAAATTAGAAAAACATTATTAGATCTGCCCTTGGGATTAATATTTGTCATTTTTTGAGTTTATTTATAATAATAATATTCATCTTGAATATAGATGGTCCCATTTGGGGAACTATATATAGGAATGGATGTTAATCTTGGTTTTTTTAAAGTAAGAGAAAATGGTATTGATACCATAATTGGAAGAAGAGATGGTTGAGACTATGAAGGTGATTCAAAAACATATCAGGATGAATAAAATAAGTTATATAATTTACACATATTGTTAGAGGAGTGATTATTCACTGGAGGTAAGCTGTCATATTTTTCATAGTGCATCTGTACGGATAGGTTTTACGAAATTTTTTACAAAGGGATATTTAGGTCCATAGTTCATTGCTTCATATAACATCTAGATAATTTTAGATTAGTTTCCTACAATGTTTAATTACCTTTGGTTTTATATTAGATAAATGTTTTGTTTCATGCTTCATTATTAAAAAAATATGTTCTTGGTGCATATGATGTTTTGTAAGCTAAGGTAGAATAGTTGGAAGATAATATTTAATATAAAGAATAGCTGGTTTAAATTCATGATAACTTATAAGAGGTTTTTTGGAATTAGGTGATTCATCAATATATTTTTATTGGTAAAATCATATGATACAAGAAGTAGCGTTGGAATCAAAAATTGACATAAAGGAAAAATATACACATTTTTTAATGAATAAATAAAATAGTGATGATGAAATTTTTAAAAGTGGAGGAAAATGTAATTAATAATATAATTTTGATAATAGGTCAATTTTATTCCTTATAAATATTTTATAACTAGAATTTATGGAGATGTATTCACTATAATAAAATTATGTAAAATTTCAACAAATGAAAAAATAGTTTTATTCTTACAAAAATTTTTATATATATACTCTATAGATTTATTTAATATATTAATGTATAGGTTTTATAATTTAAATTTTAAAAAAATATATAATTTTTAAATCATTAAATAAAAATTAATTTATTGTGATTTTTTTGTAATTTTCTATAAAAAATTATTATTGGGTGAATTGTAGAAAATACAGATTTTATAAGAATAATATATTTTCATTTCATATATTTAAAAATATACATTCAATTTTGGATTAACATTAAAATATCATTAATTAATTTTCAAAAAATAATTCATAACTAATAATTGTATTAAAAATTACTCATTTTTTTGGCATAAAAACATTTTTATACATAATATTTATTTTTATGAAAAATTGTTTTTCAATGTATTGAATGTTATGATTTTAAAAATAAAAATAAAAGAATTATATTAACTGAATTGTATAAAATTTGACACATATATTGAATCATAATTGGAAAATTTTGGTATGAGGTCACTTTCATTTTTGGACAATATGAAAAATAAATTTGTTAAAAAAATTAGTTACCACGGTAAGATTTAAAACGAGTTTAAAGGGTTAAAAGTAAAATGATATGGGTAATAATAGCCTAAAAACATTTATAAATTCTATTTTACTGTCATATGTTCGACCTAATATATTTATTCTGTAAAATTGGTTCATTTTGGGACAATGTTTAGTGACTAATACATTAATATATCTCAATATTCTCAAAAATTTCAAGTGGGTCATCTTCCACACTTTTAAAAGGGATCCCACTATCCACTATTATTGACTCTATAATATCCCATTAGATAATAAAATACATACACTAATACCTTAATATCATCCCTCTGCATGTCCTATAGGTTCTAGTTTGATCATAATAACATACTGATAAGGAATTACATAGAATCGTAAAAAAGGATTCCTGAAGAAGAAGTCTAGTTCATAATTTAGGGTTTTTATTTTATTTAATGTTTTTCCTACATAAAAAATATCTTAACCAATTTCAAAAAATATAATTATTATCTCCTATATAATTTAATATTATTATGTTTATGTTATATCAATTTCTCTTCTACTTAACCATAAAATGATGAATTAAAACCTTTTTCGTGCGAACATGCATATTACCACCTCACGAGAATATGTGTTTATTTTATCCTCCTAGACTCTTATTGATTGTAGAAATAATGGATAAAAATGAAATAATATTATATATATGATAGATTTATATATCATAATTTAATTTTAAAAAAATATTATTCTCATTTATTTACCATGTATCTAAAAATAATAACCTCACCTATATGTATGTATGTACTACAGCCTCACGAATTGATTTATTTTATTTTTCAACACCGCCACACATGGATTGTATATATTAGTTGATTTAAATAAATAATATTATACTTATGATATAAATTCCATTACTTGAATATACAATAATACTTACCTTATTTCAATCATGCTCACTAAAAAAAGGAAATGTTACTCATGTGTTGGTATGAACTACCCTCTACACGTTGTAAAATAAATCATTTTTTATAACCATATTACATAGTTGGTTATAAAAGAATAGATAATGTAAAAAACTATAATTATGAAATGATTATTTTTTTAATTATATAGTCAGGATTAATATTACCATATTCAACCTTTCAATGTCATCTAAAACATATGAGTATAATATCAACAAAACAACTCACGTAAACATAATTTATTAAGAAATTCAATATAACATGGTAATAAAATAATAAATGGAATAATAAACAATAACAAGTATATTAATAAGGTAAACAATTCAGATAAGATTATTATTCATGAATATAAAAACCTAGAAGTCATGTTTTACTCCTGGTAAGGGACACATTACCTTCAAACCTAATTTAAAATTTGTTAAATATTTATTTTCTAATTTTTTTCCACTATGTACATACACATAAAACTAATTATGGATTTATTCATATAGAAATAAATGAACATTAAAGAAAATATTATGCCTCTTTTTACCTTATTTTAATGGGTTTCAAAAAAATTCTCTTTAGATATTATATTTATAATGCTTCCAATATATATTCAAAGGGAAAAAATTAATATTCTATTTTAATATTAATAATTTTAACGAATTTGATCACAATTTAAAATTTTATTTTATTTTTGAATAAATTACAAAATTCAATGTTATCTTCAAAAAATACCTTCTTCCATTTTTCAGGTTTTTTTGTTTGTAAATATTGGGTTTTAATATACATAAATATATTAATATCCAAAAATGTATTTCTTATGGTTTCAAAAGTATTTTTCTTTGTTTGATTGTGAAAAATAAATTTTTTTTGTTTTATGACTTCTTTTGTCCTTGAACATTGATTATGATGATGGATGTGCCCAATATTGCTCTACAATGTATTAGTTAATGATTACGTTTTACAAAAAATTAAGTTCGAATTCACTATGTCGGTTATTCCATTAGTAAGGGTTATTTTTAAGGGTTCGATAAAGATAATATTAAAAGGAACCAAAAATAATTTTCTATTATTTCCAATGATTTTTCAAGGAAATATTTTATATTTCATAAGTAATTCCTGTGATTATTTATTAATGGAATGATTATACCCACTATGGGTAAAAATGTAGGTTTATAAGAAAATGTTTCTAATGGGTTCTCATGTTTTCCAATAAAACCTCATGATTATGTTTTTGTCATTATGTTTTATTATAATATATTTTATATAATATTTTAGTATGTATTATTGAATTCATGTGTATGTAAATGTTTATTTGATCCCAATGGTTATTATATTAAAGGAAAACTCACTTATATAATCTCTTGGTTTTGAAATGGACTAAAAAATTTATTTTATTCCATATTTATATCAATTACTAATATTTTTGTTATCATCCCGTCTTCTAAAAATTTTACATTATGATTTAAGAATGAGACATAAAAATAATGAATTCAAAATGTAAATATTGAAGAATTTTCATGAACAGATAATGTGTTTAATTTTAAAAGCATTGTATTGTGAAAAATTGGTTACTAAGTTGATGTTTCAACTTTATAATGTATGGGTTTTTAATGTAAGATATTTCAAACGATTATATAAAACCATAAACATGAAAAGGTTTTAGGGAATGTATGACAATTAATTCTTAATTAAAAAAATTATTTTGTAATGTTTTAAGGCTGGGTCCATATACCTATATAAGGTAAATGAATTAAAACAATACAAGTAATTTGAAATAAAATGTAAATAAAAACTAGATGAAAACACATACCACACTAGTAAAATTATGATTATTTCTTGTTCCATAGGGTAAGGAATGACCCATACCATCTCTAACTATATCCACCTCCCCAGTATGTGACGAAATTTGAGTAATTAGATCAATAATATCACTCATTTCTACTAGTACCTGGCTCAACATCATAACATGATGATGTACATAATCTAAAAAATTATGTATCATTATATACACTATAATATATATAAATGGAATCCTTATCATAAAACTCATATAATATATTTGGTTCAATATGATGTGGTGAAATATATAGGTAGACAGGATGTGTTGGATGTGGTTGTCTAATAATTTATGCAACTATATCTAGAAAATATGAGTTAATTTATTTATCTATCAACTAATTTATACCTCATATATCATTATTCATATAATTTATTAATCCCTTTAATTCCACCCCCTCAATTATACACTACTATTAACTTTATTTCTATAACCAGTTCCCACTATATATCCTCATACACATATTAGGTGTTTTAGAATTCTTAATGAAGTGAACATAATTTTTATCCGACCCTCATGGATTATGATCACATGCATATCTTTTATGAAAACCCATGTATTATTACACATTAATTCGGGATTTATTATATAAATATACACTTAATGGAACCCTAAAATATTTTAAATCATAGTTCCTTTGAAAAATGAGGTTTATAGAACATTAAATTAAAACATTTGTACATTTTCCCTATTTAAATACATCAAAACATGTCCTTATATTCCATTGACCTTTTAAAATGGAATAGGATAAATATGTGATGTTTATAAGAAAGGGGTGATATATAAAGATCAATAAGGGAATTAACCAAGTATAGCATAAGGTAAATTAGTACATGTGATCCATGAGGAATATGAATGTAGCATAAGAGGGATGGAGATCATAATATTGAAATTTGAGGAAATATATAACATGATAACATAAATGTAATGTTGGAATGTGGGAACAACATAAAACATGAAAGCATAAATATAAGTCAAGTATAACCACTAAGAAAAGATAACAATGTGTGACTTGGATAACATCCAATGAACCATACTTGAAACCTCATGATATAAAAAACATTTCCCAATGCATTGGAGGGAAATATAATTTTGGCCCCACCCGTCACTTCCATATCATGTACATGGATAAGTGTTCCACATAGATCTTACAAAATAAAGATGTGCTTCATAAATTGTAACATCATGATTAAAGAGTATGGGTTATAACCTATTAATCCTATATTAATTAATGATATGTATAACTTGGTGAACTAACTTAAGTAGATTTGGATACATGTATTCAGAATACAAATGTTTGTCATAGAAAATTAGAGGAAAATTTCAACCAAATAATGTGTGTAAAAAATGTTTTATAGAAGTGTTTAATGAGATAAAATAGATCTATAATTAAATTGGAATCATATTTAAAGTATGTGGGATGTATAAAAATATTTATTGATATAGAAAATTCAAAATACAAAGAAGGCATGAGATAAAGAAGATGTTATAATAAAAAGGAAAAGGAGAGGATACTTATCCATGAGATGGAGATTCTAAAAGATTATGATTAGCTTTTTAACAACATGGGGTAATTATTGTATGGATATAGAGAGTAAAGGGTAGATTGACTTTTTTATCAACTAGGTTTGAGTGAAGATTAAATGGATTTTGGGTGGGTTAATATTTATAATGTAAATTGAAAATTTTTATTAATTTACAATCATAGGTTTTGGATATAATATGATAATGTAATCAAAACCAAAAAGCATCATATATTTTTTATAATTTTTCCCAATATGTGTGGTTTTAGTAATTTTATTATTTTAATAACCTAACTGTTTAAAATAATACCCCTGGTGAGGTGGTAGTGGGTCATGTTTATAAAAAATTGATTTTAAAATATATATATTTATATATATAATAAAATATATGTTTTGTATGATTCATTAAGGGTTTATAAGATTAATAAATAATTTCAAAATCACATTAATATAATCTTTTAAAATAATTTTGATCATTTATAATTTCATATTATTTATTAAGTCACTTTTTGTATTTTATGATGTCATAATACACAGTGTATAATTGCATTGTATTTAATTTTTGTAAGCTCCCGGATCTGGGTGCCACTCAACGGGTGCCCCGAACCCGGTTGGTCACATGACCACAAGCTCATTTCCCAAAATTCCATAGGCTACCGAATAGTAGCGACGGCCTAGGTTTGATAGTGGGAAAACTATTCCCTTATTTGTCAAAGTGTAGCGCAGCGAAAATAAATATAAACTTACAACAATAGAAGCAGTAAACAACATAAAGCAGAAATGGACAATAGAAGGAAAGATAACTTTCAGTCATACATATATGATGATTCAATATGTCTTATGTTTACGAAAGCAGTCAAACATAATACACTGAAATCAAATAAAATACAGTACAAGTACAATAAAGCAAAGAAAAATAGTGCAGCAGGAACTTAGCATCATCGCAAGACTAAGTTTGGTGCCATTCTCTCCTACTCCTCTGCAATAATCAAGTACCTGTATAGGGTCCCTTTCCCTTATCGACACCTACAGCAATATAATATCTTTGGGCCCAAGACAGGACCCAAAAAAGTTGTCATAAATAAATCACAGTAGGCAACCACCAAAGATCTGTGCCCAACTATCAGTGAGTTTTTGCAACAGTAGTGTACTGTAATGAAATGCAGTAAACAATGAAGTACTAAAAAGTAAACATTTCCACCAGTTCCATTTCAATTTAATTATCATTTAAGAATTCAATAAAATTTAATTGTATGTTTTTGTGACCCTTAGGGGATTTCCCTCAAGCATAACGAATATTTCCCTCAGGCGCACCAGATAATTCCCTCATGCACAGAAGAAACATCCCTCAGGCATATGAAACATTTCCCTCAGGATAAATGAAACATTTTCCCTCAGGATGAATAGAACCTTCCCTGAGGCTAAATAAAACAATTCCCTCAGGCTAAGAAAGTAACTAGGTTGATCCCAACACATATGTTAGAAATTTATATACATTTCCTCTTAAGAAAACTCAATGCATGTTATAATAACGGCATACCCTTGGGTATCCTGGCCAAACTGCTAAACAAGGGAACTCACCCATGGGGTGACCCTCGATCCAATCAATGATCCCAGACAGCAGTTTATAAAAATTCATTAAATTAGCTATGAAATTCTAGGCATTTAATTCGTCAAGTCCTCATCCATACGAAACCCCAAACATGGGCACGTAGCACAACGGTACATAAAAATCATGACAGTTGGAATTAAACATCAGACCACCTACCTCGATCTCCACTGATCGATACAAGAGAATGATGCCTTACGAAACTCCTAAGAATGATGTAGATCTAGGATAAATGACTACACATTCAAACTAAAATAACTTCCCTTCAGCAAATAATTGTAAAGAAATTCACAAGGAGAGGAGAGGGCTTACCCACGTGGTCCTAACGTGATCGATGACGAAATAAATGGATTCCATGCATGTGATCAGGAGAACCTCCAAACTCCAACCACAACTCCCAAGTGCCAAATGTGTCCACTTCCTCCACTGCCGAATGAGGAGGTTACTTCCCATTTTGAGCGAAAAAATAAAACTACACGACATTTACTCCCAAGGACATGGTGTGTACTTTTAATTTTTTAACTATTCCTCTTGCAGCTACTTTTCACCATCAAACTGTTCATTTGTGGACATGAGTACACAACATGTATTCATGAGTACACAGTGTGTACTGTCGTTCCACTGGTGGCTGCATTCACCACCTTACTATTCACCTACTGACTGATTACACAACATTTAAATACCCAGTACACAGTGTGTAGCCAGTTTTTACACCCTTCATCACCGACAGGAATTCACACCCTATATACTCATCTCACAAGGAAAAAGTACACGGTGCGTACCCAAAAAATTTGGGATTTTTCACCATTTTCCTTATTTTCACAAAAACACTTAAATAAAAAGGAAAAGAAGAAACCCATACCTCAAGAATAAGAACCAGGTTCTTACAAACCTCCCCCCTTAATACAATTCGTCCCTGAATTGCCATTCCAAGGGTGCTGAAGATAAATCTCAGAAAAAAACTGGTCACTGATCATGTACGTTGGTCTCCCACTCCCAAGTTTTGTTCTGCACTCGACCATGAAACCATAGCACCCGTATGAGAGGAACTGACCGGCCGTGGAGAACCTTCATTCTCTTATCAACAATACGAATCAGATGGTATCTAAAGGATGCATCAGCCTGAAGCTCAACCTCTTTGGGCTGAAAGATGTGAGACAGGTCTGAGTGATAATGGTGTAGCTAAGATACATGGAAGACGTTGTGCATGGCCCAATACCTCTTTTGTAACTGAAACTAATAGGAAACTGACCCGACTCTCTTCAGAATCTCAATCTGCCCCACATACCTTGGTGAAAGTTTACCTTGTCTCCTGATCCGCCTGTGTCCCAACCTCGGTGAAACCCACAATAAAACCAGATCGCCGACCAGGAACTCTTAGGGTCGTCAGTAGCCATCAGCATAAGATTTATGACCAGACTATGTAGTATCCATCTGCTTCTGAATCAACTAGACCTTCCCGGACATCTCCTACATGAGACATGGTCCCACTAAATCTTTCTCGCCTGCCTCTAACCAGCACAAGGGGGTCAACATGGCCTACCATATAAAGCCTGACAAGTTGCCCTCTAAATAGTTTCCTGAAAAATATTATTATAGGAAAACTCGACCAGGGGTATGTGCTTCTCCAAAGAACCCCCAAGGTCCAGGACGCATGCATGCAAAATTTCATCAAGCACCTGTATCATATGCTCTAACCGGCCTTCAGTCTGAAGGTGGTAATTTGTGCTCAAAATCACTTGTTTACCCAGTGCCCTCTGAAATCTCATCCAGAAATGAGACATAAAAATGGAATCCCTCTCTGAAATGATAGAATGAGGGACCCCATGAAGGCGTACTACCTCTTGGATATAAAACTTTTTGAGCTCGTCAACACCGAAGGTCTCCATGATCGGCAAAAAGTGATCTACTTCGTAAGTTTGTCCACAACAAACCACATAGAATCATTTCCTCTAGGTGACCTTGGCAACCTGTTCTTGAAGACCATCACGACATCATCATATTTCCACTCTGGGATGGTTAACTACTGTAACAGTCCAGCTGGCCTCTGATGCTCCACATTCACCTGTTAACAGGTAGAACGTCTCACAACAAAACTAACTACTTACTGTTTCATACTCGGTCACCAATACTGACGTCTCAAGTAACGGTACATTTTGGTATCTCTTGGATTCACTAGACAAGTTGAAGCATGATACTACAACACCAACTCCTCGTGTATATCCCATGGAACCCACACTCGTCTGTGGACACTAAGTACCTCATCATCGTATATCTTCCAACCGGGAGGAGGGTCCTCTTTTTCCACCAACTCCCGTAGAACTAGGCCTTCTGAATCTGATAGTTGTCTCATCCTCACTCTATCTAGGATGGCATAAGTCACAAATAATAAAGAAACATTAGTTTTACCTTGACTGTTGTGCAACTCCAAATGCATCTCAGAGAACAAATCCATAAGCTACCACCCACCACTGGCCTTCTGCACTGCCTGTATCTGAGTCCTCCTACTCAGTGCATTGGCTACTACCTTACCTTTACCAGGTTTATAGGAATTCTCAAAGTCGAAGTACTGAAGGTATTCAACCCACCTTCACTATCTCAAAATTAGGTCACACTTGGTAAAGATATATTTGAGACTTTTTTGGTCTGTAAAAACAACAAATTGTTCTCTAAAGAGATAATATATTCAACAATGCAACGCATTAACAACTATAGCCAACTCGATATCATGCATTGGGTAATTCCTCTCGTGTGGCCTCTACTGTCAAGACCCTTACATAACTACTAAATCGCCCTGCCTCAAAACTACTCCATGCCCAATACCTGATGCATCACTTTAAACTGTACTTCTCTTCCTTTGTTCTAGAAGTATCAGGACTGGTGCTAATGTCAACCTTCCCTTAAACTCCTGAAATATGTCTCGCAAGATTCTAACCAAACGAAATTCACACCCTTCTTAGTCAAACCCGTCAATGGCACTTCTTAGTGGGAGAAGTCCTGTATAATGAACCTGTAGTAACTAGAAATCCCCAAGAAAAGTACTTAAGAAAAAATAGAAGAGTGTCTAGTGTAAGGCACTCCGGAGCGAGAGGGAACTCCTTAGCGGGAGAAGTCTTGTATAAAGTGCCTGTAGTAACCTGCAATCCCCAAGAAAGAGTGACATCCACCAACATCTAGGGGAACTCCTTTTTCTAAAGAACACCTTCCGTTCTAGTCCCCAACAGAGTGTCTAGTGCCATTATATCAGAAGAAGAAGAAAAACATATCCCAAGTCTCTCCACAATAGGAACAGATATAAAGCTATGTGTAGAACCCATATCGAAAAGTACATAAGAAAAAATAAAAGAAACTAAAATATTTACTCTGACAGTAGAAGTTTTGGAATCCTAGTTATGCTGGGTCTGTTGCACTGCATATGCCTGCCTAGTGTCGTTGCCCAACGACGCAGCCTGGGTACCCTGAGCTGACCTGCCCTGCTACTACTGAGATCCTAGTGTCTGGCTACCATGACCACGACCACCACCTCGGCCCGAACATCCTGATGTATTTCAATTTCCTGACTGGTAAGAAGATGATGGCCATGTTCCTGAATGTGGAGTCTACACAGAACCCCTCTCACTAGCCACTGGTGAAAGCGCCTTGAAAAAGCACAAAGATGGCCAATCTTGCTGCAAGCTCGGCACTCCACTGGGTCACGTGGACACTGAGGTCTCTTTTTACCCTCTTTACCTCACTAGTATCACATCACTAGGCCACTTGAAGAATTCCTCTGGAAATTACTTCCTCCTTGAGAGAAATCCATATGCCTCTTCCTCTTACCAGTAGTAATAGTACCAAAAACTGGTGCCGAACCACCCTGGCCTGCACCAATGGCTTCCCGCATGTTCTGATCTGTAATCAGTGCCAGGTTCACAATAGCATGTACTGTAGGTAGCCTGAAAACATTCACCAGCACTCGGATGTCATACATAAGTCCATCCTTAATGTGTTTATCCCTCAATGCCTCATCTCCCACTAGAATAGGTGCGAAGAGATGTAACTCATTGAAGCGGGTAGAATAGTCCATCACTGACATGGCTCCCTGCTGCAGACTCATGAACTCTCGAGCTCGATCTTCCCTCAGCGTCATTGAAATAAGAAGTCATAGAATATTTCCTAAAAATCCTCCCACGTCAGGTCTCTGTGAAGCTTTGTCTTGGTGGTAACATCCCACCACCTCTTGGAAGAATCATGTAGTAAGTATGTAGTGATCTTGACCCTTCGCCCAGGAGGCATCTCTAGATGCTCAAAGATAGTCTGCATAGAACCCAACCAAGACTTTATATTCTATGGTCTGACATCCCTAGAAAACATAGGCTGATGCTGCTGCTAGAATATATGTTTCAGATCTTCCATTGATGTGGTAGCCAGTGGTGCTTCCTAGAAGGTCTGCAGAAACCGCATGAAGCCTTCATGGAACTGTGCCACCACACCTGTGTCTGGAATAACAGTTGGGGGCACATATGGCTCTACTGGAGGATCCATCTGTAGCTCGTGGCTTACCGTCTCTAGAGTATACTCATTTCCTCTCTCTTGGTAAATAAATGGAGGTCGTCTCGGTAGCAAGACTCCACGTGGTCAAACACGCCTCATATTAAGATCATCAAGAACTTAAAACAAGGAGTGTAAGAAGAGAACGGGAGAATTAAAACAATCGAGTTTTTCATAAAAAGACTACATAGAGTGTTCAGTAACTACATGGTGTTTTCCCTCATGTATTCCCCATGGGCATGTACTTTTCCCAAATAGGTTGTGTAACACACCAATAACATGGTGTGTTTTCCACACACACGGCGTGTATGTGAATTTTATTCCCCTTCCTAAGTCCTTCTACACGGTTTAGCAACACAACTCTATTTTGAACGAGACTACACGCTGTGTAAAAGACCTGCATGGCGTGTACTAAACGAGCTTCACCGACCCGTGATGTCCACACCCATGACTGGGTACACAGCTCAGACTACACGGCATGTTCCAGATAGACATGTCATGTACTGCTTAGATTCCAACTGCCTGATATGTTTGTGACATGGACGGCTACTTGACATCCTCTACACGGTGTGTTACACTGGCACACGGCATGTACACCACCCCGTTTTTCCAGCCACACGGCCAAGTCCACATGGCCACTCACTAGTCAAGACTACACGGCGTGTCCCTCAGGTACAATGCAGGTTTGAGAAGAGGTAACTCCAACCCGTGTTTGTTTGTTACATAGCTGGATCCCCGGGTCAAACTACACGATATGTTCGTCATTGACATGGCATGTTTAAACGAATATTTCCTCCATCCGTGTTGATAGTTACATGGGCTGACATAGGGTCCACACGAAAAGGAATGTACTACAGGTACACAGTGTGTACCCTTAGATATTCCCCAACTCGTGTTTGTGCCTACATGTCCTATGACATGGTCAGAAACTACACGGCATGTACATACGGTACACAGCGTGTACTTAAATTGTTTGCCATTTCTTCCCGAATAGAAGATTAAACGGTGTGTAATCAAATATACACGGCATGTATTCTGGGTTTTTCGAACAGTTAGCCTTAGAAACTACTCCGGAGCCCAAAAAACACTGATCCCAAAACCTAATTGCCAAATTCAGATCCGTGAGGGCCCATACTCCCCACGAATCAATGCTTGGAATCTTAGGCATGTTATAAAAAGGTAAAAAAGTCGATGATCCACCAAATTCCGGTTGATGAGGGCCCATACTCCTCAAAAACCAATATTTGGCATTCATTCCTAAAACCTTACATAACAATACCCTTTCAAATAGAAGGTATTTTATCAAGGAATCTATCACAACCGCATGAAATCTCTAATGCACCAATATGGGATGGAAACTATGCATGTCATGCGATTCTAACATGTTCCTAAATGATGCATGAGATGGAATGCCCTCATTTCATCAGGTTGCAACTAAATAGAACTCAATTATAAAAATATAAACATCACACAACAAGTGTGTCACCCCATGGTGAAAATCAAATCAATTATAATAATCATAAACAGAAAATCAAAATTTAATTCGGGGAAATCCGGTCTTTACCTGTACATAGGGTAGCTACTCCTAGGCATAGTTATTACTGAACCCCTTAACAATCTATCTCTTTCCGTGGTCACCAAATAATAAAATAACTCTGAAAAAAAGAAAAATCCCTCTGATACCACTTTGTAAAGTCTCGAATCCGGGTGCCACTCATAGGGTGCCCTGAACCTAGTTGGTCACATGACCTCAAGCACATTTTCCCAAATTCCAGAGGCTGGCGAATAGCAGCGAGGGCCTTTGTCTGATAGTGGGGAAACTATTCCCTCATTTTTCAAAGTGTAGCGCAATGAAAATAAATATAAACATACAACAGTGGAAGAAGTAAACAATATAAAGAAGAAATAGACAACAGCAGGAAAGATAACTGGCAGTCATACATATATGATGACGCAATATGTCACATGACTATGAATATAGTCAAAAAGAATACACTAAAATCAAATACAATACAATAAAAGTACAAAAAAGTAAAAAAAATCAGTGCAGCAGGAACTCAGCAGCATCGCAAGCCTAAGCTCGGTCCCATGATCTCCTACTCCTCTGAAAAAGTCAAGTACCTGTATAGGGTCCCTTTCCCTTATCAACACCTACATCAATATATTCTGTTTGGGCCCAATACATGACCCAAACTGGGTGTGAGAAATAAATCCCAGTAGGAAACCACCATAGGTCTTTGCCCAACTGTCAGTGAGTTTATGCAACAATAGTGTGTAGTAATGAAATGCAGTAAACCAAGAAGTACTAAAGAGTAAACATTCATTATAGTTTCATTTCCATTTAATTTTTATTAAACAATTCAATATAATTGAATTGTAAGTTTCTGAGACCCAACCATAGCCAAAAATCTCCCATGTAGTGCCGTAAAAAAACAACAACCATCTTTCAAACAAGTACAAGGTAAAACAATACCAAGACTCTGCTTTAGCTTGGTAGGTATAACATGTGAAATATGAAAAGTAAACATAGTCCTTAGACATGTGAATCATAACCCTTAAGTAATCGAAACCACACCCTCAGCCTAATCAGAACCATTCCATCAGGCTAATCAGAACCATGATCTCAGGATAATCAGAACAATTCCCCCAGGCTAATAAGAATCGAAACCCTTGGGAGATTTTCCTTAGGCATAAAGAATATTTATCTTAGGAACATTATATAATTCTCTCATGTATGAAAGCATCTTCCCTCAGGCATATGAAACATTTCCCTCAGGCTAAATAAAACACTTTCCCTCAAGCTGAATAGAACCTTTCCCTCAGGCCAAATAAAACACTGCCCTCATGCTAGGAAAGTAATCGGGCCAAGCCCAAAAAATAAGAAAGTGATTTATATACATTTCCTCTCATGAAAACTCAAAGAAAGATATAATCACAGAATACCTTCAAGTATCCTGGCCAAACGGCTAAACAAGGGAACACACCCACAGGGTGTCCCTGGATCCAAGCAATGATCCTAAACAGCATTTTATTAAAATTCATTAAATTACCTATGAAATTATAGACATTTAATTAGTCATTCCTTTAGCTATTCGACACCCCAAACATGGGTTCATATCACAAAGTTACACATAAACATCATGACAGTTGGAATTAAACATCATAACTCCTACCTCGATCTCCATTGATCGATACACACGAACGATCCCTTCCGAAATATCTGAGAATGACGTAGATCTGGGATAAATGACTACATGTTCAAAATAAATTAACTTCCCCTAAATAAATAATTATAAGGAAACACACTAGGATATGAAAGGTATTACCCGCACGGTCCTAATGTGATTGAACGTGGATGAAACGGATTCTTAGAGTGAAATCGGGAGCTCCTCCAAGCTCTGACCTCTCCTCTAGAGCTCCAAACGTGCCCTCTGCCTCCTCTGCTGAATGAGGAGGATACTGACCGTTTTAAGAAGAAAAATCAAACTACAGGGCATGTACTATCATCTATACAGCATGTACTTTTAATTTTTTAATTTTTCCTCTAGATACTACTTTTTATCACTGAACCATTCATCTGTCGACATGATTACACGGAGTGTATTCTTGAGTACATGGTGTGTACTGTCGCTCTGCTGGAAGATGCTTCCACCGCCTTAATATTCACCTGCTGACTGATTACACGGAGAGTAAATACCTAGTACATGGCGTGTAGTTAGTTTTTACGCCCTTCATCATCGACAGGCCTACCCGCCCTATATACTCATCTCAGACGGCCAAAGTACACGGTGTGTGGAAAAGTACATGGCATGTACCCACAAAATTTGGGATTTTTCCCCATTTTCCTTATTTTCACAAAAATGCATAATGAAAAAGGAAAATAAGAAACCCATACCTCAAGAATAAGAATCGGCTTCATTCAATTTTTACCAAAAAATATACTTTCTCAAAATATTATGAAAAAATAATGTTTGGATAATTTTGGCATTCTGAATTAGAAAGTAATATTTATTTTGTCAAAAATAATTACATAAATATGAGAATTTATACTTTTAATTTAAAATGCTTATTTTTTGATCACATAACATAAATTATTTTTCACGTTCTTCTATGGCTGAATCGTGTAATGGACATGGTCAATAGAAATACCATTGATGCTACCTCCATCAGGATATTCAATAAATCAGCTTCATAGGTTATGATCCTACTGGTTGATTCCACCAATTCATTTTTCTTTGTCAATTTTACATCATCATAAAAATTAATATACTAATCATAATTTATATTTTATAGAAAATATATTATCACTATGTATAATAATTAATGATATTTTAAATATGATATCATATAACTTATAAAAATCCAAAATAACCATAATAGTGCATGTGATTTCTATAAATAAATTACATGATAATTCCTTTATATTTTTAAAAAGGAAACTTCATTTATGAATGTTTGTGTCAATACATTATCCCCCAATCAAAAAATTCACCCTTAAAATTTTATATTCATATACTAAAATAGATTTGGGTACTTTTGTTTCCTTACTTCATCTAGTTCCCATGATGTTTTCTCAAACTTGTGTTTCTATAACTACAATTTGACCATGTTAGTTTTTTTGTTTTTATACCATCTCTCTATAATCTAAAATATTCTCCCACATCACATCATATTAATGATCATTATACAATGATAACACCGCTGTATTTAGTACTTGTTAGGGTTCTAGTGTTTACTTTCTCAAGAATGATACATGGAACACATCATATACATAAGATAGGTTAGGTGAGAGTGTTGTTTGATAGGCCACCTCTATAATTAAATTAGTGATCTCAAAGGGGCCAATATATCTAAAAATAATATTTCCTATCTTTCTAAACCTCGTGAATTTCATCCTTGATGATAAAATAAGGAACATGTAATCACCAATGTCAAAATCTACATCACATTAATGTTTTTCTAGATATATTTTTATCTTATTTCGTCATATTTTATATGAAATTGAATGGTTTGAACCTTCTCTATCATCTCTTGGATAATATTTGGTCCCATCAGCAACCTCTCCATAATTTCATCTGAGCATGTTTGAGTCTATGACCTCTTCCCATACAAATCCTTACAAGGTTCCATTTTAATTCACCAATGGAAAATATTTTTATTTAATAACTCTATTTGGGATAGATATTATTCCCCTAATCCTTGTAAACCTATTGAACCCGATATCAATATAACATTCAGAGATTGAATGGTACTTTTAGATAGACCATCTACCAGAAGATGATAAGTAGTGATGAGGATCATTTCTATAACCAAGGTTTGTTGAATGATTCCCCATAACCTAAGGGTAATCCTTGTATCTAGATCATATAAAATATTGAGTATGACTCCATGAATTATTACCACATCCATTAGGTATATCATAGTGAGTTGGTCAGAGAGAAATATTCCTTGATAATAATGTAATTTGACAATATTTTAAGGAAATCTACTACCACCCAAATTATGTTATAGTTTTTAAGTGTCTTGGGAATCCTATGATGAAATATATAGTCCTATAATACCATTTTTATGTTTCTATTGTAAATAGTATCATCACACCCTTAACTTTCTATTGTTCCACATTGACTTGTTGGCATACCAAGAATCAAGATATAGAATATGAAACCCCCCACATCATGTTATCCTAATAGAATTTTTTTGATCAAATATCTATACACCATAGTTATCCTTGGACTAATAGAGAACGACAATCTACACACATCATCCACAATTTCCCTCTTCATCTATGGGTTTGATGGGATAGATACTCTAGATCCAATCCCAAAAAATACATCTTCAAGAAATTTGAACTCCAAAATACTCACATCCTTCTTCTGTAGTAACTCATCAAATTTCTATATCTTTTTAATCTGATCAATAATAAATGTTTATGTAGATATTTTTGAAATATAATATGAATATCATTCTATTATTTCCCTTCCCATCCTTTATATGTCCAATAAGAGTGGATCACTTACTATCATAATCATGGATTGGGTTGTAGGATACTTTTTACTCAAATAATATTCTAGTTGGTTAACATTCCCAACATGTTAATTTATTGAACAATTGGTACGCGCGTCGCAACGCGTGCAAATTTGCAATATTTATTTACCTACTAACTACTGTAGAAGTGGCGAGCAGGGTCGAACCACAGAGAGAATGTGAGTAGACAATAGAAATGTCCTTTTGGAGGAATGTTCAGGCGGATGAGCTTTAATTGTGTGATTAACAACTAAGTTCTAAAAACTAAATGACTATTTTAAAAATGACTAATTAAATTAACTAAACTATCTAAGTGAATTAAGCTATGAAAGAAACTGGCAGAGATGGAAGTGTCAGATTCGTGATCTCCGTTCAAGTGCATGCAATGTCAATTATTTAATTCCCACATTTGAATATTTATTTATTCAATTATCACCGATTCCAAATTTAATCAAAATACTATCTAGTCTCGTTCTCTGATGTTAGACAATATTTTAATGTTTACACAAATTATCCGTCATTTCGTTCTCTGTCCTGACGAATAATTTGTGCGTCATTAAAGCACTGAATCACTTGGTGAAATACAACGACCCGTTTCTCACAAAGTCGAAGTATCTACCTACGTTGGGTTCTCTCACATGAGATTACTTATTAGGTATCGCTCATGCAAGTTTGAAGGAGAGCGCACACAAAATATTAATTTTTCAATTAATATATTTATTTATTCAAAATTCGATTGCGCGCTTGATCGAATTCCAGATAAATAAATTCTCTGATGAACTCCCGTTCGTGATTACTTATTAGGTATCACACGAACGAGCACCAAAGCACGTGTGCAGAGCCCAAATGACAATTAATTTAAACGCAGATATAATTAATTAAATAAACATCCAATTAAAATTAATTTAAAAGGCAATCAAACATGAAGATAAATTAAAGACATGCATTCACCATCACATTCGTCACAACTCCGACACAAAGCAAGTTAGCCTGCCATTGCGGCGACAACACGACACATAAAATAATAAACAGATATCACCGTGTTCAAGTTGTCGTAATTGTCACCGCAGGACGCCGTCAACGATCGCAAAATGATAATCATCGCTCCGCTCTGTGCAATCGCTGACGCCGCACCCGAATCAAACCACTGCGTCGCTGAAAAATATGTTTTGATCTGCGCTCGCTCTCGCCGTGCGATGTGAATCTTCGGAGGCCAAGAAAATCGCTGCGCACGTCGATGAGAGCTCCCGGCTTCTTGGTGTACCTGTTGCACTTGAAGTGGAGGGATATGGAGAGGGCGAGGGGTAGCGGGGTCGGCCGGGCTGTGCAGCAGGAGGCGAGCCGGTGAGCGGGGTCGGCCGGGCTGTGGCGTTGAGCGGGTCCAGCGGGATAAGCAGGGGAGGGCCGCCGTGGGGTGCTGGAAGGGTTGCGGCCGGAGGGTTTGGCGAGGGTTGCACCCGGCGTGGAGAAGGGATGTGGGTCCGCTGGTTCGGCCGAGAGAGGGAGAGGGAGGCGCTGTGGCGAGGGAGGTCGGCTGGCGCGCTGGGGAGATGGGTCGCGCAGAGGGTGCAGCGGCCTCAGCGGGATGGGGAGTGGCGGCCGTAGGTTGGAGTGCGGACGGCGGGGTGAGTGGGGGCGAGAAGGGAGCCAGGGGGCCGGCGGTTCCAGGCGGGGGATAGGGGAGTCGGCGG
This sequence comes from Viscum album, assembly GCA_963277665.1. NCBI lineage: Eukaryota > Viridiplantae > Streptophyta > Magnoliopsida > Santalales > Viscaceae > Viscum > Viscum album. The sequence goes on along the minus strand of OY728153.1, from coordinate 306,891,925 downwards.
TGAGGTGGGAAGTGTGGGCTCTGCGAGGGGAGAGGAGCGGTGGTAGGGGGCGGCTCGGGAAGATCGAGGGGCCAAGCGGGTAGGGTAGAAGGAATAATAGGGAGAGGGAATAATAGGGAAGAGAGAGGGAGATTGGAGAGAGGGGCGTGGGAATAGGGAGGGGAGCGGGTCAAGGGGGGTAAGGGGGGAAAGTTAAATAAAATTCAAAATTTAAAACTAAAATTTAAATTTAAAAACTAATTATCTAATAGTTTAAATAAAAAGGTAGTAATAATAATAATAAGTAGTAAAAATAAAAAGAAGAGTTATATAAACTAATAATAATAATAACTAATATAAAAAAAACTAAAATTAAAAATTAAAAATAAAAGTAAATAACTAATGTTAATATAAAATTAACTAAAAATATCTAAAATATTAAAATACAACAAAAAAGAACCTAAAAACTCAAGAAGCGGTTAACAAATTAATTAAAACTAAATGAAAATAAGACAGAAATGTTAGTAACATCCATGTACATAAAATCCCCCATACTTAACCTTTTGCACTCCTGGGCAAAACAATCAAAAAGAAAAAACAAGTGGACCCATAGACAAATCAAAACATCAAAATTACATGTTCAAAATTTTCCAATCTCTTTCCTCATAATATATCATGCTTCATTTAAAAATTTAGTTTCAAAAACAATTTTCCTTTCACTTGCATTTTTTTTAAAACAAGTATGTGCACTCATCAATCATGTGACCTACCTTACCATTACACTCATCGCTCGAAAAGATTTGATCAAAGTTTTTCTCAGTTCTCATGCACATGCATGCTTACCATAGGCTTGCCATAAATTTCACATCTCCACTAGTGGAAATCAAAAGAATGTACCAATCTCAAGGACTTTACATGAGGTTCAAATGTTTCTGAGGCTGCGGGACGGTGGGGAAAAAAATTGACATCTTTTTGGTAAAAAGGAGGGTTGAATCTTGAAATAAATTCATGATAAGTCAATCCAAATGTCTCCCTCAAACTCTCGTTCCCCCACACTTAAAACACTGCTTGTCCCCAAGCATATGATAAGCCAATGTTTCGCTCTCTTTTTTTCAGTCTTTTTTTTTTTAAGACACAACTCACTCACAAAATATGGCAGGAAAACTGGTGAGTATCAACTCAAAAACCCCATGGAATAGGTGTCAGACAATAATCCCAAAGAAAGGTACACAAGTAGCGTATAAGATGTAACATCTCAATGAAGGTAGGTCATATAGAAAAACTTTCTAGTTCCTAGAGTAATGGATCATCACTTTAATAGGTATCCCCAAAGTCGAGGGTTACCGCGTAATGACCACCAATGTACTCATTGTTGGAACTGAAAAGGATTCTATATTCCTATATCAAAATAATATGAAATGAATGTGGCTACTGTGAAAAAGAACTCATATGATCAGGATGGGATAAAGTCAATCCATGTACATCAAATGACTCACTGCCCCTCGAAGAACCCTCTCCATGAGTAAGTCTCTCTCCCCCACACTTAGATTGTAATCATCATGCAAAAATCCAAGAAATTGGTATGGAAGGGTATCGGCTTGGGCTCATCCTAAGAGGCTTCTTCATGGCTTCTAAGGGCTATACGAAGGAGAAAATGTTTGGGTGGCTCAGTGGGTCAACGGGGTTAAAATATCAAACAGATGCCTCGATCATTTTAGTACAACTTTCAAAAATTCCTATCGCTTTGATGGAAAAACATGGCAAGTTCTAGAAGACAAAACATGGTTGAGATTCCCTCAAGAAATAAGATAAGTAAGAGATGATTGTAAAATAGCTCAGAGTCCTCACGGGTATGGAAATATAATTTTGGACAGCACAGATGATCATGAGTGCGAATAAGTGTAAAAAAATATACAAGTTTTTGAAAAACATTTTCGAAGCATGAAATAATATCAGCAATCATCTAAGTCATGAGAGAAAGGATCAGAGAATTCCAAAACAAGAATCAGGTGCTCAAATTGCCTAGGGACATAAGTGGTATGTTCCCAACTGTGTTGCGACAAGAATACAATAGCTTTTATGTGGGTTCATCAATGAAAGGAATGTTAGTTTTTTTTTCATTTTTCAAAAATTTTCTCTTTTTTTTTTGTGTTTTTTTTTTACATGGTGTTTTTGGAAGCACAAAATATGGAAAAAAAATAGAACTCTTCCCTGTGTAAGTGCAGATTGATGCGGAGAGGTTGTTTGTATCCGATGAAGCTCCAGAAATGGTATACCTGTAAAACCTACACATTGACAACACGTACTCACATCATATCAAAGCAGTCACACCATAATCAAAATCATGTGGATGATAAAAATATTTATGATGAATTTAAATCCACTGCAGTTTCAGGAGAAAAGAGATTGTGGTAAATGCATGCCTTTTTATTTTAAAATAAAACTAAATGAAATGAAATGAAATGCAGTGAAAAGAAAACAAACAAATGATGGGTTGCCTCCCATTGAGCGCTAAGTTTACTTCGTCTTCAGCCAGACGTTATTGAAACTCCACCAGGATCGAACGGAAATGTAAACCATGCATCTGCTTCTTTTTCAGTAGGAGCGCGGAATCCATGCGTTGAAGAAGAGTTTATCCTGCAAGCTGCAGAAAATCTCAACGGAATCTTGTTAAAATAATGGATTTGTGGAATGAAATGAAAATATGCCAACTCACAAGGGAATGAAAATACCTCACCTGAAGAAAGACTCATCAAATTGTTGAATTTTGGGAAAAGGTTGTCAATGGAAAGATCAAGAAGATTACCTCCTTGAACATACACAGGTGAAAAAGTGCCATTACTAGAATCCTTCAGTGGTTCGCTTATATCCATCACATTCTTGAATGCAGTATCTGGGTTGATGATGTATCCCAATTCGTTTTCACACCCAACTACTAGCATAGAAAAATCCACTGGTTTCCAACTTAATTCATGCTTGATGGTTTCATTGATTGTGCCAAGGTCAAAAATATTGTTAGAATATGTGGGTATTTCAAGTGAAGTGTTTTTAACCTCGACGCATAGAGCAAGTGGCTCAGGATCAATTGGAGCAGATGACTCCATTATGTCAATAATGACATCTTTTTCAAAATTTTCTTCTATACCGCCCTCATCATATTTCTCTGTTGGCACATGTGTCACCACGAAATCAGGATCCTCCAAGCAATCCCATTCTTCCATTGTTTCTAGAAAATTATGAGTGTTCTCTTCCACCAATGCTGATTGATTCTTCGACTCCAGAAATGTTTCAGATGTCTCCATTTTAGAAAAAGTTTCAGACTCACATGGATTTTCAGAAAGAGGTGATTCGATGTCATTTGAAGTGATGTCCTCTTGAGTGTGGCAATCCACTGTCTCTTGGTTCAATTCTGAATCTATCATGGTAAAGAATGATCCTAGTTCAATGTACTCTTCATCCTCAAAAGGTGCAATTTGATAGACATTGAATGTGTCCTTTTTAACTTTGGGATGACTAGGTTGTGAATTCACAGGAGGACATGAAATCACATTTTCTGAGGGACCGTTATGTTCAACAGGGCGGAAGACCAAGCTCTCATATTCTTGAAATGTGATTAGATTGGAAGAATTATTTTGTGATGGAGGGGAGTAATCAATTGTATGATAAGAAGGCAGATCAATCCCATTATCAGACTCAGGACATAGATGTTGTTCAAATGGACCCTCTATTGCACTCTCCTCAACAGAATTGTTTTGAATTAGATCATCAAGGGGTAATGAAGCAGCTAGTTCGGAAATATGATTCATTTGATCTACTAAATTATTCAATTGATTTTCTAGATCTTTTGTTGAGGAAAGCAACTTTGCATTGCATTCATCTTGAAGTTCAAACCTCCGATTGGTCTCAGTGATAGCACAATGCAACATGTGTTCAATTATTGAATCATTTGTTTGACATGAATTGTCAAGTTCTAAATTTTCAGGAATGCATTGACTTTGAAAATGATTAACAGATGTATAAGGACTTGTTTCATAGCATGGTGAAATGTTCTCATATGGATCATAGCATGGACTTGAATAAAGATCATTGAAATAAACGGGATTACCTGGATAGATCATGTGCGGTGAATCGTTATACGTCATACCTTGAGTTGGGGCTGCATAGGGCGGGTACTGGTTGTAATTGTGTGGTGCGGCCCACGTCATTCCGAGCTTCTGGGTGTCTTGAAATTCCTGCAATGAAAAATTCCCAGAGTAGTAAACTTTTTTTTTTGTTGGTTTTTTTTTTTTAATAAATTTTTTTTTTTAATTTTTGAACTAAATTACTCTTTTAAAGGAACTCCTAATGCTACTATTCTCCCCGACAACGGCGCCAGAAATTTGGTACGCGCGTCGCAACGCGTGAAAATTTGCAATATTTATTTACCTACTAACTACTGTAGAAGTGGCGAGCAGGGTCGAACCACAGAGAGAATGTGAGTAGACAATAGAAATGTCCTTTTGGAGGAATGTTCAGGCGGATGAGCTTTAATTGTGTGATTAACAACTAAGTTCTAAAAACTAAATGACTATTTTAAAAATGACTAATTAAATTAACTAAACTATCTAAGTGAATTAAGCTATGAAAGAAACTGGCAGAGATGGAAGTGTCAGAGTCGTGATGTCCGTTCAAGTGCATGCAATGTCAATTATTTAATTCCCACATTTGAATATTTATTTATTCAATTATCACCGATTCCAAATTTAATCAAAATACTATCTGGTCTCGTTCTCTGATGTTAGACAATATTTTAATGTTTACACAAATTATCCGTCATTTCGTTCTCTGTCCTGACGAATAATTTGTGCGTCATTAAAGCACTGAATCACTTGGTGAAATGCAACGACCCGTTTCTCACAAAGTCGAAGTATCTACCTACGTTGGGTTCGCTCACATGAGATTACTTATTAGGTATCGCTCATGCAAGTTTGAAGGAGAGCGCACACAAAATATTAATTTTTCAATTAATATATTTATTTATTCAAAATTCGATTGCGCGCTTGATCGAATTCCAGATAAATAAATTCTCTGATGAACTCCCGTTCGTGATTACTTATTAGGTATCACACGAACGAGCACCAAAGCACGTGTGCAGAGCCCAAATGACAATTAATTTAAATGCAGATATAATTAATTAAATAAACATCCAATTAAAATTAATTTAAAAGGAAATCAAACATGAAGATAAATTAAAGACATGCATTCACCATCACATTCGTCACAACTCCGACACAAAGCAAGTTAGCCTGCCATTGCGGCGACAACACGACACATAAAATAATAAACAGATATCACCGTGTTCAAGTTGTCGTAATTGTCACCGCAGGACGCCGTCAACGATCGCAAAATGATAATCATCGCTCCGCTCTGTGCAATCGCTGACGCCGCACCCGAATCAAACCACTGCGTCGCTGAAAAATATGTTTTGATCTGCGCTCGCTCTCGCCGTGCGATGTGAATCTTCGGAGGCCAAGAAAATCGCTGCGCACGTCGATGAGAGCTCCCGGCTTCTTGGTGTACCTGTTGCACTTGAAGTGGAGGGATATGGAGAGGGCGAGGGGTAGCGGGGTCGGCCGGGCTGTGCAGCAGGAGGCGAGCCGGTGAGCGGGGTCGGCCGGGCTGTGGCGTTGAGCGGGTCCAGCGGGATAAGCAGGGGAGGGCCTCCGTGGGGTGCTGGAAGGGTTGCGGCCGGAGGGTTCGGCGAGGGTTTCACCCGGCGTGGAGAAGGGATGTGGGTCCGCTGGTTCGGCCGAGAGAGGGAGAGGGAGGCGCTGTGGCGAGGGAGGCCGGCTGGCGCGCTGGGGAGATGGGTCGCGCAGAGGGTGCAGCGGCCTCAGCGGGATGGGGAGTGGCGACCGTAGGTTGGAGTGCGGACGGCGGGGTGAGTGGGGGCGAGAAGGGAGCCAGGGGGCCGGCGGTTCCAGGCGGGGGATAGGGGAGTCGGCGGCGAGGTGGGAAGTGTGGGCTCCGCGAGGGGAGAGGAGCGGTGGTAGGGGGCGGCTCGGGAAGATCGAGGGGCCAAGCGGGTAGGGTAGAAGGAATAATAGGGAGAGGGAATAATAGGGAAGAGAGAGGGAGATTGGAGAGAGGGGCGTGGGAATAGGGAGGGGAGCGGGTCAAGGGGGGTAAGGGGGGAAAGTTAAATAAAATTCAAAATTTAAAACTAAAATTTAAATTTAAAAACTAATTATCTAATAGTTTAAATAAAAAGGTAGTAATAATAATAATAAGTAGTAAAAATAAAAATAAGAGTTATATAAACTAATAATAATAATAACTAATATAAAAAAAACTAAAATTAAAAATTAAAAATAAAAGTAAATAACTAATGTTAATATAAAATTAACTAAAAATATCTAAAATATTAAAATACAACAAAAAAGAACCTAAAAACTCAAGAAGCGGTTAACAAATTAATTAAAACTAAATGAAAATAAGACAGAAATGTTAGTAACATCCATGTACATCAACAATCATAATCCTTGGTCATATCTAACAAACTTCATTAATGAATATTCAGATAACTTAGGGTGAATATTTACCTGAGGCATTTAAGATCTGTATGTATTAATATCCCAATTCTCCCCATAGTGATAATGTTTCCAAATCTACAACATAAAGATCAATTGAACCAATTCCAGATGTTTTGTTTGGCAGTTTTATACAAGGATATTTAATTTTAGTGAGTCATATATTATAGCTTTTCATTCATTCATGAGTAAATATCCCTATATGTTTTTTTATCTGTCTCTATATATCTAAAATCCTTTCCTACTGGTGGGTAATGTGAGCACATGTGTAGTGATTAGCCTCATATTAATATCATTAATGATTTATTCATAAACATACATCCAGTAAAATTTGACTCCCTACCAAGTTAGCTTGGTCTATAGTCTTGAAAATCATGTGATGTTCCTCGCAAATAAAATATCGTTTCCAACCTATCCAAGGAAACTATGGATTCCCATCAGATATGTTGGTCTATGACATCCGTCAATTTCCTCTATTTTTATAAACCCCCAAATATCTATTTTTTGGTGATAACAAGACCCAATAAATTCTCATTCTCCAATAAAACTACCATTTACAATACATTTCATATAAATATTCATGTTCTATGGTTTTCAATACAATATTTAAATATTCCTCATGTCCATCATTACATTTGGAGTAGATTAGAATATCATCTATAATGTATAGCAAAAATTCATTTTTTGTAATCCTTAAATATTAAATTCATAATTTATAAGAATATTTATAGGGAATTATTATTTCTAAATGGAATCACTAGGAACTCATAATGTTTTTAAGTTGTACGAAAAGTAGTTTTGGATATGTATTCTTTCATCACCATTACTTGTTAATATCTTGACCAAAGAACCACCTTGGAGAGGTATTGGGACTCTCATTAATGATAATACAAATCCATAAAAATGTTGTTGGGGATAATTGTTATTTTTAGTGATCTTATTGAGATCGCGGTAATTAACATAGAGGTAAATTGACACATCATTTTTCAGGAAAAAATGGACCGGTGTACCCCATTGTAAAGAACATGGGCATATAAAACCATCATTTAGATTCTCCTATAATTTTTTTTGACTCCACAAGTTCAAAAAATTCTATTAAATATTAATTATTGTATATTATAAAATATCGAGTTATAATTTCTATTGGTAACTCATCCTCTTTCATATGAGGGAGACTAATAAATTCTTTGAGAAGCACATTAGCTAATTCCCTTATAGTGGGAATGTCATCAAGGATAAAATTTTCATTAATATCAAAAAAAATAGATACATACTCATTATCTAAATACACTATTATCCATGATTTAAATTACATAACCAAATAAGATTCATCCTACATCTATCACTTTTATAGAATCAGAGGGTGATTTTTGATATAGAAGGTGATTTCATTATCTTAGAAATTATGACGAATCTATACAGGGAATTATAATACATGATAAAGATAACATTGAATTACACTAAGGATAACGTCATATAGTTATATAATAAAATCAGGAAACAAATTTATATGGGGGTGAGTTATATGATTTTGATGAAATGAATAACCCATTTTTGATCTTCACCGATAAGTCAAATTCTTTATTTGGAGTTTTGGTCTGAATAGTTTGACTAAATGTTCTTGATACAAATGAATGTTTCAAAAAATTACCAAATTATACATTCAATATTCTTAAATGAATAAAATGTGCACCTATCATCACTTCATTGTTTGGATATTCTTTAGTAGTTGTGATGGAATAAATACATCCTTTCTCTCTAAGATGTGGAGGTTGTCATTAGTTTTATTTGAAAACCATTTTCTTAGTTCGTCAGTTCACATATTTTCATTATTCCATATAGATAAAACATTGGAAAATAGGAATAGGTTTGACTAGATAATTCTTTTCTTCCATAATATTGCTGGGTTTCTCCCATTTTAAATCAACAGGTTGTTGTGCTTTCTTCTAGTGCCAATGTAATTTTCTCACTCCCTTCAAGTGATTTTCGAGACACAAATTACCACACTTTTTACAAGTTGGATATTGGAATTTATTATAACCTTTATATCTCTCAATCACAACACTATAATTATACTTTACTTTCTACTTATTATCTTTGTGATAACCTTGAGATTCAATGATCTCCATTTCACCATTGAGGGAACATCATAAAATTACCTCATAGATGTTATCTTTTTTGAATGGATGAGGCTTTTATTAGACTCATCATTATCCCACTATAGCAGTGTTTGACATTACTTTTTGGGGGTAATGACAAATATGGATGTACATCAGGAATGTATTGTGAATTTTTCCTTATAAACCTCGATGGAATAATAATAATTTTATTTGAGGCTAATGAAATCCCTCTCTGTTGGATATTATATAGTTTGAAGAAAATATTTATCAGAAAGTATTTTTTGGAATTCCCCCTACTACACCGCTTTGATCTCCTCCTCATGTATATTGTTTTTTACAAACATCCACTATTGACCAAGTGATAACTCCATTCAATAAAAATACAACATGAAACTATCTAACATAGATCATTGAAGGATAGATATGATATTTTCAACAATGTTAAACCTTTTCATTTTAATTAAGGAATCAGAATATCCTCTGAAAATTGAAGGCTATTTTCCAGAAATGGTCTAAATGGAAACATTATATTTTATTAGGGGTATTTTATTTAATTCCTGATGATTTGGGATTCTATTCAAACCTTGAGACAATTGAGAAAGTATGTTCAATAAATTTTTTACTTATTCTCGCATTGAGAGGATAATCTCATTTGGGAAATCATTTTCCCTCATATTGGTTATTGATTAATTTTATCATTTTTCTAGCCATTATATAATGAAATAAATTGAAAATTAGGTATGTTTATTTTTAAAATATTTAAAATATACATGGTAAACGATGAATATTAAGGGTTCATTCATAAATGACATATATTACTTAACTTATGAATTTTTAGATTTCAATATATATTATACATAGCCTATATAGTAATAGAAAATCGTATGGCCATTTTTATTCCATTTATAATAATTTAATAAATAACTTTATTATTTACAATAAAATAACCCTCATGAGTGTCATATTACATGTTAAACAATGCCTAGTTTCACGAACTAGATAACAATTTAGTCTGGAACAATGATCCCTATTTAGCTTAGTACATTCATGTATAATTGTTCCAAATCCACATCTAATGTTAGTATTCAGATATGGATTTATTATCGTAGAAAAAAATTAATCTATATTTTACCAATAGTAGGGATGTGTTCCTTTATTTATTATTATCTCAATGGATTTCACTATATTTTTCTAATCCTATTCCATAAATAATTGGAAAATGATCTGATACAGAATATGATAATCCATATTTTATTACACATTAATTCCCGATTTATTACATAAAGATACACATAACATAACCCCAAAATATCATGAGTCCTATTTTATTTTTTAAAATTATGTAAATACAACATTAATGTGAAACATGGATACAACATTATTACTTATAAAAACAAAAATATGCCCATATATTCCTTGGATTTTTTAAAACCACATTGGATAACCGGGGGATATATATATATATAAGGGGGATGATATAAAACAATGTAATGGAATAAAAAACGTGTTTCATAAGGTAAATAAGTATATGTGATCTAAGAGGAATATAAAGGTAATATAAAAGAGGTGATAATCAAAATAATGAGCAATGAGTCATGATATTAGATGATAACGTAAATCCAACATAAGAATGTGGTAAAAAATATTAAACACAACATCATAAACATATGTTAAATCTAAAATAAAATAAACAATAACATGGGTTCTTAGGATAACCTTTTATGCGCCAAAAATTTCATCTTATGAAATTAAAAATATTACCCAACACATTGGAGGGCTATATAATCCTAGGGCCACTCATCACATTTAAATCATGTATATGATTATGTGTGACTCATATATCGTACAACATAAGGATTTATTTCATAAATATTAACCCCAAAATTTATTACTTAATGTTAAATACATGTAAATCCACAATCAATTAAATATATTTACCACTCGGTGATTACCCTTGAGTGTAAATGGAGAAGGGTATTGACTAAAAAAAATTCCAAAGGGGAAATTTAGGAAAATTTATCTGCATAATGGGTGTATATATGTAATTATATAATGGGGAATGAGAGAAAAATGGGTATAACATTACATGGGAATCATAAGGAATGTAATATTTATGTGGGAAAACATATCCACATATGAAAAATTTGAAAATAAAAAGGCATGATATAAAGAATGTTCGAAAATAAAGTGGAGAATGATGGGATCCCATAACTTGAGAGAGAACTTACAAAAGATTGGGTACGGATTATTTAGGGATTGGGGGAAATTTTAGAGGGAAATAAAGGGTAAATGGGTTATTAAATTATCTATCCATGGGGTGTTAGTGAATATGAATTGTTGTTTTGGTTGTTTTATATGGAAAAATTAAGAGAATTATTTATTAATTTTCAAAGATATGTTTTGCAATCTATTTGATAATATAATAAAAAAATCATGGTATTTTCACATGGTTTTTACAAGATTATATTGGTTTTAATTTTTTTATAATTTACAAAATTGCATCATTAAAATATGAACCTTACTATTGATAGTGTATATGACAGACAACCATTCATCTAAAATAAAACTAAAATATAAGGTCTTTATTACGTATCCATAAAATCAGGGGATAGAGATAATAAAAACTAAATTATTAATGTATATTTTTCACACATGAATAAATAATTTCTTTTTTGAATTATTTATTATAACTAAAAATTCATTTTTAAGTAAAATAGTTTATTTTTATAAAAATCTAAACTTTTTCGAAATAAGAGTTTCATCATGTTTTGTAACCTTACATTAAAATTAATTTTTACCACTTTTATGAAATTATTTGATAAAAATAAATTAATTCTTTATATAATAATTTCAAAATTATCTTTTTTTTATAAATTCATTTAAAGAATTATTTTTTAAAGAGTAGTAAAAATGCTGATTTTTATTGAAAAAAATATTTTATTTAAATAATTTACCAGTTTCATTATTTGTAATTTTTATAAAAATAAAATCAATTCAATAATATTATAACTATTCCAACTTAAGTCATTTTAATAAATTTTATATTGATTCTTATTATAGAAACATTGTATACTTATGAAAATGTTTTCTTTGGAAACCCGCTTTTCATCACATCGAATAGTTTAATTTTAAATTAAATTCTATATCTCCAATGAAATGAAATTTTGTAAAATTAATTATATATTTTGATTAATATTTATTAATTACGTATAATAAGTTGAATTTAATTTTTTTCATAAATAAAAATAGAAATATAAAGAATTAATTGAAACAGTTAAAGATAAAACAGGTTTACTGGGGGTTAAACTAATAAGATAATGGTTAAAATGACACAAATGATTTTCCAATTTTTATTTAATAGAAGTAGTTTGACCTTATATCATCTCTGTAATGATAATTAACCATTTTAGATTGTTTTTTATGTAAAAAAACATGGTTATAATTAATATTTTAAAAGATTACAAGTCTGTATTCTCATCCACTTATAAATGGGTATCCCCTCTGTGCTCCTCTTCACACACCCAAAAAACATTGGTTCAGAATATAACTTCCCAAATCCATTCCTTATATCCCTATACATGACCTATAATCTCTTGGTTTATCATAAAAACATTCTAATATGAATTTAGGTATAAACATAAGGAGGTTATTCAAAGAAGAGGTATAGTTCTTAACCATGAATGTTCATTTTATTTGTTCTTATATCACATTAATTTTTTTTAAACTATAATAAAATAGTAAAAAAAAATATATTAAATATATTTATATGTTATTATTTTAATATCATAATAGATAACATCCTCTTATTCCATCAAATAGAAAACAAAAACATCGATCATGTGCACAAATGACTATCGGCTCACGAACTGATGACATTTTTTTCCATAACCATATCTCATAAATGTATATAATGATTGTTATAATGTATATATATATGATATTATTTAAATAATTATACTTATTACATTATAATATCCCATATACCTTCTAAACATCCAATCCGATGGAAAATGACAATGTCGCTTGTGCTTTAGTGTAGACTACCGCTTCCATGAAGTGATGTGATTCATTATTCATATTTTATTGACATTGATGGTAATAATGACATATAAAATGAATATATATAATATATATGGAATAATTATTATTATATAAAATTTAATTACTATTAACATTCATTTCCTTACATTCGTCAAAAAAATGAAAACAGGGCTCATTCGTAAATATAACCTACCGTCCCCATGAACGGTGTAAGTCATTCTTCAATCTATAACAATTATAGAATGTTATAGCTCATTATATAATTAATGTATATTATATAAATATAATGGATAAAATTATTTATACGATGAAACTATCATAAAATTTCTTTAACTGAAACTACTGAACTAAAACATATATGCAAAATTACATAGTTATTCACCGGAATAATGATTTTATCAAAGTACAATTAATAAACTGGTTATAAAAGATTATAAGTACATAATATATTTTCTGATATATATGATTATTATTTATATTAAATTTATAATAAATATATATTTATTATATATGATGTTCCAACATGTATTAAGAAAATTAGACATGGGTTAAGGGTTTATCTTCTCACTTTTACTTCTGTTATATATATTCCATATTGATAAGTTATTTATTATTTGTAGTGTTTATAAAACCCCATTGATATTTTATATCATAAATAAAATTATCTCCATGGTATTTAATTTGTCATATGAAGCTATTTCTCTCATTGGGTTTATGATTCGATAGTTACAAAATTGGAAGGAGTATATTTCCTAATCTCATCATTATTTGGGATAGTTTATGTTTAAGTCAACATTGTGGTAATTATTTAATATTCGTACATTGAACCAAATATATTTTATTATACTTTTTTTATTTGTGAAATATTCATATAATATTACAATTTTATTGTCTTTCTAAATTAAAATGATTGAGAAAATGTTTTTAATAAAATCTTCCATTTTTTATCAATGTGGTCAAATATACGTTTTCTTTCATATCCATGTTTTTTGAAAATATTTTCTTGTATTTTTTAAAATTTATCATAATTATTTATGAAATAATTTTTTTACCATGTTTCTATTTTTCAAATTGTTTCGATAGAAATATTCATTTTGTTTTCTAAACGGGGTAATTTTTACCATTTTTAAATACAGTTAATGGAAGGATTTGTTAACATTTACATCATGTATTGAATTACTCACCATCGTGACTAGTAATTGATTTGAATCTTCTTGTACAAATTTACATGAATATTTTTTATGAAAAATATTTCCTGTAATACTATGGAATTTTTTATTGCACTTTTCAAAGTGGAAAGGGTCTTTTATTTGAAAATGTTTATAAATATTATTTATGGTATTTATATTTATCAATACCAAAAACCCATATTTTTATTATGGTCTATTAAGGATATTTTGTAATTATGTAATCCAACTTATTTATCTGGATAGTTTATGATTATTTTCTCAGGGGATGTAATATTTTTGTTCAATTCCCTATATTACATTGGATGGTTTATGATTATGTTTATTGATTGTTTATGTCATGAACCAACTCTGAAACCTCAGTACATTTATACCCAAGATAGATTGATAAGGCCTGAAGATCATTCTTGAAATATAATGTTTAGAAACTAGAACCTATCACTATATCAATAAAAAGAGGGAATTATTTTTTCCACATAATAGTAGAAGATAATCAATAAAATTTGGCACGTCAACCCACCTCAAATTGAAAGTAACAGAATCAAATATGTAAAAACCCCAAATGGTACATCATCCAAATAAACGACATATTAAAATATAATTATCAATTAAACCCCGTTTTTCAAGTGGATAACATCTCCATTGGTTACCTTAATAACTCCTTGTACTATGAATCAATTCACCACCCCCCATGTGGTGCTTTCCCTTTACTTGGAACTAAAATAAGACAATTTACAAAATACCAATGCAAGAGGTAGGTTGTAAGACAAAAATACATTTGATTCTCCCCATGTGTTCAGTAATAAATTAAATAACTATTAAATAATTAATAATTTCAATTCAAATAAATCTATGCTAGACAAGTAATTTACATATTTTAAACCAAACAAGATTTAAATAAATAACGATATTAGATATATAAAAATTGGATTTAATGAACATTTTATATAAAAAATTAATATAAAAAATTACTAATGAATTAAATGGTTATATAATCAATGAAATTTATAATAAAATAAAATATATCAATTGACCATGCCCATAATCTCTAGGGATGTTAGTTTCAAAATATAGATTCTTAAAAAATTTCAATCATTATCATATCTCCAGATAAATGTGCACAACCACATCAACACCCCAATAGGGGACCCATTATGAGAAATATATATACACCCCATTAGGGTACCCATCAATAGAAATCATGCCAAATATTGATTAATTCTTTTTTTATAATTAATAAATTTCCATTGAGTCAGAATCCTTGCATTCTTTTCTGATTAACTACTGACTACCTAGTTTTATATGTTCTTCAAATGAACAATAAATAAATGAGGTAAAAATATAAAATTTCAAATAATTTCATCATTAACAATTTAATTTACCAATGTTTTTCAATATTAATTTTTATTTCAAAACCAACCCATATATTTTCATCAAACACGTGCCTTTTTCAACTTATCATTTAACATAAGAATTTTTTTTGAAGAATCAAATTTAAATTATTTCATGAAATCAAAAATCAATTTAGACATAATTTTTCTAAAAATACACCTAGCAATTTGAATTCAATTAGACTTGAAAGGTTTTCAAAATTTCGATGACATTTTATAGTTTTATATAAACTGATTTCAAATATTGATTTTTATGTCATTAGAAATTAATTTTCAATCAATCAAGATATTTGAAGAATAAATTGAGGTAAAATATTAATGTCTACTTAGATTTAATGACAATATCAAACAATAAAAACCAACAATATAGAGCACCAAATAAGAACCAATAAAATTGAGATCAATGAAGAAAAAAAATCAAGTACCATAAAAATATAGATTAGATCCGTTGATAATAAGATGACCCATCACTATCAATGGAGGAGAGAATGGGAGATCATGTGAAACTAAAAGAGGACATATCCACTTATCTTTAGGAGACCAAATGTAATTATAAAATATTTGATATGAAATGAAAAGGGGATGGAGGATTCAATGTCACCTCTTGATAACCATTGAGGACCACCGTATTGTATTAGAGTTTAATTAGTATTTTTAAGGGTAATAATTAGGCGTATTGATTTTTTAAAGTATTTTTTAGGAGTTTAAATTCTAACATGTAGTGTTTTTTATAAGCGAGTATGATTTGGAAGACTATGTGCCCCAACTATTTGGGGTGAATGGTTTCCCTTGGGTGGGTTCATGAGTTAAAAAAACCATGTGCCTACTATGAAACACATACTATTTGGGGTCTGAAATGTTCACTGGGGAAATGGATTGGGAAAACAATGTACCAACCATGAAATTATCAAAAAAATAAAAAAAATTATAAATTTCACTTGAAACACCACACAATAAAACCCAACCAAAGGGGAATCCAAAAAAGGGTCAAGATGTACCTGGAACAAGGTAATGATATATTACATCTTCCCCACCATAAAAAATTTCCACCCCCAACAAGCCTATCAATAATATTCTATATCAAAGAGATAAGGTCACCAATCCCTAATACATATCTAATTCTTACAAGTTTCCTATCAATCAGAACAATATTTCCATAGCACATGGACCAAAGGAGTCATCTTTCCATAGAGATAATTTTTCTCACAATCAAAAATGAAGATTAGACACTTATTAATAGGAAAATTGGGTTCAAGATCCCGATATTTTTAACTCAGCACATGAGAAGGGTCGAAAACATACTTCATGATATGCAATACCAGAAACACGTTGTGGAAAAACATTGACTACAATGTAAGTGATAAAAATTAACCGCACTTTCCCACCTTCTCAAAAATTTCAAAAGGACTCACAATCCATAGCTTATGTTTTTTATAATTTCCAATACACTAGCGATACAACTGAGGTTATACACTCATATTATCATGTCACCGATAGAAAACTACAAAAATCATCAGTAAATATTAATAAAATATTTATACTGGAATTTTTTTATTTCCATTCATTGACTAATCAACTGAATATTCACTATCATATATTCTCCCAAACATGGTCCAACCATGGAAACTACAATAATATCTGAGAACCATAAAGAAAATTTACATAAATTTCCATAAAAGTCCATAACATGTTTTATCCTAATATTTTGAAGGAATATATTTTTGTAGGGAAAATCCACAAGTCTTAATAGACATATCTTGTTCTATGAAATTAGTGAATAAAAGCACTTAGCATGTATTCATGAATCTATAAATCTAATTCTATATATTCAATAGTGTATAATTGACTTATCATGCTCTAATATACATTAGATTCTAGGTCCTGATAGAGTAATTTCCAAAATAAATAAGTAAAATAAGTATTCCAATTCGAAACTAAAATAGATGGGACTCCATGAAATCATGAAATTATATTTCACATAGAGTCTTCCCAAGTCCTTAACATTGGTAATAACAGGAATGTGTTTAATTTAATATCATTCAGTAATCATATTTATTGAAACCCGTATTACATTCTTTACTCCAGGTGTATGTATTAGCATAGCCACAATGTCGATGAAATCGCATCCCACTTCCAAATTAGTACCGGATCTTTCTAAAGAAAACACAAAGGTATTTGGTTCATGGCTTTGACTTGTTCCTATGTTTCACAATGGGAAAAAATGTCAGTGATGTATTGTCTCAAACTCGACCATTGTAATTATTTTTCTATATCAAATAAAATATTTGTGGTACCTAGGTGTACCAACTAATAAGAATTATAGAAATCCCATATCCTATACTTTCTAACAGTTAAAGGTGTAATGTACAGGTTTTAGAAACATATGTTACCTTGAAAAGAGAACAACCAATTACTAATGGTCTACCCATCATAAAGTGATTCCCTAATACAATAAAATTTATAATCAAGATGATTTTTCCGATGAATCATCATAGGATGAGATGAGTTCAACTGAATGAAAGTCAATACAATATAAGTCACATCCTCTCTAACTCCCAAATATAACAACATAAATAAATCAATCAAATTATACTAGTCTGCTGATTCTTTCAGGGTTTAGGATGGAATTTTTTTATAATATAATAAGAAACAACATTCCCATTACAGGGTTTGTAGGAAATTTTAATATCAAAGTACTGTAGGCACTCCATAAAAAACATATTCTTAAGGATTAAATATTTTTTAGAAAATTCATAACTCAAGAAATCTTCCTAACAGAAAAAAAACAATCTCTAGAAGGTAATTATTCAGAAAATTATGATCATGCATCACAGTTCCAAGTTCAAGATAATGGGTTAGATAATTATTATCATGTTTCGTATGGTTTTTACAACCATAAGATACTTTGTAATCACCCTACAAAAGGATTCAACCTGAACCTGCACCTAATGTGACATAAAATGCCACATTGAAAATCCCAACCTATCGAATAGTCTAAAATGGAATAGAATTTAAAATGAATTTTAAATCATCAAAATATATTTTCCATTTTACATCCCATAATAATTTCACTAACATATTGATGATTGAGGTCATAAAAGAATCCATATTTGAGAAATAATCCAAAAATCTATGTTAATATCCCACAAAACCAATGAATCTCTAAATCAAGAAAACATTACTTGGTTTATCCCATACCATGAGATCTATCACCTTATCACCATAGAATAAAATACCATTAGACAATACCACATGTTCCAGTTAATTTACTTATCACATTAATTTTTTTTTTGAAATCTTCATGAAACATTGGTGATCTCTCAATATTTACGGGACTATTCTTATATGATGCACATGATCCTCCTCGTTTTGGGATTAAACTTGGATTTCATTAAAAATAACACTCTGAAAAAGTAAAGGTACCCAAAAATTTCATGTTTATCCGAGCCATGAATACTATAGGAATTTTTGTTAGAAAATATGGAATGACTAGATACTCAAAATGGCTATACCTATTCTTAAGGAAGGTTTTGTGAACATAATAAATTTTTATTCTGAAATTGTGATAACAAGATCAATGATTAATCATTAAGAACAACTTATTTGATATAAAATGATCAAATAAACCATCAAATTGAAGACAAATATAATTTTACTTTATAATAATTTGATTTACATTCTGGTAATCAACATATAGGTGATGTTTTCCATCGACATTATTTTTAAATAGAATAGGTGTCAACCAAGTTGAATCACAGGGGTGTGTGAAACCTTTCTCTATAAAGTCATCAAACTATTAGTTCAACTCTTTCATCTCTATGGATTCTATCTTGTAAGAGGGAATACAAAATGGTTGTGTACTGTTATCTAAATTATTAAAAAGACTCAATCTCCCTTACTGGTGTAAATCAATTGAAATCAGAGAGAAAAACATATAAAACCATGACTAAAACCATAGGTATATCATCACTATAGGATTAAAAATCCAAATCAAAAATAGAACACTGATATTACCATACCTAACTCAAGAAAATAATGCCCAACCCAACTCTATGTCAGGTTTTTTTCTTCCAAAAAATGCACCCCTTTAGAAATAGTAAAGGATACCTGTCAAAGGTAATAGTAAATTTGATCCTTATGATAAATATGAAAACCCATATTGAATTTGATGTCAAAAGGTTTCATGTGATGAACAAAAAAATACATGTGAGATCAATGTCTTATAAATAGAAAACAGAAACAGGACATCAAAGATCATTCCCTTAATTGGTTCTATGGGGCATAATAATATACATCACATAAGATAAAGTCTCTATAGTATGGTTTAGTAGTATCACGAAAGGGTTCTATATAAAGTAGTGATATTAAACATTATCAAATAAATCTATCACTAATGATGAAGCTAATGTAATGTTACCTCTCACAGTCATTAAACCCACACCAACATCTTATGGAGAGTCTTCCACAACATGAAAAATCATTATTCTATATTTCTTTGGTTTGAAACCCATTGATATTAAAGAATCATATTTCACCATATTACTTTTTGGTGATGATGATCATGTTCAAAAACATTTAGAACAAATAATTTGTCCAAAATTTTATAGGTGAACTTATCATCCAAATAAACTGTAGCTACTGGGTGCCTCAGTGAAAACCCATTTCAAATGACAGGCCTTACTAGACTAAAAAAAGTCATATAGCCTCTAATAAGAATTATAAGAGGTCTGGATGACTATTTATATCAAGATCCACCATTAGAATCCTTAGGTTTTCTGTTTCCTTTAAATTAACTAATTGAAAAATTACTAGAAGAAAAAATAATTTCCATCAACCTTAACTTACCAGCCATATTAAGTTCATCCATCAATGTATTACCCAGCATGTAATAAAAAAAGTGATATTTATAATTAAAAACGACGATCAAATATTATATTTAATAATCATATCAGACCTTGATTATTTTAGTTTTTCTTAAATATTTCATTCGTTGCTACCTCAAGATAAAATAAAACACAATTAGCATAAGGATTCACATACTCTACCATAGTCCTTTTAACCTTATATGGGTTGAGAATCACTATAGATTTAGTTGAGAATAAAGATTATATATAGAATTGATATATGAAAATAAAAATGATGTGTTTATACTCAAGGACCACATATTTATTTCCCATCAAATTAAAATACCACCATCTTTTCTAAGATCCGTACTTATTGAAATTATCACAATTTAAATTTATTGAATTAGACATTTCCAAGTACTAAAAAATTACCAATAACTATTTCAAAAAAACCTCAACCAGTTGAGAATCATTGGGTCCTTATAAAGCTTGTGGGATTATGTTTCAAAACTATTGAGTATGAATTTGAGATTCGTCCCTTGGAGTTTATACTACCATAGATTAAAAGTGGATGAGTTCTGGTACCTAACCTTGATAATAGAAAACACCCACCTCTATTTCAACAGGATTTTGTTTAAATAGAGGATTCTATTATGGTGGTTCACTTGAATCATCCATTTAGAGCTTATTAAAACGTAATCTTGGATTCATGTGGCTATAAAACATCAACAATAAACACTGAAAACATTAGTAAGGATACTCGGGTCAACAACTAAATCAAGAGTAACAAGGATATAAATGCACTCAATTCAACAAGGAAATGACTCTAATAAAATCAAATTATTACAAAAATAAATATTACCGAAACACCTAGTATGACTTAATGATTTTATAGTGATGCTTTTCTACGAATATTCTTTGAACTACCTCCAATATATTGAAACCCCTACCTTCAATCCATTAGGACAACCCAGATACATACTAAATTCAACAAAAGATGCATATCCAAAAACCATTGATACCACTATTCATGAACCAAACCAGACACCCTAGAACACTAATACACAATATGGATCTAACATGGCCTAAAAGTCTTTCCTGATAACCACAGTTTGGTGAATCGTACACGGAATCATATCAAGATCATGAGGGGATGATTTTTTCTTAAAAAAATAATATAAATGATATAAATTTATAGTTCCACGCTCCTCTCCGATAAAGGACCAGAATCAAATATACAAAAAAACCCTAAATGGTATATCATTAAATGACAACAATTATTCCAAGATAAGGATCAATGAAAAGAAATATAATAAGTGGACCACATCTCCATTGTTCAACTCCATCACTCCCAGTACCATGAATCAATTACACCCACCACCAAAAGATTTCTTTCCCTTCCCATAGACCTAAAATAAGAAAATCTGCAAACACCTAATAAGAAATGTAGGGTGTGAGATAAATATCCTAGTAGAGTCTCAACATGTGGTCCATAATCAATTACATTGTAATAAAACCATTTATTCATTAAATTTAAATAAAATAAGGTATGAAAATTTATTTAAATTTTTTAAAAAACATGATTACAATAAAGAAATATTAAAGATATATGAAAATAGGATAAATTAATATTATATATAAAGAATTTATATAAAATAATTTTCAAGATTAAAATAGTTCTATAATCAATGGAATGTATAATCAAGTTAAACATGACAATGAACCATGCTCATAAGCATTTGGTATGTCAGTATCTTGTTATAGTACCCTCATCCTTCCTCGTCCTCATCATATATCCTAATATGATCACAAAATCACATAAATTCACCAATAGGGAATCCATTTCATGAAATCAATATATCCCCAATTAGGGGACCCATCATTGGAAATCGGGAAGAACATGGTTTTGTTAGTTTTTTCCTCATAAATCCCTTACTAGATAGATAGTGTTGGCTTTCTGGACCTAAAAACCACTAACTACCTAGGATAACATGTGCCTAAAATAAGCATTCAATCAATCCTTGGAAAATTAATAGTTTCAAATCATTTAACAATTCCTAGATTAACTCCTAATTTCATTTTAAATAATCTTGTTCATTTCAAAACCAAATTATAATATTCATCAAATCCTTTCATATTAAAAAAATATTATAATATAATATGAATTTTTTAATAATAAAAAACATTTCATTTCATTAAATCATATTTCAATCCAACTAATAAGTTTTCTCATAATCCACCCCACAATTTCACTTCCATATGAATTATAGGGTTTTTCAAAATATCAATTACCTTTTAAAATCATACATAAAATATTTTGAAATACTTTTTTATATTAATCAAAGACATATTGCATATGAATTTACTTATGTAATGTTTTAGTTATATATGGAAGATCATATTTTACTATCTACATTTAATCACATGATAAAACGATAAATGCCCACAATAAGGAATTATAATAATGAATAAATGTAAGTGATATTAAGGAATCAAAACAAGATACAAGATACCTCATGAAAGAGATTATTTACATCAATGAAATTATGATATCTCAAACTCTAGGGAGTAAAAAAAAGAGATTAGGGGAAACAAAAAATGAGGACATCCACATACCTGGAGAAGATTGAATGAAATCATCAGAGTTTAGATCCACATATAAAAGGGTTAAGAGGATTCAATTTCACCTATTGAGATCCTTAGAGTACCATGAAATAACAACAGGGTTGAAATTTAATGATTGGGGTTAAAATAAGGGTCTTGTGATTTCAAAATAATTTTCTGGGGATAAAATTTATTTTTTCATGGATTTTTGGAGGGGGAACATGGATAAAAAACCATGTTTCCAAACCATATACCCATATGTTTTGGGGAGATTCATTTCCCATGGGTATTAAAATGGTTTTATGAAACCCTTCTCCAATCACGCACTACCAAAAAAATTCTCACAATTTTTAAAATTTCTCTCAAAACACCCCGTGACAAGGGTCAACCAATGGGGAATAAAAAAAGATTCATGAAGTACCTTATAGAGTGTAATGTGTTGTTACTAGGGAAATTATTAATATTTTTATTATACTTTTTTGAAACAAATTTTAACATTGATTATATTTCCCCCTTTCATATGAGAGATGCATTAGACATAGTATGTGATGGGCATGGCCCACTATAGCCCCTCGATGCATTGGTAGGTACAAGGGAAAAAATTGATTGATTATAGGGATGAGAGATTACCCATTTATGTATGATGTATTTTAATGAGTCCTTTATGGTATGTGTATGATTTATTCCATTATTCATTCCCCCATTCTGAGATTAGTTATTGATGTCCATGTGTTTTTTTGATTATTTTTGTTACCCATTGATATGATTCAAGATCTTGATATTTTTATATGGAATTATTTGATCATCATTTATTCCATCCATATTATTTTTCATGTTCAATTAATTGGTTAACTAGATTGTGTTTTTAGATATCTAACAAGGTTTATTTATAATGAATTATTTATTCATGAAAGGTTCTATTGTACACATACCCTTACCACCCATCAGAGCATACCACATTATTATGTATTCGTTTCATAGGAATCTAATAAGTGTATTATGATTGATATGAAAGGATATGAAAAAGGGAATAACCATGTTCTTGAATAAACTCATATATTCTATTTTATGTTATTAAATGTAATGTGAGATTTAAGTATGTATCTATTTAATGGAGACTACTAAATTATTAGTCCTTTGAGATGTGATCACTTATATATTTTTAAAATGTAACAATGTGATAATAAGATCTATGATAATGGGTTTGGGGTCTTTAAAATTATTATATGAAACAAAATAATTAAATTAGTACCCTTGGTGATGTGGAAGTGAGTCATGTTTATAAATAATTGATTTTAAAGGTTTCAAATATAATATATGTGTTAGTTTATTAAATAAGGCTTATAAGATTAATAAAATTACAAAAAAAAATTTAAAAGTGAACCATAATGTTATTCATCTATACTCTTTATATAATTTATTACATCACTTTTTTCAGTAATTATGGTATAATACAAACCTTATAATTATATCATATTTAACTTTTACCAAAATATTTGACCCTTTCACAAAATTAAGAGAAGTTAACCACTTGATATTTTCAAAATGAATATTAAAAAAACTATTTTATCAAAATAATTATCTATATATTATAATTTACCAATTAAATTAACAAAATACCCATTTATTGAAAAATATTTACTTTTATTAAATAATAGTTTTCTGACCACTATAAAAATAACATTTTATTTTTTTAATAAATATATAATAATTTATATCAAATAAATATTTATTAATAATAATAATTTATTAAAATAAAATTTATTTCAAAAATCAATGAATTCATTAGAAGATTTATCTTGGTAGAAGATGGATATTTCCCAAAAAAATCAATTTGAGTTTTCTCATTTCAAAATCTATTTTTTAAAAAAATAATTCATCATCTGTATTGTAATAATAAAAGTGAAAAATATAGTAATTTTTTCATTAAAAAATATAAACTTTCATGATGTTAAGGTCTAAATATGCATCCCTTTATTACCCATAAAAATTACATACATGTAAACTATGATATGGCGAGATTCGCATGGATTAGCTCTTTGAACATGGTTTGGGATATGATCTTGTTGAGATTGACAATCTTCTATAAACAGTTTATCTCATACTTCAATTCAGTAATCTAATCTTGAGATTGGTCAGATACAAATCATATTGATTCCATATCCCTCATAATATTTAAGAAATAGGATTCATAGGGTTCGATCCTACTGGTTGAGGCCATTACATCCTTTGTCAATATCAATTGGGATTTATCAAAACACATAGTATACTAATCATAATGGTCATTATGAAAAAAAAAATATTTTCTACAATTATGATGATTAATGGCCTTTCTAATAAAAAAATATTTTACTTATAATCGTTGAAAATAAAAAAAGTATTGAATTTGTTTTATCAAACTACATTACTTGATAATTAATTTATTCATTCAAAAAGGTAATTTCATTTATAAATGTTTGGGTTGGTACATACTACTTATGAGGGTAATCTGAAAATTATATACATAAAAGTAATCTTAGGGTGATAAATTTTCAAATTAAAAACATTCTATATAAATAATAATTAATTTACTAAAATATTATCTCCTACTTATTTTGATGGATATATAATAAACATTCTATTTTGTCATCCTCAACCATTTTTATTTTTCATGGAGAGTGGAGGAGATTGAGGGATAAACTAAACCTATTTGGACCTACTTCTTTATTTTTATCTTAATTCCTCATGATTTCCATCAATTACATTATCATATAGTAAATTATACCCTCCACATGAAAAAATATGATGGTATATTTTTTTTGATTGGATATTTGGGTCGGATCTCCTTAAAAGTGTTCTATATAAGAATAAATGAATAAATCATCATGTAATTAAAAAAAATTTACAAATTGATTATATATATAATAATTGTTATTATATAAACACTTCCTCCAAACAATTCGTAGAAAACATCTCCCATTTCTATGCATCTATAAACCACTATTTGAGTTATGGGTTTTATATGGTTTTATCCCAAAAATATAAGTTGATGTTAATTTTTTTTAAATCCCTCAATCTAGTTTCCATAAAATATAAAATCTTCTTCTTAATTTATTTTATATCTTGAAAGTGAAATGATATACACAATTGAATAGATTAAATATTAATCATATAAAATATTATTTTTGACAAATTTGAAAAATAAAATAAATTAGATGAGATATTTAACCATTAAAGACACACATAATAAATATTTTAATATATGGTCTATGGTCTAGTAATGAAGATATAAAATACTAATCCTAAAATGACACTAAATTTCAATATAACTCTAAAAATTCATTGCTTTCAGGCTAATTAGGTTATTATTATAATCAAATTAAAATTGAAAACGGTTCTTCTTGAGAGAAGGTGAATAAATTGGTAAACATATAATCCCAAGTATATAGTCTAATGGTATCTTATTCTCTAGATAATAAGAATAATATTATAAAGGAGTCTTACTAGTAGTGTTGTAAATAATTTTGGAAAACATAAGTTTAAATTCATTAAATAAATTATCTATTGAAAATAAATTCATATAGAAAAATAAATGTATTCTAAAAAAGGACCCTATTTCTTGGATTTAATCATTAAAAAAGAAAAAAATAATAATTTCTTTTGATATACTTATATTTAATTATAATTGATGTATTTTGAGTATTTTTTTATAACTGAAAAAAAATTTATCTATCTGAAAATGAAGAATAAAAAGAGACGGCCATAAGAAAAAAATTTATATGAGGCTTCTCCAATCATAAAAAGTGTAACTAAAACTAATGAATATAACATTAATATAAATATCATTGATATTATCAATTTTTATAAATCTAAATATCATAGTTAAAAAAAGTTTCATTACATATGTATGTATCAAGAAAATATAATGATTTCTTGCTTTTTCTACCAAAAATAAGTTACAAAATCAATTGAATATAAAAATTATGTTAAAAATAGTAGAAATGATCAAAATATAAATATTTACATATATAATTTATAAAATAAAAATTCTACATGCATAATTGTCACAGAAAAATTGTGATGTAAGGATCATTCGTCCTGAATTTTTTTAACTAAAATTAGTAAATATATAATTTAATAAAAACATTATAAAAACTATCAACATATATATAATTAAATATCCACATTAAAATAGAGTTTTTAATTTGGAATGTTTCAAAAAATAAAAAAAACTGGTATTTAGCTAGATAATTTTGGGAGTAATATAGTGTTTTTCAAAAATACATTCTATAATAACATTTCATATAGCATAAAATATATATAAATCACTATCATTATTATCCTTATCTAATTATGTAATAGATAAATAAATACTATATATTTCCACAACATCATCAATATTCTCATCACACAATTTAATTTTACCATTTCAAAATAAAAAATCATTATTCATTCGATCAATCAATAATATAAAATATCTACTTAACATGTGTTTCCATGATAAATTATTCTTCTTTATAAGTAAATAATTTCAAATCAACAAATTTAAATCCCAAATAATTATATTTCACATAACATTTACTATCATTATAATTTCACATAATCATTGGTACTCAAAATATTCTATAATAAATTTCCAATACATCCTCAAAAACTCTAAATTAATTTTTATGTATCAATTGATTTTTTATCTTTTTTATTATAAAAAAATGAATTTCTTTAATGATAACTATTACTCCACAATCCTAATGATTACACTACTTCTCTTGATTTTTTTTTAATATTATATAACCATTATTGTCAAAAATATACCTTATGATTATGTTAAAAAATGGTCTCACGAATAAAAATTTCATGATTTCTAATACATATGAATTCATATTAAATTTCTTCTTAAAAAATGAAACAAATTTTCTATTATGATCATACATCAACCACATTACATTTATTTGTAGATATTATACCATTAATTCAATAAAATGTGATGATATAAATCGTTGAAACCCAACAATGTAGTTTAAAATGTATAAATGTACATAAAAACTATCACTACATGACCCTAGCTGGAGATCATTGTACAACAACCCCAATCCCACCATCATATGCTAGGTAGTGGCAATATGCATGGACGGCATAAATAAACTTGAAGAGGCTTTTTCTTATGTACTTGTACACACACACATCCATATCAATGAAAAAGTATAGAGGGGACGATTAAAAGACACAACATTGCTATAATGTAAACCAATTTTGTATTATATATATAGAGTAAAAGAGTATGATAGTAAAAAATAAAAAGTAAAGGTAAAAAATAAACTCCCACCCAGAAATCAGTAATAACCTGAAAAAATTAGAAAATTGAGCTGCTGAGAGATCCCTATATGAGGTCTCCATGCTACAATTATCGTACAATTTTTAAATCACAAGGTATATATATTATCTTCTAAAGTTAAGACTGACCTATCCATTATCTGTATAAGACATGACATGTGCAGGAATATCTTATATAGGGATATGTATATTAATTCGTTTTAGGACACTCATAAAGTTCAAGGGGGAGAATTAAGAGATACGATAGGAAATAAAATATAGTAGATCACATGATGAAAGATACAGTGAAGGAGAATGGCTCAACCCAAACCATGATTGAAAGTAACATTGTCTATACACAAAGGGATAAATAAGATGTGTATATTAAGTACACATCAAGTATTCTACTCCTATTACATGAGAGTAGACACATCCTACCACTTTGAAAAAATACATAAATCACAGGGAATACCTTTTTCATCTTCCCCTCTCTTGTAATGAGTATAACCAAATCAAAATTGTAGATACAAGAAGATATATTTGGGATCATTCAATCGAATCCCAAATGATAGAGTAAGGTGATCCCCATCTCACAGTTCATCCTAACAAAAAGAGTATCCAATAGTTCCAATAGCCCATCAATAATGGTCAATATCTGATGTGTCTATTCCAAAGGAATAGTCCAAGTAATACCATGCCTCATCACTATGTTGCATTATTGAGGGGACAAAAACATGAAGTAGTGGGCCATCACACTAGTGTGTTAGTGGTTTTTCAACTCTAAGAATACCCATTAAAGACTAACACCCATTCTGATGGGGGGGGGGTCCACTCAGTATGTACCCATAAGGGACCCATTCCCATGTGGATTGGGGGTTCAACTATATATCTTGAGGACCCCCGCCCTGGTGCAATAGTGGGGGTTCCACTCTAGCCATCAAAGACTCAAGTTGTACCCAGTATGGGGTTCCACTTTGAATTTGGGGACCTGTTCCCCGGTACGACATTGGGGTTCCACTCTGGTCATCGAGCGCCCACACCCTAACCAGTATGGGGATCCACATAGAACATAGATGTAGTGGACCTGTGCCCATTCTGATAGGGGTTCCACTCTAATGGTTGCAGACTCCAGTGCCCAGCTTTATTGGAGGGTAAAACATGGATGTCTCTAGTGATTCTTCTGGATCACTATCTTCATCAAGAAGATCTCAAATAAGATTTGTGCATAAAAAATTTCAAAATGTATCTTGAAAGAGACAACCATGGAAACCATCACATTCTATGCATAAATACATTTAGTTTATTCTACTTGCAGGACAAAATATATGTTAAAAAAAGAGGTATGGATGACTGATGGTTCCTGAAAATTAGTCAAGGGGTATACGGCATGTGAGGGGACCGAAAAGGTGTGTGGTCTAACTCTACTTCTTGGCTATGTTTCTGGCCGGCACATGGCACCAATCGTATGTAGTGGTACATTTTGTATTGGTGTATTACACAATGTTTCTAGGATAACCATTACTGGGCCTTGTATTATTTTACATGTCTATGTACCAGACCTTGTGTACCGGAACCCCTTTTCCATGTACCATACCCTATGTCCTTCTACCCAAGTACATGTTCTTGTACCAGGTCTTGTACATCCACATTGATTCACACCTGTGTGATCCTCAACATGGGTTGTCCAACTGGGGAAAGGGAACACGAAGTGTGTGAGGGATTCATGCTCTTTCATCCTTATGTTTTCCAAAACCAAGTTGTCGCCACTAAGAAGGCTAAACATCATAAGTTCATCCTTTTAGATAGCATGTGGTTGGGGTTTTCCATATTTTCTATATTCACTTGTAATACATTAATATTCTTGTTTATCTATATAATTTAACCCAAATTAGCTTGAAAACACTGATATTACTAGAAATAATGGTCTCCGACCATCATTTTACAGAAATCCGCTATAGTGTTCTTTGAGAATCTTGTTGCTCAGCTTGAACGCCACCACAACTTCCACATCCTTCGATTCATACTATGACTATCAAAATAATCTACCATACCTCACCGATATCCCAGATCATCCCATACATTGTTGATCTATGCTTTGTTTGTTGATAGGTCACAGTTTTGGGGGTGTGATTGGGATTTGTAACACTAAAAAATGTTGAACTGGGACCATGGGGTCCTACCAGTGATGATCATGAATAATATTTGGGATAAAAACACCATAAACAAGGTTTAAATTATTTTTTCAAAGAGTTATTTTTTTAAAATAAAAAATAGTTTTATTGGGTCTGAAACCAGTGAAATTAAGATATATTTCAATACACAGGTGCATGCAATTGGCCTCAGTTGGTGAATATCCAATATAAAAGATTCATTTACTCAAAAAATTAATAAAAGTGGTTAAATACAAAATTTATGATTCTTAAATAGATTTTGGATAGTTTTTCGATGAATAATTCATCCACCAATGAGGAAGAGTGATTGTTTCATTCATTTAATCCTCATATACATTGATCTGATGTTTCATCATCATCTGATGAGATTTTCTGATTAAATAAGGAATGAGAGAATAATTGAAAATTATATTATTTTGAGAATAACCCTTTCCAATTTTTCCTATCATTTTTTTTATAGAATATTACACTGCATTAAAAATGAAACAATTAATTAAATTATTATTTCATTATTTCATTGATGGTTGGATAACAAATGAGTAGTTAGAACACCATGTGCTGGCCCATTTTATGTCATAGATAGGGTAAACAGAGTGTTCCATACTCAACTGTGGTTTCATATTTCTGATCAGATATTACTCTTTAAGAGTTTCTATTTTCCCTTTATAAATTTCATATGTTAAATATAAAATATAATTAATATTTATATAACAAAAATTTGGGGACATTAAGCCACAGAATCACTCAGCATATTAGTGCATAACTCTATATATATATATATATATATATATATTTCAATGACATAAAACAAAAAAATAGGTCTCTACATTTTTTAAACCTTTAATACTTTCATCCTTGATAAAAAAACAAAAAAAACAACTCGGGATACTATTACCACACATGTCTCTCTTGATACAAATACCTCTCATTCACATTTCCATGCTTCCACAAAACATGTCCCAAGGGGATGGTTCGTTCAGAGAGGGTCCTCTTTTGTCGATCCTAAATCACCACCAGGTGCACGAGAAAGGGGATCCATCCTAGATGTCCATCTCATCTCAGTCAATAATGTGTGTATGATCATGCATGTATCTCCTCAGTTTTGATTCATAGAAGATGTCATGGACACCCTTGAAAAGTGGGAGTTAGGTGATGTAGTGATAAATGTCACCAAACCTCATCATAATCTTGAATGGATTAATGATTCTCAAGGGTAGAATTTATACCTATCTAAACATTTTAAATCCTCATCATGGGGTGAATTTTAGGAAAACAAGGTTTCCCGACTTATAGTCCAGGGTCCTGTGATGATATCTTTATATGAATTCTATCATCTATAGGCCATCCTCATCAGCTCATGGATGAAGTGGACCTTCCTCTTTGTCACCTACACAATCTATGGGACCACAAGATATGTCTCAATAATCTCAATCAAGTATTAGTTTTACCTAAAGGGTCCACCATACAAGGCCTCAGAAAGATACATTCTAATGGTTTAGTGGTATATGTTGTTGTATTCAAACTCTACCAATGGAGGGTGATCATCCTAGCAACATTCAAAGTCTAACATGCAAGGCCTCATCATATCCTCCAACACATGGAAAGTAAACTCAGCCTGTCCATCGATCTGGGAGTAACATGTTGTATTCATCCACATTTATGTCTTGAATTCCTCCTATAGGCCTCCCCATAACTGTGATGTAATCCACACATCATTGATCAGAGGAAATCTTCGAGGGAAACAGATGATGAATAATGATCTCTTATATATACAACTAGAAAAAAGACTATATGGATCATTTCATTCTGATGGAATGGAAGTGTGACCATATACTGATTTAGTCTGTTATCACTAAGATGGAATCATGTCCCTTTTTTTCATTGAATCTTTATTACAAATTCTATGTATATTCAATTCAATTTCAACTTTAGTATCTCATGGGGCTATAATAAACTTTTCAAAAGTTCTATACCATCCTTCACCTACTGGAAT
Organism: Viscum album; assembly: GCA_963277665.1. Taxonomy (NCBI): domain Eukaryota; kingdom Viridiplantae; phylum Streptophyta; class Magnoliopsida; order Santalales; family Viscaceae; genus Viscum; species Viscum album. The sequence goes on along the minus strand of OY728153.1, from coordinate 306,859,737 downwards.
GTAGGAAACCGAGAGACGAACTCAGTTATGATTCACCTCATGCAGGAATATGAAAACTAATGCATAATGTCCCAAAAAATATTCCCCAAACTAGGGTGTATAGTAATGAGATATTTGTTGAACCCTCACTTGACCTCCACCTATAACATGACTGGAACCATCATCTACAAGGGAAAATTATGACATGATTTGATCCTTTATAACATCAATGTAGTGAGTATATTTTGTAAATATGACCTTGTATGTTATCACATTCAATGTCTCCTTTATTGGACTCTCTCACACACTCAAGAATATGATTAGTCAACATCATCGACTGCAGAAAGGCTACACCCTCATGAACCACTTGGGTCAGTTTTAAGGCGTAAAACTACTCTAAATCCTATTATACAAATGGATCCAAGTAATTCTTTCTAATGGGATATTATACTACATTTCCCTTCCATAGAGTATATAATATATAAAATTCATATTCCTACAAGAACTCCAACCAACACCTCCACATCATGATCATGTCTCTCTACATGAAGACATAACTATGAATTTTTTTTTCTAAGTAACCAAAAATTCACAACCCTACAAGATATTGCTTCCCCATATATAGTAATAATACAAACACTACTAACTCTAGGTCATGATTCACATGGTTATTATCATGGGGTCACTACTATCATGACCCATATGTTATTAATGCTGATCGCTGTTTTAATATATAGTCAAGAATAATTCTTATGGATGCACTATACACTATGAGATTCACATATTACCCTAGTAGTATAAACATTGCATCACTCCTCCCCCTCAGATGAAACTCCACAAAAACCCTGGCACTTCTCAGAACCGGTAAACCAATTCACTTTCCACATCATTGTGGTCAAAGGTGATGCAATTCTGGAGAATTCTGCCACAAACGTCTTATAGTACCCTGATAATCCCTAGAATTTCGAATCTATGAAATGATCTTTGGTGGGTCCCAATAATGAATTTCATTGATATTTTATGGCTTCTTTATTAAATAAATCTTTGAAATGGCATTCAACATAATGTTAAACTCATTAATCTATAACTAGAACTTCAACATTTTTCTATAATGATGGTTGTCTAAAAGTGAATCTGGTACCATTATCACGTGCTCTAAATGTTCATCCTATAATATAGAGTAGTGGGGTTTTTTCGATGAAGAAAAAAATGGTCCATGTATAGTAGGAAGATCGGGTTCATCAAATACATAAACAAAGTGGGGGGAATTCTTCACACCAATGTGCATCACTAGGGATTCATAGTGTGTGTAGCAACATCATAATGCTGACATTGTAATACCATCCTTGTGAACCACCAACTAGTAGTAGGTATACATGATATGGATTTCAAGAACCACATCACTCATTCCAACTAGTCAAAATGGACTATAATTATTTTAAATGGTTACTTGTTATTTATCGTGGACTAGTTTAAGAAATGATAATCCCTAAAAATTTAAAAAATCGCATCTTCGTTTTTCAAAAACAACACCAGAGCTTCCTAGGGGGGAAATCTAGTTATGATAAAATCTTTTTCTCAATGGATCTCCAAATACAACAACATCTCAAAGATCTTAGTGGGGATAATATAATATTCCACAAAAGATATCAGAGAAGTAACACAATGTAAGTCAAAGAAAAAATCCATCTCCATCCATAGAGGTAGTCTAGAAATATCTTTTGGGAAGACATCTATATAATCCTCCACAACTGAAGGAATCCATATTCATGAATATCCGACATCACCAAATGATATATTCACAAATTTCCGGGTGAGGGGATGCAGCCTTCAGATCATAAAACTAACTTGGATCAACATGAGATCCCTCTCACCAGAAAAAGAGAATCCCATCCCATCAATGTGAAGGAATCTGATGTTTTTGTAATAATAATAAATCTTGGAATGGAATATGGAAAACCAATAAATACTCATTATGATTTGATATGCTTATATCATGAAGACCAAAAGTTACCACATGAACATATCTCAACCAAGTGATAGCTTGAACTACCAAAAGTGAAAATATACAGAATAAGTATTCCCAGTAGGAACCTCAAGATGAATCTGCTGGTCAGAAAACTCAACAAAGAACTCTAGCTATCACACCAATAGTATAGAGATTAAGAAATTACTAGAACCTATGTATATTAATATTGAATCAAGATTAAAAAAATAGAAATATATTACCTCTAATAACCTCATTTTTTTGTGATCATAAAAGTCCAAATTCTACAGCTATTTACAGTGTGGACTGGCCGCTCCATGAGCCTCACATGGGCCGCCTGGGTGGGGGTGGGAGGATCTCAGAGCACAATACCCCACGCATAGCTTTTCCATCTCCTATTCCCGCTCTTCCTTCCTATGGACTGACCTCATCATGGTGCTTCATGTACCAAGGTTGTATGTCTACTATCTGACTGTGCTTCTTAGCACACCTGGTTGGGAAGTCTCATTCTACATTACATCACTAGACATAAATAAAGAACAATAACTCTATGTATTTCCCTAGACATCTGCTCTGCCTTTGACGAAGCACCAGATTCTAATCATGGTGATGTCTCATGCATTGAGATCCTAGCTCCTCACGCCTTCTAGTTGTTTCAGTCTACTAAACACGGTGGTGACCACTACTACATCCAGCAATATGGAAACCCTCTGGCAGAAATATCTCTATCATTAGTTCTCTGTCTTTCAGCCCTACATAGGTGGGGATGCACAAGGTCGCAAAATTGGCTAACATTTATTTATAGAGTACCGTCTAAAACTTAAATTAATATAATTTTCCATCCCATATCTTATTAAGGGAGTACTATGTATGAAATTTAATCCTTGTTGTGTACTCATCCACAATCTAACCTCTATCATGTTTCTCCAAAAGATCCTAGATCAATATTTAATGCATGAAGAAGGGGTATTACTTCTCATGGAATAGCTACTGGAAGTCGGTCTATTAGTGTCTCAACTAATCATGCATCCTTGTATCAAGACTCCACTAGTGCCCCACCACTCCGTGGAAATGTCTAGATTCTGGTGGAACCACCCAATGCTTAATTTTCTAGAATATCATGAAGACATGGACCAGCAAATATATCCAATCCTCTACTCTCTGAGGTTATAGATTATTTTGGGACCACAATTGCATCTATTTTTGGAACTATTGGATCATGTTAATTCCATGCACATCGTCATCTTTATCTTCTACAATGATCTTCTTCATGACAGGTACTGGTTATACTACCTACCAACCTAGATGAAGGGGATCACGAGATATACCCTAAACTGAGGCTCGTTGCTCATCGGATCATTGTTATGATCTAGAATTGGTATCCTAGCTAGATATCATGATGGATACATCTTGAGATTTATCGACATGTACCATTGTTAGATGAGAATATATATATATATATATCAAAAAAAATGGGATCTAACTCAAGAATGGAAGTCAACAGTAGAATCCTATATGGTTCTTGTATCATTGATCCCTGTAAAAAATGTCTTGATGTTCCAAGTTGACTGATAGGTAATAAAGGTCCCAAGTAATGGATACATTAGCTACCCAAACCATCACTGGACTCCATGTCCTAAGAGTTTCCCTTCAGACACATTGGAACTAGTTTCTTAAACCTAGCCAAATCCTTTTAAGGGGGATAGTCATAAAAAAATTCCAAAATATTGAACATTATCTTATCTTAATTAGTTCTGAAAATATATAAATAAAAATATTAAATTTCTTAAAAGGAATAAACTATATCTCTATAATCTCAATATCAAATTATATTAACATTATTTTTAACCCATGAGTCTCCTAATATTGATTATTGATTGTTGGATACTAATATATAAGGTGAAAAATTCAATCCACTTCATACAAGAAATCATTAGAAAACTAAATCAATTGGTTAGATATTTAACATACAAAAATTAAGGCATCTGGTTGATATTGATTTTTAATATATCGATTCAACTTTTACATATATCATTTTAAATGATACTCCCAATGTAATTATATGGGCCAAAAAATATTGATCACTCGCACAAAATGAATCATTATACAAACCATCATATCAAAAAATGATGGTGGAAAATGCTTTTCTAGTTGAAAAAATATTGAGATTAAAATTAATATACAAATCATTAAATAAATTTAGATACACGAATTTAATTAAAATTAAATTAAAAATTAGTACAACTTAATGATATACTTTATGAAAGGCATAAAAAACACACAGTACAACTAGTAGTATATGTTATATCAATAAATTATAATAATTACATTTCATTATTATCACCATCAAACCATTCGATGAACCAAAAATTTTCATATTTGATAAATACACACTATATATATTTATACAATTTATACATTGATAGAAATTGAGTTTTCAATTGCTCATAATGTGTGACATGATAGAGGGGAATATGTTTTTCATTCATAGTGATATTTAACTCCAAATGACTTTCCCTGGATATTATGTCAAATATTATATGAAATCCACATTTTTTTCATTCCTTTTAGGTATAAAATTGTTCCAATTAATCAATCACATATGTTTGTTATCAATATGTAGAACATCAATGTTTTAATTTACCATATGAAATATCTAATAAGTTAGATAAAAATATGGGTCTTTTCTTCCATGTATTTCATGATATCATGAACATCATGTCTTACCAAATGTGATATTGAATTTTTTAGATTATTGTAATATTCTTAGTTTGAAAAATATCATGGTGTAAAATCATACTATATTAAAAAAGTTGAATTCATTTTTAATGTTTCCTAATGGAGATCCATTTGAAAGAATCACTAATAAACCATGTACACTATCATTGTCTCCTTTGGTAATTGCTAATATGAATTCCCTTGTTTTAAAATTTGACATGATTTATGTCTTTTATGACTATTTCCCAATAAGATTCCTTATAAATGATATCCATTTATATTGAAAAATAAAATATAATGAAAAAGAACATACACTTTATTATATGCATCAATAATTTCTACACATTCCTCTCATAAAAGTTTCAAAGCATCAATCAATGGTGACATATAAAAAAGATCATTTATAATATAGTTTGGTCTGGAAATCAAAAATATAATCATGAAATATATTTATTCATACATATATATGTGGCATATTTTATATTGTGAACATAATAGGCTATGAACAATCTTGGATGTTGTGGTTCTTGTATGGATTCATTCCATATGTAAACAATCCCATTCTTAGATGTCTCACTTCAATATCAAAATCAATAAATTTTTTATAAGATGTCTTCCATTGTGGTGAATCCTTATTGTGATGTAGGTTTCTGTCAATGATTTACTCATCTCCAGTACATCTTAGTCACTTTCCATCATTTCAAAATGAATACTTCTAATGGGGAATTTTTATATGGTACCATTTTTCCTTAATAGGTAGTTGGGTGTTTTTCATTGAGAATGAATCTATGTAGGATTTCACATCCATTTTTTATCATTATTTACTATATTTAATTATTTTGATAAAAATTTATATTCAAACTTATAGAGCACACTAACATCATAACCAACAAGTATTTTATTTTATCCATGCCGCATTGAACATAATAATTAATTTGATTCATAATTAGAATATTTATTCTTGTTTTCTTCTCTATGTAACCATTTAAAAAGGTCAATAAATTTATTGTAACTTTTATCACTCCGTCCATCTCTTACATTTATGTAAAATAATGTCATCATTAATGAAAACGATGTAAATTTTACGTAACCTAGAAATATAGGTTTTTGAATATCTACATGAATCCTCTAAAAAATTTCTATTTTATAATTGTTCATATGCCTATATAATGAATTAATTTAGTATTACAATCCCCCCATCTCATACAGAATATATTTATCAATGTTTTATATTAATTTTTTTATATTTCCTCACACTTGATCCCACATGTATAACTATGATTAAAACCAATACAAATCATATGGAATTTCATTTCCCTATACCTTAACATACTCATATTCAAAAATTTCACACATGGAAGTAAAAAATTTACCTCTTTTAAAAGATTAAATTTAGAAAATTTTATGTAATTCTCAACCCCTCTTCTATATTCATCATTGTTTCTTCATGCATTTATCCAATTAGAACCCATTAATTAAATAAAGTAACAATAGTGATTATAAACACACCAATACAGTTGAATATTTAAACATATATATAAATAGATAAATTTGAACTATGTAAAAATATAAACATATACAATTATAAAAATTTAAAATATATAGATTAAAAGTTCATATAAACATGAAATAATTAAATATCTATATTAATATATGAATATTAATATACAACATAAATAATAAAATAAAAAATTGACTTAGAGGAAATTTATAAGCTCTAAATATATAATTCAAAAAAAATATAAAAATCGAAAAATTATATAAAACAAATTATAAATATCCAATAATGTAAAATAGCCAATCTTTTTAAAAATAAAAAAAATAACCTCAAAAAGTATATAAACACAAAAATTATAAATAAAAAAAATTAGAACCACATGAAATTCATTAAAACAATTTATAAAAATAAGAAATTTATATTCATAAAGAAATTATAACTATAAACTAATTATAACAATTAAAATTCACAAAAGGAAAATAGATATTGATAAAACAATATATCAATTAATAATATTTATCACTAACGATGAATTAATAAATCATTTAAAAAAATAAAATTATCTTATAAATTATTGATAAACAATTAGAATATCTAGGACAAGAATATATAAAATATCATTAAAAGGAATCATTATTTCATTAAAATAATGTAGAGTATAACAAAAAAAATAGACATTAAAGCATGAAGTAGGTTGATGTTTAACCAGACAAGTAGAACGTAGTTTTGGTGGATATGATTTTACTACGGGGGTGGAAGAGTAATAAAATAGGATGAATGAGGCATAATAGTGGAGAAACAATGAAAAAAGGAGAAAAAATATGGTCAAAAAATAATATGGATCAAGTTTTGAGTAATTGGGCATAGGGATTCAAAAAAAATCAGGGGTCAAAATAAGGATAAGTACTAAGTGAATTCATGAAATTTAATCTTTTTAAAAAATTCACATTATCTATAACTTATAAAATTTTTAGATTTACATTTAACATCAGTTATCTTATAACTACTGTTAAAAATAAATGGTTTTAATATAAATTATTAGTATATTTGAAAGGAAACCCAAGATCATCAGATTTTTTATTTCTCTTTTAATATTAAAAAATGTGATGTCACCAACATTTTGGGTTTTTACATCAGTTATACTCATTACCAACATGATATCCCCCATCGATACAGTTTTAATTTCTATTATGATGAAAAAATGTGAAATCCCTAAAAGTTGGGGTTTTCACATCAATTACTCATAACCAATGTAAAATTATTATTGTGAAATATAATTTATTTATTAGAAATTAAAAAAAATGGGAATTTGAAAAAAAGTTACAATGCGTTAATAATTCATGAATGTTTGAAAATTATTAACAAATACATAGAAAAGGTTTTAATTTCATCTGGCTGATATATATGTTATTTGATCCTAAAATATCGTTTGAATTTAATTTTTTTGAGACACTATTAAAATTAATAATGATCATGATTATATAGATCTTATTTATTAATATCCTTTAAACTAATGTTATAGAAAACAATTGATCATTATATTTGATATCCAAGAAGTAGTATATTTATATAACACATATACTATCTAGTGGAAGGATTCATTCAACCACTTTCATTTAAGTTTCATCAAATTCATGTGGAATTGTTGTATGAATAAAGAATGGAATAAAGTTCTTTCATTGTTTTATTATTCAATACATTCTCAAAGATATATCCATGTTAATTTTTTGGTGTTTTTAGTTGTATCCACTAAATTTAAGATGATATTCATCCCTTCGAAACACTTAAGTGGTATCAAATAAGATCTATGGACTTTTATTTTGTTTTTTGAATTAATGAAGAAAAACGGATAAATGGTATTTTTAGGTACCACATCTAAACTATATAAAAATTTAATGTTGTTTCTCAGTTTCTAAAGACCAGATATAGCCTTATTTTAAATGTTAATAGTCTCATAAATTTAATTAGACCATGTCATGGTCCATGGGAAATGAGAATAACATATTGCATGAAAAATATAATATTAAATTTTATGTATCAATGTTAAGGTTAGGTGATTACTATTATGTGGAGACCGCTATTATATGGAAATGACAAAACCTAGTAATATTGGAAAATCAATTCTCTATAGTTGGACCACGATATAAAAAATTCAAGGAGAACTAAAACAACATTCCACAAAAAAATCTTTATAACCTAATATGGATTACCAAAAACACCTTGGCCGATAAAAATTCCATGCCCAAAATAGATTGAAAAAAATGCCTTATCATAAAAAAATGGTATGTTTAAAATTGTGTGGACCCACTAGAAACAATATCCCATGTTATACATTATTATGGTATGATGATAATAATAAAAAACTATTCACAAGGTAATAATTCAAGTCATTTTGAATAATGTTTTGAAGAAAATAATATATTTTGATAAAAATCTCAAAAACATCTCTAATTTTATCCCCATGGTAACATGATAATTATAAAGTGGGGATTTAAATTGAATCAAATTTTTTTGGTATATTGGATATATATTTTAAATATATTAAAAAGGGTAATAATTTATAAAATCTTCATAAATTAAAATAACGTGAAATATAATGGTATTTTTATATATTTATCATTTTCTCAAATATGTTAATATAAAATATTTAAATTAATAAAATATATCTGGATTTTATTTAAACAATTAAAAATATTAACTTTCTGGTTTTATCAATAGATTAAATATAATAAAATATAAGATATTTATTTTATGTAAATTTTAACATAATATAGGAGATTTTTATTTTTTAGAATATATAATAATTTAATTATGTAGGAGTTCATATAAAACCATGAAAATGATATTATAAAATGTTAATATTTGATTATAGTGAAATTTTTTATGAAGATAAAGGCGTAAATTATAAATATTCTACAATTTACTTATGAATTATCAATAAAATATTCTACTATTTAATCCAATAAGTTTATAAATGAATTAAATAAATTTTCATTATCTAGTAGCCACCTCATCTAGGAATTCATTATATATAAGTTTACTTTTGGAAAATAGAAAGAAATTCCCTAAAAATATATAGCATATTCATGATAGTTGTATGAAAAATCATCAAGATAAATATTCCCAAGTAAGTTAAATAATATTATTTCAAAAACAAAGTGATAATAATTTTTCATTTATTCATGATTAAATTAAAGGGAGAAGACTCTCATGTAACCTAAAATTTCATGTAGAATATTCTACATAAAATAGTTATCTAAACACAACTATCTTAAAGGTTGTTTAGAATTTTAAAAAAATACCCTAAATTGTGAGTCATCTAATCAAGGATGATATCCTACAGAGGTCAAAAATAAGTAATTCTTCGATAATTTACATTACTCCATCAATGATAAGACAAATGGATTCCCGATATCCCTCTCTAAACCATTGTAAATTATTCAAGTCATTAATAACTCTAAACCAAACAATTTTCCGGGCATGGGCTACATCCCTGCAATAATTTATGTTTCTCATTGTGATATTTTAAAAAAATAATAGGCTATATTTATCCCATAATATTTCATATGAGGCCATATTCTAAGAGACACAAATAATACCTCAATTTCCTCATCCATAAATATAATCATCCATATTTTTTGGATATATTTATACCAGTGAAATTATGCAATTTATACTTCAATTTATTTTCCTGAAACCATAAATTATAGATTCTCATCCATACTCGCCCAAATAGAGTCAAAATAAAAAAGAATTATGAAAAATAGCTTACAAGGTGAAATTTATCTTACATAAGAAATGATTCATGATATTAATAGGAGGTTGATTTGATCCAATATCATGTTTACGGTTGAAATTGGGATGTTTTATGATATTATCATGTAGAGATTCATTATAAAATTCATAGGGAACCAGTTGTTTCTAGAGATATTCTATGATATTTGCTTTCAAAAAAAGTTCATCCACTCAGTTCATAGATTCATTGTCTATAATGAAATTTTTTATTCTTTAAATCTATTAGATTCTTTACCTTAGGATTTCCAATCTCTCCATATTTTAGGGTCCAATATCAAGATTCTTTTTGTTGGAACATAGTCAATATAGTATCCACATGCTCAATTGTTAACTATAGTGATGGGTATAGATTCATTAGAATATATTACATGTTTTCTCTAAATAAATTATAGTTCTACTAAATAAAATACATATATCTTTAATAGGTTTTTAAGATATTCAAGATTAATATGAAAAATGTAGTGGAAAAATGCCAGCACACTTATGTGTAATGTGTACTTTTCATAGACCATATTTCCTAACCAAACAGTAACATTAAGGGATTTATAGGTATTTTTCGAAGTACCTTTCCCACAGAGTATCTTATAGAGTACATCTCCTTAGGTAGGTTCAAGGATAGTAACATTTATAATCATATTCAAAGGATTTTTGGTAGGATGTATATTTAATAGAACAACCTTATATCCTTTGGTGTGTTTATCATGATCATCAACTATGTTCTCTCTTATATTCCCATTCATCAGATGTAATATATTCATGTTACAATGCTTTATTTCAAAATATTGATAGTGTGATAAATTTTTTTCAATCGGAATCTCTATTGAAAGTTAGACACCATTGGGATATTCGGAAATGATTATCCAAAACAATTATAGAATAAGGTATTTTCCTTAACAATCTTGTGCATTCAATGCATTCCATGCAGGCTAAACAATCATGGGATGTCATCATAGGAAATTTGAAATGGGATGTATATATTATTAGTGAGTATTTCGAGACTCTAGATGTTATCAATAATTTCCAAATCATCTCTTCTACCCTTTGGAAAAGCATTCAATATCAGCTCTTCCTGCTTCTCCAACAATATAATTGGGTGATAGGATGAGGTGATCTCTCCTTCTGAAAGGAAAATTGGTTTAGAAATGAGGTTTTACCTTATTTTCTAATGTCTAAATTCAATTTCAAATCATCCATGGGTTTTCATAATTTCACCTAAATGTTGCATATATTGGGAAACAATCCTATTTTGATAGTATTTTCTAGGTTAATAAATATTATTAATAATGTTTCAAAAGTTTCATATCTTGTATATATAATGTGAAGCGCATAACTAACCTTATTTATACTCTGAATAAATAAAATCAAATATTTTTGTGTTTCTAGGCATTGTAAAATCAAGATAATATGAATTTCATGATTTGGATTGTGCATTAGTTAGTTACATTGATTGAGAATGAGATTTAGTCCAATGGGATAAAAGTGTCATCAAAATTTCATTTCTTCATCAAGCATAATGTGAAAATATTTGAGATGGTCTTCCTAAATAGTGAGTGTGAATCTTATATGTTGTCCCTCTTAGTAGGGATTCCAGGTATTAAAACATTATTTTATTCATTTTATATATCAATTTTATATTGTTTTGTAATTATATAATAAGAGAGGATTTGTAAAAAGGGATAAAGTTAATTGTGGAAGATAGATTCAGGGTTATTTGTGAAGATCTAATTGAGAATAAATACAAAAACATTTCATGAAACATTTAGTGTATAATAACTGAGGTACCTTTGAAGATCCTTGATATCGCTACTCAGATGATTTGGTCCAAGAAATTGACCATTTTCTTTTGCTTCATTAGTCCTTCAGTTAATATCCTCATTCATTATAGTCATTCAGTATTATAGAGACATAACATTTTATGGTTAATATAAATACATATTGTTCATGGACCAATGGCTGTATGAGAGGTGGAGGTTTTATTCATGGTCATCATGTCTCATTGTTAGTAGATCTTAGTTCCTTCAATGGTGAAATTAATTCCATTATAACATAGTGTAAATAACTTCTTGATGGCCTCTCTATTATCTAAGAAATAGAGGTAGCCCTTAAAGTGGTGGAATTAGATTCTACATTTCTTGTTAACATTATGAATGATCTTCAGTTTTCCCACTGTTCAGTTAATTATATTATTTAGAATTTAATAATTCTTTCCCATGAGGTAATATACAAACACACATGGTGTAAAGGAAACAATGTAGCAGATAACTCATAGTACTTTAGAGATACATCTATCCCCATTGTATTTTTTCTTCTCATGGCTCTATGAAAAATGTTTATAATGCTAATTTGATAATGGAATCTCTTCCCCAAAATAATTTTAGGCCTCCTTTTCCACCTCTCTCTTATTATTTTAATAATCTTTTTAATAAAAAAATTACTTCAACAATAATTTTTAATAAACAATTTTATTGAATATAAAATTTGGAATTGGTCATTTATTTAGTATTATAAACTACTTTATTATTCATTAATATAACGTTTTTAATTTTTATTGTGATTTATAATTTATCATAAACACATTAATATACTCATTTAAACTCATATACATACATTTTAATAGTTACATTCTTGTTTTGATATTTTTTTTAGTCTTTTGTACCATGACATTGGCTTGTATTTTATTTTTGAGATTAAATTAAAGGATTAATAAATGTTTATATATATATATATATATTTATATTTTTGATTGAATGGAGGTATCTCTTAATTAATGTAATTTGGTTCTGGGACATTCATTTAGACTAATCTCTTATATAGAGGTTGAGGTATTTTCAAGAAAAGTGAGGGATAACTATTTTTACAACAATTCATTCACTTATGGGGAAAATTAATTTCATATGGCTCTATGAAATAATAGAAATTATTTGATGTATCATATTCATAGGATTAATTTTGGATATGTTCAAATATAGTAGGATTCCAATTTAGGTTAATAACATAATATATATGTTGTATTGAGAGTTATAAATTAATATAGTTTAAATATATTTATTTAGTGGAAGGAATGTAGATTCAAAAAATCTAAATCATTATTATCATGGAAAATATAAAGGAAATAACAAATAATAATATAGTGAGATTAAATCCCATTAAAATACTAAGATATATATTCCTTAAAAACACTTTTTAGGACCTCAATCATCCAATCGATTTTGTCCCACAAAAGATTGGTTCCCCTTAAATATCTTTTATAAGGAAAGAATATAGTGATTTTTTTTATTTCCTATGGTACATATGCAAATGATAAGAGGGTTTGAACAATCAATATCAATAATATTAGAGTATATATTCAAATATTAATGAATTTGGTGGAATAAAATGTAAAAAATTATATTATCAAACATCTGTTCTGATTGAATGAAATATATAATTAAATAAGTAATAATTAGAAATTTATAGTATATTTCATAAACAATATCCTACATATACTCTTCAGACATTCAACCCAAAATATTTGACATCTATAAAGATATAGACATATATTTTGGTGCAGGCCAAGCCCAAAATTTTACATGAGATCAAACCAAACTGATAATTTATAAGTTAAATCCTATGCTATTTATATTCCATAGGACAATAGAAAAATGTGTTTAATTATTTGTGATCAAGTGATTATAACCAAGATGGTTCCGTTAAGTGTTTTTATAACTAGTGTGTGGATGAATTTAGATTTTAAAATATTAAGGTAAACTAAAAAGTCTATAATAATAAAACCATTTAATTTACCACAAGGTAGATAATAGAGATGAAAAATGATCTCAAACCCATTAGTATTGATGTAGAATAATGAAACATAATAAAATCCTGTAATTCCCTTGAAAATTGATTGGTAGTTAGTAGAATAACATACCTTAATAATGTTTTTGAAATTAAATATTATTATTTAAATCATTTTCTTATTCCTATTTGTTTTGATTCATTTTATAGATGAACATTAATAGAGATGTTATTTAGTTTAAAAAAAATATCTCCCCACATAATTGATACATTTACTACTTCATGTGGATGTTTCCTTAAATACCTCCACAATCTATAATAATGATATTTATATGCATAACATGAAAATAATATTGTTACCATCTTTTGAAATGTAAAACACATTCTTGATATTTTAATCATTCAATTACTATTCATTAATAATTCTCAAAATATCACAACCAACACTATAATATTTTATTCCAATGTAATCAGAAATTAGTTCTTAATAAAATGTTTTATATGTAATGTTCTCTCAATATCCTTTTAATGAATATTTTATCCATGTATTGTAGTCTCATATATCCTTCCTTAAATATATGTTCACTCTATATAATATCTTTCTTTATCACTCATAATTACACTGCTTATAATATAGTCTCAAATTACATCTTTGTAATACGATAACATGAACTAATTTCTCAACTATTTCAAAATAAAAGTTGGAAATGATCGACACACACACCATTGTGATGTAAGATATGTTATACTAACTTTGTATCTTGTGTTTCTCTGATTAATAACACTGGAAACAACATGATCACAAGTTATATCACGAGATTTTGTACATAAGATGATGTTATGTTGAGGATGACCTTGAAGAATAAATATTTATCCAGAATAGTGTTAGAAACTATTACAACATCCATTTTTTGAAATCATAATAAAAACAATAGTATAGAATTCTAAACTCCCATTTTTTATATTCATCCCCCATAACATATTCTTAAATCGATATCGATCCACAACATAAATTATCACTTGAAATACTAATCACTTATAACAAAATAATTCCAAATATTTTCTTATATCACTTATACAACATATGGAAAATATTACTATGTAATTGAAATAATTCTAATTATTGTAAAATTCATCTTTAATTTTTATGAAATACCTAATTTATTAATAGAATTATTCTAATTTGACCAAGATCTGTAGTTTATTATATAAAAATGAATGCGACAAAAATAAAAAAAAATTAAATTACTTATTTATATAATTAAATACATATAAAATAAATATAAAAATAATTAAACATAAATAATTGGTATAGTTATAAAAATATTGAACCCCATGAATTCTTTTCATAAAAACAAGCTGCAAACAGCCACTTGAAAGAAGTAACCCGAACTACTAGGTGCCTCATTTTTTTGTATAATTACATTATACTATTCTAGGAAACCATAAACATTAAGATTCCATATGAATATTAATGTGATAATATATATAATGAATTAAGACAGGATTACTATACTCATTAATCTAAAAGTCATATATGAGATGTCATATATAAAAGTCTACTAGATTTATTCAGGGATCATGTTATGTGACTAACTAGGCTAAGTTAAGATGATATATTAATCATGGCCCGCAAATGGACATGATGTAATTTAAATTGGGTTATCATTCTATTTATAAAAAATAATTAAATTCCTAATTAAATTTTTTAATAAATTATGATACTCAACTAATAAATGATTTTATCATAAATAAAATAACATCATAATCCACAAATATGACACTAATATCATTCCTCAAAATAGAAAATATTAATTGAATATGTTTTATATATTATTGAGTAAACTTTAAAGTTTTTATTAATAAGGAAGAAACATTTTATTTGTTAGAGTAAATTGTACACAATCAATCAAATATTAGATTTGTTCAAAAACAAAATATATATTCCAATGAAACCCATAGATGAATTCATATTATTTTTCAATTCAATTTTATGTTAATAGCCTTAGGAACATTAGAATCAATATATTGTTCACATTTATCTTATATAATGAAGTGGTGGGTTGTAGTAAAAATCATATATTCATTCCACATATATTTTAGAAGGGAACTAAGAAACACATATTTTTTGAGGGATTATTCTCTTAAGCGGAAATCTATTGGGATTTGTTGATTTATAATATTAAAAAAAATATAAGAATCAAAATAAAATAATTAATGAATATTTTCTAATCATAGGTTTTTTAAAGGACTAGAGTCGAGGGATTTTTTATTGAAAATTTCAACTCATTAATTAAAAAAGTAAGAATTAAAAAAAAATAAGTCTCAATTAATAATTCACTAATTTAAGACCTAAAAAATGATATGTATAATCACCTATACAATAATATAACAATTTCTAAAATCACTAAAAGGTATATCATAATATTAGACCATGATATATTTCTTTTTAAATGTCAATGAATATGGGGAAGATAATAAATAATAAATTGGAACTCTGAAATTAAATAATTATTTATATTTAAAAACCTAATAAAATACATATCACACAATCCATTAAACTCAATGTAATAAAGCCTTAATAGGGTAATCCCTCTATCGTTGTAATAATCTCAATAGAATAGGGAAGTTGATTTATAAAAGTGGGAATAAAGAAGAAAAAAATAAGTAATGAGAAACCAACCATTGGGTGTAGAGTAATAGAACATTGAAAAGAAAATATCATTGTGATAATTATGTGAAGAATTATAATTATGAATATGTAAATATTCTAATTTTAAAACAACAGAGAGTATGGAAAACATAAAATTTAAGATCACACCTATAATAACCAAAGTTCCACATGAAATGAAAAATAAGAGTAAGAAAAAAAGGTATTGAATTCCCCCCAAATAATCATTTTATATAGACATTTTGTTGGATTGTATTGATCACATGACCTTAAAATTATTTCAAATTGAAAAGTTAGGCTAAAGGGGGGTGGAATGTGGTTGGATAACTGAACATCAATCATTACCATGATTACATGGATGATTCTTCTGTATCATTATTAATACGTCCAAGTGGACTTGACGATAGAAGAATTTGGGTAGGTAATTTATAGACTAAATTTTTACAAATATTTATTCAAGAAAATCTTAATATTTCATCGAAATTTTTTCTCGTATGAATATGTTACACTAGAAATTTTGGGATGAAATTTTAGTCTATGAAATATTGTTAGATATGTTATCTTCAAATTGGAATGCATGGACCACCATTAAAAAATGAATTACCTTGGGATATAATTTAGTAAAATATTCCAAAATAATATAAATATAATTAATTAATCACTTAGATTCATTGGAAATTAAGTTTGGGCTCAAAATTAAATATATCATTTTAATATCCAATATTATTTTCCTAAAAAATTATAAATATGAGCTCCAAAATTTCCATCTTCAATCATGAATATTTTATATCTAATGATAGAAACCTTATTCCCCATAATATGAACCAAATTATAATAAAAATACAATTTAAAATTGGTAACAAAGATTAATTTATAAGGATTTTCAAATTGGGATAATAATTAATTCAATTTAAATAATAATTACAAACATTATCAAAATAGGGATTAAATTATAAAATGCATTAACATTGTACTTTTTGATCAATGATGTTCATGAAAAATATTCAAAATTTAATGAATATAATATATTTTTTGTGACTAATAAATCCCATCATCATGAATGTTTCTAGTCCTTAGTAAATTACTAGATCATAATGATCAAAATTCAATTCCCCATTACAGACATTTTTCACCTTTCAATGTTTACGATTAAAAAATCATTCAACTATTCTGGGGTCCAAAAAATATATATTCAAATAATAAAAGTACACATGAAAATACCATTATCAAGCGCGTTATTTTTATTAATTTCACTTCCTCCTTTCACCCAATTATAAGTAATCATAATGATATTTTGTAAATAATATATGAACAAGTGAAGATATATAAGTATTAGTTTGGAATAAAATTTTATCCTTAATATTGGAATATATATATATATATCTATTATTTTACCATAACATAGATGAAATTACTAACTCTAGTTTATAAAAATTGGGAGTTACTATACTCATGTGCCATATGATATATATTTGGTCAATTAATTCCTCTCTAATAGATATGAAAAACCTATATTTTAGAAATAAAAATATGGGGTAACTATGCCAAAATGCTAGAAGCCACATGTCAGGACAATAAATTTCTCAGTGTAGTCATTTTATAATTGTTTTCATTGTTTTAAATTTATTTGGATATATAAATCAAACATAATGTGATCCCAAAACATATTATATGAATTTATACTTCCCTAGAACTCATACATACACTTCTTATAATCCAATGATTTAAAATGTTAGGTTTTGATTAATGTATTATATTGTTGATGAAAAAAATATAGCAAATAGAAAAGGTTACTAAAAGTGATTATCATGATCTTAAACATTATTAATAATACAAATTTAGGCATGAAAATGTAACAAATTAGCCTTTTACATGTGGAATTTTTCCTTTGAATAAATGTTATATCTATGAATGTAGTAAAAACACATGCACCAAAAAATAAAAACAGAAAAAAGTTTTTATAATATTGAATATTAATTTTTTTGAAAATAATACCTCATAAATATGAAAATATTATAATGGATCCATATGCACAAATAACAAAATATGAATATTAGGAACATTATGGTCACCAAGAAAAGTCACACCCATGAAAAACACTATAAAAAGAAATAAATATTTAGTAATGTAACAGATATTTTTGAAAATACAGAATATAAACTTTAGAGGAATTAATGTGAATGTTGAGTAAGGTAAATAATATGTGTTTATAGGAAGCATAAAACCATTAAGAATATCGATAATTTTGAATATCAGTGCAATAACTATCATACAGTTACCATTATAATTATTGTATACTAAGGTCAATTACGATATTTTATTGATTTATTTGGGAGAAAAAAATATACCATTAGTAAGATAAATTAAGATGCTTATTTATCTTATCTTGGAAAGTAGATAGCATCACTATGGTTCACCCTTGACAAAGGCCAAGTAGAATGTCAAAAATTGAGGTGTCAATGAAATAATATATTGGAGAAGTTCATGTTTGCAAAAATCCCTAGATTATAAATATTTTCCAAAACACCCCATGAAGGTACCAATATTATATACCTTACCATTAAGGATTGTGGTATAGTGATAAGGTTTTATTTATCTATGGTTTATTATGTATCAATGTGTAAATTCTATTAGAAATGAAATAGTTTTTACTATAAAACCACATTTAATAAAATTAACGTCCAATATATAAAGGTGATAATATAAGGCCCAAGCCTTAAAAATTACTTAATCTTGAGTTATTTCAAGAATAAACGTTGAGGATCTTTTCAGGTTTAGAGTTTTAGAGAATTAGATCATAAATCATGCATTACATTCAACATTTAAACAAAGTGGTTACATAAAAGACAGTGTTCATTTTTTTCCATCAACAGAAACATTTTTAAAACAAAGCATGGTTTCTTTCATGACACTTCCTTGATATTATCATCACATTGTGTACCTTTCCCTTGACCTGTGAAAAAAATTTCAAAAACATGGGATGAGCATAAAAAACGTAGTAAGGGATATAAAAATACAAAAAGGAAACATTAGTATATGTATACATAAGAATAAATGAAATCATATTTTACTCATAAAACATAATAACGTTAACATACCTCATGAAATCATAATATTTATGAATAACCCATAGAAATCATATGACATAAAGGTAACTTGAGGCATTTATAACATTCTTACGTAGGGAGTAACCCTCATTGTTACGTTTGGAATACCCATCACAGTATATTCCCTTAATCTCTTTGGAGAAACCTTAACGTTTAACCCCTTCATGTTACCCAATGAATTAGAGAGCTATATCGGGCTCACCCGCCCTTATTTTATCACAGAACCACCCGTCTTCATAACAATTCCCAAGAACCATAACATAATCGTATCACATAAAACAAGCATAAAGGAAACATAACATTTCCACCTTTCAATCACAAGATATCAATACAACACATTGATATAATAAAAAAATTATGAAAACCATTTTCAATACCAAAATAAATGAAAAGTAAAACATGGTATTTATTTTTCATTTAAAAAAAATATTATGGCTTGTAGAGAAAGCCGAAACTCAAATAATGGTCACGGCGGCGGAGAAGTCATTGTCGCCACATACGTATAAAATAAAACACTCCTTTTGTCATTTAGTAAAGTGTTTTGTATAAAAAAAATTCCTTTTGAATAAACATAAAATTTAAAGGGGTTTATACACCTTATAAAAGAAAGTTGTGTATAAAACAAAATATACCTCAATGAAAGGAGATTGAGACAAAGTCCCTTACAAAGATCATTTTTTAAATAAAATAAATCTATTATGTGTATTCACTATAAGTACACATAAAGAAAGTACAAATACAAGATAGGACATAATAATATCATGACATAATTTGAATGTAGGAGATTAACCCAAAGAATAGAAATTAGGTTAAGAAGTTCCCTTACCTCAGGTCCGACTTGACTCGATCGTTCTTTAACGTCCAAAATAATAAACTTGAGTTAATTTCTACTTCCATAAGAACCTTTCTCAAGTTCATTATTTCTTTTATATCACTTATTACCTGGTTATGAACACTATGTAATTATTTAAGTTAATAATGGTCGTCTTGTCGATCATTGGTTCTTGAGTCAAAAATAAACTATTTATAATTACAAGTTGTTCATGGGGTAAAATATCCATTATATCCATAATTATATTAATGATGTAGGTATCATATATATCATATTTATCCAGTATATGCATTCATTTATAATATTACATAACATTTAGAGGTATGAAATGAAATTCACCGTTCATGGAGACGGTAAGCCGTACGTACGCATGAACGCTACTTTCATTTCTATTTCCTATTTAATAGAATTAAAACATAATGATGCATAATAGTATTATAATTCCAGTATGGTATCATATATAATATCATTAAATATATCCTTTATACGTACCACATATGGTATTAACGAATCAAATCACTTTGAGGGGGAGGTAGTCTGCACTTCCTAAAATGAAGATATCGTATTTACCCATAATGGAAACCATAAAGTTATTCCATAAATGAGAAATAAGGAAGCTTAAGTAAAACATAAACATATTATATATCATATGTAAATATAGTGACATCATAATGGCCACCATTAAAGGTGTTAAAATAATATTGAACAATCATCATTTCGTGAGGCAGAAATTCGCCATCCACAGAAACAGTATGTTCTTTAACCATTAGATGTATTTGTGTGTAAGTTTAGCTATAATAATTCATATAACAACATCATAGTATATTTTAGATACTGGTTTTGTTACAAAATAAATGAATAAAAAGAGTTTAGGGGGTTGGAGAAGCAAAATAAAACAAAAGAACAATAGAGAAGTCTTTACCTTTAAATCGGGTAACTCCCTTTCGTTTGAACCAAAAGGGTTTCTTGAAGAGATTCCTGCCTAAGGCAAGGCTTCAAGGATGAAGAGAGGGATCTGGAGAGAAAAAATGAGCAGATATTGTCCAATACAAAGGCTTGAGAGGTGTGGGTAAGGAATTATAGGTGGGGGGCTTTTATAGGAGGAGAGGAGGGGAACTCTTGGAAAGGTATAAAATGTTACTTTATTTTCAAATGAGTTTCGGATTTTAAAGGTCCCACATTAATTTATTTCAAGGATAAGGTGATACGGGTTCTAAATACACCCATCTAATAGGTTTTTGACATGTGTAGGTCTTATATTTTACATTATCTTTTCATTTTATTTAAATTGTTAAATGATGAGGCAATCGCTGCATCATCATGATGTCATAAATAATATAATTTATTTAATGTCTAAAAATTATAAAAAAAATACTATGATGATGAAAATATTATTAGATTTCCAATGACTATTTATAGTCCAATATATCATTTATGTAGACAAAATTAAAAATGTTTTACTCATGTGATACATTCTTTGTTATATTTACTTTATTTAAAAAATAAAAAGATAAAAAGTCATTATCACACAAAACTGATTCCATGGGGTTCCCAAGTTTGGAAAAAGTCATCCCACGGTCGGCCATGACACAAACAGTAGTATTAGAACACATTTTGGTGTCATTTTAAATTATTAGGATATTATTTTATTATCATTAACTACCTGATTACTAATTAATCAAGATAATTAACGATAATTACCATTGTTACTATTCACAAAGTCCAAAAACAAAAGAGTCTTAATTACATAATGTGGACCTTATGATTTCAAATATGGAATCCATTTTACCAAATTCAAAACACATAAATTACAATAATTAATTTAAAAATAATTTTCGTTGTCAAAACAATTAGCGGGTTTTTTTGAATCAATATCTATGAAATGTTTGGCATTAGTTTATGTCCAATTCCAGAGTGAAATTAATAATAACTACAAATATTGGATTAAATTGTAAAAATATATTCTATTTAAAATTTAAAACCAATTAAAAAGATAATCTAACCATATAATTAAATTAGATGAAAAAGTAGTTTTGATGTAAAAATGCAGTATTTTTCACTATTCATTAAAAAATGAACATTGTCAGAAAAATACCAACAAATTATCCAATGTAAATTTCAATGTCCCAATCATAAATAATAAGTTTATTTTGACAAATAGAGATTATAAAATTTTCAAAATATTGATTTAAAAAAGGGTTTCCCATCAAAAGGCAGTAAAACAATCTTTTAAAAATATTAGTGTATTCCAGGTTTAAGATTGGATTTATTCTCATTTTAAGAATCTAAAACACTATCTAATTCATAAATAGACATAGATAATAATATCTATTATTCATTTCTTACTTGGGATGTTACATCCTTCCCCCCTTTAGAAAATTGCATCCCCGTAATTTATTTACCTATCGAATAAGTGGGGGTATTTATACCTCATTGCATTTTCATATTCCCATGTTGCCTCTTCACTCATGTGGTTCTTCCACAAAACCTTTACTTGATGAATCACCTTATTCTGAAACACTTTCTCCCTGTGGTCAAGAATTTGGACCGGTTATTCCTCATAAGATAGATTCTCTTCCAGCTGAACTACCTCTGCACTCAAAACATGAGATGGATCTGGCATGTACTTCCTTAACACTGAAACATGAAAAACATTGTGTACCTGAGATAAACTCGGAGGTAAATCCACTCGGTAAGCAACTGATCCAAATCTCTTTATAATTTCATATGGTCCAATGAACCTTGGACTCATCTTTCCTTTCTTACCAAATAGCATCACACTTTTCCATGGTGATACTTTGAGAAATACATGATCACCATCTCAGAAGAGAGATCCTTCCTCATGTTGTCTGCATAACTCTTCTACCTGCTCTGAGCTGTTCTCATGTGTTTCTGTATCAGCTGAACTTTTTCTGCCAAATCTTCTACCAATTTTGGTCCCATAAACTTCCTTTCACCCACTTCATCCCAGAAAGCTGGATTTCGACACTACTTCCCATAAAATGCCTCAAATGGTACCATCTGTATACTGGAATGAAAACTGTTATTATAAGAAAACTCAACCAAAGAAATATGTTGGTTCCAACTTCCCTAATAATCCATCGAACAAGAACGTAGCATATCCTCCAAAGTCTGAATTATTCATTCTTACTTCCCATCTTATTTAGGATGAAAAGTTGTACTAAAATTTAATTCAGTACCCAACGACTTCTGAAGGCCTTTCCAAAAGTTAGAAGTGAACCTGGGATCACGATCAGATACAATGGAGAGAGGAACTCCATGTAACCTAACTATCTCTTTAAGATACAAACGGGAAAGTTCATCTAGGGAAAAAGTATCTCGTATAGCAAGGAAATGAGAAGATTTAGTCAAGAAATCAACAATAACCCAGATTGCATTATTACCTTGAGGTGTCTTTGGCAATCCCACAACGAAGTCCATGGATATATTTTCAAATTTCCACTCTGGCACTGGTAAAGGCTAAAGCATCCATTTCGGTATCTTCCTCTCTGCTTTAACATGTTGACATGTCAAACACTTCATAGTAAAATCAGAAATATCCCTTTTCATTCCGCCCCACCAGTAATACTCCTGAATATCTCTATACATCTTAGTACTTCCTGGATGAACTGAAAACGGAGAACTACGAGCTTCAAATAATAACTCTCTCTTCAACTTTGAATCACAAGGCACACACAATATCTTCCCAAATATCAAAACACACTCATTATCAATGTTTAATTTAGGCAACTTACCCTTCTGAACCAGCTCTACCTTTTTCTGCAACTCGATGTCTTGCTTCTGTGCTTGCTTAATTCTATCTGATAGAGAAGACTTCACTGATACATGAAACAAAACAGAAGGAAATCATGCACCAACAATTTCTATGCCAAAGTTCATCAAATCCTTAAACAAAGTATCACATTCCAAACGCAACATTGTTAATGAATCATTAATTTTTCGACTCAAAGCATCATCCAATTTATTTGCTTTTCCTAGATGGTAATGAATTGTACAATCATAATCCCTGATTAATTCTAGCCATCTCCTCTGTCTCATGTTCAATTATTTATGAGTGAATATATACTTTAAACTTTTTTGATCAGTATACATTTCACACTTTACACCACACAAATGATGCCTCCATATTTTCAAAGCGAAAACAATAGTAGCTAATTCCAAATCATGTGTAGGGTAATTTACCTCATGAGTTTTCAACTATCGCGAATCATAAGCAATGACCTGATCATTCTACATTAGGACGCAACCAAGTCCTTTCAATTAATCATCATTGTAGATAACAACCTCACCATTCCTGGAAGGTAGTTCCAAAACTAGAGCATTTAGCAATCTTCTTTTCAATTCCTGAAAACAATCATTACATTTTTTTCAGATAAACTTAACACCCTTCCGAGTTAGCTTTGTCCTTGGACTAGATAACCGTGAAAAAATTCTAAAAAACCTTAGATAATAGCATGACAAACCAAGGAAGATATGAATCTCAGTTACATTTGTGGGTCTTGGCCATTCTTCCAAAACCTTTTTTTGCAGGATCAACAGTTATCCCATATTTGGAAACAATGTGACCAAGGAAAGAAATTGTTGCAACCAAAACTCACACTTGCTGAATTTCCCATAAAATTTCATTTCTTTTAAGGTTTGAAAAATAACCCTTAAATGTCTTTCATGTTCCTCTTTACTTTTAGAGAAAACTAAAATATCATCAATGAAAACAACCACAAACATATCCAAGAACTCATGGAAAATTCTATTAATAAGGTCCATGAATACAGCAGGTTCATTGGTTAGCCCAAAAGGCATTACTACAAATTCATAATGGTCATATCTTGTATGAAACATGGTCTTTGGAACATCGTCTTCCTTTACCTTCAACTGATGGTTCCTCGATCTTAGGTCAATCTTTGAAAAATACTGAGCTCCCTGGAGCTGATCAAACAAATCATCGATATGAGGCAAAGGATAGTTGTTTTTAACAGTGATGTAATTCAATGCACTATAATCAATGCAAAGTCGCATAGAACCATATTTCTTCATAACAAATAAAACAGGAGCACCCCATGGTGATGTTCTACGTCGAATGAAACCTTTCTCTAATAAATCTTGAAATTGCTCCTTCAACTCTAAAAGTTCAATTTGAGCCATTCGATAAGGGGGTTTTGAAATTGGCTTAGCATCAGGAACTAAGTCAACAGTAAATTCAACTTCCCGATCTAGTATTATTCCAGGAAACTCATCAGGAAAAACATCAGGATACTCATTTACCACTGGCACATCATTAATCTGAACAGTTCCCTTCTTTTCAAAAATATGTGGAAGGTAACATTCATTTCCACATTTTAAAAGTTTCACGGCCTCTTGATATGTTATCAAAAGTAAGGGTTCATTCAAGTACACAAACTAAAAGTCTTTCTGAAAAGAATCTTCTTTAGCACTATAATCAATCTTATCATGGTAAATAGAGAGCCAATCTATACCCAGGATAACATCAAACTCTACTATAGGTAAAATAATAAGGTTTTCAAGTAGGTTCTTTCCACGGATAAGGATAGAAATATTCTTATAAATTCTTTTTGCCTCAAAATTTCCCCCATGTGTTTTTACCACAAGTTCAAGAGTCATTTCATTATATGGTATACCCATTTTACTAGAAAAGTTTTCAGAGATGAATGAATGTGTAGACCCCAAATCAAACAACACATTGGTATAATCTGAAAAAACAAACAATGTACCTGATACCACTTTATTTGATGGACCAACATCTGCTGAAGTAGTTGCAAAGGATTTCACCGCCCATTTTTTCTTGTAGTCTAACTGCTTCCCATCACTCAAGCTCTTTTTCGTACACTCGTTTTCATAATGACCCATCTCATTTCCCTTAAAACATTTCACTAACTATAAATCAAATTTGGTCTTACCATCACCTTGATCTATTTCAGTGCAATCACGAGCCTTATGTCCCATATTACCACATCAGAAGAACTTTCTATAATTCATAAGACATTCCCCAGCATGCCTTTTACCACATTTATCACAAACTGGAAAATTTGTTTTCTTACCATCAGACCTTTTTGATGAATTCTTTCCATTCTCCTTTCACCTCGGTCTCTTCTTCTGTTGGTTTTTATAGGACACTTGATCATCGGCAAACTCTATTTCCACCTTCTCAGCACATTGAACAAGCTTTTCATAACTCTTGAACTTGCGAGAAGCTAAATTCCGTCGATATTATGGCATTAATCTTGATTAAAAACAATTGATTTTACTATCAAGTTCTCTGATAAAATTTGGAGAATACCTTTCCAATCGAGTGAACCTCTCTTCATAAGCAGCCATTGAGTCGTCCTCTTACCTCAATTCCAAGAATTGTTTTTCCATCCTAAGTCGAACAGCCTTAGGAAAATACTTCTAAAGAAACATACCTTTGAATTCATCCCAGTAGAGAGCACCAATCTCATTAGCATCCCTAATATTTTTAACCATAGACCACCACTGATCTGCTTCACCCTCCAAACGGTAGATTTCAAGAATAACCTTTTTATTGATTGAACGCCCCATGACATCGAAAATCTTCTCCAGTGCTTTAATCCACCCTTCAGCTTGCACAGGGTCAGATGATCCTCTGAATGATGGGGGATGTTGCCTCATGAAATGTTCCACCACTAACATGTTCCTCTGTGGTTTATCTGGATGATCTCGTGCATGGATACCGCCACTATTTATCACTTGAGTCAACTGCCCCATTACTGCAACAAACTGTTCAGTTCCAATTCCGACCATCTAAGGATGCTAATTCGGAAGGTTATTTCCT
This sequence comes from Viscum album, assembly GCA_963277665.1. NCBI lineage: Eukaryota > Viridiplantae > Streptophyta > Magnoliopsida > Santalales > Viscaceae > Viscum > Viscum album. The sequence continues at coordinate 306,832,547 of OY728153.1, read as the reverse complement.
TCTGTATTCCTTCCTTGCACTACTTCCCTGTTTCCTTTGTAGAAAAACATTCTGAAAAAACATGTCTTAGATGAAGAAACATGGTAATCTTCAGATTCTAAATCATTTCAATTTGACCATAAAAATAATTTTGGATAATCATTTTATATAATTCTATCTCCTAAAGTTATCTAAATCGACCTCTGATGCCAACTATAAAGCCCCATCCTTAAACATTACTTAATCTTGAGTTATTTCAAGAATACATGTTGAGGATATTTTCAGGTTTAGATTTTTAGAGAATTGGATCATAAATCATGCATTACATTCCACATTTAAACAAAGTGGTTACATAAAAGACAGTATTCATTTTTTTTCCCATCAACAAAAACATTTTTGAAACAATACATGGTTTCTTTCATGACACTTACTTGATACTATCATCACATCATGTACCTTTACCTTTACCTATGAAAAACATTTCAAAAACATGGGATGAGCATAAAAAACTCAGTAACGGATATAAAAATACGGAAAGGAAACATTAGTACATGTATACATACGAATCAATGAAATCATACTTTACTCATAAAACATAACCACATTAACATACCTCATGAAATCATAAGATTTATGAATAACTCATAGAAATCATAAGACATAAAGGTAACTTGAGGCATTTATAACATTCTTATGTAGGGAGTAACCCTCATGGTTACGTTTGGAATACCCATCATAGTATATTCTCTAAATCTATTCAGATAAACCTTAACGTTTAACCCCTTCGAGTTACCCAATGCATTGGAGAGATATATCGAGCTCACCCGCCCTTATTTTATCACGGAACCACCCGTCTTCATAATAATTCCCAAGAACCATAACATAATCATATCACATAAAACATGCATAAAGGAAACATAACATTTACACCTTTCAATCACAACATATCAATAAAACATATTGATATAATAAAAACATTATGAAAAGCATTTTAAATACCAAAATAAATGAAAATTATAACATGGTATTTATTTTTCATTTTAAAAAAAAGTTATGGCTTGTAGAAGAAGCTGAAACTAAAATAATGGTCACGGCGGCGGAGAAGTCATTTTCGCCGCATACGTACGTAAAAAAACACTCCTTTTGTCATTTAGTAAATCGCTTCATATAAAAAAGATTCCTTTTGAATAAACTTAAAATTCAAAGGGGTTTATACACCGTAAAAAATAAAGTTGTGTATAAAACAAAATATGCCTCAATGAAAGGAGATTGAGACAAAGCCCCTTACAAAGATCATTTTTTTATATAAAATAAATCTATTATGTGTATTCAATATAAGTACACATAAAGAAAGTACAAAACAATATATGACATAATAATATCATGACATAATTTGAAAGTAGGATATTAACCCAAAGAATAGAAATTGGGTTAAGAAGTTCCCTTACCTTGGGTCCGACTTGACTCAATCGTTCTTTAACATCCAATCGGTTTTTGACATGTGTAGGTCTTATATTTTACATTATCGTTTTATTTTATTTAAATTGTTAAATAATGAGGTAATCGCTGTATCATCATAATGTCATAAATAATTTAATTTATTTAATGTCTAAAAATTATAAAAAAAATACTATGATGATGGAAATATTGTTTTATTTCCAATGACAATTTTTAGTCCAAGAGATCATTTATTTAGAAAAAATTAAAAAAAAATTACTCAGGTGATACATTCTTTGTTATATTTACTTTCTTTAAAAAATAAAAGGATAAAAAGTCATTATCACACAAAAGTGATTCCATGGGGTCCCCAAGCTTGGAACAAGGAATCCCATGGTCTTCCATGACACAACTAGTAGTATTAGGACACATGTTGGTGTCATTTTTTATTATTATGATATTATTTTATTATCCTTAACTACCTGATTACTAATTAATCAAGATAATTAATGATAATTACCGTCGTTACTATTCACAAAGTCCAAAAACAAAAGAGTCTTAATTAAATAATTTATACCTTATGATTCCAAATATGGAATCCATTTTATCAAATTCCAAACACATAAACTGCAATAATTAATTTAAAAATAATTCCCTTTGTCAAAACAAAGAGCGGGTTTTTTTGAAACAATATCTATGAAAACTTTGGCATTATTTTATGCCCAATTCCAAATTGAAATTAATTCTAATGACCACTATTGGATTAAATAGTAAAAATATATTCTATTTACACTATAAAACCAATTAAAAAGATAATCTAACCATATAATTAAATTAGATGAAAAAGCAGTTTTGATGTAAAAATGCAGTATTTTTCACTATTCATTAAAAAATGAACGTTGTCAGAAAAATACCAAAAAATTATACAATGTAAATTTAAATGTTCCAAGCATAAATAATATGTTTATTTTGATAAATAGTGATTATAAAATTGTCAAAATATTGATTTAAAAATGGTTTTCCATCAAAAGGCGGTAAAAAAATCTTTTAAAAATATTAGTATATTCCATGTTTGAGATTGGATTTATTCTCATTTTACGCATCTAAAACACTATCTAATTCCTAAATAGAAATATAATAGAATATCTATTATTCATTACGTACTTGGGATGTTACAGATAATTCACATGATTTGATGATAAATATGATAAATTAAATCGAATATTTTGAATTAACATTTTTATGTTATCCAAGGGATGATATTTCATAATTATTTGTAAAAATAGTAAAATACCTAAAAATGTGAGATATGGTATGTATGGAATCACACACACATATATACATAATCATGACTAAACACATCCATGGAAAACACATTTACATAAAATTTTCACAAAACAATTATAGTGGAGAATTAAGGGAGGTAATTGGAAAATAAGGGGAGTTGAGGAGCATTGAAGAAAACATAAAAGAATATTCAATCATTTAATACATGAAATTCTACTCACAAAAAATATAAATTCCACCCACATCCAACCTGTTGTCATCACATTCAAAACACCATTACATATAAAAATATAATAATATACATCCCAAAATTTATTATCCATCTTCTATAAGTTATGGACTCATCAAAAGACCAATATATAAAGATTTAATGGGTAGTTTGAGGAAGCCACATCAAAATGAAAATGAATGTTTTCTATTTCTTACACATTTAAATTTCATTTTCTTATTCCTCTTACTCCCAATTTTTTATTTATCATAAACATATAATTAATCATATAATCAATAATATAATAACATTATAATATGTTTTAAATTATCTTATATTTCATACAATTTGAATTCCCTAGTTTGATAATTGGATACACTTAGAGCTGCGGGGAATCACTGTAGCATTATTTTAACAATTTCCTTATTTGACATAAACCTCTATGGTCAGTTAATAAAAGAACATCTCAAGTAGATATCTTAGTCTCAATCAAGTGAAATGAATGATAATGACAAAAAAAGGAACAAATAATTTTTTTTAAATTTTTACCCTCAACGTGGGAAATTAATCCTTACTTAAGCCAGTTATTATCCCATGCTACTATTTTTCCATTAACATATCTTAATCAATAAAAATGGTTGTGTCGTTTATTATCTTAATATCCATGTATCGCAACACATAGAAAACTCCCATAATTTCTGATATCTCATATAGATGTAATGAAAAAACGTAACACCATATGGTATAGGTATTTCTTTTTTACATGTATTTTTCTTCTATATAAGATTAGATACCCCCTATTTTATCCATAAATATAATGATAATAATAAAAAGCACACATGAATACAAAAAAATTAGTATTACATTTTCCTTATTCTCTTTTACACAATATAATGCACCTAGGTATGTAGATTTTTAGGTATCTATGAATTCAGATTAATACACTTCTTATACTTCTCAACATTAAAATCTTGGGTATGTATATATTTCATAGCTCTGAAAACCACAAATATTGTTTATCCTCCTCCTCCTTCATATTTTTTTTATCATATGCACCAGAACACCTATGTATAAAAATGAGTTTAATGTGTTTATTCTTCCTAATCATTCAAATTAAATATCCTTAATATTCTTAAAAGGGAATCCATCCAAGAGAATTTAATGACTCCCCAAAAAAACAAAATCATAAAATGAATAAAAATAATGATTTTTATAACACCAATAAAAAGAGGTATTATAAAATTTCCACTTTAGGATACACGTAAAATATGAATGTGTATCTCATTATATTTCCAATATGGATAATGTGTCCATGTCATGTTACAAAGAATTATTTTATACTATATTATTGACCTCCTTGTTTTAATGGTCAAAAAATCATGATTATAATGATCTTAATTAATTTCACGTTTTCTTTAAGAATATTATATTTTGAGAAAAGTGATGAAATTAACTAAGGACATGACACTACTAAGACTGACATTTCCAACTCAAGAAATAATTTTCATCGACTCACTACCAATAAGAAAATCTCGCTAGGTCGGATACAACATCATCTATACACCGTCAGAATGTAAATTTTGTTGAGTATGATATTTTTCCAGTTGAGACACTACCAAAGGGATATTTTTGATAAGTCTAAGATGCCTTTAGTGTCAGGACATTCTTATCATGAATCTAGAACAACATACAATCCTACATTCAGACTCCACATGACTAATCCACTACCACTATTTCCTTAAACTTATTTTTGATAAATTTTTCCTAATAGTTATATTATAAAATTTATTTCCATTTATTAATTTATTGATTTTATCTTAAATGTTCAATAGAGTTCATTAATGTGATTTTTAGACTTGTAGTATGAGGAAGTAGAGAAAAAAGGGATGTTCTTTCTGCTACTGATAAAAAAGTTAAAATTAGTCACTTTTTCATATATTAAGAATGACACAGTTGTGGATGATGCTAACTAATAGAAAGCTGAGAGATCAAACTTACAGAAAAAACGTAGAGCTGAACCTGATTTAAAACAATAGAAGATCAACTATACAAACTCTCAACTAAGAAGCATAACTAAATCATCACATCCAGATCATTCCTCCAATCAAGAACAAGAGTTTGTGACGCTTGGTTCATCTAATATTTTCAAGAGAACTAGAATCAAGATTCATTGAAAATAAAATCAAAAATCACAAGATGCATTGTAACAGACCATGAATTTATAAAGACGGCACTTTTAGAGTACACTTTTCTACTTATCTTTATTACATATTGACCAATGTGTGTTACACTATGTTTTATATATGCACACTATCGCTTATTCCAAAGTAAAATATACCTACATATCTTCTTGTCTTTCCTTATACATGTAATCCAATAAATAATAGTGGTACAAGTCACTGTTTGTCATGTTTATTTTTACTCGCACATTTAATTGTGGAATATGCCATGTGTAACCTAAATAGTTTGTAAACTACGATAAAACCCTATCCATGTTTAGTATAATCTTGTTTATTTTATATAAACTGATTTGTGGCATGTGATCAACAAATAGAGAGTATTATGTCCCGATATGAGATAGAACCTATTATATTCCAACATTCTTATAAGTGTTGTAATCTTTTTACATTATTTAGTATTTTAAACAAAAAAAAGTTTTTACTATAGACAAAATATATACATTTATAGTTTGTCTCAATTTGTGTTTGTATAGTGTTTTGATTAATTACATTATTTCAAAGGATCTAATAATATTATATATTATTCATCAAAGACGGTATAAATCATTAGAATAATATTAAGAAATATTAAGATCTATATCATACTACATATGTTGATAAAATGAAATGTGTTTAATTGCATGGGTGATTTCAAAATAAACCATTTTAAATAGAATTTTTTATTGGGATCTCAATTAACCCCCCGCCCCATCCCGAGACACTCACTTAGACTAACATTTGGTATCAAAGGATGATTATTTATTTGTTATTAATGTTTTCAAAAATGTTTTAACTATGATTTTAGTTATACTTTAATGATTTTATATTTTTAAATTCGTAATTAAGTTCTTTAAATGGATAATATTGAAGAAGGCTCTATTACCAACAAATATTATTTTTTAATGCTAACAAATTTTCTCAATGGAAAACTATGTTGAGAATTCATATTTAAATAATGGGCTTGGATATTTGTTCTTCTGTAGAATATGAATATGTTATACCTGGTACTACAAGAAGCATTCGGGAAAATGCATCAATGTTAGTTTACTATATTAACTAGAAAGTCAATAATTCCATTTATTAATCAATTAGAGATGAATGGTTTAATATAATATCTTCATGTAAAATTACCTATGAAATCAAAGACACATTATCTATTTTTCATTAGGGAACAAATAATGAAAAAGAGATAAATCTTAACAAATATACTATTTAATATAACAACTTTAAAATGAAGCATAATGAAACTATTTCTAACATGTACCTCATGTTTAAGGAAATTATCAATAGAATGAGATTTCATGGAAATCAAATATCTGACAATGACCATATTATAATGTTGCAGATATGCTTACCTGAAAGATGGAGAGGCACATCTATCTCCAAAAGATAATCTTGTGATATTTTAAAGCATCAAATCAATGATTTTATTGGATAGACTATGATTTCTGAAGGGTAATTAATGTTAAACCATGAAGAAGATAAAGATCCTATGATAAAGTTAATATATTTCAAGACTACTTTGCAAGACAACAAAAAGAAAAGGAGAAACATAAAGTACATGATGTCATTTCTATCAATTGTGGATCTCCTTCTGATAGGGGTGAAAAGATGTCTCAACTATGTAGAATATTTAAGATGTTTTATAGAAATAATAAGTTCTTCAAAAAACAAAAATAAAAATCTAAACATGACTCTAAGGTAACATGGATAAAATATTGGAAGAAGGATGATGATTTAAAAGTTATTTTGTGACATAAACGTAATAGGAAATGATATATAAAATATTATTGTCTAAATCATAAGTACCAAAGTAAATAAGGGAATACTGATATAATATAATAAAACTTTTTGAAATAGACATATAGTTATTTAGAGGATATCCCCAGTAACTATAATGAATCAAATGAAGGCAAACACAATAGGGAAAATATGTGTTTCATGACTAACGTTAGCGAGTTATCTGTTTTACATATTGTTTCTGATATTCTGTGTGGGCATAATTTTAATACTTCTAAAAAAGGAAATTATGATGATAATATACAAATTAAATAATTATTTGAATATTGAAACATGTTAGAAGACACATTTATTGAGCAATATGATAAATAAAATGTTTTAAAAAGATAGTTTTCTCTAACTAAAAATAGAAAATATGAACTATATAAAGTAAAAAAGAAAAATGATCAACTTATTAAATAAAATACTAAACATAAATTATCTAATAGGAAATTATATAATGACCAAGAAATATTTACAAATGATAAAGAAAATATTAATTAGATTTTAGGTAATCAAGTATCACCGACAAATGTTACTAGAAAAGGATATCAGCCTGCATGGTGAATAATTATAAGAAACATTTTTCCTAAACCTTGACGTAAAAGTTCTTCTATAAATAATTTTTATAATGGGACAAACAATATTCCTAAAATTTTAATATATCAGTATAAAAAACCTATAAAGAAATTGTGGGTTCCAAAATCTATAAACTACTACATTTTTTTGGGAAAAATGATCTGGGTAGAAAAATCATTCCTTATAGAAAATATTTATTGTAGGAAAATGTTTGAATTCATCCATTAGAAGTCAATGGTACCTATAAAATGGATTTTGAAGGAATATTAGATGATATTATTCAATTTTCAAGAGATTTATCAAGGTTGATGATGGTTAGGTCACATTTAGTGTAAATGGTAAAGGAATAATGATCATCCAAGGCTATATTGGTAACCAAAATTCAGTTTTAATTTCTAAAGTATTATTTTTTATGGTTTAAAATATAATTTTATTAGTTTTTCATAGTTATGTGACGATGGTTTTCATTTTAAATTTAATTATGATGATTGAAATGTTTTTTGTTCTAAAAATTAATTAATTATTTCTCCCTGGACAAATGAAAATGTTTTTGTTGTTGATTTAAATTCTCTATTTTCTAAAAATATTTCAGTCTTATGTTCTTTTCACAAAGGCTTAGGGATTTGGCATGGGATAATATTCCATTGCAACATTCACTCACTTTTGAAGCTAACTAGAAAATGGTTACTTAGGGATCTACCTAATCTTGAGTTCCCAACTGATAAAGTCTATAACCCCTATCAAAAAGAAAAACAACAAAAAATTTCTTCCCAATTAATTAAGGATTTTTCGACATCTCAACCTCTCAATATGGTTCACATGGATTTATTTTTACCATCTAGATATTCAAGTCTTAATGGGAAGAAATATTTTTATGTTATAGTATATGAATATTGGTGGTATAATTGGGTATACTTTCTATCATAGAATAGTGATGTTAATATTTCAAAAAGTATGGTATGTTTTTAGAAATTCATAGTGTCCTTTGGATTACTAATTTAATAAGTGACCATGACCATGTCTTTGAAAATCATGATTTTGAAAAAAAAATTCCCAAAAAATTCCACAATCATAACTTCTCTTTGTTTAGTACTCATCATTGGAATGGATTTGTATAATGGGAAAATTTAACTTTACAAGAGATAGCTCAGAACATATTGAATGGGTATGATCTACCTATTTAATTTTGGGTAGAATTTCTCAAAATAGCCTACTATATTTTCAACTGAATCTTGATCAACACTATCCTTATGAATATCCCTTATGAATTTTAGGAAAATAAGAAAACTTAGGTAAATTACTATAGAACTTTTGGTCTCAAATATATTTATTCGTAATAATAATGATAATTTGGACAAAGTTTCTTAAAAATAGATGAAAGAATTTTTATTGGTTATTTAATCTCTAGAAAAGCCAATAGAGTTTTCAATAATGAGACCAAAACTATTGAAGAATCAATTCATTAAAGATATAATGAAACTGATCTTCATGAGTGTATGACTTCCCTAGAAAACCAGGAATATGATTTTTCTTCTCGGATGTTATATTTCAAACTTTTAGAATCTACTATAAAACAAGCAGTAAAATCCCCCAGTTCTAAATAATTTCCAGAACTTTTACAACCTAGAACAAGAATTCCAAAAGTGATCAGTCCTTTTTTCTTGAGCTACTAGAACCATTAATTTCTAAAATTTAGATGTTTTTTGGAGAACTAAATATGGGAACACAAACTATAGATTCTGTAATAAATCTAGTTGAACATCAAGATTTCATGTCTCATCTTAAACCTAAGAACATCAATGAAGTCATTAATGATGAATTTTGGGTAATATCCATGAAAGAATAATTACATCTATGTGAAACAATAAAAGTGTGGGTACTTAGAGATAGTACAAAGGACACATTAACTATTGGCACTAAATGGTTGTTAATAAGAAAACATTAGGATTTAGGAATTATAGTCAGAAAAAATTCTAGACTTGTTGCACAAGGTTATATTCAATAAAAAGAAATATACAATGATGAAAACAATTCACCTGTAGTCAGATTCTAGTCTATAGGAATCTTGCTTTCCAATACAGCACACCGATTTTCAAGCATTATAAAATAGATGTATGAAGTGCATTCTTCAATGGTTTCATATCTGAAGATATTTTTTGTGAAAAACCCCCTAGTTATAAAATAATGGTTTTAAATTGACAATGTCTTTATATAGATTACAATAAGCTCCTAGAGCATGGTATGATAGGTGTAATGATTTTCGGATTGGAGAAGAATTTCCAAAAGGCATAGATGACCATAATAATTTTATAAAAAGTATTTCAAAAGATGCGTTAGTAGTACACATATATGTTGATGATATTAATTTTGGATCTTCAGGAAATCTTCATCTTGTAATTTCTCTAAAATAATGAAAAATGTATTTGAATTGAGTTTAATGGGTGAACTAAAATTATTTCATGGATTTAAAATCATTTATAACAATGAATTAATTTTAATTAATAAAATTAAGTATAATAATTATCTTATAAAACTATTTAACATGGTTATCACTAAAATATTTATACTCTTATGAGTACGAACAATAAAAAGGATCTTGTTGAAGTTGGGAAACCAGTATATAAAACTAGTTATAGAGGTGTGATTGGTAGCCTTCTTTTCTTGAATGCTAGCTGACCAGATGTTATGTTTAGTGTGTGTATGTGTGATCATTTTCAGGAAATCCCTAATGTGTCTCATTTAAATTTTGTTATTTTATTTTTCAAATACATCAAGTATACAGCCAATTTGTGATTATTTTTACCCTAGATGAGAATAATTTGATTTAGAAATATATTCTTATGATAATATTCTTGGAATAATGTTGAAGAGAATAAAGAACCTCTGGAACATAGATCTTTTTGAAAAAATTCAATAGTTTCATGGTATTGTAAGAAACAAAATTTTGTTTCTTTGACAACTTATGATGCTCAATACATAGCTAAAAGTAGTTTATGTGCATAGATTTTGTGATTAAAACACACTTTACAATAATATGGATATCAATTCCGAAATGACCCCCTAAACTATGAAAACACAAGTGTAATAAATATCTCTAAAATTCCAGTTTCACATTCTTGGACAGAACAAATAGATATAGGACATCACATTTGAAGCGACTATTTTCAAAAATGAGATATCACTCTAGGATTTATAGCACAAAACATCAATTAAATGATATATTTAGTAATCCATTTAATTATGAGAGTGTAAACTATATCAATAAAAAGTTAGGAATGATACATTTTAGTTATAAATAATTTTCTGGAATGACATACCATTATGGTTGACACACAATTGAGTTAACATACCGGTGTGGTAGAAAAACTGTCGAGTTGACATACCATTATAGTTGAAACATCATTGTGATAACATAACTTTGTGGTTGAAAAACCATTGAATTGACATAATATTCTTATTAAAACATTATTGTGGTGACACACTAATGGGTTTTCACACCATTGTATTTTCATGTCATTACTCTTTGCTGAATTTACTGAATTTTATATTTATCATGTTGAACCATTTTTTAATATCTTATTTATCTTTTATAACTTGATATGTGTTTCATTATAAGTTTCATGTTATGATTTTTTTCAGTATTATTATAAGTTCAATTTTAGAATACCTAAAATCCAAAATAATTTGAAAATTTATTTACGATTATTTCCATCAGACCTTGAGCTTAGCGTGATATTATAATATCTTTCTCCATTGGTTCCATTGAAAATATTCATCTCCTGCATTTCAGATCTTCTCCTTACACTCGAACGAGCCTGCTGAACCAGTCTGTATGCCTAGAATATGGCGACCATCATAGTCTTCCCCATCTAAATATATATCTTCTGTGAAACATATGAAATGATAAAGTGAACCTAATGTAGTTTCAGATGTTAATCCATAGCTTTGAAACAGATTTGATGTAGCTAAAAGGAAAGCTAAATCAAAGTAGCTATTATTTTTAAAGTCTCAAGTACATAAATTACTCGAGAACCAAGGATTTTTCAAGTGGTTCTTGTAAAAAAAAGAAACTTCCACTCTAATATGGTTTATGAATACAATCAATATATAGATCTTTCCTTTGATAAAGATGTTTCTGATTGAATAAAATGATGTTTCAAAGAAAACCTAATAGTGTTTTAATAAATGAAATTTGATAAATGTTTAATTGTATCACATGAAGGAGTATATGATGATTACCAAGGCACTATTCATAATGCTAGTATGTTGTTTCTATTTGAAGAGGATTTTTAAGAAATGGTAGGAGATGGGAAAACTAGATATCCTATTACCTTAGAGCTTGATAGGGAATGTAGGATGCTCTTACTATTTTTACAAAATATGCCATGTCTAATAATGGGTGATTTTACAGCTCAAATGTACCAAGATGATAACATTTATATTTTATAAACTATGCCCGTAAGATAAATTTATATAGATATATCATGGAGAACATTTGTGAGATGATCGTGAAATATTCCAGATCAAATTCATTGATATAACCCAAGTTCATTTCAACTATGTTAAAAGGCAAAGGCCTAGTAGATTAAGATAAAGATTCTAATATTGATAGTAGGGGTTTTGTTCTTTCAAGAGCTACATTTACAAGGATGAATATAGTTGGAACCCCTGGAAGAGATAGTGGGTTAGAGATAGTGATAAGATATAAAATGAGTTTAACTTAGTTCAACATCTTACTAGGCCAAAGGATGTTTTTGATCCATGTCTTGTGCCTGATAAAATAGTTTAATACTCTGATGATGTTGAAGAATAATATATTTTAGAAGAAGGTAAAAATATTCATTTATTGATGAGGGAAGTGATCCAGATAATTCTCCCAAATCATCTAAAATTATATATGGCTCCCCTAGCCCACATATGTGGCTTCCAAAAAGATAATAACATGTTTAAAGCGATGAAGATGAAAACATGGTTTCTGGAGAAGGCATATTAAAAAGAAGTAAAAAACTGATGATGATGATGATGATAATAATAATAATAATGATGATAAAGAAGAGGAACACGAAAATAATGAAAATGAAAATGATGATGAAAGGGATGCAGTTTCTAGAAGTGATAAAGATGACAATGACTCTAACCCATATAGTTTAAGTGGATTAATTAATAATAAATTTGTGGATATACCTATAGAACTTTTTGTTTCACCTAGTAAATCTGTAGAAAAAACAAATTTGACAAGAGATATATAACCAATTTTAAAATAGAATGATGCTATTGTTGAGGGGTAGAATTCCATATATGTAGAGAATTTTTATGAACGCTCAGATGATGATGGGGTTGAGTCCAGCTCAACTGCCACTCGTTATACTGTTTCTGACTCTACTATGGTTTAGAATATGGGTTCCGTTGCTATTTTTTATAATCATTACATAGAGAAAGTGAAAAAATGGAAATTTATTCTTATGAGAAAGACAATGACATTTATTTAGTCATTTTGGATATTTATGAGCCTCTTGTTGGTTGCTGTATGGATGTATAATCTACTATTTGTTGTCAAATATATGAAGCTCATATTATAATGGTACCTCATTTTGAAAAAAAATATGAATGATTGACCAGTTAATATTGAACAAACATCAACTGCACCGAGAACAGATGGAAAAAGAAGTCTTGAAGTGTCAGTTTTACCTACTATTGTGGCACATACTAACACTGAATCAATCTTAGTTATTTTTCTAAATTGATTGTTTGATCTTATAGAAGAATAATGGGGTAAGTACTCCACTATTTTAAAGATTCCACTAATGAATGGTGGAAATGAGGTTCAAAATAAATGAGATCTTAATGGATCCATTATAGCTTAAGAAGGATTTGAAAGATTATTAGAATGTTTGTTTCGGTTATAACTCATTTACCTCAACCTACACATGTTATTCCAAATCCTCCTACAACACCAGTTGATGTATTCCCAAGGAGTGACTAACATTATTTCTGTGTAATGTTAATTTTAGAATTCATTGTGGTATTGAAAAGTTAGTCTCCTCTTATGAAAAATTGTAGTGTAAAGGATTACAGATATCTTTATTAGTTGGTGATGCATCTTATCCAACCAAAAATGATGCATCACATAAAGGAAGTTGACATTAAGAATAAGAATATTGTAAGTGACTTTGAATCTATCAAGTCTATTCTTGACGAACAAAATTGAACCTTTTCTAAATCCCTAGATGGAGTCTTAAAAATTATTGAGCATACATATTCATATACTTCTACCCATTCTGGTTCAGTATTTGGTGTTGATTAGTTTATAATTGTTGTTAGTGAGGAAGTTACAACTCCCTCCAGTGGACCCTCAAGTGGAAAACCTGTGATCACTATTTAAATTTTGATCATGTTTGAGAAATGTGAAGAGAATAACCACATGAATATTAGATCATATTAAAAGGATATTGATGGTGCTAACAAAACCATTACCATGTTTTTTAAATATTATATTTCAAGGATCTAAATGAATAATTCTATGGATGAAATTTTATTATTTTTCGATGAGAATTTTGGAATTCCTACTATTACTCAAACCTTTAAGGAAGATGTGAGAAAATTGAAGGAATTGACTACAGTGATGAGCCGGTTTATAGAAGAGAAGGCTAATTTCTTTAGCGTAATGGAGAGAGGTGACTAGATTATTATGTATATTATAAATCTGAAGACATTGTTTCTACATATTCTGGGTCAATATGTAGTATCTCAAGAAGCCATTCCAATTAACCAGAAGTTTCTCTTCGAACAGGATTTTCTCTATATTTCCCACGCCCCATAATCCTAGAGTTGGTGCTTTATTTCAATAAATTTTCATGCTTACAAGTAATAAAATCCCGAATGACTGATTATTTTATTAGTATTGGAAAATATATTACACGCCCTAACTTTAATTTAAAATTAAAATAATAACATATAATAACGATAATTTTTATATAATTATATTATTCTCCAAGATTAACCCTGAATATAAATCATAATAAACATCTTAGAATCCTTGGAAAATAAAAAATAAGAAAGGGGTGAGTTCAAGAGCTCAGTAAGGTAAAACAATATAGTAAAATCTTTTATTAATATCCATAAACATTAAGGAAAGTATAAAACAAAAAACACATGAATTTTTATACATAAACTTGAACATCACATGACAAGAATAAATAAAATAATTCCATTTGAACATTAATGTGGATATTCAAATGGAATAATGATCACATTTAATGTTAATAACTAATATCATATGGAGGGAATGCATAATGTCATACATCATAGCCATATCATCAAGGCCTCGTGCCATTAACATAAATAATCATATCTACAAGGCATTATTATTAAAAACTAATTTTTTCATTATACATATCGATGCATTGAGGGGATATAGAAGGTCCCACCCGTCACTAACTAAGTCTACATGCATTCCTCATATTCAAAGGGTGGAACATAACATAAAAATTAATATTAAAACTACCAAAAAAATTTAATACATTAACTATAAACCACGAATGACATCAAAATAAAACATCCACATACAAACATATCAGAAAACATTAAATACAATATGGATTATTTTATTATATTAAATATACTTCAATTAAGTATAAATTCCCAAAAATGATGTTGTCATTGATTAAAATAATATAAAAATATCATTAAAATTTTTTTGTTAGAAATATCCCTTTTTAAGTGAAAATAATTTATTATCTGTAAAATTATAAAAGAAAAAATTAATTTTAAAAATATCTCTAAAATATTGAAAGAGGGAATCTTCAAAACATTAAGGTGTTATGATGGATGAAATATTTGTTTGTGTCGTATAAGGTAAGAAACAATCTTTCCATAATTTTTTGAAAAGTTCATAAAGTACCTTTTTAGAAAAATGATGGGAATATTATTTTCATTTTGTTTTATAAAAAGTAAAACATGGGTAAAAATGACTTTAAACACCTGATGAATTAATTTTGAAATATGTTTTTTAGAAACATGGAAATGGATTATAAATGTGTTCTAGAAGATAAATTGGTATAAACATCTCCAGATAATCATGATATTGTAAAATTAACCTTTACCTTGTACTTTCCTTTAGTCGATGGTGCGTTAAAATAATTTATAATGTTTAAAGTATGTTATTAAATTATAAAAAAACCATATCTATTTTTATGATACCGTATATGATCCAATTATATCATTTTGTTAATAATATTACTATATTGTTGTTCAGTTTTGTGATCAGTGCTTCATTTTCCCATTCCTTTTTTTCACGTGAATCATATTGTTTATAAATAAGATGTATTTTATTCATATCCATAATTATATTAATTTCTTAATTATTATTTTTACTCGTAATATATATTTTATATTCATTCATGAATGGTTAAAATGGATAATTAATCTAACCACGTCGTGGATACAGTAGTTCGAATGTACACACGAGTGATAGTTTCATTCCCTTGATGGTTAAATGG
Organism: Viscum album; assembly: GCA_963277665.1. Classification (NCBI taxonomy): domain Eukaryota; kingdom Viridiplantae; phylum Streptophyta; class Magnoliopsida; order Santalales; family Viscaceae; genus Viscum; species Viscum album. The sequence continues at coordinate 306,816,561 of OY728153.1, read as the reverse complement.
TATATAATTTGATGGACTATTAATTATAATGAATAATTATATTATTATATTAATTATTTATATTCATTATAATCATCATTATACGCATCCAAAATAATTTAGTGTTGAATAAAAAATCACACCACTATGTGGAGATGGTAATCCATACGTAAGCATGCATAGTGATATTGTTATTCATATGATTAATTAAAGGAGGAATATGGTTTTATTATAACTATAATAAAATATATAATTGAATATTATACTATATTTATTAATTTAGTGTGGAAAAAACATTGTAAGAGGAAGTAGAATAAGATAACAATTTTGAAGGAGTTTATAAAATCAATTACCTCTTTTCTGGGTATCTCCTGTCGATTTGCAGAAAAGGACTCCTTAGGTTAAATTTATAACAAAAGTATAGTCACTAAGATGATTTTATGGAATTTTGGAGGATAATTAGGTAGGTTTTGGCTAAGCCAAATGGATTTATATGTGTAAATAAAATATAATGAGATGTTTTCTTTTATAAAAGATGTAATGGGCACTATAGGTAGTTATAAAAAATATTAAATTAATATAAATTAGATTTCATCTCTAAATGAATACAAAGTGATTTGTTTAGAAGATAAGATGATTATGGCTATAAATCGTCTCAAAAAAATTAGGCATGTTCGGATTTTAAATTAAACATTTTCATTTTGACTAGTCATTATATAAACTATTTAATTTTAATTAGGGTAATACTATTATAAATATTAAATGGTTATAAATATTTACTTATATGGTGTTAATTAACCATAAATGGACACTTTATGATATTTTAGAACTTAAAATTATCACTTTTTATTTTTTTAAATAATTTTACGATTTTCAAATTATTTAATAAAATGTTATGTTTAAAAAATATCAATAGTGCCAATTTTGAAACTATTCATTAATTAGACATTAAATTAAATTAAAATAGAAAAATAACTAACCCCCCCCCCATTTAATTCACTCCCATAAAGACACAATTGCATAGAAAATATGTGGATCACTTCAATTATGTAAAATTATATTTAATTTTTTATTTTTAAAGTCTTTAATTCAATATTTTTTATTAATAAAATAATTCATTCATTACTATTGTGTAATTATTTTTTTATTAAGTCTATAAAAAACATAAATAAAATACTATAATGAATATAATTATTTTATATTTCAAGATAATATTTATAATTAAATTTATCTCTAGGTTTTCTCTATATTTAAATTATTAAAATTATATGAAATGATATTGTGACAGCTTGTGACATTCATTAATTTTAAAAATATCTATGTTGTTTTCCCGAAAAAGTGTTCATTAAATGATTAAAAGTAAAATAATAGGATATCATTTACATTTTCCAATTAATTTGGACAAATTATATATTTTAATAAATTTTAAAGCATTTAAAACTTATTATTTATTTTAAAATCTCATTTATTTTAATTTTGAAAATATTTATTATTTTCACATTTTATAAAATAATAAAAATATGATTCCTTAGAAAAACCTACATTAGATTTTCCCTAATATGTCAATGTCTTCTATAATATTAGTTTAAGGAATAAAATGATTAAACTATATTTATTTTATTTTTATTAATATAATTTAATTGATTCTTACTTTAACAAATCAATTATAACATAACCATTGTGTCAACATTTAATTTGATTATTTAGTTTCTAAAATTATAAATAAATTTTTATAATGTAGATAAAAATTTTTAATTATAATGACTATTTATAATCGATAATATCACTAATATAACCTCATATTAAAAATCTTATAATTGGTAAAAACAAAAGTATAACAAAATTTGATTCTCTATAAACAAACTATTATAAATATATTAAAGTCATTATAGTGGATCCAAGTGGTCAAAAAATAGACAAAAGGATTATTTAGGTCAAAATACACTTACCTATTAAAATTATGACAAGTGTTAGTTTAATTAAAATATTATTTTTATATTTAATTTCTTGATTTACGCTTAACTGCGGTAATAAAATAATTACTAGTTACTATTAATAATTCCCATTAATAAAAAACATATTTACATAATTATGACCCACTAATTTCCAATATTTAATATGTTTTTGAAAAATCAAAACATAGAATTTTAAGAAATTATTATAGAATTAATCCCATTTTCAGAATGAAAATCAGGTATTTAAAAGTGAAAGCAATGCAAAAGATTGTGATGTTTCACCTCAAAATTCAACGTAAAATTAATACCAATGAACAAATTTATATTAAATGATAAAAATATATTATTTTTTAATTTAAAACCATTCAATAATATAATTTATCCAAATAAATAATTGTTATTAAAAAATTTGTTTTCAATTTAAATTCAGTATATTAATATTATTCATGAAAAAACAAAACATAATACAAAAATATAAAAATTTCGTCCAAAGTAAACATTATATCCCAATTCCAAAGAATATCTTTATTTTTTTCATTAGAATATATACATGTTTTAAAAAACTATATTAAAAATTTGTGTGCCATCAAAAGGCTGAAAAAACTGCCATTTTCAATGCTTCTTTTATTTGAAAAATGAAATCCTTTCTTATATCATGTCTCGAAAATATGTGAGTTGAATTTTAAAATTATATAGAATATATAAAATTAAAAACCTGGTTAATATTATACATAAAAATTGATTTAAAATCTAAGATATATATTATATTAAATAATAACATTTTATTAATATATTGTTGTTTGGTAGAACTGGGTCTTATGTGTAACACAAGACAACTCATTATTCTGTGTATCATAAGATTTTCATGGTGTTTCATAAAATGAAATCAATCAAAAAAATTAAATCTATTTAAATATTAAAATATATTAAAGTCTATCAGTGTTACATTCTCTCATCCTTTAATAAATTACATCCTTTCAATTTTAGAATTTGTGTTTGGTAAATAATTTTTTATTATAAAAATTCATTTATTGCAATACAACATTCGAAAATGGGTCGATAAAACATCAACATAGAAATAAAGAAGTTGAAGTAATAAGGGTACCAAAGATAACACATAATGGGGTTTCATATATAAAAACATTTATATGAAATAAAAATATTGCCACCATGTTGTGAAGGAGAGTGATAGAGAATATGATTAATAAAAAGTGAACAATCACAAAGCTAGAAGTAAGTGATGATCTAAGGGACCATTTGATTCCTTGTAAAAGATACTATGAAAGAATTTTAGGTTTCAAGATCCATTTACTTAGAGTTAATGAATTAATATAATTCATAGACTAGGAACAAAGAGAAGCATAATTACATAACAAGTAGGGTTTCATCATTTAACTAATTCTAACCACATACTCATCTTTCTCTACAAAAATAATAAAAATCCAAAATATTATATTTATAATAATCATATAGGGTTACGAAAATGAATTTAAACCTTATATTTAATAGAAACTATGTTCTTGTGACAATGTACATCCTATAGGCTACTGGTAGGTGATAAATCATTGTATCACTTCCGTTGTGGTTTCAATTCCCACAGCCTGGTCTAACGCAACGGGTTGTCGCCCGACATGTGGGTTGTCCTTTTTGTAAATCTATATTATTATAACATTCCAAAAATAAACTTATGATTTTTATAACCTTAAAATATATATTCCAATAGTCATAGTTCCATTCTAACCATTACACATATCCAAAATAATTCTTTCCAAACACATAGTCTAAAACTTTATAAGGAAGGTCACTAAATTTCTAAAATCATCATAACAAAATGGATATCCTTTTTTGTAACATACCAAACATGTGAATACCGTCATCATGTATTCTCTTAAAACATTATAATAACATGAATTAACATTTACCTTATTTAATATATTAATTCTTCTTTATTCCTTACTTAAAACATAGAATATTAGGAATACCCACCTAATCTCTAAATTACCAAAATTTCAGAATGTTATTATATACTTATCATTAAATTTTGTCTTAGGGTAGTGTCACCAAATTAAATATATTTCTAAATCTAGTTCTAAGGTTTATACTAAAACTCAATCTGATACCAATTACAATGCCTTGTGACCCAAAATACTAAATTGAGTGTATTATTTTAATACACTAGCATGATTACAAATGATAAATTCCAAAATTTCTAATTTGTTTAGGAGTATTTTAAAATATATTATATACATGAACTTTACTTTAAAATTGAAAATATAATATATAACACAGATAATTCATTGAGAAAAAAATTATTCTCTTACCTTAACCCAATATTTCAATCATAATACACTTCTTGGAATCCTGGGAAAATAAAACATAATAATGGGGTGAGATCAAGTTCTCAGTAAGGTTAAACAATACAGCAGAAACGTACATAAATAACCATAAACAATAACAAATGTATTGAACTGAAACAAAAACCTTTTTAAATATAGAGTTGAACACAATATGGAATGAATAAATAAAATAATTCCACTTAAGAATTCGCATGGATATTATACTAGTCGAATACATATACGTATTATCAATAACTAATATCATACTGAGGGAATGCATAATTCCAGACATCATAACCATACCGTCAAGGACCCATGAAAAGACCATAAATAACTATACCGTCAAGGCCTTGTGGCAAGAAAATAGTTTGACTCATTACACATACGGATGCATCGAGGGGCTATAGTGGGATCCTACCATCACTTATTATGCCAAACACATTAATCTAAAAAAGGGGGATACATAACATGATCATTCAAATTAAAAATATCATTCTAAATATTCGTACATTAACCATAAATAATGAATTGTGTCAAAAGAGAACATCCAAGTAAATCATATCATAAAACCTTAAATACATTATGAAGATTTGATCATTTTAAATGAGCCTTAATTAAGTATAAAATACAACAATGTTTGTTGACAACGATGAAAATTATTTAACAAAATAATTAAAAACAATTTGAGATAAATATCCATTTTTTAGTTAGAAATGATTTGAAATACATTAAATTATAAAGAAAAAATTTACTTCTGAAAATAACCTTGTAATATTGTAAGGGTTTCTTCTAAATTTTAAGGCTTCATGACATTGAAAATAGCTTCTTATACCATATATGTTACAAAACATCCTTTCATCAATTTTTTAAAAAGATCATAAATAACCTCATTTGGAAAACTATGGAAAGATTCATTTCGAGACATTTTTTAAAACTAATTAATGGGTAAAATAGAAATTAAACAATTTTTGATAATATTTTGAAATAAATTTCTAAGAAACATGTACATGTATAAAAAAGGTGTCCCATTATATACTAATGTATAAACAACCTCAGCTAATAATGAGATTGTAAAATTAACCCTTACCTTGAAATTTCATTCAGTAGAGGGTGTGTTAACCTCATGTATAATGGTTAAAGTATGTTATTATATTGTAAAATAATCATATCCATATTTAATATATCATATATGATGCACTTATATCATTTTGTTAATAATATTGTAGTATTACCTTTTTTTCGGGTGTAAACTGCTTCGTTTTTTCCATTCCATTTTTTTTATTTAAGTCATGTTTGTTATGAATTGGATGTATTTTACTCATATAAAAAATATATTAAGTTCATAATTTTTATTTTTAATCATAATATACATTTTATAGTCATTTATTAGTGGTTAACGTTTGGAATGAATCTCAACGCGTCATGGAGACAGTAGATCGTACGTACGCATGGGCGACGGTATCATTCCCTTGATGGTTAATTGGTAATAAATTGTATGATATGTAAATTATAATGAATAATTATCATATTATATAAATTATTTATGTCAATTATACAAATAATTATACTCATCCAAATTAATTTAGTGTTGAATAACAAATTACACCATGGCGGGGAGACGGTAAGCCCTGAGTACGCACGCATGGTGGTATTATTATACGTAGGATGTATAAATAGAGGAATAAGGTTGTATCATAATTATAATAAAATCTCATAATTTATATGATTCTAGATTTATTGATTTAGTGTGGTAATAAACATAGTAATAGGAAGTATAAGAAGAAAAGAACTTTGAAAGAGTTGATAAAACAATTATCTTTTTTTCAGGTATCTCCTTTTGATTTGGACAAAAATACTCCATATGATATATTTATTCCAAATCTAAGGCCTCTATGATTATTTCATGAAATTTGGGAGGATAATTGGTTATGTTTGGGTATATAAAAATGACTTTAGTGATGTGAATAAAAGAGAAGGATTGGTTCCCCTTTATAAGAGAGGGAAGCAGAACTTAAGGAAATTATAAAAAATATAAAATTTTTATAAATTTATTTTCAATTATAAATGGATCCAAAGTGAATTATTTAGAATATAGGATGATGATGGATAGAAATAATCTCATCCAAAAAAATTTATACAGGTTTTTATTTTATTTTCAACCTTATTATTTTGATTTAACCTTATTTATTATATTTATTTTTAATTATGGTAATAATATTCTATATATCAAATGGTTATAAATATTTACATATATGGATTAGAATAACCATAAATGAATAAATTATGATATTTTAGACCTTTTAATTCTCATTATATAATTTCTAAATATTTTAATTATTTTTAAATAATTTAATAGTTTTTTTTTATAAAATATTAATAGTGTCCATTTTGAAACTATTTAACAATTTGACTTTAAATAAAATAAAAAAAGATAGATAACTCTGAAAAAACCCATTTAATACACTCTTAATATGTCATAGTCTCTTATAAAATTCGTGGCTATCATAAATTTTATAAAATTATATTTATTTTAATATTATTAATATCTGTAATTTGATATTTCTATTAATAATATATATACTTTTTTACTATTGTGTAATTATTTATGGTTATTATTTAGTCTCTAAAAATTATAAATTTATTAATATGATTCATATAAAAAATTTATCTTCTTATATACTATTAATGATCAAATTCATCTCTAGGTTTTATGTATATCCGAATTACTGAACATATAATTAATTATTGTGATACTTTTTCACATTCTTTAGTTTTAATAATAATATATATCATTTTCAAGAGAAAGTTTCCATTAAATGATTCAAAATATATCATAATAATATATTAAAAATTATTCTATTAATTTCGTATAATTATATATTATGATGAATTTTATATCATTTAATAAATTATTATTTATTCTAAAATATCATTTATGTCAATTTTGAAATGATTTATTATTTGGAATTTTATAAAATCGCCAATACTTTGATCCTTCAAAATAAACGACATTAAATCATCCCTAATATGAAAATTTAATCCAAAAAATTCATGTATGGAATATAATATTTCAAATTAGATTTATTTTAATATTATTAATATCATTTAATTGATTCTTCCTTTAATAAATCAATTACTACATAATCATTGTGTCACAATTTAATTTAATAATTTATTTTATAAAATTATAAATAAATGAAAATAATATAGATAGATATATTTTTAATTCTCATGAATATTTATAGTGGACAATATCACTCATATAACCACATATTAAAATTATTTTACTTTTTAATACCAAAAGTATAACAATATAGTATTTTTTATAAATATAATATTATTAATATATTAAAGTCATACAAGGGTCTCCATGTTGTCCCAAAATAAACACAAGGATTCTATTGGTATAAAAACACATACCCAAGGAAATTATGATAATATTTAGGGTAATTATAATATTATTTTTACCTTCAATAGCTAGATTTACCCTTAAACAATGTAATAAAAAAATTACTATAGTTACTATTAATAATGCCAAAAAAAAAGAAACCTATTTATTTAATTTGTACCCATAGATTCAATATATGAAATCCATTTTTAAAAATTCAAAACACATAATTTTCTGTAATTAATTTAAAATTAATACCGTTGTCGGAATAAAAAACTTTTTTTTACTAGTTAAAACATAACAAAATATTGAAAAAAATTTACATAAAAAATAATTGTAAATTTAATGCCGATGACCTAAATTTTATTATCTGTTAAAAATTTATTCCATTTTTACTTTATAACCATTCAATAATATAATTTATCAACATAAATTATTTCGATGAAAAAATTTTATTTTAATTAAAATTTAATGTATTGTTAATATTCATCAATCTTTGAACTTATCAAAACAAATCAAATATTCATCCAAAGTAAGTTCGTATTTCCTTAGTCCAATGAATAAGTGTATTTTGTTAAATATTATATATAAAATTTTAAAAAACTAGATTTAAAATGGGTGCATCCTCAAAAGGTAGAAAAACAACATTTTTTAAAAAATAATTATTTTATCTAAAAAAGAAATCTTCTGATACATGATGTCTAGAAAATACATAATATGAATGTTAAAAAACATGTAAAATATAAAGTAAAAAATGTGGTTTATACTATTTATAATCTCTAATTTAAAATATAGGTTATATATTATATTAAATAATAATATTTTAATAATTTATTATTGTTGAGTAGAACTGGGCCTTGCATGTAATGAAAGCAAAATCATTGTTCTTTGCATCATAAAAATAACTTGTTGTTGGATAAAAATAAAGAAAGCAACAAAATTAAATTGATTAGGTAATTAAAATATTGTAATGTATTCTGTTGTTACATTCTTAAGAACCCATGGCTCTTCTACCTACTTCCAGGCAGCGTAATCCAATGCCTCCTACTCTTGCTCTGTGATAGCTCAATTTAGTTGTTTTTTAAGTATTATCATCTAATAGATATAGTTGGATTAATTAATAGTGTTCCTTCCACTATGAATTTACCTAATCCTGACGCCTCAGATTAAGATGATGCAAAGGGAAAAGGAAATGTAAAAGTTCCTCAAGTCCCATCTTCTAAACATTATTCCTTTTTTTTTGTTGTTTTAGTCTTTTTGTACTTGATATGAATTGGTTTGAAAAACCATTTTAAAATTCATTTTGATGGAATTTCCAATCTAGTAGTTTTTTATTCTTACATCATTTATTATCTATAAAATTTTAATCTATACCTTTTTAAAAATCCCAAAACAAGGTGATTTTTTTATGGAATATATTTTTTTTGTTTTGGAGAGAATTATGGTTTATCGAATTTTGGGTTTATTACATTAATTTTTCTATATTATCTATAGTAATATATGTTTTTAATATTTATATCTTTTATACATGATAAATACATTTGATAGTCACTATTTAATTTTTTTCTTCTTTGATACCATATGCACATGATATGAGTGTTATATCATGATTCATACAACCCTTGATGAATCATTCTTAAAATTATAATATTTTATGATATAATGGTTTTTGATCATCAAATAATGTAATATTATTGACCTATTTATTTTAATTATCACAACATAATGATTATAATTATCTTAACGAATTTCATGTTCGCTTTAATAATATAATATTCTGAGATATGTGAGGAAATTGATTATGGATGAGACACCATTGATACTGAAAACTCAAACTCTAGACACTTTTTTCCACGACCCAGCACCAAAATGAAAATATCACTACGTTAGAGACACCATTATCCATAAACCATCGGAAAATAAATTTGGATATGTATGAGATACAACCAGTGTCACGCAGCCCAAACAACAAACCGCTATAATAGACACTGCTAATTGAGACACCTATAGTGAAAATATATATTTTTTTATGTCTACGATACCACCAGTGTTAGGCCACCAGTGTCATGTAGCCAGAAAAACATACCTCCAAACTTTATAAAGCCACCAGACTATGGGACCACCACATTTTCCTTATACAATTTTTTTTATAAATTTATCCTATTGGCTACAGTATTGAATTTGTTTCAATTTATTATTTTATTGATTATATATTAAATGTATGGCAGAGTGGTTTTTTTTATTTTTAGATATGTAGTATGAGGAAGCACAGACCATAGGGTTATTCCTACCACTACTAGAAAAAAGAGAAGCAGAATCACCTATGCATAAAATGAGCCAAACACAATAGTGGATAAAGTTGAATGGTAGTGAGACGAGAGATCAAACTTTTTGAATCAACATAGGGCTGAACCTTATTGAAAACAAAAAGATCTAACCTACTACAAATAATCGATTGGGAATCCTAACTACATCATCACATCTAGTATTTTACTCTATTCAAGAACAGGAGTCTTTAACAATCTATTCTTCTAATGTTTTCAAGAGAACCTAACTCAAGATTAACTAACAATCAAATAAAAAATAAAAAGATACATTACAATAGATTAAGAATTTATAAACTCTACACTTTTAGATTTATCTGTTACACGTATCTTTGTTACATATTGTGCAGTGTGTACTGTAAAATATTTTAAATATGCACATTGTCTCATATAACGAACTAGAAGATACGTAGATATCTTATCTTATTTTTTTAAACCTATACTCCCACAGATAACAGTGATAGAGGTCCTTTTGTGGTGTGTTTATTTTTACTCCCCCTTATAACTGCGGAATGGGTTTTGAGTGACCTGGATAGTTTGTAAACTATTGTAAAACCAAATCTGGTTATTGATCATCTTGTTTATTTTATATAAACTTCTTAGTGGTAGGTGATATTTATGTGGAGATTACTATGTCTCAACATGAGACTGAAACTCTCATAATCAAACATTACACTAAGTTCTTTAATTTTGTTTTACTATATTTCTTCTTTCAACGTCAAATTTTTTTACTCTAAAAAAATATATACATTGAACGTTTAACTCAGTTTGTGTTCATATAATATTTTAATAACGTAAATTGACTTCAAACAATCTAATAATATTTTACATTATTCATATGAAACCCAATCACTCTATAGAACAATATTTATAATTATTATAATCAATATCATACTATATAATTTGATAAACTGGGTTGTATTTAAACATTGTGTGGATTTAAAAATAATACATTCTAAACAGACATTTTATTGGGCACTCAATTCACCCCCTCTAGAGATTCTCACTCTGAAATAATTATATGTATTACCAAACAATTACATTCAAACTTATCAATAAATTATAGAATATATGAAACTCTATTTCTCTTCCGAATAAAAAAAATATTCATTTAAATTTGTGAGTACAAATGTACTCAGCAAAACAACACTCAATTAATATAGTATATCTCATCAGTTAACTTGTCTAATATAATTTTCATAAAATCACAAAAAATAGCACATATAAAACACTAAAACTTTTACAAGTGATTATGTAGAAGAGGATCAAAAAAAGAAAATTTAATCTATCATTTTCATTACACTTGAAAACACACTCAATTTCATTTTCAGTACCTTTTATCCAATTGTTCTAATTGTTGATCTTATTACTCATGTTTTTTTATTCATATTATCCTCATATTGATTGAATAAAATATAATTTCTATTGTTTAGGCACTGAAGGCTACCTCTATAATTGATGACTTTTAATTCCTATTAAATGGGTAGGTAAAGAAACCTTGATTTTTCACTCAATATAATACTGAAACTTTTCAAAGGAATGAATAATATAAAAAACATTGATGATCGATACAAATAGCCTATATGACTCATAATTTACATTTCAAGACTCATAAATATATTAAGTTGACTCATATTATACTTCAAATCACTCATACATAGATTCCAATGACTCGTACATTGAAATCCCAACCTAGAAAACATTTCAGTAGCATACTATTTCATGAAAACCTAAAACTTATATCAACTAATTTTTAGCCTTATATAACTTCTAAAAAAATATAAACATATTCAAATCCTATATCCCACATCCTATCTCAAGATTATAAACAAATATAGTATTGATCACCAATTCCAAGTAGCACTTCAATCTCCACCTTTGGATTTTTTTCTACTCAAATAAACTATATTAGAAATATTCAAAAAACAAATCACTAATTTCTAAAAAATCTTTCAAGAACCATTAAATCATATCATATCTCTATTGATATGAATATTTACACCATACCATATGAGAATATTTGGTTTTTTCAGACAATTCCTTCCCTTGGAAAAAAATATTTGGCCAAGTGATTAAAATTATTTTTTTCATTTAGTTTCTTACAACTCATCATAACTTATCCATCATTTTGAATAAATATATATGTGGCTAACAAAAAATATTAAACTCCTCCTCTGACAATATTCTTCTCTTTTTGAAGACTAATTAGTGAATTTTTTCATGTCTCTCAACCCCTTTGATAAAAAAATATATGGTCGTGTGGGATCTCTCATCCATAAATTTTTAATTAACTGGGAAAGGTTAAACATAAGTATTCAACCCTACTATGGAGAACCAAACACTTTTAAAATGATTTAGTGAAAACATCTTCAAAGTTTTCTATAAATCCAAAAAAAAACTTATGTTTCACCTCAACTTATTCTATATTCCCATTGAAAAAATGATATCTAAGATAAAATTTTTTGGATTAAACTTATTAGACTGTATTCATAGAAAGATATATGAAACATTGTTTCTCACTAGAAATGGATATTGTCCTCTCAACCTTAGCTCTCATGCAATCTAGTAGAACCTACATCTATATCATCTGATTATTGTTTTTTGTGGCTAATATGTACTCATCATTAGCTATAATCGATGACACTAAAAATAGATACTTGTTATAAAATTATATACATAGTTCACCATGGATGAATGTTCCTCTTTAAGTATACTTTCTCTATACACAATCTCCTACCTAATAAAAAATTCAAGGCCCTATAATGTGAAAAATTTAATGGTTCTATATAGTAGACTGAAACATAGTGTGTCCATGATGTATCTCATGATTAACTTGGATAATAACATGGGATATTCCTTGTGATAACATTAAATATTACACATTGTTTCATAAGAATTACTATGTTATGTCTTTAGGATGTCAAGTAGATATGGCTTCTAATCTGTTTTCTATATTTCCATTGATTAACACAGTTTTTATCCTCATCTTTAGTCAGAATAGTGAAAATTATCATAGGGTTATAAATACATTTTTATTACTCTGTTAAAAGCCTCCTTATCATTTCTATGGTGCATTTTTTTAGGGAAAAGAAATCATGATCATATCCTTGTATAACTTATACACCCAAAAGTATGATATCCCATAAAAATGAAAATTTCAAAATATATTCTCTTTTCTTTAAAAAAGTATTCACAAAGATAATTTTTATCACCTTAAAAAAATATTTCATCATCACATACTATGATAATAAGATTCCCCATGGAAAACTCCTTCACATAGATATTGTTTTCAATGTTAAAAATAGACAAATTCATGCTTCTCAAGAACCCATCTATATTTTCATACTATAATTAAGATACTTATTTAATATATATAATACTTTTTTAGAATAGAATAAACATATTCCCATTAGTGTTATGGATAAAAACCATAGGTTTCATTACGTAAAACGGTTTTTCCTAGTCTCCATTTAGGAATGTATATTTCTAATCTATTTTGTAGATATTATAATGACTATGGGAAGCCACTACCATGAACATCTATATATTCTCATTTCATACCATTGGTATAATTTTTCCTTAACATAGATATAGAGACCCGGTTTTTGCCTAATAAGACATTGAAATATTTCTAAATATTATTCCCGAACCAAGCACTAAGTGGTCATGCAATTCCGAGGCCCGATGTGCCCGAAATTAAATTCATAAAAATATTAAATATAATGGATACTATGCATGAAAAGTTGATTAAATAAAATGTGATATCTATTAAACGATTAATTTGATCAGAAATAAGAGACAACAGATGGGTCTGGAACGCTGTGTTTACCTTAGTGGAGACATATAATGAGTCAGCACAGGACGTTCGAAACCCTCGCTCGTTGAAGATGTGTTAAATGGATTCGTTAAATTATTAATTTTTTCATTTAATGGATCAAACTATAATGAATCACAAACAAGGACTCGTATGATGAATCTAATAACACCGTTGAGTTTAGAATGCTAGTTATACCCTAGGAAGGGTATAACCTTTTCCGGTATCGGGAGTTTGGCTTATCTGGCATCGTGGACCAATAATTAGATATTTAAATAATTATTTCTTTGATTATCTGATTACTTTTCTTTAACCTAATTTGATGGTTATAAATATATCTCTAATAGATTTTCTATTGCGTTAGCACACAATTTCTGCAATCTCTGGTGAGCCCTCTTCTCCCCTCTCCTTCCCGTTTATGAATGACGAATTAAGAATGACAACGAGGCCTTGGATCTAGGAAAATCAAAGTGGGAAGAATGTAGCAACTAATTCTGATCATTGTGAATGTCTGATCTTCATCAACAATGGTAAATCTAATCTAGGTAGGACTCTTCTATGGTTGTTTTTACACCTTTTACTTAATGATTGTGTAGTTTGATAACTTCTTTCTCAATCAGTTCCACTATATTGAAACTTAGTTTTTCCTTTGAATATCAATTGTTTATAATCTGAATTTTCCATTCTTGATCGGTTGGCCAAGAACGCCTGTCCAACAATCATCCAAAAAGTTGTTCTTGTGTTTCTCTTCCTCCTTTCGTTGCATTATTCACCATGAAATGCATGTGGATCCATGTTCGATAGTTATCGGGCAACCCACACCAGATCTGGTGCTCATATTTGTGTAGGAACAATGAAACGGAAATGGAATCTTGAACAGAGATTTTCGATGCATATATCATGAACCGAGTATCAAATATCTGAGATCATTTTACTGTTTTGGGTTTCAATGAATGCGTGGTGGCTATAGGAAGGTGTTCGTGGAATGATTTGGCCCAGACGAGTGACTTTGGGGGTTCCGATGAGTTGAGCAGGTGACCCGCAACGACTGGGCGATGCAACTACAGTTGATCGAGGTGGATCTGGTAGTTCGGGGTGGCACAACAGAGTGGGCTGACGCGAGTACGGTGGTCCGGGGCCGAGGAGGCGGCAATGGTCGGTGGTCTGCGACATAGGGGTAGAGGCGGCAGGCGAATCCCGAGTAGCGGTGATGGCATCCGTGTAAGGTGAGGCAGGAAGAGCGGGGTCGGTGAAGGTGGGTGCGGCTCTAGGTAGGGATGGGGGGGAATTGGTGTTTGGTGGTGCCAGCGGGTGGGTTCAAGGGAACATGGTGTAGGCGGCGTAGTAGAGGTGTCAAGCGGTGGTTGTGGGGGTGTGGCGCGGCTAGAAAAAAGTAGGCGAGGGGGGCTAACCATAACCCTAAAAAATAAAAAAATAAAAATAATATTATTATTAATATATTATTGTTAATATTATTATTAAAATGTTTAACCCATCATAACTCCCCCATACGACGTCGAATTCACATTCCCTCAGCGGCGATGTGAATCCATCAATATTGGGATCGTTTTAAGGCATCTTCCGATAATTTTCTCCGACTCACAGCCTAGGCCAATAAAGAACCCAATAAATATTTGATTTAATATTATTATTAAATCATTGACCTTCCCTAATTACTATATGTGCCCTCAGATTAACTTGATGTCTGGGGCAGGGTGACCCAGTTTTTAAGATGGTATTTTGGAGACCCATTTTGGAAGCCTTCTTGGAGTTTTCATATTGTGTACCCTAATTGTCCAAATAATAAAAAAGTATATATTAATTAACTCTTTGACCCTCCATAATTTTTTAATTCTATGCCCAACTGATTTTTCCTCAGCTGCATTGTGATCCCAATATCGAGTTGGGTGTTTTAACACAAATTTTGGATACATATACCACATGTGATATGTGGGCCCCACGATGCCATGTTCGTACGTGTTACGGTGAAATGAAACCTTTTAAACGGGTATCCGTTTTGGATGAATTAGTTGTCCATCTCATGTGATTTTCATGAATATTTAAATGACATGATCTATTTAATTTGTTTTGATACCAATGCATGGGACCCCACAAGATTCCTATCCAGCATATTTCGGCGATATAGAACTTTTTCATCTGATGACTATTTAGGGAAATTGGATAGTCTAGCTCACATATTTTTATGAAAATATAACAGTTGTGTGATTCATTTGGAAGTGTAGAAAATTATTCGTTATCTCATTAATTGTGGAAGGATGAAATAAATATCAGTGGAAGATTCTTCTCGAGATTCTCTAAGCTTGATGCTTGTCTAAGGAAGTTCGAGTACACAGACACAACCTAGAGACACCGACCGATCGTTGGATCGGTAGGACATGTTGCATATTCCACCCACACGGCGTGTTCCTCTACATGGGATGGATCCCATGTCCAGGCTGAGACGCAGCCTGGTGACGAAGAGGAACCACACGCTTTGTGGACTTCCTCTCACACCATGTACTTATTGAGCTAAACTGAGGGATTTTAAAACCTTCATATCATCTTCATTTGAACATGGATTTTGGAATGTGAGATGCCTATACAGAGCATTATTTCACATAGAATGTGATGGTGCCCCCATAGGTGACTTTCAAGATATGATGTAATGTTTCCAGGTTGGGACACCCAATGATAACACCTGCTGATAACAGTGTCTTGACATTGCACAGTAGCGAGATGTGGCTTGTCTATTCCTAGTAGGGTGGCGTGGATTAACATTTCCCAATAGCATGGAATGAATTTAGTTTTCCCAGTAGTGTGGTATGGCTTGACTTTTCTCAATAGCGTTGTGTGGCTTCTCTTTTCCATGTAGTCTGGCATTGCATTACTTTGACCTATAGTGAGGCATGAGTTGACCTTGCCTAGTGGAGTGGTGTGGTTGTACATACCTATGTACTCACAGGGATGATGAGTGATTTCCCCACTGATACACATACATGTGATGTGACCCAAAACTATTTGGAAAAGAATGTGCTACCCAAAGAGAATAGTATCGAGGTGTAGTGATTTGAGCTCCTTTGATATGAGCCTCATGGCCAGATGTAATGCGATTCTAGGTATTGCAGATGGCATTACATGGACTTGTTGGCTACTCACATTCTTGGGTTGAGCTAGTGATATTGAGATCCCATTACCCTCTAGTTTTTCTTTCTTTGACTAAGCACATATATATATATTCTATTTCATTACCCAATACTTAGGTTTTGAATACTATCCTTCCAGGATAGGTGAAGACGCATAGGGTATGCCATGTTCTTTCTGTTTCTAGCTTCACATGGTTGGACGAGTTTTATCTCCCGCTCTAGGTACTGGTGACTCAACGGGGAGTTCATATCCTCTCCATTTTGATCTCCTTATGTTTGGATGAGTATACATTCAATCCCTTATTGGGATGATATGTACTCTATCCATTCACTCTTACTGTACCTTATTCTCACTAATGCTTCTATTTAGTGTATCTCTTACTACTCCCCCTTCACTTTTTTAGGGAATTATACTGGTTATTTATATACTCACCCATGCATGGGATTTAACCAACTAGTGTCAATTCTTTTGTTGACGATGAGTAGATCGATCGTTCTTTTATAATAGATTAGGGACACGTGATTTGAAGAGAGTGTATGATGGTCATATTTGGAATAATAGAGAGGGTCTCTATCGACTATTACATTATTTCAGTTTCCTTCATCTTTGGATAGGTTCCTGGTTTGGGTGTGTGTTTCTTCTCATTACATTTTAGTATACACTACCATACTCCTGTATTGTTTAGAGGTTCATGCATGTTTACATTAATTTACTAAATTTGGATGTTTTTCTAATTTTCCTATTCACTTTTACATTGAGTGGGTTGTGTGTGTGTATTGGTTTTTGGAAAAGGCCTCCTCGAGTTTAGTTGTTCCTTCAACACTTGATGCCAACCCCTGGCCTATGGAGGTGGGAAAGTGGTAGTTGCAGCCTGAGCCCTAGCTTGGGTCGGGTTGTGAAAATGTGGTATTAGAGAAAGCTCATTCATTGGGATGTTGTTCAGAAATTTTCCCATCAAATAATTGTTTTGGTTTAGGAATACATGTTGATGTTTCTCGAGAACGGCTCTCATGCCAAGGTTTCTACTGATTGTGTGGGCGGCCGACGTATCCATTCACCATGACCCTGATTACCTGCTTTTCGACTTGGAGCCCTTAGACCCCTGATCTATGGAACAATGTTACATGCATCATATAGGATTCAATCTTTGAATGTCCTTCTTGGGTTATCTCCCAATCACTGTTGATATATATATTCTCATCTAATCTCAGTACTCCTTGATAACATTCATGATGTCTCTGTTATGATCGACATACATGATACTAGCTCCGAATCATGACTACAACAAAGTGAGTGACGAGGGCTCGGTTTAGGACCCATCGTGTGACCCATTTCTCCAGGTGGGTAGGTACCAGCACTACCACCTATTGATTAGAAGGTAGTCCCAACAATGTAGGATGATGATGTGCCCTGGTTGAGCTCACTTCACGAGTTATAGTGACAGAGATCACTGAGGTTCCACGATAAGATAGACACTGAGGAAGGAAATGTTTGGCTAGACACAGTGGTTCATCCTTTCTGGTTTTTACAGAAACCAGTGGATTATATTGTTGCTTTGGAAGCTAGCCTTTTCCATAGTGAATCGGGGCGATGGAGGAGCCTGGTTACTAAGATACATGATGATTCGACCCTCTTGTGGGACAATTTCTAGTTTCTCATTCTTGAGGAGTAATACCCATTCTTCTTGTTCTCCATTATACATTAGAATATCCTTTATTTTTTGAATGTAGAGATAATGGTGACTGAATACATGACTAGGGTTCATAGACCATGCACACAACTCTGTGGACGTGCTCTCCGGTGACTACTTTTGAGCACAAAGGTTTGATCAGGGACTATACAAGAGGATATATGCTATCATAGTACCATTGTGCATTCCCACATCTTATGGGGTAATAGAATAGTAACTTCTGACTGAGATCTTCCTATAGGAGAGATTCCATATGGATAGAGTTGGAGGTAGGCATAGTAGGGAAGAGGCTTCTTTAGAAGCTGCCAGCTTCCATAGATCTTATAACAAGAGATCCTTCTATGAGCATGCTAAGGAATGTGGTATTAAAGAGAATGAACAACACATAGAACCAGGGATGCCGAGAGGGGATCATTGTTATGCTTGTGAAGGGTGAAGTCACATAGTAGGAGACTGACCGACCAGACATAATGTAAATCTCATAAAGGCATCCTATGGATTGCCATAAAAGAGACAAGGTCGGGACTAGGTTGGTACCTAGGGAGGTGGTGATGGAAGTTTAGAAAGAGGATATGGATATAGGGGATGAAATTATAAAGCCTTTCTACCACCACCAGGGGGTCCACGTCAGGCTCGGGCAGCAGGTACCTGGTTCCATAGAGAGCTACAACCTTTGGATGTCTATGATCCTTCAGAGCACGAGATGATAAGAGGTATGCCTTGAATCCCTTAAAATTTTTACAGTAGGACTTTTTATACACTATGTAAAGTAATCTTTTCTCCCAACTATTTGATTGAGGTTTTAATAGGGTGATGTGGGGTGTCGATGTAACATTGTTTTAGTATTGTTCGATAAAGTTTTTGATGTAAGAAGAAGAGGGGTGCTTTAACCACCTAGACACATTTTTGTGAGGTGAGAAAACCTGTGAGGGTGAATCAGTTCCATACAAATAGGATAGTATATAGGTATGGAGGAAGATTCCCTATGACGTGTGCATTCAGGGAGAAGGTTGTGTGGTGGGGTGTTAGAGCATATATTTGCACTACTAGTGGAGTATTTATGCTCATCCTCCTTTTGTTTGGTGTACTGTTTGTGTGGGTGATGGAGTGTCTAGTTTGGGATACTCACCTTCCAAGATGGGTGAATACACATAGGGTATTCCATGTTATTTATGAGATTATCCTATTTTGGTTGGACGAGTTTACTCACATTCTTTGTTTGTTGCTGCCTTTACATGATCGACGCCATATTTTATACAATAATTATCAGGTATAGGTCGATGTGATGGAGATCCCATGAAAGAAAAATGTGAAACAATATGAGATTATGACAATGATAGTCTTCTCCCTGAGAATGCGGAGACACTTCCTTCACAAGGAGTACTTTGTGGTTTCTAAATTCCACAAAAGTCTCAGTTATACCTTTGCCCAGAGATAATTGAATGTGAAAAGGCGAATTTTTTGGAAATTCATATAGAAATATGACATTGAGATAGTCTATACCCTGGGAAAGGGTGACATTGAAGACGATTCATATAGCATGAAGTCCCATCCTCTCCTAATGCGGGTAGTTATGGAGCAGTTAGATTCCCTACAGCTGACCCTGGTAGAGCAAGATGGTACAATTTTCTTCAATCAACAGTGTTTTCTCCTTTGCTTCTTGATCATGTAAGAGAGTCTCAATTGTGAAATATTGACTGTGAAATCTTGTGTGATGAGATGTCCCAGGGGTTTTCACCATATGGATATTCTAAAAGAGGTAATCAGGGGACCATGTTCTAGGGGAAATTAGTTAATTCAATCATGGCGTGGGATGTAGAGGTTTGGTTGGGGAGGCAATCTATCCCCCATGTTTCATTGATCCATTCAAGGACATGCAAAGGGAAGGAAAGGTGGCTTACCACCTTTCAATTCCCCCAATAGTTGTAGTAGGATCACGACGCCTCCCATGGGTCACAGTTGAGGATATACAAACATGTTTCTATGCACATCATCCATAGGAGTAGACCATATAAGGATAAAAAATTCGTTTGGGTTTGCATACTATAGAAGAATGGAAACGTCTAAGTTTTTCTGGGAATGGGAGAGCCATACGTGGGTTCATTACCATGAGTTGTTGTTTAGTTTTTTTTTCAAGGAATAAAATCTTGGAGGGAATAATGTATAGACCCGGTTTTTTCATAATAAGACTTATAAATATTTAAAAATATAATTCCAGTGCTAGGAATAGATACGGAATGCGATTCTGAGGCCCGAGTGTTCGGAATTAATTTTATAATAGTATTATTTATATTTTATACTATGATCATGTCATTGATTAAATTAAATTAGATATCTATTAAAATATTGATTGGATTAGAAATCTGAGGCCATAGTTGAGTCTGAAAGATGATGTTTACACAAGTTGCGAGATAAAATGAGTTGGCATGGGATGTTCAAACCCCTCACTCATTGGCGGTGTGTTAAATGGATGACTTAAAATATTAATTTATTCATTTAATATCTCAATGATAAATAACTCATGAATGGGGGCATTGAAGAGAAATCTAAGACTACCGTTGTGTTTAGAACATGGGTTTTTTTTCCAAGGAAGGGTATAACCCTTTTCAGAATTTGGAGATCAGATTATGTGCCATATTGGAGGAATATTTAAATAATTAAATAATTATTTATTTAATTTTTTGATTAATTTTCGTTAACCTAATTTAACAGATATAAATATATAACTAATAGAATTTTTCTAGGGTTTGCACATAATTCCGATAATCATCGGCGAGATCTCTCCTCTCCTATCCTTCCCATTGAAAAAAGCTGAACGATGAACGACAATGAAGCCTTGGATCCAAGAAAATTGAAGTTTGAAAAACGTACCATCTTTTTCTGATCATTGCACGAGTGAGATCATCATCAATAATAGTCGATATAATCTTAGTAGGACTCATATTTTGGAGTTTTATGACTTGGACTAAATGACCGAGTAGTTTGATAATTTATTCCTCAATCCGGGCAAATGTATTGAAACTGAGTTTTTTTCCTTCGAATATCAATTTTTTCTAACCTAAATTAACCATTCATGATCTATTGGCCAAAAACACTTGGCCAAAAATCATCAAAACCAGTGTTCTTGTGAATCACACCCTATGTTCTTCTCATTCATCAACTTGGAATCCTCGTAGATCCCAGTTTGATAGTTACTGTGCAACCCAAACCCGATCGGGTGCCAAGATTTATGGTGGTATAAGAGAACAAAAAAATAATCCTAATAAAAGACTGGATATTTGTAGAATCGGACCCGAGGATTGCAGATCGGATATTATTTTATTGTTTCGGGTTGGATTGAATGTGTGGTGGATTGCGGAAGGTGTTGGTGGTGTGATTTGGCTATGATGAGGGACTTGTAGGGTTCTAGTGAGGCGAGCATGTGACCCACAATTTATAGGAGATGTAGCTCCGACGGTTTGAGGCAAATCCAGTGGTTTAGTGTAGTGCGACAGAGTGGTTTAGCGCGAGTAGGGAGGTCTGGTGCTGAGCAGGAGGTGATAGTTTTTGGTCCCCAACATAAAAGTACAGGTTGAGGGTGGCTCCCAAGTAGTAGCAATAACATCTGTGTGTGGAAAGGCAGGTAAAGCTGTGTTAGTGTAGGCGGGCGTGGCTCTAAGCATGGAGTGCAGTAGACTGGTGTTCAGCAGCAGCTTCGAGCAGGTTTGAGGCGGCATGGCATAGGTGATGCGTTGGAGGTGCCAAGCGGTGGCTGCAAGGGAGTGGCACGGCTAGCGTGAAGGGGGGAGGGGGAAATAACCCTGAAATTTAAAAAGGAAAAACATTAAATATAATAATAATAATAATAAGATTATTATTATTATGATAAAAATGTTTAACCATTCATAACTCTCTATAACAACGTCGCACTCACATGTCGTCACTGGCAGTGTGAACCAATCGATAATTCGATCATTTTAAGACCACATCAGATAATTTTCTTTGACTCACAGACTAGGTCCCTAAAGCACCCGAGAAATAACATATTTAATAATATTATTAAATCTTTGACCTTCCCCAACATCTTTTTGTGACATTCGATTGACATGTCTTATGCAGTAGTGTGACCCTGTTTTCAAGATGGTATTTTTTAGACTAATTTTGGGTTCCTTCTCCAAGTTTGTGGATTGGGTCTATGAAATTTCCTAATAATAATGAATTATTATTATTAAATCATTGACCCGCCGTAATTTTCACATGCTACATCTAATCAAAATACCGTTAACGATGTTGTGATCCTAATGTCGAAGAGTTTCCTTTGACTCCAATATCCGATAAATAATCCATAGACATGATGTGGGCCCAACGAAGCCTGGTTTAGGTACGTTACGGTGAAATGAATATTTTTCACCGGGTATATGTTTTGGAAGAATGATTAGTCCATCTCATGTGTTTTTCTGTGAGAATCATAATAGAATGGTATATATAATTTGTTTCGAGACCAATGTGTGGTCCCCCATGGGACTTCTATCAATTGTATTGTGGAGAAATATGAATTTTTTATCTAATGATCATTTGCAGTAAGTGGATAGTCTACCTCATGTTCTTTTTCACAATGATCACAACAATGTGATCCGTTTGTATATTTGGAGCATTATTTGTGATCTCATTAATTATAGAAACATGAATAGAATATCGGTGGTAGATACTTCTCGATGTGTTCCGAGCTTGATGCTCGCCTAACGGAGTTTGTGTATGCAGACACAAATAGAAGACACATCCTGGTCCCTATATCGGCATGAATCGTCTTGTATTTCACCCACATGACATGTTCCCCTATAGGGGATGGAACCCGTGTCCATCTAGAGACATAGCCCAATAGTGTAGACGGGCCACACACTGTGTAATCTCACTCACATAATTTGTTCTTCTGGAACTCAAATAAGAGATCTTCAAACCATCATATCTCCTTCATTTGAGCTTGGATTGTGGCCTATGATATGCCTATCCTAATAATTGTTTAGTGTAGAATGTGACAGTGTCCTCAGATATGACTTTTTAGATATAGTGAGAATGTTCTGGGTCAGCACACCCATAGAAAAAACCTGATTACAATAGTGGATTGACATTTCCTAATAGGGAGGTGTGGATTTACATTTCCCAGTAGCGTGGCATGGATTAAATTTTCCTAGTAGCATGGAATGGATTGACTTTTTCCTATATCATGGTGTAGCTTGAATTTTCCCAGTAGTGTGGAATGTCAGGTCTTTGCCCCATAGTGTGGCGTGGAGTGACTTTTTCCAGTATCGAGGCATGACATGAACTTTCCTATTGGAATGGGATGGTTCAACATTCATAAGATCTCACACGAAAGAAGGATGCTTTCCCCAACAAGATGAATCATTGTGATGTGGCCCAAAACCACACAGGCAATTTAGTGCCACCCAAAGTATATAGTATCGAGGTTCAGTGATTTTATCCTCTAGGACATGTGCATCTTGGGAAGATCTGACTAGGTGCTAGATATTTTAGATGGATTTACTTGGAAATGTTGTCCACACACTTTCTTGTGTTGAGCTTGTGAGATAGATATCCCCTTACACTCTCGTTTGGGTTTTTTAACAGGAAATATATATATATTCTGTTTCCAATACTGAATCCATGGGTTATGGTTACTCTCCTTCTATGAGAGGAAAACATATCCAGGGTATTCCACATGTTTTCTATGTCTTGCTTATCATGTTTGAATGAGTTTACTCTCCAACTATAGGTAGTGAAGACTCAACAGGGAGTTCATCTCCTCACTATTTCATGCTCCTCGTGTTTGGATGAGTCTATATTCACTCTCTTGTCGGATTGAGATATACTCTTTCCATTAACTATTACCATACCATATTGTCTCTACTAATTCTCTTTTGTGTATCTCTTAATGACCCCCCCCCCCCAACTCACATTTTTGGAGAGTTCTACTCTGTATGTATATACTCACCCCTGCATGGTCTTCACCCAACATGTGTCACATCTTTTGCAAACAAAGGACTTGTCGATCATGATGTTAGTGGAGAATAGGGATACAAGATGTGTGGACCACGAATGATGGTCGTAGATGGGATACAAAAGCGAGGATATCTTGGATATTACTCTTTTTTTCATTTTTATTTAGATTGGGAAAGGTTTCTAGTTTGTTTGTGTGTTTACCCATTTAATTTTATGTATACACTACCGTAATCGGGTAATTTCTATAGGTTCATGCTTGTATACATTACTTTAAAACAGTTTCATCTCCTTCTAATTTTCCTCTTCACTTTTTTATTGATTGGGTTGTGTGTGTGTGCATATTCAAGGAAATGGCCACCACGAGTTTAGTTGTGCCTTCGATGCTGGTTGCCAACCCATAGACTATGGAGGCGGGCTTGGGGTAGTTCCATCTCAAGCCCCAGATTGGGTCAGGTTGGTTCATGACAATACACTCCTACAAACTAGGATTACCCATTATAAAGAATTCTTTCTTTATTCCCAATGACTTCACCTTTCTTATTTAGTTTGACTTTAAAAATCCAATCAGTGACTATTACGTTTCTATTTACAATCCTAGATATCAACTCCAATGTAGTATTCATAACTATTTTATATGGTTCCACATTCATATTGGTAATCCTTTATTTATGTAAAACTAATTCAGTATCAGTTTCTAGTTTAAATTGAGATATAAGATTAGTTTGATCCTGAGGTATTATCTATGTTAGTTTTTTGGACGTGTGCCATGATAGCCAATAATACTCTTAGAATTGAAATTTTAATTCATCCATTGATTCATTTTTCTTTAAACCCTATCTTCTTCTTCTGGACTTGTAACAATGAAATAAATATCAACCAAAACTTACTCATTTTTTGACTTATTACACAACCATTTTTTGGATTCAATATGTTTCCAACTCCAGAAGTTTCAACATCAATCGTAATAAATTCACTTTTTTAGTGAATTTCTATCAATTTTTTAAATATGATAAATGTAATAGATTTTGATGATTTTCTCTAGAAATTATAGAAACATTAATTGGAATGTTATTCCATAAAAGTCCTCCTTCAAATCTCTTCCCAATTTCAGTGATTTTTTCTTTATTTTTATGTAATAAGGTACTCCATATACATTGAAGTATTTTAAAGTGGATATTTTATTATAATTAATCCCATATGAGGACTTTTGTGTCTTGGGATCAATAAGAATCTATTTTTATTTTTCATATTAATTCACATATCTTATATAAAAAAGAAAATTTGGATATGTTTTTCAAAATGCATTGTTTTCCGGTGTTCATAATATATCAAATTTTCCTATTAGGCACACCATTTTTTGTGGTGTTTATGGTGTGATATATTGATAATTTATTCTATGATTATATATGTATATTACAATGGAATTACTTGACTCTTATTTTTTATAATCATATATAGTCTTTTTATTGTGAACAACAATCATGTTTTATTCCCTATACATTTTTCATCCAAGTATAATCATTAATGAAGGTAATGATGAAAGTTCTCCCATGGTTGAAGTGTTACTCATATGACCACAAAAATAAAAATATATAATATTAAATGGTCTAGAGGATTGAATACCCAAATTCTTGTGTATCTATTGAACAATATTTCCATTTAGACTTATGTTACAAACAAAATCTATATCCATATTTTTATTTGGAATGGTTTCTTAGAAACTCTTGTTTAAAAATCATAATGATTCTTTTCCAATATACGGAATTCATCTATGTCATAGATTATTCTCATCCCTGTAACTCATTTTTCATGAATAATATTAGTCACTAATTTGATATAAGGTACCACATTCTCTCTCTCCTATAGTAATGAGTTCTATATTCTTTTAAAAAAATTGTAATAGTTATCCAAAAAAAATAAATTCATTTCCCACATCACAAAATTGTCGAACACTAAGAATGTTGCGTTTAATCTTTTCACGACCCGTACCCTAGGGCCTGAGTCGTAACTACCCCAAGCCTGCCTTCCATAGGCCAGGGGCTGGCGACTAGCACCAAAGGCATAAATCCCTATAACTAAGAAGGAATTGCCTTTATAAAACGTAAACTCACACAACCAGAGAACTAGCGGAAGCATACACTATGTAAATCAGTAAAACAAGTGTGTTGAAAATACAAAAGGTGCCGGAAATACAGGCCCAACATAAAGGTACAACTACAACTGAAAGTAAAGTACAACTAAAAAGACAACAACTGAAAGGTGAAGCAGCTCCTGGATCGTCCTCCGGGTTCCTACCTGAGGGGTAGGTACAGATGTCCTCCTCAGCACCCCACGCTCGTCCGTCTCCTCCAGGTACCGACTCGTCGTGAGATCCACCTCTAGGTACCATCCATCTCTACAAGACTCAACCATGATCAGTGTTGTCCGTCGTCTGCAACCAACACAACGAGGTGCGGGCATTGACCGTGCAGAGGTGAGTATAACGATACTCAGTAGGGACCCCGAGACCGTCATGTTCTCACTAAAATCTAGGAAGGATAAACCACAAAGAAAGATAACAACAGATAACCTTTACATAGTTACATTCCAATACATATACCTATGTTATCAAGTAACTCATCTCAATCATGAAAGAACACAAAGTCATTGACTTAGCTCAAATGAGGATTTTCATTAATGATATCGAAACCACAACCTCTGAAGAGCTCCTCCTCGGTCGTGTACAGTGATCATGTAACGACTCCAAGGCACTGCTCACTAACCTTAGTCTGCTGTGGTACTCCTCCTATCAAGTACCTATGGTCTTCCACCACAACACAGTAGTGCTCCCCGCCATGGGTCTTCCACCCCAAGACAATAGTGCCCCCCCCTAATATCCTACAGAGGTACTCCTTCTATCGAGTACCATGGGTCTGCCACCGAAACACAATTGTGCTCCTCGCCATGGGTCTCCCACCAGAACACAGTAGTTATCCCGACTGGGCTATACAAGTTACTCCGACTCGAATCAGACAAGCAGTCGTCAGGTCTCAGCCAGGTACAAGGTCTCCGTACTCCATACGCTCGTCTCCAAGAGAGTCCGCTCCAACAGCTACTGGTCGATACTTCCAAGTTTCACGTAATCTCAAGTGGAAGTATCTCAAAGGCTCTCCTCGTCATAGGGGTCTCAACGCAAAAGACGACGCGCCAATCGAACGCCCGGTCTGTGAGTTATTAGCATTACCGTTCCAGGGTCCCAGTTGGATTTCAGGTACAATCCAACCCAGCCATACTCCAAATGCATCCAAACCTCGAGTGAAGTATTCCAAAAGAACCGTCTCATCAAGAGGAATCCAACAAAGTCGACAGCATGTCAATCGGACGTCCAGATCTCATGTTATAAGTGTTTCCGCTCCGAGGGCCCGGTTGGGTTCGGGTTTGAACCAACCCAGTCGTACTTCAAATGAAACTGGTTAACCAAACTGGTCACACCAATGCGATCCATACCGAAAAACACACGAGATGGACTACCCATTGGTCCAAAACGGATAGCCTGTGAAAAAGTTTCATTTCACAACCACACGTGCGAACCAGGCCTCATGGGGCCCGCGCCTCGACCTCAACATAAATATCCAAAATTGGTCTTGAAAGATCCGTTTTAATTCTAGGGTCGCAACGTCGCAGACAGTTCATCATTTAGACACCGTATTAGAGTGACATCTCAGATACAAGATCTCGTAATAATATTATTATTATTATCATTGGGTGTTTCGTGGACCCGAGCCACGGAGCAGAATTTAGTATCGAACATTGGACTTGAATTGACCATCTTAAAGACAGGGTCACGTTGCCGCTGACGGTAAGTCAATCAGACATCGCACACATGAGTTATAGCAGGTCGAAGATTTAATAATAATACTAAATCTATTATTTTCCGAGCACTTTAGGTACCTGATCCAAAAAACCCAAAAAAGATATCCAATATTGCACTCGAAACGTCTGTCTCAAAATTAGGGTCACCCTGCCGCAGACGGTTCTTGAATCTAAGATCGCATAGAGAATTTGTGGACAAAAAGGTATTTTATTAACAAAAGTAATAATACGATTATTATACTATTATTATTATTTAATTTTTTTGTAACTCCCAAATCAATCCACGATTTTGAGGCCCCTTATTCCGTGCTGGAAAATCAAACAGCAACTCCCTCTCTCTTTATTATTTTCTATGTATTATTCTTTTAATTTCTTTCTCTTATTCCTTTTTTCTCTCTCCAATCTCTTTTCGCCTCCAGAAATCTCACATGGCCTCTACCCTAGCAGCCATCTCCTGCTACCAACCACCCTAGCAGCCATCTCCAATCTAATTACCCATCACTCTCCGCGCCACCTCCTCCTACCATGCTCCGGAACCCATGTCGCGCCGGCTTCCTCCTGCACCAGCAGCCACGATCGCCTGCTCGCCCAACCGATCCGTCGCCTTGGACCGCCAGAACCCTCATCGGACCCACGCCATGGGATCCTTCTACGCGTCATACCAGCTTCGATTTATATCGAAAAAAATACAAAAATGGTTCGGTGATTCTCGGGTCGAGATCTCTGCATCCGTAAGTCGCTCTCAATGAAGCATTGAGTTCTTGGAATGCATAATAATTTTAAAATGAAGAACATTCGAAGAATTCGTGGACAACGAATAATAAAGGATCACAATCTAAGTACGGATCGATAACCGTGTTAGTTTGTCCATCATTTTTTTAGAATCAAGAACATGGGGAATTGGAAATTAAATATTTATCATGCTTCAAGAATCTAAAATAAAAGATAAAAAAGAAGAAAATTAATTCAATCAATTGGTTATCAATCTGCGAATTAATTTATTTAATTCGCATTCAACATGAGAAATTAAACCAAGGTAAGTTTTCCACAAAGATAAATCCTACAAATAAACTCTCAAGCTCGAGGGTATAAACCACATAAATGAGTAATATACATTATTCCCTTACCTTCAAAAGATGTCGCACGTCGTCGTTCCGTGGAAGACGAAAGTCATGGTAGATGGCGTCGTGAAGAATGGCATCGCGGAGAAGAGAAAGGAAGGTGCATCATCGTTCATCGTGGAACCGGCGTCACGGAGAAGAGGGAATTGTTCTTCGTTGGAGGTGTTCTTCGTCGAAGAGAAGAACACTTTCTTTGTCTACATCTCCCAAGATTTCTCGGGATTTCTCCAACACCATAATTGCCCAACTAAAATAATATCTCTTCCTATTATTTTATTCTCACTACAATTGATTTAAGAATCAAACAATATAATTTATTAATTGTAGAATCCCCTTAAATAATTATAATGTGTTGGAAAGTTGATAAAACACTATTTTATTGAATATTTTATTGATAATAAATGATATAATTTCCTCACATTGTGTTAAATATGTTTATTTATAAAATATTTGGGATTAGATCATTCATTTGAATATTTGATGAAAATTCCAGTTTTACCCTTTATAGTTCACTGTAGTATTTCGAATATAAATATTTTTATTTTTATTAGTTTAATTTGAAATTTTGTAACAGTGTTCCTAACTTAATTATCTATAACTTTTATGCATGACACTAGAGCTAAAGAGTTCATTTGGTTGTTGAAATTGGGCCATGAAGTCAAAGTTGGGCTGGGCTCGCCAGAATGGAAAAGCTTCTGTATTTCGGCCATAACTCCTTCATATGGGCCTGTATTGAGCCCAAATTTGGAGAGGAGATATAAGACACATATCCTCACATTGGAGCCTTCTGGAAGGCCGGCCAATTCACGCGTTTTGGTGGTCAAATGGGCGGTTCAAATTGGCATAAAATATTTGTCCGAATTTCCACATTCACACTTGAAACCACTTGTAACCTCTACTCCCCTCCCCTCTATAAATTGGAGTTTTTCTCATTTGGAGGGGTTGGGACGTGAATTGTGAAGTTTAGGGCAGAGGAGAAGTGGATCCACTCCAATTCTCCAACCATTTCAATAAGGGTAGCTCTTGAAGCAAGGATCCCTTCGACGAAGCCTTCTTCTTATCCTTCATGTTGTAATGATTATGTTTATGTAATAAACTTCTTTGTTCTTCTTTTATTTCTTCTCTTTTCTTCTATTTTGTTTAAATTTCTTCTTCTCTTAATCTTCCTAATTGGTCTGGAATTCTTGAGTAGAAGCGTTATTGGGTTATACCCATTTTAAACCTTTGCACATGCAAAACGCTTCTACGATGATTACGCCGCCCATGGAAGAGTAGTCTTTTAGTAATCGATCTATCTTCTACCCTCTTCATTTAATTATTTTGAATCAATGAGCTACTGTAATTCACTTAATATGATCCATGAATTGTGTTTTTAAATTGAAAGAAACTAAGCAAGTAATTGAACAATGTACACAAAAACACGCGAGGTCGGGATTTTTTGTAAATTGTGAGAGCGCGATCTTAATCGGTAATACAAGACCACACGGGATAAATTTGTAGAGTTCAAATATAATTCCTAAACACAATTCATCCTCATTTCCAGAGTGGATATGTGCCTTAATTTACCACTGACCATAATCTAATCTTAGAATATCAATCAAAGCAGGGTGCTGCGATTGCATGTTCCGAAGTTAGCCTAAGGTTAAATTCACTTCAATCTTCGTGGTAAAGTTAATTCTCGTTGGGTTCGTGATTTAACAAATTAAGGGATCATAATTAAGTGAATGTTAATTTAAATGATAATGATTAATAATAAAGTGAAGAGGTATAGTTAGATCAATTACGCCTTTTAAAATAGATTTCTAAAAAAAATCTTCTTGTTGTGTCATTCTAATCGAAACTTCATTTCAAAATTAAAAAAAAAATGCAATCTTCTTCCAGCAAACTTCTTCTAGATTTATAAACTATAAACAACCACCCCCATACTTTCTAGTAGTGTTTTTATTCCCTTTTATTTTGTTTCTAGAATACCTCTGAAAAGTTTTTTTAATTCACTTCCTCCTTTGAGAGACGACCTTGGTCAGCCACTCTGCTGCACCTAAGTACCCCAAAATCACACTAATCATTTGAGGGCGCCCACGACAGCACTCTATCAAATTGGCGCCGTTTCCGGGGAGGCAAGTAATTATTTGAACCAATTAGAGGTATTTATTTTATTTTACATTTTATTCTCTTCCTCTCTTCTTTCTTCCTTCTTTACCCAATCTGATTTTTCTTCTTCTTCTTTTATTTTCTTCTACTTCTTTTTGGACCATCAACTCAAACTTCTCATTTTTTTTACTATGTTCCACTTTCTTTCTTTTCATTTTTATTTGATCTATGACACGAACTAATCCCGAAGATCTCTTAGATCTTGACCCTGAGATTGAACGTAGCCTTAGGGCATGAATCAGACATTCTCAATCTACGGGAAGTTTCAATATTCAACCAGTTGGTGAATTCCTCTCTTCTGGAAACATTGAAATTGGAAGCTATTCAAATTCAAACATAAAAGAGGAACCAATGGCTGAAAACAATGGAAATGAACTTAATAGAACCATTCGAGAATTGGCAGCACCTGATATTAACTATCAACCAAATTGTATTGCATACCCAAATATCGAATCGGACTTTGAATTGAAATCTGGATTAATTCACCTTCTTCCAAAGTTTCATGTCTTATCTGGTGAGGATCCCAACAAACAACTTAAGTAATTTAATGTGGTTTGATCAACTTTAAAACCAAGAAATGTTTCTGAATATCAAATTAAATTAAGAGCATTCTCATTCTCACTTGATGGAGCTGCAAAAGATTGGATGTATTATTTGCAACCTGAAGATGTAACATGTTGGAATGATATGAAACGTCTTTTCTTGCAAAGATTTTTTCCAGCATCAAGGACAACATCCATTTGAAAGGAGATATCTGGGATCAAGCAAGCCCAAGGGGAGTCAATGTATGAGTACTGGGAGAGATTCAAGAAGTTGTGTGCAAGCTGCCCACATCACCAAATCAGTGAGCAACTCCTCATTCAGTACTTCTATGAAGGACTCACAACTATGGAGAGAAGCATGGTAGATGCTGCGGCTGGAGGAGCATTGGTGGAAAAGACACCAGTAGCTGCACGTGTGTTGATCGACAAGATGGCCCAAAACTCCCAACAATTTGGTGATAGAGGTACACCACATGTCAGGGGAGTACATCAGGTAAGTCCTTCTTCTCTTGAAAGTCATTTGATTGATACTAAGTTGGAAGAATTGACCACTATGGTGAGGCAAATTGATTTGGCACAAAATACATCTCTACCCCCTCCTTCAAGGCCTTGTGGTATTTGCACTGAGACAAGCCACCCAACTGACTATTTCCCACAACTCCAAGAAACAGAAGATTGTGCAGCAGTGTTCCCTGGGAGACCATTTCAGCAGCAACAACAACAACCATATCCCCAAAATAAGTTTGATCCAACATACAACCAAGGGTGGAAAGATCAGTCGGACATGATGTATGGCTCTGGACAACAACAAAGGCCACCCTTTCAACAAAACTTCCAACAGCCTCCGCCTTACCAGTAGGGTTTCCAACAACCCCAAAGGAGATTTGAAGCTCAAAAATCAACAAGTCAGCAACAAGGGAATCATCCCCCAAAGGTAGATCCTAATACTGATGATCTTTTGAAGAAAATTGTTCTTAATCAATAGAATGAGCTGAAGAGTCAAATTTCGGAGCTGAGGGAGTTGAAGACTCAAATGAGCCAGATTTCCACCGCCCTCCATGAACTTGTGAGTAAAAATTATGGAAATATACCTTCCCAACCCACTCCAAATCCAAAGGGGAATGTTAGGGCCATCACATTGAGAAGTGGGAAGCAAATGAACGATACATCTGCACCTACCATTCCACCGAGATTCACCTCAACTTCAGAGAAGCCGCATTCCATACCAACTGATGAGCAATCCAAGGAGAAAGATAAAGGTAAGAAAAAGATTGATGATGTTCCTCCTAAACCCCTTCCTTTTCCAAATAGGGTTGTTCAAACCAAGAAGATGGCTGAAGAAGCAATGCAAAAGGAGGTTTTGGACACATTCAAGCGTGCGGAGATCAACATTCCTTTACTTGAAGCCATTAAGCAATTCCCAAGGTATGCCAAATTCTTAAAAGAACTCTGCACCAATCGAAGAGGGCTCAAGGGAAATGAGAGGATAAACCTTGGAAGGAATGTATCAGCACTCATTTCACCAACTCTAGCAATGCCAACAAAGTGCAAGGATCCAGGGACATTCACCATCCCATGCAACATAAGGGAGTTTCACTTTTCTGATGCACTTTGTGATTTAGGTGCTTCCATAAATGTGATGCCTCACTCTGTATTCTCTTCCTTGCAGGTTGGTGAGTTGAAGCCAACAAGATTAGTGGTGCAATTGGCGAATAGAGCTACGGCATATCCAGCAGGAGTCCTTGAGGATGTACTTGTCTGGGTAAGAGACATGATCTTTCCAGCGGATTTCTATGTTCTTAACATGGAGGATGATCAGGTAAGTTCTCATGCCCCCATTATCTTAGGTAGGCCCTTCCTCAAAACTGCAAAAACTATCATAAATGTCAATGAGGGTACACTTTCCATGGAATTTGGGGATGAAGTTGTGATATTTAATGTTATGGATTCCATGAAGTACCCCTCTGAGGACCATTCTGCTTTTGTTATCTCCCATTTTGAACCACCAAATAAAAACTCCATAGAATTTGATTGTCCTATACTTAGGGAGATTATGAGTATTGGTTCGAGTTTGATGTCTAAGAGCACTTCCGCACATGTTTCTGATACACAATCCTATCTTGGATTTGATTTTGATGTGGATTCATATTCTGATTTTGATCATGTTCACTCTGATTATGAAATGGCTATTGAGTATGCTGATGGATTTGATGCTTTATTCTATGATTTTGATGATGTATATTCTGATACTGATGCTCTTTGTGCACATATTTCAGTTCCTTCAATGTCTCCATCCATACTACACCCTCCTTCATTAGAACTCAAGCCATTGCCACCAAATCTGAAATACTCATACTTGTTGAGTGGTGAGAGATTACCTGTTATCATTGCTAACAATCTCCCTTTTGAACATGAAGAAAAGCTTTTGAATATTTTGAGGGAGAACATCAGGGAGATTGGGTGGACCTTGGCTGACATATCAGGTATTATCCCTTCCATTTGCATGCATAGGATTCTCTTGGACGATGGGGATAAACCGGTGAGACAACCACACAGGAGACTCAATCCCACCCTCCTGGAAGTTGTTAAAAAGGAATTTGAGAAATTGCTCGAGGCAGGTATAATCTTTCCCATTTCATATTCACAGTGGGTAAGTCCAATTCAGGTTGTGCCTAAGAAAACTGGTTTTACTATTGTTAAAAAAGAGAAAGATGATTTAGTTCCAATGAGGGTGCAAAACAGTTGGCGTGTGTGTATTGATTATAGGAAACTAAATCAGTCCACTCGCAAGGACCATTTCCCCCTCCCATTTATTGATCAGATGCTTGAGAGGCTAGCTGGGAAGACACACTATTGTTTCTTGGATGGATTTTCTGGATATTTTCAGGTTCCTATAGCTCTAGAGGATTAGGAGAAGACTACATTCACCTGTCCCTTTGGCACATTTTCCTACCGGAGGATGCCATTTGGACTTTGCAACGCCCCAAGTACCTTCCAGAGATGTATGGTGATTATTTTTTCTGATTTTATTGAGACCTGCATGGAGGTATTTATGGATGATTTTACAATGTATGGGTCTTCATTTGATGAATGTCTAATTAGTTTGGGAAAGGTGTTGAATCGTTGTATTGAGAAGAATCTGGTCCTGAACTTTGAAAAGTGTCATTTCATGGTAGAGCATGGCATTGTCTTAGGGAATGTAGTGTCAAAACATGGGATAGAGGTTGATAGATCAAAGGTAGATATTATTTCATCCTTACCATTTCCTTCATGTGTGCGTGATGTTAGATCTTTCCTAGGTCATGCAGGATTTTATCGGCGCTTCATCAAAGATTTTAGTAAGATTGCTCTTCCTATGTCAAGATTACTTCAAAAGGATTCTGATTTTGTGTTTGATGTTTCTTGCAGGAATTCATTCGATGAGCTAAAACAACGTCTGACCACTCCACCTATCATACACCCCCCAAGGTGGGAGATTCCTTTTGAGCTTATGTGTGATGCCTCCAACTTCGCGGTTGGAGCTGTCTTATCTCAGAGGGTGGAGGGGCGTTCACATGTGATCACCTGTGCATCAAGGACATTGGATTCAGCCCAATCAAATTACACAACCATATAAAAGGAGTTTCTTGCTGTAATATTTGCTTTAGATAAATTCTGTTCATATTTATTGTGCTCTAAAGTAGTTGTTTTTTCTGACCATGCAGCTTTGAGGTACCTCCTGAAGAATCCAGATGCAAAGCTGCGACTTATCCGTTGGATGCTCCTTCTTTAAGAGTTTAACATCGAGATAAAGGAAAAAAAGGGATCAGAAAACTTGGTGGCGGACCACATGAGTAGGCTTACTCACACACTAGAGGGTGACACCTTGGACCAGGTACCACTTCGGGACACTTTCCCTGATGATCATCTCTATACCATCTCAGGTAAACATCCTTGGTATGATGATTTAGTTAATTACATTGTTGGCTCTGAAATCCCAGTAAATTTGAAGAAACATCAAGTCCAAAAATTAAAGAGTGAGTCAAGATTTTATGTTTGGGATGATCCGTACCTCTGGCGCATGTGTAGTGACCAAGTCATTAGGAGGTGTGTTCCTGATCATGAGTTTGAGTCTGTTTTGCATTTCTGTCATACACTTGCTTGTGGTGGACACTTTGGACCCCAACGGATAGCTAGGAAGGTTTTAGACTCTGGATTATATTGGCCTAGCTTTTCCATGATGCCCATTTGTTTTGTAAGTCATGCTCTC
Source organism: Viscum album (assembly GCA_963277665.1). Lineage (NCBI taxonomy): Eukaryota > Viridiplantae > Streptophyta > Magnoliopsida > Santalales > Viscaceae > Viscum > Viscum album. The sequence goes on along the minus strand of OY728153.1, from coordinate 306,780,040 downwards.
GTTGCCAACACACTGGGAACATTTCTAGGAGACATGAGATGCCCCAACAACCCATACTATTTTGTGAGATTTTTGATGTATGGGGCATTGAATTTATGGGTCCTTTTCCTAGTTCATTTGGATTTTTGTATATTTTGGTTGCTGTTGATTTTGTGAGTAAATGGGTGGAGGCCAAGGCCACCAGGACTGACGATTCTCATGTTGTTGTGGACTTTGTCAAAGCACAGATTTTTTGCAGGTTTGGAGTACCAAAGGCCATCATCAGTGACCAAGGGACACACTTTTGCAATATGAATTTTTCTTCCCTCCTTCGAAAGTATGGGGTGACTCACAAAACATCAACACCATACCACCCCCAAACAAATGGCCAGGCTGAGGTTTCAAATCGTGAGTTGAAACAAATCTTGGAGAAAACCGTGCAGCCAAATAGGAAGGATTGGAGAAGGGCTTGGATGATGCATTGTGGGCTTATAGGATAGCATACAAGACCCCCATTGGTATGTCCCCATTTCGGATTGTTTTTGGGAAAGCGTGTCATCTCCCTGTGGAAGTCGAGCATCAGGCATATTGGGCTATAAAGAAATGTAACATGGATTTGGCCCAAGCTGGAATTCAAAGGAAGTTGCAAATTCAAGAGCTTGAGGAGATTCGACTGTCATCATATGAGAACTCAAGGCTCTACAAGGAAAGATCAAAAGTAGCTCATGAAAAAATGATCCATCAAAGGGAGTTTCATGTTGGAGAGAAAGTCCTTCTCTATAGTTCACGACTGAAGTTGATGCCTGGTAAGTTGCGTTCCAGATGGTTAGGTCCTTATATTGTGTCTAATGTTTTTTCTTATGGTGCAGTGAAGATCACACAAGAGGACACTGGAAGGATCTTTACAGTCAATGGGCAATGTTTGAAGAGATACATTGAGGGACATCCTACTGATGCAGTGGATTTTATCACACTGCATGACCCCATCATCACTTGATCACATCAGGCTGTTCCTAACCCTTTCACTTTTATATTATTTGTCCTATTTAAAAATTCTGCATTTCATGTGCATATATCATCTCACGGGTTCACATTGAGGACAATGCAATATTTTAAGTGTGGGGGAGGGAACCTTTTAGTTTAGTAATTTCAATTGTTTTCCTGTTTAAAAAAAACCCAAAAAAAATTGTGTGTTTTTCAAATTTTGTGTGTTTATTTTACAATTTTATGTGTTTTTTGAAACATTTTGAGCTAAAATGATTCTCATCACCATTTTTAAATCCATATCAATAAGTGAAACAATTTACCCCTTGAAACTAAGCTTAAATGAATCCTGAAATGACTTTGTTTCAAGTTCAAATATTTAGTAATTTCATGAAAAGTACGCTGAATTTTGAATCCCATGCCAATCTCACTGTCTTTATATTTGAAATCACTTTCCTGTGAGGCTTCTAAACCATTATTTTCATATTCTTTACATTCACCTCACTTCTTGAGAGAACCAAACCATGCTTGATTTAACCAGAATTTGATCTATTCCTGTCAAAACTTGAGGGTTTGAGGTACATATGTTTAAATGATTGAGGCATTTGTTTGGTATTAAAGCCCCTATTTCAAAGAATCCTTTTTTATAATGGCCTACCTTGAATATTTAATCCTTGTATCCCTTAGAAGCCATGCACATCCTATTAGGTTAAGCCACATTACAAGCCAATTTTCCCTATCCAACCAACTCTTGAAATGAAATTGCATAATCTAGTTGAGCTTAAGTGTGGGGGAAGTTGTCTTGGGTTTTGCCACCACATTCTGTGATACTTTGGTGGAAAATTAAATTCTGAAGAGATGTGTTTACTGCTAAAGAAAGTCATTATATTGAAAGCTGTGCCTTTTCTGGAGCTTTCATGACAAGTGAAGCTGTGCCTTTTCTGGAGCTTCTAATTGAGGTGGAAAGCTGTGCCCATCTGGAGCTTTCAAGAAAATCATGTTTGAGAAGATTGACATTTTTTATGCTGAAATGATGAATGGTGTAAACCTTTCATGACTTTTCATGACGATGGAGCTGAATTGATACTATGGGGATTTAAGAGAAGACCATATTTAAGTGAAAATTAGATTAATGCAATTTTGCTTCAAAAGAGTCAAGCCCTCCTCATTCAGCCTCAGAGTTTTTCACATCTTAATCCTACCAACCGAAAGCCACAGAACAACCCTGAAAAGTCCTCATGATAAACATGTCCTTGACTCACATCGGGTAGTGATTTAGGAATCTATCAAGCCTATGGTGACCCTTGTATGAGTTTGGATGAGAAAGACATTGCAAAAAAAATTGATATTTGAGTGATGAGAGAAAATTCAAGCGAGGTAAGTGTTTTGTGCATGGGCGGATAAATGAAGTGGAAATATATTGAATGATATAAATGGAGAACTTTAAATAAGTTTTTTATGAGGCATGATATCTTTTTATTCTTGGTGTGAAATTGATTGATCTTAAGGATATGTGTTTTAAAATTGGTTTTGATTTGATATTGATGTTTACTTGATATGAGGTTTTGCCCAGGTGTGCAAAAGGGTAAGTGTGGGGGAGTTGATAAAACACTATTTTATTGAATATTTTATTGATAATAAATGATATAACTTTCTCACATTGTGTTAAATATGTTTATTTATAAAATATTTGGGATTAGATCATTCATTTGAATATTTGATGAAAATTCCAGTTTTACCCTTTATAGTTCACTGTAGTATTTCAAATATAAATATTTTTATTTTTATTATTTTAATTTGAGATTTTTTAACAGTGTTCCTAACTTAATTATCTATAACTTTTATTCAGGACACTAGAGCTAAAGAGTTCATTTGGTTGTTGAAATTGGGCCATCAAGTCAAAGTTGGGCTGGGCTCGCCAGAATGGAGAAGCTTCTGTATTTCGGCCATAACGCCTTCATAGGGGCCTTTATTGAGCCCAACTTTGCAGAGGAGATAGGCGACACATATCCGCACATTTGATCCTTCTGGAAGGCCGGCCAATTCACGAGTTTTGGTGGTCAAATGGGCGGTCCAAGTTGGCATAAAATATTTGGCCGAATTTCCAAATTCACACTAGAAACCACTTGTAACCTCTCCTCCGCTCCCCTCTATAAATTGGAGTTTTTCTCATTTGGAGGGGTTGGGACGTGCATTGGGAAGTTGAGGGCAGAGGAGAAGTGGATACACTCCAATTCTCCAACCATTTCAATAAGGGTAGCTCTTGAAGCAAGGATCCCTTCGACGAAGCCTTCTTCTTCTCCTTCATGTTGTAATGATTTTGTTTATGTAATAAACTTCTTTGTTCTTCTCTTATTTCTTCTCTTTTCTTCTGTTTTGTTTAGATTTCTTATTCTCTTAATCTTCCTAATTGGGCTGGAATTCTTGAGTAGAAGCGTTATTGGGTTATACCCATTTTAAACCTTTGCACATGCAAAATGCTTCTACGATGATTACGCCACCCATGGAAGAGTAGTCTTTTAGTAATCGATCTGTATTCTACCCTCTTAATTTAATTATTTTGAATCAATGGGCTACTATAATTCACTTAATATGATCCATGAATTGTGTTTTTAAATTATAAGAAACTAAGCAAGCAATTGAACAATGTACACAAAAACACGCGAGGTCGGGATTTTGTGTAAATTGTGAGAGCGCGATCTTAATCGGTAATACAAGACCACACTGGATAAATTTGTAGAGTTCAAATATAATCCCTAAACACAATTCATCCTCATTTCCAGAGTGGATTTGTGCCTTAATTTACCACTGACCATAAGCTAATCTTAGAACATCAATCAAAGCAGGGTGCTGCGATTGCATGTTCCGAAGTTAGCCTAAAGTTAAATTCACTTCAATCTTCGTGGTAAAGTTAATTCTCATAGGGTTCATGATTTAACAAATTAAGGGATCATAATTAAGTGAATGTTAATTTAAATGATAATGATTAATAATAAAGTGAAGAGGTAGAGTTAGATCAATTACGCCTTTTAAAATAGATTTCTAAAAAAAACATCTTCTTGTTGTGTCATTCTAATCGAAACTTCATTTCAAAATTAAAAAAAAATGCAATCTTCTTCCAGCAAACTTCTTCTGGATTTATAATCTATAAACAACCACCCCCATACTTTCAAGTAGTGTTTTTATTCCCTTTTATTTTGTTTCTAGAATACCTCTGAAAAGTTGTTTTAATTCACTTCCTCCTTTGAGAGACGACCTTGGTCAGCCACTCTGCTGCACCTAAGTACCCCAAAATCACACTAATCATTTGAGGGCGCCCCCGACAGCGCTCTATCACAATTTAATTGGGAGGAAGGTTGAGAGTTTAACACACTTAAAAAAAGAGTGGTTGTCACAATAAATGCAAGGGAGTTTAAGGGTGGTTTCAAGGGAGATGAAAGGTTGGGGCTCATGTGGGCCCCACTTTACAAATATCCACACATGAGAAATTATGTGGGGGTGGGACCCACCATTAAATTACCCATGTAGGATTTAACCACCAAGGTGTATAAAATTGTTCTAAACAATTTTATTTAACTTTTTAACAAATCACAAAATTATAACTTTGAACCCGCATAAAACGCAACTGTGGTAAAGGTCCCCTTAAGCAATTACCAGCGCTGTGAGTTTATCAATGCCCTCAGATTTCAATTCTGAGAATCGGTTCAAAAGATAGAAAAACCTGCTTGTTAGTTCACTGAACATACCCGAGCTAAACATCAGAAATTGATTCTGGGCACACCGGGCCTCGGAATCAAGTGCTGTCAGAAGCCACAGAATCGTAAAATTGCAAAGAAATTAAGAAAAAAATTTCCTTTAAATTTTCGGGTCTTTACATTACTCCCACCTCATGGATTTACGTCCCCATAAAGTTTCAACACACACTAGGGAAACGAAAGAGGGTACTAAGCATGCATCTGAGCCTCCTACTCCCATGAGCTCTCCTGGAGGTTCCTGTGCTGCCAGTGAATATACACTACAAGAATCAACCGTCCTCATAGGACCCAATCCTATCCATCATCAATATCTACTGGAACCTCTGTGAAAGTCACCCCTTCATCGATATCTTGCTCTCCGTGGTCGATGATGTGGGGTGATTCGTGCAGGTATCTTCTTAACTGAGATACGTGGAAGATATCGTGCATCCAGTGATATAGTGGTGGTAAGACCAAGAGGTAATCCACCTCGCCTACCCTATTGAGGACCTGGAATGGTCCATTGAAGCTCAGAGATAACTTTCCGCCTCAGCCACATCTCCATAGACCTCATCTAGGTGAGACCCATATAAAGACGTGGTCTCCGTCCTCAAACTCTAGAGGCCTATATTTCCTATTTGGAAACGAAAACTCAAAACTCCTGCTGCCACGAGGGTAAGGTTGGCCGACTCAAGAGTGATCGACCGCACCCTCCTATGCATGAGTTTATCCTATGCTTCCTGGGTTTCTCTTTTTGCCGACCAAGGGAAAACCCTACTACAAGGTTGTAGATTTACCTTATCTTTTTTGCCTAATACAGTCAATCTGAGTATGAACTGTGAATCCAATCCATACCTAGACCAACGTCGTACGGCCTCGATGCTACCACCAAGAGGTTCTAACCGAAACTATTGCCTCAAGAGTCTGATCACACCATCGGCGTAATCATGATTATCAAGTCTCCTCCCAAGGGTATCTCCAGACTTGAGGGTAAATTCAACGGCTTAACTGGAAAATCTTGGTCTGGGACAAGATTTGTGGAAGGAAGGAATGATTTGTATCAATGTATATTGTTACGGCCTCTAGTAGTAGACACAGAACGTACTTCGAATCATTCCTAGAGCCCTTGGGTCACACTCCTTGACCACATGCAACTACTCTCTTTCCCTTCCCTCCTCCTCCATGAGCCTGGCGGGGAGTACAAATGTGGGTGGTTGTAACATGTCAAAATGTTCACCACCACATGCTGCTCTCCCAGCTCTGCTTCCATGTCTGCTGCTCTCCAGATTCATCTATCCTTAACACTTCCTCTTCTTGAAACATTTTACACACCCAAGTCTCTGAGACTGGCACCAGTTTCCTGTTTTCCCATTGATAACATTCACTGGCTGTATCCATTCAGCCAAAGAACATTCAACAACAAAGTTTATCTCTAGCACCCTAGGATAAGTAGGAATGCATAGACGAAAAGTGCTGGCTCAGATGTCCTTTAAACACACCTCGCTATGAGGTCCGAGATCTAGAGCACTGATCATATCGTAGTCATCAAGTACCAAGAACTATCGGTATGCCTCGATGACTACTCATCTACCGACATGTTGTCCTACCGAAGCTATATAAGATCTAGAAAACTCTCAGGAACCTCCTCGAGCCAGTCCTCATCTATAAGGCCCCAGCCTTAAACCTTACATAATCTTGAGTTATCACAAGATAACACATTGAGGATCTTTTCGGGTTTAGAGTTTTAGAGAATTAGATCTTAAAACATGCATTACAACCCACATTTAAACAAAGTGGTTACATTAAAAGGTAGTATTCTTTTTCCCATCAACGGAAACATATTTAAAATAAAACATGGATTATTTCTTGACACTTCCTTGACACTATTATCTTATCATGTACCTTTCCCGTGACCTGTGAAAAAAATTTCAAAAACTTGGGATGAGCATAAAAACTCAGTATGGTTTATAAAAAAAACATGGAAAGGAAACATGAGTTCATATATACATAAGAATGAAATCATACTTTACCCATAAATATAGGCACTTTAACATACCTCATAAAATCAAGAATAAATCATAGAAATCATAAGACATAAAGGTAACTTGAGGCATTCATAACATTTTTACTTAGGGAGTAACCCTCTTGGTTACGTTTGGAATACCCATCACAGTATATTCCCTAAATCTCTTCGGAAAAACCTTAACGTTTCACTCCTTCGCGTTACCCAATTCATTGGAGAGCTATATCGGGCTCACCCGCCCTTAGTTTATCATGGAACCACCCGTCTTCATAATAATGCCCAAGAACCTCAACATAATTGTATCACATAAAACATGCATAAAGGAAACATAACATTTACACCTTTCAATCACAAGATATCAATACGACACATTGATATAAAAACATCATGAAAACCATTTTCAATACCAAAATAAAAGAAAATTAAAACATGGTATTTATTTTTCTTTTAAAAAGAAGGTATGGCTTGTAGAGGAAGCCGAAACTCAAATAACGGTCATGGCAGCAGAGAAGTTGTTGTCGCCGCATACGTACGACAAAAACATTCCCTTTTGTCGTTTTGTAAAACACTTCGTATAAAAAAGATTTCTTTTGAATAAACGTAAAAGTCAAAGGGGTTTATACACCGTATAAAAGAAAGTTGTGTATAAAATAAAATATGCCTCAATGAAAGGAGATTGAGACGAAGTCTCATACCTCGTATCCGACTTGACCCGACCGTACTTTAATCTCGTAAATAATAAACTTGAGTTAATCTCTACTTACTTAATAACCTTTTTCAAGTTCATTATTCCTTTTATACCATGTTACGAACATCATGTAATCATTTAAGTTAATAATGTTCATTTTGTCGGTATTTGGTTCTTAAGTCAAAAATAGACTTCTTACACTTACATGTTGTTAATTTGGTCAAAGGTTCATTATATCCAGAATTATATTAATGATTTGGATAACACATATATATCATATATATTCAGAATATACATTTATATATAATATTACATCACATTTAGAGGTAAGAAATGAAATGCACCGTTCATGGAGATGGTAAGCCGTACGTACACATGAACGCTACTTCCATTTCTATTTCATATTTTCTGGAATGGAATCATAATGATATAAGAGTATATTATAATTATAGTATAATAACATATATAATATCATTAACATTATCCTTTACACATCCCACATATGGTATTAATGAATCAAATCACTTTCAGGGGGCGGTAGTCCGCACTTCCTAAAATGAAGATATCGTGTTTACCCATAATGGAAACAATAATGGTATGCCATAAATGAAAAATACAGAAGCTTAAGGAAATAATAAACATATTATATAATATATAAAAATAGGGACATTATAATGTCCACCTTTGAAGCTGTTAAATGAGTATTGAACAATCATCGTTTCGGGAGGCAGAATTTCGCCATCCACGGAAACAGTATGTTCTTTAACCATTTGATGTTGTTGTGTGAGAGTGTAGCTCGAATAAATCTTATAAAAACATCCTAGTATATTGAAGATACTGGTTTTGTTCCAAAAGAAGTAAATAAAAATAGTTTAGGGGGTTGGAGAAGCAAAATAAAACAAATGAACATGAGAGAATGAAATACCTTTAAAAGTGTAACTCCTTTTGATTTGAGCCTAAAGGCTTCCTTTGAAAAAATTCTTCCCAAAGGGAATCCTCTAGGATGAGGAGAGGGATGTGGAGAGAGTAAATGGGTAGAGGTTGGCCGAGCCAAAGGCTTGAGGAGTGTGTGAAATGAGGTAGAGGTGGGGGCCTTTTATAAGAGGAGAGGAGGGGCACTTTTGAAAATCATGAAACTATTATTTTATTTTCAAAAGTGTTTCGAATTTCTAAGGTCCCACGTTGATATATATCGAATATAAGATGTTAAGGCTTCGAAATATTCCCATCCAATAGGTTTTGGACAGGTTTAGGTCTTAGATATTACATTATCTTTCCATTTTATTTTAATCGTTAAATAATGAGGTCATCGCTGCATCATCATGATGTCATAAATAATTTAATTTATTTAATGTCTAAAAATTATAAAAAAAATAACATGATGTAGGAAATATTTTTATATTTCTAATGAATATTTATAGACAAAAATATGATTTGTATAACCCCTTCTAAAAATTGTTTTAGTAAAACAATTTATGTTAGTGTCATTTTCACCTTTATTTAAAAAAAGGCATTAAAGTCATTATCTCACCCAAGTGGCTCCATGGGGTTCCCTAAATCGACCCATGGGTTTTCTTGGTCGGCCATGACACAACCAATAGTGTTAGGACATGTGTCAAGCTCATCTCATTTTATTAAAGCATTATTTTTACCTTAAACTACACTAATTACCTCTAATCGCGATTAATGAAAAAAAGTTACTATTCACCAAAAAATTATTTTCATCCCATTGAACCAAATTTTACATACTAATTACAACCATGTATGTCGGATTTTCAAAATTCAATACACATTAGTGGTAAACTTTCATTTAACTGAAAAATCAGTTTGCTTGATTACCACTTAGTGGTTTCACTATTCATCAAAAATTGGAGTTTTTCAGAAAAATACCAAAACATCATCCTAAGCTATATTTGATATTATGAATTCAAAAATGAGGTCTATTTTACAAAATTCAAAACATATAAGTCACATTAATTAATTTAATAATTAATTCCCACTGTCAGAGCAAATAACGTGTTTTTATAAAAACAATAAGTATCAAAAGATTGACACCAGTTTAAGTCTAATTTCAAAGTGAAATTGATTCCAATGACCACCATTGGATTAAATGGTAAAAATATATTCAGATTACACATTAAGACCAATTCAAATGATAATATAATCATATAAATAAATTAGATTAAGAAGCATTTTTGATGTAAAATGCCGTATTTTTCACTATTCATTAAAAAATGAACATTGTCAGAAAAATACCAAAAATTAACACAAAGTAAATTTTGATGTCCCAATCATAAAGGATAAGTTTATTTTGACAAACATAGCTTATAAAATTGTCAAAAGATAGATTCAAAAATGGTTTTCCATCAAAAGGCAGTAAAACAATCTTTTAAAAATATTAGTGTATTCCATGCTTAAGATTGGATTTATTTGCATGTTAAGCCTCTAAAACACTATCTAATTCATTAATAGACATATATAAAAATATCTATTATTCATTACTTACTTGGGATGTTACATCCTTCCCCCCTTTAGAAAATTGCGTCCCCGTAATTTATTTACTTATCAAATAAATGGGGGTACTTATCCCTCATTGCATTTTCAAATTCCCATGTTGCCTCTTCAACCATATGGTTTTTCCATAAAACCTTTACCTGATGAATCACCTTATTCCGCAACACTTGCTCCCTGTGGTCAAGAATCTGGACCGGTTGTTCCTCATAAGATAGGTTCTCTTCCAGCTGAACTACCTCTGTACTCAAAACATGAGATGGATCTGGCATATACTTTCTCAACATCGAAACGTGAAAATCATTGTGTACCTGAGATAAACTCGGAGGTAAAGCCACCCGGTATGCAACTGATCCAACTCTCTCCAAAATTTCATATGGTCCAATAAACCTTGGACTCAGCTTTCCTTTCTTACCAAATTGCATCACACTTTTCCATGGTGATACTTTGAGAAAAACATGATCACCTACCTCAAAAGAGAGATCCTTCCTCCTGTTGTCCGTATAACTCTTCTGCCTGCTCTGAGCTGTTCTTATGTGCTTCTGAATCAGCTGAACTTGTTCTGCCATCTCTTCTACCAATTCTGGTCCCATCAACTTCCTTTCACCCACTTCATCCCAGAAAGCTGGATTTCGACACCGCTTCCCATATAATGCCTGAAATGGTGCCATCTGTATACTGGAATGAAAACTATTATTATATGAAAATTCAACCAAAGAAAGATGTTAGTCCCAACTTCCCTGATAATCCATCGAACAAGCTCGTAGCATATCCTCCAAGGTCTAAATTGTTCATTCTGACTGCCCATCTGATTGAGGATGAAATGCTGTACTAAAATTTAATTCAGTACCCAACGACTTCTGAAGGCCCTTCCAAAAGTTAAAAGTGAACCTGGGATCATGATCAGATAGAATGGAAGGGGAACTCCATGTAACCTGACTATCTCTTTAAGATACAAACGGGAATGTTTATCTAGAGAGAAAGTATCTGGTATAACAAGGAAATGAGCAGATTTAGTCAAGCGATCAACAATAACCCAGATTGCATTATTACCTCGATATGTCTTCGGTAATCCCACAACAAAGTCCATGGATATATTCTCCCATTTCCACTCTGGCACTGGTAAAGGCTGAAGCATCCCTTTCGGTAACTGCCGCTCTGCTTTAACCTGTTGACATGTCAAACACTTCACAGTAAAATCAGCAATATCTCTTTTCATTCCATCCCACCAGTAATACTCCCACAGATCTCTATACATCTTAGTACTGCCTGGATGAACTGAAAACGGAGAACTATGAGCTTCACATAAAAACTCTCTCTTCAACTGTGAATCACAAGGCACACACAATCTCTTCCCAAATCACAAAACGCAATCATTATCAATGTTGAATTCAGGCAACTTACCTTTCTGAACCAGCTCTACCTTTTTCTACAACTCACTGTCTTGCTTCTGTGCTTGCTTGATTCTATCTGATAGAGATGATCTCACTGATACCTGAAACAAAACAGAAGAACTTCTTGCACGAACAACTTCTATGCCAGATTTCATCAAATCTTTAACCAAAGGATCACGTTCCAAACGCAACATTGCTAATGAAACATTACTTTTTTGACTCAAAGCATCAGCCACTTTATTTGCTTTTCCCGGATGGTAATGAATTGTACAATCATAATCCTTGATTAATTCTAGACATCTCCTTTGTCTCATGTTCAATTATTTCTGAGTGAATATATACTTTAAACTTTTGTGATTGGTATATATTGCACACTTTACTCCATACAAATGATGCCTCCAAATCTTTAAATCGAAAACAACAGCAGCTAATTCCAAATCATGTGTAGGGTAATTTACCTCATGAGTTTTCAACTATCATGAAGCATAAGCAATTACCTAATCATTCTGCATTAGGATGCAACCAAGTCATTTCAATGAAGCATCACTGTATATAACAAACTCACCATTCCTGGAAGGTAGTGCCAAAACTGGAGCATTCACCAATCTTCTTTTTAATTACTGAAAACAATCATCACATTCTTTTGTCCAGATAAACTTAACACCCTTCCGAGTTAGCTTAGTCATTGGACTAGATAACCGTGAAAAATTTCTAACAAACCTTCAGTAATAGCCTTCCAAACCAAGGAAGCTACGAATCTCAGTTACATTTGTGGGTCTTGTCAAGTCTTCCACAACTTTTGTTTTTGCAGGATCAACAGTTATTCCATCTTTAGAAACAATATAACCAAGGAAAGAAATTTGTTTCAACCAAAACTCACACTTTCTGAATTTTCCATACAGTTTATTTTCTTTTAAGGTTTGCAAGATAACCCTTAAATGTCTTTCATGATCCTCTTTACTTTTTGAAAACACCAAAATATCATCAATGAAAACCACCACAAACATATCCAAGAACTCATGGAAAATTCTATTCATTAAGTCCATGAATACAGCAGGTGCATTGATTAACCCAAAAGGCATAACTACAAATTCATAATGGCCATATCTAGTACGGAACACAGTCTTCAGAACATCTGCTTCTTTTACTTTCAACTGATGGTACCCCGACCTCAAGTCAATCTTCGAAAAATACTGAGCTCCCTAGAGCTGATACAACTTCATTTGATGGCCCGACATCTGCTGAAGTAGTTGCAAAGGATTTCACCACCCCTTTCTGCTTGTAGTCTAACTACTTCCCATTACTCAAGCTCTTTGTTGGACACTCATTTGCATAGTGACCCATCTCATTGCACTTAAAACATTTCACTAACTGTAAATCAAATTTGGTCTTACCTTCACCTCGATCTTTTTCAGTGCAATCACGAGCCTTATGTCTCATCTTACCACATCAGTAGCACTTTCCAGAATTCAGAAGACATTCCCCATCATGCCTTTTTCCACATTTATCACAAACCGAAAACTTAGCTTTCTTACCATCAGACTTTTTTGAAGAATTCTTACCATTCTCCTGCCACCTCGGTCTCTTCTTCTGCTGGTTATTATAGAACACTTGGTCATCGGCAAACTCCATTTCCACCTTCTCAGCACATCGAACAAGCTTTTCATAACTTTTAAACTCACGAGAAGCTAAATCCCTTTGATATTTTGGCTTTAATCCTGAGTAAAAACGATTGATTTTACTATCAAGGTCTCGGATAAAATTTAGAGCATACCTTTCCAATCGAGTGAACCTTTCTTCATAGGCAGCCACTGATTCTTCTTCTTGCCTCAATTCCAAGAATTGTTTTTCCATCCTAAGTCGAACAGACTTAGGAAAATACTTCTCAAGAAACATACCTTTGAATTCATCCCAGTCGAGAGCATCAATCTCCTCAGCGTCTGTGATATTTTTAACCATCGACCACCACTGATCTGCCTCACACTCCTAACGGTAAATAGAAAGACTAACCTTTTGATTGTCTGAACACCCCATGACATCGAAAATCTTCTCAAGTGCTTTAATCCACCCTTCAGCTAGCACAGGGTCCGATGATCCTCTGAATGATGGGGGGTGTTGCCTCATGAAATGTTCCACCACTGACATGTTACTCTGCAGTTGATCTGGCTGATCTCGTGCATGGATACCACCACCATTTATCGCTTGAGTCAACTGCTCCATTACGGCAACAAACTGTTCAGTTCCAATTCTAACCATCTCAGGATGCTGATTTGGAAGGTTATTTCCTTCGGTATGCCTTCCTAGCACTGCTTCCCTGTTTCCTCTACGGAAAACCATTCTGAACAAACATGTCTTAGATGAAGCAACATGGTAATCTTTAAATGCTATATCATTTCAAAAATAATATTTTGGATAAACATTTAATAGAATTCTAACTCCTAAAGTTATCTAAACCGACCTCTGATACCAACTATAAGGCCCCAGCCTTAAACCTTACATAATCTTGAGTTATCACAAGATTACACATTGATGATCTTTTCGGGTTTAGAGTTTTAGAGAATTATATATTAAAACATTCATTAAAACCCACATTTAAACAAAGTGGTTACAATAAAAGGTAGTATTCCATTTCCCATCAACGGAAACATATTGAAAATAAAACATGGATTGTTTCTTGACACTTCCTTGATACTATTATCTTATCATGTACCTTTCCCGTGACCTGTGAAAAACATTTCAAAAACTTGGGATGAGCATAAAAACTCAGTATGGGTTATAAAAAAAACATGGAAAGGAAACATGAGTTCATATATACATAAGAATGAAATCATACTTTACCCATAAAACATAGGCACTTTAACATACCTCATAAAGTCATGAATAAATCATAGAAATCATAAGACATAAAGGTAACTTGAGGCATTCATAACATTCTTACGTAGGGAGTAACCCTCTTGGTTACGTTTGGAATACCCATCATAGTATATTCCCTAAATCTCTTCGGAGAAACCTTAACGTTTCACTCCTTCGCGTTACCCAATGCATTGGAGAGCTATATCGGGCTCACCCGCCCTTAGTTTATCACGGAACCACCCATCTTCATAATAATGCCCAAGAACCTCAACATAATCGTATCACATAAAACATGCATAAAGGAAACATAACATTTCCACCTTTCAATAACAAGATATCAATACAACACATTGATATAAAAAAATCATGAAAACCATTTTCAATACCAAAATAAAAGAAAATTAAAACATGGTATTTATTTTTCTTTTAAAAAGAAGGTATGGCTTGTAGATGAAGCCGAAACTCAAATAACGGTCACGGCAGCGGAGAAGTCGTTGTCGCCGCATACGTACGACAAAAACAATACCTTTTGTCGTTTAGTAAAACACTTCGTATAAAAAAGATTCCTTTTGAATAAACATAAAAGTCAAAGGGGTTTATACACAGTATAAAAGAAAGTTGTGTATAAAATAAAATATGCCTCAACGAAAGGAGACTGAGATGAAGTCCCATACCTCGTATCTGACTTGACCCGACCGTTCTTTAATCTCCTGAATAATAAACTTTAGTTAATCTATACTTTCTTAAGAACCTTTTTCAAGTTCATTATTCCTTTTATACCATGTTATGAACATCATGTAATCATTTAATTTAATAATGTTCATTTTGTCGGTATTTGGTTCTTAAGTCAAAAATAGACTTCTTACACTTACATGTTGTTAATTTGGTCAAAGGTTTGTTATATCTAGAATGATATTAATGATTTGGATAACACATATATATCATATATATTCAGAATATACATGTATTTATAATATTACATCACATTTAGAGGTAAGAAATGAAATGCACCGTTCATGGAGTCGGTAAGCCGTACGTACGCATGAACGCTACTTCCATTTCTATTTCGTATTTTCTTGAATGGAATCATAATGATATAAGTGTATATTATAATTACAGTATAATAACATATATAATATCATTAAATTTATCCTTTACACATCCCACATATGGTATTAACGAATCAAATCACTTTCAGGGGGCGGTAGTCCGCACTTCCTAAAATGAAGATATCGTGTTTACCCATAATGGAAACAATAATGGTATGCCATAAATGAAAAATACAGAAGCTTAAGGAAATAATAATCATATTATATATCATATATAAAAATAGTGACATCATAATGGCCACCTTTGAAGGTGTTAAATGAGTATTGAACAATCATCATTTCGGGAGGCAGAATTTCGCCATCCATGGAAACCATATGTTCTTTAACCATTTGATGTAGTTGTGTGAGAGTGTAGCTCGAATAAATCTTATAACAACATCCTACTATATTGAAGATACTGGTGTTGTTACAAAAGAGGTAAATAAAAAGAGTTTAAGGGGTTGGAGAAGCAAAATAAAACAAATGAACATGAGAGAATGAATTACCTTTAAAAGTGCAACTCCTTTTGATTTGAGCCTAAAGGCTTCCTTTAGAATGATTCTGCCCAAAGGGAATCATCTAGGATGAGGAGAGGGATGTGGAGAGAGTAAATGGGTAGGGTTTTGCCGAGCCAAAGGCTTGAAGAGTGTGTGAAATGAGGTAGAGGTGGGGGCCTTTATAAGAGGAGAGGAGGGGCACTTTTGGAAATCATGAAACTATTATTTTATTTTCAAAAGTGTTTCGAATTTCTAAGGTCCCACATTGATATATTTCGAATATTAGATGGTAAGGCTTCGAAAAATTCCCATCCAATAGGTTTTTGACAAGTGTAGGTCTTAGATATTACATTATCTTTCTATTTTATTTTAATCATTAAATAATGAGGTCATCACTGCATCATCATGATGTCATAAATAATTTAATTTATTTAATGTCTAAAAATTATTAAAAAAATAATATGATGTAGGAAATCCTTTTATATTTCTAATGAATATTTATAGGACAAAAATATGATTTTTATAACCCCTTATAAAAATTGTTTTAGTAAAACAATTTATGCTAGTGTCATTTTCACCTTTATTAAAAAAAAGGCATTAAAGTCATTATCTCACCCAAGTGGCTCCATGGGGTCCCCTAAATCGACCCATGGGTTGTCTTGGTCGTCCATGACACAACCAATATGGTTAGTACATGTGTAAAGCTCATCTCATTTTATTAAAGCATTATTTTCACCTTAAACTAAACTAATTACCTCTAATCGCGATTAATGAAAAAAAGTTACTATTCACCAAAAAAGTATTTTCATCCCATTGAACCACATTTTACATACTAATGACAACCATGTATGTCGGATTTTCAAAATTCAATACACATTAGTGGTAAACTTTCATTTAACTGAAAAATCAGTTTGCTTGATTACCACTTAGTGGTTTCACTATTCATCAAAAATTGGAGTTTTTCAGAAAAATACCAAAACTTCACCCTAAGCTATATTTGATATTATGAATTCAAAAATGAAGTCTATTTTACAAAATTCAAAACATATAAGTCACATCAATTAATTTAATAATTAATTCCCGCTGTTAGAGCAAATAGCGTGTTTTTATAAAACAATAAGTATAAAATGATTGACACCAGTTTAAGTCTAATTTCAAAGTGAAATTGATTCCAATGACCACCATTGGATTAAATGGTAAACATATATTCAGATTACACATTAATAACAATTCAAAAGATAATCTAATCATATAAATAAATTAGATTAAGAAGCAGTTTTGATGCAAAATGCAGTATTTTTCACTATTCATTAAAAAATGAACATTATCAGAAAAATACCAAAAATTCACAAAAAAGTAAATTTTGATGTCCCAATAATAAAGAATAAGCTTATTTTGACAAACATATCTTATAAAATTGTCAAAAGATAGATTCAAAAATGTTTTTCTATCAAAAGGCAGTAAAACAATCTTTTAAAAATATTAGTGTATTCCATGCTTAAGATTGGATTTATTTGCATTTTAAACCTCTAAAACACTATCTAATTCATTAATAGACATATATAAAAATATCTATTATTCATTACATACTTGGGATGTTACATCAGCTGCCTGTGAGTCGGGCTCACCTCAGAACCTGAGGGGTATCTGATGCTAAAACACGTGTATGGCAATAAGACTACATGTGTCATCTACCGGTACCGCCGGTTGTAACTGATGACCAACAGAGAGTGATATAGCTGGCACACTACCCGAAGGTACTATCTCAGGCATCGGTCCAGGTACCGAAGCCTCATCACGTTGCGGACCAACCTCATGGTCACTAACTGGAAAAAACCAGTAGTTAAGATCACCATCTGCTCTACTAGTGTCTAAACTAGGTGTAGAACTCTATCAATCACCTCCAGCCCCGTCCTGTGCTATCTGGGAATATGTCTCGCCTCGTAACCTCGGTGGCCTCTATTACTGGAACTAGTGCAATGTTCTTTGTTAGCGTGCACCGTCTGCTAGTACGACTGGTGGCATCTACTGCCCAACGGGTGGTGGTGCTGCTGGTACACCACCCGAAGGTGCCAACATAGCAAGAGGGCTCTGCACTGGACCTCATCACTCGGTGGGCCATCATCGAGTACTCTCTCAAAACTCCAACTGACTGTCTGCGTAGAGACACCCTAAACAGATGCGACACGGTCAAACGATTTAAACCTGGTGAGATGACCTGGTTGAGCTGACTTAAAGGAAACTTTTGGAAACACACACGCAATCAGTGTTTCCGTGCACTGAGACAGAAATTAGTATTCAGGGTCCTGGTGTATGGATCCGTCAGCCGCAACATGAACACTGGACTCCCTAAACGGAAAACCACACTCAGTATGCTTAACACTATTGTTTAATAGAAATAAACTATCAGATTCATACATTCAACGGTAGAACCGGCTTCCTTTGATAAAAATTTGTCACGACCCATCCCCTGTTGCCCAATTCGTAACTACCCCAAGCCCGCCTTCCATAGGCTAGGGGCTGACGACTAGCACCAAAGGCATAAATCCCTACAACTGGTAAGGCATTACCTTTATAAAATGTAAACTCACACAAGAAGAGATTAAGAGGAATCATAAACTATGTAAATAAGTAAAACAAGTTTGCTGAAAATACAAAAGGGGCCAGAAATACAAGCCCAATAGAAAGGTACAACCACAACTTAAAGTAAAGTACAATTGAAAAGACAAAAACTGAAAGGTGAAGCAACTCCTGGATCGTCCTCCGATTCCTACCTAAGCTGTAGGTACAGATGTCCTCCTCTGCAACCCACGTCTGCCCATCTCCTCCGGGCACCGACTCGTCATGAGATCCACCTCCAGGTACCGTCCATCTCTACAAGAATTAACCATGATCAGTTTTGTCCGTCGTCTGCAACCAACGTAACGAGGTGTGGTAATATCCCGTGCAAGGGTGAGTATAACGATACTCAGCAGGGACCCTGAGATCCTCAAGTTCTCACTAAAATCCATCAAGGATAAACCACAATGAAAGATCACAACATATAACCTTTACTTAGGTATTTTCCCATACATATACCTAAGTTATAAAGTAACCCATCTCAATCATGAGGAAAACACAAAGGTCATTGACTCATCTCAAACCAGGATTTTCATTAATGATATCGAAACCACAACTGCTGAAGAGATCCTCCTCTATTGAGTTCAGTGATCCTGTCATGACTCTGAGGCGCTGCTCACTAAACTTAGACTACTAAGGTACTCCTCCTGTCGAGTACCGCATGTCTGCCACCCCAACACAATAGTGCTCCCTACCAGGGGTCTGCCACCCCAACACAGTAGTGGTCCCCCTAATAGCCTATAGAGGTACTCCTTCTGTCAAGTACTGCGGGTCTGCCACCCAAACACAGTAGTGCTCCCCGCCAAGGGTCTTCCACCTCAACACATTAGTTCTCCCTACAAGGCTGTACAAGTCACTCTGACTCAAATCAGACAAGCAGTCATCAGGTCTCAGGCAGCTACATGGTCTCTATACTCCATACGCTCGTCTCCGGGAAGGTCTTCTCCACGAGATACTGGTCGATACTTCCAAGGGTCACGTAATCTCACATGGAAGTATCTCCAAGGACTACCTCATCATAGGGGTCTCAACGCAACAGACGTCATGTCAATCAGACGCTCGATCTGTGAGTTATTAGCATTGCCGTTCAAAAGGCCTGGTTGGATTTCAGGTACAATCCAACCCGACCATACTCCAACTACATCTAAAACTCAGGTGAAGTATGCCAAAATAACCGTCTCATCAAGTGGAATCCTACAATGTCGACATCACATCAATCGGACGTCCGGAGCTCAAGTTATAAGCGTTTATGCTCTGAGGGCCCGGTTGGTTTTGGGTTCGAACCAACCCAGCTGTACTTCAAATGCCACTGGTTAACCAAACCAGTCACACCATTGCGATCCATACCGAAAATCACATGAGATGGACTACCCATTGGTCCAAAATGGATAGCTGGTGAAAAAGTTTCATTTCACTCCAACACGCGCGAACCGGACCTCGTGGGGCCTGCACCTCGACCTCGACATAAATATCCAAAATTGGTCTTGAAACATCCGTCTTAATTCCAGGGTCGCAACGTCCTAGAAAGTTAGTCATTCAGACACCGTATGAGAGAGATATGTCAGATACATGACCCCGTAATAATAATATTATTATTATCATTGGGTATTTCATGGACCCGAGCCACAAACCAGAATTTAGTATCGAACATTATACTTGAATTGACCATCTTAAAGATAGGTTCACTTCACCGCTAATGGCAAGCCAATCGAACGTCGCACACATGAGTTATAGTAGGCCGAAGATTTAATAATAATATTAAATCAATTATTTTCTGAGCGCTTCGGGTACCAGATCCAAAAACCCAAAAAAGACATCCAATATTAGACTCAAAACGTCCGTCTCAGAATCAGGGTCGCACTGCCGTAGATGGTTCTTGAATCCAAGATTGCATGAAAAAGTTGCGGACAAAAAGGTGTTTTATTAACAAAAGTAATAAATATGATTATTATATTATTATTATTAATTACCTTTTTTGTAACTTCCAAATCAATCCATGATTTGGAGGCCCTTTATTCCGTGCTGGAAAATCAAACACCAACACCCTCTCTTTTATTATTTTCTATGTATTATTCTTTTAATTTATTTCTATTATTCCTTCTTTCAATATCCAATCTCATTTCTCCTCTAGAAATCTGACGCGGCCTCTACGCTAGCAGCCATCTCCTACTACCATGCACCCTAGAGCCATCTCCAATCTAATTACCCGTCACTTGCCATGCCACCTCCTGCTACCCCGCACCAGGCCCCATGTCGCATCGCCATCCTCCTGCACCAGCAGCCACGGTCGCCTGCTCGCCCATCCGAATCGTCGCCTTGGACCGCTGGAACCCTCATCGGACCCGCACCATGGGATCCGTCTGTGCGTCATACCGGCTTCGATTTAAATCAGAAAAAAAAGACGAAAGTGGTTCGATGATGCTCGGGTCCGGATCTCCGCGTCTGTAAGTCACGCTCAATGAAGCATTGAGTTCTTGGTGTGCTAAATAATTTTACAATGAAGAACATTCAAAGAATGCGTGGACAACGAATAATGAAAGATCACGATCTGTGTGTGGATCGATAGTCGTGTTAGTTTGGCCATAATTTTTTTAGAATCAAGAACACGGGGAATTGGAAATTAAATATTTATCATGCTTCAAGAATCTCATATCCAAGATAAACAAGATGAAAATTAATTCAATCAATTGTTTATCGATCCACGAATTAATTTTTTTAAATCGCGTTCATCATGAGAAATTAAACCGAGGTAAGGATTCCACAAAGATAAATCCTACAAATAAATGTTCAAGCTCGAGTGTATAAACCACATAAATGAGTAATATACATTATTCCCCTACCTCGTAAAGACGTCACATGTCGTCGATCTACAGAAGACGAACGTCGCGGTAGATGGCATCGTGAAGAACGACGTCGTGGAAAATAGAAAGTAAAGTGTGTCATCGTTCTTCGTGGAACTGGCGTCGCATAGAAGAGGGTGTCTTTCTTCATTGGAGACGTTCTTCGTCAAAGAGAAGAATACTTTCTTTATCTACATCTCTAGATCTTTCCCAGGTTTTCTCCAACACCACAATTGCCCAACTAAAATAATAGCTCTTCCTATTATTTTATTCTCACAACAGTAGATTTAAGAATCGAACACTGTAATTAATTAATTGGAAAATCCCCATAATTAATAATAATGTGTTGCCAATTTAATTGGGAGGAAGGTTAAGAATTTAACACAGTTAAAAAAATGAATGGTTGTCACAATAAATGAAAGGGAGTTTAAGGTGGGTTTCGAGGGAGATGAAATGATGGGACTCGTGTGGGTCCCACCTTACAAATATCCACACATGGGAAGTTATGTGGGGGTAGGCCCCACCATTAACTTCCCCATGTAGGATTTAACCACCAAGGTGTATAAAATTGTTCTAAACAATTTTATTTAACTTTTTAACTAATCCCCAAATTTTATCTTTTAACCCGCATAGAACGCAACTGCGGTAAAGGTCCCCTTAATCAATTACCGGCGCTGCGAGTTTATCGGTGCCCTCAGATTTTAATACCTAGCACTGGTTCAAAAGAGAGAGAAACCCGCTTGTTCGTTCACTGAACGTACCCGAGCTAAACTTCGGAAATTGATTTCAGGCACACCGGGCCTCAGAATCAAGTGTCGTCAGAAGCCACAGACTTGTAAAATTCCAAAAAAATTAATAAAAAAATTTCCTTGAAATTTCCGGGTTTTTACAAATCTTTTCCACCCAAAAAATTCTTTTTAATTTTCATCCATTAGACTCCATTTAAATAGATTGAAAAGCATTATTCATCATAGAAATATCCATTAAAAATGAGTGTACTACTCTATCATGTTTTGAATTCCATTTAAATTTTTTTTCTCCTGTTATGTGTGCAGAAAACCAATTATAAAGGTTCTATAGTAATCCTCTATTTCTCACTTCCAGTTCCACTCCCACTATAAACCATTTCTATCCATTATTTTCCTTCTCATATTAATCCCCCGTTTTCTTTATAATATTAATGTCCAAGGATATTTAACGTGCAGTTATCAACATAATTACATAGTCTATCACATTTTTATATAATTTCTTCATAATTTCAAACATGTATGTATTAGGAAGAAATATTGGAATTTTTTTTAAATAATTATTTTTTTATGATTTTTTCTTTTTGCTTATGAGATGTTATCCATTGATTCATTGCTTCAACTCGGTATGTACATACTTTATCAAATGTGTACGTTTTTTGGAAAAAATTCCATAACACCAATAATAATAACTAAATTTGTATATTTTATTAAGTCTATAATTATATCCAAAAAAAATCATTATAGATTAATTCCTTTGCTTTTAAAATCAACCCAAATTATTATTGTTTTGAATGGAGGTTTACATTTATTGAATTATTATTTTTTTAAATGATATAAAAGATTGTTTATCATCAATTTTTTTATCCCATTTCTGTATATATTATCGATTAGGATCTAAACATTTATGAAAAATATATTTAATATTTTTTAGTAATTTTATGACAATTTTAACCATAAATGATTTGATAAAAATAACAGCTATTATAGATGATTTTCCTTTACATCAATATATTTATTAATGTTTTTTTCACCCGTTTTTTCTCAAAATCAACTATATTATGCTTCAATTACAAATTTAAACATTATTATTCCTTTACCAAGAGTTTTTATTAATGATATTTGTTGATCATTTCATGTTATCAAACCATCAGTATTAATTAATGGAGTTCTTCAAGGAGTCGAGTCTCTATTATTGAGGGATTAATCATTTTATCCAATATTATTCCCATATTATTTATTCAAGATTTGAACAACCTTATTCAATTTGATGGTTTACCCAATACAACTCTCTTACTCAAATATCAGAATGTGCTCCAAATATGTTTCTTTAATACATCTATCATTATTTATTTAGGTAATTCTTTTTTCCTTTACATTGGTTCCATGAAATTGGTGATTTTATAATCCACTTTATATTTTGAGTGGATAATGGGGGGAGTTCTTTCCTCTCCCCCTCTACTAATAAATTTTTTTCTCTTTCTTCTTGAAAATTGTAAAGACCCATAATTTCCATAGATTTTTTTCTTAAATACATGGGAATTTTGCGAGTCCATAAAAATTGACAGCGTGTGATTCTGAGGCCCGGTGTGCCAAGAATCAATTTCTGAAG
Source organism: Viscum album (assembly GCA_963277665.1). NCBI lineage: Eukaryota > Viridiplantae > Streptophyta > Magnoliopsida > Santalales > Viscaceae > Viscum > Viscum album. Next base: position 306,756,472 of record OY728153.1, on the reverse strand, counting down.
TTTTGTTCAGGTACGTTCAGTAAATGTACGAGTGGGTTTTTATAGATTTTCAACCGGTTCTCAGATTGGAAACCCGAGGGCACCATTTTACTCACAGCGCTAGTATTCGGTTAAGAAGACTTTCACTTCGACGATAGTGGGTCAAGTTTAAAAGATAGTTTTTAGGTTTTCGTGGAAAGTAAAAAAATAAAGCGAGTTTCACTTTATTTTATTTGAGCCGCCATGTGGATGTTTAGTGGTTAAAACATCCTAATGGAAGTTGGATGTGAGACCACCACACCTTAACCTCCCATGGGAGGTTATGGTGATGGGGCCCACTAGAACATAACCTCTAGTGAGAGGTTACGATGTGGGGGCTACACGGGGCTTAACCCCCTATTGATAGAAGAGAGTAAAACCTCTCAACTCCCCCTCATTAATGAGGGAGAGCCTCTTGACCTTCCCCGTTAATTCAATTGTGCCAACTCCCCTAATTAATTTGTGCCAACCCTTCACATTTAATTAGGTTGAGCCAAGTAATTAATTCATTATTTTTGAATTATTTACATTGAATTAATAGATACTCTAATATATTATTTGGCATAACTTAGGCATTTGGGTGGAAGTTGGGAAAGAGGAGATTTAGAGGGAAAAGATCCCCTTGAAGAATGAAGAACTCTCCACCGACGAAGAACACTGATCCACTTCAAACTTCTTCCTCAAACACCTACCGACGTGGAGCGTCTTCCACGAGCCAACACAGCTCGGGTTTGGAAGCATGCGTTGGATGCGACGAATGACGAAGGACGAACAACGTTAGGGGTTATATTTCTGGTTGATGTTATTCCTTTTCTATATTCTTCAATAGTTGGAAAAGAATTGTTTGTGGGGGAGTTTTTGTTCATCTTCTTTTCTTGATGAGCCAATTGATACCACCCTAAACACGGATGGTGTGGGCCAAACCAACATGGACCGACCCCTCTGTCGTTCCTGTTTGAGATGATCCTAGCCATGGTGATGATGCAACGAGATGACGAAGGCGATGAAGACAAAGGCCTTGCTTCCCGTGGCCTCCGCAACCCACACCGCCCTCGCGACGCTCCGACCGAACATGCCCCAGTCGAGTTGAGCCCCTGTCGGGCCGGCCGAGCCGGCCTCCGCACATCCCGCGCATCCGGCCGCCCCGCTGGCCCGAGCCGCGCCGAACCGGCCTGCCCGGGCAGCACCCAGCCACTGGCCCGCCTGGCCAATCCCTGCCCGGCGCCATCCCGGCCGCCCACTGGTGTTGCCGGCACTCTCCCGGCCGCCCGTCGGCCTCCCCTGCGCCCTCCCGGACACCTGTAAGCTTGCTCGATGCCCTCCCGGCTACCCTCTCAGCCGCCCTGCCGGTCTGACTAGGATACCGACCAGCCTGACCTATCACCCGGTCGGTCTGTCCTGGCCACCCTCCGTGCCTGCCCCGCGCACCTCCTGCGAACTGGCCACCTTGCGGCCCCCAACCGAGCCGGTGTCCCGGCCCCTCGCAGCGCCCTGACCGAACTGACCTGGCCACACGCTCTGGGATGAGCCATGCCGGGCCGCACCCTTGTGATGCTTAAGACCTAACTAGCCCCGAGCTAGGGCTGAAATGCCCATGCGGCCGACAACGCTGGGTCCAGCGGGCCGGGGTAAACCAAACAGGATGCCCAACCCAATGGACCGGGCCAGACACAACATATCTGACCGGGTCGAACCAGACCAGGTCGGACCAAACGAAGACGGGCCGAGTCGGTCCGATTGGGTCAGACCGGACCTGGGCCCACTACAGACCTTTTCTTTATTTTTGCAATATCTTTGGCACCGGTCGACTGTTTGATGAACTTTCAGTGGCACTGGAAATCTTTGAACATAGCCGTCCCTTTGAGTATACCCCACTGGAGTTCGGGGTAATGTTGAGATACGATCAGGTTGGATCGTACACCAATCCAATCAGGCCCCCGCGACTAAAAGGCTAATAACTCACAGATCGTGCATCCCATTGACATGTCTTCTATTGTATTGAGACCCCTATGAAAAGACGGACCTTTGAGATACTTCTATGTGGGACTTCGTGACAGTTGGAGTATTGACCCGTAGCTAATGGAGCAGATCCTCCTGGAGACGATCAAGCATAAGTGCGGAGTTATCATACCAGTTCCAGGTTTTCCCTCTAGCTGAGTTGGGTAGTGGGCTACCCTTTAACTCTTAGGGTTTACCCTCTAGCTAGTCTGGGTAGTGGGTTACCAATTGACTCTTAGGGTTTACCCTCCAGTTGAGCTGGGCAGTGGGTTACCCATTAACTCTTAGGGTTTTTCCTCTAGCTGGGCTGGGTAGTGGGTTACTCGACGACCTCTTATGGTTTCCCACTAGCTGTGCTCGGTAGTGGGTTAACCGACAACCTCTTAGGGTTTACCCTCCAGCTGGGCTAGGCAGTGGGTTACCTGATGACTGAGATCTCCAACAACCATGGTTTTGACATTGTGACTGAGATATTATTTGATACTACCCCTAGATTAAAATCCTGGTTTGAGTTGAGTCAATAACTTTTGTGTTTACCTCATGATTGAGATAGATTACTTGATAACTTAGGTATATGTGTGGGCATAATCCTAAGTGGGGTTATATGTTGAATTAATAATTTGTGGTCTATCCTAGTTGGACTTTGTGAGACTTTTAGGGTATCAAGGTCCCTACTGAGTATCATTATACTCACCCATGCATGTGCTATGACCGCACCTCATTGTTTTGGATGCAGATGATAGACAATGAAGACTGAGGTTGAGAGTACGAGGACTAGATGTCACCCGGAGGGGGATCCCACGACATGACGATACATGGAGGAGATAGACGGACGTGGAGTGTTGTGGAGGTGATTTGTACCTACCATTCAGGTAGAATTTCTTGGTGGATGTTCCTAAAGCTATTTTCCCTTTTTCCAAAACTCGTAATTTCAATTTCCTTATACTTCATATTTAGACTTGTATTTCTGGCCACCTTTTTCTTTTCATCACTCCTTCGTATAAAGTTTTGATTAGTGTTTTACTTCCAGCTCGTACTCTGTTGTGTGTTTTTTCATGTTATAAAGGAAAAGCATTACCATTTTAGGGATTTACAACTTTGGTGCTAGTCTCTATCCCCAGGCATATGGAAATCGGGCTTGGGGTAGTCACGGCATGGGCCCCGGGGGATTGGTAGTGACAAATTGGTATCAGGGGAGGAATCAGTTCTACCGTAGAGCATATGACTCAAATCTTTCTTTTCTGTGAATCAATAGTGTTAATAGTATTGAGTGTGGTTCTCAGTTCAAGGAGTCCAGTGTTGGTGTGACGACCGACATATCCATACACCATGACCCCAACCACTGATCTCCGACCTAGTGCACGAAAACACTGATTGCGTGTGTGTTTTCAAAATTTTTCTTTATGTCAGCTCAACCAGGTCCGTTCACCAGGTATAACTTTTGACCGTGTCGCATCTATTCAGGATACCTCTACATAGATAGCCAGTTTGAGTTCCGAGAGAGTATACGATGAAGACCCACTGAGTGACGAGGCTCCGGTGGAGGGCCCTCTTGATATGTTGGCACCTTCAGGTGGTGTACCTACAGCACCACCACCCGTTGGCCAGAAGATGCCACCATCTGTACTGGAAGATAAAGCCTATTGACTAAGCACATTGCACGAGTTCTAGTGCCAGAGGCCTCCAAGGATACGAGGCGAGATAGATTTCCAGGCATCAGAGGATTGGCTCGAGGTGATTTCTAAAGTTCTCCGCCTTGTTTAGACACCTGTAATGGAGATAGTGATCTTAGTTACTAGTGTTTTCTAGTGAGTGACCATGAGGTTTTTCTGCATAGTGATGAGGCTTTGGTATGTGGACCGTTGCCCAAATTTGTACCTTTAGGTTGTGTGTTAGATATATCACTTCCTGTTGGTCAGCAGTTACAAACGGCAGAACCAGTAGATGACACATGTAGGATTAGTGCCTTACACGTGTTTTAGCATCAGATACCCTTCAGGTTCCGAGGAGAGCCTGACTCAAAGTCGGATGAGGACTAGCCTGAGGAGGTAGCTGAGAGTTCTCTAGAGCTTTTACAGCTTCGTTAGGACGACATGTCGGTAGTTGAGTATTCATCAAGGTGTACCGATCATTCCTGGTACTCGATGAATACGATACGATCAGTTCTTTGGGGCTCGTACAACCCGAGCGAGGTGTGTTTTAGAACTTCAGAGAAAACACCTTTTCTCTAGATTCTAGAGAGAAACTTTGTGGTTGAATGTTATTTGGATGAGTGGATACAGCCAGTGAATGTTAGTAGTGTGAAAGCATGAAACTGGCACCAATCTCAGAGACTTGGGCGTGCAACATGTTTGAGGAAGAGGATGTGACAGGGACAGATGAATCTGCATGGTAGCAGATGTGGAAGTAGAGGTAGGAGAGTAGCAATAAATGGTGTACATTTTAACATGTTATAACCACCCACCTTTGTAGTCCCTGCCATGCTCAGGGAGTTGGAGGGTAGGGGAAGAGAGTAGCTTCATGTGGTCATAGACTGTGACCCAAGGGCTCTAGGAATGATTCGAGGTATGGTATGTGTCTACTACTAGCTGTTGTATCAATAGACATAGGTACCAATCATTCCATCATTCCACGAATCTTGTCTCAGAGCTAGATTTTCCAGTTAAATAGTTGACTTGACCCTCACATATGGAGATACCTTTGGGTAATGAATCGATAATCACATTTACGCCGACGGTGTGATCTGACCCTTGAAGCAAGAGTTTCGGTTGGAACCTCTTAGTGGTAGCGTCGGGGCCTTAAGACATTAGTTTGGGTATGGATTGGGAAACCAAAGCTCATACATAGATTGACTGTATTAGGAAAAAAAGTTGTGGGTTATCTATAAACTTGGGATGAGGTTTTCCTTATTCGGAAAAAAGGAAACCCTGGCAGCACAGTTTAAACTCATGCATAGGAGGTTACAACAGATCACTCTTGAGTCGGCCATCCTTACCCTCATGACATCAAGAGTTTTCAGTTTTCAGTTCCAAACAATGGTGATAGAACATGGGGACAATGTTTCAAAAGATGTTTTCAGGATAACCCCCCCCCCCCCCCAAAGGGGGAGGGATGTCAGCTTTGGATGGATACAACTGGAGGTTCATTACAGACTTCTCCATAGTTGCAGCACCACTATCATCCTTGACAATTAAGGGGTAACCCATCGTGTGGTCGGAGAGATGCCATCAGAGCTTTCAAGAGATGAGATAGAGGCTGACTAGTGCCATCATCTTGAGGATTTTAGGGGAAAGCATAGGGTATGTAGTCTACTACGACGCATCGGGGACCAGAATCGGGTGTGTCCTGATGCAGGAGAAAGATGTGAATGAATATGGTTCTTGGCAGCTCAGACAACACGAGCAGAACTACGCTACCCATGACCTGGAGTAAGCAACAATGGTATTTTCCTAAAAGATGTGGTAGCACTATCTTATGGGAATTTTTTTTACCTTTTACTCTAATCACAAGAGTCTCAGGTATATCTTCTATCAGAATGACCTGAACCATAGACAGTGACGATAGCTTGAGTTCCTCCAGTACTATGACGTCGAGATATTCTATACTTCTGAGAAGGGGAACGTTGTTGCAGATGCACTCAGCAGGAGGTTTGGTATACAACTGATAGGTGAAGCGACAGAGCAGCTGGCTGCTTTACAGATATCATTTGTGGATAGAGATGGAGCAACGTTTCTATATTCTCTTACAGTCACTCCCTCACTTCTTCAGTGATTTAGGGAGGCGCACCGTAGAGATGCTGACTGCGAGACACAATGTGCTCAGATATCCACTAGGCAAGCACATGATGGATTTTATGAAGGTGGGGAGCACGTCATTCTCTTCAGAGGATGTACTATGGTACCAGTGTCACTTTAGAAGGAAGGGTTGAGGGAGTTCCACAAATCCCTCTAGCGGTACATCCAGGAGTGGTGAAGATTTACCAGGACCTTCGACGATAGCACTGGTGGCCAGGTATGAAGAAGGCTGTAGTGGAGTTTGTCTCTCGGTGCCCCACTTGTCAGCAAGTGAAGGTAGAGCACCAGGTACCAACAAGCATGCTATAAACTTTAGAGGTCTCAGAGTGGAAGTGGGATGGGATATCCATGGACTTCGTGACCGGAATCCCACGTACATACAGGGGTCATGACTCGATTTAGGTGATTGTTGACAGACTAACCAAGTCGACCCACTTTCTACCGATTAGAGAGTAGGGTTTAGTATAGAGCTTGGGATGCCTATATGTGCAGAAGATTGTGCGGTTATATGGAGTACCTTCATCTATTATCTTCGATCATGAAACACGGTTTACTTCTCAGCTATGGAAGGGGTTGAAGGAGGCTTTCATGATGCAACTTCGTTTGAGCACCGCCTTCTATCCTCTGACGGATGGTCAGATAGAGCGGACCATCTAGACCCTTGAAGACATGGTTCGTGATTATGTTCTAGACTTCGTTCGTAGCTGGGAGGATCACTTACCTTTGGTGCAGTTTGCATAAAACAACATCTCCCACTCCACCATTGGAATGGCATCTTTCAAGGTGTTGTACGAGCAACCTTGCTGATCACCCTTATGCAGGACAGACCCTCGGGAGTCAGCACTGGTGGGACCAGAGATGGTGTGAGCTACCACAACGAAGGTGCAGATCATCAAGGAGCGGATGAAGACTGAACAGAGTATGCAGAATTCGTATGTGGATAGGAGACGAAGGCCTCTGGTGTTCGAGGATGGTGACCACCTCTTCCTACGGGTCTCACCTCGATGAGGTCTATGGATATTTGGAAGAGGCGACAAGTTATCTATGATATTAATCCGAACATTCTAGGTCCTCAACAGAGTTGGCAAGGTGGAATACCACTTAACTCTTCCACCTCAGTTGCACTGGGTGCATGAATTTTTCCATGTATCCCAGCTGAGGAGATACGTGCCTGACCCTTCTCACATCACCGACCATGTAGAGATGAAAGTTGACGATTTGGAGACTTTTACGGAGGTTTTAGTGGAGATTGAGGATCGACGGGAGTGGGTTCTACGTGGATGGTCGATACCTATGGTGCGTGTTTGCTGGCAGCATGGGAACCTCCCGGAGACCACATGGGAGTAGGAGGCTTAGATGCAGGCTCAGTACCCCCACTTGTTCCCATAGTTCGAGTTGTACCTTACAACGATGAAAATATAGGAGGTGTGGAGAATGTGTAGACCCGAAAATTCTGTGGATTTTTTTTCTTAAATACATGAGAATTTTGCGAGTCCGCGAAAATTGACGGTGTGTGATTCTGAGGCCCGGTGTGCCCAGAATCAATTTTTGAAGTTTAGTTCGGGTACGTTCAGTAAACGTATGAGCGGGTTTTTTTATCTTTTGAACCGGTGCTCGGAATTGAAATCCGAGGGCACAATTAAACTCGCAGCGCCGATATTTGCTTAAGAAGATATTCACTTTGACAGTAGTGGGTCGAGTTTAAAAGATAGTTTTTGGGTTTTTTTGTAAAGTAATAAAATAAAGTGAGCTTCAAATTATTTTTCTTGAGCTATCATGTGGATTTTTTGTGGTGGAAACATTCTTATCGAAGTTGGACGTAGTACCACCACACCTTAACCTCCCATGATAGGTTATAGTGATGGGGACCACCCGAACATAACCCCCAAGAGAGGATACGATGTAGGGACCACACAGGGCTTAACCCCTATTGATGGAAGAGAGTAAAACCTCTCAACTCTCCCTCATTAATTAGGGAGAGCCTCTTGAGCTTCCCCTTTAATTCAATTATGCAATCAACCCCAATTAATTTGTGGCAACCCTTCACATTTAATAAGGTGGAGCGAAGTAATTAATTCATTCTTTTTGAATTCTTTCCAACAAATTAATAGATACTCTAATATATTATTTGGCACAACATAGGAATTCGGGTGGAATTTGGGAAACAAGAGAGTTAGGGAGAAAATCTCCCAATGAAGAAGAAGAACGGTCCACCGATGAAGAATGTTGATCCTCTCCGAACATCTTCCTCGAACACCTACTGACGTGGAGAATCTTCCACGAGCCGACGCAGCTCGGGTTTGGAAGCGTGCGACAGACGTGATGAATGATGAACTTATTCATCTACCTTCCATGACTCCATCAAAGAAAGATGAACGACGAATAAAGGTAGGGGGTTTATTACATGTTGATGTTATTCCTTTTCTATCTACATCAATGGTTGGAAAGGAATTGTTTGCAGGTGGGTTGTTGTTCATATTATTTTTTTGATGAGCCAATTGATACCACCCTAAATGCAAAGGGTGTGGGCCAAATCAACAGGGCTCGACCCCTATGCCGTTTTTGTTTGAGATGATCCTCGACATGGTGGAAAAGCAATGAGACGACGAAGGCGGTGACGACAAAGGTCGTGCTTCCCACGGCCTCCGCAACCTGCGCCACCCTCGCGGCGCTCTGGCTGAACGGCCCTGGCTAGGCCGTGCCCCTACCATGCCTGCCTCCATGTGCCTCGCGCCCCAGGCCGCTCCGCCGGCCCGTGCTGCCCCGAGCCGCGCTGAACTGGCCTACCTGGCCGCCTGCCCGCCTCGCCTCGCCCTGCCCGACGCCGTCCCGGCCGCCCTTCGGCCTACCCGACGCCCTCCCGGCCGCCTGTCGGCCTGCCCGAAAGCCTCCTGGCTGCCCGAACAGCCTGACCAGGCACCCCCGGCCTGCCCAGGCCCCCGCTCAGCCTGCCCGGCTTCCCTACCAGCCTCCGCGCGCGCCACCCGGAGCTGGCCACCTACCAGCCTATGTGCATGCCCCGCGTGCCTCCAGAAAATCGGGCCCCTTGCGGCCTGCTAAACGAGCCAGTGTCCCGCCCCCTTGCGACGCCCTGGCTGAACCTGCCCAGCCGTGCCCTCCTGGATGAGCTTCACCCTCACGACGCTCTGAGCCTAAATAGACCCGAGCCCGGGCTAAACTGCCCATGCGGTCGGCTGGGCTGGGCCCAGCGTTCCGGGCCGAACCAAACAGGCTGGCCCACCTAATGGGTTGGGATACACCCAACAGGTCTGACCAGGTCGACCCAGACTGGGTCTGCCCAAACTAAGACGGGCTGCGTCGATCCGACCGGGTCGGACCAGACCGGGGGCTACTACCAGCCTTTTTTTTCTTTTGGACATATCTTTGGCACCAGTCTACCATTTGAAGAACTATCAGTAGCACTGGTAATAATGGAACGTAGCTGTCCCTTTGAGTATACCCCACTGGAGTTTGGGGTAATGTTGAGATACGGTCAGGTTGGATCGCACACGAATCCATCCGGGCCCCCGGGTCTAAAAGGCTATTAACTCACAGACCGGGCATCTGATTGACATGTTATCTATTGCGTAGAGACCCCAATGATGAGGCGGACCATTGAGATACATCTATATGAGACTTCGTGAAAGATGGAGTATCGACCTGTAGCTCGTTGAGAGGATCCTCCGGGAGACGAGCGAGCATAGGTGTGGAGTTATCAAACCAGTTCTGGGTTTACCCTCCCGCTGAGCTGGGTAGTGGGTTACCCGTTGACTCTTAGGGTTTACCCTTCAGCTGGGCTGGGTAGTGGTTTACCAGTTGACTCTTATGATTTACCCTCCAGCTGGGCTGGGTAGTGGGTTACCCATTGACTCATAGGGTTTACCCTCCAGCTGGGCTGGGTAGTGGGTTATCAGACAACTTCTTTGGGTTTACCATTCAACTAGGCTGGGCAGTGGGTTACCCGATGACTGAGTTCTCTAGCAGCTGATATTTTGACATTATGATAGGGATGTTATTGAATACTACACCTAGATTAAAATCATTGTTTGATATGAGTCAGTAACTTTTGGGTTTACCTCGTGATTGATATGGATTACTTGATAACATAGGTATATGTATGTGCATATACTTAAATGCGGTTTCATGTTGAATTCATACTTTTTGGTTTATACTTGTTGGATTTTGTGAGAACTTGAGGGACTCAGGGTCCATACTGAGTATCGTTATACTCACCCCTTAATGGGATATTCCCTCACCACATTTTGTTGGATGCAGGCGACAGACAGTGTTGAATGAGGCCGAGAGTACTAGGACTGGACGACGCCCGGAGGTGGATCACACTGCGTGACGATACATGGAGAAGACATATGGACGTGGAGTGCTGTGGAGGCTATCTGTACCTACCGTTCAGGTAGGACTTCCCAGTGGACGATCCATGACCCATTTTCCCCTTTTCCAGTACTTTTAATTTCATTTTCCTTGTACTTCACAGTTGGGATTGTATTTCTAGCCCCCATTAACTTTTCAGCAGTCCTTTGTATATAGTTTTTATTAGTGTTTTACTTCCATCTTTTAAATTGTTGTTTGTGCTTTCAAGTTATAAAGGCAATGCCTTCCCAGTTTAGGGATTTAAGCTTTTGGTGCTAGTCTCCAGCCCCTGGCCTATGGAATGCGAGCATGGGGTAGTCACGGCATGGGACCTAGGGGATGGGTCGTGGAAAAAACATCTTCTTGTAATCACTATTCTTGTCTACTACTCAATATATTTTAGGGTTTTTATGTTGTTAATAAACCTCAAATTTGTACATTTTAATCATTGTACAAATTTCTACAAACTATTTAATGCCTCCATATTTAATTAATTCCATTTTAATATTCCCCATTATTTTATACATTCTTCTTTAATTTTCTATAAATAAAATGAATTATTCTCTAGAAGTAATTATCTATGTCATCATCGTCATTAGAAACACTAGAAATATTAGCATCTTTTAATTTTAACTTCATATTTTTAATGGTTTTAAAATTCATATCATCATTCACATTACTTTAAAAGGAAGGTGTCAGTCTCATTTCATAAGTAATAAGGATAATATGTTACTTATTTATTGAAAAGACATCCATGTCTTATATAATTTGTTTTAGATAATATAAATCCGGAAAATTAATCATCTATTTCTTAACAATAATGGAATCATCCATTTTCATCACTATAAAAACTAAGGTTTCTCTTCATCACAGTAACTATAGTTAATTATTCATTAATAAATTCCACCATATAAATATATATTTCTTAAAACCATAGAATCCATATAAATATATATATATTTCTTATTTTTAACATTTAAATTAATATCATAACTACTTTTGAGGTCACCTCAAATATCTCTAGATGTTTTCTACCCAATCAATTTTGTAGAAGTATTCTAAATGAGAGACACAAAAATGGAATTCTTGGCTTTTTTATAAATGAATAATTTCATTTCCTTATGAAATTGAAAATCATAAACTATTTGAAGGGTAGAAACCCATTTTGGATTCATCATGAAATACAATTCCCAATGAAAAAAACATTGAAGCAATATAATTTTCTATCCATAGAAATCATTTCAATCAAATATTTGAAACTAATACCATTCACAAAATTGTTGTTGTATATAATTTAAAAAGATATAATTTGATATTCAATACCTTTTTTCTAATGCCAACAAAAATTCCTAGATAATAAAATGGATACACTTATTGGGGGTGAGTCGGTGTAGTATTATTTTATACAGTTTCATTCTTTGAAATTATCCTTCAGGTAAGTTAATACATGACCCATCAAGAAGATATTTCAAAATCACTTGAGTAAAATATATGATAATGAAAAACAAGGCACAATCGAGTTTTTATAATGTTCTACATTAATGTGAGAGACTACTCTTCATTGTTAGTTCTTGTTATCCCATACTACGTGTTTTTCACTAATATATTTTTTTTCAAAACAAGTAGCTGGTCAGTTATTATCATGAGATCCATGCTTCCCAATGCATTATTTTCTAGCATAGTTTCCATTATATCTCAATATTTACATTGAATATCAAGAAATACCCCCTGACAGATTTCATATTTTAGATTCAAGTTACATCAGTAAAGATTATATACCCTTATATTTGATACAAAATGATAATATATAGAATTCACAACTCACATGCATCTAGAACCCTTTGATGACAATTTTTTATTTCTTCTATAAGAATCAAAACCGTATACCATGTTATGTATATTTTTAGGTAGTTCTGACCTCATATTCATGGAATTTTTCTTTCTCTCAACATTGAAAGAATGAGTTGAATATTTTTATTATATCACAATAACTCAAATCCAATATCTCATCCTCCTCTTTCACAAATTTTTTCTATCTCATTAACCTTCATACCTAGTTTTATTATATGATTATGTATTCGCTGAAGAGTTTCTAAGTCTTTATCATAATTAATTGTTTGAGTTCTTGATTAAAATTATGAAATATATTATTTATATATCCAATATTCTCTTTATAATAGACCTCATTGGACATGAATATTTGAAGAAGAAACTATATGTGAATTCAAACAAGGATTTTATACATCCAAGTGCTTCACCTTACTCTGAGTTGGTCATATTTTTCAAGAAGGATGGGTTAATGTATCTCTACATTAATTATCATGAAATAAATAATAACATGATAAGAATATATATCCTCTACCATTTATTCACTAATTTCATAATAATATACAATGGGATCAATACCTCTTTATATTGGATCGTTGGACTAGAATTTATCAATCGAAGTTGATGGAGGATATTCCAAGACATCCATTTTTATGAGGTATGGACACTATAAGTCCATAGTGATTCCTTTAAAAGTCATAAATGAACCATTAATTTTTAAGAAACATAATGAATAAATTATTTAAATATTAACTCTTAAACAATTTAGGGGTCTTTATATATTAAATTCTCATATACTAAAATATCAAGAAGGAACATGCGGATCATTTGAGAAATTTTCTAAAGACTTTGAAAAATGTGAAGTTATATGAAATGTAAAATAAATGAGTCATTTAGATGGATCATGTAACATTGATGGGGAATGTTATCATAAGAAATGATATATATTTGGATCCATCAAGGATAGAAGGGAATAAGAAATGGAACATACTAAATGATAGAATAGAGATCCATAGTTTCTTAAGAATAACAAGGTAATTTTGATTTTTTTTGGAAAATTAATACCATTTTCATCCCTCTAACCATTTTTACGAATAAGAGTTTAATGTTTTTATTATATTATGAATGTAAAAAATGATTCATTATGTTGAATTATAGGATAATAACTTTTTCTACAATAAATTAATTTGAACACACATCAAGAGGGGGAAAGTTGAATTATAAAAATAGTCTATGATTTTTCACCCTACTTAAATAATTAATTTTTCCATAACATAAAAAACATAAACATATTAGACTATTAAAATTCGAAATGTAAACATGAAATATACGTACTAGAAATATAATCAAAAAATAAAAAATTCAACTATATAATTATAACATGATTAAATTAATCCCCCAAAAAATTATTACCAATCTACTCTTAATTCATAAAATCCTTCAGTTAATCCAAAATAGTAGTAGATCTATAGACATGATCCTAGATATACAAATTATATACCTAGAACATTCACGACTATATAAATGTAAATTGGAATCAGTCCCAATCCTCGATATTATTTAAATATAAGATTATCGATAGGGGAAAATATCTGTAGCTGTGATATTATTCTATCTGATGATCATTAAAATGTATGCATAATGACACTGTCGAAAAAAAATTAGAATATAAATATTTACACATGTAAGCTTGTCAATATTTAATGATTTGGTAGTACAACATCTATAGACTGAATGATCATTGAAAAGTAAGGATTGGAAAAAGAATTATCACAATAGAAAATTCCAAATAGATTTATAATAAAAACTTCAATAAAGAGGATCTTCTAGGAAAAATCTCTAAAAAAAAGAGTATATTTGGAATTAATCATGTTTTTAGATGATGGAAACATCAAACATATCGTATGTTTCTCAGTATATTTATAAAATTCATTTTATTCCACTCCGTAAATTTTGAATACCATTTATAGATATCTAATATAATAAATTCAAATAGTAAGATTCTGTATTTTTAATGTTTAGTTGAATCATTATTGGATGAAAACCTTCCATTGGATGGATGATTTAGATATGCCTCTATCATTTGATTAGAAGTCCATAATATTACTCTTATTTTTATTTTATAAATTTATTTTATATATTTAACATATTGAAACCTAGGTAGATATGATAGTTTTACTATATATTAATGTAATTGAAATTAAACCTTCAAAAAACATAAACCTCAAGTTAGATCAGATTTATAATAAATTATATTATGATTTTAAAATTTAAGGAAACATAAGTAGTCATTGAACTAAAAATCACTACATTTTGTAAATCATATGACAGATAATAAAATTGGGTTGTTTAATTGAATTTTAAAAATAAAAACCAGTATGTTCTCCAGTAGAAAAATTATTGATATTAAATCACTCCTCTAATAACATTGAAATAAAAAATACTAGTAAAATTATAGTTCTCTATTAAATGAGGAAAACAACCCATATAAATGTTCCTCTAATATTTTGATTTTCTAAAAGAAATCCACAAGAAAGGGAAAAAATTATATATTCAAGGTATAATAGAATAATAGAAAGAAACATTAATTCAAATTAATTTCCCTATAACAGATAATGAAAATCGTAATGATTTATTTATCTAGAAGATCTAATCCTTCCAAATTATGCACCTTTAATTAAAACTATAAAAACCACAATATTAAAACATAGTTATTTTTATAAAAAATTAAAAACTTAAACCTCATAAAATTTTGATAAATTTTATAATATTATATCCCTTTTTTAAATATAACAACTTGTGTGATTTTCAAAAAGAAATTTGTATAATGAAAAAGGAAAAAGATAAAGCATGTAATTATATGTAGTACTTCCATTTAGTTTGTGATACTAGCCCATAGGGGTAAATCATTGTTATTGGATTTAAATATAAGAAAATATATATGTTATCAATTATTTAATTCACCAATTATGTAATGTATGATAATTATACCATCATAGGAAATATTCATTCACAAACAAATCTTCAAAGATATGTAAAATATCTTGAAAACATTCAACTATAGATACATATATTCATCTATTGGATAATAAAGTGATAATTAATGGATTTTAAATAAATTAGGTTATAATGTAATTGGATGGATATTATTGTAATATAATAAAATATTTTTCTATAACATGAGATATTATAAAAATATTGAAAAATAAATATTTTTTATTTCTATAAATAAATATTTCTAATAATTTTAAATTAGAATTCTCAAAAAATTTCTCAACTATGGATATCCCCTTTTAATAGGGACCTCTTTACAAGACATCATACCTTAGTTTCATGAAGAATATAATTTTAATAGTCATACAAAATATTTAATATTTCTATGTTGGGTTAATAACGATGGAAACATGATAATGTAAAATATAAAACAAAATTTCAAATTTACACATTTTATGTAACACAGTTCAATAAGAAATGTAAAAAAATCATTATTACACCATTTAATTCATCTTTTATATTACAATATATTCATAAATTTTTTTTTCATATAGATGATACACAATATCACTTCATGAAATCAGAATAATTTTCTTGGTACACTTACATCTTTGGATTGTAAATGTTAGTGAATGAAACATCATATAATTAAAAATTATAGAGTGAAAAATCATAATTTCATAAAATTCATAAAAAATTAATAAAAGACTGTGAAAATGAAATTAATTTTCTATAAATAAGAATAAAACACTTGATAATCATTTGGTAAAATAAATTTAATATGTAAAAATAGATATATACAAAAAACATCATTTATATAAAGTAAAGTAAAAATAGATTATTAAAACAATTATAGGATAAGGATAAAAATTGATCCATTATAAAGATATATTTTATGATTGTGGAATAGTTTAATTAAATTAATGATGGTTCTATAATTTATTCAAATTCTATATTTGAATGGTTCTATTATTTGATAGTAGACAAAAAATTAACCATGCAAGAAATTTAGGAAAACCAAACAAAACATCCCCTTGAAAATGGAATTGAAATTGAAAAAAAAAACATTCCAAAAAATAACATCATTTATACAAATAATAAATACATTGAAAAACATGATAAATCTATAGTTACTAGGTAATATATTTAAAAATTACACTACTTTTACATAATGAATTCATTTGATTGATAATAGTATTTGAGGAATATAGACCAACTTTGATCTGGATGAATTAGTGAATATATCTTTTGGTATGAAAATATATCTAAATCTTATGGTTTCAAGAGAAAAATGGAATTTTTAAATATAATTTCAATGATATATAATGTATTGGTTTCCTTAATGAACAATGATTCTTACTATATCTTCATTATTGGAACTTCTTGTTGAAATGAGCACTACATGGTTTAAAATAGTTATCCTGATAATTTTTTGTACTAGTGAATTAATTACCGAGTTCGGAATTATTAATTTCAGATAATAGTTTTTAATAGAGTCTATTAAATATTTTTCTCCCGATAGTGAAATTTGAAAAAAATAATTTTCAAAATTTTAACTTCCATATTAGTTTAATCACTTCTTTCTAATCTTCCTCAAAGGAAACGTACATTACTTTCTATTCAGAATATATCATTGAAAAAATATTATTTAGATTCTCTGAATTTTATGTAAACTGAAAATATTCATTCCTGATATTCGACAATTTATTCTTATAATAAGTAATCTTTGATTTACCCAAAACAACATCATTGTTTTTTCTAGAATAGCTCATAAATAATATGTAATAACTATCTTAAATTTTTGAAACATTATTCATCATCTCAATTAATTTTTGAGTAACTTATTCTATCTCATCTTCATATTTTTTTCAACGTCTGATGAAAATCTAAAATATCCATTCAATGAAAAATCAAACCGATCATATGTAGAAATCCTTACAAGAAAATACTTTCTGATTAATGTATAATTAGTAACAGTAAAAATGAATCCAATATTATTCTAGATGTTTTTATTATCTAATTCCTTGCTACCAGATGATGATGGATATTTAAAAACACACTAAGAGTTATTGGTTTCTTTAAATGATTTCCATTCTTTTATCTAAGAATATCTCCTTGATTCTTTTAATTTTTTTTCTTTTTCATGGGAAATTTCATAGAATGATTTTGGGTACATTATATGAAAAATAAATTGATATTAGGGTATTATTTTTGTTATATATTTTTCATTATAGAATTTATATCATTATTGAAATCTTTCAAGAAATTATGACCCTTGAACATCATTTTAGATAGTTTATCATAATATCCTTATATTATATTAAGAAATATATTATCTAAAAAATACTTTTATTTTCTTCTCTTATATGTTTCCTAATTTTTGTTTTAGATTTGGAATGTAATGTTATATAGTGGTGGAAAGACTAAGTGGTAAGCCACCTCGCCTACCCTATTGAGGACCTGGAATGGTCTGTTGAAGCTCGGAGATAACTTGCCGCCTCAGCCACATCTCCGTAGACCTCGTCTAGGTAAGACCCATATAAAGACGTGGTCTCTGTCCTCAAACTCTAGAGGCCTCTATTTCCTGTTTGGAACCGAAAACTCAAAACTCCTGCTGCCACGAGGGTAAGGTTGGCTGACTCAAGAGTGATCAACCGCACCCTCCTATGCAGCAGTTTATCCTATGCTTCCTGGGTTTCCCTTTTTTCCGACCAAGGGAAAACCCTACTACAAGGTTGTAGATTTACCTTAAAATTTTTGCCTTATACAGTCAATCTGAGTATGAACTGTGAATCCAATCCATACCCAGACCAACGTCGTATGGCCTCGATGCTGCCACCAAGAGGTTCTAACCGAAACTATTGCCTCAAGAGTCTGATCACACCATCGGTGTAATCATGATTATCAAGTCTCCTCCCAAGGGTATCTCCAGACTTGAGGTTAAATTCAACGGCTTAACTGGAAACTCTAGGTCTGGGACAAGATTTGTGGAAGGAAGGAATGATTTGTATCAATGTATATTGTTACGGCATCTAGTAGTAGACACAGAACGTACTTCTAATCATTCATAGAGACCTTGTGTAACACCCCAAGCTTCCTCGGTATGTTTCCTTTCGAATAATGCAATGGCTTGCATTGTACGCAACTTCGAGATTTTAACACACCATAACCAATCAAACTAGCAGTTATGAATAGTAATACCTAATTTTTGAAACATTATAAATTCTATCTCTAAAAATTGACTTCATTTTTGGATTCATAATATCAAAATTAGCCTAGGGTGAAATTTTGGTACTTTTCGGATAACATTCATATTTTGATGAATAGTGAAAATTACTAAATTTTAATTAAAAACAACTTTTTTAATAAAAATAATTAATAGTGATAAATTATGAATTTGAGTGGTTTTAAAGTATATTTAGAATATATTTTTACCATGTAATACAATGTGGTTCATCGAACAAAATTTCACATTTAAACCAGACATAAACAAGTGACAATCTTTTGATAGTTATTATCTCTAAAAAACACGCTTTTTGTTTTAACAACGGGAATTAATTTTAAATTAATTTCTCTCACTTCTGTGTTTTGAATTTGGAAAAATGGATTCCATATTTGGAATCAGGATGTTAAAATTGTGTAAATAGGTAACTTTTATTTTTAAACATTTTGGATAATTACTCCGGTAAATATTTTATTTACCATGGTTAAGGGTAAATCTGGTAAATAAGGGTTAAAAAATAATATTATAATAATACACAATTACCCTAAAACGTGTCTTAACCCTATTTGTTGATACATGGTCGACCATGGGCATCTTTGGGTCGATTTTGGGACCCCATGGATCCACTTGTAAGTGATAATGACACTTTATTTTAATTAAGTTAAAATAAATACAAAAATGACACAAGCATATATCTTTTAACAAAACAATTGTTACAGAGGGTTATATATGTTGGATTTTATATTATAAATATTAATTAGAAAGATAAAAATCTTTCCTACATAATGATACTTTATTTATAATTTTTAGACCTTAAATAATATAATTTATTTATGACACAATGATGATAAATTAATTTCTTTAATAGTGAAAAATTAAAATAATTGATATTATAAATACCCAAATAAATATAATATGAACCTTTTAATGAATTATAATACTTTTCTAGGATAATATGATATATTAGGATTGATTTAATTGACTCTTTTAGAAGTAATCAATATGTTATGAGTTTCACAAAAATCAACTATTGAATAGTGTCAAAATTGACATAAAAGAGTTCTTAAAACAAATATTATATTATTAATTGATATTAAATTCCTAAAAATATAAGGTTCGGCCAAAAGACTTATATCATGATAGGTTCATCATTAATGGACCACTTGGGGGTCTCTTGGATGTATATAGTAAGTTAATTAACCTTATAATATAAAAATACAAAGAGACATTGTAAAAGGGAAACTAATTAACTAAGAGTTAATACTTAAAGATAAGGCTAATATAATGACCCAAACCTGTCTAAATTCTATTGGTTGAGTTGTTTTAGACCCATCCCATCCTTAACATTTAAATAATAAACTTTTGAGCCATTATAAACCGAATATGAATTTATTATAAATTAATATTTCTAGCTTTTCCAAAGGTGCCCCTCACCATCTTATAAAAGGGCACTCCTCCTCATTTATTCACACCTTCAAAGCCCTTTGGTTCGGCCAAACACTTCCCAAATACTATCTCAACTTCCATAAATACAACCTAAATTCATTATTTTGATCAGAAAGCCAACCTAAGGAGCCCTTTTGATCAAATCAAAAGGAAGAACCCGAAGAAGAGGTAATGTTTTCACCACCCATTTTCAAGTTCCTTTCTTCTTCCACTTCCTCTTTCTTTGTTATTACCATTATACAATAATAACTCCAGTATCATATATATACTGTGATGTTATTATAAATATGGTACAACCATATTCAGTATTCTATCCATCCTTTGAATAACATGTCACCATACGTGCGTACGTACGGCTTACCGTCTCCACGTCGTGGTGTAATTGTTATTCAATATATTATTATTTGGATGGGTATAATAATGATGTGTAACTAATGTAAATAATAAATATAACATGATAATGATTCTTTATATATGATATAACATCCAATTATATATTATTTTAATATCAAAAGAATGATATTGTCGCTCGTGCGTATGTACGGACTACCATCTCCACGAACGCGATGAGATTCATTCTCCATCATATCCATTCAAGTATAATTATAATTTGATGATTTAAAAATATTATATAAGGACTTGATATAATTCTGGATATGAATAATATACATCCCATTAATAACTAATATGTCTCACATAACAAATAATATAAAGTAAAATGAACCCGTTAACACCCGAAATGACGATAATTCTAAGATATTATTAACAAATCAATGTTAAAAGACCATATATGATATCATATTAAAGTAAATGATTCATGTATAATTCAATAACAATTATTTCACCGTTATACAGGAGGTAAACCTACCGTCGACCAAGAAAAAGTACAAAGTAACGGATTTTCTTATCTCACTTTCAATTCCGTAAGATTTCCATTGTTCGCCACTAAATTATTGAAAGTGGTGTATTGTGTGCTTCCATTTGATATATATTATAATGATTCTCTTTATATTCATGTTATTCTGTAAATAATTTGGTGGTTATTAAATTTTGTCCATACGACTCAATTGATTAATGTGGTAAGGAGTTTCTTATCTCACTCTTAATTTCGTGAGAATTCCATTATTCACCACTTATTTATTGCATGTGGTGGGTGTGCTGCCCATGTTTGTATTCACTGTGTAACATACTTTAATTAATGTATATTTACATCATCATTGTGTTATCCTTCTTTCATGGGTTCATGTTTGATAAGTTTCCAAATCGATAAGGGAATTTGAAATTCCAATTTCCATTTATTCGGCTTTACGCAAACTCCATTGATTATTTTACTCCGAGATTATGTGTGGAATCTCTATTCATTTTCTTATGTCATAATTTCCACTCCCATTTTCTGTGGACATAATTTTGACACACATAATCAATCCATTGATAATTTCTCAAGTCATCGATATGAATTTGATAAGAGTAATTTTAACTCATTCTCCATTTGTTGAGTTAAACATCCAATTCATTGGTGTTGTTTTTACAAGATTATGTGTGAATGTCCTTTGATTGTTTTACACTGAACATCCAATCATATTTAGTGTATTTATATTTTTCACACATAACTATGTCGTTGATTTATCCTTAACCTAAGGATACAGCCTTTATGAGAGATTTCATCTAAATTTACATTCCATTGAGACTTCTTTGTTGATATACACCAAATCACTTTTATGTGGTGTATATAAAGTACTTTGACATAGTATATCATGAATCCCTTTATTCTCATGATATTACAATGTTTTTATTACCTAAATTATTTGTATTCAAGTGTCTCTCTTTTGGTTAGAATCTCTAACTAAAATACCATTTTTAAATGTTTTAAAGACTTATTCATCTAAATCTTTCTCATTAATGTCCATGTTTTAAAAATGGTTTTACGGATTTATTTATATGGAAATTAAAGTTTAGAAATTAAAACTCCTTTTAAAAAGTTTCAAAGTGTTATGGGACACTTTGATTCAAAAATATATTTTTAAATGGATTCTTGACAAATAGTGTTACTTTTAAATGATTTCAAGAAAAAGTGGGATATTTCTCTCAGATAGTTTTGATGATTATTTTCATCTATGTCAACATCCTTTGATAGATTTTACGCTTATTTGAAGTTGATTTACTATGATACAAAACTTCTATATTTTATTGAAGGTTTTGTGATATGTTTGACTGTGGATGTGCTATTTTCATACCATTCATAGTTTATGGTGAAATTATTGAAATTTCGTATGCTAGTTTTAATAAGAATGTTTATGTCGTGTTTAAACCTTTTCATATGGGAATGCATTGGACTTAATATGTGACGGGTGGAGCCCGCTATAGCTCCTCAATGCATCGGTAGGTCTCATGAGACAAACTAGTGTCTTGGCACAGGGCCTTGGCAAAATCTTATTTGTAGTCTTGGCATGAGGACTTGGCTATGTGGTTGTGATAGTCTGGCATTATGCATTCCATCATTATGAAAGTGGTTATTGATTTTGCATGTGATTATTCGATTAGTAGAATATCCATGTGAATAAGTAAATGGATTTATTTCATTTTATTTATGCCATACCATGTTTAAAGTTCAAGTTTGAAAGGATTTTATTTTAGTTATACATTGCCTTAAATGTTTATTGTTATTTATGAAAGTTTCTGCTATATTGTTATCCTTACTGGGCATTTGAGCTCACCCCTTTTCTATGTTTTATTTTTCCCAGGAAGTGAAGAAATAAATTATGAATGACCTGAAGGGATATTATGTGGGGATATGAGTGTGGATTATGGAGACAATATGTTGTTGTAGTTGTTTTTCATTTTATGATGTAATGTAAGACTTATGAATATATCTAGTGTTTCCAAGGCTACTAAACCAATCGGTCTTTCGAGATTTGATATTTCTTGTGATCATGCCAATGTTATTTAATAATGCACTAACTCTGGGTAACTAGGGTCGGGGCGTTACAGTTGGTATCAGAGGAAGTTTAGTACAAACCTTGGAAGCCAGATTTAGATAAAATCTGATTAGAGCACGTAGACCTAAGATGAACTTTGAGGATTAGTATAAAAGAACTTCCTAGAATTTTGGTATTGTAGAGATTTTGTGAGTTTTTCGAGCAATACATCCCTGTCTGGATACGAGTAGGTAGAGGCGGCTCTGACACATATGTACCTAGTGGTAAAACCCGAAAACAGCGCTTTGAGCTAGACTCGAATGGGAACTGGTGCACGACAACGGGCCTTGCTGCACTCTTGGTTACGACACTCCCGGGGGATATGATTAGGATAATTTACATTTTCTTTACAAACCGATTTAAGTAATATATATATAAGATGAGAGTAAATGACCTTGGTTAATCCTAATATGTTTCAAATTGAGAATATGGTGACATTTTAATCTCTAAATGATTTTACGACTACTGTTACTCACACAATGCTTTCTGGTTTTAGTCAATGGCTGGATTCCATGGAAGTCATAGTGACTTTGAGAATGAAGTACAAGGTGGGAATGGTGGTGGAAATGAGCAACAAAATGGAATGTTGATAGGCGTAAAAGATATCATCTTTATGCCAAATCAGTTTTCCAAAAATATGATCAACAACATATATATTAACCAACTCCCAGACTCAACAAGTAAGAGAAAGGTGATAAATGATAAGAGCTCCAGTAATGGAGACCATGGAGAAAAGAACCCTCAATTTTCATCATGCAGGAAATGTGGAAAGAGACACCCAGGAAAGTGTCTCAATGGGGCAACGAAATGTTTTACGTGCGGGAAGGAAGGACATAAAGTGAAGAATTGCCGAAGAAAAATGAAGAGTACTATGGAAGAAGATAAAAATGGTCCCAAGAGTCCATTTACAGTCATTTGCCGTAAATGTAGGGGACCTGGCCATTACCCGAGTGAATATCCTATTCTATAGGATTTTTTCTTGGTCAAAGAAGAAGCTATGTGGAAATAAATGGTTGGAGAAAAATTTAAAAATTATTATCACTCCTTGTTGATGGGTTTACTTTGGAATAATTTTCTCTTGTATTTGTAACCCTGCAGTTTGCCATGTGAGAATGATATTTGAGGAAGAATTGTCTCTTCTCTTGTGGATATAGGTATAAATCACCATTTGGTTTTATATGATCATTGGGGTTTTAGAAAATTATAAGTTATTATAATTTGGGATGAAAATGCAAGGTATGATATAACATTTGTGGTTAAATTATGTTATTTTGAGGAATTTATCTCATTTTGGTAATATTATAAAATATAGTTTTTGAAAAAGGACAACACGTAGACCGTGTGACAACCCGTCGCGTCGGACAAAGCTGTGGGAATCGAACCCACAACCAAAGTGCGATTGGGATTTATCGCCTACCACTGGACTACGTGAAGTCCCTGGTTAGTGTGACTATTTTTTTTGTTAAATGATTTTATTGATCAATAATAAGATGATTTGGGTTCTTATGTCTTATCAAATTAATACCCCTGGTATAGGAAAATGATTTGGTGATTAAGTGATAAATGTTATTTTGGAAGATGTTCGCTTTGTTGGGAACACTATATGCCCAAGGAAAATAGAATACAATGGGGTTTCATTTGTAGAGTAATTGTGGATTTTTATCTACGTTTTTATTGTGGATTTATAGTGATTTGGGTTATTTATGGAAATGATTAACCTATAACAGAGAATATGTGATGATGTTAATTACTTTTAAGTATGTGACTTTAAGAGTATTTGATGTCATTTGGAGATACAATTTATCATGGGAGACTACATAATCAAATTCTTCTATGTTTTGGGTTTCAATATTAGTTTGGATTATATTGAAGGATTTTAAGGACAATTGATTATTGAATGGTATTTATTTAACTTTGGGGTATTGTTGGTTTAATTTTAGAAATTAAGATTAGTGCATATTTATCTCAAGGAATATCCTTTTGGGGGATCATTAGATCATTCATTAACCATTTTGGTTTTGATTAATCTTCAAAGACAATGTAAATATATAGTTTATCCTGCATGGATCATGTGATTCTATAGAAGTTTATTCTAGCTCTTCCAGTGTGATCAAGTCTTCTTGAATACTCATCGTTTAAAAAAAATTGAGTTAGTGGTGGAAATTTATTAATGATTGAAACTCTACTTAAAATGTAAGTATATCTCATAATTTTCTTAGTCAATATCATAAATGAATTCCTGGTCCTTATGCAATGTAACTTAAAAAAAATGTTGTCCGTTTACTTTCCTACTAGGAGACTAATGGTCGTTTGTCCCAACACAAGTTTGTGATTTTCTTATTGTTAACTTTCTCCTGATCATGATTTCTATCCCTCCCCATCAGAACTTTACACTTAGTTTATCATCCATATCCATGTTTTCCTACATGTAATCCTAGTATGGGTTATCTTGGATGACCCTTATACCTCTCTCTCTTTCTTTTAAAGTGATAGTTTTATTGACTATTTTTCCGATGGGGGACTTTCCATTATATTCCCAAGAAAAATTTTAAAAATTGCGAGGACACAATTTATTGAAGGAGGGGAGAATGTAACACCCCAAGCTTCCTCGGTATGTTTCCTTTCGAATAATGCAATGGCTTGCATTGTACGCAACTTCGAGATTTTAACACACCATAACCAATCAAACTAACCGTTATAAATAGTAATACCTACTTTTTGAAATTTTATAAATTGTATCTCTCAAAATGGACTTCATTTTTGGATTTGGAATATCGAAATTAGCCTAGGGTGAAATTTTGGTACTTTTCGGATAACTTTCATATTTTGATGAATAGTGAAAATTACTAAATTTTAATTAAAAACAATTTTTTTAATCAAAATAATTAATAGTGATAAATTATGAATTTGAGTGGTTTTAAAATATATTTAGAATATATTTTTACCATGTAATACAATGTGGGTCATTGAACAAAATTTCACATTTAAACCAGACATAAACAAGTGACAATCTTTTGATAGTTATTATCTCTAAAAAACACGCTTTTTGTTTTAACAACGGGAATTAATTTTAAATTAATTTATGTCACTTCTGTGTTTTGAATTTGAAAAAATGGATTCCATATTTCTAATCAGGATGTTCAAATTGTGTAAATATGTAACTTTTATTTTTAAACATTTTGGATAATTACTCCGGTAAATATTTTATTTACCATCGTTAAGGGTAAATCTGGTAAATAAGGGTTAAAAAATAATATTATAATAATACTAAATTACCCTAAAACGTGTCTTAACCCTATTGGTTGATACATGGTCGACCATGGGCATCTTTGGGTCGATTGTGGGACCCCATGGATCCACTTGTAAGTGATAATGACACTTTATTTTAATTAAGTTAAAATAAATACAAAAATGACACAAGCATATATCTTTTAACAAAACAAATGTTACAGAGGGTTATATATGTTGGATTTTAGATTATAAATATTCATTATAAAGATAAAAAGATTTCCTACATAATGATATTTTATTTATAAATTTTAGACCTTAAATAATGTAATTTATGTATGACACAATGATGATGAAATAATTACTTTAATAGTGAAAAATTAAAATAATTGATATTATAAATACCCAAATAAATATAATATGAAACTTTTAATGAATTAAAATACTTTTATAGGATAATATGATATATGAGGATTGATTTAATTGACTTTTTTCTAACTAATAAATCTGTTATGTGTTTCAAAAAAATCAACTATTGAATTTTCTGAAAATTGACATAAAAGAGTTCTTAAAACAAATATTATATTATTAATTGATATTAAATTCCTAAAAATCTATGGTTCGGAAAAGAGACTTATATAATGATAGGTTCATCATTAATTGACCACTTGGGGGTCTCTTGGATGTATATAGTAAGTTTATTAACCATATAATATAAAAATACAAAGAGACATTGTAAAAGTGAAACTAATTAACTAAGAGTTAATACTTAAAGATAAGGTTAATATAATGACCAAAACCTACCTAAATTCTATTGGTTGAGTTTTTTTCGACCCATACCCACCTTAACATTTAAAAATAAACTTTGGAGCCATTATAAACCGAATATGAATTTATTATAAATTAATATTTCTAGCTTTTCCAAAGGTACCCCTCACCCCTCTTATAAAAGGGAAATCCTCCTTCTCATTTCTTCACACCTTAAAAGCCCTTTGGTTCGGCAAACCCCTGCCCAAATACTATCTCAACTTCCATCACTACAACCTAGAGTCATTAGTTTGATCAGAAAGCCAACCTA
Source organism: Viscum album (assembly GCA_963277665.1). NCBI lineage: Eukaryota > Viridiplantae > Streptophyta > Magnoliopsida > Santalales > Viscaceae > Viscum > Viscum album. The sequence goes on along the minus strand of OY728153.1, from coordinate 306,729,523 downwards.
AGGAGCCCTTTTGATCAAATCAAAAGGAAGAACCCGAAGAAGAGGTAATGTTTTCACCACCCCTTTTCAAGTTCCTTTCTTCTTCCACTTCCTCTTTCTTTGTTATTACCATTATAAAATAATAACTCCAGTATAATATATATACTGTGATCTTATTATAAATATGGTACAACCATATTCAGTATTCTATCCATCCTTTGAATAACATGTCACCATACGTGCGTACGTACAGCTTACCGTCTCCACGTCGTGGTGTAATTGTTATTCAATATATTATTATTTGGATGTGTATAATAATGATGTGTAACTCATTTAAATAATAAATATAACATTATAATTATTATGTATATATGATATAACATCCAATTATATATTATTTTAATATCAAAATAATGATATTGTCGCTCGTCCGTATGTACGGACTACCGTCTCCACGAACGCGATGAGATTCATTCTCCATCATATCTATTCAAGTATAATTATAATTTTATGATTTAAAAATAGTATCTAAGGACTTGATATAATTCTGGATATGAATAATATACATCCCATTAATAACGAATATGGCTCACATAACAAAGAATATAAAGTAAAATGAACCCGTTAACACCCGAAATGACGATAATTCTAAGATATTATTAACAAATCAATGTTAAAAGATCATATATGATATCATATTAAAGTAAATGATTCATGTATAATTAAATAACAATTATTTCACCATTATACAGGAGGTAAACCTACCGTCGACCAAGAAAAAGTACAAAGTAAGGGATTTTCTTATCTCACTTTCAATTCCGTGAGATTTCCATTGTTCGCCACTAAATTATTGAAAGTGGTGTATTGTGTGATTCCATTTGATATATATTATAATGATTCTCTTTATATTAATGTTATTATGTAAATAATTTGGTGGTTATTAACTTTTGGCCATACGACTCAATTGATTAATGTGGTAAGGAGTTTCTTATCTCACTCTTAATTTCGTGAAAATTCCATTATTCACCACTTATTTATTGCATGTGGTGTGTGTGCTGCCCATGTTTGTATTCATTGTGTAAGATACTTTAATTAATGTATATTTACATAATCATTGTGTTATACTTCTTTCATGGGTTCATGTTTGATAAGTTACCAAATCGATAAGGGAATTTGAAATTCCAATTTCCATTTATTCGGCTTTATGCAAACTCCATTGATTATTTTACTCCGAGATTATGTGTGGAATCTCTATTCATTTGATTATGTCATAATTTCCACTCCCCTTTTCTGTGGACATAATTTTGATACACATAATCAATCCATTGATAATTTCTCAAGTCATCGATATGAATTTGATAAGAGTAATTTTAACTCATTCTCCATTTGTTGAGTTAAACATCCAATTCATTGGTGTTGTTTTTACAAGATTATGTGTGAATGTACTTTGATTGTTTTATACTGAACATCCAATCATATTTAGTGTATTTATATTTTTCACACATAACTATGTCGTTGATTTATCCTTAACCTGAGGATACGGCCTTTATGAGAGATTTCATCTCAATTTACATTCTATTGAGACTTCTTTGTTGATATACACCAAATCACTTTTAGGTGGTGTATATAAAGTAATTTGACATAGTATATCATGAATACCTTTATTCTCATGATATTACAAAGTTTTTATTACCTCAATTATTTGTAATCAAGTGTCTCTCTTTTTGTTAGAATCTCTAACTAAAATACCATTTTTAAATGTTTTAAAGACTTATTCATCTAAATCTTTCTCATTAATGTCCATGTTTTAAAAATGTTTTTACGGATTTATTTATATGGACATTAAATTTTAGAAATTAAAACTCCTTTTAAAAAGTTTCAAAGTGGTATGGGACACTTTGATTCAAAAATATATTTTTAAATGGATTCTTGACAAATAGTGTGACTTTTAAATGATTTCAGGAAAAAGGGGGATATTTATCTCCAATAGTTTTGATGATTATTTTCATCTATGTCAACATCGTTTGATGGATTTTACGCTTATTTGAAGTTGATTTATTATGATACAAAACTTCTATATTTTATTGAAGGTTTTTGTGACATGTTTGACTATGGATGTGCTATTTTCATACCATTCATAGTTTATGGTGAAATTATTGACATTTTGTATGCTAGTTTTAATACGAATGTTTATGTCATGTTTAAACCTTTTCACATGGGAATGCATTGGACTTAATATGTGAGGGGTGGAGCCCGCTATAGCTCCTCGATGCATCGTTAGGTCTCATGAGACAAACTAGTGTCTTGGAACAAGGCCTTGGCAAAATATTATTTGTAGTCTTGGCACGAGACCTTGGCTATGTGGTTATGATAGTCTGGCATTATGCATTCCATCATTATGAAAGTGGTTATTGATTTTGCATGTGATTATTCGATTAGTAGAATATCCATGTGAATAAGTAAATGGATTTATTTCATTTTATTTATGCCATACGATGTTGAAAGTTCAAGTTTGAAAGGCTTTTGTTTTAGTTATACATTGCCTTAAATGTTTATTCTTATTTATGAAAGTGTCCGCTATATTGTTATCCTTACTGGGAATTTGAGCTCACCCCTTTTCTATGTTTTATTTTTCCCAGGAAGTGAAGAAGTAAATTATGAATGACCTTCAGGGATATTATGTGGGGATATGAGTGTGGATTATGGAGACAATATGTTGTTGTAGTAGTTTTTCATTTTATGATGTAATGTAAGACTTATGAATATATCTAGTGTTTCCAAGGCTACTAAACCAATCGGTATTTCGAGATTTGATCTTTCTTGTGATCATGCCAATGTTATGTAATAATGCACCGACTCTGGGTAACTAGGGTCGGGGCGTTACAGTTGGTATCAGAGGAAGTTTAGTACACACCTTGGAAGCTAGATTTAGATAAACTCTGATTAGAGCACGTAGACCTAAGATGAACTTTGAGGATTAGTATAAAAGAAATTCCTAGAATTTTGGTATTGTAGAGATTTTGTGAGTTTTCCGAGAAATACATCCCTGTCTGGATATGAGCAGGTAGAGGAGGCTCTGGCACAGATGTACCTAGGGGTAAAACCCGAAAAGACCGCTTTGAGCTAGACTCGAACGGGAACTGGTGCACGACAACGGGCCTTGCTGCACTTTTGGTTATGACACTCCTGGGGGATATGCTTAGGATAATTTACATTTTCTTTACAAACCGATTTAATTAATATATATATAAGATGAGAGTAAATGACCTTGGTAAATCCTAATATGTTTCAAATTGAGAATATGGTGACATTTTAATCTCTAAATGATTTTACAACTACTGTTACTCACACAATGCTTTCTGGTTTTAGTCAATGGCTGGATTCCAAGGAAGTCATAGTGACTTTGAGAATGACGTACAAGGTGGGAACGGTGGTGGAAATGAGCAACAAAATGGAATGTTGATAGGCGTAAAAGACATCATCTTTATGCCAAATCAGTTTTCCAAAAATATGATCAACAACATATATATTAACCAACTCCCAGACTCAACAAGGAAGAGAAAGGTGATAAATGATAAGAGCTCCAGCAATGGAGACCATGGAGAAAAGAACCCTCAATTTTCATCATGCATGAAATGTGGAAAGAGACACCCAGGAATGTGTCTCAATGGGACAACGAAATGTTTTACGTGCGGGAAGGAAGGACATAAAGTGAATAATTGCCGAAGAAAAATGAAGAGTACTATGGAAGAAGATAAAAATGGTCCCAAGAGTCCATTTACAGTCATTTTCCGTAAATGTAGGGGACCTGGCCATTACCCGAGTGAATGTCCTATTTTATAGGATATTTTCTTGGTCAAAGAAGAAGCTATGTGGAAAAAAATGGTTGGAGAAAAATTTAAAAAGTATTAGCACTCCTTGTTGATGGGTTTACTTTGGAATAATTTTCTCTTGTATTTGTAACCCCGCAGTTTGCCATGTGAGAATGATATTTGAGAATGAATTGTCTCTTCTCTTATGGATATAGGTATAAATTACCATTTGGTTTTATATGATCATTGGGGTTTGAGAAAATTATAAGTTATTATAATTTGGGATGAAAATGCAAGGTATGATATAACATTTGTGGTTAAATTATGTTATTTTGAGGAATTTATCTCATTTTGGTAATATTATAAAATATAGTTTTTGAAAAAGGACAACACGTAGACCGTGTGACAACTTGTTGCGTCAGACAAAGCTGTGGGAATCTAACCCACAACCAAAGTGCGATTGGGATTTATTGCCTACCACTGGACTACGTGAATTCCCTGGTTAGTGTGACTATTTTTTTTGTTAAATGATTTTATTGATCAATAATAAGATGTTTGGGTTCTTATGTCTTATCAAATGAATACCCATGGTATAGGAAAATGATTTGGTGATTAAGTGATAAATGTTATTTTGGAAGATGTTCGCTTTTTTGGGAACACTATATGCCCAAGGAAAATAGAATACAATGGGGTTTCATTTGTAGAGTAATGGTGGATTTTTATCTACGTTTTTATTGTGGATTTATAGTGATTTGGGTTATTTATGGAAATTATTAACCTATAACAGAGAATATGTGATGATGTTAATTACTTTTAAGTATGTGACTTTAAGAGTATTTGATGTCATTTGGAGATACAATTTAACATGGGAGACTACATAATCAAATTCTTCTATGTTTTGGGTTTCAATATTAGTTTGGATTATATTGAAGGATTTTAAGGACAATTTATTATTGAATGGTATTTATTTAACTTTGGGGTATTGTTGGTTTAATTTTAGAAATTAAGATTAGTGCATATTTATCTCAAGGAATATCCTTTTGGGGGATCATTAGATCATTCACTAACCATTTTGGTTTTGATTAATCTTCAAAGACAATGTAAATATATAGTTTATCCTGCATGGATCATGTGATTCTATAGAAGTTTATTCTAGCTCTTCCAGTGTGACCAAGTCTTCTTGAATACTCATCGTTTAAAAAAAATTGAGTTACTGGTGGAAATTTATTAAAGAATGAAACTCTACTTAAAATGTAAGTATATCTCATAATGTTCTTAGTCAATATCATAAATGAATTCCTCGTCCTTATGTAATGTAACTTAAAAAAAATGTTGTCCGTTTACTTTCCTACTAGGAGACTAATGGTCATTTGTCCCAACACAAGTTTGTGATTTTCTTATTGTTAACTTTCTCCTGATCATGATTTCTATCCCTCTCCATCAGAACTTGACACTTAGTTTATCATCCATATCCATGTTTTCCTACATGGAATCCTAGTATGGGTTATCTTGTATGACCCTTATACCTCTCTTTCTTTCTTTTAAAGTGATAGTTTTTTTGACTCTTTTTCCGATGGGGGAATTTCCATTATATTCCCAAGAAAAATTTTAAAAATTGTGAGGATGCAATTTATTGAAGGAGGGGAGAATGTAATACCCCAATCTTCCTCGGTATGTTTCCTTTCGAATAATGCAATGGCTTGCATTGTACGCAACTTCGAGATTTTAACACACCATAACTAATCAAACTAGCCGTTATGAACAGTAATACCTAATTTTTGAAATTTTATAAATTCTATCTCTCAAAATAGACTTCATTTTTGGATTCGGAATATCGAAATTAGCCTAGGGTGAAATTTTGGTACTTTTCGGATAACTTTCATATTTTGATGAATAATGAAAATTACTAAATTTTAATTAAAAACAACTTTTTTAATCAAAATAATTAATAGTGATAAATTATGAATTTGAGTGGTTTTAAAGTATATTTAGAATATATCTTTACCATGTAATACAATTTGGGTCATTGAGCAAAAAATTTCACATTTAAACCAGACATAAACAAGTGACAATCTTTTGATAGTTATTATCTCTAAAAAACACACTTTTTGTTTTGACAACAGGAATTAATTTTAAATTAATTTCTGTCACTTCTGTGATTTGAATTTGGAAAAATGGATTAAATATTTGGAATCAGGATGTTCATATTGTGTAAATAGGTAACTTTTATTTTTAAACATTTTGGATAATTACTCCGGTAAATATTTTATTTACCATGGTTAAGGGTAAATCTGGTAAATAAGGGTTAACAAATAATATTATAATAATACTAAATTACCCTAAAACGTGTCTTAACCCTATTGGTTGATACATGGTCGACCATGGGAATCTTTGGGTCGATTTTGGGACCCCATGGATCCACTTGTAAGTGATAATGACACTTTATTTTAATTAAGTTAAAATAAATACAAAAATGACACAAGCATATATCTTTTAATAAAACAATTGTTACAGAGGGTTATATATGTTGTATTTTAGATTATAAATATTCATTAGAAACATAAAAATATTTCCTACATAATTATATTTTATTTATAATTTTTAGACCTTAAATAATGTAATTTATTTATGACACAATGATGATGAATTAATTACTTTAATAGTGAAAAATTAAAATAATTGATATTATAAATACCCAAATAAATATAATATGAAACTTTTAATTAATTAAAATACTTTTATAGGATAATATGATATATGAGGATTGATTTAATTGACTTTGTTCGAAGTAATCAATCTGTTATGTGTTTCATAAAAATCAACTATTGAATTGTGTGAAAATTGACATAAAAGAGTTCTTAAAACAAATATTATATTATTAATTGATATTAAATTCCTAAAAATATAAGGTTCGGAAAAGAGACTTATATCATGATAGGTTCATCATTAATGGACCACTTGGGGGTCTCTTGTATGTATATAGTAAGTTTATTAACCATATAATATAAAAATACAAAGAGACATTGTAAAAGTGAAACTAATTAACTAAGAGTTAATACTTAAAGATAAGGTTAATATAATGACCCAAACCTATTTAATTCTATTGGTTGAGTTGTGTTCGACCCATACCCACCTTAACATTTAAAAATAAACTTTGGAGCCATTATAAACCGAATAAGAATTTATTATAAATTAATATTTCTAGCTTTTCCAAAGGTGCCCCTCACCCCTCTTATAAAAGGGAAATCCTCCTTCTCATTTCTTCACACCTTCAAAGCCCTTTCGTTCGGCAAACCGCTGCCCAAATACTATCTCAACTTCCATCACTACAACCTAGAGTCATTATTTTGATCAGAAAGCCAACCTAAGGAGCCCTTTTGATCAAATCAAAATGAAGAACCCGAAGAAGAGGTAATGTTTTCACCACCCCTTTTCAAGTTCCTTTCTTCTTCCACTTCCTCTTTCTTTGTTATTACCATTATAAAATAATAACTCCAGTATAATATATATACTGTGATGTTATTATAAATATGGTACAACCATATTCAGTATTCTATCCAGCCTTTGAATAACATGTCACCATACGTGCGTACGTACGGCTTACCGTCTCCACGTCGTGGTGTAATTGTTATTCAATATATTATTATTTGGATGGGTATAATAATGATGTTTAAATCATGTAAATAATAAATATAACATGATAATTATTATGTATATATGATATAACATCCAATTATATATTATTTTAATATCAAAATAATGATATTGTCACTCGTTCGTATGTACGGAATACCGTCTCCACGAACGTGATGAGATTCATTCTCCATCATATCTATTCAAGTATAATTATAATTTTATGATTTAAAAATTGTATCTAAGTACTTTATATAATTCTGGATATGAATAATATACATCCCATTAATAACGAATATGGCTCACATAACAAAGAATATAAAGTAAAATGAACCCGTTAACACCCGAAATGACGATAATTCTAAGATATTATTAACAAATCAATGTTAAAAGATCATATATGATATCATATTAAAGTAAATGATTCACGTATAATTAAATAACAATTATTTCACCATTATACAGGAGGTAAAACTACCGTCGACCAAGAAAAAGTACAAAGTAAGGGATTTTCTTATCTCACTTTCAATTCCGTGAGATTTCCATTGTTCGCCACTAAATTATTGAAAGTGGTGTATTGTGTGCTTCCATTTGATATATATTATAATGATTCTTTTTATATTCATGTTATTATGTAAATAATTTGGTGGTTATTAACTTTTGGCCATACGACTCAATTGATTAATGTGGTAAGGAGTTTCTTATCTCACTCTTAATTTCGTGAGAATTCCATTATTCACCACTTATTTATGGCATGTGGTGTGTGTGATGCCCATGTTTGTATTCATTGTGTAATATACTTTAATTAATGTATATTTACATCATCATTGTGTTATCCTTCTTTCATGGGTTCATGTTTGATAAGTTACCAAATCGATAAGGGAATTTGAAATTCCAATTTCCATTTATTCGGCTTTACGCAAACTCCATTGATTATTTTACTCCGAGATTATGTGTGGAATCTCTATTCATTTGATTATGTCATAATTTCCACTCCCCTTTTCTGTGGACATAATTTTGATACACATAATCAATCCATTGATAATTTCTCAAGTCATCGATATGAATTTGATAAGAGTAATTTTAACTCATTCTCCATTTGTTGAGTTAAACATCCAATTCATTGGTGTTGTTTTTACAAGATTATGTGTGAATGTCCTTTGATTGTTTTATACTGAACATCCAATCATATTTAGTGTATTTATATTTTTCACACATAACTATGTTGTTTATTTATCCTTAACCTGAGGATACGGCCTTTATGAGAGATTTCATCTCAATTTACATTCCATTGAGACTTCTTTGTTGATATACACCAAATCACTTTTATGTGGTGTATATAAAGTAATTTGACATAGTATATCATGAATCCCTTTATTCTCATGATATTACAAAGTTTTTATTACCTCAATTATTTGTATTCAAGTGTCTCTCTTTTGGTTAGAATCTCTAACTAAAATACCATTTTTAAATGTTTTAAAGACTTATTCATCTAAATCTTTCTCATTAATGTCCATGTTTTAAAAATGTTTTTACGGATTTATTTATATGGACATTAAAGTTTAGAAATTAAAACTCCTTTTAAAAAGTTCCAAAGTGGTATGGGACACTTTGATTCAAAAATATATTTTTAAATGGATTCTTGACAAATAGTGTGACTTTTAAATGATTTCAGGAAAAAGGGGGATATTTATCTCCAATAGTTTTGATGATTATTTTCATCTATGTCAACATCCTTCGATGGATTTTACGCTTATTTGAAGTTGATTTATTATGATACAAAACTTCAATATTTTATTGAAGGTTTTGTGATATGTTTGACTCTGGATGTGCTATTTTCATACCATTCATAGTTTATGGTGAAATTATTGACATTTCGTATGCTAGTTTTAATACGAATGTTTATGTCATGTTTAAACCTTTTCACATGGGAATGCATTGGACTTAATATGTGACGGGTGGAGCCCGCTATAGCTCCTCGATGCATCGTTAGGTCTCATGAGACAAACTAGTGTCTTGGAACAAGGCCTTGGCAAAATATTATTTGTAGTCTTGGCACGAGCCCTTGGCTATGTGGTTATGATAGTCTGGCATTATGCATTCCATCATTATGAAAGTGGTTATTGATTTTGCATGTGATTATTCGATTAGTAGAATATCCATGTGAATAAGTAAATGGATTTATTTCATTTTATTTATGCCATACCATGTTGAAAGTTCAAGTTTGAAAGGCTTTTGTTTTAGTTATACATTGCCTTAAATGTTTATTCTTATTTATGAAAGTGTCCGCTATATTGTTATCCTTACTGGGCATTTGAGCTCACCCCTTTTCTATGTTTTATTTTTCCCAGGAAGTGAAGAATTAAATTATGAATGACCTGCAGGGATATTATGTGGGGATATGAGTGTGGATTATGGAGACAATATGTTGTTGTAGTAGTTTTTCATTTTATGATGTAATGTAAGACTTATGAATATATCTAGTGTTTCCAAGGCTACTAAACCAATCGGTATTTCGAGATTTGATCTTTCTTGTGATCATGCCAATGTTATGTAATAATGCACCGACTCTGGGTAACTAGGGTCGGGGCGTTACAGTTTGTATCAGAGGATTTTAGTACACACCTTGGAAGCTAGATTTAGATAAACTCTGATTAGAGCACGTAGACCTAAGATGAACTTTCAGGATTAGTATAAAATAAATTCCTAGAATTTTGGTATTGTAGAGATTTTGTGAGTTTTCCGAGAAATACATCCCTGTCTGGATATGAGCAGGTAGAGGAGGCTCTGGCACAGATGTACCTAGGGGTAAAATCCGAAAAGACCGCTTTTAGCTAGACTCGAACGAGAACTGGTGCACGACAACGGGCCTTGCTGCACTTTTGGTTATGACACTCCTGGGGGATATGCTTAGGATAATTTACATTTTCTTTACAAACTGATTTAAGTAATATATATATAAGATGAGATTAAATGACCTTGGTAAATCCTAATATGTTTCAAATTGAGAATATGGTGACATTTTAATCTCTAAATGATTTTACGACTACTGTTACTCACACAATGCATTCTGGTTTTAGTCAATGGCTGGATTCCAAGGAAGTCATAGTGACTTTGAGAATGACGTACAAGGTGGGAACGGTGGTGGAAATGAGCAACAAAATAGAATGTTGATAGGCGTAAAAGACATCATCTTTATGCCAAATCAGTTTTCCAAAAATATGATCAACAACATATATATTAACCAACTCCCAGACTCAACAAGGAAGAGAAAGGTGATAAATGATAAGAGCTCCAGCAATGGAGACCATGGAGAAAAGAACCCTCAATTTTCATCATGCATGAAATGTGGAAAGAGACACCCAGGAATGTGTCTCAATGGGACAACGAAATGTTTTACGTGCGGGAAGGAATGACATAAAGTGAAGAATTGCCGAAGAAAAATGAAGAGTACTATGGAAGAAGATAAAAATGGTCCCAAGAGTCCATTTACAGTCATTTTCCGTAAATGTAGGGGACCTGGCCATTACCCGAGTGAATGTCCTATTTTATAGGATATTTTCTTGGTCAAAGAAGAAGCTATGTGGAAATAAATGGTTGGAGAAAAATTTAAAAAGTATTAGCACTCCTTGTTGATGGGTTTACTTTGGAATAATTTTCTCTTGTATTTGTAACCCCGCAGTTTTCCATGTGAGAATGATATTTGAGAATGAATTGTCTCTTCTCTTGTGGATATAGGTATAAATCACTATTTGGTTTTATATGATCATTGGGGTTTGAGAAAATTATAAGTTATTATAATTTGGGATGAAAATGCAAGGTATGATATAACATTTGTGGTTAAATTATGTTATTTTGAGGAATTTATCTCATTTTGGTAATATTATAATATATAGTTTTTGAAAAAGGACAACACGTAGACCGTGTGATAACTCGTCGTGTCGGACAAAGCTGTGGGAATCTAACCCACAACCAAAGTGCGATTGGGATTTATCACCTACCACTGGATTACGTGAAGTCCCTGGTTAGTGTGATTATTTTTTTTGTTAAATGATTTTATTGATCAATAATAAGATGTTTGGGTTCTTATGTCTTATCAAATGAATACCCTTGGTATAGGAAAATGATTTGGTGATTAAGTGATAAATGTTATTTTGGAAGATGTTCACTTTTTTGGGAACACTATATGCCCAAGGAAAATAGAATACAATGGGGTTTCATTTGTAGAGTAATGGTGGATTTTTATCTACGTTTTTATTGTGGATTTATAGTGATTTGGGTTATTTATGGAAATGATTAACCTATAACAGAGAATATGTGATGATGTTAATTACTTTTAAGTATGTGACTTTAAGAGTATTTGATGTCATTTGGAGATACAATTTAACATGGGAGACTACATAATCAAATTCTTTTATGTTTTGGGTTTCAATATTAGTTTGGATTATATTGAAGGATTTTAAGGACAATTGATTATTGAATGGTATTTATTTAACTTTGGGGTATTGTTGGATTAATTTTAGAAATTAAGATTAGTGCATATTTATCTCAAGGAATATCCTTTTGGGGGATCATTAGATCATTCACTAACCATTTTGGTTTTGATTAATCTTCAAAGACAATGTAAATATATAGTTTATCCTGCATGGATCATGTGATTCTATAGAAGTTTATTCTAGCTCTTCCAGTGTGACCAAGTCTTCTTGAATACTCATCATTTAAAAAAAATTGAGTTACTGGTGGAAATTTATTAAAGAATGAAACTCTACTTAAAATGTAAGAATATCTCATAATGTTCTTAGTCAATATCATAAATGAATTCCTCGTCCTTATGTAATGTAACTTAAAAAAATGTTGGCCGTTTACTTTCCTACTAGGAGACTAATGGTCATTTGTCCCAACACAAGTTTGTGATTTTCTTATTGTTAACTTTCTCCTGATCATGATTTCTATCCCTCTCCATCAGAACTTGACACTTAGTTTATCATCCATATCCATGTTTTCCTACATGGAATCCTAGTATGGGTTATCTTGGATGACCCTTATACCTCTCTTTCTTTCTTTTAAAGTGATAGTTTTGTTGACTCTTTTTCCGATGGGGGAATTTCCATTATATTCCCAAGAAAAATTTTAAAAATTGAGAGGATGCAATTTATTGAAGGAGGGGAGAATTTAATACCCCAAGCTTCCTCGGTATGTTTCCTTTCGAATAATGCAATGGCTTGCATTGTACGGAACTTCGAGATTTTAACACACCATAACTAATCAAACTAGCCGTTATGAATAGTAATACCTACTTTTTGAAATTTTATAAATTCTATCTCTCAAAATGGACTTCATTTTTGGATTCGGAATATCGAAATTAGCCTAGGGTAAAATTTTGGTACTTTTCGGATAACTTTCATATTTTGATGAATAATGAAAATTACTAAATTTTAATTAAAAACAACTTTTTTAATAAAAATAATTAATAGTGATAAATTATGAATTTGAGTGGTTTTAAAGTATATTTAGAATATATTTTTACCATGTAATACAATGTGGGTCATTGAACAAAATTTCACATTTAAACCAGACATAAACAAGTGACAATCTTTTGATAGTTATTATCTCTAAAAAACAAGCTTTTTGTTTTAACAACAGGAATTAATTTTAAATTAATTTCTGTCACTTCTGTGATTTGAATTTGGAAAAATGGATTACATATTTCGAATCAGGATGTTCATATTGTGTAAATAGGTAACTTTTATTTTTAAACATTTTGGATAATTACTCCGGTAAATATTTTATTTACCATGGTTAAGGGTAAATCTGGTAAATAAGGGTTAAAAAATAATATTATAATAATACTAAATTACCCTAAAACGTGTCTTAACCCTATTGGTTGATACATGGTCGACCATGGGCATCTTTGGGTCGATTTTGGGACCCCATGGATCCACTTTTAAGTGATAATGACACTTTATTTTAATTAAGTTAAAATAAATACAAAAATGACACAAGCATATATCTTTTAACAAAACAATTGTTACAGAGGGTTATATATGTTGTATTTTAGATTATAAATATTCATTAGAAACATAAAAAGATTTCCTACATAATTATATTTTATTTATAATTTTTAGACCTTAAATAATGTAATTTATTTATGACACAATGATGATGAATTAATTACTTTAATAGTGAAAAATTAAAATAATTGATATTATAAATACCCAAATAAATATAATACGAAACTTTTAATGAATTAAAATACTTTTATAGGATAATATGATATATGAGGATTGATTTAATTGACTTTGTTCGAAGTAATCAATCTGTTATGTGTTTCATAAAAATCAACTATTGAATTGTGTGAAAATTGACATAAAAGAGTTCTTAAAACAAATATTATATTATTAATTGATATTAAATTCCTAAAAATATAAGGTTCGGACAAGAGACTTATATCATGATAGGTTCATCATTAATAGACCACTTGGGGGTCTCTTGGATGTATATAGTAAGTTTATTAACCATATAATATAAAAATACAAAGAGACATTGTAAAAGTGAAACTAATTAACTAAGAGTTAATACTTAAAGATAAGGTTAATATAATGACCCAAACCTATCTAAATTATATTGGTTGAGTTGTGTTCGACCCATACCCACCTTAACATTTAAAAATAAACTTTGGAGCCATTATAAACCGAATAAGAATTTATTATAAATTAATATTTCTAGCTTTTCCAAAGGTGCCCCTCACCCCTCTTATAAAAGGGAAATCCTCCTTCTCATTTCTTCACACCTTCAAAGCCCTTTGGTTCGGCCAAACCCTGCCCAAATACTATCTCAACTTCCATCACTACAACCTAGAGTCATTAGTTTGATCAGAAAGCCAACCTAAGGAGCCCTTTTGATCAAATCAAAAGGAAGAACCCGAAGAAGAGGTAATGTTTTCACCACCCCTTTTCAAGTTCCTTTCTTCTTCCACTTCCTCTTTCTTTGTTATTACCATTATAAAATAATAACTCTAGTATAATATATATACTGTGATGTTATTATAAATATGGTACAACCATATTCAGTATTCTATCCAGCCTTTGAATATCATGTCACCATACGTGCGTACGTACGGCTTACTGTCTCCACGTCGTGGTGTAATTGTTATTCAATATATTATTATTTGGATGGGTATAATAATGATGTGTAACTCATGTAAATAATAAATATAGCATGATAATTATTATGTATATATGATATAACATCCAATTATATATTATTTTAATATCAAAATAATGATATTGTCGCTCGTGCGTATGTACGGACTACCGTCTCCATGAACGCGATGCGATTCATTCTCCATTATATCCATTAAAGTATAATTATAATTTGATGATTTAAAAATAGTATCTAAGGACTTGATATAATTCTCGATATGAATAATATACATCCCATTAATAACGAATATGGCTCACATAAGAAAGAATATAAAGTAAAATGAACCCGTTAACACCCGAAATGACGATAATTCTAAGATATTATTAACAAATCAATGTTAAAAGATCATATATGATATCATATTAAATTAAATGATTCATGTATAATTCAATAACAATTATTTCACCATTATACAGGAGGTAAACCTACCGTCGACCAAGAAAAAGTACAAAGTAAGGGATTTTCTTATCTCCCTTTCAATCCCATGAGATTTCCATTGTTCGCCACTAAATTATTGAAAGTGGTGTATTGTGTGCTTCCATTTGATATATATTATAATGATTCTCTTTATATTCATGTTATTTTGTAAATAATTTGGTGGTTATTAACTTTTGTCCATAATAATCAATTGATTAATGTGGTAAGGAGTTTCTTATCTCACTCTTAATTTCGTGAGAATTCCATTATTCACCACTTATTTATGGCATGTGGTGTGTGTGTTGCCCATGTTTGTATTCATTGTGTAATATACTTTAATTCATTTATATTTACATCATCATTGTGTTATCCTTCTTTCATGGGTTCATGTTTGATAAGTTACCAAATCGATAAGGGAATTTGAAATTCCAATTTGCATTTATTCGGCTTTACGCAAACTCCATTGATTATTTTACTCCGAGATTATGTGTGGAATCTCTATTCATTTGCTTATGTCATAATTTCCACTCCCCTTTTCTGTGGACATAATTTTGATAAACATAATCAATCCATTGATAATTTCTCAAGTCATCGATATGAATTTGATAAGAGTAATTTTAACTCATTCTCCATTTGTTGAGTTAAACATCCAATTCATTGGTGTTGTTTTTACAAGATTATGTGTGAATGTCCTTTGATTGTTTTACACTGAACATCCAATCATATTTAGTGTATTTATATTTTTCACACATAACTATGTCGTTGATTTATCCTTAACCTAAGGATACGGCCTTTATGAGAGATTTCATCTCAATTTACATTCCATTGAGACTTCTTTGTTGATATACACCAAATCACTTTTATGTGGTGTATATAAAGTACTTTGACATAGTATATCATGAATCCCTTTATTCTCATGATATTAAAAGTTTTTATTACCTCAATTATTTGTATTCAAGTGTCTCTCTTTTGGTTAGAATCTCTTACTAAAATACCACTTTTAAATGTTTTAAAGACTTATTCATCTAAATCTTTCTCATTAATGTCCATGTTTTAAAAATGGTTTTACGGATTCATTTATATGGACATTAAAGTTTAGAAATTAAAACTCCTTTTAAAAAGTTTCAAAGTGGTATGGGACACTTTGATTCAAAAATATATTTTTAAATGGCTTCTTGACAAATAGTGTGACTTTTAAATGATTTCAAGAAAAGTGTGATATTTCTCTCAAATAGTTTTGATGATTATTTTCATCTATGTCAACATCCTTTGATGGATTTTACTCTTATTTGAAGTTGATTTATTATGATACAAAACTTCTATATTATATTGAAGGTTTTGTGATATGTTTGACTGTGGATGTGCTATTTTCATACCATTCATAGTTTATGGTGAAATTATTGACATTTCGTATGCTAGTTTAAATACGAATGTTTATTTCATGTTTAAACCTTTTCATATGGGAATGCATTGGACTTAATATGTGACGGGTGGAGCCCGCTATAGCTCCTCGATGCATCGGTAGGTCTCATGAGACAAACTAGTGTCTTGGCACAAGGCCTTGGAGAAATCTTATTTGTAGTCTTGGAACGAGGCCTTGGATATGTGGTTATGATAGTCTGTTATTATGAATTCCATCATTATGAAAGTGGTTATTGATTTTTCATGTGATTATTCGATTAGTAGAATATCCATGTGAATAAGTAAATGGATTTATTTCATTTTATTTATGCCATACCATGTTGAAAGTTCAAGTTTGAAAGGCTTTTGTTTTAGTTATACATTGCCTTAAATGTTTATTCTTATTTATGAAAGTTTCTGCTATATTGTTATCCTTGCTGGGCATTTGAGCTCACCCCTTTTCTATGTTTTATTTTTCCCAGGAAGTGAAGAAGTAAATTATGAATGACCTGCAGGGATATTATGTGGGGATATGAGTGTGGATTATGGAGACAATATGTTGTTGTAGTATTTTTTCATTTTATGATGTAATGTAAGACTTATGAATATATCTAGTGTTTCCAAGGCTACTAAACCAATCGGTCTTTCGAGATTTGATCTTTCTTGTGATCATGCCAATGTTATGTAATAATGCACCGACTCTGGGTAACTAGGGTTGGGGCGTTACACCTTGGGTCACACTCCTTGACCACATGCAACTACTCTCTTTCCCTTCCCTTCTTCTCCCTAAGCCTGGCAGGGAGTACAAAGGTGGGTGGTTGTAACATGTCAA
Organism: Viscum album; assembly: GCA_963277665.1. NCBI lineage: Eukaryota > Viridiplantae > Streptophyta > Magnoliopsida > Santalales > Viscaceae > Viscum > Viscum album. The sequence continues at coordinate 306,712,246 of OY728153.1, read as the reverse complement.
AATGTTCACCACCACATGCTGCTCTCCCAGCTCTTCTTCCATGTCTGCTGCTCTCCAGATTCATCTATCCTTAACACTTCCTCTTCTTGAAACATTTTACACGCCCATGTCTCTGAGACTGGCACCAGTTTCCTGTTTTCCCATTGATAACATTCACTGGATGTATCCATTCAGCCAAAGAACATTCAACAACAAAGTTTCTCTCTAGCACCCTAGGATAAGTAGGAATGCATAGAGGAAAAGTGGTGGCTCAGATGTCCTTTAAACACACCTCGCTATGAGGTCCGAGCTCTAGAGCCCTGATCATATCGTAGTCATCAAGTACCAAGAACTTTCGGTATGCCTCGATGACTACTCATCTACCGAAATGTTGTCCTGCCGAAGCTATATAAGCTCTAGAAAACTCTCAGCAACCTCCTCGAGCCAGTCCTCAGCTGCCTGTGAGTCGGGCTCACCTCGGAACTTGAGGGGTATTTGATGCTAAAACATGTGTAAGGCACTAAGACTACATGTGTCATCTACCGGTACCGCCGGTTGTAACTGATGACCAACAGATAGTGATATAGCTGGCACACTACCCGAAGGTACTATCTCAGGCATCGGTCCAGGTACCGAAGCCTCATCACTGTGCGGACCAACCTCATGGTCACTAACTGAGAAAAACCAGTAGCTAAGATCACCATCTGCTCTACTAGTGTCTAAACTAGGTGTAGAACACTATCAATCACCTCTAGCCCCGTCCTGTGCTATCGGGGAATCTGTCTCACCTCGTAACCTCGGTGGCCTCTATTACTGGAACTAGTGCAATGTTCTCTGTTAGCGTGCACCGTCTGCTAGTACGACTGGTGGCATCTACTTCACAACGGGTGGTGGTGCTGCTGGTACACCACCCGAAGGTGCCAACATAGCAAGAGGGCTCTGCACCGGACCCCATCACTCGGTGGGACGTCATCGAGTACTCTCTCAAAACTCCAACTGATTGTCTGCGTAGAGACACCCTGAACAGATGCGACACTGTCAAACGATTTAAACCTGGTGAGATGACCTGGTTGAGATGAATTAAAGGAAACTTTTGGAAACACACATGCAATTAGTGTTTCCGTGCACTGAGATAGAAATTGGTATTCAGGGTCCTGGTGTATGGATACGTCAGCCGCATCACGAACACTGGACTCCCTAAATGGAAAACCACACACAATATTCTTAACACTATTGCTTAATAGAAATAAACTATCAGATTCATACATTCTGCGGTATAACCGACGTCCTTTGATACAAATTTGTCCTGACCCATCCCCTGTTGCCCAATTCATAACTACCCGAAGCCCGCCTTCCATAGGCTAGGGGATGACGACTAGCACCAAAGGCGTAAATCCCTATAACTGGGAAGGCATTACCTTTATAAAATGTAAACTCACACAAGAAGAGAACAAGAGGAAGCATAAACTAAGTAAAGAAGTAAAACAAGTTTGCTGAAAATACAAAAGGGGCCAGAAATACAAGCCCAACAGAAAGGTACAACTACAACTGAAAGTAAAGTACAATTGAAAAGACAACAACTGAAAGGTGAAGCAGCTCCTGGATCGTCCTCTGATTCCTACCTAAGGTGTAGGTACAGATGTCCTCCTCAACACCCCACATCTATCCATCTCCTCCGGGCACCGACTCGTCATGAGATCCACCTCCAGGTACCGTCCATCTCTACAAGAATTAACCACGATCAGTGTTGTCCATCGTCTGCAACCAACGCAACGAGGTGTGGGAATATCCCGTGCAAGTGTGAGTATAACGATACTCAGAAGGGACCCTGAGATCCTCAAGTTCCCACTAAAATCCATCAAGGATAAACCAAAAAGAAAGATCACAACATATAACCTTTACTTAGGTATTTTACCATACATATACCTAAGTTATAAAGTAACCCATATCAATAATGAGGAAAACACAAAGGTCATTGACTCATCTCAAACCAGGATTTTCATTAATGATATCGAAACCACAACTGTTGAAGAGATCCTCCCCTATTGAGTACAGTGATCCTGTCATGACTCTGAGGCACTGCTCACTAAACATAGACTACTGAGGTACTCCTCCTGTCGAGTACGGTAGGTCTTCCACCCCAACACAATAGTGCTCCCTACCAGGGGTCTGCCACCCCAACACAGTAGTGGTCCCCCTAATAGCCTATAGAGGTACTCCTTCTATCAAGTACCGCGGGTCTGCCACCCAAACACAGTAGTGCTCCCCGCCAAGGTTCTACCACCTCAACACAGTAGTTCTCCCTACTAGTCTATACAAGTCACTCTGACTCGAATCAGACAAGCAGTCATCAGGTCTCAGGCAGCTCTATGGTCTCTGTACTCCATACGCTCGTCTCCGGGAAGGTCTTCTCCACGAGCTACTGGTCGATAGTTCCAAGGGTCACGTAATCTCACATGGAAGTATCTCAAAGGACTACCTCATCATAGGGGTCTCAACGCAACAGACGTCATGTCAATCGGACGCTCGATCTGTGAGTTATTAGCATTGCCGTTCAAAAGGCATGGTTGGATTTCGGGTACAATCCAACCCGGCCACACTCCAACTGCATCTAAACCTCAGGTGCAGTATGCCAAAATAACCGTCTCATCAAGTGGAATCCTACAATGTCTACAGCACACCAATCGGACGTCCGGAGATCAAGTTATAAGCGTTTATGCTCCGAGGGCCCGATTGGTTTTTGGGTTCGAACCAACCCAGCTGTACTTCAAATGACACTAGTTAACCAAACCGGTCACACCATTGCGATCCATACCGAAAATCACATGAGATGGACTACCCATTGGTCCAAAACGGATAGCTGGTGAAAAAGTTTCATTTCACTCCAACACGCGCGAACCGGACCTCATGGGGCCTGCACCTCGACCTCGACTTAAATATCCAAAATTGGTCTTGAAACATCTGTCTTAATTCCAGGGTCGCAACGTCCTAGACAGTCCGTCATTCCGACACCGTATGAGAGAGATATGTCAGATACATGATCCCGTAATAATAATAATATTATTATCATTGGGTTTTTCATGGACCCGAGCCACAAACCAGAATTTAGTATCCAATATTATACTTGAATCGACCATCTTAAAGATAGGGTCACTTCACCGCTAATGGAAAGCCAATCGGACGTCGCACACATGATTTATAGTAGGTCTAAGATTTAATAATAATATTAAATCAATTATTTTCCGAGCGCTTCGGGTACCCGATCCAAAAACCCGAAAAAGACATCCAATATTGGACTCAAAACGTCTGTCTCAGAATTAGGGTCACACTATCGTATATGGTTCTTAAATCCAAGATCACATGAAGAAGTTGCAGACAAAAAGGTGTTTTATTAACAAAAGTAATAAATATGATTATTATATTATTATTATTATTAATTACCTTTTTTTGTAACTCCCAAATCAATCCATGATTTGGAGGCCCTTTATTCTGTGCTGGAAAATCAAACACCAACACCCTCTCTTTTATTATTTTCTATGTATTATTCTTTTAATTTATTACTATTATTACTTCTTTCTCTTTCCAATCTCATTTCTCCTCTAGAAATCTGACGCGGCCTCTATGCTAGCAGCCATCTCATACTACCATGCACCCTAGAAGCCATCTCCAATCTAATTACCCGTCACTTGCCTTGCCACCTCCTGCTACCCCGTACCGGGCCCTATGTCGCATCGCCATCCTCCTGCACCAGCAGCCACGGTCGCCTAATCGCCCATCCGAATCGTCACCTTGGACCGCTGGAACCCTCGTCGGACCCGCACCATGGGATCCTTCTGCGCGTCATACCGGCTTCGATTTAAATCAGAAAAAAAGACGAAAGTGGTTCGATGATGCTCGGGTCCAGATCTCCGCATCTGTAAGTCACGATCAACGAAGAATTGAGTTCTTGGCGTGCTAAATAATTTTACAATGATGAACATTCGAAGAATGCGTGGACAATGAATAATGAAAGATCAAGATCTTAGTGTGGATCGATAGTCGTGTTAGTTTGGGCATAATTTTTTTAGAATCAAGAACATTGGGAATTGGAAATTAAATATTTATCATGCTTCAATAATCTCATATCCAAGATAAACAAGAAGAAAATTAATTCAATCAATTGTTTATCGATCCACGAATTAATTTTTTTAAATCGCGTTCATCATGAGAAATTAAACCGAGGTAAGGATTCCACAAAGATAAATCCTACAAATAAATGTTCAAGATCGAGTGTATAAACCACATAAATGAGTAATATAAATTATTCCCCTACCTCGCAAAGACGTCACATGTCGTCGATCTGCGGAAGACGAACGTCGCGGTAGATGGCATCGTGAAGAACGACGTCGTGGAAAATAGAAAGTAAAGTGCATCATCGTTCTTCGTGGAACTGGCGTAGCAAAGAAGAGGGTGTCTTTCTTCATTGGAGGCGTTCTTCATCAAAGAGAAGAATACTTTCTTTATCTACATCTCCAGATCTTTCCCAGGTTTTCTCCAACACCACAATTGCCCAAATAAAATAATAGCTCTTCCTATTATTTTATTCTCACAACAATAGATTTAAGAATCAAACACTGTAATTAATTAATTGGAGAATCCCCATAATTTATAATAATGTGTTTCCAATTTAATTGGGAGGAAGGTTAAGAATTTAACACACTTAAAAAAATGAATGGTTGTCACAATAAATGAAAGGGAGTTTAAGGTGGGTTTCAAGGGAGATGAAATGATGGGACTCATGTGGGTCCCACCTTACAAATATCCACACATGGGAAGCTATGTGGGGGTAGGCCCCACCATTAACTTCCCCATGTAGGATTTAACCACCAAGGTGTATAAAATTGTTCTAAACAATTTTATTTAACTTTTTAACTAATCCCCAAATTTTATCTTTCAACCCGCATAGAACGCAACTGCGGTAAAGGTCCCCTTAATCAATTACCGGCGCTGCGAGTTTATCGGTGCCCTCAGATTTCAATACCGAGCACTGGTTGAAAAGAGAGAGAAACCCGCTCGTTCGTTCACTAAACGTGCCTGAGCTAAACTTCGGAAATTGATTTCAGGCACACCGGGCCTCAGAATCAAGTGTCGTCAGAAGCCACAGACTCGTAAAATTCCAAAAAAAATAAGAAAAAAATTTCCTTGAAATTTCCGGGTCCTTACAAATCTTTTCCACCCAAAAACTTCTTTTTAATTTTCATCCATTAGACTTCATTTAAATAGATTGAAAACCTTTAGTCATTATAGAAATATCCATTAAAAATGAGTGTACTACTCTATCATGTTTTGAATTCCATTTAATTTTTTTTTCTCCTGTTATGTGTGCAGAAAACCAATTATAAAGGTTATATAGTAATCCTCTATTTCCCACTTCCAGTTCCACTCCCACTATAAACCATTTCTATCCATTATTTTCCTTCTCAAATTAATCCCCCGTTTTCTTTATAATATTAATGTCCATGGATATTTAACGTGCACTTATCAACATAATTACATAGTCTATCACATTTTTATATAATTTCTTCATAATTTCAAACATGTATGTATTAGGAAGAAATATTGGAATTTTTTTTAAATAATTATTTTTTGATGATTTGTTCTTTTTGCTTATGAGATGTTATCCATTGATTCATTGCTTCAACTCGGTATGTACATACTTTATCAAATGTGTACGTTTTTTGGAAAAAATTCCATAACACCAATAATAATAACTAAATCTGTATATTTTATTAAGTCTATAATTATATCCAAAAAAAAATCATTATAGATTAATTCCTTTGCTATTAAAATCAACCCAAATTATTATTGTTTTGAATGGAGGTTTACATTTATTGAATTATTATTTATTTAAAAGATATAAAAGATTGTTTATCATCAAATTTTTTATCCCATTTCTCTATGTATTATCGATTAGGATCTAAACATTTATGAAAAATTTATTTAATATTTTTTAGTAATTTTATGACAATTTTAACCATAAATGATTTGATAAAAATAACAGCTATTATAGATCATTTTCCTTTACATCAATATATTTATTAATGTTTTTTTCACCTGTTTTTACTCAAAATCAACTATATTATGCTTCAATTCCAAATTTAAAAATTATTATTCTTTTACCATGAGTTTTTATTAATGATATTTGTTGATCATTTCATGTTATAAAACCATCAGTATTAATTAATGGAGTTCTTCAAGGAGTCGAGTCTCTATTATTGAGGGATTAATCATTTTATCCAATATTATTCCCATATTATTTATTCAAGATTTGAACAGCCTTATTCAATTTGATGGTTTACCCAATAAAACTCTCTTACTCAAATATCAGCATGTGCTCCATATATTTTTCTTTAATACATCTATCATTATTTATTTAGGTTATTCTTTTTTCCTTTACATTGGTTCCATGAAATTGGTGATTTTATAATCCACTTTATATTTTGAGTGGATAATGGGGGAAGTTCCTTCCTCTCCCCCTATACTAATAAAATTTTTACTCTTTCTTATTGAAAATTGTAAAGACCCAGAATTTTCATAGATTTTTTTCCTTAAATACATGGGAATTTTGCGAGTCCATGAAAATTGACAGCACATGATTCTGAGGCCCGGTGTGCCAGGAATAAATTTTTGAAGTTTTGTTCAGGTACGTTCAGTAAACGTACGCGCGGGTTTTTATAGATTTTCAACCGGTTCTCAGATTGGAAACCCAAGGGCAGCATTTTACTTGCATTGCTAGTATTCGGTTAAGAAGACTTTCACTTCGACGATAGTGGGTCAAGTTTAACAGATAGTTTTTAGGTTTTCGTGGAAAGTAATAAAATAAAGCGAGTTTCACTTTATTTTATTTGAGTCTTCATGTGGATGTTTAGTGGTTAAAACATCCTAATGGAAGTTGGATGTGAGACCACCACACCTTAACCTCCCATGTGAGGTTATGGTGATGGGGCCCACTAGAACATAACCTCTAGTGAGAGGTTACGATGTGGGGGCTACACGGGGCTTAACCCCCTATTGATAGAAGAGAGTAAAACCTCTCAACTCCCCTCATTAATGAGAGAGAGCCTCTTGACCTTCCCCGTTAATTCAATTGTGCCAACTCCCCTAATTAATTTGTGCCTACCCTTCACATTTAATTAGGTTGAGCCAAGTAATTAATTGATTATTTTTGAATTATTTCCATTGAATTAATAGATAATCTAATATATTATTTGGCATAACTTAGGAATTTGGGTGGAAGTTCGGAAAGAGGAGATTTAGAGGGAAAAGATCCCCTTGAAGAATGAAGAACTCTCCACCGACGAAGAACACTGATCCACTTCGAACTTCTTCCTCAAACACCTACTGACGTGGAGCGTCTTCAACGAGCCAACACAACTCGGGTTTGGAAGCATGCGTTGGATGCGATGAATGACAAAGGAAGAACAAAGGTAGGGGTTTTATTTTAGGTTGATGTTATTCCTTTTCTATATTCTTGAATAGTTGGAAAAAATTGTTTGTGGGTGAGTTTTTGTTCATATTCTTTTCTTGATGAGCCAATTGATACCACCCTAAACATGGATGGTGTGGGAAAAACCAACATGGCCCGACCCCTCTGTCGTTCCTGTTTGAGATGATCCTAGGCATGGTGATGAAGCAACGAGATGAAGAAGGCGATGAAGACAAAGGCCTTGCTTCCCGTGGCCTCCGCAACCCACACGGCCCTCGCGACGCTCCGACCGAACAGGCCCCAGCCAAGTCGAGCCCCAGTCGGGCCGGCCGAGCCGGCCTCCGCGCATCCCGCGCATCCGGCCTCCCCGCCGGCCCGAGCCGCACCGAACCGGCCTGCCCGGGCAGCACCCGGCCGCCGGCCCGCCTGGCCAATCCCTGCCCGGCGCCCTCCCGGCTGCCCGCTGGTGTCGCCGACACTCTCCCGCCGCCCGCCGGCCTCCCCTGCGTCCTCTCGGACACCTGTCAGCTTGCCCGATGCCCTCCCGGATACCCTCTCATCCACCCTGCCGGTCTGTCTAGGCTACCGACCATCCTGACCTATCGCCCGACCGGTCTGTCCTGGCCACCCTCCGTGCCTACCCCGCTCACCTCCTGCGAACTGGCCACCTTGCGGCCCCCAACCGAGCCGGTGTCCCAGCCCCTCGCAGCGCCCTGACCGAACTAACCCGACCACCCGCTCCGGGATGAGGCATGCTGGGCCGCACCCTTGTGATGCTCAGGGCATAACTAGCCCCGAGCTAGGGCTGAAATGCCCATGCGGCCGGCAAGGCTGGGCCCAGCGGGCCGGGCTAAACCTAACAGGATGCCCAACCCAATGGACCAGGCCAGACACAACATATCTGACCGGGTCGACCCAGACCAGGTCGGCCCAAACGAAGACGGGCCGAGTCAGTCCAATTGGGTCAGACCGGACCTGGGCCCACTACCGACCTTTTCTTTGTTTTTGCAATATCTTTGGCACCGGTCGACTGTTTGATGAACTGTCAGTGGCACTAGAAATCTTTGAACATAGACGTCCCTTTGAGTATACCCCACTGGAGTTCGGGGTAATGTTGAGATACAATAAGGTTGGATCGTACACCAATCCAATCGGGTACCCGCGACTAAAAGGATAATAACTCACAGATCGTGCATCCCATTGACATGTTTTCTATTGTATTGAGAGCCCTATGAAAAGAAGGAACTTTGAGATACCTCTACGCGGGACTTCGTGATAGTTGGAGTATTGACCCGTAGCTAATGGAGCAGATCCTCCTGGAGACGATCGAGCATAAGTGCGGAGTTATCATACCAGTTCCAGGTTTTCCCTCTAGTTGAGTTGGGTAGTGGGCTACTCGTTAACTCTTAGGGTTTACCCTCTAGCTAGTCTGGGTAGTGGGTTACCAGTTGACTCTTAGGGTTTACCCTCCATTTGAGCTGGGCAGTGGGTTACCCATTGACTCTTAGGGTTTTTCATCCAGCTGGGCTAGGTAGTGGGTTACTCGACGACCTCTTATGGTTTCCCTCTAGCTGTGCTCGGCAGTGGGTTACCCGACGACCTCTTAGGGTTTACCCTCCAGCTGGGCTAGACAGTGGGTTACTTGATGACTGAGATCTCCAGCAACCATGGTTTTGACATTGTGACTGGGATATTATTTGATACTACCCCTAGATTAAAATCCTGGTTTGAGTTGAGTCAATAACTTTTGTGTTTACCTCATGATTGAGATAGATTACTTGATAACTTAGGTATATGTGTGGGCATAAAACTAAGTGGGGTTATATGTTGAATTCATAATTTGTGGTCTATCCTAGTTGGACTTTTTGAGACTTTTAGGGTCTCAGGGTCCCTACTGAGTATCATTATACTCACCCATGCATGTGCTATAGTCGCACCTCGTTGTTTTGGATGCAGAAGATAGACAATGAAGACTGAGGTTGAGAGTACCAGGACTGGATGGCACCCGGAGGGGGATCCCACGACATGACGATACATGGAGGAGATAGATAGACGTGGAGTGTTGTGGAGGCGATTTGTACCGACCATTCAGGTAGGATTTCTTGGTGGATGATCCTAAAGCTATTTCCCCTTTTTCCAAAACTCGTACTTTCAATTTCCTTATACTTCATATTTAGACATGTATTTTTGGCCACCTTTTTCTTTTCAGCACTCCTTCGTATATAGTTTTTCTTAGTGTTTTACTTCCAGCTCGTACTCTGTTGTGTGTGTTTTCATGTTATAAAGGAAAAGAATTACCAGTTTAGGGATTAAGCCTTTGGTGCTAATCTCTATCCCCTGGCATATGGAAATTGGGCTTGGGGTAGTCACGGCATGGGCCCCGGGGGACAGGCAGTGACAAATTGGTATCAGGGGAGGAATCAGTTATACCGTAGAGCATATGACTCAGATCTTTCTTTTCTGTGAATCAATAGTGTTAATATTATTGAGTGTGGTTCTCAGTTCAAGGAGTCCAGTGTTGGTGTGACAGCCGACGTATCCATACACCATGACCCCAACTACTGATCTCCGACCTAGTGCACGAAAACACTAATTGCGTGTGTGTTTTCAAAATTTTTCTTTATGTCAGCTCAACCAGGTCAGTTCACCAGGTATAACTTTTGACCGTGTCACATCTGTTCAGGATACCTCTACACAGATAGCCAGTTTGAGTTCCAAGAGAGTATACGATGACGACCCACTGAGTGACGAGGCTCAGGTGCAGGGCCCTCTTGATATGTTGGAACCTTCAGGTGGTGTACCTACAGCACCACCACCCGTTGGGCAGAAGATGCCACCATCTGCACTGGAAGATAATGCCTGCTAACTGAGCACATTGCATGAGTTCCAGTGGCAGAGGCCTCCAAGGATACGAGGCGAGACAGATTTCCAGGCAGCAGAGGATTGGCTCGAGGTGATTTATAAAGTTCTCCTCCTTGTTTAGACACCTGTAATGGATATAGTGATCTTAGTTACTTGTGTTTTCCAGTGAGTGACCATGAGGTTTTTCCTCATAGTGATGAGGATTTGGTATGTGGACCGTTGCCCAAATTTGTACCTTTAGGTTGTGTGTTAGATATATCACTTCCTATTGGTCAACAGTTACAAACGGTGGAACCAGTAGATGGCACATGTAGGATTAGTGCCTTACACGTGTTTTAGCATCAGATACCCTTCAGGTTCCGAGGAGAGCCTGACTCAAAGGCGGATGAGGACTAGCCTGAGGAGGTAGCTGAGAGTTCTCTAGAGCTTTTACAGCTTCGTTAGGACGACATGTCGGTAGTTGAGTATTCATCAAGGTGTACCGATCATTACTGGTACTCGATGAATACGATACGATCAGTTCTTTGGGGCTCGTACAACCGAGCGAGGTGTGTTTTAGGAATTCAGAGAAAACACCTTTTCTCTAGATGCTAGAGAGAAACTTTGTGGTTGAATGTTATTTGGATGAGTGGATACAGACAGTGAATGTTAGTAGTGTGAAAGCATGAAACTGGCACCAATCTCAGAGACTTGGGCGTGCAACATGTTTGAGGAAGAGGATGTGACAGGGACAGATGAATCTGCATGGCAGCAGATATGGAAGTAGAGCTAGGAGAGTAGCAAGAAATTGTGTACATTTTGACATGTTACAACCACCCACCTTTGTAGTCCCCGCCAGGCTCAGGGAGCTGGAGGGTAGGGGAAGAGAGTAGCTTCATGTGGTCAAAGACTATGACCTAAGGGCTCTAGGAATGATTCGAGATATGGTATGTGTCTACTACTAGCTGTTGTATCAATAGACATAGGTACCAATCATTCCATCCTTCCACGAATCTTGTCTCAGACCTAGATTTTCTAGTTAAATAGTTGACTTGACCCTCACATGTGGAGATACCTTTGGGATATGAATCGATAATCACACATACGCCGACGGTGTGATCTGACCCTTGAAGCAAGAGTTTCGGTTGGAACCTCTTAGTGGTAGCGTCGGGGCCTTACGACATTAGTTTGGGTATGGATTGGAAACCAAAGCTCATACACAAATTGACTGTATTAGGAAAAAAGTTGTGTGTTATCTATAAAGTTGGGATGAGGTTTTCCTTAGTCGGCAAAAAAGGAAACCCAGGAAGCACAGGTTAAACTCATGCATATGAGGTTACATCAGATCACTCTTGAGTCGGCCAGCCTTACCCTCATGACATCAAGAGTTTTTAGTTTTCAGTTCCAAACAAGGGTGATAGAACATGGGGACAATGTTTCAAAAGAAGTTTTTAGGATAACCCCCCCCCAAAGGGGGAGGGATTTCAGCTTTGGATGGATACAACTGGAGGTTCCTTACAGACTTCTCCATAGTTGCAGCACCACTATCAGCCTTGACAATTAAGGGTTAACCCTTCGTGTGGTCGGAGAGATGCCAGAAGAGCTTTCAAGAGATGAGATAGAGGCTGACTAGTGCCATCATCTTGAGGATTTTAGGGGAAAGCATACGGTATGTAGTCTACTGCGACGCATCAGGGACCAGACTCAGGTGTGTCCTGATGCAGGAGAAAGCTGTGAACGCATATGGTTCTTGGCAGCTCAGACAACATGAGCAGAACTATGCTACCCATGACCTGGAGTAACCAGCAGTGGTCTTTTCCTTGAAGATGTGGTAGAACTATCTTATGGGAAATTTTTTTACCTTTTACTCTAATCACAAGAGTCTCAGGTATATCTTCTATCAGAAGGACCTGAACCATAGACAGTGACAATAGCTTGAGTTTCTCCAGTACTATGACATCGAGATATTCTATACTTCTGAGAAGGGGAACGTTGTTGCAGATGTACTCAGCAGGAGGTATGGTATACAGCTAATAGGCGAAGCGACAGAGCAGCTGGCTGCTTTACAGATATCATTTGTGGATAGAGATGGAGCAACCTTTCTATATTCTCTTACAGTCACTCCCTCACTTCTTCAGTGAGTCAGGGAGGCGCAACGTAGAGATGCTGACTGCGAGACACAACGTGCTCAGATATCCACTGGGCAAGCACCTGATGGATTTTATGAAGGTGGGGAGCACGTCATTCTCTTCGGAGGATGTACTATGGTACCAGTGTCACTTTAGAAGGAAGGGTTGAGGGAGTTCCACACATCCCTCTAGCGGTACATCCAGGAGTGGTGATGATTTACTAGGACCTTCGACGACCGCACTGGTGGCCAGTTATGAAGAAGGCTGTAGTAGAGTTTGTCTCTTGGTGCCCCACTTGTCAGCATGTGAAGGTAGAGAACCAGGTACCAACAAGCATGGTAAAACCTTTAGAGGTCTCAGAGTGGAAGTGGGATGAGATATCCATGGACTTCGTGATAGGAATCCCACATACATCTAGGGGTCATGACTCGATTTAGGTGATTGTTGACAGACTAACCAAGTCGGCCCACTTTCTATTGATTAGAGAGTAGGGTTCAGTATAGAGCTTGGGATGCCTATATGTGCAGAAGATTGTGCGGTTATATGGAGTACCTTCATCTATTGTCTTTGATCATGAAACACGATTTACTTCTCAGCTATGGAAGGGGTTGAAGGAGGATTTCATGATGCAACTTCGTTTGAGAACCGCCTTTTATCCTCTGACGAATGGTCAGATAGAGCAGACCATCTAGACCTTTGAAGACATGGTTCGTGATTATGTTCTAGACTTCGTTCGTAGCTGGGAGGATCACTTACCTTTGGTGCAGTTTGCATACAACAACATCTCCCACTCCACCATTGGAATGGCACCTTTCGAGGTGTTGTACGGGCGACCTTGCTGATCACCCTTATGCTGGACAGACCCTCGGGAGTCAGCACTGGTGGGACCAGAGATGGTGTGAGCTACCACAGTGAAGGTGCAGATCATCAAGGAGCGGATGAAGACTGCACAGAGTAGGTAGAATTTCGTATGTGGACAGGAGACGAAGGCCTCCGGTGTTCGAGGATGGTGACCACGTCTTCCTACGGGTCTCACCTCGATGAGGTCTATGGATATTTGGACGAGGCGACAAGTTATCTATGAGATTAATCTGAACATTCTAGGTCCTCAACAGAGTTGGCAAGGTGGAATACCACTTAACTCTTCCACCTCAGTTTCAATGGGTGCATGACTTTTTCCACGTATCCCAGCTGAGGAGATACGTGCATGACCCTTCTCACATCACTGACCATGTAGAGATGAAAGTCGACGATTTGGAGACTTTTACGGAGGTTTCAGTGGAGACTGAGGATCGATGGGAGTGGGTTCTACGCGGATGGTCGATACCTGTGGTGCGTGTTTGCTGGCAGCATGGGAACCTCCCGGAGACCACATGGGAGTAGGAGGCTTAGATGCAGGCTAAGTACCCCCACTTATTCCCATAGTTCGAGTTGTACCTTACATGGATGAAAATATAGGAGGTGTGGAGAATGTATAGACCCCGAAATTATGTGGATTTTTTTCTTAAATACATGGGAATTTTGCGAGTCCGCGAAAATTGACGGTGTGTGATTCCGAGGACCGGTGTGCCTAGAATCAATTTTTGAAGTTTAGTTCGGGTACGTTCAGTAAACGTATGAGCGGGTTTTTATATCTTTTGAACCGGTGATCGGAATTGAAATCTGAGGGCAAAACTAAACTCGCAGCGCTGATATTCGCTTAAGAAGATATTCACTTCGACAGCAGTGGGTCGATTTTAAAAGATATTTTTTGGGTTTTTTTGTAAAGTAATAAAATAAAGTGAGCTTCACATTATTTTCCTTGAGCTATCATGTGGATTTTTTTGTGGTGAAAACATTCTCATCGAAGTTGGAGGCAGGACCACCACAGCTTAACCTCCCATGATAGGTTATAGTGATGGGGACCACCCGAACATAACCCCCAAGGGAGGTTACGAATGTAGGGACCACACGAGGCTTAACCCCCTATTGATGGAAGAGAGTAACACCTCTTAACTCTCCCTCATTAATTAGGGAGAGCCTCTTGACCTTCCCCTTTAATTCAATTATGCAATCTACCCCAATTAATTTGTGGCAACGCTTCACATTTAATTAGGTGGAGCGAAGTAATTAATTCATTATTATTGAATTCTTTCCAACAAATTAATAGATACTCTAATATATTATTTGGCACAACATAGGAATTCAGATGGAATTTGGGAAAGAAGAGAGTTAGGGAGAAAAGATCCCAATGAAGAAGAAGAACGGTCCACCGATGAAGAATGTCGATCCTCTCCGAACTTCTTCCTCGAACACCTACTGACGTGGAGCATCTTCCACAAGCCGACGCAGCTCGGGTTTGGAAGTGTGCGGCAGACGTGATGAATGATGAACTTATTCATATACCTTCCATGACTCCGTCAAAGAAAGTTGAACGATGAATAAAGGTAGGGGGTTTATTACATGTTGATGTTATTCCTTTTCAATCTACTTCAATGGTTGGAAAGGAATTGTTTGCAGGTGAGTTGTTGTTCATATTCTTTTTTTGATGAGCCAATTGATACCACCCTAAATGCGAAGGGTGCGGGCCAAATCAACAGGGCTCGACCCCTATGCCGTTTTTGTTTGAGATGATCCTCGGCATGGTGGAAAAGCAATGAGACGACGAAGGTGGCGACGACAAAGATCGTGCTTCCCACGGCCTCCACAACCTACACCACCCTCGCGACGCTCCGGCTGAACGGCCCTGGCCAGGCCGCACCCGTACCATGCCTGCCTCCGTGCTCCCCGCACCCCAGGCCGCTCCGCCGACCCGTGCTGGCCCGAGCCGCACTGAACTGGCCTACCTGGCCACCTGCCCGCCTCGCCTCGCCCTGCCCGACGCCCTCCCGGCCGCCCGTCGGCCTACCCGACGCCCTCCTAGCCGCCTGTCGGCCTGCCCGGAAGCCTCCCAACTGCCCGACCAGCCTGACCAGGCACCCCTGGCCTGCCCAGGCCCCCGCTCGGCCCGCTCGGCCTGCCCAGCTACCCTACCAGCCTCTGCGCATGCCACCCGGAGCCGGCCACCTACCAGCCTATGTGCATGCCCCGCGTGCCTCCAGAAAATCGGGCCCCTTGCGGCCTGCTAAACGAGCCAGTGTCCCGCCCCCTTGTGATGCCCTGGCTGAACCGGCCCCGCCGTGCCCTCTTGGATGAGCTGCACCCTCACGACGCTCTGAGCCTAAATAGACCCGAGCCCGTGCTGAAGTGCCCATGCGGTCTGCTGGGCTGGGCCCAGCGGTCCGGGCCGAACCAAACAGGTTGGCCCACCCAATGGGATGGGATACACCCAACAGGTCTGACCGGGTCGCACCAGACCGGGTCTGCCCAAACTAAGACGGGCTGCGTCGATCCGACCGGGTCGGACCAGACCCGGGCCTACTACCAGCCTTTTTTTTTTCTTTTGGCCATATCTTTGGCACCAGTCAACCTTTTGAAGAACTATCAGTTGTGCTGGTAATCATGGAACGTAGCTTTCCCTTTGAGTATACCCCACTGGAGTTTGGGGTAATGTTGAGATATGGTCAGGTTGGATCGCACACAAATCAAACCAGGCCACCGGGTCTAAAAGGCTATTAACTCACAGACCAGGCATCTGATTGACATGTCATCTATTGCGTAGAGACCCCAATGACGAGGCGGACCATTGAGATACATCTACATGGGACTTCGTGAAAGATGGAGTATCGACCTGTAGGTCGTTGAGAGGATCCTCCGGGAGACGAGCGAGCATAGGTGTGGAGTTATCAAACCAGTTCTGGGTTTACCCTCCCGCTGAGCTGGGTAGTGGGTTACCCGTTGACTCTTAGGGTTTACCCTTCAGCTGGGCTGGGTAGTGGTTTACCAGTTGACTCTTATGATTTACCCTCTAGCTGGGCTGGGCAGTGGGTTACCCATTGACTCATAGGGTTTACCCTCCAGCTGGGCTGGGTAGTGGGTTATCTGACAACCTCTTTGGGTTTACCATTCAACTGGGCTGGGCAGTGGGTTACCCGACGACTGAGTTCTCTAGCAGCTGATATTTTGACATTATGATAGGGATGTTATTGGATACTACACCTAGATTAAAATCATTGTTTGAGCTGAGTCAGTAACTTTTGTGTCTACCTCATGATTGAGATGGATTAGTTGATAACATAGGTATATGTATGTGCATATACTTAAATGCGGTTTCATGTTGAAATCATACTTTTTGGTTTATACTGGTTGGATTTTGTGAGAACTTGAGGGACTCGGGGTCCATACTGAGTATCGTTATACTCACCCCTTAATGGGATATTCCCTCACCACATTCTGTTGGATACAGGCGACAGACAGTGTTGAATGAGGCCGAGAGTACTAGGACTGGACGATGCCCGGAGGTGGATCACACTGCGTGACGATACATGGAGAAGACATATGGACGTGGAGTGCTGTGGAGGATATCTGTACCTACCGTTCATGTAGGACTTCCCAGTGGACGATCCATGACCCATTTTCCCCTTTTCCAGTACTTGTACTTTCAGTTTCCTTGTACTTCACAGTTGGGATTGTATTTCTATCCCCCATTAACTTTTCAGCACTCCTTTGTATATAGTTTTTATTAGTGTTTTACTTCCATCTTTTAAATTGTTGTTTGTGCTTTCAAGTTATAAAGGCAATGCCTTCCCAGTTTAGGGATTTAAGCCTTTGGTGCTAGTCTCCAGCCCCTGGCCTATGGAATGCCAGCATGGGGTAGTCACGGCATGGGACCTGGGGGACGGGTCGTGGCAAAAACAACTTCTTGTAATCACTATTCATGACTACTACTCAATATGTTTTTTAGGGTTTTTATGTTGTTAATAAACCTAAAATTTGTACATTTTAATCATTGTACAAATTTCTACAAACTATTTAATGCCTCCATATTTAATTAATTCCATGTGAATATTCCCCATTATTTTATACATTCTTCTTTAATTTTCTAGAAATAAAATGAATTATTCTCTAGAAGTAATTATCTATGTCATCATCGTCATTAGACACACTAGAAATATTAGCATCTTCTAATTTTAACTTCATATTTTTAATGGTTTTAAAATTCATATCATCATTCACATTACTTTAAAATGAAGGTTTCAGTATCATTTCATAAGGTAATAAGGAAAATGTGTTACTTATTTATTGAAAAAACATTCATGTCTTCTATAATTTTTTTTAGATAATATAAATCCGGAAAATTAACCATCTATTTCTTAACAATAATGGAATCATGCATTTTCATCACTATAAAAACTAAGGTTTATCTTCATCACATTAACTATAGTGAATTATTCATTAATAAATTCCACCATATACATATATATTTCTTAAAACCATATAATCCATATAAATATATATAGATTTCTTATTTTTAACATTTAAATTAATATCATAACTACTTTTGAGGTCACCTCAAATATCTCTAGATGTTTTCTACCCAATAAATTTTGTAGAAGTATTCTAAATGAGAGACACAAAAATGGAATTATTGTCTTTTGTATCAATGAATAATTTCATTTCCTTATTAAATTGAAAATCATCAACTATTTGAAGGGTAGAAACCCATTTTGGATTCATCATGAACTACAATTCCCAATGGAGAAAACATTGAACAAATATACTTTTCTATCCATGGAAATCATTTCAATCAAATATTTGAAACTAATACCATTCACAAAATTGATGTTGTATATAATTTAAAAAGATATAATTTGATATTCGATACCTTTTTTCTAATACCAATAAAAATTCCTAGATAATAAAATGGATACACTTATTGGGGGTGAGTCGGTGTAGTATTATTTTATACAGTTTCATTCTTCGAAATTATCCTTCAGGTAAGTTAATACATGACCCTATCAAGAAGATATTTCAAAATCACTTGAGTGAAATACATGATAATGAAAAACAAGGCACAATCGAGTTTTTATAATGTTCAACATTAATGTGAGAGACTACTCTTCATTGTTAGTTCTTGTTATCCCATACTACGTGTTTTTCACTAATATATTTTTTTCAAAACAAGTAGCTGGTCAGTTATTATCATGAGATCCATGCTTCCCAATGCATTATTTTCTACCATAGTTTCCATTACATCTCAATATTTACATTGAATATCAAGAAATACCCCCTGACAGATTTCATATTTTAGATTCAAGTTACATCAGTAAAGATTAGATACCCTTATATTTGATACAAAATGATAATATCTATAATTCATAACTCACATGAATCTAGAACCCTTTGATGACAATTTTTTATTTCTTCTATAAGAATCAAAACCGTATACCAGGTTATGTATATTTTTAGGTAGTTCTGACCTCATATTCATGGAATTTTTCTTTCTCTCAACATTGAAAGAATGAGTTAAATATTTTTATTATATCACAATAACTCAAATCCAATATCTCATCCTCCTCTTTCACAAATTTTTTTCTATCTCATTAACTTTCATACCTGGTTTTATTATATGATTATGTATTCGCTGAAGAGTTTCTAAGTCTTTATCATAATTAATTGTTTGAGTTCTTGATTGAAATTATGAATTAAATTATTTATATATCCAATATTCTATTTATAATAGACCCCATTGGACATGAATATTTGAAGAAGAAACTACATGTGAATTCAAACAAGGATTTTATACATCCAGGTGCTTCACCATACTCTGAGTTGGTCATATTTTTCAAGAAGGATGGGTTAATGTATCTCTACATTAATTATCATGAACTAAATAATAACATGATAAGAATATATATCCTCTACCATTTATTCACTAATTTCATGATAATATACAATGGGATCAATACCTCTATATATTGGATCGTTGGACTAGAAATTATCAATCGAAGTTGATGTAGGATATTCCAAGACTTCCATTTTTATGAGGTATGGACATTATAAGTCCATAGTGATTCCTTTAAAAGTCATAAATTAACCATTAATTTTTAAGAAACATAATGAATAAATTATTTAAATATTAAATCTTAAACAATTTATGGGTCTTTATATATTAAATTCTCATATACTCAAATATCAAGAAGGAACATGCGGATAATTTGAGAAATTTTCTAAAGACTTTGAAAAATGTGAAGTTATATGAAATGTAAAATAAATGAGTCATTTAGATGGATCATGTAACATTAATGGGGAATGTTATCATATTAAATGATATATATTTGGATCCATCAAGGATAGAAGGGAATAAGAAATGGAACATACTAAATGATAGAATAGAGATCCATAGTTTCTTAAGAATAACAAGGTAATTTTGTTTTTTTTTGGAAAATTAATACCATTTTCAGCTCTCTAACCATTTTTACGAATAAGAGGTTAATGTTTTTACTATATTATGAATGTTAAAAACGATTCATTATGTTGAATTATATGATAATAACTTTTTCTACAATAAATTAATTTGAACACACATCAAGAGGGGGAAAGTTGAATTATAAAAATAGTCTATGATTTTTCACCCTACATAAATAAATAATTTTTCCATAACATGAAAAATATAAACATATTAGAGTATTAAAATTCTAAATGTAAACATGAAATATACGTACTAAAAATATAATCAAAAAAAAAATTCAACTATATAATTATAACATGATTGAATTAATCCCCCAAAAAATTATTACCAATCTACTCTTAATTCATAAAATCCTTCAGTTAATCCAAAATAGTAGTAGATCTATAGACATGATCCTAGATATACCAATTATATACCTAGAACATTCATGACTATATAAATGTAAATTGTAATCATGTCCCAATCCTCGATATTATTTAAATATAATATTATCGATAGGGGAAAATATCTGTAGCTATGATATTATTCTATCTGATGATCGTTAAAATGTATGCATAATGACACTGTCGAAAAAACTATTAGAATATAAATATTTACACATGTAAGCTTGTCAATCTTGATTGATTTGGTAGTACAACATCTATAGACTGAATGATCATTGAAAAGTAAGGATTGGAAAAAGAATTATCACAATAGAAAATTCCAAATAGATTTATAATAAAAACTTCAATAAAGAGGATCGTCTAGGAAAAATCTCTAAAAACAAGAGTATATTTGGAATTAATCATGTTCTTAGATGATGGAAACATCAAACATATCGTATGTTTCTCAGTATATTTATAAAATTCATTTTATTCCGCTCCGTAAATTTTGAATACCATATATAGATATCTAATATAATAAATTCAAATAGTAAGATTCTGTATTTTTAATGTTTAGTTGAATCATTATTGGATGATGGGGTAAATGTACAATTGAATTCTCAAACACCTCGTGATCCACTCTCAGAATTTGTCAATGAGGCTATTGCTATCTCCAAACAACAAGATGATGCAGATAAGAGGGATTCCACCCACCTAACCTTGAAAGAAGATGAAAAATATGAGGGTTATGTGGTTAACAAAGATGGGCTTTCAGAGGAATCCCTCCAGGTTGATGTTGAGAAGATTCCTAAAGTAGGGGAATCTTTTCATCTTAATGATTGAAAAGGCAAAAAGGTCATTGTAGACTCAGATGGTTTTATCAATCCACTCCCCAGGAAAACTAGGAAATATCGAGACAAAATCAATTATGAAAGAACCATCATCACAAGATCAGTTGCGGCTAAAAATCCTGACCCTGAGGTTCCTCCACAACCAATTCCTATAGATCCCCTGCCTGAATATCCACAAAACTCAGATGGTTCTGATTCAGACATCTCCTCGAGTTAAGTTGATGAAAATGACCCGGCATATAGAGATGCCTATCAGTATGATTATGATCTGGATTTTCCAAAGGAGCCTGACTCCTGGTTCGGGGAAAATGAAACATCTACATTTCGAAAGTATAAAAATGGTGAGATAACTGCTCAGGTTTACCTGGACATCAGAAAGAGGATGTTTATCAAAGTTTCTGAGGAATTCAATAAGGATCCAAACTTTGATTTCGTGAGTATCCCATGGCAATAAGTTTGGATCTGCTTCACTCTTTGCATGACCTTTTGTCTTGTGGACTACTGATGACCTTTGTTTCTGGTTCTGGTTTTAAAGGATTTATTTGAATTGATTGCACAATGCCAACAAGATTGCTCCCAGTATGCAGAAATAGTTTTCTGATGGATCAGTTGGTGTTTTACTGACTGCTGGGCTTGAGGATCTCTGCCCTGATGCATTCTTCAACCTTGGGTCCTTCACCCTTTATGATTTTATGAATCCTTGATGCTGATTTTCTGCATTTGGGAAGACCCAACTTGGCTGCATAGATCTTGTACAGGAATTATGTGTGATACTACATGGTTTCTTTGTTTTTTGCTCATCAGTTTGGCTGGTCCTTTTGTTATCAGTTTGGCATGAATTTTTTATGAATAAGTTTCAATTTTCTATTGGGTTTCTGCTCTTTTTGTTGGATGAACTACTTATGGAGTCCTGCATTCAATGTCTTTTCTGGATGGCTTGGTGATCTGTTTGGAGTTGGGCAGGCTGCTGGCTCTGATTGCCTGTTTATCTATATTGTTTTCCTAGTTTTTCATCGCTTGGAGGTTCTGTTTACTTCTGGTTGAGGGGCTGCTGCATATACTGGATTCTGCTTGGTTTTTTCTCTTGTTTCTTGGGTTATCAATAGCTATTATTCTGCATAAGAGATTATGTCAATTGGTTCTTTTGGTCTGTCTTCTCATCTTCTCTGTCTTCCTTGGCTGGAGTCTGCTGATTATCACACTTGACAATCACTCTGAGCCCTCTGAGGTTGTCTTTTGCTACAGTCTCCGATTTTTCTGGTTTATTTGGCTGGAATACTCAACTTCATGGAAGGTGCTGTTATTTTCTCTCTTTTTCAACTTTTCAATTTGAGGTGGGCTGTATGTATGAGTTCTTTGTTTCCCCCCTTATTTTTCCTTGCTGGTGCAAGCACTTTTCACCTCGTGTTTGTAATATCAACTTTGTTTTTAATAAATTTCTTTGGGCCATGAATTGGGAAACCAATCCATGTCGCCACTTTCCTAAAAAAAAATTATTGGATGAAAACCTTCCATTAGATGGATGATTTAGATATGCCTCTATCATTTGATTAGAATTCCATAATATTTCTCTAATTTTTATTTTATAAATTTATTTCATATATTTAACATATTTAAACCCAAGTAGATATGATAGTTTTACTATATAATAATGTAATTGAAATTAAACCTTCAAAAAACATAAACCTCAAGTTAGATTAGATTTATAATAAATTATATTATGATTTTAAAATTTAAGGAAACATAAGTAGTCATTGAACTAAAAATCACTACATTTTGTAAATCATATGACACATAATAAAATTGGGTTGTTTAATTGAATTTTAAAAATAAAAACCAGTATGTTCTCCAGTAGAAAAACTATTGATATTAAATCCCTCCTCTAATAACATTGAAATAAAAAAATACTAGTAAAATTATAGTTATCTATTAAACGAGGAAAACAACACATATAAATGTTCCTCTAATATTTTGATTTTCTAAAAGAAATCCACAAGAAAGGGAAAAAATTATATATTCAATGTATAATAGAATAATATAAAGAAACATTAATTCAAATTAATTTCCCTATAATAGATAATGAAAATCCTCATGATTTATTTATCTAGAAGATCTAATCCTTCCAAATTATGCACATTTAATTAAAAATATAAAAACCAAAATATTAAAACATAGTTATTTTTATAAAAAATTAAAAACTAAAACCTCATAAAAGTTTTATAAATTTTATAATATTCTATCCCTTTTTTAAATATAACAACTTATGTGATTTTCAAAAAGAAATTTTTATAATGAAAAAGGACAAAGATAAAGCATGTAATTATATGTAGTACTTCCATTTAGTTTGTGATACAAGCCCATAGGGGTAAATCATTGTTATTGGATTTAAATATATGAAAATATATATGTTATCAATTATTTAATTCACCAATTATGTAATGTATGATAATTATACCAGCATAGGAAATATTCATTCACAAACAAATCTTCAAAGATATGTAAAATATCTTGAAAACATTCAACTATAGATATATATATTAATCTATTGGATAATAAAGTGATAATTAATGGATTTTAAATAAATTAGGTTATAATGTAATTGGATGGATATTATGGTAATATAATAAAATATTTTTCTATAACATGAGATATTATAAAAATATTGAAAAATAAATATTTTTTATTTCTATAAATAAATATTTCTAGTAATTTGAAATTGGAATTCTCAAACTATTTCTCAACTATGGATATCCCCTTTTAATAGGGACCTCTCTACAAGACATCATACCTTAGTTTCATGAATAATATAATTTTAATAGTCATACAAAATATTTAATATTTCTATGTTGGGTTAATAATGATGGAAACTTGATAATGTAAAATATAAAACAAAATTTCAAATTTCCACATTTTATGTAACACAGTTCAATAAGAAATGTAAAACAATCATTATTACACCATTTAATTCATCTTTTATATTACAATATATTCATAAAACAATTGTTCATATAGATGACACGCAATATCACTTCATGAAATCAGAATAATTTTCTTGGTACACTTACATCTTTGGATTGTAAATGTTAGTGAATAAAACATCATATAATTAAAAATTATAGAGTGAAAAATCAGAATTTCATAAAATTCATAAACAATTAATAAAAGACTGTGAAAATGAAATTAATTTTCTAGAAATAAGAATAAAACACATGATAATAATTTGGTAAAATAAATTTAATATGTAAAAATGGATATATACAAAAAACATCATTTATATAAAGTAAAATAAAAATAGATTATTAAAACAATTATAGGATAAGGATAAAAATTGATCCATTATAAAGATATATTTTATGATTGTGGAATAGTTTAATTCAATTAATGATAGTTATATAATTTATTCAAATTCTATATTTGAATAGTTCTATTATTTGATAGTAGACAAAAAATTAACCATGCAAGAAATTTAGGAAAACTGAACAAAACATCCCCTTGAAAATGGAATTGAAATTGAAAAAAGCATTCCAAAATATAACATCATTTATACCAATAATAAATACATTGAAAAACATGATAAATCTATAGTTAATATGTAATATATTTAAAAATTACACTACTTTTACATAATGAATTCATTTGATTAATAATAATATTTGAGGACTCTAGACCAACTTTGATCTGGATGAATTAGTGAATATATCTTTTGGTATGAAAATATATCTAAATCTTATGGTTTCAAGAGAAAAATGGAATTTTTAAATATAATTTCAATGATATATAATGTATTGGTTTCCTTAATGAACATTGATTCTTACTATATCTTCATTATTGGAACTTCTTGTTGAAATGAGCACTACATGGTATAAAATAGTTATCCTGATAATTTTTTGCACTAGTGGATTTATTACCTAGTTCGGAATTATTAATTTTGGATAATAGTTTTTAATAGAGTGTATTAAATATTTTTCTCCCGATAGTGAAATTTGAAAAAAATAATTTTCAAAATTTTAACTTCTATATTAGTTTAATCACTTCTTTATAATCTTACTCAAAGGAAACGTACATTACTTTCTATTCAGAATATATCATTGAAAAAATATTATTTAGATTCTCTAAATTTTATGTAAACTGAAAAAATTCATTCCTAATATTCGACAATTTGTTCTTATAATAAGTAATATTTGATTTATCCAAAACAAAATCATTGTTTTTTCTAGAATAGCTCAAAAATAATATGTAATAACTATCTTAAATTTTTGAAACATTATTCATCATCTCAATTAATTTTTGAGTAACTTATTCTATCTCATCATCATATTTTTTTTCAACGTCTGATGAAAATGTAAAATATCCATTCAATGAAAAATCAAACCGATCATATGTAGAAATCCTTATAATACAATACTTTCTGTTTAATGTATAATTAGTAATAGTAAAAATGAATCCAATATTATTCTAGCTGTTTTTAGTATCTAATTCCTTGCTACCAGATGATGATGGATATTTAAAAACACACTAAGAGTTATTAGTTTCTTTAAATGATTTCCATTCTTTTATCTAAGAATATCTCCTTGATTCTTATAATTTTTTTTCTTTTTCATGGGAAATTTCATAGAATGCTTTTAGGTACATTATATGAAAAATAAATTGATATTGGGGTATTATTTTTGTTATATATTTTTCATTATAGAATTTATATCATTATTGCAATCTTTCAAGAAATTATGACCCTTGAACATCATTTTAGATAGTTTATCATAATATCCTTCTGCTAGATTAGGAAATATATTATCTAAAAAATACTTTTATTTTTTTCTCTTACATGTTTCCTAATTTTTGTTTTAGATTTGGAATGTAATGTTATATAATTTAAACCTAAAGGAATCATTGA
This sequence comes from Viscum album, assembly GCA_963277665.1. Classification (NCBI taxonomy): domain Eukaryota; kingdom Viridiplantae; phylum Streptophyta; class Magnoliopsida; order Santalales; family Viscaceae; genus Viscum; species Viscum album. Next base: position 306,686,398 of record OY728153.1, on the reverse strand, counting down.
AATATTTACTCCACTATTATTCCTTTTCTTTTCTATACACCTTTTTAGTTTACTCTCATATGACATGAGATTTCCAATATTATCATTGAAACATATCTTAGTAGTATTACATTATGATGAAACGTGAATAAAAATGATTCTTTGAATTAAATAGTGGATAATATTTTGGACTTGGTAATTAAGGAAAAACTCCACTATTTACTACCAGTAAATCGAATGACTTGATTCTATGGAATCTTATACATTATGGTTGATGTAAAATAAAATTGTTCGGTATTTATAATAATCAAATACATCCAATTTTTCCAATTTTATAATTTTTTACATTAATGATAGGTGGACTATTTGGATTTATATTATAAAAAATCCAAAAATCAATAACACCTACAAAATATATCAAAAAAATATTCCTATACTACATAGTCAATTTAAGGAAAATGATATAAGTGCTGATATAAAAATAGTATTAATTGTTTTTACATAGAGTATAAAACACAAATCGATACAATCTTCATATCTAGGAAGTGACTACCTCGGATGAAAAATGTTGGTTCCATAAAATATAAAGATCAACTTCAAAACTAGTTAAAGACCAACTTTGGTACCAAATTTTTTTTCAGTAAAGAAATATAGACATAGTTCAATATGGGTTGAAATAAAGTCTAAAACCAAACAATAATTTCTTATCTAAAATGAATAATTACTTTTTATATAACTTATAAATTTTGAACAAATCAGAGTATGAATATTTTCAACATAATCATGAAATATAAATATATAAAAAAATTAATTTTTTTAAGAAAATCATTAGAGTACCAAAAAATAATTTTCATAAACCTAAGGTATATTATTACCAATATAATTCCAATTCTCTATAATCTTTTACTTTTATCCAAATTGGAAGGAGGATTCATAGGAATTTGTGTTCTACACTTGTAACTACAATTAATATACCCTCGTCTGATGGTATAAATTTCAAAACTAATATATTATTTTACTATAATATTTTTAGAAGTAATTGGTAGATATGTCATTGATATCCTCTTCAATATGATGTTCAATTGAAAATATATAATATGAAATAATTTCAAAAACCACTAGATGATATATCTTCACACACTATGCTCATCTATCTCAAAAGATCATACAATAAATCATCCATAACCAATAGGAACCTTAATCATAAGGGACTAAACCAATAATTATTATAATAGAAAATGTTACATAATTTATAGTTAAAACCTCACTAAATGATTACTCGTAGAAAAATATATAGAATATAAAAATCATAATATATAGTTATCAGGAATAAAGATGATTAAAATTATAAAATTAATATAAATGGATTTGTATAGTTATGTAAACCATTGTTCTATGATCCATGAACTCCTCTTTATAATTTTTTGATTCCCACTATATCATACCCAATAGATATATTCTTTGAACTTATGGTCAAGTTAAAACTATATCAGATGCTAATATTTTATCATTCAAATGATGTTGCATTTCCACTATCATTCAATTTTCACCCCAATACAATGATTCAATGTTTATTAAATGAACATATGTGAAGCTTCATAATGTACCAGAACATATATAGATATGATAGGTCCACCAGATATTAATGTAATATGAATTAAACCTTCATAAAACTCACAAATGATAAATTTCATGTTAAATAAAACACATAATAAATCTTATATTTATTTAAAAAATGATGGAAATGAAAGTGATCTTTGACTAAATCATAACTACAAAAACAGTAAAACAAACCTTTTTCAGTGAAGGATTTTTGATATTAAATCTATTTATTTAAAGAAGGTATTTAATTGTTTACTCAATCAAAATGAAAAATAAATATAATATGCCTCAACATTGTTAAATTTTTATTATGAAAATTATTTTAATCGTGATCTAGAGATGAATTCAGTAATTTTCACATTATATATATGGAGGAAATATATCTATTGAGTGAAGTATAAAATATATATAGGTCATAATATAATTAAGTATATATTCAAAAAGAAGGAGAAAACATGAACCAATGAATATGGTTGGAGTGGATTAGAGACATTGACTTCTCAGTCCATTACCATCCCATGAAGTTGAATAAATTAGTAGATACTCTATGTTGAAAAGATCCTACAAGGTTATCCATAATGAGTATCAATATTAATCCAATATTATTATAAATATAAATGATATATATAAGAATAATAATGGAACAATGTTTTACCACACATAAAAGATTTCACAACTATCCATTATATAGAACATTAAGAAATATCAGAGGTAATATGAAGAAGTAAAAACATAGGTGGGAGGAATATGGACAGGGATGATCAATAATTAAATATTTTTTTGAATATGGAGTTTATAGATTTATATAAAATTTAACAGATGATCGGAGTTTTTGAAAAAAACAATTGGATGATGCTCATAACTCAACAGTATCTATCCACATTAGGAGAAAAAAGATGTATAGATATTTCTAAAAGAACTTATGTTGAGAAAATTTGAACTAATAAATAGATAAATATACATAATTTTTTTTGATAAGGATAAAAATAAATATATGAAGCTACAGTTACAATGGTAAAATGAAACCATTTCATATACCAACATAGAAATGGGAAAAAATCACTATTGATTTTTTTCACATGTTTTATAAATAAATCCATAAAAAATAAGTATATATGGTATATTTGGAGAATACTATAAATATATTTCACATAATCACCATATGAGAGGAATTATCAATCCAAAAAATCTCAAATATATACATTATTAAAGGGGTGAGTTTTCATGGAACACCAATATCTATTTCATCTGATTTAGATATTAGGTTGACCTCCAAATTTGGGAAAATACTTCAAAATGAATTGAATATATATAAAAAATTATGTATAGATATCACCCTTTGTTTCATTTAAAATATGGATGGACTATAAATACAGTTTAGGATATTGAATTTTCTTTCTCTATGAACTTCAAAGGATGATGGGATCAGTAACTTACCCTGGTCATGTTCTCTTACACCAATAGTTTCCATTCAAGAACTCAAATGTTTTCATATAAATTAATTTGTTGGATTGAATATAAAAATAAAAACATTTTTTAATAATTTTGGGAACATAATATATTGGGACTCACATTGTCCAAATAAATTTTATAGAAGTTATTATCCATTAAAATATATATAAAAGCAATAAACAGTACATTAAAGATCTATTATGACAAACATTGATGAAACCAAGAGTTTAATAGTGTAGGTGTAGCTTTTTCTCACATATCTCTATGTAACATAGTCATTCCTGAATGGCCTAAAGGCCTTCATTTTAATTGATTTTAGATAACCCCCCTTTTAAGAGATGATGGGAACCCTTACAAGGCCCATAGGCTCAGAGATTACATGTCATGTAGGCGTAGGGAATTACATGACCCAAAGGTCTTAGGGAATTCAACCGGTCTATCTATGAGGAACTGCCCCTCCCCATCATCTGCATCTTGATAGTAGCTCTCTACCTTTACATGACCGTCTATCTAGGCTTCCCGTGCAAGCATAGGCTGGTACTGATGGCATTTCCATACCCTCCAATTCTGACAATCAATTTGTCTCTACTCTGGCGAGTGCACCTGCTTTGAATCCTCTTCTGGGGCTGCCCTTTTTTTGTAGTGTGTCTGGGGCTTGCATTCATGTGTCCCGAAGGCCTTGGGGTATCCCGAAGACCTTATAGTGGCCCAAAGGACTTGAGAATCAACTTGCCCAAAGGCCTTGGGTGGCCCGAAAGCCTTGCAGGACCCGAGGACCAAACCGGTGGCCTGAAGCTACATTGTACCCTTTTAGATTATTGATCACATCATAACTATGTATTATTAACTATCACAACCACTAAACATGTTCCAAATGTATTATTTATTCCATGTATCCCTCTTGTGAATGTAAATTCAATATTTATTTCATGTAAGAAATCAAAATATAGGGTATTTAGAGCATGATTTTTATTATGAGGAGCATCAAGTTATAATCATTAACTATAATGATATTTTTATATATAATAAGAAAAATCATTTGTGAAATTATATTCTAAAAACCATAAGTGTGAAGAGGAGACATGGTAACCCAATGAAGAAAAGAAAAACAACCTCTATATGTTTTCATATCAATGTAAAAATTATGTTTTGAGGATTAAATTTATAAATAGGGAAGAATGCAAGAAACAAAACATTTACTTCTGTAAATTCTCATCTGAATGGGTGTCTGATTTACGAATATTGTACAAAAATCAATCACAATAGAACCAAAAAACAACAATTTATCATATTTGAGAACATTACATTTATAGAATAAATATAACTAATAAAATTTGAAATAGAAAATATTTAAATATCACAAACAAATAACAAAACTTGAATAATAAAATTATTTACATTTTTGGTCTCTTAGAATAACCTCACTCGAGAAAAAAAATATAAAATGAAACAAAACATTAGTAATGTAATCTAGATATTTTAAAATGAAGAATATAACAAGTATTTTAATTGATGTGAATGATTAAATAAGTAAATAATAGGTTTATTTATGATTTATAAATCATAAATTATCATTGTAATGTATAGTTGTTGGGCATTATGATTTTTAGTGATATAACCATTAAAAAATTATTATTAGAAATTGAATAATTAAGGGTAAGAAAGATATATTATTGATGAATAATTGATAAAAAATGATAACAATCTATATGAATATCTCTTTTATAGATCATCAATCATATCATTTCAAGGAATTAGTTTCGATGGAGCTCACCCTTAACTTAGATTTAGTTGATTATTAATATTTTAAGATCAAATGGGATTGTCTATAGGAGAAGTTTATGTTACTGTAAATCACTATCAGAAAAATATTAATCAAACCATCCCAAAAAACAAAAATCATTTCACACCATACACATATGTATAATTCTAGTGTGACAAGTTGTTATGTATCTTAGGATTATGTAGTATAAAAGTGTAATTTATATTATAAATTAAATAGAATTTACTCTAAAATCAATTTTTTATCTAATGTATCACCCTTAAATAATATTTAAAATGTATATTATAATAGGATTAATGTTATAATATTGATTGAATATTCATATTCATGATTTTCAAATAAATCAAGGGAAAAATTTCCAAATTTATGTTTAAAATTTTAAAATATGATAAAAATTATGAAAAATTAAGAAATAAGATAAATATGACATCATATATTTTTAATCATTAATAAATATAAAAAATGTAATTCCCATGTCTTAATTATAGAACTAAACAATATATAATATCATTATGTGGGGTAATGGGGAGCTATGTAGTGTTTTAGGGAACTTGAGATACCAGAAAAATAAAATATTCAAAACATTATTCCCTAATGTTTTACTCACCACACATATAAATACCTCTCTCTTCCATGACTTTTTCATGACATTAAAAACAGATTTCCATTCCAAAAATAATTTGATATACCTCTCAAAATCTATTTTACATGACCTATATGTTATTTTCTCACCAAATGGAAAATCTAATTAGGATTAATGTGTAGTCTTTGGGAGCTTTATTAATGTGATAATGTTCATTTTATATTTCATACACATTTAAATTTTGTTTCCATATTCCTATTATATACTATTTATAATTATTATAAACATTAATTTAGTCATATATTTTATAATATAATTCCTCTTTAATATGGATTATATCATCCTACAAGTCATAATATCCGTTTTTATAGTTTTTTTATAAATCTCATCCCAACATGGATTATTTTAACCATCTATATGGATGCCCTTATAAAAAATCTGTTAACACCATAAATGGATGGTGTTAAAAATTTATTTGATTTTTAAATATAATATTAGGAAATTATTTTTTTACGGAATAATTATTTAATTTATAATGATATTGAAAATAAAGTATCATTGCAATATTAACCATATGAAATGAGTGTATAAATTTTTTTTTGAAAATATGAATCTATCTTAGACAATATATTAAAATATAAAACATTTTTCTTGTTAAAATTATAAATTATATATGAGTTTAATGTTATGGATATCAGGAAACTATTTTATAATGACTATTACTAAGATCAACATTGAAATTTAGTTTTGAACAAAATGGATGAAAAACACCAGGTTGTAGAATTGAGAAATAACTATATAATAAATGAATCACATTTAAAAATAAATGGATATTTAATGACTAAAAATACATGGAAAAAGTTTTGAAAATTTTATTTAAAAATTTCAATTTTATTATTCATATGGTTAGAAACACATACCAATCAAGTTGAGACCCGAGGTAATGGAACTCCTAAGCCATCCCCTTTCTTTTTTGTTAATTTTTATCTCTCTTTATATCTCCTTATATATCTATTTATCCAATTTAATAGTTGAATATTATATTTATAATTAATTTACATATATAACTAGTTATTCATCTTTTTTATTGTTTGGTATATATATGTTTTTAATGTTCTCTTCTCACTATTTTAATTAATGAACCCCTAATTTAAAAATAAATTTTCAATTCCATAATCCATTTCAAGAATAGATATTAAAATTTAGTTTTTCCTTAATGGGTTTTAAAAATAATATATATTTTATATAATATTATATGGGATTAATAATATTTTTATTGAAAACAGTAGGAAATTACTTTCATAAAAGGTTCTTGACACATTTCTTAAAAAATCATTTACGAGGTTCCAACTCCTCCACTCACTTCCTGTAGAACTTGTCCAAATAAAATTGTTATTTATTTCCTATGATTAATTAATAAATTATAATAATAAAAATTATTTAATACATTATTTGATTTAAAATTGTTATGATATATCATTGAGTTATTATTTGAGACGATATTTTCTATTTCATTATCATAGTTTTTTCATTCTTATACTCCATGTTTGATTAATTTTTCTTATGTAAATAAATTATACAAATACATATTATGATTTGATTTCTGGGTATAAAAGTATATATCCCCAAAATTTGTTTTGATAATGATCTCATCCCATGAGATACCATATATAGTTCATAGGTAGTTATCCTAAAACAATATGTTATATTTTTCTAGCAACGATTCTTGAAATTTTCTTATAATTTAATGGTTTTTGTTTATTAAAAATTCTAATGATGTCATGATATTATGTTATAATTTATTTTATTCCATGATTCAATGTTATTATATATGGTCCTCCAGTTCCATGATATTATGATATGACTCTTGACTCATATGATTTATTTCATTATCATTTTTTCCAAACAAGACATATTAGCATACAGGTATCGTATGTTATTGATCTCAAAGTATATTTTTTTATTAATACAGGTTTAATTGGATTTAAAATAATATCATGGATAATTAAATAAGGATGATTTATCTTCATTTTTAGTTTATGTTGAAAGAGATATTCCCTGAATCCAATATTGCATGTGATGCATTTTGGTGGATATAACCATGAAGTTAAATTTCTGTGAACACGTTATCATGAAACATATTAAGAATAGGTTAGAAAAACATATTTGAATATGAATGAGATGCATATATTAAGGATATGTTGGAACAATATAATGATAAAAATGATAATCCTAATCATTTGAAAATTTCTCCCATGAAAGTTTTCATCAAAAAGGAGCATTATATAAGATGTAATATGAGGGGCGTTAATTAATACAATTTATTAATTTAATGAAGTATTAAATATTTTATTATAATGAATGGGTTAATATATTAATAGATAAATAATGTCATCGAGGGCCTTATATATGGTCACTTTCATGGGATGGGAGGGGAAGTGAATTCCAAAAGTATGACAAAAACTCTCTATGCACCTCATGTGCACCTCATGGTTTCATCAATGGCAGCTCGATGCCACCATATCGATTCCACACTGTGCTATATGCATCTTGGATGGACATGACACTCCCCACAATAAAAGTTTCATTACAATATATTTTCTCTGGGAATACTAGCCACCATGGATCCAACATAGATAATAATTTCAACCCCAAAAATTGGACATTGACTTCAAGCCTTTCCCAGATCAACAGAATGAACATCACCCAATGTATATTCTCATGTCCTATGAATGGCACCCACAACATTATTAGACACCTATTCCGTCCTGAGGACCTCACCCATAACCTATCATTTGTGTAAATCCCACCATCTATATCCACATATACTACCCCATGAGAAAAACCATTCATGATGTACCACATCTAACCAAAACACATTCAAGTCACCTGCCGTAAAACAATATATTTTTCAGCGTAGCCAGTATGATGTCAGGATGATGAGAATGATCATCACTGGATAAATGTATGCTATGAATTCAGGGATAAACACTACCAAAACTCATCCAATGCTAATTTAACCTCCCACTATGAGGAAACCATGACCATACAATGGTTTTGGGATTCCATTCCTACACATGTATTCTCAGTACTTAACTACTACCACTCATGGTTTATTGTTTTCCATGACTCACCATCGATCCACAACCATTCAAAAGTAATTTTCAAACAACATTTTCTTCAGCACTACTGCCACAACATCACTTGAGTCCTTTCAGTTTAACACTAACAATTAACACCCAAACACAATGGTTCACCACAACAACCAAACCCAATGATCCCTCACATATCGACACTTCATGCCTTGGTTTCATAGAGAATGAATGGTTCTCTTCCCATGTCAACTATTTTCCCATCCTGATCAGAATCATGCCTTAACAACATATACCCACATCAGTACCATGTCAGATTCATCATGTTATTTCACCTTTCTGTTACCAACCACAAATACCAAGTTATATCACATAATCTAAACATCACTAGATCCATGAACAATGTCAACTCACTCTCCAAACTACACCATCTCGTTCATTGGCCAAATCGAGCTCATGGAATTCTCAACATCACATCAAAAAATGAAACTTTTTGTATGATAAATCTCATCCACATAAACACCATCACTTTGGGTGTCGCCTTCATAAAAATAGCATACCGAGATCCATCCACCATTGTCTTTTACTCCTTAAACCAACATCGAGGCCCCATTAACATCATATAAATAGATGGTCCAGTCATCCAAATGATACAACCCTTCGATCTAAACTTAAAACCAAATACAAGAACTCTTGTGCCCTTATCAAATAACCATGTCACAACCATACCATTTACAGATATGTGTTGATACTCATTATGCATTGATTCCATCTTTGAATCATCTCACATGATTCCTACTATGATACATCTACAACATTGGACTAACCTCCCTCAAGGTCACCCATGATTTTTTCCAAGATTATCAACTCAATTTCCCCAATCAGCTCACATATAACCAAAACCATTAACCTTCTCACATAGCCCTATAGGTTAAATTTGACTATGTACAAACACAAAAAATACACTTATACCCCACATGCCCAAGAGAACTCACAAAATGGTCTACCAAACTCTCATGGATTGATCTCGAGGGTCAAAAATATCCAACATCCCAACTATGTTTAAGGGTACCATGTTGTAATGCCCTCTCTCTAGGCCACATGCATCAAACGACCAATAATTCATCAAATATAGGGAGATCTCATATCCCCACCCAAAATATTTTGCCCAGTGAACCAGAGAAAACATCTACTTTAGGTCTCATTCAAAGCATACTCGTATACCTACATTGATACCATGTGTCAAAAGACCCACTTATAGTGTCAAAACCCCCCTAATAAGGTCAAAACCCAAATGGTTTTCCGCACCCTTAACAAAACACCCATCAATATTGATGCCACAAACAAGACACTCATTCATAAATCCAATGTACTACCCACACAAACACAACCCACAATGTATACCACTCTCACATTATCAAGAGAAACCTCAAAACACCAAGGACATAGATATACCGAAATCATAACAAGAATAACCACTTTGTACACCCATAGATACCCATTAAGGACTCCCAACATATAATCATGGTTTCTTTTTTTTCCACTCTCACTACCCAAAACAGCCACACAAGGGGATAAATGAACAATATAAGGGTAACTTAATATTGGTCTACACCGAATGTTCCATCTTTACAACTTCCCTTGTAATTAACATCACCATTTTGACTTCCCAATCTTCACCCTTTAGGAAATTATATTTACCAAACATTTCCAAAAAACAATAATTATTCATATTTTTACCCCAAAAAAGTTTCATCAATAAAAATTTCAAGGAAAGGGTAATCTGTGTCAATCACATTGAAAAATTAACTACCTTCCATACTCGACCAACTCGAAATACATTATCCCAACAAAAATAATCAAATCTCTAATACTACCCCCAACCATTCCTATCATGGGTCATGGTTGAAATGGGTTAAGACAACTATCATAGAAACAAATATTTCTGTGTACACACTTTTTTAACAATTTCTACCTTCACAACATGAATATTTCCCAATTTTATAACTTCTTAGAAAAAATATTTTAACTAATTCACAACCTTCATATAATAACTCATTAACCATTTTACCATAACGATAGAAATCATTCTCTTTTATAGAACATTAAATCTATTTAATTTATCACCACCAAGAATTTTACCCCGTTAAAATTATTATTTAAACACACTATTCATAAGCCTTTTATTTCCATTCATTCCCTTTTCCCATCAGCATCATCCATATAAGATAACATTGCCTTCCATTTTTTAAGAAAGTAAAATTCACCCTAGCCTTCATGTCCCACACACCCATCATGTGTGTACCTATCCTAATTCATGCCACCTATATCCTTATGTGCCTAAAATGATGCATGAATGAATAAACTCAAGTTATTTCTTCCACAGCCAAAATATCATAAAACAGTCACATCACTCAATAAGTGCATCAACCAAAATTTAAATATCATTAAAATTTAACAGCACAAATTGAGAACCACAATTCCCGCCCTGGGTATATGGTTTTTTCATTTTACATGGGTTAGATACTCCAAAACATGAGCTCATTTACATGACATGACACATATTATTCTCTTGTATACCATCCAAAGTAATATTACCCTAGAAAATAAACATCTATAATACCACTTTGTAATGTATCCAACCCGATAGCCACTAAACTGGTTCCCCAGGATGAGTTGCCATATGAACTTAAGTGTGATTCCTCATACACCAAAGGTTTATAACAAGCAGCGAGGGTCTAATAAGTCATGTGGGGAGACTATACCATATATACCAGAGTAACTGATAGTAGATAAAATATTAAATAACGAAGAAAATATGTATTTACAATGAAAACACACAATGAAGTAACTCCCAAAATAGGTTACAAACCAAAAACCAATAATAAATATGAAATGTCATGCTAGAAGTCCCTAAATTGTAGGAAAATTCAAATTTAGGACAACCTGATGAATCCCAAAAATGGTCCTGACTCTAAGTTTGGAACCTCATCCCTTCACATCCTAATCCTAACTCAACTATCTAGTATAGGGATTTTTCCATTGTCATATCTTGGAAACATGAAATCTTCTCTTTTAATATGTTGCATCCGAGAAGCGTGTGAGTACAACATAGTTGGACATAACAAATAGTGTCTAAAAAATATCTATTCTAGGAAGATATTTCAGGAAACTATGAAATAAAATAAAGTGTAAACCAAAATAAAAATTGGGATATATTATTTTAAAATATTTACTTCATCCATTTATATCATTATTACCAATATCATTACTTATACTACATAAATATTTTTATTCCACTTTCATAATGTGTTTTATAAGTTAGTAATTTATATCAAATAAACATGGTTCTAATACATTCAATCATTATGAATAGGGGAATAATTCATGTCCCTATCTCCCTGGGGAAAACACATCACAAAAAACACATATCCTCACATCAAATCCACACTCCGAGTGGAATAAAACGGTCAGGGGAATAGAGCTTCATCCCCATCCCTAACATGTGCATTCTGGAGTGGATTTTAGGGCATCTGTCTAACTCGAACCTTCGTCAAAGAATCTCAGCCGATATCCCAAACTTACAATCTATGTTCACATGATTATTTAACCATTTCCCACACTTATACCATATCAAAAACAGCCCAAACAAATACAATTATAAATCGTAATCCACTACATCACCATTGGAATAAAATATAATTACATAACTTATTAAAACATATCCATTTACATTAAATTTTTATTTAGCCCAATTCCAGTTTCTTATGCCTAAACTCATTAAGAATATTCTCTAATCCTCATTCATTAAACCTTTTAACATATTTAACCATTTCTATATATTAACTCACTTATTCCATTATTCATTTAAAATTTGTTAACCCCAATATGCATATTAAAACAAATCGCAATACAATTGGCATATTCACATTAATCCATTTTTAACCCGTTGGGAATATTTAAAATATCTATTTATTATCCCATTTAAAATTTCCATAAAATAATAAACCTTGACCTATTTATCTATTCTTCTTTACATGTCTTAACCTATATATACCAAAATATCATTCATAAGCCCTAGAACATCAACCAATTACACTTTTACATTTCACATATCTTATATCCCATTAGTATTTATCAAAAAATCCCCTTATGGAATTATGAATGTCTAGAAACATCTATCAATATTTATCTTTAAACTGTAATTAATATATCAACATGTTCGTCATGGATTTGTTTTATAACACCTCAATCCCGTGTTTATCATTATTATTTTCATGGTTCACAAATGTCAGCACACACCCCGGGTAGACTTAAATAGATCTAATCATTATCCTTGTATACCATGGGGATCATTAGGGGTTTTATTCATTATTTAGAAACCCATTTTACAAAATCTCACTAAAAACCCAAAACAACCATAACAGGGAAACTAGAAAACATTCTTTTATGCACAAATACACTTAACAATTATGGGATCTAACTTACAGATCACCTACCTAGAATATGAAGATGAATGCCATCATAATCATAACATTCGATTTAGATTAAAACACCCTTTTAATCACCAACTAGTGTTCCATCAGAAAAAGATTTTTTTTATGGATTCGAATGATTATTGAAGGTACTATAAACACTAATCTGGAAAAGGAAGTAAGAGGATCATTAGACTTACTATCAAATCTGATACGCAACCAATGGTGTTCCAAACACCAAGAATCAATGCAGAACAACCATTGGGAATCATCAGTAGATTTTACTTACCCTTAGGGTTTATAGGTGATGAAATGAGGTAGAAAACTTATGCAATTTTAAAAACAAAAAATGGAAAAAATATGAATTTTAATTGGGTCCAAGGTTTAGATACATAGTTTTCCAAACCTTGTATAAACCATGTCGAAGCCACTATATATGGGAATTTGGGTTTTATAGTAACTTGGGAAACCCCGCATATTTTCAAAAAACTTTTTGCTAATCATATTTAATTCCACTATCAAGGGTTTCACAGTTCTCCTAGAGAGGCCGCACAATTTACTTAACTGTGCACCCTGCATATATTGGCCTGGTTTTCCTTCCATTCAGGCCCCAAACCCACCTCCCCCAGGAACCTCATTCACCATATGAACATTTAATTTATAATAATGACTAATTTAAACCAAAATTCAAATAATTAATTACCTCCACAAAAATCATGGTCTTACACTTTCAATATTTTGAAGTGGATACAATATTCTTCAAACATCTTATCTAGTTCTTTTTTCATGAATTTTATATCATATATCACGTGTATAATATATTATATTAGTAAACTGAAATATATGAGTGAAAAAATCACTAGGAACATTATTCAGATAATTAAAAACCTCGTGATAGATGACATTATTTGAGATTGTAGATCTGAGTCTTCACCATCGAATAATAATTTTCATAACGATAAGTCTTAATACCTTCACGAGATGAGATACCAATTTTAATACCATTAAATAGTGGGCCCACATATTCCCTCTTTGAAATTTTTCTCATTCATTTTTCCATTCTTCAAAGTGCATGATTTTTTTTCTCAAATTCATCTTTGATAAGGATAGATACATATTTCTCTAATTGAAGAACTTCTAAACTAATCTCATATATAAACCCTTTATAATCCTATAAAAAACCTATCCCCTAATATAAATAGGTACACCTATAGAGAGACTTGGTTTTATGTTCATTATATGTCCTTGTGGATAAATGTATGTACACGTGGGGGGATCATCTATTGCCAAATTTTTACCAAATAAAAATTTAGTTATAATATTTCACCCCTTTAGCACTTTAACTCTTCTTATCTATGAATATTTGAATGGGTCATTTTTTATTTTTCAAAAAATGAAAAAAAATCGAAATGAAGTATTTAAACAAGAGATTAAAAAAATATTGTTTTTTACATGGTTTGTCCCTATGATGAGAAACATTCTCCTTCATATATTGAACTCCTCTTAAAGCATTGATTCTCCACTAGTAATATTATAATTAAATAAAAGTGGGTTGGTGAATGATAATCATAAAACCACGTCACAATATATTAAAAATGTTTGGGTTTACATATGATCATTATGAACATGGTCTTTATTCAGCAATTCCTCTTCAATATAGAATACCACAAACTATACATCAAATTTTTATTCCTCATATGTTAGAGTATATCTTTAAGTATTTACAGGGATGTTAGTGCAACCATAAGATTATTTGCTTCCTTAATAATAGAGTCTTAAGATACCTCCAAATAATCCTAACACAAAAAATGCAACTTGGTCTCTATTTATATACAAATTATTGTTTTTTATAGCGAGTAAATTTTCAATATAATTTATTCTGGTCAATATTTTTTAGGCTCTTATTTATATACTTTTATATATTATATTTTCCCAATGGAAATATTTTATTATCTCGTTATTCTCCTTCTCCACTATTAACTAAAATAAAATTGATCACTATATACTATCTACTTCATCTTCACCTTCAAGAGTTTATTGTGCATCCATATCATTATTTATTCTACCATTAGCAGCTCTATTTTATACTCACATATTCTTCCATATTCTTTGATTAATATATTCTTTGTATTTATTTACTTTATCTCTTACTTTGTTGTACACTCATCTTTTATGCATATTTCTCCTTCCAAGGAGTTATCTCTCTCCCTTAGATGTCTTTTTCTATACAAATTAGTCATTAATTTTCATGTATTTTTTAATATACCAAAAATAGTGTATCATAAGATAACATGAGAAAAATTATATAAAATACGATGTTATTTTATCCATTTTTATCATGCATAACAATTCTTCCAACTCTCACTATACAATATCATGTGGATTAGTCACACCAGTCTTCTAATACGATGTCACATTTTTTAGTACTGAATGTTCCTCTTATTTAAATGGATTTACTAAATAAACGATAACACCACCCTTATAATTTTTTTATTTTCTTCCTCATGGATGAATATGTATAAAATTTTTCTTCATTATTATTGATCAATTTCTTCTAAAGCTCTATGATACTACCACTATTACATCATCTTATGTTGTGGGTATTTTTTTCCGCATAAAAGTCACCAAAAACATTTTCTCAAGCATAATATTACCCTTTTAATAACAATTATAATCTAAAATTTATTTTATAAAATCATAGCCTCACTCACAAGTTAGTTTTTTATATTTTAGATATCCATGAATAGTGCAGGTACTATTTTATTTTTATCTCACATTTGATCACCAAATGTTGAAATTCAATTATTATAATTTCTGTATCATTATAAATGGAATTTTGATCCTCATCTCATCATATTATTATTTTCTCAATATTGGGTCATGGATAAATTGAAATCATTATATTTGGAACTAAAATAAAAATATCTTACGTCATCTTATTTCATTTTCCACATTAGAAAAAACATTTCACTAAACTCACAATTTTTTTTGGATTTTATGTATGAATTTGAAATGAGAAATTCACACACTCAACCAAAAAGTAAAATGAGTATTATTTATTTATTATTAATTTTAATGTCCTAAAATGTACCTATAATTATTATGAGTGTCAATGTCTTATAGCTCCATCAAAGTCAAATGTGGTCACCCTTTACCAGTGTTCAACAAACTAATATTATCATGCTCTCCAAAATGAATTATTCATTAACACTAAAATTCATTAAAGGACATGATATGTCTTATAAAATTTATTGAAAATTGTGTGATAATATCAATTTCATATAACCATCCTCAATTTCCAATGCAGTTCACATATTAATACACTAGAAACATATGAACTAATACATAGATTCTTTGATGTTACAAAAATTTAATGTCATTTAAAAACACTATAATTATTGTTATATCAATACTTAACCCATTTTCATATTCAAATATGATATCTAAGTTTTATAAAACCTCCCATAAGTAATCATAATTAATACTCCAAACCTTCTAAAAACATCAAATCACCTAATTTGTTTTTGGACTTTATCAAATCTTATTAATCATTTTAATCACCATTCTTATAAATTTGTAGAGTATTTCAATGAAATCAATCACCTCTAAATTGGATCCATAAACCATAATTTTGAAACCATCAGCCAATTTAGTTTCTTCTCTTATTAAATATCGTTCACCAAAGGTAATCAATGTGTTGATATTCTAAACAATGTAGAAATATTTTTTACTACATTACCACTATTTAAAAACTTTTAAATACAAATTCGAAAGATATGTTGAAGGGTCTCAATAGCCATATCTTTACAACTTCTTTACCTCACATATAACTAGCATAGATAATTATTCTCTAACATTTCCAATTTTTCTATCCATAAAACCCAACTCTCCAATCATGTAATTATAGGTATTCCATTCGAATATTCCAGTCATCAATTAAAGGGGAAAATTTTTTCATTCATCTTCTACTTCCATGTATTCATCGTGGATGTAGATTATTTACTTTAACCAAGAAATTATGGGTAGGTTTTTCCATCTTTGGAGGGATGACACTCACTCCATAACCTATTTCCACTAAGAAATATATTGGCATTCTCATTGAAAATAAATACAATAAAAATATGGATGATCAGTTTTATTTGATATATTTATAAAACAAATATTGATTGAATGATTGAAAATATGTTTATTATATTTTCCAAACTAAATGCCTAATATTTTAAATAATATAATTTTCTTGGGTTTTATATTTCAAAGGCTAATTGGGTCTAATTTCCTTTTTATAACCCTTCGCAAGAATTGAATATTATTCATATTTTTTCAGTTTATTTTTATATCTAAAAGAATTTATAATGTGTTTACTTTTAAGGTTTATGTTGAAGAAATATTAATATTAAAATAATTTCTGAAGCTGGGTCTAACCAAGGTTATTAATTGGGACAGTTTGGATGGATTTTTTTTGAAAAGTATAAATTATTAATTCATCAAGTATTCATTTGACAAAAATAAAACTTGCATTGAATTTTATTGATTTTAGTCATATAAAATTAATTTCTTAACCACCCATATAGATAGATAATTATTTTCATGGTCATCCCATGGTATAAGAACATATTAGCACACAAGATATATCATTTTTAAATTCAACAAAGATAAAGAACAAAAATATATCATCAAATGGAAATATCAAATTAATTAACTAATTAAAGGTTTAAAGAACATAAAATTACATCTTATATATCCCTTTAAACTCTATTGAATCAATACAAGATATGTTTATCTATCCATTTATTCAGTATATTTAATGTAATACTGAAAAGAATTAAATAGTGAAAAGAATTTATAGTGATCACATCACAATTGTGTAAATAGTTTACTAAAATAAAAAATGTTTCTCAATTATAATTAGTTCATAAGAAGAAAATAATAATAATTAAATCATTTAATTTGAAATAAATATTGAGTTTGTAACACACACAAATAAAGAAAACCCTAACAAAGAATGAATTAAAGTTTTACATTGTAATGAAGAATAAGAAACAAATGAATTATATTTCTATCAATAAATCTACATTATATATACTTTTTAGATCCATGGGTTGAATATTATTTTATATTTCATCAAAATTCATAAGATATTACAAAGGGTGTTGGAAAATGAGTGAATAATTAAATTTCCCTCATCACCCTGATTTCATACAAGACTTTTGTATTTATTTGATACACAAATAATCTCTCGATGATGTATGTATATGGTATAATGATTCATATATGAAAGCGTTTCTAATATTTATTCTATAAACTCACTATGGTTTAGTCTAATTGGAGGCCCCATGAAGATGTTATTCCATAAATGTAGGGATAACTTTTTTGGGCCATGAAATCAGGGATATAATTTTATACTCAACTTGGGATGCCTAAATATACTTTAAAATTGATGAATTTTCATAAAACACAATTGAATTAAATGTTCCTAATGAATTACACTACATTTATATTAACGTTAAAATTCATTTAACATTTATTATGGTCTCCAATTATATTTTATTTGAGAAATGGATGATTTTATTTTCCTATAAATTTATAGATTCAAATCCCAATATTCCATTACCAATCAACTATTAGTATATAAGGAAAAAATATTTCCTTTACATTGAATTAATAAATAATAAAATTTAATATTTTAATTAGTTACAAAGTGTTTTTATGTGGTTTTACAAACATTTACAAAAATTAATTCATTTTAATAAGGAATTATTCACACACTAAGAAATAGAGATTATGCTTTAAAATGATTTATCCTTGGAATCTATGATCAATGAATAATATAAAAACTCTTCTAAATTAAATAAATATTCTAAAATTATTTTTACTATTCCGTCCACTAATGTAATAAATATGATTTTTTATTTTTATAAATTTAAGAGAAAAAGTTTTTCTTTAATTCTTGTTTTACTTATGGATTTTTTTCCATCATCATCACAAGAAATAACTCAATAAAGAGAATGAGGGTAATGCATGTATTTTTGATTTCTTAAAAGTTATGAGGATGTTTTAACAGGACATGACATATCTAGAATCTAGTATAATTTTAAATTTTTAAAATGGTAAATCTAGAAAAAGAATATTTAATGGTCAAATTATTATCCTAGGTTATAATTAAGTTTGTTGGAATAGAGATGCATTAATTCTATTAGATGGATTAGTTAATTATAATTTTATGAATTTTAAATTATTTAAGGATAATATATATTATTTATGTGTTTTAAAAAATAAATTCATTTATTTATGAATAGTATATAACACATAGTGTATATTTTAAAACTATTGAAAATACATAAGGGTTCAGAAGAGTGATATGAATTATTTAATTATATAGTTTTCATTAATATATAATATTAATGGTTGACACTATTTATATTTAGATGATAAGGTACATATCATGATTAGATATGTTAAAAACAGGATCAATATTATCATTTTATATCTCTTATAAGTTAATAAAATTAGTGCTTGATAAGGTGTTTTAATGAGAAACATGAGGTGATAGTTTTGATACATATGTTTCATATTTCATTAGTCTAAAATACATATTTGAATATGAAAAAAAATGTTTTATCAATGATTTAAAATTTTATCTAATATATTTTTTAGTAAATGAGGGTTTTGATCTCACCAACAAAAATTGAAATATTTTAAATTAAAATATATATAAATTTTATAATACTTCTCCAAACAAAAGAATTACCATATATAAAAAGAAACAACCTTAAACATTACATAATCATTAGTTTTATGAAAATAATTAATTTTAATGAATTTAATGATACTTATAGTTTAGTATTTTAGATAATTATGTCATAAAATATCAGAATTAGTTCATACATAACAATGTGTACACTTCTACTCAAAATCTATTTTTCCCACAACATATAAAATTTTAAAAAAAAAATCTTTTTTCATCTAATATATAATTCTTTTGATGTTCAACTTGAATTATTCATTATTCCGACTCTTCATTAAACCCTATGAAAATAATATAAAAAAGTTGCGATGAGGAACAAAATATGAGTAATGAATTTAAAATTAATGTTATAATCTCATTATTTTATGAATATTTATAAAAAAATTAACTTCTTAAAATAAATTTTGATCTCAAAATGATCATTTTATAACTCATGAAATCTAAATCAATGCCAACAAAATTTTATAAAACATTATTTAAGAAAATTTAATGTAAAAAATAACACCTTTAAACGTTTCATAAAAATTGTGATATATCCTGAAAAAAATTTCTCAAAGTTATACTTCTCAATATTATGAAGTTGAAATTAATTTTCCATAAACATAAACTCATTACCTTAATTTGATAAATCATAATATTTTCATAAAAATCATAAAAATTATACATAAATCATGTTGGTATCTTGAGGAATCATTTGACATCAATGGTTAATATAGAATAACATTAATAGTTATAAATGGAAAATTATTCATCATTATTAATGAGAAAACTAACACAGTTAAAAACATAATAATAATCATAGTTAAAAATGTAATTAATTTTTTGAATAACATCAATAATAAATCATACCCAATGCATTGGAGGGCTATTATTGACCCACCCGTGCATGGTTTAAAACAGTACCACTGATATATGGCCTTTGATGAAATAACTAATCATGATAAATAATCCTAAATATCTATAACATAACCACACACATAAAATTATTTTTTTATTCAACATTATACTCATAAAATTATTTTTTGTACTTATAAAAAAAATTACAAATGTTAAAATACCCATTAAATTTAAAAATATTTTTGAAAATGATGAAAACAAAGGGAAATAGAGTTTCTTATTTCATAAAAACATGATATATTTTAATGGAACACCAAACATTAAATAATGGTTATAATAGTGTGAAACCCTATTTATGCCATATTGGATAAAACATGACATTCATTTTTTGTCTTTATTAACAAAAGGTTCTATACAAAATATGTAAAAAGGATCCCTTTGAGAACTATTGAAATAAATTTAAAAGTGACCTAAAATTTTATCTATAAATTTTTCATGTTCATAATAATAAATCTATAAAATAATTTTAAGAATATTTAAATTAATGGTTAATATTTATAAAATAAATATTAAAGACATTTCAAATGAGTTTTTTAAATTAATGTGTCTCTTAACATGAGTATGACTCATCACATACGCTCATTATATTTATGAATAATAAAATTATATAATTTATGTAATTCCATAATAAATTTTTTAATGTTATTATTTCTTTTATGATGTTTTCAAAATCAATTACATAATTGATGAACTTAACATAATATTTTTGGATTGTATGCACTATATTTGTCCAAAATTACTTTGGTAGGTAGTTTACGGTTAAGGGGTCCATTATTATATCTTATATAGAATAAAAATCATTATAAAATTATAATTTTTTACATAAATTTTAATTTTAAAACCAATAATGAATTTTTAGTGTGAACAATTAATTATCTTACAATCATATGGAATATAGGTCATACATATACAAGAGTAAGGTTTCTATTTTTGAAAATAATGATTAAAATAGGGTAAGTGTTATTTTATACTTAATTCATGGTTATTATATAATAAATATAATATTATTTCTTTGAATATAATTATATATATATAATCCATATGATGTGGTAATCAAAAACAAATTTAATCGCTTCATTGGGGTTGTATTCCACAAATACACACAAATGACGTAATCATTTTTCAAGGAATAAAAAGGTACAAAATTAGATGATATATTAAACTTAAATAATGAGAAATTATCCATTAATATAATCCACACACACACACATATATACATATATATATATATATATTAAAATAAAAAATTATATTTAGTTGTGATTGTCGGTAATGGAAATGGATTGCATCAGTTCACGAGGTAGTAGTCCGTTGTGCACTAGAACAATGATTTTGTTTCCCAATTAATGGATAGTTGTTATGCATTAATATATTGAAATATAAGTATATGTATGATAATTAAGTATTTATTAATCATTTTGAATGATATTTGAATGAGGTAGATAATGAAATAAAAGGAATACACTTGGTTAAGTACTATACCTCTTCTCCAGACAACATCATAAAGCTTACAAAAAAAACTATCCAAGGATGGATTTCTATTCAATGTCGGGAATATAAGATATTTGGTGGGATGTAAAAATGGTATTTTTTAAGGTGTTGCATAACCCAGAATTCTTTTGATGCACGCATTAAATAAGATATTTGGTTCCCTTTAATAGGTGTGGGTTTGGACAATCTTGAAATTTATTAGAATGTATAATTAACATAAATTAATTTACCTAAAAAGATGTCTCTAATATAATAAAAGTATAATATAAGATTATTATGGGTAAAAATAACCTCATAAATTTAAATTTTTACCTTTTTAAATTTATTTAACCCAAATCTCTTTTTTACCCACATTAACACTTCTGATAATTACTGTGATAATAATGTTTTTACTCATCAAAGGTTGAGATAGTTACAATAAAAGAAAAAATTTCCCCCAAATAGATTAGAGATTATATTTTCAACTATATCCCAATAACATGGATAATGAAAAGATTTTTGAAAATTTGGAATCATTTAATAAAATATTTTTATTATAAAATATCATTAATTCTTTTTTTAATGATTAATTTAATTTGACTTTTATAAAAAGGAGAAAAGAAATTAATCCGAATATAATAATTTTAAACTTCACTATTATGTTATATTTCTCTAAAAAGTCAATTTTACACAACATTTTTTTTCAAATTTTTTAGTTTTAAAATTTTTAGTATCATTTATTTTATTTTTTTTAGTTAATTAAATTTGTATTATCTCGGTGTTGTGTAAGAATTTAATGTAATTATTTAATTCGTAAAAATTAGAAATAAATTACCAATTTATGAGAAATAACTTATAATTAGAATAAATTTTGAGAATAAAAAATATCCTCTATTTACCCATATGTCAAAAAATTAGAGATAACCATTCTATTAAAATTTAATAATATAAACGAAAAATCAAAGAATCATGGAACCATGTTTAAATATTTTAAAAAAATGCATGGTAATTTTAGAAAACATTCATAAAATACTATAAATTAATAATTTATGGTTATTTTTTGATTTATCATATTATTTTTATCCATAGTTTCCATATTTACCCTAAATGTGGTGATAATTATTTACAATATTTACTATTTATAATGAAAAAAGGGTCATATATACCAAATTTGGACCTCATGATATTGAATATGAAATTAATTTTTTTAATATTAATTTTCTATAAGTTACAGAAGATATTTTATTATTAAAATAAAAAATAAAATGAAAAATAACTTTTCAGAAATTATTTTTAAGTAAAAAATGTTTTTATACTAAATTCATGTATAAAATTAACTAGAATCCTATACTTGAGATATAATTAATTGAAATTATGTAATGAAACTTTAAAAATAATCTGAAATATAAATATATTTTTTAAATACTTTAAGATTAAATATAATTTTCAATATAAAACTGTATCTTTTACTATTGATTGAAAAATCAGTCTTGTTAGAGAATTTTTCAAAAATTATACCAATAAAATATTTAAAAAATAGTTTAAATAATGATTTATTATTAATTTAATTAAATTTTAAAAAATACATAAATTAAATATATTATTCTCTCAAAAAATAAATAATCAATTTTTTTAAGAAAACATATTGTTGATGCCTAAGTTGAATTTACTAAAAACTTATTGACAATTTAATAAGAATTTATCAATACATTATAATTTATTAGTTACATTATATATATTTTATAATGTTTTTAATCATATTCCTAACCACCAATTTAATGGCTAGGTTATAATTGACATATGAAAATAATGTTATTTTTGGTTCATTTAAGCTCGTTGTTGTCTATCTTGTATGCTATAGAGCATAAAATCATTAAAAAAATATCTAGATATTTCAATCTTCTATGTTCTATAAATTTAATCCCTATTATATGATCTCATTCTTGATAATCAAGGTTTAGACATCTAAAAATGATTTTGTTGAAATCCATCATTATTAAAAGATTTAATAAAACATATTCTTAAAAGGGAAAGGGAAATACCAAGGTTATCTGGAATAACAAAAAACTCAGTTTCCAAATAGGTGAAATTAAGTAGAAGTGAAAAAATGGTCATGGATAAAAAAATTAATGTCGAAATAATTATGGAGAATGAAATAATTCATTTATCAAATGAATGTGAATGGTTAAGATAAATTTAATGATTGAAAAACTTTAAACTAATAAAGCATGAAAAATACCATCAAATTATTATAAATAAAGATAATAGGATATCATTTTTATTTTGACATCCTTTTCTAATATTTTAAGAATTTAATTAAAATCTAAACTTATTACATAGGAAAATATATATACTTGATAAGTTTAATTTCTTCAATTAATCAGTTTAAACCACAATATTACCTACTTCTCTAAATGATGGGTATTCAAGATGACTTTTTTATTCATGAAGCACTAAAATTGACAAATAACAGCTCAGATAATCCTTAAAAAGAAAAAAATTTATTCCTCATATATTTTAAAATTATAAAAAACAAAAAAAGTTATCACAAGAAAAATCTCCAAAAGAATATAAAATTATATGATGAAATACAATATAATTCATTAATCCCTCAACAATAACACCCAAACGTCAACTTAGGTCATTTTAAAAATAACTAACCATGAAATAAATCATGATATTCTAGACTAATATTGAAATGAAAAAAATGATTTAATCACATATTCTTCTAAGATCCATTTAACATTTATATCCAAATAACTTCAATCACTTTTAAAGTCTCATATAAAAAATATTTATTCCCAAATCATATAATCTCCAATATTTTCTAATAATTTCTATAGAAAACCAGTATCACCATAATTCGAAATTAAAATCAAATATGATTCCAAAATATCATTCATCCTTTACTCCACAAATAAAATGCCACAATAATTTTTATACCTTAATAATAAAATGTTTTCCAAAATTATTGAAACTTTTTTCAAAAATTCCATTAGTCACCTAATCACCAAATAAATTTTTAATACTATAGCTATCAATACGATAAAACCTATATTCCCAAATTTTAATAACCCATAAATAACCAAATATAAAATATTATATAAATAATAAATGGTGTAAATTATTTAAAAATATTTCTACAAAATTTTAAGTTATTATTCCTTAAATAACTTTTCACTTGTAACCATACATGTTATTTATGTCCCAATAATTTTTAAAAATTCAGTAGGTGTCCCCCAAATTATTACCTAACATGGGGTATCTATGATTTTAAAATTATTATCAATCTTAAACTTATAAAACCATCATGTTGGCCTCAAATGATAAAATCCTAAAATCTTAAGTTATCTAAACCTTTCCTATTGAAACAAACTATATGGACCTGACCGTGAACATTATATAATCATGTTTTTTTATTCAATAATTATTATTCATATATTTAAGGATCTTTACAGTTTATAATTTTAGATAATTATGTCAGAAATATTACATAATAAACTCATACATAAATTTTTTTACACATCTACTAAGTATCCATTTTCCAAATATATAAAACATTTAATATAAAAAATTATTTCTTTTATTATAATATCGTCAAGATTTTTAACTTGAAATATTCAATTCTATTAAACCTCAACCACCCGAGTGAAAAACATTTTAAAAATCATGATATGAGAAAAATATATGTATTAAAGGACATAAAAATGATTAAATATACCCATTATCTAATGAATACATATAAATCTAACTCCCTTTTTCAAAAAAATCATATTGATTAAAGTAAATACTTTCTTAAGCAACAATCAACTTTATTCTTTTAAAGAATATCATAAAATATTTCATAATAAAAAATAATGGTAAACTAAAACAGATAAATGTTTCAAATAAATAATAAAAACTCATGAAAACATTCAAAAAAATTTATAATTTTCAATCTTAAGATATTGAAAATAATTTTCCTTATTCATATACTCATTATCATACTTTATAAGATCATCATATTTACATAAAAACAATAAGAATAAATAAACTATGTAGTTAAATTAATTAATCATTTTCATATAAATTTTACAAATTGAATATACTTTATAATTAAAAATTAAAAAACATTCAATGAGACCAATGGGATAACATTTATTGTTAAAAGTTGAGTAACCTACATGGCATGGTGGCTCAGTACTGGAGTCTTCTGAATCTGCGGCGTGCTTGGAGACGGTCATCTGGATCTCATCT
The DNA here is from genome assembly GCA_963277665.1 of Viscum album. Lineage (NCBI taxonomy): Eukaryota > Viridiplantae > Streptophyta > Magnoliopsida > Santalales > Viscaceae > Viscum > Viscum album. Next base: position 306,660,084 of record OY728153.1, on the reverse strand, counting down.
CGGATCAGCGGTTCTCGGGTATCGGCTTGGTAATGGCGTGTTTTGGAAACTGTCCTCCCTCCGTCATAGCTCTGGGTTCGTCCCTGTCCCGGTGACACCCTCATTCTGGCGTGTCATTAGATCTGGCGAGTTCTTGTTTTGGCATTGGTCGGTTTGGATTTGTGTCGACGTTGTCTGGATCGGCTCGGATCTGGGGTGCTTCTGGTTTCGGGCGTCGGCTCTGGTAAGGGATTTCAGCGGTGTGTTCTGGCGATGGATCTGGTGTGTCTCGGTTCTTCTTCGGCTTCAGACGGGTGGTGACGTCGACAGTTGTGGTTATGAGATGATGACACAACAGAACGAGGTGTTATATGATGAAGGTTCCAGTATGGCGGTGATGGTGATGAGTTAATGTGAAGGCGGTGAGGGTGACAAGTTGAAAAGGTCGGTGAGGTGATGATGGCTTCTCAGGCGGTTTTTTTGCCCGCGTTTTGTTTTTCAATTTTTTAATTTGAATTTTTATTTTGGAATATGGATTTTCATAATGTTATATGCTATGTATTATTGATTAAGTTAGAGGTGTTTGAATATATATTGGTGTTTGTAAGGTTCCCACTCATCTAAAAAGTGGTCTATTTTAGAAAATGAAAAAAAGATTTGGTGCATTGGATGGATTACAAGGACCAACACATACATGGTTTATAATAAAACCACATATCCATAGTTTATAAGGAAATAAACGAGGGCTTCAGACGAGTGCTGACATCGACTTTGGGGTTTGGATTTTGTGGAGGTTATGATTCTTTTGCAGGATGTCATTGTTGGTTGTGCAAATGGTGTTCTTGCGGTGTGTTTATGACTGAAGCAACCCCTCCTTGTTGGTGCTTTTGATTCCCATGGTCTGACCATTTTGGAATCTGTTGAGGGTTCTTCTATAGTTTTGAGATGAACGGCTTCATGCCTAGGGAGGCGCTACTAGTTCTGATATGCTCGGCCCCATTCAATGCATTCAATCCATAAATGTTCTTTTGGGTCTTCCAGTCCTGGTTGACGAAGACATGGCTTCACGTTCCTGGTTTTTCATCCTCTTCGGGTTGCTGCGTGTGGTGTCGGAGGTTCCTCGTAGATCGGCAGGCTTCTATAGCTTTGATTCTAGCTTTGTGTTTCACATTTTTTCTTTTGATGATGTTTTTCCTGTTTCATTCTGCACGTTGATGTTCTTTATCAGTGATGTTGTGATCATGGTTTGGACTGGTTGGCGGTGACGTCGATAGTTGTGGTTATAAGATGTTATATGATGAAGGTGCCTGGATGGCAGTGATGGTGATGAGTTAATGTGAAGGCGGTGAGGGTGACAAGTTGAAAATGTCGGCGAGGTGATGATGGCTTCTCAGGCGGCTTGTTTTGGCCACGTTTTATTTTAAAATTTTCGAATTTGAGTTTTTAATTTTGAATATGGATTTTCATAATGTTATATTCTATGTATTATTGATTACGTTGGAGGTGTTTGAACCTGTATTGGTGTTTGTAAGGTTCCCACTCATCAAAAAATTGATTTATTTTAGAAAATGAAAAAAAATTTTTGGTGCGTTGGATGGATTACAAGGACCAACACATACATGGTTTATACTAAAACCACATATCCTTAGTTTATAAGGAACCAAACTCTTTATAAAAAATTCACAAGAAAAACTACATAATTATAACACAGAAAATAATGATTTTTTTCAACATCACACTCAAAAAATATACTTTATACCCAAAAAAAACATTTTTGGTTATTCAAATATCAATTCCATTTTATTCCCTTTTTTAAAATGCTCATAAAAAAAGATAAAAAATATTTCTTTGAAGAAAATATAAAATAATTTAAATTAATACAATCATAGAATATCATTTATTGTGGTGAGGAAAACCACTGATGATGTATACAATAATATAGAACATTTAATTTTCCCAATTTTATCAAAAAGTCTTGTTTAAAATATATAATAATATTCATATTAAAAAACCTAAAAAATGTAATGTGAAATAAAGTTTTCATTATAATTAATGAATATCCATATAAATTCATGAATATAATAATTTTAAGAATATGGACTTGGAATAGAAAAATTTAGAAAGTAAATTAAAAAAACATTTAAAAAGGGGTTTTAAAAGTAAAGTGACCCTACATTGTGTCTCATTCACCTAGAATATTCATTAACTATCTAAATAAAAAAATTATGATTATTATTTACTTTATTAATAAATCTTTCCTTGTTTTTGGTTATTTTATGTATATTTTCTAATAAATTACATAATCAAATAACTTCACTTCACATGTTTGGTTATATTCAGCTCACAAGCCCAAAATGACTTCATTAGGATGTATATTGTATATTAAATAATTATTACATTATCTAAAAATAATAATATTGATGTATTTATCCTTTTAACATATAATTTATACTTTTAAAACAAATAATAAGTGATAATTATTAATAATGAACTATAGTTCCATCTTAGAGATAGTAGGTTATACATAAACATAAGAAATGTTTCCATTTTTCAAAAATAATGATGCAAATAAGATAAGTATTATTTTATCATTCCAAAAATATTATTATATATTAAATATCATATAGTTTATTTAAATACAATTATATATATTATTTATATGGTACATTGATAAAAAATGAATCACACAGATTCATTGAGGTGGTAGTCCCCATGTATGCACGTTTGACATTATCATTTTTAAAAAAATGGTAAAGTAAGAAGTTAGATTATATATAATATTTATATAATGAATAATATTTCATGAATTTCATATATATAAATTAAATCCAACAATATATCCATCTGTGAGAGGTGGTGTTGTAAAATGGATTATATCGGTCCTTGATACGGTAGTCTGCCACAGAGATGAGAAATGATTTCATTTCCCATTTGAATAAAGATGGAAATAGAAATTGGTTATGTAATTATCATAATTACATCTCATTATATGTATTTTTTCAATGTTATGATATCATCATGGGTAAATAATAATTGAATTTGGTAGAGGAATAAATTAAACAAAAATGCTTGATTAAGAACTATATCTCTTCTTCAAACAACCTCGATGATATACACCAAAATCATTCTTATGTTGGTTTTGTGGCTTAAAATTACTTTTGTGGCATGTTGAGTTATTTAATTAATATATTTTTTAATGACTGGCCAATTTAATAATACTTTGAAGTGTGAAGAAAACCATAGAAGAGGTTACCTTTTAAAAGGGAGGTTAGGTTAACTTTCATAAAATATTAAAACAATATGGATTAAATTTCATGGATAAATGAATACAAAATGACTAAATATAAATATAGGATGATTATGAGTTTAAATATTCCAATAAAAGAAAATTATTACATATTTATTTTATATTTTATCCCATATACCATTGTTTTAACCCTCATTAACCCTTATGACGATTACTGTAATAACAAGGTTTATTAATTTTTTAATAATCTACATAGTCACTATAATAGGAAAAATTTTACCATAAATGGAAAATGGATTTTATTTTAAACCAAAAAAAATAAATTAACTGAATTAATATTTCTATGAATATATAATCATTTAATAAAATATTATTTATTATAAATTATAATTAATGTAATTTTTGGAACTATTTTTTTTACATTGGAAAACAATTAGAAAATATTTGAATTTGAATATAATACATTCAAACACAAATAATGTTATATATTTATCTGAAAAATTCATAGAACATATTAATTTGATCTAATTTTAATAAATTAAATATTTTTATGGCCATTAATTCTATTTTTACGATAATTAAATAAATAATGTGTTGATGTTGAGTAAACATTTAAGGGAATTATTTCATAAAAAAATTTAAAATAAACTTCTATGATAACAAAATTTATATTTATTATAACATTATATGACCCAACAAACCCTCTGTTTATCCTTATTTCAAAATGGGGAGATAATAAAACAATGAGAGTAACATTCATAACGGTTTATAATATTAAAAAATATAAATGTCAAAATAAAATAAATATGGAACCCAATTTTGATAATTTTAAAATGTTTATTGACATGGATAAAATATACTCATCTAATTGGACAAAAAAATTTTGGCCTATTTTTTAGTCCTTATCATATATTTTTACCTTAATTAATTGATTTACCCTTACCTTGGGGAAACTTATTACTATGGTAATTATTCCAAATGAGTGAAAATAAATGGGAAAAATTTACCACATTAGTACATCGAGATTATGAATATGAAATTGATTTTTCAAGATTCAACTTGATGAAATGACATATATTTATTTAAGATTGAAACAAAAAATGCAATGAAAATTGGTTTTTCACAAAAAATATTTTTTAAGTATAATTTTTTTATAAACTAAAAGTAAAACAATTATAATAAAGACTATAATTATATTCTTATAATCAAAAATAACATATTAAATTTTATCAAAAATACAAAATATATTTTTGTTATATATGCTATTTAAAATAAAATAATCTTTTTAATTAGAATCATAATTTTTTATATACATTGATAAATCAATATTCTATGAAAATTATCAAGAATACATCTAAATATTGCTTAAACGTGCTATTTTTTAGAGAATATATATTTATCATGAAATTAAATTTCTAAATAACTAGAAATTAATAACATTATTATCAAGAAAAAATTAATATCATTTTTAATGAAAAAATATTTTTAAAGAATAAAATGTCATTACTAAAAATTATGTGACTTTTTACTAAGAATATATCAATAATTTTTTATTCAGTGGGACCTTTATATATATTTTATAATGACTTTAATCTTATTCATACATTCCCATTTAATTTCTAGGTTATAATGGTCATATTTAAATAATAATATTTTTTTTATGTTCGGTGTCTCATATCATGAATGTTATTGAACATAGTCTTTTATTCAAACTCATGGGATATTAACATATATGATATAGATATAATTTTAAAAAATTACTATAAAATAAAATAATTTTTTACCTCAAAACAATAGTGCTCTTTTTTTATCATGATATTTTTGAGATAATATAGTTTCTAGGATCTTAATGGGATTAATTATGGACATAAAAATATAAAAGTGTAATAGATAAAATATTAAATCAGTCAAAATAAATATCAATTTCACTTTATATCATTAAAGAATGTAAGATTTTTTTATTATAGGTATTAATGTCAAATAATTATATTAGTTACAAAATGATCTCAAAACTATTTGAGTGGACGTTTTCCAGGATGATGATGAAGATGATGAAGATGATGAATGTATATTAAATTCTGTGTGAATAGATGAAATTATTGATATCAAAATTTCTGATATCATTATGTGATGTTGTTCTAATACAATTTTTGAAGTGGTTAACATTACCAATATGATTCCTAATACTTATTATTACTCGTACAAGCATTCTTCAAAATTTTAGTTTAGTGCTAGTATTGAATCCTATGATCACTTATAGATGTGGAAAGAATTATATTAGGGTGTATTTAGTTTAATAAAACCCTAAATGTTATATAAATATAATTACTCCCATATACTTTTTCATATGAAATATATTGTGATAGATTATTATGTATTGTTTCGTTAGTATTTTTAAACGTGATTAAGAATATAAAATATATAATTTTATACAAAATGAATTCTCTACATTATAATTATTTCTTATTTACTAAATATAATATGTAATGTTAAACGTCAATAAATGTCTCCAAGTATGAATTTGATATATGACAAATTGATGTTTTATAATGGGTATTATTAATTATTTTTAATTGTTATGTTTAAAACATATAATATTTTTTTATAGTGACGTGACATATGCCCATGGGGAGAAAATTATTATTTTTTCATATAGGGATTTGTGCACTATATGGCCCACCATGTTTACAACATAAAGTTTCATAAAATATATCATTACATTCCGTAGGTGTATAATTCAAATTTAATACCTATAAATAATATTTTAAGGATTTATATTATGAGAAACATCATACTTTAATCCTTTATTTCACAATTGTTTGGGATTATCGAACTTATGGGTTGTTCGGTATGTCACTGATCATGTCATCGATTGAGGATTAACCATGATTTGGATTTTCCTCTCATATGAGGACTGTTTCATCTATCCCCTTGAGATAGATAGAGAATATTAATGGATATACATAAATAAGTTATATATAATTTACTTATCTGTATTGATTTGGGGCTTGTGATGTACTAATTTTCAAAGAAGAATTTCCTATGATTTATTCATTGACATGGTTAGCTTATAATCTGTGAATTGAGATTGTAATGAACCACATTATGATAATTCATGAAAATCAATAAGAATTTAAATTTGTACTCTCTGGTGAATTTTGATTGTAAAATAGAAATATATCCTTTTTGGAGATTAAATATAATTTTTCGATCACCCCATTGGTCCCAAAATAGTTTGTTTGCTATAGGACATTAGTTTGGTGGAATTTTGAGCCATTCGATTTTTAGCATAGTATTAATTTTTTATTTATCAAATGATGGATATCTAAATTAATTAAAATTTTTATATATTCTATTTTGTGTCTAATATTTTAATTCTTATTGTTTTGTTGAGTCAATAATGAGGGATTTTATCCTATGATAGGCATTACCTCACATCGGGCATTAGGGCCGGGTCAAAGCACCTTTACTTTTTCTTTCATTTAATTTTATTTATTCCCCTAAAATATCATGGATTAAAAAACATTATCATGATGGTCATTTCTATTGGGAAACATTTAGATGAGGTAAAAGAGGGGAATGGCGATTTGATCAATTCTAGATCACCCTTATGGGCCTGGATTAGAGTATCATAGTGACGTCTTGAGTATATAGGAGTGAAGGGTTAGCTTTTATGCCTGAAGGTGTGTTTTCTTATGTTTCCACCATTTCAAACTTTTAATTCATATTTTTTATTTTAATTCTTGTTTTTATTGTTATTAAGGACCCCAAGATGGATGATTTGTAGTGTTTTAGAAATAGTAAAGAGTTTCTGGGAATTTTTAGGGGTTTCTATTATGTAAAAACTGATCACATGATGTGTCATATTGAGTAACATGGCCTGTGTTTTTTTAGGTAGATAGATTTAATACGAAGTATCAATGACATGTGTGATCAAGATATTCCATATAGGGAGAGTCTGAGTGTGTATGGGGTCATTTCTGGACACCTGGTATCAAGTTACATAGCCATATAGGCTATATGACTAGAGCCCCTATGTAGAAAATGCGGAGAGACTGTGTAGAATCTATGACCAGACATTGATTGGGGTGAATAGATAGGTACATGATTTGGAAGCCTATATGGGTTACATTCCATGTATGTTGAAGGAATGTTTTATACTTTTAAATGTACATTCTAGGTTAGCCAAGGAAACATGACCTAAGTGGATTGATGGAGGTAAACACAGTATACCTAGGGTAAATGATTTTACTCCATCATTGGAGGTGTTTTTCTTATTTCAATCATTTAAGTAAAAATTGGACTTGTTTATAGTTTATTCAAATAATGTTTTCTAGGTATATTGGGAGGGTATAACAATTTAAATTTGGAGTGTACATATGAATGGTGTTTTGGATTGTTTGATCATTAAGGGGAGTATTTATTTAAGGATTCAGCTGAGAATCATCGTTTGGTTTCATTAAGATGTGTGGAAAGAGTGAGAGTGATGAGTTTATAATCGTTTATTTAGGTATATCAAGGGGATTTAATTCGGGCTTCTTTTGATGGTTCGTAAAAGGAGGTCTCGAGTAGTATTTTAAATTAGACCTCTGTCATAATTTATTATGGATTATTTTTATTCATGTATTTAGATAGGGTTTTCATTATTTTATGTTTGGTATAGTTAGGTTCCATTGTTATGATATTGAGATGTATCTGTGGGACATATTTGAGGAACCCCCTATATTTTTAATATTCTTGAGGATTTTATTAAGGGTGTGATATTGACTTTGAATCTCATGGGCATGGTCCTATTAATGTTCCCCATGTAAGTGAGGTAATATGGTTGGCATGGGTTGTTTTCTTAGAGGTCGGTTGATCATTCATTTATGGGAATGTAACAAGGCTTACTAGTTATTAAGGAAACCATTATCGAGCATCCTATTCTTACTACAGCTTTGGGGACCGGCATGAGTTCCCCCTTGATTTGATAGCACTTGGATGGTTGGTGATGACCATTTAGAATTGATGTTGATTTTTTTGGGTGTTTTCTGTCCCCAATTTTACTAGGTATTTCAATGTATGGTTAAGGTAATTTCTACTCAGTTTTTGGATGTTTAAGGTGACTTTTGGAATATTTATAGGCTGTTTGTGGGATTTGGTTTTGATTGGATGCTCTCCTCTTTTATTTATCTATTTTTGGAATGTTTTATGAGATAATGGATGGTCTAGATGAGTGCTTACCTGACCTAGTTTTCCGTTGTCATTCTAGATAAGAGTTTGAGGCCTTTGGAGGTATTATAGTGGTCTCATGTGGGGGTGATGAGTTTTTGTTATGATCATTTAGTATTGTCCCTGAAGTGATTGGTATTATAGCCCTGTTAGTTCTACTGGATATTTAAAGCTTAACAGGTTCTCAAGTTGTGTCATCAGAGAGTTCATTCCACCAATTTATACTATTCAATTAGAGACCTAGAGCCTATTATAGATTCATTATTACTATTTTATATGACTGGGATGACAAAATAGGGTTGAATATTAATTCTTGCTGACATTTTAGAAGAATTGAAGATCTATTTGATATGGAAGATGAGAAAGATATTATCTGAATGCGTGAGACATGTGCAATAATATTTCATGTATGGGATATAGTGATAGTAGATTTACCTCAAGTGTTTGAGTATAATCCATGAATCATTTTTTTATTTTTTAAAACCATATTATCTCAATCATTTATTTTTATTACTTATATTTTATTTTTTGTATAGACATTGAATATCAAATTTGTATGAATTTTAATATGACTAAAAATATTAGGACCACTGTTGGGGTGACATACTGAGATTTATTTCCCACCCCCTATAAATTCAATTCAATGTTCTTGCTGATGTTATGTCATCCTTAAGTTTGATCAAAGGAAACTGTTGATCCAGAAGAGGCCTAACGACACATGATCGAGCATTACTACTCATGTTGAGTCTAAGGATAAGGCTGGAGATCCACAAATGACATTAGATATTGAGTATATTGTTTGGATAGAAGATAAAAATACATCCATGTTTATTTTATTACTCATATTTTAGGTTTTTGTGTTCATTTCTCCATGTGGGTGACCAATTATTATTGTATTCCTAGATTTTTGACATTATTATTCCATATTTCATTAATTATTGTATTCTTTTATTTTATTTATTCAATTACTTGTACTCTGATTCATGAATGAGGGGAATTTTTTATTTATGTTATTATTACACTTCAGACCAAGGGAATAGTCACCCAATTATTTCCTTTTAGTACAACACCACTAATCAGAAGCCTCTTCCATATTTGGATGTTTTCATGATGACTTTTTACCAACTGGTTTTGGTGATTGGTCAAGATGAACCTAAATGATTCCTGAAAAAATACTATCATATATTTTTTTTCATTGAATTACAATATCGTTTTATTATAACCCATTTTTCCACATATTATATTATCTAAGATGCTATTATAAAATAAAAAAATACTTTATAATCAACAATAGTTGTAGAATTAAAAAATATCATGATTAGAGGTGAAGTTCTCTGTTCTGATCAACACTAGTACATTGTCTGACAAGAATCATGGAATGTTAGTAAATAAATTATAGATTAGTTTGAGGTTATAAAGGAATCTGCCCTTGTGTATGCATGTAATTCTAAATTAATTCTGGTGAAGTTGACACCAATGAAGAAAATATACAATAATTGAAAATATAAGATTAAAAATATGAACACAAAAATAGATAACTTGGAGAATATTCACCTCTATCCTTCAAGATTTTATTGTTAATAGTTATTATGTCCCCAAATAGAATATACAATGTTGACCCAAGGTTAAATATTGAGTGGTCATATTGTGACCTAAAGTAAACATGCCATTACTTTATATTTATTACATGATATAAAAATTAAATTTCATGAATAAAAATTTCCCAATGATTGAGAGGTTTAGTGGCCTTGGAGACAACTTACCTAATATCCTTATTTTATAATACTTGAGATCATTTCTACTTAATTTCAACATACAATAACATGCTATATACATCTCATTAGTGAGAATAATCCTCAAAATAAGAGGAATGAAAACATAAGAATGTGATGTGATCAAATTTACAGTAAGGGGTGAAACAAAACATTTAATCAAGGATATTTTCATAAATCTAAGTAAAAACAAGAGAATAATATAATTATCATATAATCATGAGTGATAAAAACTAAATATTAGTGAGATTAAAAATATATGACATTAAAACTCCAAGACACCAATGATCAAAACAAGAACATAATAACTATAACATGGCTTACAATTACATAACATAACCCATGAAGCATGTGAGTGTAAAATCACAATTAATTGTGTCATTTAACTATGTAACAAACATTTCCCTAGGGATACATTCTTCCAAAAGTTATACCATCAGTTTTGATGCTTAAATGAAACTAAAATGCACACATGAATACCTATCTCATGAGATATAAAATCTCAACCAATATATTAAAGTGTTATATAAGACCCCACCAATAATTCATTAATACTTATGTGTTATAATTAACAACCATTCAATTTAAAAAAATAATGAATCTAGGGAAATAAAATGGTTTCCATAAAATATACAAATGGAAATCATTCAATTTTAATAATGAATCCATGTAAATTGGAAGGGTTTCATGAACCATCAAAATGGAAATCATTCAATTTTTATAATGAACCCATGGAAATAAAAATGTGTATCATTAAACAACTTAATGGTAAAAAATATCAACATGAATTATACTAATTTTATATCTAAAACTTTATCTCCCAAAATTATAAAAATATAAAAGAAAATATTGGTGAAACATGGAAAATGTCTTAATTAGATAAATATCATTTAGAAATAATGATAACCATATCATGACAGTGTTTTTTTCTATGAATTATGTATTAGTCATTGTAAAAGTCACAATTATGAGTCTATTTTAAAAATTACTCCCTTATTTTTTAGAAAGATGAAAAAGAAAAAAATTCATGAAAAAATATTTTTCCACACCCAGTTTTTTTTTTGATGTCTTGGTTTTGATATCATTCGTTGGAAATCCTGATCCTTTTCATAGGTTTCAGGTGAGTTTATTGTTGATTTTTTAACTTTCATATATGTCTAATAATTATAACATGTGTTCCCCATAGCGTTTTTTGGTGTTTTTGGAGAAAAAGGTTGTTACATCACGATTTGGGCCAACCGTGAGCTCTTTTACATATTTAAAAACAATATTTCTTTCTTTCATAACTCCTTTGTTTATCAACATTTTTCACTAATTCTACTTTAAAATTGGCATACCAAGACCTATTAAAACTACCATATCCTTTTTATTCTCATTAGGAATTCATAATCCTAGTGGATTTGGGTTATTTATTCAGGTATTGGGCCAGCCTGTGAGCCCAATTCTAGTTTTTAAAAAAGTAAAATTTTTTCTTTTATATATTTTTCATTGTTTTATATTTTTTGGTGATTCCACCTCTCACTCTAGCCCAAGAAAAATAGTCACACAACCATGTTCCATTTTGCCTCTTTGGATCTCATCATAATATCAGATTAGGGCTAAATATCCAAAGGATTCTCAAATCGTCCAGATTTGGTAAGGAAATTATTTCTTTCTTGAATCATCCATTTTTTTTCCCAGATCATCTTAAAATATTTTTTAAATACATAATGAGTCTCTCCAAGATGTTTCGAGTCATTCAATTTCCTCTAAGGGTCTTTATCTAAGAGAATATGAAAAATTCTCTAGTTTCCAATTTGAGATTCCTTCTCCTTTCTCCTCCAAGTTCCTTCTACTTCCACATTATATTGGTATCCTCTTCTACCATTATCATTAAAGATATAGTGTTATGTTATAACATGATTTTTATGGGGTTTTGGTTCATTTTTGGCATCTATTCATGGATCTAGAGTGTCAGGAACTACGACGTGTGATATCGGGTTTTGCGGTTCCTTTCTACCATGGTTTTGAAGAAGGTTATCCCTAATACGTACCTTTATCATTTATGTTCCATCGTTTTATATCTATTAAAACCTCATATACATTTTTAGTAATGTTTTTCAGCCTTTTGATAATTTTCTTGGTGTGAAAAACGATTTCTCAAACCATGTTTTATGAAAAGTAGTTTTGTTTTGTTATAAACGTGTACACCGCTTACTGACATAAATATTATGTTAGATCATGCACTTGTTTTATGTTATTTTTAATATGTTTCAATAGATTGAATAAATTTAAGGAATTGAAAAGGTATTTTATCCCTTTTCATGTTTCTAAAATAATTTGTTTATTTAAAAGGGAATGCCATGTGTTCAGTAAATTGCCCGGTTTTCTTTAATGTGCTTAGTGTGATTTAAAATTATTATTTTTGGATTTATAAATATATTTTATACATGATAAATAGTATTTTGGGTTCCATTTATAGTTTTCCAAATTAATTGTTGTTTTATAAAAAATGGGTTTTTTGTAGTAAACATGTTTCGGCCGGGGTTGCTGGAAAATGGAATTTTTTACATCCCAATAAAAATGGCCATTCTTTGGATGTGTAACCTAAATCTTTTAACAAAATTATAAAAATGGTTTTATACTTTATATGGTGTGTATACAACTCTTTATTACAAGTGAAATTTATAGCTTTGGAAAATATTAGTTTTGGTATTTGCATAATGGCTCGTTTGGAATTTTTCTTATAAAAATGATTTCCATGTGTATTTCATGTTTTATCAATTTGGGACATTTTATGGTCCATGAAATTGATTTATTAAATGGTGTTGTGGTTAAAAAATATCATTTCATATGGGAGTGCTGGGTTTTTTTCCTTAAAAGATCATTTTTAATGTATTTTCTGTGCATGTCCTCATTTTAATTCTTGAAATTGTTTTATGAACATTTTTGTTGTTTATTGATCTGTTTCATAAATGTGAGATGTGTGTCTAACACCCAAAGCTTCCACGGTAAGTTTCCCTTTGAATAATGCAATGGTGTGCATTGTAAGCAACTTCGAGATTCTAACACACAACAACCAATCATACTAGCCATTACGAATAATAATACATACTTTTTGATTTTTTTTAAATTTTATCTTTCTAAATGGACTTCATTTTTGTATTATTAATATCAAAATTAGCTGAGGGTGAAATTTTGGTACTTTTCGGATAACATTCATATTTTGATGAATAGTGAAAATTACTAAATTTTAATTAAAAAAACATTTTTAATCGAAATAATTAATAGTGAAAAATTATCAATTTGAGTGGTTATAAAGTATATTTAGAATATATTGTTACGATTTAATACAATATTGGTCATTAGATGTAATTTCACATTTAAACCAGACATAAACAAGTGTCAATCTTTTGATAGTTATTATCTCTTAAAAACACGTATTTGTTTTGACGACGGGAATTAATTTTTAAATTAATTAATGCAACTGATATGTTTTGAATTTGGTAAAATAGACATCATTTTTTAATTCATAATATCAAATATATCTTAGGCCTAATTTTGGATATTTTTCTGGAAACTTTCATTTTTTGATGAATAGTGAAACCACTAAGTGGTAGTTAAAAAAATGAATTTGTCATAAAACTTAATTTTACCGCTTCTGTGAGTGGAATTTCGAAATTCCAAGAGACACGGTTATTATCAAGGAGTAAAATGTGGTTCAATGAGATGAAAATAATTTTTGGTGAATAGTAACTTTTTACTTTTATTTACCACGGTTAAAAGTAAATAAGGTAATTAAGGGTAAAAATGATGTTAATATTTCCCCAACACATGTTTAATTCTGTTGGACAAGTGTATCTCAACCAAAAACAACCTTAGGTGTAAAATATTATCATTTAGGTCCACTTGTATTAGATTAGGACAATTATTATTATTTAATTCAAAGAAGAGTTAAAAGAGTTAAAATCAAAGTTTATTTACTAAAACATTTTTAATATAGGGTTATACATAAGACAAAATTTGATTGTATATATTCATTAGAAAGATAAACAGATTTCCTACATAATGGTATTTTATTTATAATTTTTAGACTTTAAATAATTTAATTTATTTATGACACAATGGTGATGCAGTAATTACCTAATTAATGAAATATTAATTGATATTATAAATATAAAAATAAATATAATTTGAGACTTTTTATGAATTCCACTAATTTTATAGGTTAATATGACATATTAGGATTGATTATATAAATTGTTTTCGATGTATTAATGCTGTTATGAATTTATCAAAAACAAAATACCCAATAGTGTCAAAATTGACATAAAAGAGTTTTTAAAACAAATATTATATTATTAATTTATATTCAATTCCTAAAAATCTAAGGATCCGCCAAGAGACTTATATCATGATATGTGTATCATTAATGGACCACTTGGGGGTCGCTTGGATGTATATAGTAAGTTTATTAACCATATAATATAAAAATACAAAGAGACATTGTTATAGTGAAACTAATTAACTAAGAGTAAATACTTAAAGATAAGGTTAATATAATGACCCAACCCTATCTAAATTCTATTTGTTGAGTGTTTTTCGACCCATAACCAACTTAAACTTTAAATAATCTACTTTGGAGCCATTATAAACCGAATATGTATTTATTATAAAATAATGTTTTTTAGCTTTTCCAAAGGTGCCCCTCACCCCTCTTATAAAAGGGCACTCCCCCTTCTCACTAATTCACACATTCAGAGCCTTTTGGATCAGCCAAAACCTGCCCAAATACTCTCTAAACTTCCCTCACTACAACCTAGAGGCCTTAGTTTGATTATAAATCCAACATAAGGAGCCCTTTTGATCAAATCAAAAGGAAGAACCTGAAGAGGAGGTAATGTTTTCACCACCCTCTTTCAAGTTCCTTTCTTCTTCAACTTTTTATTTCCTTGTTATTTCTATTCTAAAATAATAACTCCAGTATCTTCTATATACTTTGATGTTATTATAAATATGGTACAACCATATTCAGTATTCTATCCATCCTTTGAATGTCATGTCACCGTACGTGCGTACGTACGACTTACCGTCTCCACGTCGTGGTGTAATTGTCATTCAATAAATTATTATTTGGATGGGTAAAATAATGATGTGTAATTCATGTAAATAATAAATATAACAAGATAATTATTCTTTATATATGATATAACATCCAGTTATATATTATTTTATCATCAAAAGAATGATATTGTCGCTCATGCATACGTACGGACTACCGTCTCCACGAACACGATGAGATTCATTCTCCATCGTCTCCATTCAAGTATAATTCTCATTTTATGATTAAAAATAATGTTTAAGGACTTTATATAATTCTATATTTGAATAATATACAACCCATCCATAACAAAAATGACTTACCTAACAAAGAATATAAAGGAAAACGAGTAAGTTAACACCCGAAATGACGATAATACTAAGCTATTATTAACAAAATAATGTTAAAAGATCATATATGATATCATATTAATGTAAATGATTCTTTTATAATTCAATAACAACTAATTCACCATTATACAGGAGGTTAACCTACCTTTGACCAAGGAAAAAGTACAATGTAAGGGGTTTCTTATCTCACTTTTAATTCCGTGAGAATTCTATTGTTCACCACTTATTTATTACATGTGGTGTGTGTACTACCCATGTTTGTATTAATTATGTAATATACTTTAATTCATGTATATTTAAATCATCATTGTATGATCCTTCTTTCATGGGTGCATGGTTTGTATGTTACCAAATCAATAAGGGAATTTGAAATTTCAATTTCCACTCATTCGGCTTTACACATACTTCATTGATTATTTTACTCCAATATTATGTGCAGAATCACTATTCATTTGATTATGTCATAAATTCCACTCCCCTTTCTTTGGATATACTTTTGATACACATAATCATTCCATTGATAAATTATCAGGTCATTGGTATGAACTTGATAAGAGTAATTTTTATTCAATCTCTATTTGTTGAGTTAAACATCCAATTCATTGGTGTTGTTTTTACAAGAATATGTGGGAATTTCATTTGATTGTTTTACACTGAATATCCAATAATATTGAGTGTATTTATATTTTTCACTAATAATTATGTCGTTTATTTATCCTTAACCTAAGGATACGGCCTTTATGAGAGATTTCATCTCAATTTACATTCCATTGAGACTCCTTTATTGGTATACACCAAATCAATTTTATATGGTGTATATAATGTACTTTGACATAATATATCATGAATCCCTTTATTCTCATGATATTACAGAGTTTATATTTCCTCAATTATTTTTATTCAAGTGTCTCTCTTTTGGTTAGGAACTCTAACTAAAATGACATTTTAAAATGTTTTAAATATTGATTATTCTAAATCTTTCTCATTAATGTACATGTTTTAAAAATGGTTTTAAGGATTTATTTATATGGACATTAAAGTTTTCAAATCAAAATTCATTTTTAAAAGCTTCAATGTGGTATGGGACACTTAGATTCTAAAATCTATTTTAAATAGATTCTTGACAAATAGTGTGACTTTTAAAGGATTTCAAGAAAAGGGGGATATTTCACTCTAATTGTTTTGATGATTATTTTCATCTATGTCAATATCCTTCATCATTCTCGGTTGAGTTTAATATGATACAATAAAATCTTCCATATTGTATCGAATGAGTTATGTTTGACTTTGGATGTTCTATTTTTAGACCATTCATGGTTCGTGGATAAAGTATTGACATTTCATATGCTAGTTTTAATACGAATGTTTATGTTATGTTTAAAGCTTTTCATATGAGGAATGCATTTGACATAATAAGTGACGGGTGGAGCCCACTATAGCTCCTCGATGCATTGATAGGTCTCATGAGACAAACTAGTGTCTTGGCACGAGGCCTTGACAAAATCTTATTTTTAGTCTTCACACGAGGCCTTGGCTACGTGGTTATGATAGTCTGGAATTATGCATTCCGTCATTATGAAAGTGGTTATTAATATTTTCATGTGATTATTCGACTAGTAGAATATCCATGTGAATAAGTAAATGTAATTATTTCATTTTATCCCTGCCATATTATGCTGAACTTCAAGTTTAAAAGGATTTTGTTTTAGTTATACATTGCCTTAAATTTTTAGGTTTATTTATGAATGTTTCTGCTACATTGTTATCCTTACTGAGCATCTGAGCTCACCCCTTTCAATGTTTTATTTTTCCCAGGATGTGAAGAAGTATTTTATGAATGACCTGCATGGATAGTATGAGGGGATATGAAGACAATATGTTGTTTTAGTTTTTCACTTATTGATGTAATGTAATCTTTATGAATATATCTAGTGTTTCCAAGGATACTAAACTAATCGATCTTTCGAGACTTGATATTTCTTGTGATCATGCCAATATTATGTGATAATGCACTAACTCTGGGTATCTAGGGTTGGGGAATTACAGTTGGTATCAGAGGAAATTTAGTACAAACCTTAGAAGCTAGATTTAGATAAACTCTTATTAGAGCACGTAGACCTAAGATGAACTTTGAGGATTAGTATATAAGAACTTCCTAGAATTATGGTATTGTAGAGATTTTGTGAGTTTTCTGAGAAATACATCCCTATC
The DNA here is from genome assembly GCA_963277665.1 of Viscum album. Taxonomy (NCBI): domain Eukaryota; kingdom Viridiplantae; phylum Streptophyta; class Magnoliopsida; order Santalales; family Viscaceae; genus Viscum; species Viscum album. The sequence goes on along the minus strand of OY728153.1, from coordinate 306,642,234 downwards.
TGGATATGAGTAGGTAGAGGCGGCTCTGGCACAGATGTACCTAGGGGTAAAACCTGAAAACAACGCTTTGAGCTAGACTCGAATGAGAACTAGTGCACGACAATGGGCATTGCTACACTCTTGGTTACGACACTCCTGGGGGATATGCTTAGGATAATTTACATTTTCTTTACAAACCGATTTGAAGTATTATATATATAAGATGAGAATAAATGACCTTGGTTTATCCTAATGTGTTTCAAATTGAGAATATGGTGACATGTTAATCTCTAAATTATTTTATGACAACTGTTACTCAAACAATTCTTTCTAGTTTTAGTCAATGGATGGACTCCAAGGAAGTCATAATGACATTGAGAATGATGTACAAGGTGGGAATGGTGGTGGCAATGAGCAAAAAAATGGATTGTTGATAGGCATAAAAGATATCGTCTTTATGCCAAATAAATTGTACAAAAATATGATCAACAATATATATATTAACCAATTCCCCGACTCAACAAAGAAGAGAAAGGTGATGAATGATAAGAGCACTAGAAGTGGAGACCATGGAGAAAGGAATCCTCAATTTCCATCATGCAGGAAATGTGGAAGGAGACACCCAGAATAGTGTCTCAATGGGACAAAGAAATTCTTTACGTGCAGGAAGGAAGGACATAAAGTGAATAATTGCCGAAGAAAATTGAAGAGTACTATGTAAGAAGATAAAAATGTTCCCAAGAATCCATTTATAGTCATTTTCAGTTAATGTCAGGGACCAGGCCATTACCCGAGTGAATGCCCTATTATATAGGATATTTTCTTGGTCAATGAATAAGCTATATGGAAATAAATGGTTGGAGAAATGTTTAAAAAGTATTAGTGCTCCTTGTGGATGGGTTTACATTGGAAAAATTTTCTCTTGTATTTTTAACCCTGCATTTTTTCATGTGAGAATTATATTTGAGGAAGAATTATCTTTTCTCTTATGGATATAGTTATAAATAACCATTTGGTTTTATATGATCATTGTGTTTGAGGAAATTATAAGTTATTATAAATTGGGATGAAAATGCAAGGTATGAGATAATATTTGTGGTTAAATTATGTTATGGTTATTTTGAAGAATTTATCTCATTTTGGTAAAGTTATAAAATATAGTTTTTGAAAAAGGACAACACGCAGACCGCGTGACAACCCGTCGCATCGGAAAAAGCTGTGGGAATCAAACCCACAACCAAAGTGTGCTTGGGATTTATCGGCTACCACTGGACTACGTGAAGTCCCTGGTTAGTGTGACTATTATTTATAGTTAAATGATTTTATTAATCAATAAAAATTTGATTTGGGATCTTATGTCTTATCAAATGAATACCCTTAGTATAGGAAAATGATTTGGTGATTAAGTGATAAATGTTATTTTGGAAGTTGTTCACTTTTTTGTGAACAGTATAGGCCAAAGGAAAATAGAATAGTATGGGATTTCATTTGAGGAGTAATGGTGTATTTTTATCTATGTTTTTATTGTGGATTTATAGTGATTTGGGTTATTTATGGAAGTGATTAGGTTAATTAATTTTAATTATATGACCTTTAGTGTAATTAATGTCATTTGGAGATACAATTTAACATGGAATACTACATTCTTATAAGTTTTGTGTTTCAATATTAGTTTGTATTATATTGAAGGATTTGAAGGACAATTTACTATTGAATGGTATTTATTTAACTTTGGGGTATTGATGGTTTAATTTTAGAAATTAAGATTAGTGTTTTTTTCTCTAATGTGATATCCATTTGGGGGATCATTAGATATTATAATAACCATTTTGGTTTTGATTAATCTATAAAGACAAGGTAAAGATATAGTTTAGGCTACGTGGATCATGTGTTTCTATAGAAGTTTATTCTAGCTCTTCCATTATGACCAAGTCTTCTTAAATACTCATTGTTCAAAAAAGAGAGTTAGTGGTAAAAATTTATTAAATAATAAAACTCTTCTTAAAAAGTAATTATATCTCTTTATGTTCTTAGTCAACATCATAAATTAATTCCTCATCCTTATGTAATGTAACTTAAAAAAATGTTGTCTGCTTACTTTTCCTACTGGGAGACTAATGACCGTTTGTCCCAACACAAGTTTTGATTTTCTTATTGGTAAATTTCTCCTGATCATATTTTCTATCCCTCTCCATCAAAACATAACACATAGTTTACCATCCATATCCATGTTTTCCTACATGGAACCCTAGTATGGGTTATTTTGGTGACCTTTATACCTCTCTTCCTATATTTTAAAGTGATAGTTTTATTGACTCTTTTACCGATGTGGGACTTTCCATTATATTCTCAAGCCCAATTTAAAAAAAATTCCGAGGATGCAATTTATTGAAGGAGGGGAGAATGTAACACCCCAATATTCCACGGTATGTTTCCCTTTGAATAATGCAATTCCCTGTATTGTACGCAACATCGAGATTTTCTAACACACCAAAACCAATCAAACTAGCCATTATGAATAGTAATACCTACTTTTTGAAATTTTATAAATTTTATCTTTCTAAATGGACATCATTTTTGGATTCTTAATATCGAAATTATCTTAGGGTGAAATTTTGGTGCTTTTCTGATAACTTTCATATTTTGATGAATAGTGAAAATTACTAAATTTTAATTAAAAACAAATTTTTTAAACAAAATAATTAATAGTGATAAATTATCAATTTGAGTGGTTTTAAACTATATTTAGAATATATTTTTACCATTTAATACAATGTTGGTTATTGGATGTAATTTCACATTTAAACCAGAAATAAACAAGTGTCAATCTTTTGATAGTTATTATCTCTTAAAAACACGCTATTTGTTTTGACGACGAGAATTAATTTTTAAATTAATTAATGCAACTGATATGTTTTTAATTTGGTAAAATAGATAGAATTTTTTAATTCATAATATCAAATATAGATTAGGACTAATTTTTGGTATTTTTCTGGAAACTTTCATTTTTTGATGAATAGTGAAACCACTAAGTGATAGTTAAAAAACTGAATTTTTCATAAAACTTAATTTTACCACTTCTGTGAGTGGAATTTCGAAAATCAGAGAGACATGGTTAATATCAAGGAGAAAAATTTGGTTCAATGAGATAAAAATAATTTTTGGTGAATAGTAACGTTTTACTTTTATTTACCATGGTTAAAAGTAAATAGTGTAATTAGGGGTAAAAATGATATTAATATTATCCTATCACATGTCCTAATTCTATAGGACAAGTGTATCTGGACCAAAAAAGACCTTAGGAGTAAAATATTTTCATTTAGGTCCACTTGTATTAGATTAGGACATTTATTATTATTTAATTTAAAGAAGAGTTAAAAGAGTTAAAATCAATGTTTATTTACTAAAACATTTTTTATATAGGGTTATACATAAGATAAATTAGATTGTAAATACTAATTATAAGGATAAAAATATTTTCTACATAATGGTATTTTATTTATAATTTTTATACATTAAATAATTTAATTAATTTGTGACACAATGGTGATGTAGTAATTACCTAATTAATGAAACATTATTTGATATTATAAAAATAAAAATAAATTTAATTTGAGACATTTTATGAATTCCACTAATTTTATAGGTTAATATGACATATTATGATTGATTATATAAATTTTTTTCGAAGTATTAATTCTCTTATGAATTTATCAAAAACAAAATACCCAATAGTGTCAAAATTGACATAAAAGAGTTTTTAAAACAAATATTATATTATTAATTTATATTCAATTCCTAAAAATCTAAGGTTAAGCCAAGAGACTTATATCATGATAGGTGTGTCATTAATGGACCACTTGGGGGTCTCTTGGATGTATATAGTAAGTTTATTAACCATATAATATAAAAACACAAAGAGACATTGTAAAAGTGAAACTAATTAACTAAGAGTTAATACTTAAAGATAAGGTTAATATATTGACCCAAACCAGTCTAAATTATATGTTTTTAGTTTTTTTCGACCCATCCCCACCTTAAACTTTAAATAATCCACATTGGAGCCATTATAAACCGAATGTGAATTTATTATAAAATTATATTTTTAGCTTTTCCAAAGGTGCCCCTCACCCCTCTTATAAAAGGGCACTCCCACTTCCCACTAATTCACACATTCAAAGCCTTTTGGCTCGGCCAAACCCTGCCCAAATACTCTCTCAACTTCCCTCACTACATCCTAGAGGCCCCAGTTTGATCAGAAAGCCAACCTATGGAGCCCTTTTGATCAAATCAAAAGGAACAACCCGAAGAAGAGGTAATGTTTTCACCACCCTCTTTCAAGTTCCTTTCTTCTTCAACTTCTTCTTTCTTTGTTATTTCTATTATAAAATAATAACTATAGTATCTTATATATACTGTGATGTTATTATAAATATGGTACAACCATATTCAGTATTTTATCCATCCTTTGAATGGCATGTCACCATACGTGCGTACGTACGGCTTACCGTCTCCACGTCGTGGTGTAATTGTCATTCAATAAATTATTATTTGGATGGGTATAATAATGATGTGTAATTCATGTAAATAATTAATATAACAAGATAATTATTCTTTCTATATGATATACCATCCAATTATATATTATTTTAACATCAAAAGAATGATATTGTTGCTCGTGCGTACGTACGGACTACCGTCTCCATGAATGTGATGAGATTCATTTCCATCTTATCCATTCAAGTATATTTCTCATTTGATGATTAAAAATAATGTTTAAGGACTTGATATAATTCTGGATATGAATAAGATACAACCTATCCCTAACAAACACGGCTTACGTAACAAAGAATATAAAGGAAAACTAGTAAGTTAACACCCAAAATGACGATAATACTAAGATATTATTAACAAATCAATGTTAAAAGTTCATATTTGAAATCATATTAATGTAAATGATTCTTGTATAATTCAATAACAATTATTTCAACATTATACAGGAGGTTAACCTACCTTCGACCATGGAAAAAGTACAAGGTAAGGGGTTTTTTATCTCACTTTTAATTCCTTGAGAATTCTTTTGTTCAGCACTTATTTATTACATGTGGTGTGTGTACTACCCATGTTTGTATTCATTGTGTAATATAATTTTATTCATGTATATTTACATCATCATTGTATGATCCTTATTTCTTGGGTGTATGTTTTGTATGTTACCAAATCAATAAGGTAATTTGACATTTCAATTTCCACTCATTCGTCTTTACGCATACTTGATTCATTATTTTACTCCAAGATTATGTGTAGAATCACTATTCATTTGATTATGTCATAAATTCCACTCCCCTTTCTATGGATATACTTTTGATACACATAATCACTCCATTGATAAATTATCAGGTCATCGGTATGAACTTGATAAGAGTAATTTTTACTCAATCTCGATTTGTTGAGTTAAACATCCAATTAATTGGTGTTGTTTTTACAAGAATATGTGTGAATGTAATTTGATTGTTTTACACTGAATATCCATTCATATTGAGTGTATTTATATTTCTCACTCATAATTAATTCGTTGATTTATCCTTAACCTAAGGATACGACCTTTATGAGATATTTCATCTCAATTTACAATCCATTGAGACTCCTTTACTATTCTACACCAAATCACTTTTATATGGTGTATATAATGTACTTTGACATAATATATCATAAATATTTTTATTCTCATGATATTACAAAGTTTTTATTTCCACAATTATTTTTATTCAAGTGTCTCTCTTTTGGTTAGCTACTCTAACTAAAATGACATTTTAAAATCTTTTAAAGATTGATTATTATACATATTTCTCATTAATATCCATGTTTTAAAAATAGTTTTAAGGATTTATTTATATGGACATTAAAGTTTTCTAATCAAAATTCCTTTTAGAAGTTTCAATGTGGTATGAGACACTTTGATTATAAAATCTATTTTAAATGGATTCTTGAAAAATAGTGTTACTTTTAAATGATTTCAAGAAAAAGGGGGATATTTCACTCTAATTGTTTTGATGATTATTTTCATCTATGTCAATATCCTTCATCATTCTCGATTGAGGTTAATATGATACAATACAGTCTTCCATATTGTATCAAATAAGTTATGTTTGACTGTGGATGTGCTATTTTTATACCATTCATGGTTTGTGGATAAAGTATTGACATTTCGTATGATAGTTTTAATACGAATGTTTATGTTATGTTTAAAACTTTTCATATGAGGAATGAATTGGACTTAGTAAGTGACGGGTGGAGCCTGCTATAGCTCCTCGATGCATCAGTAGGTCTCATGAGACAAACTAGTGTCTTGGCATGAGGCCTTGATAAAATCTTATTTGTAGTCTTGGCACGAGGCCTTGGTTACGTGGTTATGATAGTCTGGAATTATGCATTCCGTCATTATGAAAGTGGTTATTAATATTTTCATGTGATTATTCGACTAGTAGAATATACATATGAATAAGTAAATGTAATTATTTCATTTTATCATTTCCATATTATTCTGAAGTTCAAGTTTAAAAGGCTTTTGTTTTAGTTATAAGTTGCCTCAAATTTTTATGTTTATTTATGAAAGTTTCTGCTATATTGTTATCCTTACTGAGCATCTGAGCTCACCCCCTTCAATGTTTTATTTTTCCCAGGATTTGAAGAAGTATTTTATGAATGACCTGCAGGGATAGTATGAGGGGATATGAAGACAATATGTCGTTTTAGTTTTTCACTTATTGATGTAATGTAAACTTTATGAATATATCTAGTGTTTCCAAGGATACTAAACTAATCTGTCTTTCGAGAATTGATCATTCATGTGATCATGCCAATGTTATGTGATAATGCACCGACTCTGGGTATCTAGGGTCGGGGAGTTACAATGTGTGTGGGATGTTTGATTTTTTTATTATTTCTAAATTAAATCTTAATTATAAAATGGTATATTATCTATTTTTACCTTGTTTGATCACAAAAAGTGAAAACCCAGGTATTTGAGGTGGGTGGACGTGTACTAGTATGCTAGTAATCGGGAGGTGTTTTGTCTTTGTTTGACGTAGAAAATTTGGGGTTTCCAACACTAACTAAACTATTATTATGATGATTTTAGGGACCAATAGGCTATAGATTATTCTCCTTCTAGTGGATCGTGTGAACAAGAATAGATATTTGTTATGGTTACTTTTACACTATGATTTGAGGTAGTTGGGGCCCACAAAAAACTAGTGCCTAAGGGTGTTCCAGTGAATTGTGATCATTGGATATTTTGTACTGATATTCAGCATACGGTGTGTTCAGTTGGTGAATTCAGAAGTGTTTGTGATTTATTTAAAATTTTACATTCCTTAAAGCATCCATCTTGAAACCCATTTTCATTTTGATGTTGCACCTCATCGATAAATTGTTACAAGCATTCTTGTTTATAAAACATTAATGTTTTTGTTTGGTAATTATTATAGCATGGAACCTCATTTCAAAAAAAACTTTTTATATATTTTATCTCAAAACTGAAAATTATGTGTCTTTTATTTTAAAGGATTTGCATTGGGAATAGAATATCTTGCTAACCTACTGACTTTTAATATTCACGTTTATAGTATTATTATATTTATAACCCTTGTGCATGATTAATCTTGACTTCGATGACTTTGGGTTACGTGTATTCGTTGTGTTATTGAGTGACCAATGGGGTCTAATGGTGATAGTTTGGTCATAAATTTTGGTCGGTTGGTTGTATTTTTTTAGTTTTAATTTCATTTTCTTATATAAATAATGTTTAGATCAATTTTATATAAATTTATGTTGGGATGTATGTTTCTTAATTCATCTTAGTTTTGGATTATATTTTGGTGAAATCATTCCGTTGATTACTTGGTTTATGCCCATAACTAGTTTCCAGCCCGTGGGGATCATGAACACCATTCTTGACATGATACAGATCGGTTCGGGGTGCCCGGTTCGGGCTCAACCGAGGCTGGTTTGTGATAAAATGGTATCATAGATGGTTGGATATTATCGGACCATTATTTTTTAAGTTCCCATTATTATTTGGGGATGTCAGGGTAGATGAAGTAGGATTTTTCATACATTAGGTGTATTTTTGGTAAGAATTTCATGAACGCTTTCTCATTCTGACCCTTGAGTTTCCATGGGAAGTCTGGTTTTATTAGTGTCTTTGGTTCTTATTGATTGTTTGGGTTTGGATATTACAAGGGGGCTGTACTAATTTTCTATATGAGATTTTAGTGCCTAGAAATCCTTGTTGAGCCATGTAATATTCCTCATAAGTCTCTCTGTGATGGTGGTGTACTTGACTTATGGCCGCCAACCATATGGTCAAGTCACCCACCAACACTAGTCCCCTTTAGTGGGCCTCATGGATTTTTCCTGAATTCAGAATTCTGTTTTGAAAATCCTTATGTAGGAAATTTGAATATGGTTTTAAATGGAATGGTTGGTTATTGAAAAGGGTAAAATGAGTTTTTAAAATTTAATATGAGAAAGGTTTGGGAATGTTGGGTTTTTTGAAGAAAATCACAGGGATAAAGAAGAAATGATTTAACGGGATTGAATTTAAATAATCTAAACTTATATATTCTAGGAAAGAACTATTTTGAAATCTTGGATTATATTAAATTGATTCTGAACATTGTTTTAAATGTCATGTTTTGGGTAGTTGAATATTTATTTAATGTGATGATTTGGTTTTGTAAATTTGGTTTTGAGTGGCTGCTGTTTTTTTGGAAATTTGTTTTGGCCATTGTGGTTGTCAAATTATAAAATAAGGCATTTCTGAATTTTTGAAAATTTGAACAGGATATTTATTATAGAATAGTTATTTTTGGAATTTCTATTAACTAAAATGTATTGGGTTTTTAATAAAATGGTTCTTGATGTTTTTTTGTTTACTTTGTAAAATTTGAAAATGGTTTTTGATTGGGTGGATAAAGTTCCATTGGAAGGTATATGATTTTTTTAGAGTGATGATTTTTTCATTTTATCCTTGGTGTTTTCATGTGTTCTCACATTCATGGTTTTATAGATATATAAATGAATGGCCAGTATGGCATGGTGGTTGGCTGTCTGGGGTGACACAAAAATGTGCATATGAGTGAGACTTGATGAAAAACCAGTGGTAAATGTGAAAATCCACCAAGTTAATTTTTTCAGAAGAGGTTTAGGATGAAAAAATGTGGTTTTTGTAATAAACTAATGCATATGGGGCTAGTTTTCCCTATATCATAGAAGTGATGTTTATTCAATATGCTTCCTTGAAATATGGAAGTCAAAGTCTGATTGGGTCTTGATATGGGATCTCGTTGGTGGCTCGGTTTTGGAGATATTTATTGTGGGTTTCAAAATATGTGTTGGATGTTGCGATGTGGCCATGTATGGTTCTACATTCACAAGATTTATTAGTGATAAATATAAGGATTCATTCCAAATGTTATATCCACCTCTTTGAATGATGACTCATTCCATTTAATTGAATTGAGAGATTTTCTATCTCGATTTAATGTTAATTTCCATTATGTTTTCCCCCTTAGTTGGGGAAGTTATTCTTGGTGAGATTTATGTGTTTCTCCATATACCTTTTCATTCTACTCCTCCTTCAGAGTGAGAAAAAATAGTGTTGTGTATATCCACGTTCTTGTTTGGGTAAATGTTTTTTGTTTGAGGAAGAGACTTCCTTGGTGTCCATAAACCATATATTATGTGTTGGGTTAGATTAATGTTGAGTGTTAAACTTCTATATAGGTCTAAAAATCCTACCATGGGTTCCCCATAGCATTTTTAGTGTTTTTGGTGAAAATGGTGGTTACATCAAGATTTGGTCAAACCATTTACTCACTTCTATATTTAAAAACAAAATTTATTTCATTCATAAATCCTTCTTTTTTTAACATTTTTCACTCATTATACATCCCAAGTGGCCTCCCCTGACCTATTCAAACCACCATATCCTTTTGTACTCCTTATTAATACATAATAATGATGGATTTGGGTTATTTGTTCAGGTATCCGTCTAGCCCCTGAGCCCATTTCCAGTTTTAAGAAACAATTTGTTTGTTTTATATAATATTCATTTATAATGTTATTCGGTGATTACAATTATGACATGAGCCCAAGAACCCTATAAAATACTAAAAATTATATTATTGCTCTTGAGAGATCATCTTAGTTGCAGATTTGGGCAAAATATCCCATGGATTCTCAAATCATCAGATTTGGTAAGGTAAATTGTTTCCTTTAGGAAAAATTAATTTTTTTCTCTTTTTCTCTCAAATATTCTTTCCCTAGTTCTTCATGACCTAAAGAGCATATCCATGAAGTTCCAAGCCATTACATTTCTCATACGGGTCAAGATCTAAAGGAATATGAATAGTAATCTAGTTTCCCAAGTGAGATTCATTCTCATTTCTCCTCCCTCTTCCTTCTCCTTCTAATTTCATTGGGTTTCTTATTATCGCATGGTCATTAATGTCATATGGTTATGTTATTCCAAGATGTTTTATGGGGTTTTGATTCGTTTAGTAATGGTGTTCATTGATCAAGATTGCAGTGAACCACTACGTGTGATATCAGGTGTGCGGTTCATTTCTGCCATGGTTTTGAGGAAGGATATCCCATTCACATGAATTTATCATTTATGTTTCATTATATTCATTATGTTATCGCAGGATATATATGTTCAATATTTTTTCATAATTTGTATACTTTTCATGGTGTGAAAAAATGGTTGTTTAAGCCTTTTTTGTGATAAGTAATGTTGTTTTGTTATATACGTGTACACCATTTTCTTACTGAAATGTTTTGTTAGCTTACACACATGTTTTATCATATTTTGAACATGTTTAATTATCTAGAATATGTTTATGGAATGAAAATGGTAATTTTTTAAGCAATTAAAATATGTTGTTTGTTTAAAAGTACATGTCGCGTGTTCGGTAAAATGAAATATTGGATTTTTTGTGATTAGTGTGATTTAAAAAGATTTTTTTTTGGGATTTATAAATACAATTTCAGCATGAGAACTAGTATTTTGGGTTCCTTTTATGTCTGTCCAAATTATTTTTGGTTTTATAAACAAATGGATTTTTGGTGGTAAACATGTTTTGGCATGAGTTGCTGAAAAATTTATTATTTGGCATCATTATAAAATGGGGTGTGCTTTGGATGTGTAACCTTAATGTTTTAAGGGATTATTGAAAGTTTTTTATTCTATGAATTATGTGTATAAACATATTTATTAAAATTTAAATTTATACATTTGGAAAATGTTAGTTTAGAGAAATGCTTAAAGGCGCATAGAGCATTTTTCATATAAAAGTGGTTTCCATGTGTATTTCATGTTGTATCATTTCATGATATTTTATGGTCCATGAAATTGATTTATTAAATTATTTTGGGGATTTAAAATCTGGTTTGATATGGTATTAGTGGATTTTTTCCCTTAAAATATTATTTTTTAATGGATTTTAGGTTCAAGGCCTCGCTATATTTCTTGAAATTATATTATGAAAATTTAGGTTGTTTATTGATCCGTGAAAGAAATGTGAGACATGTGAGTGGGATGTTTGATGTATGTATGATTTTTAAATGTAATCTTAATGAGAAAATGTTATTTTATAGATGTGTAACTTTTTTAGCACTACAATGGAAAACTCATGTATCTTGGTGGACAGACGTGTACTGGTATGCTACTGATCCAGAGGGGGTTTTCCCTGTTTCACGATGAATGTTTGACGATGACAACACAAGCATAACTTGGATGATGATGATTTTGGGGAAAATTGGTTATGGATGATTCTCCAACTAGTGTATCATGTTCATGACAATGCATATTTCTTATGGTTAGTTTTACACTGAGATACATTGTACCTAGGGACAATAACGACTAGTGCCTGGAGTGTTCTGGTGACTTGTGATCATTGTATATTTTTTACTCACCATCAACATACGATGAATTTAATTGGTAAATCAAGTATACTGTGTGTTTTATTTAAAATTTTAAATTAATTGAAGCATCCCTCTTGGAAATGTTTTTCATTTTGAAGCAACACCTCTTTGAAAACTTGTTACTAGATTTCTTCTTTATAAAAATGAAAGTTTTTTTCTGGTAATTTTTATAGCATGGATCCTCATTTGGAAAACATATTTTTATATATTTTATATCAAACCTGAAATTTATAACTATTTAATTTTAATGGATGTTCATTGGGTATAGAATTTCGAGCTAACCTAGTAAGTTTTAATGCTCACGCCTATAGTTTTCTTCTATTATAAACCCTTGTGAAGGCTTCTGCTTGACTTTAGTCGATTTGAGCGATGATTATTCATTTAGTTGGATATTTATAAGTAGGATCACAAGGTATTAGATTAGCAATCAAGTGTGGTTAGTTGGTTTTATTTTTGAGTTGTAATTTCAGTTTCTAGTATACATAATGTTCAGTTCTATTTAATATATATGTATATTGGGAGGTCTATTTCATTCAGCTTCTTATTTCTCTTGAGTACTCATTTGATTCCTGTAACTAGTTTCCATCTTGTGGGGATCGAGAACTCCGTTTGGTCCATTCCACAGATCATTTTAATTGGAATGTGATAGAAAATGGTGTTCAATAAAAAATTTGATAACTCAATTAAAGGAGTATGATTTACCATGTCTTTTACCATTAACCATTATATCCTTAGAATTAATTTGAACTCATTTATACTAAGGGAAAACATATTAATTAACTATTTCAAAACCATATTATTATACATTTACATTTATAATCTTCATTGATTTAAATTATCTTCATGTGTATGATCGCTGTAATATCTTTTTAACAATGAGAGTTAATAGTCTTGACGTTTTTAAACTAATTTTGTAAAAGAGGTGTCAATATTCCATTTTTAGTAAAATATAATAATTTACAAAATGTTAATGGTACTATAATTTATTTTTAATGAATACATATAATGTTATAATTCCAATACAATGGAGTTTCAAATGTGTCTTTTGAAGACTAAAATGGTTATGGAATAATTTATGGTTATTTAAAGATATCAATGGATTACCTTTTAATGTCCATTAATATTTTTATTATAAAAAATAAGCATTTAAATTATTTATATCTTACTTTAATAAATGAGATATAATTATCCAATATAAACTATAACAATTAATTTTTACATGTGACGGAAAACATAATGTTTATTCATGGAGATTATATTCCACAAAACACATGAATCAAACTTTATCAATTATTAATGTAAAAGGGGATGTAGATTAATTATTTTACCATAAATTTACTAAAATAAAAATATAATAATGATACCAATGTTATCATATTAATTTATTAAAATTGAATATTAAGAAGAATAAATGAATATAATAAAATAGAAAATAGAAATAGAGGTTTTTACCTTTTATGTCACTTATTGGAATATATCTTTTGTAAATAATATTAAAACATTGATAAGTGGTATAATGAAAATATAATAACCTAATTAAGTTATCTAGTAGTGATTAGGATAGGTTTGGGGTTTTTTTTTTAAAAAAATTAGTGTGATTTTTTTTGTTATGGATAGGGAGGATTATAGTAAACCTATTACATGTGAAAGATAGTGGCATTTTTAAAAAAATTACAAAACATATCAATAATGGGATGTCACTCTCATGTAAAATAACTTCAAAATTTTGAAATAATGTGGTGTGTAATATATATGTTTGAGTGGAACGACAACCACTCACTTGAAATTTCATGAGGGATATGAGTTTTCCCTCATGGTTAGTCACTCTGTTACCATGGTGTGTCTATATGTCAGGCCTCAGTCGTACACCAAAGTTCTCGAGAGGATGCATGGGATATCATATTTAGGGGAACTTTTGATGATAGGGTTCAATATCCCTTTCAATAACATTTATAATTGGTTATGTATGTGTTCCTTCTATAGGTTATGATATTTTTAAATTGGTAATATCAAATGGAAAGAAGTGATACTTTCCATATAGGAATACAAATTATTGAGGGGAATAGGAACCCCTTGATGGATTGTAGAGGTGGTGTGAAATAATGTTGGAGTTTATAAGATTCTTGATACTTTTCAATCTTAATAACCCAATAGGTATTCACTCGATATATAATATACGACTAGCTATGGAATTCATTATTTAAAGGTCCTTTATTTTTCTAATCATCCTTGTTTTCTCATGTGATATGGTTATCAAGGTGGGAGTGGTGATGATTATGGTATTTATTCAATGCTTCAGAATTATTATTTTAGATAATATCAAGATTATCCTTTTTTCATTATTCATATTACTCTTTAGTACTTCGAGATTTGAGGTGACTTTTTGTTATTGTCTTTCCTCTTCATCTTCCTTATAGTCACCTTTCTAGTAAGGAGTTGAGATAAATAGTTTACTTTTGTTTAATTTATTATCTTATTGTTTAAATATATTTTTATTTATAATCATCAATTAACATTCCCTATTCCCTCATGTGTTATTTATCTAACGATTATTCATGTGTTAAAATATTCTCTAAGTAGGCATGAAACTTACATGTCTTAAAAAGATAATTCTTGATGATTCTTTATGACACATAGAGATGTATGGTTATGCACGACAGTCCTGCAGTGTGGTAGTGACCATTATGGATAGAACGAAACTATAGAGTTTATGTATTTTGGAAGAGAATCTTAATTCCTTATGGTACATATTATTGTAAAATACATTTCTTCCAACATTCTTACATTATTGGATGCATATATATTCAATTTTCATGTATTCCACTTATACAATTCAATCGATTATATATATCCTAATTTTCTTGTTTGTTATCTTTTATATTAGTTATGTGTAAATTTAAAGTGGATATAGGATAAGGCCTCCCATATTGTGATATATTCATACTCATTTTTTGTTAGTAGCTTTTGGCCTATTTGGGTTGGCCTTGGGGTGGTATTATTGGGATAATGCTGGATTGGGTGGGGCCATGGTAGGTTAAGTTATGTAAAATTTCATTTTCATCCATTCCTTTATATTTTCATAAAATTTTGTACATAGATTCATCTTGTATCCTCCATTTCATGAATGGGTGATAAATAGTTCCTTTATTCACCATCGAAAAATATACATTTCATTTTCGTGAGATTAATAGATCATTGGGTGATAGTGGATGATGCATTATAACAAAAAAACTATTTATTAATTGGTTTATTATTAGATGATTTCATTTTACTCTAAACAATAATCCTCTAAACTAGTTTAATATAACATAGTTTTTTAGTTTGTTTTTGTTAAGAATATTCAGGTTAAACATACAAAGATTTACAAAGATCATATATAGCCTATAGATTTTTCTGTTTACTCTTACACAACTTTAATTGATTCTATTTAATATTACTCGGCCAAATTCCAAAATCTATTTCTTACATGATAACTTTTATTATTTTTGTATATATTGAATATTCTTGTATTTTAATATATTTATCTTTATTCATTTTCAAAAATAAATTATAGACACTAAAAATAATTTCTTACATAATCATCATAACTTTTGACTTATTATAATATGGATGGATTAAAATATGATTTAATGTCACATAATATTATTGATATCATTTTAATAATATATTATTTTTATTAAAAATTATTATTGTTAGATGGATTTCTGAAACCATCATCCTATAATTGTATAGTCCTTATTTCACTGAACAAAAAAAATTAAATCATAGTTCACCCTTGACCAATGAATAATAGATTCATAGATAAGAGATAAAATTCAGTAAATTTATAATTGTTTTGAATTTAATTTCTGAAATCATAAATTAATTATATCTTATCATTTTATTATAAATTTATAAAAAATCATATAAAATCATTCTATAAAAATAATAGAAAATTATTGTTAATGTATTATATATCATGTTACTAATGTGCCATTGGTTTTTATAGTTATGATAATCAAGGTATTAAAACCTCATATTGATCTACCCATGGTAATTTTTATATATCATGTATTTATTTACTCATAGAAAAAGGAGGATTATGTTGTAAAAATAGATTGTTTAATAGATCATAGGGAAAGATATAGAAATTCATTTTTTGTGTGATAAGTTCATTTTTATTAGCAATGTTGTTTCTCTATTTTAATTTTGTGTGAATCTAACTATTGTGGTGGTTTTTATCAAATGATATTAATCAAATAATATATTTTAGGTTTTTAGTGTTTTCATCGTAATAGAATATAATTAGTTCACCCATTCTATTTCTCTCAGATATTGGATTATATCCCATCGTTGACCAATTAGGGTCAATTTTTTTGGAACATTTAATATTTTTTAATGTTCAATTGTTTAAATAATAATTTTATCAAATATAATACCCTCCTCTTACCTATGGAAGAGTTAATTTTCAAATATTGTAGTTATGATCTATATCATGATCTTTTGTTCAAATCATGTTTTCTCTAAATATGTTAATACATTATCTTTATAGTGAATTATTTATGGTTTTTATTAATCTCAAGATCAAGAATTATAAAATATCACAATGGGATTTAAATCATAACTCAAGAGTATTAACATAGTTTAAACAAGAATATGACTTCAAATTTACAAATACACAAAAGTTATAAATATTTTAATAGATTTTTTGTACAGGATGGCTTATAGAAATGATTCTCAAGACGTGACTGGGTAGTGAAAAAATGATTGAATATCATAATATTTTATTGTTGTTCACACTCAAGGAATATACCATTAGTGATAGGGTGAATTGGGGTATCTCAATCATTAACCAACCTTCTCAATGATCTTTTTCAGTGATTAATAATCAAAATCTTCCCTCTTTATAACTAAAATAAGTAAGTGATAAAAAAGTGGGACATAAGAAATATTATTTGGTTCATATGAAATTCACTTTTTATAGGGATTACACAGATAATTACTTACCTATTTACCAAAATTCAGTAATAGAAATACCTTTTTAACAAATTAAATGTGTTCTGAGTTCTCTTATAGTGTTATAATTATTATTAGGATTTTACAACTAATTAATCTTTAGACATTGGATGAATTAACTTATTATACAGGAAAAAATTTTGATCATCACAAATTAAATATTTATTACTATGGAAATGATGGTTTAAAAATTTTATCCCCCATCATCCACATGAAAATCTCCATGGATTTATAATATATAACTCCTTGAATACCACCTTTTTAATTTTTCTATTAATATTCTGCAATTTCACTCTGCAATTAATCTTTCTAATAAATTATTTAATTCATTTTTACAAAAAAACAAATCTACTATATATTGATGACATATACCATTTTACACATGATTACGATGTTTAATTTTAAATTATTATAATTGGAAAAATTTCCATAATAAAAAACATATCCATATTAAACACATTGAATTTGGATTCATAATACCTTCTATAATATAGTAAATTTTTATTTGTGATATTAATAACAACTCGTTAGACCATATCATATATAGAACCACCATTTCAGGTCATTCTACTTTTTAAACCCTGACTATCATAATGTCTATAATTGAAACTTTCACACACCATGAAAATATTATTGTTTATAAAATTCAGATCTATCATATCAGACCTCCACTATGGAATGATACTCCTCTAACCATGGAAAATTATTTTTTCTGAAAAAACCCCTACATAATATAATGAAATAATCATTCTCTACCAATTTTCATAATCACTACATAAATAAAAAATCTCCACAACTTTTACAATGTTAAAGAACATTTATCAATTCTTTTTTATTTATCTTACTTGAGGACAATAAAACTAGTTGTATAACCATTTCAACATCCCATTTCAATTAAAAATTTCTATAATTCACCACTTTTCTCACTATATTTATTTTATTATTGAACATATTTTATCCATCCAACATTTCCATCTATATTATTCACTTCATATATAAAAAATGATCTACCTCATCCTTTCTCTTTATTAAAATCATAACAAGAGTGGGTATTTTTTTTCCTTCCATATTTTATTAAGGATTTATCTAGATGGAACTAAAACTATTATGAAATAATATATCTTGTATTTACTATTTATTAAACTAATGATAAAACCTTGATGACCTCATCCAATAGTCTTACCGGTACTACCATTTATGGTTACCAATAGAACATTCTCATTAATGTGATAGGAAATATATAAATTACTCATTATAAAATTATATAAAACTATCTTCCTAGATTCCTCAAATTATTAAATCCTTATAAATAATTACCCTTTATCAAATATTTTTATCTCTTAGAGTATTTCCACCTTTAATTTTCTAACAACACAACCCAAAAATTTGACCTTTGATTTTTTTTATGACAATCTCCCCCGTTATATATTTTTTACAATCTATAACACCATCAACCAAAATTAACAATATAAACACATATATAATATGTAACTTAAATTTTAGATAATTTATTCAATGGCTCCTGAATCATCAACTCTATTCCCACATGATTAATTATAGAGACATAATTCAAATGAAAAATTCTGCAAAAAAAAAACATCATTAATCATCAAGATTTATTCTAATCACTACATGGTAATAAAATCACTATGAGAAATATAAAATTTCCTCAAATCACAAAACATTTATTCCAAAATTCAATTTTAAATATTTTTAACCACACCATTATCACATCATAATAGAAATAAATATTCATGAAACTTTTTGTTTCCAAAATTTTCCATGAAAATTCTACACAAATGAGCTAACCCTAGAAAAACACTCAATTATAAACCCCAAAAAACATTTAAAATAAATAATTTCTTCCCATTTGTGAATAAGGTATGGATACCCATTTTATAATAAGAAAATAGAACACTTTATCATTATTTCATGAATTAAATCTCATAGTTTCAATAATGTTTGTATATTATCTATCCTTTGACTCTATAATAACTCACCCCTTTTGTAAATGCACTAAAATCACACATCACTAATAATTTTTAATGGTGAAAAATAAATTTCATAAATTTATCCATGACAGTTATCATCTATTACCATCTTCTACTTTTTTATAATACCAACTATTGAATCAAGCTGTTGAATGAAAAATACTTTAAGGGAGTGGGGGTTCCCTCTCCAATTAATCGTAGTGAATGGGGATTTTTGAAATCGAAGGGAAAACTAATGTTTCTCAAAACATTATATAGAGAGTACCATTTGTTACTCTATAAGTTTTTGAAAAAAAAATTCCCCCTACAAATAGTTTTTTTCCTCGACATATTGTGTTACATACAATAACATGTTTAGAGATACATTGTAGTATTTTTAAATTTGATGTGATTATTATTGACTAAAAATTAAATTGGTGTGTGTGAATATTAAAAAATAAATTATGAAAAATATATTGTGTAAAAGTTTATAAAATAAATTAATTATTTTTCATATTATTATAATATATATCAATAAATATTTGAAAAAAAATTATATTTTCCAGAATTTTTTTTTACTTACACAATGTATTTTTATTTTAATATATAAATTTACCAAATTATTTAATGTTTTTATTTAAATTTGTGGCTTATTTAATTTATCAAATGTTTAAAACATTCAATATTTTTAGGCAAAGGATAATAATAAATGAAGTTTTATTTTTAAAAATGTACTTTTATTCTAAAATACATTTCCCCCCATTTTATAAGCATATGTAAAAATTAATTTATTTAATTTATAGGTATTAAATTAGATAGAATTAATTATATATTTAGAATACTGGAGTTGAATTTTGTTAAATCATACCCATTTATTTTTTGTTAATATGAATATTAATGGTTAAATAATTAATCACCTCAGTAAAGGGTAAATCAGGATAGTCTGTATAAACAAATAAGATACAAGGCCATAATAATCATAGTAATTCTTATTTTGTAAAATTAATTATAAAATTATTACCTTGAGATCAAATTTTTTTATATTAACGGACACATGTCCCGAAAAATGATCAATGTTATATTTAAATGAATGAATGTTACAAAGTGTCACTCTTTTTCTCATATATATTTTATGTCCACATAGGTATATAAATATGTTATGAATGAATATATGTGTCTATTTTTAGATTAATCATACTATTTTTATGATTAAAATTTATTTTTAATTTTAATTAATTATATAAGGTCACTATCTTCTTATGCCACACAAATGTAGTATTTTCCATTTTAAAAAATATTGAATATATATTAAAAATATATTTAAAATTTATATAGATTTAATTATTTAATATGAACCACTAATTTTCTATATATTTGGGACATATTAGAGAGGTGTGAAAGAATTATATTATAATTGTCACTTTGTATTGATCTATTTAATGTTAAATTAAATGAATAATGTAAAAATTGATAATTATGATATTATATGAAAACAATATTTTAATAACATATTAAAAAAAGATAGTCAAATAATAAAATATGGATATAATATAGTTGAATATGTAATAAATTATCCATATATTTGACACATGTCAACTTATATGTAAAAATTACAACCCTTTTATATTGAAAAAGATTTCACTATAGTAAAAATTAAAATTTCATAACAATGGGTTAGTCAAAATGATAAGGTTTAAAATTACACAAAACAATTTCCATATTATATTATTTTATGTTATTGAAAACATATCCTATATTATCTTATAATAACTTGATATTTGGATACATTCTTCATGAAAAATAATTTATTATAATTTAATATTTTGAGAAGTTCTGAATGTTCTCTTCACCTCAATTATAAAAGGAAATATCCCCCTCACTGATTTTCACCATATTGAACCATTTGGATCAACCCAAATCTAACAATTTACCTTTTAAGATTCCATATTCACATTCTAGATGTTATTGTCTTCCCAAAAGACCAACCAAAGATACCTTTAGTGGATATCTAATGGGGTCATTTTAAAAAAGAGGCAATCACATTTACTAACCAATTTTTTTTCTACTATTTTTATACACATATAAATCAATGATATTTATCATTAAATAATAAATTAAGTATACTAACTATTTTAAAATATCAAAATTATTATGAAAACACCAAAATAGACTATCTTTTTTTATTAAATTAGAAGTGGAAGTATTTCCCATGAGTATGTAAAGCGTATCATCTCTACACAGAGATACAATTCATTTTTCATCATAATGTTTAATGGATGAGTATTATGAAGGGTTTAAATGTTTCTAAAAGATATATATGAAAACATTATACTTCTAGACGGATAATATTATATCTATATTCTTAACATTCATTATTTATAGAAACAATAACATCTTTTATATGTATGTGTGGACTACAACCCCAACAAAAACGATGCGATTATTTTTTTAAGGGAAAATAATGCGGAATGAATTGATGAATATATATGATAAATATGAAATAATCATTATTCTAAAAATTTTAATTAATATTTACCTTGAATTCTTCTCATCCATTGAAAAATGATAACAACGTTCATGCGTACACATGGATTACCATCTCAATGAATGGAGTAATTTATTTTTCTATTTATAATATTTATGGATGACTATAAATATGTGTATGTTATATTTATATCTATAATAATATTAAATATATTTTGTAATCAAGATAAATAATCAAGGAGGAGAATAACTAAACTAAAATACTATTTATAAACAAACTAGTCAACACTATGAAATGATGTTTTTAATAAGAAACCATTGATAAAACAGGATGTTGAAATGTTATAAATGGATAAAATGTGATATAATAAGTATGAAAATGACTCTAGTATAGAATTATAAGATATTTAAATAAGTTATATATAATATTTGAGTTTTTTTAACATAAGGAAAACTCGAGGTAAGGGTTTAACATTACAATGTCATTTTTATCGGGATTGTTTATGATTATGTTTCCACTAATGAAATCGTATTATATATATATATATATATTGAGAAACTCATAACCATTCTTATCCTGTAGAGACCCAAAGCTTAACGTACATGGAAATTACATTACTTTTGCGGAATACTTAGTACATAACAAAAACACACACACAAGGACCGTAATAGTTTAGTGTCTTTGGAAACTCGGAATATAATCTTCTAATCGTGGTGAATGATCTTCAACATATCCCATAAAGATCTTCGTTTTTTACTTAAAACCTTTCTTTATATCCTGGGGAAAAGAAAACATAAAAGGGTGAGCTCAAATGATCAGTAAGGTTAAACAAAATAAATGTCATTCACATCATATACATAAGAACATAACTTTTGGAAATCCTAACCTGCAAAAGAAATCATAATTTCATAACATGGGATAAATCATAGTAGTGAAATGTAAACCCCCAATAATCATAACTTAAAACATTAAAATTTGTGGCATACACACATAATCATAGAGAATCATTTCTTATTAGTTGATACTCATTGCGAAGACTATCTTAGTGCACAAAGTCCATTTCTGAACTGAGTTCACTCCTCGTTTCAGTCATGTTTCACTGAACCGGTTTAACCTGTCGTTCCAGCAATTTCTATCTCATGAGATATAAAATCTTTACCCAATTCATTGGATGGAGATATAGGTCCCACCCATCTCATAATGATATCATTCTAATGTGTGCCACATAATCATAAACCATACATCATAACATAACCCATGTAATAAAAATGGAAATCTTAAACATCGTGACATCATAAAACAATTCATATAAGATAAAGGAATTCATAAAAATAATTCCATCACAACATAATAAAATCATTGTAATAATAGGGATAGAAATATAACCCTTTATTATCTTAGATGGAAAATAATTTTCATAAAACACTTGAACTCCATTCTTGAGGAAAATAACCTTTCTACTTCAAAAACATTTTGCTTTATTTAACATGTCATACAATTTTAAACTAAAAGAAGTTGATTAAAAATAAACTTGAAAACTTATAAAGTAAGCTTCTTGGAAATAATTTTTTAAAAATCCATTCATGCCGTATTAGTTAAAAAAAATTCTTCTCGTACTTTTTTCGGAAAAGTCAAAAAGTACCTCGTACGAAAAACGACAAAAGATTCCTTTCATATATTTTACTAAAAACTTACCGAAGGGTAAAATTGGATTTAAACAATTGTAGGTAGATGGAAATAATATTACATATTGAGGAAACATGGATGTGGATGATAAAATACACCCTAGTAAATACCGAAGTATAAACAATCTCGGATAAAAATGAGATTGTGATATTTTCCCTTACCTTAGGTCCGATTCGCTTCGTAAGTGTCCAAACCTCCTGTATAATGATTTAAATAATGTCATTGACTTATTACAGAATCATATTCATTGTTATTATATCATATATGGTTCACTTATGACTTTATATTACCCGTTCTTTTGTAAATTCATGTTAAAGTAGTGTTTTGGGTAAAATCGTCTCATTTGTCGTTCGTGTTTTAACTTGTAATTATTCATATGATTACTTAGATCATGATTAATTAAATACAAAATGTAAAACATGATTTATATATAATATATATTCAGAATATACATATATATAATGGATCTATAAATGGAAAGAAATACACCATTCATGGAGACGGTAGGTCGTACGTACGCATGAACACTGTTTTCATTTCTTTATTGAATTGAGTGGAATTAAGTAGATGACATAAATATATATATACATAAATCCAGTATCATTATTATGTCATATATTTCATTATTATTCATTATATATACTTTATGATCATTCATGTATGGTTAACATGGAGAATGAATCTCATTGCGTCGTGGAGACGGTAGTCCGTACGTACGCACGAGCGATGATATCATTCCCATAATTATCGAATAGAATTTTAGTGGATGGTATAATATATCAGAATCAGTATTATGTTATAATAACCATATATACATATTCTTTACACCATTATACCCATCCATGTAAGGTGTTGGTGGAAAAACAGATTTCACCACGGCGTGGAGACGGTATTCCGTACGTACGCACGCATGGTGATTTCTTTTTCCGTAGGATGGATAGATGGTGAAATAGGGTTGTATAATACTTATAATAAAATATAAGTATATGAGTTATACTGATGTTATTACTTCATAATGAAAAAACTAAAGAGGAAGAAGTGGAAGAAGAAATAGAGTTAAAAGAATCGGTAACGGACATTACCTCTTCTTTGAAACGCCTCTTTGAGTCCTCCTCTTAGGGCACTAAAAATGGTCTTTTTAGAATCCCAGGACCTCTATTATGTTCTTAGGTAAGTGGAGAAGTGAATTTTGCTGGGGTTGGGCGAGCTTTAAGGCTCAAAGTGGTGTGAGGAAGAAAGGGAGGAGGTTCCCTTTTATAAGGGAGGAGAGGGGCACCTTTGGAATAACTAAAAATATTATTTTATTATAAAGCCAAATTCGGTTTTAAATAGCTCTAAATTGATTTATTTCGAAGCTAAGGTGGGGATGGCTCGAACTCCTCTCATAAAATAGAATTTAGACAAGTTTAAGTTCCTATTTTAACCTTATCATTTATATTTAACCTTAAGTTAGATAATTTTACTTTTACCGTGTCTTTTTGTGTTCTTACACTATAAGGTTAATAAACTTACAATAACAAGCCAATATAACCCCATGTTGTCTATTATTAATATATATAACCTTATCTAATTCATTTGGCCGAACCATATATTTTTAAGAATAAAATAACAATTAATAATATAATATTTGTTTTAAAAACTATTTTATGTCAATTTTGACACTATTTATTAATTGATTTTTGTGAAAATCATACCAGAATGATTAGTTCGAAAAAAAGTTAATTAAATCAATAATAACATGTCATATTAACCTAGAAAATTAGTGCAATTCATAAAAAGTCTCAAATTATATTTATTTGGGTATTTATAACATCAATTATGTCAATATTTCATTAATAAGATAATTACAAAATCATCATTGTGTCATAAATAAATTAAATTATATAATGTATAAAAATTAAAAATAAAATACCATTATGTAGGAAATAGTTTTATTTTTTTAATGAATATTTATAGTCGAATTTATCATATGTATAACCCTATATTAAAAATAATTTACTTATTAAACTTTGATTTTAACTATTTTAACCCTTCTTTAAATAAATTAATAATAAATGTCCTAATCTAATCCAAGTGGGCCTAAATGGTCATATTTTATTCCTAAGGTTGTTTTTGGTCGAATTACACTTATCCAATAGAATTAGGACATGTGTTAGGGTAATAATAATATCATTTTTACCCTTAATTGCCCTATTTACTTTTAACCGTGGTAAAAAAAAGTAAAAAGTTACTATTCACCAAAAATTATTTTCATCTCATTGAACCACATTTTACTTACTGAAATCAACCGTGTCTCTCAAATTTTTGAAATTCCACTCACAAAAGCGGTAAAATTACGTTTTATGAAAAATTCATTTTTCTTAACTTCCACTTAGTGGTTTCTTTATTCATCAAAAAATGAAAGTTTCCAGAAAAATACCAAAAATTAGGCCTAAGATATATTTGATATTATGAACTAAAAAATGATATCTATTTTACCAAATTAAAAAAATATCAGTGGCATTAATTAATTTAAAAATTAATTCCCGTTGTCAAAACAAAAAGCGTGTTTTTAAGATATAATAACTATCAAAAGATTGATTTTTGTTTATGTTCGGTTTAATTGGGAAATTATGTCCAATGACCAACATTATATTAAATGGTAATAATATATTCTAAATATACTTTAAAACCACTCAAATTAATAATTTATCACTATTAATTATTTCGATTAAAAAGGTTGATTTTAATTAAAATTTAGTAATTTTCACTATTCATCAGAAAATGAAAGTTATCTGAAAAGTACCAAAATTTCACCCTAAGCTAATTTCAATATTCCGAATCCAAAAATGAAGTCCATTTTGAAAAATAAATTTTACAAAATTTCAAAAAGTGGTTATTACTATTCATAACGGCTAGTTTTAATAATATTTTAATAGCATATCATTGTTTAGCGAAACTCGGTATCGCGTACAACACACGCAATCGCGGAAGGTCGTGCTTGCATGTAATGCAAGGAAAGTCAAGGATGCATTTTGTGCACACTCCTTTTGATGTAGCATACAACACAAGACATTAATGAAATTTAAAAGAATATTTTTCATAAAATCTCGATGTGTTACATTCTACCCCCCTTAAAATGAATTTCACCCTCGAAATTCATCGGGGTTATAAATGGTTTACTAATCGAAAGGTTCTTTAATAGAAACCCACATCGTAAAAAGGAATAACAAAACCAATATTTAAAAACAAAAGTATGAAACATAACGGTTACCCAAATAAACTAATCACTGGGATTCCACATAGGTGAAAATATGGATATGGAAGAGAAATCAAACCATCATGTTCTGATGGAGAGTGGTAGAGAACATGGATATGGAAAAGACAGCAATCAAAAATCCATAAATTTGTGATGATCTAAGGTACCATCTGATTCATCAGATATAAGAGCACTAGGACAACATTTTTGGATTTCAAGATCATTTCCCTAAAGTTGATGAAATTGGAATTAGAAGAAATACTTTCGTGATTTTGGTATAGTCTCACCGTTGGTCGTTCTTTGAAAAATTTCCACTTCATCTCTTAAATAAATGAAGTTGAATTTTTCATTCATTATGTGTTAGTAGATCATGTGATAGAATGAAGGGTCATTCCATCTGTCTCAAACAAAAGGTTAGAAAAGTTATCAAAACTTACATAAGTCCATCTATAGTGAGATTAATCATATATAGTTCCTAAAATGGACTTATACTTCATATATCATACTGATTAATATAATAAACCTATTTTCTACTAAATAGGGACTTCCTATAGGCCAGTGGTAGGCGCTAAAGGCCAGTCGCACTTCGGTTGTGGGTTCGATTCCCATAGCCTTGTCCGACGCGATGGGCTGTCGCCCGTCCTGCAGGTTGTCCTTTTTCTAAAGCTATATTACTATAACATCCCATCAATAATATCGAAAAAAGTTCTATCCAAAATTATGTCCAACATAATCCATTCCAATATTTAGGGTTATCTAAAATACTTCGGTCCAAGCTCATAGTATAAAGAGAATGATTACTTGAAATGTCACATAACAATCACGTGAATGCCATCATTTATCCCCCCATATATCATAAGATATATCTTGTTGGTCAAATTACAAACATGTGAATACCTTAATCATGTATTCTCTTGAAGAATGAATACCCATTCTACCTTAATGAAAACATGAATGTAGTTAAAAGTTAACACTTCCCACAAACCAAAATACTCAAAATTCTTTATACTCAAACCATGATATCACTTAGTCCTTATATCAATCACGAGCTTATGAATACTGTCAAACATTTCATTTTCTCCTTATCCCTTCATGATACGCATATCATCTGCTTTCCAAAATATTTGAATCACTTTTCATGGTTACCGGTACCTTAAAATTATTGAAAACCACAATAGAATAATACAGAAATATTCTAATAAAAGTACCTCAACAACATTATTATTGAATACCAATACATAAACACATAAATCCATCATCTTCAATTATTATCCTGGAATAAGTCCTTCCTTGATTTAGAAGTAACTTTTTAGGTCAGGGTATTGAGTTGGCTAATGCCCATGTTCTCCAAAAATAATACATTGAACTCCATAACAGTCTGTCACTCTATGACCCTTTTCTACACACAGATAACATCGGTCCCTCCATTTGAGGAATTCCTCAACTTTCTTCTTCCCTTCTTTAGAAATCTCAATCTTCCTTTCTTTATGCTCCTCAACATGAGAACATGAATAATAGTTTATCTTCCTCTTCTTTTATGAATTAGGCATACCACTAAATTTCACATTGTTAATCATATATCACGATGACTGATTCGGCATAATCACAATATCTTTCTCTCTAGGAATTACACAATTTTTTGCTCATAGTCACCAATTTGTCCATTGGATTCAATGTTAACCGAATTCCTTCTGGTTCCCTTCATTTACTAAAACACAAAAAGAATTCTGTGAGAGGCAAAATCATGCTAGAGAAAACAACATAGTAAAGGGGGAGTACATTCAATATCTAACATCTTAGGTTACCATAACTCTATTACTATAACCTATACTTATACTTAACCTTAGGGACATCCCTAGACATACCTTAGAAATATCTCTAGGGATCTCACTAGAGTTCTCGTATCCTAGTTTCCAAAGGTTGACTAAACCTTTCCTCTGATACCAACTATAGAGACCCAAAGCTTATCGTACATGGACATTACATTACTTTATTGGAATACTTATTACATAACAAAAAGACACACACAAGGACCGTAATAGTTTAGTGTCTTTGTAAACTCGGAATATAATCTTCTAATTGTGGTGAAAGATCTTCAACATATCCCATAAAGATCTTCTTTTTTTTACCTAAAACCTTTCTTTATATCCTGGGGACAAGAAAACATAAAAGGGTGAGCTCAAATGCTCATTAAGGGTAAAAAAAATAAGTGTCATTCACATCATATACATAAGAACATAACTTTTGGAAATCTTAACCGGCAAAAGAAATCATAATTTCATAACATGGGATAAATCATAGTAGTGAAAAGTAAACCCCCAATAATCATAACTTAAAACATGAAACTTTGTGGCATACACACATAATCATTGAGAATCGTTTCTTATTAGTCGATACTCATTGCCAAGACTATCTTAGTGGACAAAGTCCATTTCTGAACCGAGTTCACTCCTCGTTTCAGTCATATTTCACTGAACCGGTTTAACATGCCGTTCCAGCCATGTCTATCTCATGAGATATAAAATCTTTACCCAATTCATTGGAGGGAGATATAGGTCCCACCCATCTCATAATGATACCATTCTTATGTGTGCCACAAAATCATAAACCATACATCATAGCATAACCCATGTAATAAAAATGGGAATCTTAAACATCGTGACATCATAAAACAATTCATATAAGATAAAGGAATTCATAAAAATAATTCCATCACAACATAATAAAATCAATGTAATAATAGGGATATAAATAGAACCCTTTATTATCTTAGATGGGAAATAATTGTGACAAAACACTTGAAATCCATTCTTGAGGAAAATATCCTTTCTACTTCAAAAACATTTTCCTTTATTTAACATGTCATACAATTTTAAACTAAAAGAAGTTGATTAAAAATAAACTTGAAAACTTCTAAATGAAGCTTCTTGTAAATTATGTTTTAAAAATCCATTCATGCCATATAAGTTTAAAAAAAATTCGTCTCGTACTTTTTTCGGAAAAGTTAAAAAGTACCTCGTACGAGAAACGACAAAAGTTTCCTTTCATATCTTTTACTAAAAACTCACCGAAGGGTAAAATTGGATTTAAAAAATTGTAGGTGGATGGAAATAATATTACATACTGAGGAAACATGGATGTGGATGATAAAATACACCCCAGTAAATACCGAAGTATAAACAATCTCGGATAAAAATGAGATTGTGATATTTTCCCTTACCTTAGGTCCAATTCGCTTCGTAAGTGTCCGAACCTCCTGCATAATGATTTAAATAATGTCATTGACTTATTACAGAATCATATTCATTGTTATTATATCATATATGGTTTACTTATGACTTTATATTACCTGTTCTTTTGTAAATTCATGTTAAAGTAGCGTTTTGGGTAAAATCGTCTCATTTGTCGTTTGTGTTTTAACTTGTAATTATTCATATGATTACTTAGATGATGATTAATTAAATCCAGAATGTAAAAAATTATATATATATAATATATATTTATAATATACATATATATAATGCATCGATAAATGGAAAGAAATACACCGTTCATGGAGACGGTAGGTCGTACGTACGCTTGATCGCTGTTTTCGTTTCTTTATTGAATTGAGTGGAATTAAGTAGATGAAATAAATATATATATACATAAATACAGTATCATTATTATTTCATATATTTCATTATTATTCATTATATATACTTTATGATCATTCATGTATGGTTAACATGGAGAATGAATCTCATTGCGTCGTGGAGACGGTAGTCCGTACGTACGCACGAGCGATGATATCATTCCCATAATTATTGAATAGAATTGGAGTGGATGGTATAATATATCAGAATCAGTATGATGTTATAAAAACCATATATATTTATTCTTTACACCATTATCCCCATCCATGTAAGGTGTTGGTGGAAAAACAGATTTCACCACGGCGTGGAGACGGTATTCCGTACGTACGCACGCATGGTGATTTCGTTATCCGTAGGATGGATAGATGGTGAAATAGGGTTTATTCATACTTATAATAATATATCAGTATATGAGTTATACTGATGTTATTACTTCATAATGAAACAAATAAATAGGAAGAAGTGGAAGAATAAATAAAGTTAAAAGAATCGGTAACGGACATTACCTCTTCATTGAAACGCCTCTGTGAGTCCTCCTCTTAGGGCACTAAAATTGGTCCTTGAAGAAGTCCAGGACCTCTAGGATGTTTTTAGGTAATTGTAGAATAGAATTTGGCAGGGGTTGGACGAGCTTGAAGGCTCAAAGTGGTGTGATGAAGAGAGGGAGGAGGTTCCCTTTTATAAGGGAGGAGAGGGGCACCTTTGGAAAACTAAAAATGTTATTTTATTATAAAGCCAAATTCGGTTTTAAATAGCTCCAAATTGATTTATTTCAAAGCTAATGTGGGGATAGGTCGCAGTAATCTCATCAAATAGAATTTATAAATGTTTAGGTTCCTATTTTAACCTTATCATTTATATTTAACTTTAAGTTAGATAATTTTACTTTTACTGTGTCTTTTTGTGTTCTTACACTATAAGTTTAATAAACATACAATAACAAGACAAATTAATCCCATGTTGTTTATTATTAATATATATAACCTTATATAAGTCATTTGGCCGAACTGTAGATTTTTAAGAATAAAATAACAATTAATAATTTAATATTTGTTTTAAAAACTATTTTATGTCAATTTTGACACTATTTATTAATTTATTTTTTTGAAAATCATAACAGAATGATTAGTTCGAAAAAAAGTTAATTAAATCAATAATAACATGTCATATTAACCTAGAAAATTAGTTAAATTCATAAAAAGTCTTAAATTATATTTATTTGGGTATTTATATCATCAATTATGTCAATATTTCATTAATAAGATAATTACTGCATCATCATTGTGTCATAAATAAATTAAATTATATAATGTCTATAAATTACAAATAAAATACCATTATGTATGAAATCTTTTTATCTTTCTAATGAATATTTATAGTCGAATTTATCTTATGTATAACCCTATATTAAAAATTATTTACTTATTAATCATTGAGTTTAACTATTTTAACCATTCTTTAAATAAATTAATAATAAATGTCCTAATCTAATCCATGTGGGAATAAATGGTCATATTTTATTACTAAGGTTGTTTTTGGTCGAATTACACTTATTCAATAGAATTAGGACATGTGTTAGGGTAATAATAAAATCATTTTTACCCTTAATTACCCAATTTACTTTTAACCGTGGTAAAAAAAGAAAAAGTTACTATTCACCAAAAATCATTTTCATCTCATTGAACAACATTTTACTTACTAACATCAACCGTGTCTCTCAGATTTTTGAAATTCTACTCACAGAAGCGGTAAAATTACGTTTTATGAAAAATTCATTTTTCTTAACTAACACTTAGTGGTTTCACTATTCATCAAAAAAATGAAAGTTTCTAGAAAAATACCAAAAATTAGGCCTAAGATATATTTGATATTATGAACTCAAAAATGATGTCTATTTTAAAAAATTCAAAACATATCAGTTTCATTAATTAATTTAAAAATTAATTCCTTTCGGCAAAGCAAAAAGCGTGTTTTTAAGATATAATAACTATCAAAATATTGATACTTGTTTATCTTCGGTTTAATTGGGAAATTATGTCCAATGAACAAAATTGTATTAAATGGTAAAAATATATTCAAAATATACTTTAAAACCACTCAAATTAATAAATTATCACTATTAATTATTTCGATTAAAAAGGTTGTTTTTAATTAAAATTTAGTAATTTTCACTATTCATCAGAAAATGAAAGTTATATGAAAAGTACCAAAATTTCACCCTAATCTAATTTCGATATTCCAAATCCAAAAATGAAGTCCATTTTGAAAAATAAAAATTACAAAATTTCAAAAAGTGTTTATTACTATTCATAATGGCTAGTTTTAATAATATTTTAATAGCATATCATTGTTTAGCGATACTCGGTATTGCGTACAACACACGCTATCGCGGAAGGTCGCGATTGCGTGTAATTCAAGGAAAGTCAAGGATGCGTGTTGTGAAAGATCCTTTTAGTGTAGCGTAAAACACAAGACATTAATGAAATTAAAAAGAATATTTTTCATAAAATCTCGGGGTGTTACATATCCACTTTTTATTTTATGTAAATAAATTTATTACTTTAATTTTTAACACATTTTTTATCTTTCGACTGAAAATATATTTTAAGGAATATTTAAATCATTTCCCTATTTTATTGGAATTTTTTTCTTCCATATCCATATATAAAATAATAATAATATTTTTTAGTATAATCCTATGATAATTTAATGTTTTTTTATCATTGATTTAATATTTTATAAATTTATTTAAAGGAAACATTTTTTCTTTTTCAATTGAGGTCTTTTGTGACTTTTCTAAAAGAAATATATAAGGAATGTTTTTTATCTTATAAAAAATAAATGTTTTTGTCCCACTGTCATGAATAATATTTTCTCAGAATATTACTTTACTAGTTTATATATTTATTTTTAATGAAAAATTATTCATTTGTGATTTAATTGTTGTTTTACAATGTAATTTAGTTAATGGAATTGTTATTTTCCTCAAGAATGATTGAATTATCTATTAATGATATATATATATTCATTAAATAAAAAACACCTTAATTCCAATTATTCTTTACTAGGGATATGATCAAATGATACCATCATTGAATTTTCTATGGATGGTTTATATTTAGGATTATGAGCTCTTAATAGAACCAGTTTATATTGTACGACTTATGAAATGATGATGTGTTTATAAAACCCATTTTTTCCATGCGTTAAACTATGGTGAAATTTTTATGAATTCTATTTCTCTTCAGGGGGTTCAATATGATGAATTCATTATGATATTGTGGAACACAGATGTTTCATTTTAATTATGTAACGGTTGAGACCTATATATACCTCCAATAAATTGGGTATATATTGATGTCTCATTGGATAAATGGGACTAGAATGGGGAGTCAACCCATTTAAATAAGTGACTTTATCAAATATGATATTCTTGGGAGTCAAGATTGACTAATATAATTTATTGTAGAGTGAACCCAATACACTATTATAGTGACCATATTTTTCCCTTGTAATAAATTGAAATATTTTAAATACTATTTTCACAGATGGCCATAGAAATGACATGAGATTCTGAGGCTCAGTGAGCCGATAATTCATATTATATAAATATTATATATATAAATATCACACACATGTAGTTTTCCAATAATAATTGAATAAATCTTTAATAGATTCAATGATCAGAAATATGAGACCATGGCAGAGAGCATAAAATGGGGTTTACCTTATGTACGACCTATGGTTTATTTACCGTCGGACGTCTTCTTGAGTTAACCATTATTTGTTACATTTAATTAAAAAACTTCTATACTTATTTTATTCAATGACCTAAATAAATCCATTATAAGTACCTTATTTTGATGATTTTCCAAGGGTTAACTATCTAATTTTTTGAAACCTAATAATAATTTCATAGGGTTACTCATTGTTGAATTACAATCAGAAGACAAATGATGATCAGATTGATTTGGATTGTATATAAATATACACAATGGGCCTTCCCCATCACTGGTGAACATGTTCTTCAATAATTACCAGTTTTTTCTATGGTGGGGCTCTTCAATTGTTGACTACTAACCATTTGATTAAAACATAAATCATTTATATGTATATTCTATTCTTGATCTGTGAATTTCCACCCTTCGCATTATCCAATTTAGTGAATTAAATTTCTTATTTGATTTATTCTTATTATTCCACGTTATCACCTTGGCTTCCTCAATCTATGATATTTAGACAAGAAATCATGGCCAATGATGTTTTCACCTTCTTTTATTGTGTCCTTCCCCCACCAGTTATTCACGTTCTTTACCTTTATCCTATGGGGTCATGGTTAAGCATTTCTGAGGAATGATTGAGAATGATTGAGCTCCCATTTTCATAGTAGTTAGGCGAAAAAAGAACAAATTACCATTTTTTGGGATGATCAGGATAAATTTATGTTGATTCTTCAAAGATCCTATATCTGGAATGGAGATGGTTTGTGAATCAAGGTGATAAACGGTGTGGGTGATGATGAATACATCCAAATAATAATCAAATTCAATTTTATATCCATTAGGATTTGATAAATGATGGTCAGTCACTTACCACACAAATTGTGGGTGTTAAACTAGAATTATTCTTGGCGATGAGTATGAATCATGAAACTTTGTGGAAGAATATTACTTTTTATGAAAATCATTACTAAAGGAAGCTTACAAGGATGAACACATACTATGTAGGACCTCATACACGGCCGCTAGGGATTTAGGTGACATTAAATATCACACACTATGTTGGTGAGCCTACTCACCATGTGGACTAGCCTAGGTGGCCATGACATGTGCTAGATGCACATGCCAAAGGCCCCATGTAGATCGACATGCCATGTACCAGAGTATATGAGGATAAGTTATAATGAACATGCATAGGTTGAGATACTCAGCTAAGACCTTGAGTGGTCATACACACTGTGTCTCCTAGAGGACATGTTGTGTACCGAGACACCGCTTCTTGATCCATGCCTAATGAGAACATGGACAAGCAGTATAGCAGGGCCACATACTATGTAGACCTCATACACACAATATAATCCAATAAGAATATTTAACATCTAGTTTATCTTTCATTTTGAATTTTAGTTTTTCCCATGTGTAGCATATCCGAAGTTTTTTTTTCAATTAGAACATGATTGTGTCAATTATTGTGGCCTTTAAAATATGATGAGAGATGATATGAGTGTGACACTCTTTCATATGATGCTTTACAATTAAAATGATCATGTGGGATCATCAAATTGATATTAGGGTCAGTACTCACATGTCACATTAGGGATTATGTTCCGCATGCTATTAGCTATATTCCAGTTTTAGTACTTCTCTCTATCACTAAGGCGTTGTTTAACCATGCTATCAAAAATTTTGGGGTCAATACTCCCAGTTTCACTAGGGCTGGAGTTCCTCAATCTATCAGAGAGATAATAGTGTCAGTAATCCCCTATCACAACATGTAATGGGTTCACCTACTTCATTATAAAGGTATATCCAATACTCCACTTAATACTACAGGATGAAGGTTCTCTACCTATGGAGTTGTACTCCCTCTTCATCAAGCTTTATCAATGTGTGGTTCCTCTGTAGGGGATGTGTGATTCCTTAGATTTGGTGATGAGTTGCATGATGTGGGAACCTCCATGCATATTATTTTGATGTTTCATTTCATGTCGGGAATTTCTAAAAGAGTTATAGTGTTGCAGGATGACTCATATAATTTGTCTAAGTAGGGAGATATAGATCTATTTTCTGTCATGTACTGATTTCTTTATGCAGATATGTAATTGTATATTTTGGGATTAATTAGCCTGGTAATTTTGGTTGAACTATATATTTTTGTTTCTCTCAATCTACCCCTTTTAGTTTTATGGAATCTAAATGGGTTTTTATGTACTAACCCCTTCTTGAATATTTCCCACACATATTGTGCCTTATGCAGCTGATAGATTGAACAATGCTGATTATAGTAGATCATATTAATACCAGGGTGTGTTTTCCATGTAAATTTTTTAGGATTAGAGATTACTGATATTTATCATTCATCATTACATATTTAAACTTGCTTTCAAGTTTGAACTTCATTTCTAGATGGACATATATTTTTCCAATTTACTCTTTGGTTATGTTTTTTGTAATTTATTACATTCACTATAGTTTAATATATTGAATGGTTTATCCCTATATGTTATATTAATTAATTAATGTTATATTAATTAATTTATGTTACTCTGTAATATTTCATGAATATTTTTCTATGAATATGCATAGGTTGATTAGTCAATGGACCCCCGTTATATTTATGCAATCTCTGTACATGTCATTAGCCCCTGGTGTATTAACAGCGGGCATGAGGTTCTTATGGCCCGACCTTCCACTTGCTAATATTGTCCCAATTGGGTGGGTCATTACATATTATTATCAATTTTGGTTCAAAATTGGGATTATTGGGGATCTTAGAGAAAGAGTGTCCGATTTTCTCAATTTTGGCTTTCAGGATAGGAAACCCATTGTCGATGCAGCGATTGACCTGTCCAAAAAACCAGATTCTGACTACCAGCTTGTTCAATTATCATACCAAGATATTACATACAGGGATCAATTATACATGAATCATAAAAATATATTACTTTTTTATACATCTTGATTTATCTCCCCATATGTATATATATATATATATATTCTAATATGGTCGTGGTAAGACTTGATTAAATTGAAGATGCCTCTGAAAAGATATCCAACCATGATAACAATTATAAATCATGATTAATATCTAATATGTGATGAGCCCTTAGTTTAGGTGACATCCCATGATATGTTTTCTCTAGTTATAGGTAGTAGTACCACTACCTATTGAGTTGTTGTTCTTACTATAATTTCATTGTAATGATGTGTAGAGGATTAGCGAACCCACAAGTTTCGACATTAGATACTGTTGAGGTTACATGGTGAGACAGATCCATAGATAGTAGATGGTTTATTTGATTATATGGAATTAGTATTTAGCCTAGTTCTTACCCAAATATACTAGATGGTTTTGATGGAAGCCATTTATTTCCATGGATTATGTTGGTGCTGGCAGAACTGGGTAAGCAGACCCATGATGAGATGACACTTTCATGGTTCATCTTCCAGAATCTGTTTCACTAGGATTATTACATATTGTTCTTGCACTATTTTAGATCTGATAAATTCTTGAGTAGTAGAAGGGAAATATAAAATTAGTTGAGCTTGTTGTGAGGTTCCTCATCTATACACAGTACTACATCGACATAGTACAAGATAACTTCATCCATGCTTGGAAGTTTGAGAAGAGTATTCATAGAGAAATTTGATCCATTTTTGTCTCATTATATCCTATCACTCATTTTATAGGGATATAGTGGTATATGGTGACTACTTTAATCCTAGTATAGAGGCGTTGAGTGGTTTATGTTGGGGGTGGTCACCGTGTTGTTGAGTCATCTGAAGCTAACCGTTGGGGATAGACATCAAGTTCTTCTTATATGATGAATTATTAGTCTAAAAACATTGTTCTTTGGATCAGGGATCATTTAGAGGATTTGATATGATAAGATAAGGAATTTGATATGATTTTTATGAGGCTGGTCAATTGGATTTTAATTTTTTTACACATCATACTGATTAGGATTGGAAAATCGTGGATGGACCTCCACAGTAGAGGTAGCGCCATGATCAAGGATCTCATAGACATGTCTAGGGTATACCTTAGGGAGGAAGTGCTATTGTAAGATCTAGAAAAGATCTATATGAAAGAGATGCTGGTGGAGTTAGGTGTTATCATTTCTTACCAAACCACCTCCTAATGTCACAGGACAAGAATGAAGAGCTATTTTTCAGTGTATTGGAATGTTGCAAGACATGGAGGACAATATCCAGGCTTCACATC
This sequence comes from Viscum album, assembly GCA_963277665.1. Taxonomy (NCBI): domain Eukaryota; kingdom Viridiplantae; phylum Streptophyta; class Magnoliopsida; order Santalales; family Viscaceae; genus Viscum; species Viscum album. Next base: position 306,604,311 of record OY728153.1, on the reverse strand, counting down.
AGATGATACAAGGTTTGATTTGTGATTATTGTACTCTTTCCTCCAAATTTGTAGAAATATGTGTGGGTCATTACTTCATCTACTTATTCTTATTGTGATAGATTGAGCTTCTATTTGAGAGTTTAGTCCAACATCTTTCACAGGAGGTTATGAAAGGGTGTGGTTATTTGATATCACTTATCTTCCAGATGTGTGAGCTATCACTTAATGGATAGAGCTTCACATGGGAATTCTATTCCATATCAATGAAACAGTATGACATAATAATAGGTATGGATTTTTTGTCCATATTTTGAGCCCATATTGAGTGTTATCATAGACATTTCATACGCCTTCAGACTAATGTGATGAGATTCTCTATTATTGGAAAGAGAGATATCATAGAGGACTGAGTTGTTTTTTCATGAAGGATGTTGCACCCATCACCCATTAGTTGTTGGGTATATTCCTTGTCATAGTGAACTCTTTAAAAGTCTATATACATTTAGTAGTTAAGGACATTATATATTTATTCATAGATGATGTTTTGGGTATAACATTGACGTAGAATATGAAATTCTACATCAACTTAAACCACGTGACCATGCTGACATCTTTTAAAAAATACTAGATATGCACTACAATGTTTTGAGAGATGAGGGTGCAATTGTATGACTATTTTGAGAAGGGTTTCATGAGACCCACTATTTCCCCTAGGCTGCTTCGACATTTTTCATGAAATAATTGGATGGGAAATTGCAGGTTTGTGTTGATTATTGTCACCTTAACCATGCAAAAATAATAAATAATTACCCCATAATCAGGATTGATGAATCATTTCTCAAGTTGATAGGCATGATTTGGTTATCAAATATTGATATTAGGTCCATCTACCACAAGTTGACTTCCAACAAGGCTTATATTCCAAAGATAGAATTTTAATGTCTCTAAGGACACTCTGAGTTATTGGTGATGCCTTCTGGTGTGAAAAATCCCCCCACTATGTTTATAGCTTGGATGAACCAAGCATTATATCCATACATAGACCAGTTTCTTGTAATCTTCAGATATTACATACTCATCTACTCTATGTCAGATATGGATCATAAAATGCAATTGAAAATGGTAGTAGAGTTTCTCTGGGAGAAACATCTTTATAGTATGACCTCGATGTGAAAGTTCAAAAACTGGGAGGTTCACTTCCTAAGGAATGCCATTTCTAAGAATTGATTAGTGGAGTACCTAGAGAAGATTGATACCATTATTTTTCGGAGACATCCATGAGAATGTTGGAGGTGCGTAGTTCTCTTAGCCTTGTGGGGAACTACAAGTGGTTTATAGTGGACTACCATATGATTGCATCCCCTTTGACAGCTCTGACATGGAAATGGAATTTTTATACTTGGAATTCGATGTGTCAAGGAGCCTTTAATGATTTTATGCTAAGGCTAACTATTTCATCTATTTCGAGACTATTAGAAGAGGTAATATAGAATGTATTGTATTAATATTCCCCTGGATATGGTCTCCATTACATGTTTATGAAGAGGTAGGTAGTGATGTCAGATGGGTCATGGAATTTGAGAACCCATGAGTAGAACTACGCAACTCACCAACTAATGTTTGAAGTTAAAGTCCATGTCTGAAGATGTAGAGATACAATCTTTTGGGAGTTCACATTGTTGTTTACTTATACCAACAAGTCATAGGTACATATTCACATAAAAATAATTATCTAATATAGTGACACTGGATGGAGTTCCTAAATGAGTATGAATTCAAGATAGTATATACTCTTGGGAATGGAAACATGGGGGAAAATATCTATATGAGGATGTCCTATTATCATTTAGTAGAGGCTATGTTTGAGCAGTTGGATTCTTTATAGAAAACCTTGGTAGAAGAGAGGGGTGTAGCTTATCATCAGTTGATGGTGATGATTCTTTTTCTTCTTCAGCATGTGAGGCAGGATTAGGTATGATACATTGACTATGAGTTTCATCATAGATAGGTATCATCATAATATTCACAAGGTTGATTTCTTGAAGGATGGGAACATTTCATGCTTTATTAGGGATGGATGGTAGTTGTAGTCACGACACGAGATGAGCTGATCAAGGAGTTTAACAACCCTTTTTTGGTGTACACCCTAGTATAGGTAATATGAGTGGGGACTTTCATTAGTATCTATGGTGGGTATAATGTGTTAGAGTGTTGTTGAGTTCCTCTCTTGGTGTATTACATGTTAACAGGTGAAGGCCGAGCACCAAGATCCAGTTGGTTTGACATGGCCTCTTGCGATCCTATTATGGAAATTATATGACATATCCATAGACTTGGTGACACGTATTCCATATATATTGAGAGGCCATGATTTCATCCAGGTGATATTTTACTAACATATAATGTTAGAAAACATCTTTACCATAAGGGACGCGATCTCTATAGAGAGTCTAGGATATTTATACATATAGAATATTTTCAACATCAATGGGGATCCCTTGAGGATTGTCTCTGAATGAGAAGTTTGGTTTATATCAAAATTTTGGAGAGGCCAATAGGTGGAATTCATGACCTAGTAGTAGATGAGTATAGAGTTTCACCCCTGGATGGATGGGATGTGCAGGAACACTATCCAAGTGGTGAAGGATATAATGATAGCTTGTATCTTGGAATTTTAATAGACCAAGGAGGATCAATTTCTATTAGAAGTGTATTATTATAATAGTATCTATCACATTAAAACATTAATGGAACCCGTCCAGGCCCTATAAAATAGGCCCTTCTGGTCACCCTTATGCTGGACTGAGATTTTCAAGACATCTCTTATTGGGATACAGATGGTGTAGGGTATGATAGAGAATGTTCAGGTGATCCAAAAACAAATGAGGATACTCTATACAGAATATAAATATTACATAGATTGATTTCATAGTCCCATATAGTTTTATTAAAGAGACAATGTTTTCTTGTGAGTTTCTCCACAACGAGGATTGTATAGTTTTTAAAGGGGAGGCAAGAATTCTCGGATTCACATCAATCCATTCGATATCATACAATGGGTAGGGGAGGGTGATTACCTCCACGACTTACCCCCATAGTTGGAGTAGGTGTATGACATTTTCCACTTGTCATAGCAGAGGAGATATGTGCATGATAATACACACATTATTGATTGTGGTGACCAAGATATCGAGGATAGATCTACATTAATTGATTACCTAGTAATAATTAGGTATCTATAGGAGGGGACCCTATGAGGAAGGTTCATTCCGTTTTTTATGTGTTATAAAAACATGGGAGAAGGATGGAGAGCTCCTAGGAGTGGGAGAGCAAGATGTGGGCTATGTATCTTTGCTTTTTTTAGATTATCCTTTTTGGGTATAAAAATATCTGATGTTGGGATAATGTAGTGATTTTTTTTACCTTGTATGGTTTATAAATATTTTAAGGACTTTATTTGGATCCAGGTTCCAAGAAGTCATGATATTGTAAGGCCCTATGATTCCAAAATAGATATTATAAAAATATTAAGCATATTAATGTCATAAACATGTAGTTTTTTTAGGAAAAATAATATAAATCATATATTGGTTCTTGAATTTGAAATAAAACACCATGGTTGAGTCCCGAATGTCTGGTTTAAACTATGAATGACCTAATATTAGTTGAAACTAGACTTATGGCTATGGTATTCATTAAGGGTTGTGTTATGTTAAAATAAATAAATAAATAAATAATTTATTTTATTAAATTGCCTAAATAAATCCTTTATATGTACCCTATAATAAATATTTTCCAAGGTTTAGTTGTATAGTCCTTGTGAAATTAGATAGGGTGTTCAAAGAGTACCTCATTGGAGAATCAGAACTGGATGGTGAATGATAATCAGATCGAGGTAAATCAAATGACCGTAGAAACAACTAGCTTTCTCCATAAATGGATATTGAGTTCCTAAAAAATGATCGATAATTTTCTGAGGTACAACTCATGAATTTAATATTTATATCCTTTTGATTAAAAATTTTAGCATTTATTTGCATCTTGTATTATTTATCTATGTTCGAAAACACTTCTCATGAGCCCATTTAACGAATTTAGTTGTTTATTTGATATATTCTTATTATTCCCTGTTCTCACCCCAGTTTCCCTGATTTATGATTATTTGGAAAGAATTATTAGACAATTACATTTTCATCTTCATTTATATTCCATGCCCCAATTATTCATCACATTCTTCAACGTTGGCCCTTGGGGTCACGATTCAACATTTTTGTGGTCTGTTCAAGTGTGATTGAACCACCTAGATTCATGGTTGTTTAAAGAATGAAAATGGATCAATGTTTTTTGGTTATATCGGTATACATTGTGAGTGGTTGTTAATGTATCATGGATAAAGATTGGTGATGGGAGGCCACATGAGGTGCTATAGATGATATGGGTGATGAAAACTCAAAGTGGATCACTGGATTATATTTTTTTTCCATTAGGGTCCGAGAAAATAAGGATGGAGTCTTACGCCACTGATTTCATATAGTAAACTCACAAGATTCATGGGGATTATAATATATTTTGAAACTTGTGGAAGATCCTGAAATTACATGAAAAACATGACTACATGTCTTGTCTTTAGATTAACACATGTCGTGTAGCCCCCTAGTTAAGACACTATTGTTTCACATGAAGTTATATATCGCATTCCATGTAGGTGGGACTACATTCTTTGTGAGCCTACTCAGGTGGCCAAGATGTATTCCAGATGGACACATTGAGGGCCCAATGTAAATGTATTGTCTATGTATTGGATTACATAGGCATGGGCTGGAATACACATGCATGGGTTGAGGTGCCTGCCCTGGATGTTGGGTGGTCATACACACCATGTATCACTAAAAAAATGATTTGTAGAGGGACATGGATTATTGATACATGTCTAGAGAGAACATGAATAGGTAGTTGAGTGGGGACACACACCATTTGGACCCCATATATGTCATGTACTCCTATATGAATATTCTACCTCTCGCATCTCCTTCGTTTTGGATTGGATTTTTTCTCGTGAGTCGACTATCCTGAGTGTTTTCTTCACATAGAATATGATGGTGTACCTCCTATTTTATTCTATTCTAAAATGTAAGATATTATAAATTTTATTATGGTGTTGGTATAAGTTAATACCATGTTTAAAACCGTTATACAAGAGTTAAAAACACATAAGATGGAAATTAAACTATAGGTAAGGGTTTCTCATATCACTTTTACTTCCATTATACATATGCCATAAATATCACATTTTTTCTTTTATGTGACGTATATAATACCCATTTAATATTTTATATAAAAAATATATTCATCTTTAATGTATTTAATGTTTTATTTTATATCATTTCTTTTATGGGTCTTATGAGTCTGAAGTTACCAAAGTGGTAAGGGATTATTTAACAATATTGTCATTATTTGCGACTTTATCTTTATATCTTCCCTGTAGAAATTATTTGATATTTATATATTATAATAAATTTATTTTATCCACATCTAGTTACACAAAAACATTTTCATGTAATATTACCATTTTACACTAATTGGTACGTAAATGATTGTGAAAATGTTTTTAAGAAAGTATGGCATTCCTTATCACTTGAATCAGAAAATTTTTTTCATAAAAACACTTGTTTTTAAAAAAAATTCAGAAATTTTTTTAAACTTTTAAAATTATTAATTAGACAAATTTGGATCCATTTTTTTATAATTTTTTTCAAAGGAAAATTCATTTCATTTTAAAAATAATTCTAATTTGGAAGATATCAAAATCATGAGAGGAATTCTTATTTTAACGGGTATGACATGAATTAATATTTCAACCAATATGACCAATAAATGTTTTAATGACTGTTTTTCAATTTTTAAAATTTTATTTTTAATGAATTTTTTTTCGATAATGGTTTTTCATTTTTTTTAAAAGGTGATTTTAGAAATGAAAAGGTTTCTTTCCAAATATATTTTAATGAAATTATCATTGCATTTAAAAATATTCAAGATATCAACCGTTATTTTTTTTATGATATACCAAGGATAATTTTTATTGATACCATCCTCATTATTTATCTAAATGGTTTATGATCAGTTTAACTAGAGATGTATAATTTTATTACCATTCACCAATTAATACTAGATTCTTTGTGAATATGTTTATTGATAGGGGAATGAATTGGTATTTAATATATTATTTTTTGAATATAAATGTTTTTATTCATTATACTTCACCTCTTTCGTATTATAATGGAATTGAACATAGTATGTGATTGGTGGGACCTGTTATAGCCCCTCTATACACTATTATTTCTCATGTTGAAACTAGATTTGGTTGGCTGAGTTCTTGCCCATTTATTTAGATGTATTGGAAGAAGACCTAGATCTTATATTCTAGAGGTTTGTATTATGAACTCCATAATTATTAGATAAGTTACTAATATTCAATGTGATTATTCAATTAGTAAAAATATCCATATTTATGGTTTCAATATTATTTGATTGTTTATACATAATTATTCGGTAGGCATTAATTCCTGATATATTATGATCTGGAAATTTATTTAATGGAATGTGTTTTAGTTATTTACCTTTACATCATGATTGTTACTTATTTATTAATAGATTCCAATATACTCTTAGCCTCATAGAGCATCTGATCTTACCCCTTTATTATGTTTTATTTCCGTCAAGATACTAATAACTATTTTGTGATTGATATGAAGGGATACACTATGAGTAATAATAGGCTTCTAAAATAAACGACTTATTGTATTTTATTTTTTCAATTGTAATTATAATTTAAGTATGTATCTAGTTTACCATGTCTACTAAACTATTCTTTCCTTTGAGATGTGATTCCTTATATCTTATTATAATGTAATATAATATACATCAACTTCCAACTATTGGGGTTGGGGTTCATACAATTAGTATCACTGGATGTTTAGAAAAAATATTTAGAACTTGAATTTGGAAAACATAGATTGGGGGAAATAAACCTATGATAGAAATAGAGTTTATTTATTGAACAATATATTAATGTTTTGGTAAGTAATATATTATGTGGTTTTACTATCAAATACATACCTGTATGGATACTACAAGTGGAAATGTTTCAGGAAAAGATGTACCATAGGGTAATAACTCAAAAAAGTGTGCACTGGTCTTGACCGGATAATTACATGGTTTACAAAAAAGGCCTTACTGTGTGACTGGTTTGACCCACCTAACAATATACATAGAATAATTTACATTTTCTTTATAAAACATTATGAAATAGTTGAAAATAAATAAATTCCCATAGAACCCATGTTTCTGATTATGAGATTATCTATGCAGACATATTTCAATTATTATTAAGTGTTTCATTATTTCTGGGATTATAATTTTTTTCTAAAGTTATGATCTCATATAGTGTAATCTATTATTTAAAAATTAATCTTAACCGAAGGAATTGGAAGCTTATTAATGTGTGTAATCCAAAGAGTAAGAGTTCTAATTTCTTTTTTTGGATTTATAAAATATTTCAAATGGAACTAGTCTCCCCATAAAATTTATCAAATGTAGGCATAATATGTTATACTATAGTTTTAGAGAAATAATTTTATAATTATTATGGAAGAAAATGGGATCCATTGAAGAAGAGTATGAAAGATAAAAAATGTAAGGTGTGAAAGGAATGTAGTATTTTCTAACTTGTAATAATTGTGGAAAGAAACACTATTGTGCTTTCATGAAGGTATTAATAAGAGAAATGACACCATTATCATGATTGTGAGGGTAAAAAATAAATTTTTAAATTTTAATGTTTCAACTATAAGTATATGGGGACTAATGAAAATGAATACTCCAAGCGTCAAGGGAGTATACCTCAAAATAAGATAATGGATAATTGTCAATCTTATGTTATTACCACATAATACGGGGAATGATTAATGTTCTAGTGTGTGGATTCAATAATAATGTAACAAGAGTACATTATCAATGGTATTATGGCTATAAGAATAATTAAATTTATCAGGATTGTACTATATTACTGTTTCTTGAAGGATTTGAGAGCATATTTCGAATAGTATCGATGACCAAGAAAAGTGATTCAGTGAGAAGATTGTCCTTTTGTAAAATAAATAATTAAGAGATTATATCCCTTAATATGTACCTAATGTTTAGATAATAATGATTTGTTTATGGGATAGTGTTAGTGACCACGAAATTCATTAGAGGTTTGGTTATTTTTTCCTCATTATTTTAGTATACTAAATGTATTGATTTATATATTATATTTGAAAACAAGATATTTTATTTTTGGATGAATTCGGGTTTTCATTATGTATTTATAGTGATCATAGTATTCATGTTTTCAAAATGTGACATTAATAGGTAGTTTATATTGGCTAGGGAAAAGAATGTTGATTTATTGAAGTTCTTTAAAATTTATTTTGGACTTCAAATTTGAACTAAAAAATTTTGGATGAGTATTTAGGTTAATTATTTATGGAATTGATTGAGTTGAACTTTTCATGTTATTGGATAACTTGTACTATCCACATTGGTCATAGAGAAAATCTAGGGACATATGGAATTACTTTTCATTTTTCATTAATCTAATGATATGTTAATTATTATTTTTAGTTCTTCGTGAATAAAAATTCCTATTGGATGTTAATTTATTAGAGTAATATATTTAGTAAAAATTGATCAATCCCCATATATAGGATGAAATTATTCCTATATAAAGATATCATGTAATTATATTTTTTTATGTTCTCAATCTGGATATTAATTTTTTTTAAAAACCATATAAAAGATCTTGAATTTAACTGTTATCATAGTAACTTAATTTGATGAATAAAATGGTCCTTTAAATAATCACCTATTTGTGGATTATTTTTCATTAACCTTCTCGGGATCACCCTTTATAGGGATGAATGATATATAACAATCTCTATAATTATTTATTCTTTTTATTCCATGTCTATATCTTTAATTAACAATTTTGTTCTCTTAATTAGGATCTTATTTATGTAATTATTCAAGATGGAATTCATTCATAACTTCTTATCTTTTAAATGGGATGTTTTATTAACCTTTTCATGTTTTTGAATTAAAAAAAAAGTATTTTCAAATTTCAAACCGTTTTTTACTTAGACAAAGATTAAATTACGAGGATACAATTTATTTAAGGTGTAGAATGTAACACCCTATGATTTTAAAAAAGGAACATAATATTTGAAAGTACCACCCTAAAAATAGAATAAAATATATAACCCTGATAAGTTACAATAGATTTATTTTCATATAAATTCAATCTCTTCAATAGCTTGCAATACCGATGACATTGGGTTTATATAAAAATATAGCATTTATATATTGTTTTATCTAGACCATAAGAACCCAGACCTTAAGCTATCGAGTAATAATAGTAATAAATAAGAAATGAAAATTATTTGGATAATAAATGTATAAAATAATTTAAAATTATATCTATTAACTTGAAGTAAAATATGAATCATTTGATAGAAAAAGAAATTATTTCTGAAGAACTATTTTTATTAAATAGAACTGTCTTGAAGTAAAAAATTAACTTTTTTTAATATGGTTTTAAAATAAAAATTAGATCAATTATATATAAATTAACATAATTTTAGTCATTAGAATCAATTTATTAATGGATTATGATATAAAAAAATTGTATTGTTTTGAATATTTTATCACTAAATAACTGCTTTATCATCACATCAGCAGAATTAATTTTAAATAAAACCATGATAAATATATGAATTTAATTTTTAAAAATGGAATCCATATTTTGAAGTAAAATAATTAAAACATAATTTTGGACATAATGATTAGTAAAAATAGTAAAATTTATTTATTATGGTTAATGAAAAAATTGGTTTAGAATGGGTTAAAGTAAAAAAGAAAAGCCTAAAAAATGACACAACAATTTTAAAACATGAATATTAAAGTATTATTTAGACAATGTCTCTTATATTATCTATAATTTTACATTTATTTTCATTTTGAAATGTGAAAATTTTGGGTAATCCTTTTTCTTTTAAGAAACTTCTAGTGTGATACTAACCCCACTTATAATAGGTCACCCCTCTAATATCATAATAAAATATAGAAAACGTATTGAATAGGGAAAAATGAAGTAAAAATAACTTCCTTAATTAATTATATTTTCCGTATAATACTCATTTTCATTATAAATACAACCACATATGCCTTTTGGTGGAATCAAAAAGAACTGGTCCGATGAAGAGGTAGCATCCATAACTGAGCGTCTAATTTTATTTCTTCTTAAACCTCTTTAAATTATTATAAATCCATGATAATATAATAAGATTATTATATTCCATATATGTTTTTTTATATGTCCTATTAATGACCAATATCTATAACCACGTTAATTAAATGGGTTATGAAATCCTCATTCATGTGTACGAAGGATTTCCACCCCGCAAACAGATGTAGATTGTTTTCCATAACCACCATTCAAGGATTTATATAATGATGTTTTTAACAGATTTATATGATATTTGTGATATTATTATACATATGAATTTTTAATTTCATATTAAAATTCATATTTAACATTGTGTTTAAAATATGATAATGACGCTCGTGTGTACTTTCGACTTCGGTCTCGCGAAGTGATGCGATTCACTTTTCACTTACGAATTACATTGAATGTAATAAATATAAAATTAATGATTATATGTAATATATATGAGGGGATATTTATTATTTAAAATTAACATATAACTAAATTTCATACGCTTTTATTTGTTAAGGAAATGGTATCGTTGCTTGAGCGTACGTACGACCAATCATCTCCACGAATCCATGTGAATCATTTTCCATGTCCCATTTCCATAAATGGTAATAAAAATTTATATTATGAGTCAATATGTAATTAATACTATTATTATAATTAATTATATTACTTATATATATATATATATATCATATTCCAAATAACTGGATCTTTCATGGAAAAACACACATGAGAAAACAAGAAAATTAACACACAAAACAATGTAAATAATGAAATATAACTCAAAAATGGAGGAAATAATGTTATAAGAGGATAATATATGATATTATAATTAATATTATATTTATTTTTTAAATTATTAACATGATTTATACCATTATAAAGGATTCAGGTACACATATGAAGGAAATCATACTTGAGGTAAGGGTTTTTGATCCCACTTTTACTTCAATGAGAAATATTCCATATTCACCACTTATTTCCTTTGTGTGGTGTATTCAATTCCTCTTTTATATATTATATAATAAATATATTAATATTAATTTTATTTAATGTTTCATTTTATTTCATTTATTTTATCGGTCTTGTAATAGAAAAGTTACCCAAATGGTAAGAGTTAATTCACAATCTCATCATTATTTAGAATTATAATAGTTTACATCTTCCCTAGGGGAATTAGTTGAAATTTATATCTTCAAATTAGTATATTTTATTCAAATCTGGTTATTAATGAAAATTTTCATTTTTTTTTTACATTTTATACTCATTGGTACTTACAATGATTGAGAATTTTTTTCATGAAAATATGTATTTATTTCTCTATTTAATCAGAAATCCTTTTAAAAAAACCGAGTTTTTCTAAAAATATTTTAAAAAATATTTTATAACATATCAAAATGATTAGTTAAATTAATTGTTACCCATTTTTAGTTTTAATGTTTTTTATGGAATCTTTATGTTATTGTCAAAACAATTCCCATTTGGCTTTGGTCAAAAATGTGAAAAAAATATATTTGTTTTAACATTACTGAAAAGAATAAAATTATCCACAAAAATGGAAAATAAATGTTTTATTTATTATTATATATGTTTTAAAAGTTTATTTTCGATGAATAGTAGTTTCAAAATGTTTTTTGAACTTTTTTGTATTAAAATGTGATTTTCAAAATGAAAAGGATATTTTTCTCTAAATTTTTTAAGGATATATTACTAGTATTTATATTAATAAATGAAATCATCACTCTATTTTACTTATGATTCACTAAGGATATGGTTCACTGATGCCAATTCATATAATTTCTTTGGATTTTTTATGTTCAGTTTGATAGGGGTATTTAATTTTTTTTACCATTTACTATTTTAATCTGGATGGATGATGAGTATGTTTATTGATTGAGGTAAGTGTTAACATATTGTATGTTAGTTTTTAAATACAATTTTTTTATGTTTCACCCCTTTCATATGAGTAATTAATTGGACTTAGAATGTGACATGTGGAGCCTATTATAGCCTCCAATGCATCTAGATGTTCTCATGAGACAAACTAAATTCGTTTCTATCCAAGCCCTTACCCATTTATTAATATGTATTTGCACAAGACCTTGATGGTATGTTTTAGATGTCTATAATTATTCATTACATAAAAATTAATTCATTTATTTACATTCCATGTGATTATTTGATTAGTTATAATATACATGGTTAGGTTTTAAAGCTCAAATGATTATTTAAATGGAATTATTTGATTGTGAATTATTCCTAGCATATTATTCTCAAAGTATTAATTAAATGATGCGTGTTTCCATTATTTAACTTTCTATATAGATTATTTCTTGTTTTACCAAGATTATAATGTTAAATTTATCTTGATGAGCTTTCGATGTCACTCAATTCTTACTTCTTATTTACCTTAGGAAACTAGTAAGTTTTTTTATTGATATATATAGATAAACTATGAGAAGTAAGTGAATTATCAATTAAAAAACTTTTCCTATATTATGTTTCCAATTGAAATGATAATTTCATGTATGTGTCTAGTTTGACAATACTACTAAAATATTCATATCTTCGGGATGATATTCTTTGTATCATGTACAAATGTAATAATTTAGATACCAGCTCCAGTGTACTGGGGTCGGGGGCACTACACAGATATTCATATTATTCCCTCTCAATTATTCATATCTTATTTTCCTAAAATTAGAGTTTCTAATTTAGTGGACTTGTTCTTAATAAAATTTATCTTCCTCTTTTTTTTGTATATTGATATTGTTGAAACCTATGTTATTTCCATTTCTAATTTTCTTCCATTTATAAGAATGGTTCTTTTAGTTTTTTCATTCCTCCGGACAAAATAAAGGATCATTCATGTTTTTCTATTATACTATCTAAATATTTTTTTACCTTTATTTACAAGATTTTTAGCTACCACTAAATTCAAGGTTTTTTAATTCATTAGTGCAAATATAATTGAGGTGATATATGTATAGGGTAATAAATGAGCTATTTCCAAACTCACTTATCAAATTATGTGAATTTTAATTTTATTTACTTGTTGAATAATTTATTTATTAATCAATATCATTAAATTAATAAATTAATCATTCATTATATTAATAACATAATTAATTTCTCCCACAGTGATTACATTTATATATTCTAGTATGCTTATTAATACTCTCATGTTTACTTTCATAGTTTAATTTTATCAGTAAATTTAATATTTAAATCACCACCTTTCTTTTTTAAAATTATATTCTCCTCTTATTTCATACATACTGTAACTAAAAATTATTATCACATGATTCCTTGTTTGGAATTTATTATATATTTTTAGAAAAACATTACACTTCATTTTCTATATTTTTTTAAGGAAATGTTTTAAATTTTTTATTTAGATTTTATTTTCATGTTTTTGTTTATAACTTATGTTAAATTTTATTATCCTTATTTTTATAATTTTTTTATGGAAAAATATAATCACTGTCAAGAAACAACCTTTAAAAAATGGATTTTACTATTCACACCCATTTTTCCCTTGAAAGACACTAAAGGGTTCATTCAATTTTCCTTTTTAGAACATATACTACTACAAATCATTTTTTTATTATCAAAAGCCGGTTTATGGGATCCGGTTCCCAAAAATAGAAACACAAACTCAAATAAGGAAAACACAAAATCAGGCAACTCAGCCAACATAGAATTATATATCATAAAAACCATAGTAATCTCCACATCCCACGCCAGATTCATCTTCACCGGAATCCGTAGCCGATTCCCATTCAGGCGACCTCCAGTAGTTTGCACTTTGTACTCGACACCTAAGTTGTTCCAGTGCTGATTGGTCTGGTAATGTACCCTTGATCAAGCTACCCTTCCTAACAGCCACGATCACCTCACTATTCCTCTTTGAGGCGGATTTAGTCCGCATCGGCCGTGGGAGACAAGAATAATATCTCATTGGCCTTATTCTTGGTGTAGCAAAACATGCCCTTAAATTATATATAGAGGGTGCTTCCCACCTTGAACAACCTCCCTGAAAGAATGCCCAACTGGGCCACTCACATTTTCTTTACCTCCCCTAGAGATCCCCTTTCCTTTGCCGGTTTGATCACCCAAACCCAAAATAGGACTCCCAGCATCCCCCCCTCCATTGATTTGGAGTATTATACTCCATCAAAGGTACGTGATCACCCTCTGGAGACACATATTCCACATACACCGTAGAATCCTCTTTTACACCACCACTAGCCTGAAGATCTGTACTCTTATCTATTCTAACCATATTGGAGATCTTGACCACTATGTGGTTGTCTTCCACAGTCAAACCAACATTATCAAGCCCCCTGACTCCAGCCTGTGGAACCTCCACTGACTTTGTATTGAGCCACCTCACATATAGTCTCTCTGCATAATTCAACCGGCTGACTCTCTGGATGTCCCATGTCTCTAATGGGTTCATTTTACAAGCCTTCAATCGGCTGTCTCGCTGGAGCCTCCTCACCATTAATCCCTCCAGTAAGACCAGCCTCCTCCAGACCCTCGACCATCAAACCATCAAACAAACCATCAAACCTGTTACTCAGAGAAAGAAAAGGTAGAGAAAAAGGGTCCAATCCTCTAGAATCCTTATCACCAACCGAGCTAACCACATACACAGAAATCAAAGTCCTCCCATCCCCATCCTTCCCTACACTCTCACTGACCAAAGAGCTAGAGGAAACTCTAACCTCCTGCCTTAACCTGTGAAAACTTCCAAAATCGTTTAGTTTATGCCTCTGACCCCCTGAAGCTCCAGTATCATGACTGCTGCTCTTAGAAGACACCTTACAAGACCCAGTTTTCTTACCATTCAATGATGAAGAAGACCCACCAGTGCACCTTCCTCTGCCAACATGCCCTATTGATCTCAGCTCAGGACACATCTCTAAGCATGCCTCCAATCGGGTATCATCAGTTATGCTCACCAGAAAAGATTTTCCTTTACGGTACTTCTCCCTCAATTGTGGTGGATTTCCCCTTCGACATACCTCAGGTGAATGGCCCAGCCTCCTGCAAGAATCACAAAACTCGATCCAATCTTCATAAATAACTCACTTTTTAAAATGATACTATTCTCCAATGGTAATCCAAATAAATTCAAATGGCGTGCGAGAAGCATCAATTTCAACACACACCCGGGGGTTCACTGGATGGAAAACCACCTCGGTGTGACTATCAGAACATAAAAATCAACCTACCATGTTTCCTAGTATTTGAATAATCTAAGGGTTTTGAAATAGAAATGGAAGTTTGGGAAAACATACCCAAACCACGATGGAAGTTGAGTCACAGTTCATATGAAGATCTAATGACCAACGAAGAACTAGAAATCGAGTACCCTTGAAGTTTCGAGGAGCCCTCGACCATTCTTGAATGATATCTTCCTCTGTCTCAAAACGAATCATAATTTTCGTGTTGTCAAGAAAGCCAACCACCGCGCGTTCCTATAGATCCCACGATCCGAAAAAAATCAGTCGAAGTCATCCAAAAAAGTCATCTTGTTATTGAACCGAGCCACAAGTGTGATATTCAACAAGCTGGAATATTCTGTAAACTTGGAAGGATAAAGTTGAAGGTCTGGTACCCCTTTTATCAGATCTGGGACCTTAGGGTATATAACAACATTCGGGAAAGGAGGGATAAACTCCAGAATAGAAAAGGGCTGGAAATTCCTTGATCACCTATAGGATGGTGATTCCCTCTCACCCATCGAGGGGGGAGGGGCTGTCACAGCAGCCGCAGTCGTCACCTACAGAGGAGAGTCATCGAAGGATCGAGAGCACTCTGTTCCCTTTGGGTCCAGTAAGTCAATCGCCCATATAATAGTTATTGTAAAACTATAATGTATACTTTTCATTGAATAATTGGCCATCCTATGAGTGAAATTATTTTACTTGGTTATACTCTTTATGAATAATCATAAAAAAATTCATTCTTGCTGATATTACATCTTTTGATCTTGATATTTAATCCATGATTTCTCTTAATCATGTATTAGACATAAATGAATTTATTCATGTTTATAGTTTTTAAATTGATCATGATAATTTTAAATTATTGATATTACCCATGATATAACTAATAAAGTAAAAGATAATAGACTTGATATGTATAGAAAATATTTTTAATTTTTTAGCATTCAACAAAATAAATCAATTACAATAATGTTTGAAAATTTTAGTGATATATGAAAAGGAATAAAATATCTAAGTAATAACATTACTACAGAAACACTTTTGAATTAAATAATTTATTCATTTCCAAGAAAATGGTAACCCATATTAATTACATTCAATGATTCAAATAATACAATGAACATTTTGAATGAGGAACCTATGATATCACTTTTAACTTATGAGATTTCATTGAAGTGAAAATATGAATACAAAGACTAAGAAGTAATAGAAAATAACAATATTAACTTCTAGTGGTTCTATAATGATTCTTATGACTCTCATGAAAATATTACTAACAAGTGAAGGTGAAAAAATTCTTGATAAGGAATACATTTTTGCAACATAATAGAAATAAAAAACAAGTGAATAGAACATGAGGAGACATGTTTTTATTGTAAAAAAAGTTTAAACATATAATTAAAGTGTACCAAATACAAAAAAAAAAGATCAAATAAATTAAAAAAAGTTAAGATGTCAATCATATTTTCTACTTATATTATTATTTATGAATACTTCTCTATATCCAACTCATGTGATGAAAATGCCAACTGCATCATAGATACAAACAATTTCAGTGATAAGGTTTGTTCTTAAACATCTAATACATATAACTCTCCTTTTTCTTCAACACATTTAATCAATAATGGTTTTAAATATTATAAAGATCAACTCTCACATGATTTTTTATAATAATCAACTACTTTCAAATATTTCTAAACGAAATATAGTCATGTTATTTTAAAAAAGAATCAATATTATAAAGAAAATGAAGTGTTATGTTCGAAATTAGACAGTGCAGCCTAGTGTTGAAAAGTAAGAATCAACCATTATGGATCTCAACATTATCATTCTAAATTAAACCAAATTAATAAATATCTAAACAAAATTTTTGTTTCCCAAAATGAGGTAAAATTTCATATTGGTTTTGTTTTTTTCAAAATAAGAAAGAATCTATCAAAATACACACAATTTTTAATAGGATTTTCTTAAGATAAATTTTAAATTATTGTAAATAAACTGGGGATGATTCCTATGAATGTGATGTTAATATTATTGTTATCGTAAGAATAAATAAATAAATAAATATATATATATGTTAATTCATTATTTATTATTATCTTGGAAAAGTCATAGGCAAAAAAATTGTGGATTCCAATATCTCTTTTGGTTAACATTTTTGGACCCAAATTTTGGTACCAAAATATGTAATCTCTTGATTATTTTTTATGGATAATGTCTAAAATTAAATTCCTATGGGGAAAAATGATACTCAGATATTGAGTTCTCATGAAACATGGGTGGTGACTACTATTTGATTACGTCAACAAGTAAGGTCATTAGAATTGGTACTATTATGTTTTTAAAATTTTACCATTATGAAATATGTTTTATTTAGGTTTTAAATATATTTGAAAATAATACCTGTGTCTCTCTCTTAAAACCCTTGGCTTTCAAAAAATATTGATTTATTAAATGGTAATCTATTTTTTTCTCTTATGTTACAAATATTTTAAACCCATAAAATATTAAAATAAATTAATATTATCCAATTCATTGATTTCATTTTTTAAAAAATTTTAAATCGATCTCTTATTTTGTTAATTGAAATGGATATTGTTTTTAAATGATCTATTTTTAAAAATTGGTTTGTTATTTTACATATATTATTCATTGAAATATATATATATATTTTTAAATTATTTTTTTATAAATCCTCAAAGGTTAAATTTTAAATCAATTTATTTTAATATTAATTTATACTTTATTCGTTAAATGAATTTATATTTCAGAATTAAATTTTATCAACATTTATATTTGGTATTTGTTATTTAAATAGAATTAAATTTATAATTTTTTTAATTGATAGATAAATTAATCATTGTTGGTTTCATTAATCCTTTTAATTACATTTTATGTAATAATAATGTTTCAATCTAATTTTAATTTGAAATTTTATATTTGAGCATCCATTGAGCTCACCAACTAGCTGATATCTCTCACAGTCTAGCCAGTTGATCTTGGAATACCTCTCTTATTTCTCTTGGGGGATAAATTACTATTGAAATAGAAACTACTTTCCCCCAATCTATATTTCTTTATCATATTATTTATCATACCCTTCCATGTACCACTCCCTCTCTCTTATTCGTTATTTTATTATTCTTAATTTGTTATTTTTTTATCATTCTTTCGACCTAAAGAAGATGTTCCATTTTATGGTGAGATATCACTCCAAATAAATTTCATTATATAATTAATTAAAATTTTTATCCTCTTCATGAAATCCTTATTATAAATTTTCATATATTAAATATATATTTTAGGATTTATGCATAGTTCTCTTTGTTATATTCACATTATACATTATTAAAAGGTTCATAATTACCTAAATAATTTAAATTAATGTTATTTATACATTTTCTATTCTATTTTTTATCCATATAACTATTCTTCATGGGTATATTATGGATAAGGATATAATATTTTTTCTTCTCTTAAGAGGAAAAATCATGATTTATTTCACTAAAAGTTTTCTTTAGAATGTTTTTTATTTTATTCAAATGTTTTTAAGTATATCTTATTTTGAATCTATTATTCATTTAAGGGCCATATATATTTTTTATTCTTGTATATAATTAGTTTCAAATATTTTTAATATCATCCCTTTTATCTCACCTTATTTTTTTCTGATAATGGAATTGTTTTCCTTGTTATTATTTTATGATCATCAATTTTCGTAAAAAATAGTAACTGTGATTTTCAAGAAAAAATATTCTTTATATTGAAAAAATAATATGGATGTGGTTTTGACCTATATTAACCGTGAGTAATTAATCTTAAATATGGATGGTTGGGTATTAACATGATCTTTACTCTGGGAATGAGTAGTTGGACCTTAACACTTACATAGTTTAAAACTCTCATGGGATTTCTTTTGGATAATTCATATAACATTTACAATCTAATTTTTAATTTATTTCAAAAAAATTAATCAAATTCAAAATTTATTAAATTACAAATTCATTACAAAAAATATTACTTTTTTTATTTCAAAATTTCTTATCTTTTAAATTTATTTTAAAATCTCTCCTCTTTTGAATTTATTTTGAAATTTCTAATATCTTGAATTTATTGTAAAATTTATTTTATCAATAATTTATTTTAAAATAACTTTTCAATTGATATTATTTTGATATATCTTATCTTTTTAATTTATTTAAAAATCAATTACCTATTGAATTTATTGAAAAATATATTAAAGATTTAATTTATTTCAAAATATCTTATATCTTGAATTTATTGAAAATTATCTTATCACATGAGTTTATTTCATGATTATATATATTTATAATTTATTTCAAAAATAACTTATCTCTAAAATAATTTTGAAAATAATTTAAATCATGATTTTATTTTAATATATCTTATCTCTTGGATTTATTTCAAAAAAATTTAAAACATGAATTTATTTAAAAATATATTATATATATTACTAAAAGACTTTGTTAATTTTAATGTATGTAGATACTATATATTTTTTATTTAAAATATTGAGACAGAAACTTTTCAATTAATTTGTTTGGAATGAAATTTTTCTATTTAATGTTTTTAAATATTTTAAGGTTTTTCATTTAAGTCTTTGATATAATTATTATTTGGATCTTATTTTAACTATTAATTAAGGGGGTACAAAATTTTTCCATATTAAAAAATTTTCAAGAGGAACACCCTTTTTCATAATCTTTTAGATGTATTGAGAATAATTTTATTCTTCATCTATATTGATTCCTTTCATGTTACAACAAAATTTGCTAACAACGGAAATGCCATTTACATTTATTTTTTATCTTATTTTCATCTAACTACTTTGTATTGATCTCTATTTATCTAACCAAATTTATTTTTATTTGTTATAATCATAATGAGTGATAAAATTGTGAGAATATTTTAGTTCTAAAAACAATTGGGCTTCATTTCTCTAAATAATTTTTTCTTTTTATATATTTTGATTCTTTTTTGAAATTCAATCGTTTTGATCATTTTTTATATTGAAAATAGTTTTATCATCATGTTTTAATCTCATTATAAAATATTTTAATTTCATGTGAAATTTTACCTAGTATATTATAAGTTTTTTTTATCATCATAAAGGGGGATAATGTTATACCCCACTCTCTTATTTGTTTTTTAATGATAAAACACCTATTATTAAAATAACCATTTCATTTCATGAGATTTATATATTAATGTTTAATAATGAATATAAGTTGTGAATGAACGAATAATAATAATAAATTTATGTGTAGAGGGCCTCATGCATGTCCTTAACTAAAACAAATGGGGACTAAAATGTAAAAGACCACTGATCAGCTAGTAAAACAAGACAGATCCTCCCTGGCTATTGGAACATCACTAGATATCTGGTGGAGTGCCACCAGCCAGACTACTGCACGAGATAGAACTACTAGGTCCACAAGTATATCTCTAGATTCATTAGGGGATCCATGGACTTCCAAATGGATTTTTTCATAAGAATGGATAGCTACAGGTATCAAACTAACTACCTAGTGGAGGGAAGCAAATGGCTTGTGGCATTGAGAAAATAGGACAAAGCCTCTATTAATTATGGCCTCACATTCCATGAATAGAAATATAATGGTTCATTTGACTCACTTAAACCTGTATTATTGTGGAGGTACATATGGAGGCTATAAATAGACCTTAGAATATAAGTATACATGTTTTGACCCAAAATGAAAATGCAATTTTATGTTAACTTTTTCATTCACTAGACAGAATGTTTTTAAAATTGTGATTCCAAAATATTTATGAGTACTAGAATGATACAATGTGATTTTTTTAGACTTCGGTGAAGGTCCTAAAATTTTGTAGGATCTCTCGAGGAGTTTTGGGAGCACATGACCCAGAAAATCAACCTATAAATGACTTCTAAAGGGTGAAAAGTTTGTTTAAAACTATGCAACAAACAATAGGAAACCATGTGGACTTAAGAAGGTGGATAGAGGTTTTCTCATGGACTGTACATATTTTTCAATACTGTGAACCTAGACAGCATGGTATTAGCTTTGGGAAGTACCTAAAAACAACTCAATGCGCGATTGGAAGACAGTTTCCAAACCATGTGGCTAACCTGTGGAGGGTGTCTCATGTGCCCAGTAAAGGGAACATGGTTGGCCAACAATTTGAAATAATGTGCAGCCTAAACCATTCAACAAGAACCGATTTTAAATTAAAATAAAATTAAATTAAAATTTAAATGAGAATGAATTAAATGAGGTTAAATGAAAAATAAAATAAATAATAGATAAATATTTTAAAGATAGTAATAATAATAATAGTGTTATTACTTATTATTTCTATTGTTATAGGTAATATAATTACTATTAATGTTGTTTATTTTTATATAGTCTAGTTATAAGAACCCTAATTAATCACCCTCTCCCTTAACATCCTTACATACGCCCCTTGGCTGAACCCCTATGGTGCGTGTGACCCCCGCTCCACAGCTCCCTCTCTGATCCATTTTCCACCACATTTTAATCATGATTCTTCCACTGATCTAACAAAGGTAGAGTCTATGGATCTTTTATTCACCCCATCTTGGACAAGTTTTGTCTCCTGTCACCCTCTCCCATTCAACCAAAACCCTAGGTCTAGGGTAATTAGGATTTTTGTTAATTATTTTGATGTTAGGATGTGTTAAGGGTCTCTCAGGACCCCATCATTCATGTTCCATAAACTACCCACAATGGAGAAGTGGTTCCGCCCATTTGGTTTGAATCCATCAATTTATGGTAATGGTTTTATCCTTTATTTGGTTTCTCCCAATTTTATTGAGTTAATTTGGTGATTTTGAGTCAATTGTATAATTATTAGAGTGTTTGGTGGCTCCTCAAAGTTTGGCGCACACATACACAGGTGCATATATATATATATATATATTTGTGCCCCCTTATACTTGATCCCTTATGGTGAAGAGAATGTGTACATCGGTTTAAAGGGTATAAATATATATTAATGAATGTATGTGTGTGCGAGGGGGAAACATTGGTTGTCATAATTAATGTTATTAATTTATGAGTGTTTGGATGCATCTACTTTCTGATGTATGATCCCTATACTTGCCCCTTTAACTTAAGAATGCCGTAATTTTAATTTTTCAAAAATTCCTTCATTATCACTTATCCTAATTGAGCAATTAGTGAAAATTCTTGTTGATGTGGTATAGGTAATTTATTTAGTATCTAATACATTTTTATACTAAAAATATTTGTTTGATAAACAAAGTCATGGTTATATAACAAAATCCCTCCAACAGAGGTGCACTGCCTTCAAAAACACACAGTAGTGATAGAGATTGATTTCTCGGTTAGTTTTTGTTTAAAATTTCCATATACCATTGTGATGGTTTTCGATATATGTAATGATAGAACCTACTCATTTTTATTGATAATAAATGAATTTAAATGTTGTTTTTGAATAAATTTCAGGTTTAAAACATGGCCCCAGATGAAATAGCAAAGAGGAGATTCTATATTAAATGGTTAAAGAACAAAAATAGTATTTATGTGCTTGTCCCAAATTATTAATTAAAATAGTTTTCAAAGTTTAAAGAAATTGAATGGTTTATGATAAATTATACTAACTGTTTGGAACAGAAAATGTGACATGATTACATTTCTTTTTATGAAATGGATCAACGGTTTTCCAAATGAGATAGTTTCATGGGATGGAATGGACTTTCCCTTTTATAGGTTTTATAATAAGGAATCATATGAAATGAATTTCCTATTTGTAAATGGGTTTGATTATAGGATGGTGAATTCATTCCATTTTTCATTATTTGTGTAAATGATAATATGTAAAATGGGATTCCTGGAATGAATTATACTTGGTTAAAAAACAAAAGAGGTATTGCCTCATTTGTTGTGTGTATATTTGAATGTGCATTGATAATGTTTTAATTGAAATAATTAAGATGTGTTGGATAATGAATAAATGAGATCATTCTTACTTATATGTGAATGAAATGGTCTAATGAGAATCATGGGAGGGTAATGCCTTATGATTTAAATATTCTATATGATTCATCCATATTTTCCGCTGGAGCCACAGGATGGGTCATGAGAACTCCTTTGGTGACGTATGCCTTTAGGTACATACTGGTCTTTCCAGAAGCTACATCTAGGGGATAGACTATGAGAGCTCCCCTAGGGAGGGATGATAGTGGGTATATCTCGGCCCTTCCAGTACGTTCATAAAAAGGTATCATGAGATCCCTTAGGTGGGATGACTATGTGAGCTTCCCTTCAAGAGCCAACAGATAGATTGTGAGAGCTCCCCAAGTGATGGATGCCTTTGGGTATGTCTCAGTCCTTCAAATAAATGGATCTAGCTGATAGACCATGAGATCCACCTAGTGATGGATGAAATCGGGTACTCCTCGGTCATTAAAGTACATGAATGCCAAGAGACTGTGAGATATCTTGGAATTGTGTTAGGGGATACACCGTGAGTGCTACCCCTATATTTTGATAGTGGTGTTTATGTCCGAATCCTTCCCAACATGTATATATATATATATAATTATACTGGGTTTATATATATATATTGTGACATGGTTATACTCTTATCTAATTGTAGGACAAAGCAGGTATAGTCGTCTTATGTCCCTTAGGAACCTGGATGGACTTTTTATATTTATTCAATTATTTTTATTATTCATTCTATACGTACACACTTTTTATTTTATGTTTCACTATCTAGATTGGGCTACGAACCATGGGTGTCAGCCTAGTGAGATTTATATCTCACACCATGTATGGGATGCCATTGCAATAGGTTTTCTGAGTAGAATTTCTTACTCATAAGACTGTGGACATTAGTTGATTGCTTGTTGTTGTGTGCTTGTACCTGAGTGTTAGGGGAAAAGGAGTGAGATATAACTTTAGATGCTCATGGGGATCACCCTTGTGTTTTTTGGTCATTTATTTATTTTTTATATACTGTATAGAATGACAAGTTGATAATTTTTTGTCTTGTGTAACATTATTATGACATGCATGCAGGCATTGTATAATTTGGTCATGGAAACCTTTATATTGAATTGTTATATTTTCATTCCATTGTTATTTCATTTACATATAAATTCTTTCAATTGTGTACCATTATTTATTCTTTTCATACTAATTTTATACTCTGATATGAGGGTATAGTATCACCAATATCACCTTATGAGACCCTTGCTACTAGTCGGTTGCCTCTAGCTTATGGGGAGATATGCTTCTGTTCATGTGACCCACTGGTGTGACTACATGTTCATTGGTAACTCGTTATGAGATGTTACAAAGTGCAATCAATCATTATATTATTCATTTTTATTACAGTTTTGGGTTGGAATATAGGATAATTGGAACGTGTCACTGCTTGGTTAATATTTATGCTTGGGATTGACCACCCCACATACGATAAATGACCATGGGGCCAGGGATAGGAATTATTGTTCGTATTGTTTGATGTTATTATTGATGTGATTTCACCATGGATGACTAGTGTAATATCCAATTGTTATTGATTTATTAGTTTATGGTATTTTTAACCTCGTACTAGTTTGGAAATGGTGAATAATTTCATTCATCGTTATTGGTATATAAGGATAAACATGTCATACATGTTCCATGGCACGCAGTTTCATTTTTTTAATTCCTTCTATGTTTTATTCCATGCCTTTTTTTCTTCAGCATGTTTGTTTTTATAACATGATTTAGTGTTTATATGACATGGTACATGACTGTTTATCTTGATTTACTAATATGTAATGTTTTTGTGTTATAGGATGCTTATTTGTTATAGAATTATTATTTTTTATATCATTCTTCTATGTTACTTCTTATTATAGAAGGATACATTTTATTAATATGTAATTGCATTCATGGGCTGAAAATATATGGGTTGTGAATGTATGTGAACCAGTTTTTGATTGTGTGGTTTATGGGAGCCTTAAAATAAGGAAAGTGTAACCCATATATTCATACCATATTAAAAATAAAATATACATACATTTTAAGGTTGTGATTATGATTTAAAGTCTTCTAAGTTTAAATGATAATGTAAAATTGGATTTGACTAATGGGAGCCAAATTCCGAACTGTAATGTGTATGGGTGATTTATAGTACGTTAGATGTCCACCCATATTATTGGGCAATTTTATATGAGCATGTTATGATAGGAAATGTGATTGTTTTTGAATAATGGGAACAATTTTTCAATCCATGAAGTGTATGGGTGCTTCATGAATTAGAAAATTGAAACCCATGTACAATATAATGGAATTCTTTTTCTTGAGATGGTATAAATGTAAGGGATATTTATATTTTGGACTAAATTTAACTAGTTATATTTTTAAATGAATTTATACCCATGTAGGTCAGTTGGGGAATGTTTTTATGAGATGAAGTTTTTGGGAGTTTGAAAAATTAATAATAGAATAACTATCTTTAGACTACATTTTGATGATCCCATGTTAGTTAAAATGGGGGACTTGTGGATCACATTCTTTGTTAAAAACAAATTTATTTTGATAAATTCCTTAATTATGATTCAATTATATGACTTGTAAAATGTTTTAATGGAATTTTCTTTGAGGATTTTTTATTTTTTTCAGTCTGGCGTTAGCTTAATAACATACCTCATGTTTTATTTTAAAATGGTACTTGATGTTTTGATTAAAAAATTTAATGATTAAATTTTAAATTTAAATAATTGTAAAGGGAATTTAAATAGGACCCTAGGTGTTTTCATTCATTTAAAAACTCGTGTTTGGGTAGCTTGATCTTTTCCCCATGAGTTTCCTGGGAATGGAAGAATGAGTGATTTTCATTTGCATTCTTTTCTTTATCAATAGATTTGATGATCATCTTTTGAGCCGAGCTACGTTTTTATAGAAAGAACTCATTATGTATTGACACATAATGCATTTTTTAATGGATAACCAAAGGTAGGTAGTTCCCTTTGAGTTGAAATTCCATTCTAGACATGTGAGTTTTCTGAAATCATTAAGGCTTGAGATGATGAGTTCGGCCTCAGGTCATCTCCAATTAGAGTAACCTGGGTGTTAATAAAACATATCTTTCCAAATTCTAGGGAATATTTTTTAGGGGAGTCGAGTGTGTTTAAAAACTAATTAGTTTAGAATTGTCTCTATTTCCAAATTCTATAGTGTAATGAGTGGGACTTGGAGGAGTATCACACACACTTTTAATGTCAATATAAACTAGTCTGCATGTGAGTAGCTAGACTTTTTTTATTTAGATGAAATTGAAACTCCTAAGGAGGGGAGAATCATTTTGATTATGATAAGTGTTTCACTCTGGTAAGAAGGAATACATGAAGAATGATAATTTATAAATTGTCGGGTTGCTTAAAATCCCTTGGGGCTGTTGTTTTTTTTAATATTTTCATACTTTAATGGTAACACGACATTGATGTGGTCAGATGTGTATGAAACCTTTGTAAAGTATCATTAGTCCTGGATATAATTCAGTGGGTAAATGTTAATTTTTATGAAATTTATCTAGTGAAAAAAGTCATTGTGATTTGTTTAAAATGGTTATGTGTCTATAGGTGACGCCAAGTTTCCTTCAAGGAAGGCCGACCAGTGGTGGTCCGATGATTCGTTTTCATGGAATTTTGGTGTGTTTGAATGGAAAATGTGTCCATATACTTATTTTATTATACTAAGCTATTATCATGTCCCATATAATGAAAATTTCCATGATCCACTAATAGAGTGTTGATCTTATTCCACAATAAATCATAAAAGGACATTTCTTTTTTTTGAGATCATTTTCAACGTTTTATGTTGGATGTGTAGTTCATATTGGGGCTATGTTGTGATGAGTGATCCTTGGATTCACATGTATTAATTCCTTATATAGTCTCTTGGACATCAGTCTTCTTCTCCAAACAAGACTTCTAGTTAGATACGACTCTAGGCTCAGGTAATGTTCTAATGTAAACATTTTGTCTTGGAGTCAACAACTCACTTGTAATTATAGAGGGTGGACTAATTTGGATACATCCTTGGACACAAATAATTTGAATTTGAGTTTTTACTAGAATTTTATTTGGTCTCAGTTGTGTGTTTAAAAGGTAACAAGGCTATCAGGATGGGTCTGGATTACCCCACTTGGTTGTGATGAGGCAGGCCAGTTTAAAGGTTTATTTATGGTTTTGATCTCGAGATATCATCAGAATTCAGGTGTGGACTTCATTGAGAACTTTTTTTGTAAATGAAAAATGACTTGGAAGATTGCATTGTAGTACTGGTGTAATACACATTCTATCTACGGAATGGATTTTGAAAATGTTCAGCTGGAGGTTGTTTGACTTGTAGTTCTTCTATTTTAATGTTTAGGGTTACTGGAATAATATTTTTGAGAACATCTCAAGGAGAGTTCCATGAGTTTCTCATATGTATTTTCATGAAAATTAAGCATGACTTGGGATTTCAAGAAGATTTGTAATCCACCGTTTGATCATTTCAAAATCATGCCAGTAGAGTCATTAAAAAGGATAAGGGAATTCATTGAAAGTTAATTCTAATAGTGGGGATGTGGTGATTGAGAATTGGCCCACTTAAATGTAAAATCCAATGTTGGGAAGTACCTTTGTCCAAATTCTAGTTGATAAAACTGATGTGATCATTTATTTTGTTGAATGGTCCCAAGAAAGCAATTTTTTCAATTTTTATGTTTGAAAACAAGTGTTAGATCGAGTCTTGGTCATTTAAGTGTCTTGTGTTTTACAGAATGCTACGATGTGTGTTGGGAATTTGAAAAGACAATATACCTATTTTAATGGGACATCATGACCCTTCTAGTTTGGGTAATGTTCCCTTTTATCTGAAGGATTTGGGGTGGGGGGGGGGCAAGAAGTTCTATGGTGGGAAGGTTTTAAATATCCATGATTTGAACCGAACAAAAATGCATAGGTTTTTTAAATTTTTCATTAACTAGACATACCGTCTTTAAAATTGATCATTAGAACTAAATATTAAGGTATGGAATAGAGAATGTGATGCTTTTTGGAATTTGGTGAAGGCCTAAAAATTTTCTCAGGTGTGTCAAAGAGTTTCAGGAGAAACGGACCCCAAAAATCAACCATAAAAGGGCTTACAGAGGGCACGCAATCTGTTTGAAAATGTGCTTCCCACAACCGGAAATTGTACGACCTTAAGGTGGTGGAAAGAGTTTGTTTAATGTGATTCACATGGTTTTACAAATATATGAAACTGTAATTCATTGTTAGTGGCATTAGGAAGTACCTAAACACTATTCACTCCACAGTCGGCACAGGGTTTCCAAACTATGCTTTTAGACCGTATTGGGTGCCTCGGGTGCCCAGTAAAGAGCACACGGTTGGAGTATGGTTTGAAAAACCATGAATCCTAAACCATGCACTGAGAAACTTTTATAAATTAAATTAATTTAAATTTAAATTTTAATTGAATTTAATTTAATGAGGTAAAATGAGAAAAAAGAAATAGTGAGGAAGTATTTTAATGGTAATAATAATAATAATATTGTTATTATATATTAATATTATTATTACCGTTATTATTACTGTTGTTTATTATTTTTGGTTTTGTTTTAAGAACCCCTACAGGGTCTCCCTCCCTCTTACCCTCCTCATGTGACCCCCTTGGATAAACACCTACGACACATGTGACCCCCTCTCCATGGCTCCCACTATGATCGATTCTTCACCAGGATCTCATCATTATTCATCCTTTGATCTATCACAATAGAGTCTCTAGATATTTTATTCCCCCTATCATAGAAAATTTTGATCTCCCATCACCCTTTCTAATTCATCCATAACCCTAGGGTTAGGCTAATTCTTATTTTGGTTGTTTCTTTAGATGTTTGGTTGTGTGAAGTGTCTCTCGGGGCCCATTCATTCATGTTTCATCAACCACCGGTGAAGGATAAGTGGTTCTTCTCAATTTGGTTCTATTCCATTAATTAAATGATAGTGTTTTTATACTATGTTTTTGTGTCACATAATTTATTTGAGGACTTTCTTTGATATTGAGACCCTTATATAATTAGTAGAGTGTTTGGTGGATCCTCAAATTCTTGCGCACACATACACAGGTGTGTGTGTGTGTGTGTGTGTGTGTATTTGTGTGTAAGGGTGAAGAATTTAGGGTTATCATTAAAGCTATCAAGTGATGAGTGTTTTTCTAGCTCTAAATTCTAAGGTATAATCTAACAATTACATTTATATAGGTTTTACTATCATTTTAAACCTTATCTATTTGATTAACCATTTCGTTAACCAATTTTAACTATAATTTTAATAACAATATTTTCATTTTTAATGGGTTAGAATTATTCGTATAACATTAAAATTAGGTCATGAATAGTCAAAGGATAAATTTTTATACCATAACTTGTCCACATTTTTCCCTTCATTCTTTTTCCTAAGTTTTATAAATTTAATAAAACATTTCTTTCATAAAATATCATTAATTTCATTTTTGACACTATTCATTTAATTTGAATCAAAAGACACCAAGAAAAATGTGGAACTAGAATATAATAAATTAAAACATCCCTAATATGTTATAATCATGGTCCAAATTAAATTTATTCATTACAAAATTCATAAAATGTTATTTTTTATGTGCGTAAAATAATTAAATTTATTTATATATTACATGCACAAGAATTATTTAAGAGTTTCTTATGAATTTAAGTTATTGTAACTTCACTAAAAATTGAAATTAAATTATATTAATAACAAAATTAATTAGATTCAATTTAAACCTTTAGATTTATTAAATATGTATTTTTACTCAAATATTCCTCAGCACAGTTGGTGAGGACACAAAAAGTGCAACTAAGAGACCCGAGATCAAATCTGGGAGGGGACATATTTTGTGGGGCTGCTGTAGCAGCACTGTAGGAGGTACTGTAGAAACTGGAACAATTCATCCATATAGACCTCTGGGCTACCGGTTTGGTCCTCGAGTCCTACAAGGCTTTCGAGCCACCCAAGACCGTTAGGCAGGTTGTTTCTCAAGTCCTTCGGGCCTCTTTAAGGCTTAAGGCCACTGTAAGGCCTTCGTGCCAATTGAATGAAGATGTACTAGACAAACTAAAAGGGACAAGGCATCATATGAGGACTTAGGGAAGGTGAATTCACAAGATAAGAGCTAACCAGAGTTGAAAGAATTAGAGGGTAATTAATTTCCATCATTACTGAGCCTGTGAACCATTTCATAGGACAACTAGTCGACCATCCATGCAAAGGTGGAGTGCTTATATCATGACATATACTAGGGAGGACCAGTTCCAAGTTGTCTTATCTGGGTGATTCGTTCTAAGACGTAAAGGTCATGTTATTTTCTCCAAGCCTTCTGGAATTTTAAGGGTTCCACCTCACCCTTTCAATAGTGTATTGTGAAAAATAAAAACAAAAATGAAGGCTTTCAGACTATTCCAACTGTTATTTTAAGTATTATAACCTTATGCAATCATTGAAAATTATTTTGATAATTCACTAGCTATACAACTCAAAAATTCGTATATATACAAAAAAATAATCAATATTACATGATATTTAATAAAAAGCTTGTAAAATAATTATTAATTCCCCAAAATTATCTTTAGGGCATAAAATTTGACTCTTCTAGTGTGGCACCCGCATTCTATTGACAATGAAAATGATTTTCATATTTATCATGAAATAAATTATAAATTATATATTTTGAATTATTTTTGTGCTAAATTTTTATTATATTATCATACATTTGTAGTTAAATATGGTAAATTATTTTTTCTATCATGTTTATTTCTTGGAGATATCATAAAAGATAACGTATTTCATAAAAACAATATTTTTTACTATTAACCAAAAAAACTTCTTCATCAGAAAGATCTCCAAAACTCATCTTAGATGAATATGAATATATAAATCCATAAATATTTTTTTTTCAAATTTAATTCCTATAGTTTATCAAAATCTCTATTAATAAAAATTTGTAATATACATTGAAAAACAGATTTTATAAAAAATCATGTTTAATCCTAAAAACGAACTTACATCAAAATCATGTAAAATTATAATTACTTTTATTTATTATATAATTTAAAAATTAAGGATTAATATGTTAATTTGATATTATATTTATTGAATAGTGTTAAATTTAAATGAAAAAATTGATATGTTTACAATGTGCATAGTGAAAACAGTCTATTCACTAAAAATTCAATGTTTCCTAAAAAATCGCAAAATTTCACCCTTTGTTAATTTTGATATGATGTTGTAATTAATTAACATCATTTTATAAAATAATTTTTCCAATGCTTACTTAAACTAGTTATAATATTTTCTTACACAAATCAATAAAATTCATTTTGATGAAAACACATTTTGGAAAGAATATATTCACTTTAACAAAAATAGAGTGAATATTTCCTAAGAATAAATCAATAAATTTTTATTCAGTAGGAACATGATATATATATTTAAAATTTTTATTTATCCAATTTATAACCACTAAGTTAGTTACTAGGTTATAACTATAATATT
The DNA here is from genome assembly GCA_963277665.1 of Viscum album. Classification (NCBI taxonomy): domain Eukaryota; kingdom Viridiplantae; phylum Streptophyta; class Magnoliopsida; order Santalales; family Viscaceae; genus Viscum; species Viscum album. Next base: position 306,572,177 of record OY728153.1, on the reverse strand, counting down.
TAATTAATAATATTTCAATGTTCATTTAACTAAGTGTTGTGTGCTGTATACACAGTCCAACGTATTGTTCTTTTGAAATGTCAGGGAGTAACATATAAGGAAATATATTTAATTTTCAAAAATTAAAAAAATTAATCCTAACATGTTAGTTACTATATAATCAATTAAAATATAAGATTTTATATTTATTCAGTTTAAATAAATTTAATGTATTTGACAGTTTTCTTTACATACAATCCTGAGTATAAATAAACCACAATATATTATGGGCTTAAAAACATTTCCATTGGATTTGTGGGACTGAATAGAATTAACAAAAAAAATTAATATATATATATATCTGTGTGTTTGTTTATGATTTACTAAATTCTAATTAAATGATTAATTCATAATATTTAATCATTAAATTTTAATTAAATGATTTCATGATTAAAAGACCTATTTTTCTAAAGAATTTTCTTTTTCTATGTATTATTTATTATTTATAAAAAAATTATTGATTAAATTTAAAATTTGTTTTAATGAATTTTATTTATAATTTATCAATAATCATTTATACATTACTTATTTAATGGATATGAATGAATATTAAATTATTTAAAGGAAATAAAGTTTGTTTTAATATAACTGTTTCATGTGTACAATGTTTTTTATCATAATAAATTAAATAAATCACTATTGAGTAATATTTCATTGAAATTTATAGAATATATAAATAATAAAATATTTCAAATTAATCTAATAGTTTTTAATATTCAATGAATGAGAATAAATTTGGTTTTATGCTTAAAATTTCATTTATCAAAAAATTGTATTTTATTTTTGTGTGTGTTATTACTATAAAAATAATTTATACAACTTAGAAAAATTAATTTTTTTAATATTGTTTCTATATTTTTAATCATCATGTAAAAATCTATTTATTAAGAAACATCCATTTTGGTCACAATGAATAGTAAAAATATTAACAAATAGTTACCTTGGTAGGGGTCAAAATGGGATTACAAGGTTTGTGGGGGAACTTAGAGATAAAGATAAAAAATCCTCATTAGATATTATTCCTCTTATTGTTTGAATATATTTTTAATATATATTTTCTTACCTTAAACATCTTTATAATTTTTTTCCACTTTCATGTAAAAGTGTCTTTATATTACTTAAATATTTTAAGTAATTCCAAGTGTGTCCCTCCCTTACTTATAAAAGGCACTGATTCTCTGTAACACCCCAAGATTCCACGGTACGCTTCTTGCTAAATAATACAATAGTGTGTGTTGAATGCAACTTCAAGTTCTAACACACACCACAACTAATAAAACTAACCGTTATTAATAGTAATACCCACTTTTTGAAATTTTATACATTTTATGTTTCAAATTGGACTTCATTTTTGGATTCAGAATATCGAAATTATCCTATGGTGAAATTTTGGTACTTTTCGGATTACTTTCATATTTTGATGAATAGTGAAAATTACTAAATTTTAATTAAAAACAACTTTTTTAATCGAAATAATTAATAATGATAAATTATGAATTTGAGTGGTTTCCAATTATATTAAGAATATATTTTTACCATTTAATACAATGTTGGTCATTGGAAAAAATTTAAAATTTAAACCATACATAAACAAGTGTCAATCTTTTGATATTAATTATTTCTTAAAAACACGCTTTTTGTTTTGACAGCAGGAATTAATTTTAAATTAATTTATTCCACTTATGTGATTTGAATTTGGAAAAATGGATTCCATATTTGGATTCAGGATTTCCAGATTATGTAAATAAGTATCTCTTATTTTTATACATTTTGAATAATTACTTCAGTAAATATTTTATTTACCATGGTTCAAGGGTAAATCCGGTAAATAAGGGTAAAACAATAATATTATAATAATATTAATTTTACCCTAAAACATTCCTAAACCTATTGGTTTATACATGTCCAACAATGGGAATCTTTGGGTTGATTTTGTGACCCCATTGATCCAATTGTAAGTGATAATTACACTTTATATTAATTAAGTTAAAGTAAATACAAAAATGACATAAGCATATATCTTTTAGAAAAACAATTTTTACAATGGGTTATATATGTTATATTTTAGACTATAAAAATTTATTAGAAATATAACACTATTTCCTACATAATGGTATTTTATTTAAAAATTTTAGACATTGAATAATTAAATCTATTTATGACATAATAATGACGCAATATTATTCTTATTAATGAATGAATCAAATAATTGGTATTATAAATGTTAAAATAAATATAATTTGAAAGTTTTGATTCCATCCACGAATTTTATTAGTTACTATGACGTGTATGTATTGCTTAAATGAATTTCAATTTAATTAATAAATTTTTTACGACTTTAACAAAAATCAATTATTGAATAATGTCAAAATTGACATAAATGAGTTTTTAAAACAAATATTATATTATTAATTGATATTATATTCTAAAAAATATAAGGTTCATCAGAAAGGCTTATATAATGATATGTGTATCATTAATATACCACTTGGGGGTCTCTTGGATGTATATAGTAATTTTATTAACTATATAATATAAAATACAAAGTGACATGGTAAATGTGAAACTAATTAACTAAGAGTTAAAAATAAAAGATAAGGTTAATATAATAGCCCAAACCTGTCTAAAATATATTTTTTGAATGTATTGGGACCCATACCCACTTAAGACTTTGAATAATCCACTTTTGAGCCATTAAAAACCCAATATTAATTTATTATAAAATTATACATTAACTTTTTTCTAAAGATCCCATTCCCCCGTTATAAAAGGACACCACTTATAACCAATTATTCACACCTTCAAAGCCTTTTGGCATGACCAAACTTTGCCCAAATATTCTCTCAACTTCCCTCACTTAATCCTAGAGGCCTTATTTTTATCATAAAGCCAACATATGGAGCCCTTTTTATCAAATCAAAAGGAAGAACCCGAAGAAGAGGTAATGATTTCACCATCCTCTTTCAAGTTCCTTTCTTCTTCCACTTATTCTTTTTTTTATTTACATTCTAAAATAATAACTCTAGTATCTTCTTTATACTGTGATTTTATTATAAATATTGTACAACCATATTCAGTATTCTATCCATCCTTTGAATGACATGTCACCATAGGTGCGTACGTACGACCTACCGTCTCCACGCTGTGGTGTAATTTTTATTCAATATATTATTATTTGGATGGGTATAATAATGATGTTTAATTCATTTAAATAATAAATATAACTTGATAATTATTCTGTATATATGATATACCATCCAATTATATATTATTTTAATATCAAAATAATGATATTGTCGCTTGTGCATACGTACGGATTACCGTCTCCACGAATGCGATGAGATTCATTCCACATCATATCCATTCAAGAATAAATTCCATTTGATGAATAAAAATAATTTTTAGAGACATGATATAATTCTGGATATGAATAAGATACATCTCATCCATAACAAATATGGCTCACATAACAAATAATATAAAGGAAAATGAATCCGTTAACACCTAAAACAACGATAATACTAAGATATTATTAACAAATCAATGTTAAAAGATCATAAATGATATCATATTAATGTGAATGATTTTTATATTATTGAATAACAAATATTTTACCATTATTCAGGAGGTTAACCTACCATCGACCAAGGAAAAGGTACAAAGTAAGGGGTTTCTTATCTCACTTTTAATTCTGTGAGATTTTCATTGTTCACCACTTATTTATTGCATGTGGTGTGTGTACTACCCATGATTGTATTCATTGTGTAATATACTTTAATTTGTGGATATCTAAATCATCATTGTATGATACTTCTTTCATGGGTGTATGTTTCGTATGTTATCAAATTGATAAGGAAATTTCAAATTTCAATTTCCATTCATTCGTCTTTACTAACACTTCATTGATTATATAACTCCAAGATTATGTGTGGAATAACTATTCATCTGCTTATGTCATAATTTCCTCTCCCGTTTAGGTGGATATACTTTTTAAACACATAATCACTGCATTTAAAATTTCTCAAGTCATCTATATGAACTTGATAAGAGTATTTTTAACTCAATCTCCATTTTTTGTGTTAAATATCCAATTAATTGGTGTTGTCTTTACAAGAATATGTGTGAATGTCCCCTGATTGATTTACACTGAATATCCAATCATATTGAGTGTATTTATATTTTTCACAAATAATTATGCCATTGATTTATCCTTAACCTAAGAATAAGGTCTCTATAAGAAGTTTCATCTCAAATTACATTCCATTGAGACTCCTTTGCTGTTATACACTAAATCACTTTTATATGGTGTATATAATATAATTTTACATAGTATATAATGAATCCCATTATTCTCATGATATTACAATGTTTTGATTACCTCAATTATTTTTATTCAAGTATCTCTCCTTTGGTTAGAAACTCTAACTAAAATATCATTTTTAAATGTTTTGAAGATTTATTATTCTAAATATTTCTCATTAATGTCCATCTTTTAAAAATGGTTTTAAGGATTTATTTAAATGGAAATTAAGGTTTTAAAATTAAAATTACTTTTAAAAGTTTCAAAGTGGTATGGGACACTTTGATTCAAAAATATATTTTTAAATGGCTTCTTGAAAAATAGTGTGAATTTTAACTGATTTCAAGAAAAAAGGGGATATTTGTCTCTAATGGCTATGATGATTATTTTCATCTATGTCAATATCATTCATCATTATCGATTGAGGTTAATCTGGTACAATAAAATCTTTGATATTGTATCGAATGAGTTATGTTTGACTATGGATGTGTTATTTTTATACAATTAATGGTTTGTGGATAAAGTATTGACATTTCGTATACTAGTTTTAATACGAATGTTTATGTTAAGTTTCAAAATTTTCATATGAGAAATGCATTTGACTTAGTAAGTGACGGGTGGAGCCCGCTATAGCTCATTGATGCATCGGTAGGTCTCTTGAGACAAACTAGTGTCTTTGCACGAGGCCTTGACAAAATCTTATTTGTAGTCTTGGCATGATGCCTTTACTACGTGGTTATGATAGTCTGGCATTATGCATTCGATCATTATGAAATTGGTCATCGATATTGCATGTTGTTATTCGTCTAGTAGAATATCCATGTGAATAAGTAAATGTAATTATTTCATTTTATCTTTGCCATATTATGCTGAAGTTCCAGTTTAAAAGGCTTTTTTTAGTTATACATTGCCTTAAGTGTTTATACTTACCTATGAAAGCTCCACTATATTTTTATCCTTATTGAGCATCTGAGCTCACCCCTTTCAATGTATTATTTTTCCCAAGATGTGAGGAAGTAATTTATGAATGACATGTAAGGATCGTATGAGAGGATATGAAGAGAAGATGTTTTTGTAGTTTTTTTACCTTATGATGTAATGTTAGACTTATGAATATATCTAGTGTTTCCAAGACTACTAAACTAATCAGTCATCAGAGACTTGATCATTTGTGATCATGCCAATGCTATGTAATAATGAACCGACATTGGTTAACTGGGGTTGGGGCGTTACACTTGGTATTAGAGGAAGTTTAGTACAAACCTTGGGAGCTATTTTTAGATAAACTCTGATTAGAGCACGTAGTCCTAAGATAGAATTTGAGTATTATTATAGAAGAACTTCCTAGAATTTTGGTATTATAGAGATTTTTTTAGTTTCCAAGAAATACATCCCTGTCTGGATACGAGTAGGTAGAAGTGGCTCTGGCACAGATGTACCTAGGGGTAAAACCCGAAAACACCGCTTTGAGCTAGAATCGAATGAGAACTGGTGCACGAAAACGGCCCTTGTTGTACTCTTGGTTATGACACTCCCGGGGGATATGCTTTGGATAATTTAATTTTTCTTTACAAAACAATTTGATGTATTATATATAAGATGAGAGTAAATGACCTTGGTTAATCCTAATTTGTTTCAAATTGAGAATATGGTGACATTATATTCTCTAAATGATTTTATGACTAGTGATACTCACACAATGCTTTCTGGTTTTAGTCAATGGATGGATTCCAAGGAAGTCATAGTGAATTTGAGAATGATGTACAAGGTGGGAACAGTGGTGGAAATGAGAAACAAAATGGAATTTTGATAGGCATAAAATATATTTTCTTCTTGACAAATCAATTTTCAAAAATTATGAACAAAAATATATATATTAACCAATTCCTAGACTCAACAATGAAGAGAAATTTGATGAATGATAAGAGCTCTAGCAGTTGAGACCATGGAGAAAGGAATCCTCAATTTCCATCATGTAGGAAATGTGGAAAAAGACACCCAGGAAAGTGTCTCAATGGGACAAAGAAATCTTTTACGCGTGGGAAGGAAGGACAAAAAGTGAACAATTTCCCAAGAAAAATGAAAATTACTATAGAAGAAGATAAAAATGGTCCCAATAATTCATTTACATCCATTTGCCTTAAATATAGAGGACCTGGCCATTACCTAAGTGAATGCCCTATTCTATAGGATATTTTCTTTGTCAAAGAAGAAGCTATGTGGAAATAAATGGTTGGGAGAAATGTTTAAAGGTATTAGTGCTCCCTGTTGATGGGATTACATTGTAATTATTTTCTCTTATATTTGTAACCCCGTAGTTTTCTAAGTGAGAATGATATTTGACGAAGTATTATCTTTTCCCCTGTGGATATAGTTATAAATAACCGTTTGGTTTTATATTATCATTGGGGTTGAGGCAATTACAAGTTATTATATTTTGGGATGAAAATGCAAGGTATGAGATAACATTTCTGGTTAAAATTATGTTATGGTTATTTTGAGGAATTTATCTCATTTTGGTAATGTTATAAAATATATTTTTTGAAAAAGGACAACACACAGACCGTGTGACAACCCATCGCGTTAGACAAATCTGTGGGAATCGAACCCACAACCAAAGTGAGATTGGGATTTATCACCTACCACTAGACTACGTGAAGTCCCTGGTTAGTGTGACTATTATTTTTAGTAAAATGATTTTATTGATCAATAATAATTTGATTTGGGATCTTATGTCTTATCAAATGAATAAACTTAGTATAGGAAAATGATTTCGTGATTAAGTGATAAATGTTATTTTGGAAGATGTTCGCTTTGTTGGGAACACCATATGCCTAAGGAAAATAGAATAGTATGGGATTTCATTTGAGGATTAATGGTGGCCTTTTATCTATGTTTTTATTGTGGATTTATAGTGATTTGGGTTATTTATGGAAATGATTAACCTATAATAGAGAATATGTGATTAGGTTAATTACTTTTAAGTATGTGACTTTAAGTGTAATTGATGTCATTTGGAGATACCATTTATCATGGAAGACTACATAACCAAATTCTTTTATGTTTTGAGTTTCAATATTATTTTGGATTTTATAAAAAGATTTTAAGGACAATTCATTATTGAATGCTATTTATTTAACTTTGGGGTATTGTTGGTTAAATTTTAGAAATTAAGATTAGTGTTTAATTATCTAATGAAATAACCTTTTGGGGGTTCATCAGACCTTATACAAACTGTTTTGGTTTTGATTAATCCCTAAATACAAGGTAAATATATAGTTTATTCTTCAGGAATCATGTGATTCTATAAGAATTTTATTGCAGCTCTTCTTGTGTGACCAAGTCTTTTGGAATACTCATCATTAAAAAATGAGTTAGTAGTAGAAATTTATTAAATAATTAAACTTTACATAAAATTTATGTATATATTTTTATGTTCTTAGTCAATCTCAGGAATGAATTCCTTATATTTATGTAATGTAACTTAAAAAATGTTTTCCATTTACTTTTCCGACTGCGAAACTAATGACCGTTTGTCCTATCACAAGTTTGTGGTTTTTTTATTGTTTACTTTCTCCTGATCATGTTTTCTATCCCTCTCCATCATAACTTTACACTTAGTTTATCATCCATATCCATGTTTTTCTACATGGAATCCTAGTAAGAGGTTATCTCGGGTGACCTTTGTACTTCTCTTTCTTTCTTTTAAAGTGATAGTTTTTTTGACTCTTTTTCCGATGTGGGACATTCCATTATATTTCGAAGCCCAATTTTAAAAATTGTGAGGATGAAATTTATTGAAGGAGGGGAGAATGTAACACCCCAAGCTTCAACGATACACTTCTCTCTGAATAATACAGTAGCGTGTGTTGTACGCAACTTCAAGTTCTAACACACACCATAACTAATAAAATTAGAAATTATGAATAGTAATACCAACGTTTTGAAATTATATACATTTTATCTTTCAAAATGGAATTAAATTTTGGATTCGGAATATCAAAATTATCCTAGGGTGAAATTTTGGTACTTTTCGGATAATTTTCATATTTTGATGAATAGTGAAAATTACTAAATTTTAATTAAGAACAACTTTTTTAATTGAAATAATTAATAGTGATAAATTATGAATTTTAGTGGTTTTAAAGTATATGTAGAATATATTTTGACCATTTAATACAATTTTAGTCATTGGACATAATTTCACATTTAAACCAGACATAAACAATTGTCAATCTTTTGATAGTTATTATTTCTTAAAAACACGCTTTTTGTTTGGAGAGCAGGAATTAATTTTAAATTAATTTCTGCCACTTTTGTATTTTGAATTTTGAAAAATGGATTCCATATTTGGAATCAGGATGTCTAAATTATGTAAATAGGTAACTCTTATTTTTAGACATTTTGAATAATTACTTCTGTAAATATTTAATTTACCATGGTTAAAGGGTAAATCCGGTAAATTAGGGTAAACAAATAATATTATAATAATATTAGTTTACCGTAAAACATGTCATAACCCAATTGGTTGATACATTTCTGACCATGGGCATCTTTGGGTCGATTTTGGAACCCCATGGATCCACTTGTAAGTGATAATGACACATTATATTACTTAAGTTAAAGTAAATACAAAAATGACAGAAGCATATATCTTAAAAAAAACAATTTTTACAATGGGTTATATATGTTATATTTTAGACTATAAAAAATCATTATAAATCTAAAAGGATTTCCTACATAATGGTATTTTATTTATAATTTTTAGACATTGAATAATTAAATTTATTTATAACACAATAATGATGAAGTATTTTCCTTATTAATGAATGAATCAATTAATTGGTATTATATATGTTAAAATAAATATAATTTGAAAGTTTTGATGACATCCATGAATTTTATTGGTTAATAAGACATGTTAGGATTTCTTAAATGAATTTTTGAATTAAATAAGTATTTATGACTTTAACAAAAATCAATTATTGAATAGTGTCAAAATTGACAAAAATGAGTTTTTTAAAAAAATATTATATTATTAATTGATATTATATTCCTAAAAACCTAAGGTTCGGCCAAAGAATTTATATCACAATATTTGTATCATTAATGGACCACTTGGGGGGTCTCTTGAATGTATATAGTATGTTTATGAAAAATATAATATAAAATACAAAGTGACATGGTAAATGTCAAACTAATTAACTAAGAGTTAAAACTAAAAGATAAGCTTAATATAATGACCCAAACCTGTCTAAAATATATTGGTTGAAATTATTTAGACCCATACCCACCTTATACTTTTAATAATTCACTTTTGAGCCATTAGAAACAGAATATAAATTTCTTATAAAATAATACATTAAGTTTTTGAAGGAGAGCCCATTCCCCCCTTACAAAAGGACATCACTTCTACCCAATTATTCACACTTTCAAAGCCTTTTGGCTCGGCCAAACCTTGCACAAATATTCTCTCAACTTTCATCACTTCAAAATCGATGCCTTATTTTGATCATAAAGCCAACCTATGGAGCCCTTTTTATCAAATCAAAAGGATTAACACGAAGAAGAGGTAATGATTTCACCACCCTCTTTTATGTTTCTTTCTTCTTCCACTTCTTCTTTCTTTGTTATTTCCATTCTAAAATAATAACTCTAGTATCCTATATATACTGTGATGTTATTATAAATATGGTACAACCATATTCGGTATTCTATCCATCCTTTGAATGACATGTCATCATACGTGCGTACGTACGACCTACCGTCTCCACGACGTGGTGTAATTGTTATTCGATATTTTATTATTTGGATGGGTATAATAATGATGTTGAATGCATGTAAATAATAAATATAACATCATAATGATTCTTTATATATGATATACCATCTAATTAAATATTATTTTAATATCAGAATAATGATATTGTCGCTCATGCGTACGTACAGATTACCGTCTCTACGAACGCGATGATGATTCATTCCACATCATATCCATTCAAGAATAAATTTAATTTGATGAATAAAAATAATTTTTAGAGACATGATATAATTCTGGATATGAATAAGATACATCCCATCCATAACAAATATGTCTCACATAACAAATAATATAAAGAAAAATGAATCCGTTAACTCCTAAAACGACGATAATACTAAGATATTACTAAAAAATCATTGTTAAAAAATAATATATGATATCATATTAATGTAAATGATTTTTTATAATTAAATAACAATTATTTCACCATTATACAAGTGGTTTAACTACCGTCGACCAAGGAAAAAGTAGAAAGTATGGGGTTTTCTTATCTCACTTTTAATTCCGTGAGATTTTCATTGTTCACCACTTATTTATTGCATGTGGTGTGTGTACTGCCCATGATTGTATTCATTTTTTAATATACATTAATTTTTGGAAATATAAATCATCATTGAATGATCCTTCTTTCATGGGTTTATGTTTTTTATTTTACCAAATTGATAAGGGAATTTGAAATTTCAATTTCCATTCATTCGGCTTTACGCATACTTCATTGATTATTTTACTCCAAGATTATGTGTGGAATAATTATTCATTTGCTTATGTCATAATTTACTATCCCCTTTATGTGGATATACTTTTTATACACATAATCACTTCATTTATAATTTTTCAAGTCATTTATATGAACTTGATAAGAGTAATTTTAACTCAATCTCCATTTGTTGTGTTAATTATCCAATTCATTGGTGTTGTCTTTACAAGAATATGTGTGAATGTACTCTGATTGATTTACACTTAATATCCAATCATATTGAGTGTATTTATTTTTTCCACACATAATTATTCCATTGATTTATCCTTAACCTAACGATATGGTCTTTATAAGAAGTTTCATCTCAAATTACATTCCATTGAGACTCCTTTGTTTTTAAACACCAAATAACTTTTATATGGTGTATATAATGTACTTTGACATAGTATATCATGAATCCCTTTATTCTCATGATATTACAACGTTTTTATTACCTCAATTATTTGTATTCAAGTGGATATCCTTTAGATAGAAACTCTAACTAAAATATCATTTTTAAATGTTTTGAGGATTTATTCTTCTAAATCTTTCTCATTAATGTCCATGTTTTAAAAATGGTTTAAGGATTTATTTATATAGACATTAAGGTTTTAAAATTAAAATTAATTTTAAAATTTTCAATGTGGTATGGGACACTTTGATTCAAAAAAATATTTTTAAATGGAATTTTGACAAATAGTGAGACTTTTAATGGATTTCAAAAAAAGGGGGATATTTCTCTCTAATGGTTTTGATTGATATTTTCATCTATGTCAATATCCTTCATCATTTTTGATTGTGGTTAATTTGATACAATACAATCTAACATATTGTATCGAATGAGTTATGTTTGACTATGGATGTGCTATTTTTATACCATTCATGGTTTGTGGATAAAGTATTGACATTTCGTATGCTAGTTTTAATACAAATGTTTATTTTATGTTTCAAACTTTTCATATGAGGAATGCATTGGAATTAGTGAGTGACGGGTGTAGCCCGTTATAGCTCCTCGATGCATCAGTAGGTTTCATGAGACAAACTAGTTTCTTGGCATGAGGCCTTGACAAAATCTTATATGTAGTCTTGGCACGAGGCCTTGGCTACGTGGTTATGATATTCTTGCATTATGCATTCCATCATTATGAAAGTGGTTATTGATATTTCATGTGGTTATTCGACTAGTAGAATATCCATGTGAATAAGTAAATGGAATTATTTCATTTTATCTTTTCTATATTATGGTGAAGTTCATGTTTAAAAGGCTTTTGTTTTAGTTATACATTTCCTTAAGTGTTTATGCTTATCTATGAAAGCTTCTGCTATATTGTAATCCTTACTGAGCATCTGAGCTCACCATTTTAAATGTTTTATTTTTTCCAGGATGTGAAGAAGTAATTTATGAATGACCTACAGGGATAGTATGAGAGGATATGAGTACAAGATGTTGTTGTAGTTTTTTTAACTTATGATGTAATGTAAGACTTATGAATATATCTAGTGTTTACAAGACTACTAAACTAATTGGACTTTAGAGACTTGATCTATTGTGATCATGCCAATGCTATGTAATAATGAACTGACTCTGGGTAACTGGGGTCGGGGCATTATAGTTGGTATCAGAGGAAGTTTAGTAAAAACCTTGGGAGCTAGATTTAGATAAACTCTGATCAGAGCTCATAGCCCTAAGATAAACATTGAGGATTAGTATAGAAGAACTTCCTAGAATTTTGGTATTGTGGAGATTTTGTGAGTTTTCCAAGAAATACATACCTGTATGGATACGAGTAGGTAGAGGCAGATCTGGAACAGATGTACCTAGGGGTAAAACCTAAAACACCGCTTTGAGCTGGACTCGAACGGGAACTGGTGCACGACAACAGGCCTTGCTGCACTCTCGGTTACGACACTCCCAGGGGATATGCTTAGGATAATTTACATTTTCTTTACAAAATGATTTGAAGTACTATATATAAGATGAGCGTAAATGACCTTGGTTAATCTTAATGTGTTTCAAATTTAGAATTTGGTGAGATGATATTCTCTAAATGATTTTCTGTCTACTGTTACTCATACAATGCTTTCTGGTTTTAGTCAATGGATGGATTCCAAGGAAGTCATGGTGATTTTGAGAATGATGTACAAGGTGGGAACGGTGGTGGCAATGAGAAAAAAAATGGAATTTTGATAGGTGTAAAAGATATCGTCTTCATTCCAAATCAATTTTCCAAAGATATGATCAACAATATATATATTAACCAATTACTAGACTCAAAAAAGAAGAGAACGGTGATGAATGATAAGAGATCCTACTGTGGAGACCATGGAGAAAGGAATCCTCAATTTCCATCATGTAGGAAATGTGGAAGGATACACCCAGGAAAGTGTCTCAATGGGACAAAGAAATGCTTTACATGCGGGAAGGAAGGACATAAAGTGATGAATTGCCTAAGAAAAATGAATAGTATTCTCGAAGAAGATAAAATTTTTCCCAAGAATCCCTTTATATCCATTTTATGTAAATGTAGGGGACCTGGAAATTACCCAAGTGAATTCCCTATTCTATAGGATATTTTCTTGGTCAAAGATGAAGCTAGGTGGAAATAAAAGTATGAGAGAAATGTTTAAAGGTATTAGTGATCCTTGTTGATGGGATTGCTTTGGAATAATTTTCTCTTATATTTTTAACCCTGTAGTTTTCTAGGTGAGAATGATATTTGAGGATGTCTTATCTTTTACCTTGTGGATATAGTTATAAATAACCGTTTGGTTTTATATGATCATTGGGTTTGAGGAAATTACAAGTTATTAAATTTTGGGATGAAAATGCAAGGTATGAGATAACATTTCTGGTTAAAATTATATTATGGTTATTTTGAGGAATTTATCTCATTTTGGTAATGTTATAAAATATAGTTTTTAAAAAAGAACAACACACAGACTGTGTGACAACCCATCACATCGGACAATGCTGTGGGAATCGAACCCACAACCACAACACGATTGGGATTTATTGCCTAACACTTGACTACGTGAGGTCCCTGGTTAGTGTGACTATTATTTTTAGTTAAATGATTTTATTGATCAATAATAATTTTATTTGGGATCTTATGTCTTATCAAATGAATACCCTTAGTATAGGAAAGTGATTTGGTGATTAAGTGGTAAAAGTTATTTTGGAATATGTTCGCTTTGTTGGGAACACTATATGCCCCAAGAAAATAGAATAGTATGGGATTTCATTTGAGGTGCAATGGTGTATTTTTATCTATGTTTCTATTGGGGATTTATAGTGATTTGGGTTATTTATGGAAATGATTAACCTATAATAGAGAATATGTGATTAGGTTTATTACTTTTATGTATGTGACTTTAAGAGTAATTGATGTCATTTGGTGATACCATTTTTCACGGAAGACTACATAACCAAATTCTTCTAAGTTTTGAGTATCAATATTATTTTGGATTTAATTAAATTATTTTTAAGGACAATTATTTATTGAATTCTATTTATTTAACTTTGAGGTATTGTTGGTTTAATTTTAGAAATTAAGATTGGTGTTTCTTTCTCTAATGAAATATCCTTTTGGGGGATCATCAGATCTTATACTAACCATTTTGGTTTTGATTAATCTCTAAAGACAAGGTAAATATATAGTTTATTCTTTGTGGATCATGTGATTCTATAAGAATTTTATTGTAGCTCTTCTAGTGTGACCAAGTCTTCTGGAATAATCATCGTTTAAAAATGAGTTAGTAGTAGAAATTTATTAAATAATGAAACTTTACTTAAAAATTAAGTATATCTCTTTATTTTCTTAGTCATTCTCAGGGATGAATTCCTCATATTTATGTAATGTAACTTAAAAAAATGTTGTCTGTTTACTTTTCATACTGGGAAACTAATGACCATTTGTCCCATCACAAGTTTGTGGTTTTCTTGTTGTTAACTTTCTCGTGATCATGATTTCTATCCCTCTCCATCAGAACTTGACACTTCGTTTATCATCCATATCCATGTTTTTCTACATGGAATCCTAGTATAGGTTATCTCAGGTGACCTTTGTACTTCTCTTTCATTCTTTTAAAGTGATAGTTTTATTCACTTTTTTTTCGGATGTGGGACTTTCCATTATATTACCAAGCCCAATTTTAAAAGTTACGAGGAAGAAATTTTTTGAAGGAGGGGAGAATGTAACACCCCAAGCATCCATGATACGGTTCTCGCTAAATAGTACAGTAGCGTGTGCTATACGCAACTTCAAGTTCTAACACAAACCACAACTAATAAAATTAGCTGTTATGAATAGTAATACCCACTTTTTGAAATTTTATACATTTTATCATTTAAAATGGAATTCATTTTTGGATTTGGAATATCGAAATTAGCCTATGGTGAAATTTTGGTACTTTTCGGATAACTTTCATATTTTGATGAATAGTGGAATTATTAAATTTTAATTAAAAACAACTATTTTAATCGAAGTAATTAATAGTGATAAATTATGAATTTGAGTGGTTTTAAGGTATATTTAGAATATATTTTTACCATTTAATACAATTTTGGTCATTGGACATAATTTCACATTTAAACCAGACATAAACAAGTGTCAATCTTTTGATAGTTATTATTTCATAAAAACACGCTTTTTGTTTTGACAATGGGAATTAATTTTAAATTAATTTCTTCCACTTATGTGTTTTGAATTTGGAAAAATGGATTCCATATTTGGAATCATGATTTCCAAATTATGTAAATAGGTAACTCTTATTTTTAGACATTTTGAATAATTACTTCGGTAAATATTATATTTACCATGGTTAAAGGGTAAATCCGGTAAATAAGGGTAAAAAATAATATTATAATAATATTAATTTACCCTAAAACATGTCCTAACCCTATTGGTTGATACATGTCCGACCATGGGAATTTTTCGGTTGATTTTGGGACCCCATGGATTCACTTGTAAGGGATAATGACACATTATATTAATTAAGTTAAAGTAAATAAAAAAATGATATAAGTATATATGTTTTAGAGAAAACAATTTTAAAATGGGTTTTATATGTTATATTTTAGAATATAAATATTAGTAACAAATATAAAAAGATTTCCTAAATAGTGTTATTTTATTTATAATATTTAGACATTGAATAATTAAATTTATTTATGACACAATAATCATGCAATATTTTCCTTATTAATGAATGAGTAAAATAATTTGTATTATAAATGTTAAAATAAATATAATTTGAAAGTTTTGATGCCATCCACGAATTTTATTGGTAAATATTACATGTTAGTATTTCTTAAATGAATTTTTTTGGAATTAATAAAGTTGTTATGACTTTAACAAAAATCAATTATTGAATAGTGTCAAAATTGACATAAATGAGGTTTTAAAACAAATATTATATTATTAATTGATATTCTATTCCTAAAAATATAAGGGTAGGTAAAAGGGCTTATATCATGATATTTTTATCATTAATGGACCACTTGGGGGTCTCTTGTATGTATATAGTATGATTATTAACTATATAATATAAAATACAATGTGACATGGAAAATGGAAAACTAATTAACTAAGAGTTAAAACTAAAAGATAAAGTTAATATAATGACCCAAACCTGTCTAAAATCTATTGGTTGAGAGGATTTACATACATAACCACCTTATAATTTGAATAATTTACTTTCGAGCCATTAGAAACTGAATAGAAATTTATTATAAAATAATACTTTAAGTTTTTCCTAAAGAGCCCCTTCCCCCCTTATAAAAGGACACCACTTCTAACCAATTATTCACACCTTCAAAACCTTTTGGCTCGGCCAAACCCTGAAAATATATTCTCTGAACTTCCCTCACTTCATCCTAGAGGCCTTAGTTTGATCAGAAAGACATCCTAAGGATCCCTTTTGATCAAATCAAAAGGTATAACCCGAATAAGAGGTAATGATTTCACCACCCTCTTTCAAGTTCCTTTCTTCTTCCACTTCTTCTTTCTTTGTTACTTAAATTCTAAAATAATATCTCTAGTATCATCTATATACTGTTATTTATTATAAATATGGTACAACCATATTCAGTATTCTATCCATCATTTGAATAACATGTCACCATACGTGCGTACGTACGTCCTACCATCTGCACGTCGTGTTGTAATTGTTATTCAATATATTATTATTTGGATGGGTATAATAATGATGTTTAATTCATGTAAATAATAAATATCACATTATAATGATTCATTATATATGACATACCATCCAATTATATATTATTTTAATATCAAAATAATGATATTGTCGCTCGTGCGTACATACGGATTACCGTCTCCAGGAACGCGATGAGATTCGTTCTCCATCATATCCATTCAAGAATAAATTTCAATTTCTGAATAAAAATAATTTTTAGAGACATTATATCATTCTGGATATGAATAAGATACATCCCATCCATAACAAATATGGCTCGCATAACAAATAATATAAAGGAAAACGAATCCGTTAACACCCGAAATGATAATAATATTAAGATATTATTAACAAATAAATGTTAAAAGATCCTATATGATATCATATTATTGTAAATGATTTTTGTATAATTCAATAGCAATCATTTCACCATTATAAAAAAGTTTAGCCTACCATCAACCTAGGAAAAAGTACAAAGCAAGGGGTTTCTTATCTCACTTTTAATTCTGTGAGATTTTCATTGTTCACCACTTATTCATTGAATGTGGTGTGTGTACTGCCCATGATTGTATTCATTGTGTAATATAATTTAATTTGAGTATATATAAATCATCATTGTGTGATACTTCTTTCATGGGTGTATGTTTCGAATGTTACCAAATCGATAAGGGAATTTGAAATTTAAATTTCCATTTATTCAGCTTTACGCATACTTCATTGATTAT
Source organism: Viscum album (assembly GCA_963277665.1). Lineage (NCBI taxonomy): Eukaryota > Viridiplantae > Streptophyta > Magnoliopsida > Santalales > Viscaceae > Viscum > Viscum album. Next base: position 306,554,358 of record OY728153.1, on the reverse strand, counting down.
TTTACTCCAAGATTATGTTTGGAATAACTATTCATTTGCTTATGTCATAATTTCTGCTCCCCTTTATGTGGATATACTTTTGATACACATAATAAATTCATTTATAATTTCTCAAGTAATCTATATGAACTTGATAAGAGTAATTTTAACTCATTATCCATTTGTTGTGTTAAATATCCAATTCATTGGTGTTGTCTTTACAAGAATATGTGTGAATGTACTCTGATTGATTTACACTGAATATCCAATAATATTGAGTGTATTTATATTTTTTACACATAATTATTACATTGATTTATCCTTAACCTAAGGATATGGTCTTTATATGAAGTTTCATCTCAAATTACATTCCATTGAGACTCCTTTGTTGTTATACACCAAATCACTTTTATATGGGGTATATAATGTACTTTGACATAGTATATCACGAATGCATTTATTCTCATGATATTACAATGTTTTGATTACCTCAATTATTTGTATTCAAGTGTCTCTCCTTTGGTTAGAAACTCTAACTAAAATATCATTTTTAAATGTTTTGATGATTTATTCTTCTAAATATTTCTCCTTAATGTCCATGTTTTAAAAATGTTTTTAAGGATTTATTTATATGGACATTATCTTTTTAAAATTAAAATTACTTTTAAAATTTTCAAATTGGTATGGGAATCTTTGATTCAAAAATATAATTTTAAATGGATTCTTGACAAATAGTGTGACTTTTAAATGATTTCAAGAAAAAGGGGGATATTTCTCTCTAATAGTTTTGATGATTATTTTCATCTATGTCAATATCCTTCATCATTCTCGATTGAGGTTAATTTGATAAAATACAATCTTCCATATTGTATCGAATGAGTTATGCCTGACTGTGGATGTGCTGTTTTTATACCATTCATGGTTTGTGGATAAAGTATTGACATTTTGTATGATAGTTTTAATTTGAATGTTTATGATATGTTTCAATCTTTTCATATGAGGAATGCATTGGACTTAGTAAGTGACAGGTGGAGCCTGCTATAGCTCCTCGATGCATCAGTAGGTCTCATGAGACAAAATAGTGTCTTCGCACGAGGCCTTGACAAAATATTATTTGTATTCTTGGAACGAGGCCTTGGATATGTGGTTATGATAGTCTGGCATTATGAATTTCATCATTATGAAAGTGGTTATTGATATTGCATGTGGTTATTCGACTAGTATAATATCCATGTGAATAAGTAAATGGCATTATTTAATTTTATCTTCACTATATTATGCAGAAGTTAAACATTAAAAGTATTTTGTTTTAGTTATACATTGCCTTAAGTGTTTATGCTTACATATGAAAGCTTCTGCTATATTTTTATCCTTACTGAGCATCTGAGCTCACCCGTTTCAATATTTTATTTTTACTAGGATGTGATGAAGTAATTTATGAATGACCTGCAGGGATAGTATGAGGGGATATGAAGACAAGATGTTGTTGTAGTTTTTTTACCTTATGATGTAATGTAAGACTTATGAATATATCTAGTGTTTCAAAGACTACTAAATTAATCGGTTTTTTGAGACTTGATCTGTTGTGATCAGGCCAATGCTATGTAATAATGCACCGACTCTGGGTAACTAGGGTCAGGGCGTTACATTCTCTTACCTTGTTCGCTGACATTAAAAAATATGTTTCAAAAAAAACCCTACCAAATGCATTTTATAGTCTACTTCCCTTAATTAATGATTTTATTCTCTAACCCTAAGGTCATCCAATGATGACTTATGGTGTAAGTTAATGGAGGTATCACAAAAAAGAGGTAATCATCTTATAGAAAACTTTTTCAAAGTATATTTATTCACAATAATCCTTTATACATAATGTGTAATCCAAAAAAAATAGATCCTATATCATTAATATACTAATATTTTATTATTAGTTTGGTAAAACCATTTTATATATCCAATCCACCAAATATTAAATCAAAATATTTCTTGTTCATACATGTAAATCAAAACACCCATATAGTGATATGGATCATTTTCCATCACACTAAATCATGATTAATTATTTTGATTTATTTAATTATTTTTTATTCTATATATGAAATATTTTTTTTTCATAATTATAATTTCTTATCTATGCTCTTACCTTCTCTATCCATTATAAAATGATAACATTGCTCGTGTGTACGTATGGACTACCACCTCCACAAAGTGATGTGATTCATTTGACATTTCTTCATTACATGGATTATAAATAGGATAGATTTAATGAATATATATGATATTTATAATATAATAATGACTTAGAAAGATTAATTATTACTAACCTTTGTTTCTCTCTATCCCTCTAAAAGTGGATGCTTTACTTGTTCGTGAATGTGAATTATTGTATCCATGAAGTGATGTAACTCACTTTTCATCATCAATTTATAATAATGTTTATAAAATAGTATATGATGATTAAGTATGATACTTTTTACATAATTAATATTTTTTATATTATTTAACCAAGATCAATTTTTAATGATCATATCCTTCAAACTAAAACATACATGACAATTGTTGTTAACACTTGAAATGATGATGATAATGAAATATTTTTAATGAATGGGTGATAATAGTTTTTAAGTGAAACTATGTATGTAATTATAAGTATGAATATCATTTTGGCATAAAATTATAATAAATTTAAATTTATTATTCATAATTTTATAGTTCATATGTTTCATGTCGGGCTTGAGGTAAGGGTTTTGTCATCTAACATTAGTTTTTCAAATACATATGCCCAATTCACCACTTGTTTCCTTTGTGTGGTGTATATAATTCATTTGAATTCCATTTATTATTTTTTATAGATTATTATAAGGAATTATAAACAAATATATGTTTCAATATTTCATTAGGTTTTTATTTAGATATTAACAACGATTTAAGGGTTTTATGTTATGATATCACTTTTTCCTTGATTATTTAGGGTTAAATTTGTCATGAAGAAATTATATTATCTAACTCCCATAGATAGTATGTATTTTATTATAAAATAGTTTTTTTAGATGTCACATGTTTCTTTTCTATCTCCTCATTCTGATAATTAAAAATCATGAAAAAAAATTATGGAAAACTGAGACTCTTTTTTCTATTAAGTCATGAATATTTTATTCGATGTTAATATTTTCATTATCATGTTTTCCAGAATGTTTCTTTTATCCAAAAAATGATTTATTAAATTCATGTTTATCCATGTATGAATTCATATGATAATATTTTAAAATTAATATTCTTATCATTTTTCAAATGTGGTACTTTTTACCAAATGCATGAACAAAATCATGGTTTTAACATTTACTACAAGAATTATTTTTCCATCCATAATGACTACTCTTTTCTTTGAAGATTCTTATAAAAGTTATAAATTTTTTTTAAAATAATTTATTTCATAATATTCCTGATTTTATTTGATTTTAAATAATTATTTTATAAATTTAAATCGTAATTTACTCAAGAAATGTTCTATTGGTATTTTAATGTTATTTTAATATATGATATCACCGATTAAATTTACTTATTTTTCACTGTATATATAATTAAATGATACAATACTAATTATTTCCCTAGAAGGTTATTAATTATTGTGATGAAACCTTGATAAAACTCCTATTCTTTTACAATAATCAATTTATGATGAAAGGATAAATGTTTTCATTATCTTGTGGAAAATATATGAATGGATTATAATTATGTGACTTATCAGCCCGTTTTATCCCTCAAATGAATTGGGTAATGTTTACAGTTTATGATCTTAAATACTAAATGATAATTTATCCTGAGACTGAAATATGACACATTGTAGGTTATACCATTCGAAAAAGTGGGGACATGTGGGGTTATAATAATCCTAAAGCCGATACATGGGTGGTTTTCTAAATACCCACTTGTTATGAATGACTTTATAGTTATATATGACATCTGATTACTATAATATTGATTGTGCCACAATTATTATGATAATACCTTTGATATATTCTTATTCTTATGATATGGTCTAAAGGCCTATGAACTTTTATTATTCTAGGATTCGTTACATGTGATCTATCGAATCCATATTCTATGATTATGTTATATAAATTTCAGGGCATGATTAAAAAATGATAAGCTTATATCTCATAACCATATGCTCATGTTATTATTACTGATGATCATTGACTGATATATCCCACATTTTCTCATCCTGAGCATATGAGATCAAACTTTTTTACATTTCTTTTCCATTGGATATAAATAAATAATGAAAGTATGATATGAATAAGAAGAGAACTATGTGAGAATAATTTTTTAGGTTATAATGGAGAAATTTCATAGAATAAGATGGTTATTTATCCAGTCTCCAAATATAGTAAAAAATTACGATCCTCAAGTGTATGTCTTTATGATATGTATTGAATATTCATCTAAAATGAAGTCATATTTATATATGTTACAATAAGGATACCTCAGATAGTATTAAAGGATGGTTTAGTTATTTTTTGATATTATGATAAAATTTATTTGATGAAATCCCATGGGGTAGTTTTATTTATAGGATAACATTCTAATGATTTGGTAAAATGTTGAATTTAGTTTTTTATTAGTAAATACATCCATGTATGGGTAATATTATGTGTATGTAGTTTTCTAACATATAAACATAAGTGTAAAAACTCTAAATAGAGTGGATTTGTTATTAAATTAATTGTCATGGGTGCATGTTGATTGGGTATTAGACTATACAACTAGATAGAAACTCCCAAGGGACATGCATGGGTTCATAAAAATATTATTTATAAACTATTATAAAGGATTTAGATATATTATAAACATGTTTGACATAGGTTAAATCTATGGTGTAATATATTAAAAAGAAGTTTCATTATTTAGAGATCTTTTGAATGATTTTTTTTGAATATATGATTGATCAATTTGACTAATAATGCTTCATAGATGCACTGAAAATTATAGTTTTTGAAAGCTATTGAGGATATAATAATGAATTTGAGGTGGAGTTAGTTATGATCAAATAACTAAGTATCTTATTTGATATTAGTTATATGAATTAATTTGTTGCACAAAAATGTATTTAGGAAAGTAAGTTAATATCCTCAATGATAAGATTTGTAATTAATATTAAATGCTTCTAATTGTGTCATGATCACATATCGAATCTATGACTCATATCTGATTAATTTTTGTGTTAACGTAATTCATGAAAATCATGTTTCTATCACTCTAGTTGATTTTGATGTGATTTTTTGGAATGGATTGTCTCTCATTATATATAGCTCATATATATTTCCACGGAAGGGATGTACCATTTTATTTTCTAATGATCTGGCTATTGTTTATTGATGTAAATATAAAAAAATATTCCAATAAACATTACTTAGATTTTATATTCCTTGATTCTTATTCATAATGGTCATTTTTCGTGAACCAACCTAGACACCATGTTACCCTAATAACTAATCCAACTTTAACATTTTCCTGAAGGGCATTCCCAATCCATATTGGTTGGTGACTATAACCTAGTATCAAAAAAGATAAAACATGGAATTAATTTTTCACAGAATAGTGGAAGAGAAAAGATACAAGTCAGTATGCTCATCAATCAAAAAGGAGAAATTATTATAACCCAAATTGTTATAACAAGATGAAAAATAGTATATCATCAAAGTACCCAACAATGGGAAAAATAAAAATCAGTGATTCAAAAGGAAACATCACTCAAATCCAAAAGGATCAAGAACGTCCACCACCAAAATGTTGAATCTTTCAATTTCTCATCCAAGGGAGAAGTAAATATACAATTTCCCGAAAGAAAAGTTAGGGTGGGAGTAATAATTCCAAGTTGTGTCTCACCAAGTGTTCCATAAATGATGTAATAATAATAATCCAAGTCATTCTTTCAATTTAAATAAAATAAGGCTTGGAATAATATATCATTTTCATATTTCAAATAAAATGAATTTATTTTTATAGAATAAATAACATTTAAAACAAGGATTAAATAAAAATTTATATAAAATAATTAACAAAAATTATTTGGAATGATTAAAATATATCTATAAAGAATTTAATATATATATAATAATACAAAATACAAACCATGTCCATATTCCATATTTTACTTTAGTTCCTTATTATAGGATCCTCATGCTTCTCGTATAGTGATTTGTGAATTTATGTATTCAAATGTCCATCCGGACAAGGATGAATAGGACTCACTGATATCCCATCAGAATTAATATATACCGAAGAAGGTTTCAATTAGTGTTTTCATCATCAATCCAATTTCAAGGGATTAATATCACATTGTGCTTTTCCACAAAAACCCACTATGTTCCCAGGCTTGTATGTGCTCAATAAATTAATAAATGATGTTAAAATCATATCATTTCAAATTAACCATCCTTAACAATTCAATTTTTAAATTTCTATTCTCAATATCCCAATTCCATTTAAAAAAAACATATTTTTTGATCATTTCATGTATTCTAAATAAAAAACTTATGTCAATCTGGGGTCACTCACGTTGCGTCATGTAATGTGGAAAATACTTAGAAATGGAACAAGATTATGTTCAAGTCATCTCATGCTATAATATAGTTAGGGATGGATAGAGCATATCGGATGGGTTGGTCCCAGGAAAGGCATGGTGTGGCACCCAGCAATACATCATTACTCGATATCCATTTGTATTTGGGGTGGTTCCTTAGTGGTAAACCCCATAATCCTATATCTAAAAGACTAGGGTTTAGATCTAAGAAGTCCCATTGGGTGATTTATGATGCATGCATTGACACAAGAACTAACATAGGGGCGGTACACGTGTATGATATGGGTAGGTAGTGATGCATACATGATGTAGATAACTTTTCCTTAGGCATAAAAGCTATGAAATGGGTCTCCATCTACCTAAAAATATGTATTTTCCTTCATAAAAAATGTGGCTTCAAACCCATATTAATAAAAAACAAAACCAATTAGTGGGTTTTATCATTAAAAATTAATCAATGTTTCTCAAAAAAATCTCAACTAAATTAAAAAACTCCATAAATATGTAAATACTCCCCAAATTCCAATTCAATTATAATTGGGGGTTTTCCCCAAAATTCATACAATTTAAAATTCCATGTTCCAATGAATATCGAATTTGGTTTTAATAAATCAACTGAAATCTATTTCAAATAAATCATGAATATAAAGTTTTTAATTATTTGGAAAATCTAATAGAGAACAACATACATTTAATCAAAGAACATGTGTTGTTACCCATAGCGGGATTCACAAACAAGTAATTAAGGCATCGACGATCAAGATAAAAAACCTAGAATAAAGACACCATAAAATGTAGTATAGCTGCATAAAAAACATGATACTCTATGGTGGATATAATGAGATACTGGGAGAAAACTCATGGGAGAATATCCACATACTTGAGGAGATTAAACATGATCATCCACGCTTTAATCAACCAAGAGAAAGGACTTGAGGATCTAAAACCACTTATTTAAAGCCTCCTAATCCAAGTAATGTGAGTAACATAAAGTAAGTGTCGATCGTGGGATAAACCCAGTTGTTGAGGCTTTTAAAATAAAAAATAAAAATAAATTAATCATGTGGACATGGTTTCTTGGTTAGTGTTTCATGGTTAGACAAAACATGATCCTTAACTTTGAAACCCCTAGAGAATCACTGTCCAAGGAGCATGGTTTATACTAGGTGGGTGCATATTTTTTCAAACCATGCCACAACCATGAAAAACCTCATCTTCAAGGGTTTCACAATTTTAAATGGGGGTGTACGGTTTGGAAAAATGGTTCACTAACATTGCGTAACCATGAAAACCTCCAAAATTCTACAAATTTTACCAGAAGCACCCCAAAACAAGTCGAAACCAAAAATAAAAATAAAAAATGATCAAGGAAACACAAAAAACAAGTAACATTTTGTTATAACCTCCAAAATATAAAATCATTCTATCATAAAAATAATGTGAAGATGTTATTAGGTCAAAGAGATAAGGCCAAGGCTCTCTCATCAGTGCTTCTTGATCACATGTCTCATGAGAATCAGAACCAATCTGCCATATTACAGGGACTAAAGCTATCAACATATCAAAAAGTATTTTGTTGATAGAATAATAAATCCTAATTTGAAGCTCATTTACATATAATTCAATATCGACATCAAGATACTCTTAGATCAAGGCATGAGATGGGTTGGAAATATACTTTCATAGATGAGATACATGTAACACATTATGTATCATCATCGAGAATGGTGTAAGTGATAAATTTTAATCAACTTCACTATCTTCTAAACAAAATCAAAAGGTACCCCAAAATGAGGAGCATGTTTTCCATGCCTCCACAGACATTGAAGACCCAAATGGGGTGAAACACTAAAGAACATATGGTCACCAACTGAAAACACCAACATTCACCTATGATAGTAGTCATAGGATTTATACCATTTCACTACCATAAAAATTATCTAATGAATCAAATATATATCTTATGATATCTCTCGAACCAAAATTAGTCCAACCAAGGAAATTTAACAAATCTCTGGCCAACACAATGGATATTTACAGGGCCTACCATACAAGTCCTCAAAATGGGCCATTATTATTTCAGATTAGTTACTATTATTGTAAGAGAACTCAACCAGTATGAAATGGTCATATCAATATCAACCAAAGTCAATACCATAAGCCAGTAGCATATCATCATGAATATTTATATTTTTCTATGTCTGGCCATCTAACTTAGGAAGGTATACCTTACTCAATTGAACCTGAGATCACATCACCTCTTGAAGGCCTCACAAAAATGAGAGCTAAAATGAGGATCTCTATCAGAGACTATAGAAGATAGAAATATATAAGAATGAATAATTTCTTTCATATATAGATTTCCCAATAACTCAACATTGGTTTTATCATGAATGTGTATAATTTTTGTAGACTTGGTAAGCCGATTGATCAAAACCCATTTCACATTCTTCTTTCCTGGGGTATGGGGAAACACAAACAAATATTCCATAGAAATTTCATCCCACTTAAATGTTGGCACAAAAAGTGTCTAAAAAAATCCCAAAGATCTCTGGTACTAAACTGTGACCTATTGGATTGTTTAATAACGGTAAACAAAATCTGAAATTTCCCTTCTCAAACATGAAAACTAAAATCATTGACCCATGTCATAGAATATCATTATTGTTCTTGGGTTCACCCCCATTGGGAAATATGAAAATTCCCCATCATATCCATCCTCAGTGGAAAATTTTTAAAAAAAAATTAAAAACATAGAATACCCAATGTTGAAAACAGACACTCAGTAACAGTCTCCCCACTAAAATGAGTGCTCTTAATTCTATATAATCCATCATCAAGATTATTCTCTTAATGAATCGTTTTGAGTAGATTAGAGTTCAACTCAACACTTTCAAAAAAAGACCTTGGATTTTTCCTTGTGGGGTCCTAAAAAAAATTGTGCTAAATGATCAATCAATTTCTACACATATAATGATTCTTTTAGGGCCTGTATTTGATGTTTCTTTCTCAATGAATCGAAAATGACATTCCCTTTCCCTAAGGAATTAGAAATTTCAAAATTAAAATACATTCAACACTATACCCAACCAATCTGGAAGAGATCCATATCATTTTAGGTGAATATATAACTCATGATCTTTTGGTTAGAATACACTGTAAAACTTTCTGTGAAAAGGTAATGTTGTAAACTCTTAAGTTCATGAATCATGGTTGTGATTTCAATTTCATGGGTCATATAATTATTCTCATGTATCCTATGATTTATAGAGCCATTAGCTATCACTTGGTCACCCTGCAAATTAAAACTACCCGAACACAAAAATGATGCATAAAAAATACACAAAATCCCTAATCGACCTATGGAAGATTCAATACCAGTGCAAGATTAAAAATACATTTCAACTCAATAAAAGAACACTGATAATAAAATACTTACAAAACATCATACATTTTTTAGTGATAGCAGTTATCAAAGAATCTAATATTGTGAAATACTTTACAAACCAATGAAAATACCCCACTAAACTCAAGAAGATATAATTATCAAAATGCACTAATTCTCCCTTGTAATAATAGCTTTCACCTTTTTGGGATAAGCAAATTTACCTTGTTCAAAGACCACATTTCTCAATATCTTCACATCCTAAATCCATATAACAATAAATTTGGGTCTTGGGTATGATCCATATAGCCTTGTGTGTGATCTGCATCTATGTATCAATGTCTTCAAACATCCAGTATGTACTTTTTATAAAGAGACCTAATGATAATGACATATTTTATGGACAAAATCAGTTCCATCTGACTTGTGGGGTGTGTTCTCCCAAATGAGTATTTTATGGAACCTTGGGAAATAATCCTAGGATAAAAATATCGTTGTGATATTACTTTTTAATGTGGGTATATTATGATTATATAGAGATTTTACTATTTTATATTCCATTGACATATACATGTGATGATCTAACATTTATTTTTATTCTATATTCTTAATGATATTGGGGTGTCTGAAAGGGTATTGATATAATTAACCCTATATGGGGTTTCCTCGCATGTGTTGTGTCGTATGTAGATGAAAAACACTTGAAAGATTCCTAGATGGACGAGGACTAGGAGGAGCTTACTGAGATAGACATAATGAGGTGTGTTTTGGTGGTTATGTTGACATTAATCCTCACCCACATCACATGTGGGCCATGATTTGAATTTCTTTTGGGGGGATTTCATTTGGTCCCATACATTCCCATATTTTTGTGTTTCAATCAAATGGTGGCATTTTAGATTTATGCATGAATGGTTATTAGTTGTTTTACCATTCATAATATTATGGTCATGGAGATATTTGTGTGTGTGCTTGTAATTTAGGCTAACATCTCCCTTGTGTATGATATTCATACTCGGTGCTAGTCACCAGCCACTAGCCTATTGGTGGCAGGCATGGGGTGGTTGCAGCTCGAGCCCCATTGGGTCGGGTTATGACATGTAAGGACAAGGTAATATTAAATTCATTATATATTCTATTATATAAAATATTCACCCTCTATAAAAATATTTGAAAAAATTCACAACATTCCATATGTGATTGAGTGTTTTTTTCATCATCCTCATGGAATGTAGTGTTCTATCTACTAGATTTTCAATTTTGACACCATGTAAGGAGCTCGAATGCACGTGGAGATTGAGGTATTATATATCAGTATAGATATTGTGTTAAAATATTGACACTATGAATGATTTATGAAGACATTAATATAGTTTATAGACAATTTCATGTGATATAAAATTGTAACATATATAATTTGATTATAGAAATGATATAAAATGTTTTATTAATTATTGTTTCTAACATTATTCTTAACTATATGGGTGGTTAAGATGTAAACTTTTGGAGGATAAGGAGCTACGTTTTTATGGTGGAATATATAGAGACCCTATAATTTTAAACATATCATTACATGATTTTATGCATAAATAATCATAAAATTAAAATTTATGGATTGTGAAGTCCAGTGTCTTGGAAGACTAGGTACATATTTAAACATAATAAAAAAACATGTATTTAATATCCATATTGATCTCCTAAATTACATTGTGCTCATATATAAAAATAGGATAACCTGGGGATAACATGAAAAAAGGGATTAAATAAAAATCCTAGTAAGGGAATAAACATAAGAATAAAGATTTAGCACATGGGTCCGAAGGCATGATATGATGATATAAAAATGAATGGAAAATGATTGATCATATGGAATCATAATATATAAAACATGGGATCATATAAAATTGAGATAATTTAAACCTAGAATCAATGTAATGTGGAACAAATATAAAATATCACATTATTATGATTCAATTCTCATTGCACATAGTGTATTATAGGTCATAACTAACCTCCAATATTGCACATGGAGCACATGTGAATGCTAACTACCAGGACCATTACACATAAAGTCTCATGAGAATAAACATTACCCAATGCATTGGATATCTATCTTGGTGCCCCCATATTAACATTTTCATGAATATATTTTCCATGAAATTAATCATACATATTCAATCATACATAAACATAAGGGTACCAATGGAATTAAATGGGTATCATAATCATGTCATAAAGCATAATAAATGGTTGTATCATACAAGTGTTTATGAAATAAATGTATTAAAATATTCATGGAAATTCATAAGGTAAAATATAAATATATCATGGTATATGATGTCAAACATAAGTAACAACAGGTAATACGTGTATTTATGAAATTAAAACATATTAGTGCAGTTTTAAGGAAAATAATAAAGGGGATTTAAAATAGAGATGGGGATAATATTTTATATAATAAAAAGTGAACCAAAAAGTTTATCACAATAAAAATATTTATTTTATAAAAAAAAAATTCTTAAAAAAATATGATAGAGTGCACTTGAGATTAGGTAAGAATTTGAGAAGTTCCTTTAAAACGGGATTTCATATAAGGTAGAATTGAGAAAGGAACCACTTAAAAATATTTACATCCCAAAAAGAGAACGATGAATTGATCTTGATAAATAATTATGGAAAATATAAACAAAATTAATAATATTTACATATAAATAAAATATAACTTAATTTGGGTAAAAATAAAGATAGAGAAACTCAAAGGAATAATGGAGGTTCGGGTAGAATCCCTTCCCTTAAGTATAAAGATATTTTTCACATGATCTTAATGTCATGGATAATCAAATTGGATTCATTAACTGATAATTAAAAAAAATATTCTACATGTAATTGATTTACCATAACCTTATAAAGTTCATTCATGTCCTTTTTGATGGGTTAAGAGGTTCAATTTCATTGTTTGTGGCATTTGTTTTCTTGGTTTACATGATCAGTTTACTTATATTCATATACATATAATCATGTAATATGATGATGGTTTTCTAGAATTGAATTTATATGTTATTGAATAACATACACATGATTAAATTGTTAAAAAATTCATTTGGTTATTCGTAGTGAGTATGAATCATTATATAAAACATTAGTGATAACTGCTTGGGTTAATTGGAGGTTTTTTTATCACAACGAACTCATTTTGTTTTATAAATTAATACTATTTGTAAAACAATAATTCTATAACATTAAAAAGGATAAATAACATACATAATAATTTGGTTCCACTATAAAAATTGTTTCATGACAATAATTGAAGACGCTAATAGAAATTCCAAACTTGTCTTCCTTGAATGTGATAAATTTAGACATCTCAGATGTTGTTTCTATTTCTGTTATAAAAGATGGTGAAAGAAGAGATGATGATGAATTATTACTTTAGAAAATAAATATTATAGTAAATTTAAGTTACTGTAGTTATCACAAAATTTGGATGAGGATATGTGAGGATAGAAAAGAATATAAAGGAACTTCAAAAGAAATTGAATGAAAACAGAAGAGGGTTTTACCTCTTGATTCCTTCCTCTCAAGAGACCCCATATAGAATTGGTTTTGGTATTTTTTTATGGCCAAAATTTTCTAGACATGGGATAGAGGATTAGGGAGATATTTTAGAATAATTTTGACAAGGAACAAGGCTTGATAGATGTGAGGAGAAGTGGTTGTCAGGGTTGGTTTCTATTGTGGAGGAGAGGGTTGTTTTCTCAATATTGAATTCATTAGTTTATTGTTTTATCAATACAATAAATAGTAATGATTATTGTAACTAAAAATAATAATATGTTAATTTTTTTCAAACAAAAATCCATTAACATCATCCATGACTCAATCATGATGCATAAATTCATATATTTAGCATATTTTGTAACTTATCAAATTTCACTATTCACTACAAATTCAAGTCTTTCAGAAAAAACCCAAAAAAACACCCTAACCATTTTTCAATAGGTAGAATCCTAAAATTAACTCTATTATGTTAAAATAATTTTTTAAAAATTATATTTTTAATTTATAATTAAAATCAAACTTTACTTGAAAAAAAATTTAAAATGTGGCTGATTTTATAACATTTAGAAAAATTGAATAAGGCCTCTTAAAATTAACTTATAATCATAAGACATCAAAATTTTATTCTATGAATACATATTATGAAAATAATTTTTCACATAACTTTTTAAATTAATCCTAAAATTTTAATTAAATATTTTTGAATTACCAAAAATACCAACACTATCATATTATCACTTATAATATGGATAACATTTCTTTATACTTTCATTGGTAAGGTTAATATTCACACGACCAATTTACTATTCATAAGGGATATATTACTATTCATAAGTGTATACTTACTATTCATAAGAGTATGTTACTATTCAAAAAAATAATGTTTGTCTTATTGGATCCCATTCATCTTATTGATCGCAACTATGTAAATAAGAATTTTATAATTCAATTCACATAAGTGGAATTATTATGTATAAATGTTACATAGTATTTTGTAGTTCATTCAAGAATGATGTGGCATTTTATTTTATTTTATGTGTTTATACTATATAACATAATTATAGGAAGTTAATTTTCATTGATTAAACATTGGGTCATTACATTCTTCTCCCTTATAAAATTTCACCCTTAAAATTTAGTTTTACATTCTAAGATGAAAACATGTGTGAGTGCTTTTATTTCATCATTTCCTCTAGTTCTCATGGTTCCTCTTCGTACTTATGGTTCCTCTATAGTATATTGACCAGGTGAGTAGTCTTGTTATGTATAAATTTATCTCTATGATCCAAGATCTTCACTGGCTTCTCCACCTAATAAATATCATTTTCCAACTATACCACATCTGAAGACAATGCATGTGAAGGATTTGGTATGTATTTTCTTAGGAGGGATACATGGAATACATCATCTACTTCAGACATGGTAGGTGGAAGTGGTAGTTGATATTCCATAGCTCCAACACGGTCAATAATCTCTTAGGGTATAATGTACATTGGACATAGCTTTCCTTTCATCCCAAATCACATGACCTTCTTCCATGGAGATATACAGGGGAATACCATGTCTGCATCTGTAAACTCAATGTTTCATGGATGATTTTCTGCATACCTATTTTTTCAACTTTGGGCTGCCTTGATTTTTTGTTGGATGGTTTTCACATTCTCAACCATTTCTTCAACTATTTTATTTCCTCGCTTCTAATGCTCACTAAATTCATGTTGAGAACAGGTTAGATAATGATGTTTTTTGATGCCCGAAGTATTGTCTTTTCTTTTCAAGGAAGTTTTAGATGAAAAGAAACCACTTCACTTTATATAAGTTGGTGAGGAAATACAGGAAAGTTACAATACTTTACATGTTAAATGTGATGATGTTTTACTGATCTGTATTTCACAAAGATCATAAGTTTATCAGATAAAATTTGATTTATCATTTATTAAGTAAAGGGAGAGAAATATTTTTTCAATCAGTATGGTTGGTCTTTTATATTCAGGTTTTTAAGGTGGTGTAGTTTTCCAGTGTTTTTCCAAATTTTTGTGCTCCAAGATTTTATGTTGGGATATCATTTAAAAAAGTGGATTTCATTGGAGATATCATAAAAACATAGAAAAGGCTTGAATTTCACAAAGAGTGGATTCATGATGTAGATTTCTAAAAGACATGAAGAATATTGGCGGTGTTCTTCATGATTATGACAATCTTTGTGAATGGACAAGGAAATCAGCATTGCGTGTAAGCATTATGGTAGTGAAGGTGAAGAGAATTGTGGTGGAACAAAGTAATAATGAACATCATTGTATTTCAAATGATTTGGTGGAATGATTCATTATTTTTATGATCATTTTGAATCCATAAAATAGTCATGGTTCTTTGCGAAACAATGTAAATTTCAGTGAAAATTTAGGAGCTCTTAGATTGGGAGTTGATGTGGTGCTGAGGTGGCTGGAAGGTTCTAGAGACAGTGGAAAAAACCTATAAATTGACCTCCACCCTAAGGATACATGTATAAAGACTTTAAGGGAATTTTTGAGCTTTAAATTTACAAAGAATGATCATGGAGAAATGTTTCTTTTGCTAAAGAAGTAATCTCTATGAAGTAATGGAGCTTCACAGAAATCCATTATGCTTTGAGAAATAAGAGAACCTCGCAAGGACCCATATGGGCTCTACAAAATAATGAGCTTTGTGGTCTAGTGAGATCTGTGAACTAGAGAGCTTTATTAACTATAGTGCACTGTAAAGATGGGAGCTTCATGAAGGAGCTCTATGAGATGAAAATTTGAGTACAAAAATTAAGTGACAAGGGCTTTCATGTAGATCAAGATATGACTGGGGCGTAAGACTAAGTATTACTATGAATTCCAGGTAGTTCTTTTCAGATCTAGACAAGAAAAGGGAAGTGTTGTTTTCGTCGATCATATTTTTGAAGCATTGTCAAGAATCATAGAGGTATTTAATTACACTATTTATTTTAAGAGGGTCCACACACACTTAAGGATTATATCCCAAGTGCTACACCTGTGTACTGCTATATCCTACTAATTTTATTCCACAACATAGGATTATTTTCTAGTGTATTGTGTTGTACCGGAATATTTCTGTAACATACCAAGGATGTAACTTCTTTTGTTCAGTAGTGAACCTTTTAAATCTTGTATTCCTATGGTTCTGTGCATTTAGCTAGGCATGAAATGTTTAATAGGAGGATAAGGATGTTTCAAAAATAAAGGAAACATAAAAATTAAAAATATATCATTGATTCACCCCCTCCCCCTCTTAGTGATTGTTGGATCCTGACTGGGTAACTCCAATTGGTTTCAGAGGGAAAGGTTCTCTTTATTTTTTCATTACTAATGTTTTGAATAGATGTTTTGATGGAGAATATTAATTCCATGAATAGTAATGGGATTCTAATTTTTAATGGGAATAATTATCATATCTGGAAATATATAATGACGCTTTATGTTATGTCTCTCAGATATTAAATTCTTGAAACTACAACCGATGAATTTTATCTTATTTATGACAAGGTTCCTCATAATTCTATCAATAAGAAGAATCTTCATAATTATAGAGGTGCTAAAATTTAATTACTCTCATCTCTTTCTGAGGGTGAATTTTTAAGAGTGAAAGGTGACGCTACAACAAAGGGAATCAATGACAAACTGAAAAACATCTATAAAGGCTATAAAAATGTGAATAAAGACAAACATAAAATCTGGAGGCAAAATAATGAATACCTAAACATGGGTGAGAATGATTCTATTAGGGAATTATCTTCCATGATAAATGAAATTTTCAGTAAAATCAAATGTCTTGGAGAAATGTTTGGGGATTCTATAGTTGTTGAAAATATTATGATAGTTATTCATGACAAATTTGATGCTAAAGATTCATCACTAGAAGACAGTGACCCAGAAACATTATCTATAGATGACTTTCATAGCACTCTCATTAAAATAAAATTATAATAGAGAAGACTATTAAAAGAAAATAAAAAGGTGATAGAGAAATTTCTTTCAAGGCTGTAATGAAAGAGAAGTCAAAGAAATTTTTTAGAGAAGATGGAGCTGGTGAATCTGACTATTAAAACGAGGTGTGTAAAAATTTAGATGTAATTATATCCTTCTTTTATAAAATTGTGAAAAGAGTCACAGTTAAATAAAAATAGAAACTCCCATTGAAATGTTTTGAATGTGGAGTTGTTGGAAACATTGAGCCAAATTTCCCTTAAAAGGGAAATAAGAAGATAGTGATGAATAAGATAGAAGTCTGAGAAGGTCATGGAAGAAACAAGGTGACAAAGATAACTATTATGAAAAACATATGGATAAAAAGTTCTTTAAATCAAAATGAATAAGTTTTTTTTCAAAAAAATGAAGAAGATGATGATAACACGATTGAATCTAAATAATTTTTTGCTGAGAAAGATAGAGAGTGTACTTTTTGGAATAGTGAATAATAAAGATTATGAATGTAGTAGTTCCCATTTACACGAAACTCAACTTGAATAGTATATGAAAGAAGAGCAGAATTAATGTTTGAGGAAGATCCAAAGACTTGATAAGGAAAATAGGAAATTGAGAAATGAAAACTCTTCATTAATTAACAAAGAAGGTTTTCCTGATGAGATAGAAAAATTTGAAAAGAAGATGGATGATTTGAATAATTCTTTTGAGAGTGAAAATAATCATAATGATCTTCAGTAAGTAAATATGATGTAAAAAAAATTAGTTGGAACATTTCCAAAATAAAAATTATAAATTAGAGGAAAGGAACAGAAGGTTCAAAAAATCCATTATAGATGTTAGGGTAAGTTCTTCTAAGAATGATCCTAAGAATGATGAAGAAAAGTTACCTTCAAAGGTTGAAAATAAATATGGATCTGTATCTCATAAGTTCAATTCTAAAAAATCTATGTGTGGTTAATGATATAAATTTTGAAAAATTAGAAAAATCTAAAAGTTTTTAGTTGAGATAGATTTATACAACCTCTGGTTCTGGTAAGTTTGAATAGAAATTTGACTTGAAGAAGAAGGTTACAATTGAAAATATGAAGGGTAATGGTCAGCAGAGTTATGGTAATAAGATTTTTGAGAAGAATGTTAACAACTTCTTTCATCATGGAAGTTTCAAAGGGAAATATTCATTTTATGTGTACTGCTAGCATTTTGGTGGATTATGACACATGGAAAATATGTGTTTGTTTAACCAACAATATAAATACTATTCCACATGCTTTGAAATATAATGAACAAGGGGGAGTCAATATTTTCCAAAAAACAATTCCAATGAAAGTCTAAAATATATCTAAGAATGTTGGTTTGAAAGTTGAAAAGAGGTACCAACAATTTGAAACTATATATGAATTATGGGATTGACATGGACATCTTGATAAGGGTCATCTGATTGTGTTAATAGAACAAGAAATGTGTATTAAAAATTATCATATTGAAGAGATTTTAAAGGCTTCGAAAGAATTATTTTTTACTTAAAAAAAGAAAGAGTTCTTGGTTTTATTGATAGAACACATTGACAAGGATAGGAAATTGGAGGAAGCACATTAGAAAGTTGAAGAAAAGGAGGAACATAAATCTCATGTTTTTGAAACTACTTTGAATTCTATGAAATGTGAACGACCCTGGATCCCTGATAGAGGTTTTTCATCTTATAAGACATGATACATAATTCTATTAATGAATGTGAATGATTTCAAAGAAGTTATAGTGACATTTGGAAATGATGAATCTTTAAGGATCAATGTTGTTGGATCAACTCTCATTAGAAAAGAAAAGTTGAAATCCAAGAAAATACTCTATGTTTATGGGCTAAAACACAACCTACTAAGTGTGCCACAACTCTGTTATGAGGGAAACAAAGTTATCTTAAACAAATATGGGTTTCTTCTGAAAATTGAAAATGATTGAAATGTATTAATAAGAGTCCAACGTACAAATTTTAATTTGTTTCAAGTTGGTGAAGTACAGATCAATTGTTACATGGGTTTGGTGGATAAAAATTAGTTATGACATAAAATATTAGGAAATATATGTTATAGAAACATGTTCATTTTTTCAACATGAGACAATGTCCAAGATATGCCTGATTTATCCAGAAGATGAGATTGGTGTTGCATTATTTGTGAGAAAGGGAATATTATATTTTCTTGGCATAAGAGAGATTGAATTCTCTCAGAAAATCCCTTAGAACATATACATTTTGATATTTCTGGGCCAATGATCTTGCAATATATAAATGGAGATATGTACATCATTACGTTCATTTATGACTATACTCACATTACTTGTTTCATGTACATGAGACATAAGTCAGATGCTCTAAAAATGATTAAGAGTTTCATGATGAATGAAATGAAGGAATGAGAGTATTCAGTGAAAAGGTTGAGAATTGATAATGGTGATGAGTATAAGAATGAAGAGTTTTAAGTATTCTTCAGAAGCATGTAATTTTCCATGAGTTCAGGTCACTATACACACCTCAAAAAAATGGGGTTGCTGAATGAAATATTATAAGTGTGGTGGAAATGGGGAGAACTATGTGACATGAACATTTTCTTTCTCTTTATTATTGGTGGAAATCCATGAGAACCACTGTGTATATTCAAAATCTATGCTTCTATATGACAAAATCATATAGGAATCCATAAGAAATGTTCTATGGAAAAACATGAGGTCTGAAACACTTAAGTGTTTTTGGGAGTCAGTGTATTATAAAGAAGAAAGGTGGAATCCTTGATAAATTTGAGAAAAGAAGAGATGAACGAATTTTTCTTGTCTATGCTCCAGAATGATGAGGATATAGAAGTTTCAACAAAGAAACAGGTAGAAATATTTATTTTGTTGATGTGAAAGTTATTTAAAATATTGAGAAAGAAAAGAAGTCATATAATGATGTGAAAGATGATCAGGATAAGGAAAGTTTTGTTAAAAATTATGATAATGCTGCAAACCGTGCTAATACAACTCAAGAAGAAGAATTATTCTCAGCAATTTAAATTGGTTATGATGAAATTAAAATCTCCCATCTTTGTCTTAGGAAGTTAGTGGACACTCAGAACATTATTGGTAATCAACATCAGAGGGTTCAAACAAGAAGAACAATGAGTTCTATTTCACACAATTCTCTCTATTCCAAAGTTTTACTAACTGATGTGTATGAAGCATTTGAGATTCTAGAATGGATTTAGGATATGAATAAAGTTCTTGATCAAATAAATAATACTAACACTTTGGAGCTTGTATCCTAGTTGGAAAACAAAAACATTATTAGTACAATGTGGGTTTTCTGAAACAATCTGAATGAAGATGGTGAAGTGATAAGAAAAAAAGAAATATTAGTATTCAAAGGTTATTCTAAAATTGAAGGAATTGATTTTTTTGAAACCATTTTTCTAGTGGAAAGGTTATAAACTATCATAGTTTTTCATGATATTGCTGCACAATGAGGTTACAAAATCATTGAAACGGGTGTATTATCTGCATTCTTGAATGGTAATCTTAACATGGAATTATATATTGATAAACCATGTGGATTTTGTGTTGGGAACGATGAATGTTATATGTGATGGCTGAAGAAGGCTTTGTATGGGCCAAAACGGGCTTCGATGGCATGATATTCCAAATTGGATACTTGCTTGAGGAAGATAAATTTATTGAATGGTAGAGTTGACCAAAATCATTACATCAAGTAATGTTAGGAGTTTTATCTCATCATAATTAATTATCTCGATTAAATTATCATTGCTAGAAATAATGAATGATCAAGTTAAAGATTTTTTGAGGTGATGAGGAAGTCATTAAAGATGTCCATGCTGGGAGAAATGAAATACTTTCATGGGTTGAAATTTTTATAGAAGAGGAAACACATTTTTTTCACAATAAAAAGTATTCTAAGAAACATCTAAATAAGTTTGACATGGAAAATTCTAAACTAATTTCCACACTAATTTCATAGGTAACCACATTGTCTAAAGATGGATAAGGTAAGTAAGTTGATCAGAAAGTGTTTTAAAAGATGATTGGAAGTCATTTATATTTGACTAACTCAAGACCTGACATCGTCTATGTTGTTACCATATGTGAAATATCTCATAGCTCACATCAAGAATCACATTTTATTGCTGGAAAAATAATTCTCACATATATCAAATGCACAAAAAATTGGAATTAGGTATTGTGGATCAGAAAATAATGATCTGTTTAGGTAGTCAAATGATGATTTGGAACGAAATGTTGATGATAGAAGATCCAAATATCATGATGTTTTCTTTATAGGGAAATATTTTGTTTCTTGGCATACAAAGAAAAAAAATTGTAACTCTTAGAATATATAAATATGATTATTTTGATGCTGTTCAAGATGATACACAACTCATGTGGATGAAGTTTCAGTTAAAAGCTGTACTTGTTGAATTAAAGCTACCCTTGCCCTAGGAATGTGATAATCCGAGTGCAATAAATCTTACAAGGAATCTGGTATAACATTATCTTTAAAAAAATTGTCAAAAAGTACCACTACATTATATAATAGGTGGAGAAAAATTAATTGAGGAAGAAGTATTTTCCTACATCAGAACAAGTTGCTGAAATATTCACCAAACCTTTTCGAAATGAATAATTTTCTAAATTGGGGTTGAATATGGGGGTCCAACCTCCTTCTCATCAATGTTGAGGTACATGTATCTATCCCCTCTCTCATATAAACATTGGATAGTGTTGTCAAGGGGGAAAATTGTAATAAATCTATCCTTACGGATGCATGCATGAAAGGGGAGTTGTGGGAAATCTGTAAATTCAACATGAAAGTGTGTCAACTATTATAACTATTTGTTTAAATAGTTGTAGAGTGGTTGTACGAAAAAAACTATTCTTGGAATTTTGATGAGTTGAATAAGGATAAGGATGAATGCTAATACGATTTGGTTTCACTGTCACTATTTTTGGACATCCTTTTCTTGATGTTAATTATTATTGTTTCCTATAATGAGTTAGTCACGTAGGCTTAGAGTTGTTGATAAGTGACCCACTACTCGAGGTTTCAATGTTTAGTGATTTTCGAAAAATGGCTGATAACAAAATCCAAATGCGGGTATTTTTGAGACCATGTTGTCTTATGATGTTTTTTGATGCACGAAGTATTGTATTTTTTGTCAAGGAAGTATGAGAAGAAAAGAAAACACACCACATTATATAAGTGGGTGAGGAAAGATAGGAAAGTTACAATACATTCCATGGTAAATCTGACGACGCATTCCTGATCTGTGTTTCATAGAAATCATATTTTGGTTGGATAAATTGTGATAAAATATTTATGATATAAAGGGGGATAAAATATACGGTCAATCGGTATGGTTGGTCTTGCATATGCAACTATCTAAAGAGGCGTATTTTTCCAGTGTTTTCCAAATTTTTGGAGTCCATAATTTAGAATTGGGATAGAATTGGGAAAAGTATATTTCCTTGAAGATATCAAAAAATCATGTCAAAGGCTTTAATTTCGCAAAGATGGGATTCATGAAGCATATTTTACTAAGTCATGAAGAATTTTAGTAGTGTTCTTCGCGATTACGACAAGCTCTGAGAATGGATGAGGAAAGAATCATTATGGGTGACCATTTTGGGGGTGAAGGTGAAGATCATTGTGGAAGCACAAAGGATGAAGGATCATCATTTTAGTGAAAAGGATTGGACGTAATGCAAAGAGATTATGAAAAACTTTGTGAATCTGAAAAATAGTCATTATGCTTCGCGAAATAGAGTGAATTTCGGGGCGAAATTTCCTAGATCTTCTATTTAGTGGTGATGTGGTGCAAAGGTGGTTGGAAGGTTCTATATTCAGTTGTACACACCTATAAATACACATCCACCCCCGAGATAAAATCAAGGAGTCTTAAAAATAATTTTAGAGAACTCGAATTATAATGATGGTTCATGGAGAAACCAAGCTCTGTGAAGGAAGTTATCTCTAATAAGTAATGGAGCTTCACAGTAATCCTTTCAGATTTTAAAAAGAAGTAAACTTTGCAAGGACACATATGTTCTCTGTGAAATAGTGAGCTCTGCGATCAAGTGAGCTCTGTTAACTACATAGCATTGCGAACTATCGTGCACTGTGAAGTTGGGAGCATAGAGATGGAGATATACAAGCTGAATATTTGAGTCCCCAAATTAAGTGACCAGTGCTTCCAACTGGATCAAGATATCACTTGGGTATAAGAAATAATATTATTAATAAGTCTAGGTAGTTCCTATCAGCTTCAGGATAGGAATGAGAAGTGTTTTTTTTCAAAGATCATATTTGTGAAGGTTTATTCAGTATAATAGAGGTACTTCAATACCATATTTGTGATAAGAGGGTGAAAACACAATTTAGGATTATCTTTCATGTGCTATATGAGTGTATGGGTATATCCTACACATTATATTCCACATCAATGAATTTTTTTTCTATTGTATTGTGTGGTATTGTATTATTTGTGTTCTGTACCAAGGAAGTAGCTACTCTTGTAGAGTAGTGAAACTTGTAAATTTTGTGTTCCTATGGTGGTGTGCATTCAGCAGGGAAATAACTCTTTAACAGAAGGTGGATGATGTTTCAAAAAGAAAGTAAACCTAAAAGAAAAATATATCTCTAATTCACCCCTCCCCCTCTCATAAATACTTCGATCCTAACTGGGTAACATCAATGGGTATCAAAAGGATAGGTTCCCTTCATTTTTTATTTGTTGTGGTTTGGAGGATAGGTTTTGATGGAGAATCTAAATTGTGTGAATAGTAAGTGTATTATAATATTTTTTAAGAAGAATTATCATATCTAGAAATATAGAATGATGCCGTATCTTATGACTTTGGGATATAATGTTTTTGAAACTACAATATATGGATTTCCTGTTGTTGATGACATGGTTTCTAAAACTATTACTTATAAGAAGAATCTTGAGAATGATATAAGAGCTAAAAATTCATTACACTCATCTCTTTTTGAGAGTGAATTTTTAAGAGTGAAAGGTGTTTCTATATTGAAGGAAAAAATAAATAACATCTATGAAGGAAATACAAAAGTAATGAAGGGAACCATTAAATCTTCAGGCTGAAGTATGCAGACTTAAATATCAGTGAGAAAGAATCTATAGGGGAATTCATTACAAAGATAAACTAAATTGTTAGTATGAAAAGATGTCTTGGTGAAAAGTTGTAGGATTCCATAGTTGTTGAAAATATATTTGGAATTCTGCCCAAAAATTTTGATGTCAAAGTTTCATCACTACAAAAAAGTGACCCTAAAACATTATCTACGGATGATTTTCATTTCAATCTCATCACTTATGAAATGGGAATAGAGAACACTATGTGTAATGCCCCGACCCCAGCTACCCAGATTCGGTGCATTACTTCGTAACATTGGCATGATCACAAAAGATCAAGTCTCGAAAGACCGATTAGTTTAGTAGCCTTGGAAACACTAGATACATTCGTAAACGTTACATTACATCATAAAGTGAAAAACTACAATAACAAAGTCTCCATAGTCCACACTCATATCCTCTTCGGACTATCCCTGTAGGTCATTCATAAAATACTTCTGCACATCCTGAAAAATATTAAAACATTGAAAGGGGTGAGCTCAGATGATTAGTAAGGATAACAATAATGCGGAAGCTTTCATAAACAAACATTAACATTTAAGGCAATGTATAACTAAAACAAAAGACTTTTAAACATGAACTTCAACATAATATGGAAAAAGTAAAATGAGATAATGCCATTTACTTATTCACATGGATATTCTACTGGTCGAATAATCACATGCAATATCAATAACCACTTTCATAATGATGGAATTCATAATGCCAGACATTCTGACACATTTTTTCAAGGCCTCGGCCAAGACATCTAAAATGATTAAGGCCTCGGCCAAAACCATAAATCAAATTGGGAAAGGGCCTCGACCAATTCCATGTCTAGTTGTCTCATGAGACCTACCGATGCATCGAGGAGCTATAGCGGGCTCCACCCGTCACTTATTAAGTCCAATGCATTCCTCATATGAATAGGTTTAAACATATCATAAACCATAACATAATCGTATCACATAAAACATGGATAAAGGAAACATAACATTTCCACATTTCAATCACAAGATATCAATACAACACATTGATATAAGAAAAATTCTTTCAAAACCATTTTCAATACAAGAATAAAATAAAGTAAAAACTTTGTATTTATTTTTCATTAAAAAAGTGATGGCTTGTAGAGGAAGCCGAAACTCAAATAATGGTCACGGTGGCGGAGAAGTCATTGTCGCCGCATATGTACGGAAAGAAAAAAAAATTCCCTTTTTTTCGTTTAGTAAAACGCTTCGTATAAAAAAGATTCCTTTTGAATAAATGTAAAAGTCAAAGGGGTTTAAACACCGTATAAAAGAAAGTTGTGTATAAAACCAAATATGCCTCAATGAAAGGGGATTGAGACGAAGTCCTTAAAAAGATCATTTTTAAAATAAAATAGATCTATTATGTGTATTCACTATAGGTACACATAAAGAAAGTAAAAATACTAAATAGGACATAATAATATCATGACATAATTTGAAAGTAGGAGATTAACCCAAAGAATGGAAGTGGGTTAAGAAGTTCCCTTACCTCGTGTCTGACTTGACTCAACCATTCTTTAACCTCCTGAATAATAAACTAGAGTTAATATATACCTTATTAAGAACCATTTTTAATTTCATTATCCTTTTTATATCACTTATTACAATGTTATGAACATTATGTAATTATTTAAGTTAATAACGGTCGTTTTGTCGATTTTTGGTACTTGTGTCAACAATAACCTTCTTATAATTACATGTTGTTCATGTGGTGAAATATAAATTATATCCATAATTATATTTATGATGTAGATATCATATATATCATGTATATCCAGTATATACATTCATTCATAATATTACGTAACATTTAGAGGTAAGAAATGAAATGCACCGATCATGGAGACGGTAATCCGTACGTACGCATGAACGCTACTTTCATTTATATTTCGTATTTAAT
Source organism: Viscum album (assembly GCA_963277665.1). NCBI lineage: Eukaryota > Viridiplantae > Streptophyta > Magnoliopsida > Santalales > Viscaceae > Viscum > Viscum album. The sequence goes on along the minus strand of OY728153.1, from coordinate 306,527,775 downwards.
GTAATGAAATCATAATTATATAAAGTTATAATATAGTTCCAGTATAATATCATATATAATATCATTTACTCCATCCTTTATACATCCCACATATGGCATTAACGATTCACATCACTTTGAGGGGGCGGTAGTCCGCACTTCCTAAAATGAAATTTTCGCATTTACCCATAATGGAAATCATAAATTATGCCATAAATGATAAATACAGAAGTATAAGTAAAATATAAACATATTATATATCATATATAAATATAGTGACATCTTAATGGCCACCTTTGAAGGTGTTATATGAGTGTTGAACAATCATCGTTTCGTGAGACAGAAATTCGCCATCCACAGAAACCGTATGTTCTTTAACCATTAGATGTAGGTGTGTGTAAGTGTAGCTCTAATACTTCTTATAACAACATACTAGTATATTTAGGATACTGGTTTTGTTACAAAAGAAATTAATAAAAAGAGTTTAGGGGGTTGATAAAGAAAAATAAAACAAAACAACATTAGAGAAGACATTACCTCAAAATCGGGTAACTCTTTTTGATTTGAGCCAAAGGCTTCCTTGGGAAGAGTTCTTCCCAAAGTGAGGCTTCTAGGAGTAAGAGGGGGAAGTTGGGAGAGTATTTGGGCAGAGTTTGGCCGAGCCAAATGGCTTGAATGTGTGAATAAGGTGGGAGTGGTGGGGGCCTTTTATAAGTGGAGAGGAGGGGCTCTTTTGGAAAGATTGAAATGTTACATTATTACACAATGCCTTTCGGATTCTAAAGGTCCCAAACTTATATAATTAGTGGCTAAGGTGATAAGGGTTCTAAAGCTACCCATCCAATAGTCTTTGGACAAGTGTAAGCATTGGATTTTACATTATCTTTTCATTTTATTAAAATCGTTAAATAATGAGGTCATCGCTGCATCATAATGATGTCATAAATAATATAATTTATTTAATGTCTAAAAATTATAAAAAACATACTATGATGTAGGAAATCTTTTTATCTTTCTAATGAATATTTATAGTCAAAATTTGGACTTGTGTAACCCCACTTAAAAACTGTTTTAGTAAAACAACTCATGTTTGTGTCAATTTAATTTTAACATTAAATAAATATATATTAATGTCATTTTACAACTAAAGTGGCTCCATGGGGTCCCCAAGTTGACCCATGGGTTGTCTTGGTCGGCCATGACTTATCCAATAGGAGTAGGACAAGTGTCATTCTCATCTCATAATATTAAAACATTATTTTTACCTTAAACTACACTAATTACCTCTAATCGCGATTAAGAACTTAAAAGTTACTATTCACCAAAAATTTATTTTAATCTCATTGAACCACATTTTACTTCTTAATGACAACCATGTATGTCGGATTTTTGAAAATCAAATCACAGAAGTGGTAATATTTCATTTAAATGAAAAATCAGTTATTTAACTACCACTTAGTGGTTTCACTATTCATCAAAAATTGAAGTTTTTCAGAACAAAGCCAAAATTTTACCCTAAGCTATAATTGATATTCCGAATTCAAAAATGATGTATATTTTAAAAAATTCCAAACATATAAGTTTCATTAATTAATTTTATAATTAATTCCCACTGTCACAACAAATAGCGTGTTTTTAAGAAACAATTTATATCAAAAGATTGGCAATTGTTTATGTCCAATTTCAATGTTAAATTAATTCTAATGACCACCATTGGATAAAATGGTAAAAATATATTCTAAATATACTTTAAAACAACTAAATAGTATAATTTATCACAATAAATTATTTTGATTAAAAAAGCTGTTTTAAGTATTTTTCACTATTCATAAGAAAATTGGAAGTTCTCAGAAAGTTACAAAAAATTCAACTTAGGATAATTTAGATATTACGAATACAAAAATGAAGTCCATTTTGAAATATAAAATTTCTATAATTTTAAAAAGTGGTTATTACTATTCATAACAGCTACTTTGATTAGTCGCGGTGTTTTAGAACTCGAAGTTACGTACAATGCAAGCTATTGCATTATTAAATGAGAAGCGTATCGTGGAAGCTCGGGGTGTTACATTCTCCCCTCCTTCAATAAATTGCGTCCTCGCAATTTGAAATTTTTCTTTGAAAATAAAAGGTTGAAAAGAGAAAATACCTTTGAGGAAAACCCACATCGGAAATAAGATTAATAAAATTTAGCCTTAATAAGAGGGAAAGGGAAATGAAAAAGTCACCACCCAATTATGATCTCGATTAGGAGAACATTGGTGGAAATTAGAGACATATAATTGGAGGAAAAACGTAAATATTTGTAGGGAGTGATTGAGGTCATCAATCACAATCAATTGTCAAATTGAGGGCCTCAAAGCCTTCAATCTATGTTGATTTAAAATATCATCAGTTCAACAAGACATAAGGTATTAGGATAACACATTTTTTGTTTTAATATCCCTTTACTAAAGTTTAAGAATTAATTTATTCATTGAATAAGAGATAGGTATATATATATTTATGCTTGACAATTAGAGTTTCAACCATCAACTCATCTTTCACTCAAAAAGATAATAGAACTAAAAAATGTTATACTTATCCTAATTGTATAAGGTTCCAAATGTTAACACATACTATTTAGATTAGTAAAATAATTTTGTAATAACCAGGGACTTCCTGTAGGATAGTGGTAGGAAATAAAGGCCTGTCGCACTATGATTGTGGGTTCGATTCCTGCAACTTTGTCCGACGCGACGGTTATGCCCCACCCTGCAGGTTGCCCTTTTCCTAAAACTATAGTATTATAATATTCCAAAAATAATCTTTATAAATTTTTTAACCTTTAACAATACTATCCAAAGATCAACTTAATCCACTCCAGCCTTAATAGTTATCCAAAATACCTCCGTCCAGACTTTCTCTAAAAGGTCTCTAAATTCCAAAATCAATTGTAACATCAGATTCCCCAAACAAAGGAAAGTTTCTATTATTGTCACATACTAAAAATATGATTACCTTAATCATATTAAAACCTTAATGAAAACAACATGTACTGCAGTACAATCCTTATATATATATCACATTATTCTAATAACCAGAATATAATCCATGAGTCCAAAAGCACTAATACATTAATTACTCCGCTTCAACTGTAGTAACAGCATAAGATTGTCCTTGATCCCTTGGCCTTTTCTGAGGTAAGTTTCCCTGACGCTTAGGACATTCATTTTCATAATGCCCCATTTCTCTACAATTGTAGCATTCAACTTTGATAGCCTCTTTCTTTCCCTTGCAATCACGAGCCTGGTGACCTTTTTCTCCACATTTATAACAAACTCCCATTCCTTTTAGGAAAGTACCAGGGTGATTCTTCCCACAATTATCACATAATGGAAAATCCTTCTTTCCCTTTTTCCCTTTATCTGTCTCTTGTTCCACCGTTCTCTTCTTCTCTTGCTTTACTTTGTTGTCATAAGACTTAGAGAATTCCTTTTCTATCTTGATATCACATGAGACAATGTCTTCGTACGACGAGAAAGATTGTGAGACTAAGGCTCGACGGAGAAAAGGTTTTAACCCATCAAAGAAATGATCAATATTACTTCTTGGGTTACGTATATAATCTGCAGCATGCCTCGCTAAACTTGTAAAGTTAGCCTCATACTTTGCGACATTCTCATCCTCCTTCTGCCTCAGACTCAGAAATTGCCTTTCCATATCTACTCGATGGTCACGATGATAGTATTTTTCTAGGAAAAGCTCTTTGAACTCCCTCCATTCCATATTCGATACATCATCATCTTCCTTTGTGTTTTGAATCAGCGACCACCACTGATCGGCATCTCCAGTGAGGCGGTAAAATGCCCTGACAACCTTCTCCCTTTCGCTACTCCCCAAGGCATGGAATATTTTCTCTAAGGAGTTTATCCATTGCTCAGCTACTAATGGATTTGTACCCCCATTAAATGTTGGCGGTTTTTGCCTCATGAAGCGGTCTAACATTGATCCTCCACGTTGCGGATCATGGTGCTCCATACGAGTAAGGTTATTATTCATAACCTGAGTGAGTTGTCCCAGTATGGTAATAAGTTGATCACTACCAGTTGTATTTCCAGATCCACAATAATTATCTTGAGCAGGAGGGAAATCCCTACACGGAGTGCGTGAATTGATACGGTTTCCATTCCATCCACTAGGCGCCATTTCTAAACAATGGCATAAATTAGATTAGTTTATGAATCAAAATACATAATTCCATACTTGTAAAATACATAACATAAATTGAACTCTTTATGGATATAATCCATAATCATAAAAAGGTTTTATTTGATGAAGTATATACTCACAATCGTTCATAGTGGTTTGTAAAGAAAATGAGAATTATCCTAAGCATATCCCCCGAGAGTGTCGTAACCAAGAGTGCAGCAAGGCCCGTTGTCGTGCACCAGTTCCCGTTCGAGTCTAGCTTAAAGCGGTGTTTTCGGGTTTTACCCCTAGGTACATCTGTGCCAGAGCTGCCTCTACCTGTTCGTATCCAGACAGGGATGTATTGCTCAGAAAACTCATAACATCTCTATAATACCAAAATTTTAGGAAGTTCTTCTATACTAATCCTCAAAGTCTATCTTTGGTCTATGTGTTCTAATCAGAGTTTATCTAAATCTAGCTTCCAAGGTTAGTACTAAACTGCCTCTGATACCAACTGTAACGCCCCAACCCCAGCTACCCAGAGTCGGTGCATTACTTCGTAACATTGGCATGATCACAAAAGATCAAGTCTCGAAAGACTGATTAGTTTAGTAGCCTTGGAAACACTAGATACATTCGTAAACGTTACATTACATCATAAAGTGAAAAACTACAATAACAAAGTCTCCATAGTCCACACTCATATCCTCTTCTGACTATCCCTTCAGGTCATTCATAAAATACTTCTTCACATCATGAAAAATATTAAAACATTGAAAGGGGTGAGCTCAGATGCTCAGTAAGGATAACAATAATGCGGAAGCTTTCATAAACAAACATTAACATTTAAGGCAATGTATAACTAAAACAAAAGCCTTTTAAACATGAACTTCAACATAATATGGCATAAGTAAAATGAGATAATTCCATTTACTTATTCACATGGATATTCTACTGGTCGAATAATCACATGCAATATCAATAACCACTTTCATAATGATGGAATGCATAATGCCAGACATTCTGAAACATTTTGTCAAGGCCTCGGCCAAGACATCTAAAATGATTAAGGCCTCGACCAAAACCATAAATCAAATTGGGAAAGGGCCTCGGCCAATTCCACGTCTAGTTGTCTCATGAGACCTACTGATGCATCGAGGAGCTATAGCGGGCTCCACCCGTCACTTATTAAGTCCAATGCATTCCTCATATGAATAGGTTGAAACATATCATAAACCATAACATAATCGTATCACATAAAACATGGATAAAGGAAACATAACATTTCCACATTTCAATCACAAGATATCAATACAACAAATTGATATAATAAAAAAAAATTCAAAACCATTTTCAATACAAGAATAAAAGAAAGTTAAAACTTTGTATTTATTTTTCATTAAAAAAAGCGATGGCTTGTAGAGGAAGCCGAAACTCAAATAATGGTCACGGTGGCGGAGAAGTCATTGTCGCCGCATATGTACGGAAAGAAAAACATTCCCTTTTTTTCGTTTAGTAAAACGCTTCGTATAAAAAAGATTCCTTTTGAATAAATGTAAAATTCAAAGGGGTTTAAACACCGTATAAAAGATAGTTGTGTATAAAACCAAATATGCCTCAATGAAAGGGGATTGAGACGAAGTCCTTAAAAATATAAATTTTAAAATAAAATAGATCTATTATGTGTATTCACTGTAGGTACACATAAATAAAGTAAAAATGCGAAATATGACATAATAATATCATGACATAATTTGAAAGTAGGAGATTAACCCAAAGAATGGAAGTGGGTTAAGAAGTTCCCTTACCTCGTGTCTGACTTGACTCAACCGTTCTTTAACCTCCTGAATAATAAACTAGGGTTAATATATACCTTATTAAGAACCATTTTTAATTTCATTATCCTTTTTATATCACTTATTACAATGTTATGAACATTATGTAATTATTTAAGTTAATAACGGTCGTTTTGTCGATCTTTGGTACTTGTGTCAACAATAACTTTCTTATAATTACATGTTGTTCATGTGGTGAAATATCCATTATACCCATAATGGAAATCATAAAGTATGCCATAAATGAGAAATACAGAAGCATAAGTAAAACATAAACATATTATATATCATATATAAATATAGTGACATATTAATGGCCACCTTTGAAGGTGTTATATGAGTGTTGAACAATCATCGTTTCGTGAGACAGAAATTCTCCATCCACAGAAACCGTATGTTATTTAACCATTAGATGTAGGTGTGTGTAAGTGTAGCTCTAATACTTATTATAACAACATCCTAGTAAATTGAGGATACTGGTGTTGTTACAAAAGAAATGAATAAAAAGAGTTTAGGGGGTTGAAGAAGAAAAATAAAACAAAACAACATTAGAGAAGACATTACCTCAAAATCGGGTAACTCTTTTTGATTTGAGCCAAAGGCTTCCTTGGGAAGAGTTATACCCAAAGTGAGGCTTCTAGGAGTAATAGGGGGAAGTTGGGAGAGTATTTGGGCAGAGGTTGGCCAAGCCAAATGGCTTGAATGTGTGAATAAGGTGGGAGTGGTAGGGGCCTTTTATAAGTTGAGAGGAGGGGCTCTTTTGGAATGATTGAAATGTTACATTATTACACAATTCTTTTCGGATTCTAAAGGTCCCACACTTATATAATTCATGGATAAGGTGATAACGGTTCGAAATATACCCATCCAATAGTCTTTGTACAAGTGTAAGCCTTGGATTTTACATTATCTTTTCATTTTATTAAAATCGTTAAATAATGAGGTCATCGCTGCATCATAATGATGTCATAAATAATATAATTTATTTAATGTCTAAAAATTATAAAAAAACTACTATGATGTAGGAAATCTTTTTATCTTTATAATTAATATTTATAGTCAAAATTTGGACTTGTGTAACCCCACTTAAAAACTGTTTTAGTAAAACAACTCATGTTTGTGTCAATTTAATTTTAACATTAAATAAATATATATTAATGTCATTTTCCAACTAAAGTGGCTCCTTGGGGTCCCCAAGTTGACCCATGGGTTGTCTTTGTTGTCCATGACTCATCCAATAGGAGTAGGACAAGTGTCATGCTCATCTCATATTATTAAAACATTATTTGTACCTTAAACTACACTAATTACCTCTAATCGCGATTAAGAACTTAAAAGTTACTATTCACCAAAAATTTATTTTAATCTCATTGAACCACATTTTACTTCTTAATGACAACCATGTATGTCGGATTTTTGAAAATCAAATCACAGAAGTGGTAATATTTCATTTAAACGAAAACTCTGTTATTTAACTACCACTTAGTGGTTTCACTATTCATTAAAAATTGAAGTTTTTCAGAACAAAGCCAAAATTTCACCCTAAGCTATAATTGATATTCCGAATTCAAAATTGATGTCTATTTTAAAAAATTACAAACATATAAGTTTCATTAATTAATTTTATAATTAATTCCCGCTGTCACAACAAATAGCGTGTTTTTAAGAAACAATTTATATCAAAAGATTGACAATTGATTATGTCCAATTTCAATGTTAAATTAATTCTAATGACCACCATTGGATAAAATGGTAAAAATATATTCTAATTATACTTTAAAAGCAATAAATAGTATAATTTATCACAATAAATTATTTTGATTAAAAAAGTTGTTTTAAGTATTTTTCACTATTCATAAAAAAATTGGAAGTTCTCAGAAAGTTACAAAAAATTCAACTTAGGATAATTTCGATATTACGAATACAAAAATGAAGTCCATTTTGAAATATAAAATTTCTATAATTTTAAAAAGTGGTTATTACTCTTCATAACGGCTACTTTGATTAGTCACGGTGTTTTAGAACTCGAAGTTTCGTACAATGCAAGCTATTGCATTGTTGAATGAGAAGCTTTTCGTGGAAGCTCGGGGTGTTACACTATGAAGAGAAAATTAGAATTTGATATAGAAATATCATTCAAGGCAGTTAATACAGAGAAGTAAAAATAAATTCTTAGTAAAGAGGAAGCTGGTGAATCTGACTCTGGATATGAGGTATGTAAAAATTTTGATGAAATATTACACATGTTTTCAAAAAATGTGTAAACATACACAGGTAAATAAAAAGGGAAACTCCATTTGAATAGTTTTAGATGTGGATTTGTTTTCCACATTGCAGCTAATTTCACTTTAAAAAGGAAATATGAATATAGTGATGAAGAAGACAGAAGATCGATAATGTCATAGGAGAAACATGGTAACAAAGATAAATATTCTGAAATACATAATAATAAAATGTTATTTAAATCAAAAAGGATAATCTCTGTGTCAAAAAGGACGAAGATAATCATATCGTGACTGAATGTGAAAATTTTGTTGCTGTGAAAACTATAGAAATTACATTTTTTTTAAAAGTGAATTATGAATATTTTGTGAGAATTAGTTATGAAGAATAATAAATTCAACTTTAATAGTATATAAAAGAAGATCTGAAAGTATGTTTGAGGAAGATCAGAAGTCTTGATAAGGAAAATTGGAAATTGGCAGATAAAAAATCTCCATTAAATGTCGAAGAAGGTTTCTTTGATGAGAAATGAAATTCTGAAATGGATACTGATGATCTGAAAAATTAACATGAGATTGAAAAGAATCGTAGTGATCATCTATAAGTAAAGATTGTGGAAAAAGATGATTAGTTGGAACTTTTCAAACATAAACATTCTAAGGTGAGGAATGGAATACACGGTTCAAAAACTCTATAACCAAAGTTTCTGAAATTTCTTCTAAGAAAGAACCTAAAAAGGATCAAGAAAATTTACCTTCAAAGGTTGAAAACAAATATGAAACTAGTTCTGATAAGAAAAAATCTTGAAAGGTTATGTATTTGGTCTAAGATAGAAATACTAAAAATTCAAAAGAATCTAAAAATTTTATGTCGAGGAAGATTACAACTACTTCTAGTTTTGGTATGTTTGAACAGAAATCTAAGCTGAAGAAGAATGCTTCATTAAAAAATATGAAGTTTTACATATAATATTATTCTACTGATAAGATTTTTGAGAAGAACGTTTATATCTTCGGTCTGTATGGATGTTTTAGAGGGGAATATTCATTCTATAGATACTACTAGTTTTGTGGTTGATTCAGACACATGGAAAATATGTTTTGGTTCAACCGAAAATATTAATACTATTCCACATGCTTTAAAATACATGTAATGAGGGTTAGTCACTATTTTTAAAAGAAAACCCTTCAAAAGAAAGTCCATAAGATATCTAAGAAGGTTGTTTTGAAAGTTGAGAATATGTTCCAACCACTAGAAACTATCTCTGAAAGATGTGATCGAACTGAAAAACATGTTAAGGGTTGTTTTATTGTGTTACCTGAATAAAAAAAGTTTTTTAAAATTATCAGAAGATAGTGATTTTAAAGGCTATGAAAGACAGATTTTCTAGGTCCGAAAAGAAATAGTGCTTGGTTTTCTGGCCAGAACACATTTACTTGGCTAGGAAATTTGAGGAAACATAGTAGAAAGTGGAAGAAAAGGATGAACAAAAAGTTTTTGTTGTTGAAACCACTGTGATATCTATGAAATGAAAATGACCTAAGATCCTAGATAGTGGTCATTCTTCTCATATGACAGGAGACATAAAGCTGTTAAAGAATGTGAATTATTTCAAAGGTGTTCTATCAGCCATCATCGGAAAAGAAAAGATTAAGTCCAGGAAAACACTCTACTTTGATGGGATAAAACCCAACCTTCTATGTGTGTCATAACACTTTTATGAGGTAAATATAGTTGTCTTCAAAAATGATGGGTTTGTTGTAAAAAGTTAAAATGATGGAAATGTAGTTACAAGAGGACAACGTTCAAAATAAATTTTTTTCCATGTTGGTTAAGTAAAGAACTCTTGTTACATTGGTGTGGTGGATGAAAATCAGTAATGTCATAATAGGTGGGAAATATGTGTCAAAGAAACATGTGTAAGTTATCAATGCGAGACGCTTTCCTAGATATTCCCAATTTATCTAGAAGAAGAGATTGGTGTTGCACTATTTCTGAGAAAGGTATGATTAAAAAGACTATTCATAAGAGAGTTGACATTCACTCAAAAAGACCCTTGGAATTTATACATTCTGATATCTATGGAACAATGAGAAAACAATATACAAATAGAGATAATTAATTCATTACTATCATTGATGACTTTACTCACTTTACATGTGTTTAGTACAAGAGACAGAAGTCAGATGCTCTTAAACTGTTTAAGAGTTTCAAGAGGAAAGAAGAGAAGGAATGAGAGTATTTAGTGAGGAAGTTGATAACTGATAATGGTGTGGAATATATGAATAAATAGTTTTAAAGTAATCTTGAGAGTCATGTAATAATGAATGAGTTCAATTCACCATACACACCTCAACAAAATGGGGTTGCTGAAATAAAGAATAGAAGTCTTGTGGAAATGGGTAGAACTATGTTACTTGAACATATTCTTTCTCATTATTACTAGAGGCAAGCCATTATCACTATTTTGTATATTCATAAAAAATGTTTATATAGGCCAAAATAAGATATAACTCCATACAAAATGTTCTAGGTAAAAACTACATGTATGAAACACTCAAGAGTTGTTTATAATAAGTGCATTATAAAGAAGAAAAGTTGAATCTTTGATAAGATTGAGCAAGGAAGAGATGGGGGAATTTTTGTTAGCTATTCTCAATAAGGAATAAGATATAGATGTTCCTACAAATAAACATGGAGATTTATTGATTCTGTTGATGTGAATGTTGTTGAAAATAGTGAGAAAGAAAAGAAGTCTTATGATTATGTGGAAGACGAGCAGGATAAGGAATGTTTTTTTAACAATTCTGATAATGCTGCAAAGAGTGGTATTCCTACTGAAGATGAAGAATAAACTCATAAATTTTAAGTGATTAAGAAGAAATTCAAATAGCTTATCCTAGGCTGAGTACGCAATTGGATTCTCATAACATTATAAGTAATCAACATCAGAGGGTTCAAACAAGAAGAACAATGAATTCTATCACACACACTGTACTAAATCCAAATGTTGGATTGAATGATGTCAATGAAGAATTTGCGAATCCGTAATGGGTTTATGCTCTAAATTAAGAGTTTGATCAAATAGAGAAGAATTATACTTGGGAACTTGTACCCAAGATGGACAACAAGAGCATTATTGTTACAAATTGGGTTTTCCAAAACATGCTGAATAAAGATGGTGAGGTGATAAGAAACAAAGAAATATTAGGTTGTATGTGGTATTCACAAATTGAAGGCATTGATTTTGATGAATCCTTTGCTTTGTTGGTAAGGATATAAACTATCATAATTTTTTATGCTATTGATTCACAATGAGGTTACAAAATCATTCAAATGGATGTAAAATATTCATTCTAGAATGGTGATGTGGACGAGGATGTTCACATTGATCAACCATGTGGAATTTTATTTGGTATGGATGAATGTTACGTGTGCAAGTTTAAGAAGGATTTTTATGGGATAAGACATGCTCTAAGGGAATGGTATTCTAAATTTGATATATCCTTAAGGAAGATTAATTTCATGAATGGTATAGTTTATAGCCATAATTACATCATGGAATTTCCAGAGGTTTCTCTCATCGTAGTTTTTAATGTAGATGACATTATAATTACTAAAAATGATTAAAGATTGTGTGAAATATTTTCTGAGTAGATGAGGAAGTAATTTTATATTTTCATGCTGGGAAAAATGAAATACATTCTTGGGTTGAAAATATTATAGAAGAGGAACAACATATTAATTTCTAAAAGCAATTATGCTAAGGAACATCTGAATATGTATGGAATGGAAAATTTTGAAATGAATTTCCACACTGATTTTAGTGTGTTCCAAGTTTTATAATTATGGATAAGGCAAGGTAGTTAATCATAAATATTATAAAAAGTTGATTGAAAGTCTATTATATTTGATTGCCTCAAGATCCTACATCATTTTTTCTATTTTCTTATGTGCAAGATTTCGGAGTGCTCCTAAAGAATAAAATGTTATTTTTGGAAAAAAAAATTTAGATATAACGAAGGCACAACTAATTTTGGAATCATGTATGATGGATCGGAAAATACTGATCTATTTGGGTATTTAGATGCTGATTAAGTAGGAAACGTTGGTGATAGAAGATCCACATCTGGCGAATTTTTCTTTTTTCGGAAAAGTTGTGTTAGTTGGCATACAAAGAAATATAATTTCAATAACTCCTAGCACAAATTAATCTGATTACGTTGCTACTACTCAAGATTCGAATGATCTCATGTGGATGAAGACTTAATCCGAAGATCTACTTGTTGAAGTAAACCTACCCTTTCTATAGGGATGTGATAGTTAGAGTGAAATCAATCTTACATGGAATCCAGTATGAAATTTTTTTTAAAAACACATTAACATAAAGTACCACTTCATCAAAGAATGGGTGTATATGAATAAAGGGAGGCTAGGTTATGATCCTACATTGGAAGAAGTTGCTGAATTATTCAAAAAACCTTTACCAAATGAACCATTTTTTGTATTGAGGTTGAACATTGGTGTCTATCCTCCTTGTTATCAAGGTTGAGGTACTTGTATCTCTCCCCTCTCTCATATTACATTTGGATAGTCTTTTATAAGGGTATAATTGTAATAAATCTATTCTTATAGAGGCATTCATAAATGTGTAGTTGTGGGTAAGCTGTGAATCTGATATGTTAGTGTGTGAACTATTCTAACTGTTTTTCGGAATGGTTGTAGGGTGGTTGTAGGAAATTTTATTTATTACATGAATTTTAAAGAAGTGAATAAGGATGAATAGTAAAGATGATGTGATGTGCTTTTTATATACACTAATTTTGGAAATAATGGTCTTTTTGTCAATTTCTATTGTTTCCTATAATGAGTTAGCATATGTAGGCTTAGAACTGTTGATAAGTGGCCCATTTCTCAAGGTTTCAAAAGTCAGTGATTTATGAATCTTTGTTGAAAACATAAAACAAAGGGAGATATTGTCGGTACCAAGGTGGATGATGTTGTTTTTGGATGAATGAAGTACTGTCTTTTTTTTTCAATGATGTTTGAGTAGAAAAGAAATCAGTTCACTTTGTATAAGTGTGTGAGGAAAGATGGGAAAGATATAATACTTTCCATAGTAAATCTGATGATGCTTTACTGATCTGTATTTCACAAATATCATAAGTTGGATAGAGAACATGTGATGAATTCATTATTATGGAAAGGTGGAGAAAAAATGTGTTCAATCAGTATGGTTGTTCTTGTAGACACAGGTGTCCATGGTGGCGTAGTTTTCCATTGTTTTCCAAATATTTGGGGTCCAAAATTTAGAGTTGGGCTAGAATTTTGGAAATTGGATTTCCATGAAAATATCATAATAACATGTAAAAGTAGAGTTATTTGGTAATATGGGATTCATGAACTAGATTTCGCGATGAAATGAAGAATGTTGATGGTGTTCTTCACGATTACAACAAGCTTTGAAAGTGGTCAAGGAATGAAGAATTTTGGATGAGCATTATAGTGGTGAAGGTGGAAAGAATTATAGTGGCGCAAAAGAGGAAGAAGAATCATTTTGGTGAAAATTATTTTATTGAATTATTCACAATTATGATGATCTTTGAAAATTCGGAAAATAGTCATTGTGTTTTGTGAAACAGAGTGAAATTTTGTAGAAATTCCAGATCTCTCTGATTCAGTGCTAACATGGAGCTGAGGTGGAAGGAATGTTCTATAGAATATGGGAACCACCTATAAATATACTTCCAGTCCTGATAAAAAATCCAAGAGACATAACATGAATTTTAGAGCACTGAAATTGCAAAGAAGGTTCGCGGAGAAAGAGATCTCTGCGAAGGTAGTAAACTCCACGAATGAAATGAGCATTGCGGCAAACCATTGTGCTTTGTAAAAGAAGTGAACTTCTCGGATACCCATATGTGCTCTATGAAATAGTAAGGTCTGTCATCAAGTGAGTTATGAAAAATATAGATCTTGGCGAACTATAGTTCTATGTGAAGCTGGGAGTTTCGTGATGGAGCTCTGTGAGCTGAATATTAGAGTTCACAAATAAAGTAATAAGTGAATTCAAGTGGATCAAGATATGATTGGGGTATAAGAATAATTATTTTCACAAAGTCCAAGTATTTCATATTATCTTCTTGTATATGAAAGAGAATAATTGTTTTCAAATATCATTTTTTTGAAGGTTTTTTAAGAAGCACATAGATATTGCATTACCCTATTTGTGCTAAGATGGTGCACACACATTTTAGGCGTATCTCCCAAGTACTAGACGAGTGTAAGGGAATATCCTACTCATTTTATTCTATATAAAATGATTTTTTTCTAATTTATTGTGTGGAACTGGATTATTTTCGTACCATACCAAGGACGTAGCTTCCCTTGTTGAGTAGTGAACCTTGAAAATATTGTGTTCTTATGGTTGTGTGCATTCATCAGGGAGTGAACTCTTTAAAAATAGGATAATGTTGTTTAAAAAAGAAAAGGAACATAATTTAAAATGATATCACTTATTCACCCCTCCTCCTATCAGGTATACTTGGATACTAACTGGGTAACTTCACTTCATCCCATTACGCCGGAGTGAAACATCTATTCCCATAAACATCTTCATATGGTGTCATTCAGATTTTGGAGTAGAAACAGTTGTTATAGGATAATTAGACCTACGAAAATGTGGGTTCTATCCTCCTCTGAAGACCATACAAACCACTCTCAACATGTATTCTACTATCTAAATTGTTCACTCAGATCGACTATCATTTTGAGGATGATAGGTCGTACTGATGTTCATTTCAGTGCATAGGGAAAATTGGTGACTTTTCTAGAACATTGAGGTGAATATTGGATCTCTATTAGATACAATAGATAGTGGAACTCTATTCACCTTTACCACATCATTTATATATATCCATGTAAGATTCTCTAATGATAATCCCTCTCAAATTTTTATAAAGTTAGTTGTCATTGTAAGAAGATCGAAAATGTCCCATATATTATTGTTTCCTATAGATGTCCTTAGAAATCCAATGAAAAAGTACAAGGTGATGTTCTCCCACTTATATGTTCGTATGGTTAGTTGTTGCATCATCCCTTTAGAATTTTTCCATTCAGCCTTCACTTGCTGACATACCAAGAAAATAGATGTGTACTCAGTAATCTTCTTCTTCATAATGTCCTACCAATAATTCTTTTGGATATCTTGATTCCTATTTGTTCTCCCTAGGTGAATAGAAAAGTTTGAGTTATGTGTGTCATTCAAGATAACTTTATTTATCTCTGTATCTGATGGTACACATAATCATGACCAAGGTCTTACGACTCCATCATTTTAAATCTTGAAATCATAGGATTTATCATTTCTGATAGCCTCTAACCTTTTCGGAATTTCCACATCCTTTCATTGAGCATCATTTTATTTCTATATTAGGTGTAGTTGAGAAATAAATTGAGAAAGGATTGGTTATGTTCCTCCCTTAATGATTTCCATTTCTATCCTATGAAAATCTAAGAAAATTTTATCCTTTTTAATTCACATCATTGATAAAGATGCAAGATCCTTTCTAATTAGAGCATCTTCCACATTATTTTCCATACAGGGATGGTAGTGGATTAATCATTCATTATCCTTGATGATATATAACCACATTAATTGGTTCATATTAATATTTTTCTATGTGAACATATATTTGAGACTTTTATGATCAGTATATATCTCACACATCTCCCCATAGAGATAATTCTAACAGATATTTTATGCAAATATCACAGCCACTACCTCCAGATCATGTGTGGGATAGTTTTTCTCATGTATTTCAAATTTCTTGAGGAATATTTTTTTCTTTACCATTTTTTATTATCAAACAGCCTTATCCCTTATTTGAATCAACACTTTAAAAAATAAAGAGTTCTCCAATTATTGATAGTGTGAGTACTATCACAATGATAAGCCTCTTTTGAGATCCTTAAATCTTTCCTCGCATTATTGAGTATTTAAAAACATCACTCCCTTCCATGTCATCTTGGTCATTGGGATTGAAAATCTTTTGATGTTCTTCACAAATCATCAATGATACCCAAATAGGCCTAGAATGATATGGATCTTCATTATATATGTTAACCTAGGACATACTTAGTTTTCCATTATCTTGGAAGGGTCCTCATATATTCCTTTTCTAGTGATAACATTCCCTAATTATGATACTTACTCCATCAAGAACTCACATTTACTATACATTGCATAAATTTTATCCCTTATCAAAGTCATCAATACAATATTCAATTTATCTTCATGATCCTCCGTAATATTTGAGTATATAAGAATATCTTCGATAAAGTCTAACATGAATCTTTCAAGGTAATATATAAAGACTATATTCATTAAATCCATGAATATTAATAGAGAATTATTGAGTCTAGAGGGAATCACTATGAACTCATATTGTCCATTCCTTGTTCAAAAAGTAGTTTTTGGAATATCTTCTTTCATAACCATTAATTGGTGATATACTGAATGAATATACAACTTATGGAAACAACTGGAACCACATAGCTAATCGAACAAGTCATATCTCTGAGTAAGTGGATACATGTTATTTGTCATTATTTTTTTGATCTCTCGATAATAAATGAAGAGGTTCATTGATCCATTCTTATTCTTAACAAAGAGGACTGGTACACCCCATAGTGAAGCACTCAGGCATATAAAACACTTCTCTAGATTCTATTGTAACTGCTTTTTTAGATATTTTAGCTCCATGGTGTCCATTCAATAAGGGGTATTTGATATAGGTATGGATCGATGAATAAGTTAAATTGAGAACTCGACCTATTGATAAGGAGGAAGACCATGCAATTGTTTAGGGAATACATCAGTGTAATCACTCGTCATGGGAATATCTTCTAGAAGATTTGTCTCCTTTGTCTCAATCATTTGAGAAAGATATTCATTCTCAAAAGGAAACATTATCCATGCTTGAGATGATTATTTTGAAGAAGATTCTTCTTCCTCATTACACATTTTTAGGATTGGAGGATACTCTAGAATGTGAAGAGTGATCACCCTTTCCTGAAAATTAATGTTGGTATTGTATAGACATAGTCATTCCATTGCCAAATTAGCATCAAACTCCATGATAGGAATTATGACAAGATTTGATGGGAGGTTTAGTCCAAAATAATTTACTGGGGAGGAGTTATAAACATTAGACCCAATAATATCTCCATTATATATTCTCATTATAACTAAAAATCCATATTTTGAGGTGGTATTTGAATAGTTCTACTAAACATTCAAGATATGAAAGAATGCATAGAACCATAATTAAATACTACATTCACGATTGTTGAATGAATAATTATCATACCTGTCACCAAATCATTTTCTATCTCTAAATCAATAGTAGTGTTAGTATAATCCCTTCCTTGTTTCCTTGGAGGTTGTTGTTGATTTCCATTAACAACCCTTAGATTATGGCAATTGCTCATATAATTCCCTTGTTCCTTGTATTTGTAACAATGAACTATAGGCTAAGTGTAGACCTGAACCATCCTTTATTTTTCCATTTTAGTGTAATTATTCATATCCCTACATATATTATTATCTATATGTCTCATTCTTCCACATTTGATGAAATTCTTGGTTCCCTTTAGACAGTTCTCAGGATTCTTTTTCCCACAATTTTTACACATGGGTTTTTTGGTCTTCTTTCCATTATCGAGTTTATTTTATGATCCCCCATATTGGACTCCATTTTCTAGTTTTTTTTATTGGGACAACGAGACAATTGAGAGTCTCTGATATATATTTAAACCTTAAGGGTACACCATAAAATCTCCTCATAGCTTTTGAAGTCTCAAATCATCAATTATTTTCATTGAATTGGCTTTAGTCTGTTAAAGAAGCGATAATCATTTCTTTCGGTTTTCATGGAAAACCCAGAAGCATATCTTTCAAACCTTGTAATTTTTTCCTTATATTCCCTAGTAGAATAACATTCCTTCTAATTAAGTCTAAGGAACTCTATTTCCATTTTGATATGGAGGGTTCAAGGAAAATATTTACTGAAAACAACTTCATGATTCCCCCCAAATCCATGGAATCAATTTTCTCCTAGGAATTAGTATTATAGATCATTGTCCACCATTGATTATCTTCCCCTTCAAAACCATAGACAACCAACCCAACTTTCTCTTCTTCGAAGCACTGGATGATAGAGAATATCTTTTCAATAGAGTTAATCTACTATTCCACAAAGAGGGGATCCAAAGATCCACTAAACATGTGAGTCCTTTTCTACAGGAAGTATTAAATAGAAACATTATCTTTCCTTGGATTAGGATGTAATTCTATATGATTCAAATAATTATTCATAACTTGAGCTAGCTGAGTAACTACTATTATGATGTTTTGAGAACCTGTTCCCATCATATTTGGAATATCATTAGGGTAATCTTCGCATTCCCCATCACATTTATTGATGGAACATATTCTTATATTTCCCTCTATTAACTAGGAAAATAAAGTGCAATTAGGGGGCTTTAATACTTATCCAATATGCATAAAATGAAACATTGAACATAAAAGGCTAAACTTGTAAAGGAAAAGTATATCCAAACTGGTGATTCCTTATAATTAAATGTAGGTTATCCTTGATATATTTTTTAAATTTTAGTCTAATGGGGTGTTTTCTTATTCCATTATTAATGGTTCATAATGAGCTTATGAATTTCCCAAATCAAATCCCCTAGGAGTGTTATACCATGTGCACAATAAGGCATGTTGTTGTATATTAGGATACACTGAATCAAGCCCAAAAAACCTTGTCAGAGTTTTTACTCCATGGAATATCTATGTCAGAATAATTTCCACTTTTAGTATCCATACAATGATGTATTTTTATAATA
Source organism: Viscum album (assembly GCA_963277665.1). Taxonomy (NCBI): domain Eukaryota; kingdom Viridiplantae; phylum Streptophyta; class Magnoliopsida; order Santalales; family Viscaceae; genus Viscum; species Viscum album. The sequence goes on along the minus strand of OY728153.1, from coordinate 306,508,654 downwards.
CACCACTAAATTTATAATAATCAATATTTTTGGGATGTTTTCTTGTGCATAGTTTTATCCATAACGTTCTTACTAATGTACTTTACTCATAATATACAAAAATTACTAGACCATCCTTTAATACCAACAATATATATTGTATCCTTTTAAAAATATCATTACATGATTTTTTTAAGAAATAAACATCAAATTACAAGCCAAGGACCATAAAATGATATGTCTTGGAAGAATGGGTATATAATTAAACATCATAAAATAATTTTTTTTATTTAATATCCATATTGAGATCCTAACATCCAATTTTCTCATACATCTTCACAGGATAACCATGGAATAACATGAAAAAAGGAATGAGCTAAAAATCCCATTTAAGGGAATAAACATAAGAATAAATCATTAGTGAATGGGTAAGAAGACATACCATATTGATATAAAAATTCATGGAAGAAGATTGATCATATTGAATAATAACATATAAAACATGGGATAATATAAACATGGAATCATAGTAATGTTGAAATAATATAAAACATGAATTTATCAAGATTCAAAGCTTGTTTCCCATAGAGTATCACGACTCAAGTCCAACCACCAAGATCGTTGCACATAGAGCATGGGTCAAGTCTAAATGCCAATATTGTTGCACATAATGTCTAATGAGAGTAAACAATTCCCAACACATTATAGATATATCTAGGAACACCCATTGTAACATGTTCATAAATATGTTTTCAAAATAATGAATCATACATAATTAATCATACATAAACATATGGGTACCCATTGAAATAAATGGGTATCCTAATCATTTCATAAAGAATAATAAATGGGTGTATCATAAAAGTGTCCAAGACAAAATGTAATTAAAAAATACATTGACATTCATATGGTGAAATAGGGATATCTCATGGTATGTTATTTCAAATATAAGTTAAAAATGTAAGAAGAGTATTTAAGAAACTAAAACATTTTAGTGGAACATTAAAAAAAATACTAGAGTCATTTAAAATAGAAAAGGGAATAAAATTTTATATAAGAACAGAATTTAACCAAAAATGTTTTCAAAATAAAAAAGGATGATTTTATAAAAACAATGGTATCTTAAAAAAATTTGATAGAGTGATCTTGAAATTGGGTAAAAATTTGGGATGTTCTCTTAAAATGGGCTTTCTTATCGGGATGAATTGAGAAGGAAACCAATTAAACAATTTATATCCACCAAAGAGAATGATGAATGGATATTTATAAATGAGTTTTTAACATATAATCATTATTTAGATAATTTACATAAAAATAATATATATCTTCATTTGGGTAAAAATAAAGATAGAGCAACCAAAAGGAAGAATGGAGGTTCAGGTAGAATCCTTTACCATAAGTATGAAGGTGTTCTTAAATTAGTATTAATGTCTTGTATAATCAAATTATATTAATTAATTAATAACTAAATAACCTGTTATACATGTAATTTATTTATTATAATCTTATCAAGTTTATTCAATGCCTTTTTGATGGATTAATTTGTTCTATTTGATAGTTTGTGAGCATTTGTTTCCATTGTTTTCATGATCTGTTTACTTATATAATTGTATGGATAATCCTGGAAAATGAGGATTGGTGTCCCAAACTAAATTTATATGTTATTATATAATTTAAATAATAATAAATGATTGTAAAATTCATTTGGATATTTGGAGTGAGTATGAATTATTATATAAAACATTAATGATAACTGTTTGGGTTAATTGACAGTTTTTTTTATCACAATGGCCTCGTTTTGTTTTATAAATTAATACCATTTGTAAAAAATGATTCCATGATATTACATAGGATACATAAAGTAAATATTAATCTAGTTAAACCATAAAAATGGTTTCATGACCTAAATTAAAAATGGTAAATGAAATTGAAAACTCCTTGACCGTGATTGTGATAAATTAACACAACTCAGAAGGTATTTCCATTTCTAGTATAAAAAGAGGTTAAAGGAGAGGGGAAAATGAATTATTTAATTTTATTAATAAAAAATCATTGAATATTAGGAACTGGATTTATCAAATCATTGGATTTGTAGAGGTGCAGATAAAAATGAATACAAAGGAACTTGGAATGAAATTGAAAGAACAAATAACAGGGTTTTACGTCTTGATACCTTCCTCTTGAGAGACTCATTAAGGGATTTTTTTTGGAATTTTTTTATGACTAAAATTTCCTAGACAAGGGAGAGAGGCTTAGGGATATATTTTATTAGAATTTGGGCATGGCCCAAGGCATAAGAGGTGTGAGGAGAATATGTGGTGAGGGGTGGTTTTTATAGTGGATGAGAGGGGTGTTTTTTTCATATTGATTTCATTAGTTTATTATCTTTCTCAAGACAAGAAATATTGCTAATTAATATGAATAAAAATAGTAATAAGTTATTTTTAGTTCAATAAAATTTATATTTACATAATCCATGACTCAATAATGGTGTATAAATTCATTTATTCAGCATATTTCGTAAATTATCTAATTTCAATGTTCACCAAAAATTCATGTATTTCAGAAAAAATACAAAAAATTACCGTAAACATTTTTTGATGTTTAGAATCCAAAAATGACCTGTATTTTATTGAAATAATTTTAAAAAATTGATAAAATTAATTTTTTATTAAAATCAAAATTTACATGAAAAATTATAATTTTAATATTCTAACTTATATGATAACATTTTTAAAAACTAACTATGGTCTCATAAAATTATATTATGATCATATGACATCAAAATATTATTTTAAGGAAAAAAATTTATGAAAAAAACTTTTCACTTAAATTATTAACTTTATCATAAAATTTTAATTAAATATTTATGAAGTACCAAAAATACCAACGCTATCATATTGTCACTTATAAAATGGGCAAATATTATTTATAAATTCATTGGTAATTCTATTATTAAAATGGTTGATTTACTATTCATAATGGTAAAATTATTATTCATAAGGGTAAAATTATTATTCATAAGGTTCTGTTACTCTTCTCAAAAAAATTAAGCATGTCCAATTAGATCCCAAACATCTTACAGATCACAACCTTCTATGTCTGGTTTTCAAAATTCAAATCACTGAAGTGGGAAAATTATGTTTAAAGGTCAGATAGTTTTTAGTTGTTCATTTATTAAATGTGTGGCATAGTGTTGTTATGTTATGTTTTTATACTACATGACATAATTATAAGAAGATAATTTCCAGTGATTAAACTTTGGGTTGTTAAAGAAGACATGAGGATGGGGACGACAATGGGGTGGTAGGAAAATAGCCAATAACTAGCTAATAAAATCCATTAGACATATCTTGGGGTTATGATGGGTCTTCTAGATATAATACAACCCACCAAATCACCGGTATTCCATGTATGGGGTCAAATTAATTCAACCTAGGGGTTCTAATTCTACACACTTTAACCACATCTTGATTGTCCAATTCATTCATAAAGCCTCTAATTCAAATTTGAGACCTCCCACTTGGTTAAAAGACTCTCCAATACTTCTCCTTTTTTCTCCTCAACCTTTTACCTATCCAAATAGTAAAAATAATGATTTTTTTCCAAGATCCATTCCAAATCCTTCATCCCCCTTGAGAGATGTAGATATATCTATCTGGGATATATGTTTTCTATGAATATCCAATGATGTTTTGTAAAATTGATCATATAATAATATAAAATCTATATAGTTGACTTTTCCCTCAATTAAATCAAGATATACTAATAAATCTTAGCTTTATATAGGTATGTGTTATTGAAAAATCTTCTTAGACCTCTTCATAAAGTAATATTTATGATAGATCCTTTATTCATGGATGATTAATTTGGTAGAGGTTTATACATGTAAATGATGAAACCTTTTATCGGATAATGGATTATCAAAAACATTGATTTTTTCAATTAATTATCTATAGAACAATCATTAGGAGACCTTATTCCTTATGGAAGACTTTTCTATTGTTGAATTGGTGATGGATCAATGATCATAACATGTAATAGTGGACCTATTTTAGAATCTATAATGATTAAATGATCCATTCATTGATTGAAAATAAATCTAGTTAATTGACATCCCTTACTTTAGTGTACCTTGGAATCCTTTTTTTATGGAATACTTATGTTATGTGATTCTGGAATAACCTTCATGACATGGAATTCACTTGAGTATCTATTCTAAACATCTCTCTTGATGAACATAAATCAATATAGATATCCTTAATGTATGAGTTTTTCTTTAAGGATGTTTAAAATATTTGGTCTTTATGTAATTTTTCAAACACTATAGCTCTTTATCAACAACCATGATTTATTATGTTTCATACCTTTTTGGGATGTCGTATACACCTTCTTCTATGGTATAATTCATTTGTTGTCATTTTTGAGTTCTTTATTGTTTATGATCTCTTAGGGGAGTGTTTATTATCATGATACACATATATGACCTTTTTTCCTATGATAATTTATAGATTAGATTGACTCCATTTTTGATATTTATTCATATGTTGTTATATAATTCTATTACATTTCTCATGATTCCACGATATGATTGTTTTATCAAACTCTACATTCTTGTGTGTTATCTTAACTCTTCTAGTTATTTCATTATACTTGTGATAGGTGGACCATAGTGGTATATTTACCCATAGAGGGGTATCATGTATGTTATATGATGATGATGATGATGGGCATGTACATATGGTTGGATAATGATGGACTTGTGACCCAGATTGAAGTTGATGCCAGGAAGATATCGGGAAACATGTTGGAATTTGTTTCTTTTTAGATGTCAAGTAGCATGCTCACTCAATAACTTGAGGATTTCAAGTGACATGTATCCAATCATATGGAATGTTCTTTATCATTTCATTTGAACTTGAATCATCTTTATACATGGAGAAAACGTGGGTATGGTTGGGAGACTATGGTGGATCATTTAGTGAATGACTACTTGAAATGTAATTTCATATTTATAATACTTTCAATCATATTTATTCATATCATGGATTACATATGTTATACATTTTTATATTTTTTAAATAATCATTGGTAGTGTTCTATTTTTTTTTACTCACACCCTATAAACGAATATTGTTGTCCATGAATGCATCATGTATAAGGATCTTGGAAATATTAGGAGCTTGTGGAAGACTAGTGTGTCAATAATCATGGAGGTGGGAGTCTAACTATTATTGAATCTAAAGTATTTGCAAAATATTATTTATTTTTATCAGCCATACATTTATTTCTTGGTTTTATTACATGTTTAGAAGATTTTTTTATTTGTTGACTTGTATTCCACCTAGTATAGTTATTTTATCATGTTACTATGAGTTTTTATATTTTATTTTTATTTGTGAATAGATTCATATTGATGGTTTTTCCTACCATCGACAGATACAGAACATCATTTTTAGTTAAAATCCTCTTGCATATGGTGAGGTGCACATGAGTCCATGTGGAACTCTGGTTCATACCTAGCGGTTCGAGTTGGAATGTAACAAAATGGTACTAGAGAGAGATTTTTCTTCGTTTATTTATATACTATCCTTTATCAAGGTAAGAAGGAGACGTCCATGTGGTACTCTAGTGGGTGATTTTCCATTCACATGATAGACCATTTGCGACATTCCTCCATGTTAACACTGTTGGGAATTCTTTTATAGTTTTATGAGTTTTTGGGTATAGTCATGCATCGTGACTTGGAACATAGGATCACATTCCATATATATATATACCCATTATTGTTTTGTATAATATTTCTTAAATTTATTACCCTTATTGTGTTATCTGTTTAGGATAGACTTTTTTTCTCTGATTGAGTGATATATCTTTCTCTATGATGTTTTTTATATCTATGATAACATTAATTATATTGAACTTATCATGCTGTTATGTTTTCTTAAAATATGTGACTATGAAAAATGAGTAGGGATCATACCTTGGTTTGTGCAAGGAGGGATATACCTTAGGTTTTGTGTAAATTCCAAGGGCCAAATGGTCAAAATTCCTTCTTTTTAGTTTTATTATGGACAGTACCCCTTTTAAGGGTTGAAGGGGAACCCGTACATGACCCGTAGTCCCAAGGCACAAGGCCCCACATGACTTGCAATACATAACCCGAAGTCCTAGAGGCATATGATCCCCAATACATGACCCATAGGCCCAAACCACAAGATCTTCCCCTCCCCTGCTTATTCATCATTGATCACCTTAGCTCCCCACCATGCATTGCTGATCAGCTAGCATTGCCCCATACAAAGCTGCACGGTGCCTAGTCCCGATGGTGGTTTCCATACCCTCTCATTCTTGAAATCCAGTTAGTTCTCTTCTGGTGACTCTCATTATTATGGATCTGATCATCTTCTGGGGCCTACTCTATCTGAATTGGGATACTCCATGGTCTCAATGGCCTGAAGGCCTTATGTCCTAAAGGCCATTGATGGTTCAAAGGGCCTTGAGTCCCATAGGCCCAAACAATAGGCCTGAAGGCCCAAATCGGGTGAATAGTAATGACTGCTACAACACTGAATAGTAACTGCTATAGTAACTTATATAGTACCAACTACAGTACCCCCAGAAATTTTCATCCACACAGTTTTGAACCTGGGTCTCTTGGATGCCAAGTTGGAGCCCTTACCACTCAGGTACGGGCTTGTTGGAGAAACATGTGTGGCTCAATTGAAAGATTCGGGTCTATCCTAATGAATATAGTTTTTCTAAAAAATTCTTATTATAGAATATTCTACATCCTATAAGGTTAATGGGACCACTAGCTGAAATGGGATATAATTCTTCTATTTGGATGGATTCCCCAGCCCCTGTATCTTAAGAAGTAAACCTATATCACATTGTAGTCCTATAAATTTTTCATACCCAACACATGGGTGTGGATGTCAATGTTTGTCAACACAATATAGTTATAGAACTAGAATCTTCCACCCTTTTAAGGGACTGAAAAATATCCAGATGTGTGGTACAATATTGACATCACTAGGGTGTTTTTGACCTCTTTGTGACACTTAAGGAAATGAAGCTTTATCCTGTAGCATTCACGTATTAGGGACCTATAAGGAGGTGGTGGGGAATCATGGGAAATGATGGAATATGTGTCCGTGTCACCTAAGAGACTTTCAAGAACCTATTCATTTGAAAATTAATTCTTGATACCCTAAAGTTACTCCTAGAATAAAAGTTCATGGAGCTATAATAGGGTTCCGTAATGGATTTCTCATACATTAATCATTTTACAAAGATTTTATTATTTTATCTTCCATTTTCTAGGATAAATTCATAGTACGTTAGGAATTTGGATCTGAGAATTCATCTCAACGTCATACGTTAGGTTAGGAGGTTATATTTAGATATTGACTCGAAGATTTTGAAGAAGGCCATGATCATTGGGATGGTCAGAGAGGAGTATCATACTATTCTTTTTCCTACACCCTAAAATAATTAAAAAGGTGGACCTCCTTCTTCTATGATGACTATCTCATCTATTAGAATGAAGAGAAATGTTGGGGGCATACAACAAAGTGGTGGTATATAGTTGGAGTTGAGTAAGTACTCATTAACCCTCATGAGGAGTTCTAAAATTATTTTACTATGGAAAACTTATAAAATATTTCATTCTACTTACAACACCTTAGTTATTTTTTTGATTGCATGGAAAGATAGGGAATCTTCCAATGTATTTCTCTAGATCTTCGAGGCAGGATTTTCATAGGGGTACAAGACAGACTCAACCTATTACCAAAGGATTCATTTGGGGCCCTCATTAGATGGATTAGACCATCATTCCTCATATTGGTCATGAATCATTGGTAGAGTTTTTTTAGATGAGTTACTCCATGGTTATGTAATGGATCAAACATCAGTAGATGGTGGTGAGGGACCATATAAAATTCGAGGAATAGTTTTTATCACCCCTACCTTATCAATAATCGTGTTTGATTCCATTTTTTTAAATTCTTTAATATTTGGACAAGTAATTATTGGACTTGACATTCCATTTGTGCTTATTCTGAGTCACATTCCATCAATAAACCATTAGCCCCAAAATTGGATTAACTTATGTGATGAAGAAAGTGTCTTACAATAATATTAGTTATTGAAATCAATGGTAATTTATGATTTTGGAGATGATGAACTCCGAGGAAATTCTAAGCATTAATGAGTTGACCATTTTTTGAACTCACATTAAGTGATATTGGATATGGGTATCATTTAAATCACTAAAGGGAGAGAAATACGTGATGACACGAGAATGAGAACTAGGTGTAGGATTAGTTTTTGTAGTCTTCAATCAACTCAAAATGATCATGTCACATATTGCAGGATTATATCTTTCACTAAGATCAAATGAATCCCCCTTGTACTTTACTCCAATCATGGATCTGCATGAGGTAATATTTCTAGGCAAATTTTCAATACATTCTTGTAAAATAGGAGTTGAATTTGGGATAGAGCTCATGTTGTCAGTGTATCCCATTTTGATACCTCCATATCATATGACTCTAGTTGAGCTAAATGATCTTAAGATATAGTTTGAGGGATTGTAATAGAAGGTTGTTTGGAAAAATTGCACCACATTAGGGTGAAACTATCTTGTTTGATAAGAAGGTGGACATTAGTCATTATATTTTCATAGATTACCTGAAGAATATTCATATTATAGTAAAGAAAAAAATATCATTTTTCAATGATCAATTGTCTTTTTAAATAGTTAGATAGAACCAAATGATTTTACAAGATTGATCATCGATCAAACTATAACTAGTATTAGTTTAGATTGGAAATCATAAATATAGTTTTTCAATGAAATCATTGTATATATGAGAATTATTTGTGTTGTTTGGATTGAATAATTAACCAACAGTGTTTATAGATAACATAAACATGATATTTAATGAATATTTATACTCAGTTGTTTTTGTGTTTTTTTATGACACACTATTCTTCTTCACGAACCCTACAAATCATGACAGGATTATTGAGATAGTATAGAGTAAAACTCATGTACATTGGATTTATTACAAGATATTGAAGTGTAAATTTTGGATTCAGAAGGTGAAATTATTGGGGATGGTGTTGTCGAAGAGAAGTATATCTACATACTAGAAGATGGTTTTGTAAGTGATGTTCTATACACATCCCTATAATGTGTTTGATATAATTAGGTTCCTATGTTTAGTTGGATACTATAGAAATTTTTTCTCATACTTTTCAAATTTATCTGCACACATGACTACATTGAAAAAAGATGAGAGTGAAGTTCCATTATCTAGACCTATGTAAAAAAGGCATTTATTGATCTAGAGAAGAGGTTTCATACTACTGCAATACTACTATTTCATGATCCATGGGTCATTTAGTATGTATACTATAATTCCAAAAGTGTTGGTTTGGGAGTAGTATTGATGCAAAAGGAGAAGGTTGTAGCTTATAGGCCAAGTCATTTTCCACCCCATGAGTGGAACTATCCTTCCAGTGACTTGGAGCTATAAGCGGTGGTCCATGATTTGAAGTGTTGGTGACACTATATCTTCAGTGAGTATTGTTGTGTCTACTTTATCCATAAGATCCTCCATTATATCTTCAAATAGAAGATCCATAATCAAAGGTAGCAGTATTGGTTAGAGTATATACAAATGTTTGACTTTGAGATGGCATGTGCATATGGTAAGTGTAATTTCATTGAAAATTTCCTTAGTTTTAAGACATAGATAGATAAAGATCTTGGGGAGAGGCCTTATATGGATTAATGGAACCTATTGAGATTTTTGGATAAATAAAGGAGGTTTTATTCAGATACAAGGTGTAACGCCCTGATCCCAGTTACCTAGAGTTGGTGCATTATTACAAAACATTGGCATGATCACAAAAGATCAAGTCTCGAAAGACCAATTAGTTTAGTAGCCTTGGAAACACTAGATACATTCATAAGTCTTACATTACATGATAAAGTGAAAAAATTCAACAATATAGTCTCCATAGTCCACACTCAAATCCCCTCAGTCAATCCCTGTAGGTCAGTCATAAAATACTTCTTCACGTCCTGGGAAAAATAAAACATAGAAATGGGTGAGCTCAGATAATGAGTACGGATAACAATATAGAAGAAACATTCATAAATAAGCATAGATATTTAAGGAAATGTATAACTAAAATAAAATCCTTTTAAAATTTAACTTCAGCCTAACATGGAAAAAAGAAAATGAAATAATTCCATTTACTTATTCACATGGATATTCTACTAGTCGAATAATCCCATGCAATATCAATAACCACTTTCATAATGATGGAATTCATAATTCCATACTATCATAACCACATAGTCAGGGACTTGTGCCAAGACTGCAAATAATATTTTGTCAAGGCCTTCGGCCAAGACATTAGTTTGTCTCATGATACCTGTCGATGCATCGAGGAGTTATAACATTCTCCACCCGTCACATACTAAGTCCAATGCATTCCTCATATGAAAAGGTTTAAACATAACATAAACATTAGTATTAAAAATATCATACGAAATGTAAATACTTTATCCATAAACTATGAATGGTATAAAAATAACACATCCACAGTCAATCATATCACACAACCTTCAATACAATATGGAAGTTTTTTATCATAATAAATCAACTTCAAATAATCTTAAAATCTATCAAAGGATGTTGACATAGATAAAATCAATACTATTTGAGATAAATATCTCTTTTTTGAAATAATTTAAAAGTCACATAATTATAAAATAAAACATTTACTTTGAAAATATTCTTCTAGTCTTTTAAGGGATTCTTTGATGATTTTATAATGGCGGAAAATATCCGCACTCGCCGTATAAGTTAAAGAAGACATTCTTACCTTAATTTTGTCGAAAAAGTTAAGAAGGAAATTGTTTGGAAAATGACCGAAAGATTAATTTATAAACATATTATAAAAATTAAAACAAGAGTAAACATAACTTTAACCTATAGTCTATAAAATATTAAGAATGTTTTGAAATACATTTTTAAGAAACATGGATGTGGATGATAAAGAAGTCCAAGTAGATAATTACATATAAACAACCTCGGATAATGAAGAGATTGTAAAATTAACCATTGCCTTGTACTTTTCCTTGGTCGAGGGTAGGTTATCCTCCTGTAAAATGGTGAAATAATTTTTATTAAATTATAAAATAATCATATACATTAATATGATATCATATATTATCTTTTAATATTGCTTTGTTAATAATATCATAGTATTATCGTTGTTTCAGGTGTTAACTTATTCATTTTACTTTATATTTTTTGTTATGTGAGTCATATTTTCTATGGATGGGATGTATCTTATTCATATCCAGAATTATATCAAGTATTTAAACATTATTTTTAATCATATAATGAAAATTAGTCTTAAATGGATAAGATGGGGAATGAATCTCATCAAGTTCGTGGAGACGGTAATCCGTACGTATGCACGAGCAAGAATATCATTCTTTTGTTATTAAAATAATATATAATTGGATGGTATATTATATATAAATAATAATTATCATGTTATATTTATTATTTACATCAATTACACATCATTATTATACCCATCAAAATAATAATGTATTGAATAACAATTACACCACGACTTGGAGACGCTAAGCTGTATGTACGCACATATGGTGACATGTAATTCAAAGGATGGATAGAATAATGAATTTGGTTGTAGTATATTTATAATAACATCAAAATATATAGAATATACTGGAGTTATTATTTCATAACGGAACCAACAAATATAAAATAAGTAGAAGAAGAAACAAACTTGAAAGAGGTTGTTGAGATATTTACCTATTCTTCAGGTTCTTCCTTTTCATTTGATCAAAATAACTCCTTAGGATAGATTTTTGACTAAAGTAAGGCCTCTAAAATTATGGTAGGATAGGTGAGAGTGTATTTGGGCAGAGTTTGGCCGAGACAAATGGCTTTGAAGGTGTGAATTAGAGGGAAGGGGGAGTTCCCTTTTATAAGAGGGGTGAGGGGCACCTTAGGAAAAGATAGAAATATTATTTTATAATAAAGTCAATTTTGATTTTGAATGGCTCAAAAATTTATTATTTAGAGTATAAGGTGGAGATGGGTCTAAAACCAATAAACTAATAGGTTTTATATAGTTTGGGTCACTATATTAACTTTATCTTTTATATTTAACTCTTTGTTAAATAGTTTGACATTTATCTTGCCTCTTTGTATTTTTATATTATATGGTTAATAAACTTAATATATACTTATAAGAGAACCCCAAGTGGTTCAATAATGATACACCTAAAATTATATAAGTCTTTTGGACGAAAATTATATTTTTAGAAATAGAATATCAATTAATTGTATAATGTTTGTTTTAAAAAATGTTTTATGTCAATTTTGACACTATTTGTTATTTTGTTTTTGATAAATTCATAACAGAATTATTTCTTGGAAACAATTTCATATAACCAAACCTAATATGTAATATTAACCTATAAAATTAGTGTAATTCATAAAAAGTATCAAATTACATTTATTTGTAAATTTGTAATATAACTTATTTTGATATTTCATTAATTAGGTAATTACTGTATCATCATTGTGTCATAAATAAATTAAATTATTTAATGTCTAAAAAATATAAATAAAATATGATTATTTAGGAAACATTTTTATCTTTCTAATTAATATTTATTGTCGAATTTATCTTTTTTGTACCGCTATATTAAAAATTTTTAGTTATTAAACTTTGATTTTAACTCTTTAAATTATTATTTAAATAAAATAATAATAAGTTTCCTAATCTATTCCAAGTGGACCAAAGAGGTTCATATTTTATTCATATGGTTTTTTGTGGTTGAACTATACTTATCCAATAGAATTAGGACATGTGTTAGGGAAAAAATAATATCATTTTTATCCTTAATTACCCTATTTACTATTAACGGTGGTAAATAAAAGTAAAAAGTATTTATTCACCAAAAATTATTTTTATCTTATTGAACCACATTTTACTCCTTGATATTAACTGATTCTATCGGATTTTAGAAATTATACTCTCAAAAGTGGTAAAATTATGTTTTATGTAAATTTTCAAATTCTCCTAGGAGGTGGGTAAAAGACGATGAAAAGTTCAATAAAAATTTTATATATCTAAATTTATTATAAACTGACTCCAATGAATTACATTGAACATATATATGTATTATGTTATTTTTTTGATGTAAAATAACTTTAAATAAAATAAATATTTATTTAAATAAAAATTTGGTTTTAAACTTTAACTGAGTGCTTTCACTATTCATCAAAAATTGAAAGTTTCCAGAAAAATACCAAAAATTCACCCTAGGCTAATTTCAATATTCAGAATCCAAAAATGAAGTCCATTTTGAACGACAAAATTTATAAAATTTCAAAAAGTGGGTATAACTATTCATAACAACTAGTTTGATTGGTTGTGGTGTGTTAAAACTCGATGTTACGTACACACACGCTACTGTATTGTTCAAAAAGAAGCATATCGTGGAAACTGGGGGTGATACATTATCCCCAACTTAAAATAATTTCATCCTCAAAATTTCTAAAATATTACTGCATAAAAATAATCAGGTCGTTCTTCATCATATATTCCTCAAGTTCCCATGTTGCCTCTTCCATCTTATAGTTTCTCCATAGAAGTTTTACCAGACGAGTCGTCCAGTTTCTCAGGACTTGTTCTCTGGTATCAAGAATCCTGATGGGCTCTTTGCAATAAGACAGATCGGGTTCCAGTTCTACTTCCTCAAAGGTGAGTACATGCATTGGGTCAGACATGTATTTTATTAATAGTGATACATAGAACACATTGTGAACTTTGGAGAGACATGGCGGCATTTCCAAGCGGTAAGCTACAACCCCAATTCGTTCTAGAATTTCGAAATGTCCGATGTACCTCAGACTCAATTTACCTTTCTTACAGAAATTTATAACTCCCTTCCATGGAGATACCTACATGAAAACATGATCTCCTACCTGAAATTACAAATCCTTCCTTTGGTTATCGGCATAGCCCTTCTGCCAACTTTGAGCTACTTTGATGTGGTTTTGAATTACCTTCACCTTTTCCATAGTTTCCCCCACCAGTTCTGGGCCTACGAGTTTTCTTTCACCAACATCATCCCAATAGGTTGGTGTATGACATCTCTTTCTGTATAATGCTTCTTATGGTGCCATCTGAATATTTGAATAGAAGATATTGTTGTAGGAAAATTCTACCAGAGGTACGTATTGATCCCACATACCTTGAACATCAAGTGATCATGATCTCAACATGTATTCTACGGTTTGAATTGTCCATTCTGTTTGTCTATCAGTTTGGGGGTGGTAGGCAATGCTCAAACGAAGTTCAGTATCCAGGGATTTCTGGAGACTTTTCCAGAATCCTGATGTAAAACATGGATCACGATTAGAAACAATTGATAGGGGTACTCTATGATTTCTTAAAACTTCATAAATATACAGTCTTGCTAGACGTTCAAGTGGTAAATCTTCTGTTATAGCATGAAAATTTGCTGACTTGGTAAGATGATCAACAATGACCCATATTGCATCGTTCCTTCTAGGAGTCTTTGGTAGTCCCACGACAAAGTCCATCGTAATATTATCCCATTTCCACTCAGGTATGGGAAGAGGTTTTATAACTCCTCCAGGCTGTTTCCTTCCAGCTTTCACTTGTTGACATACTATAAATCTTGACATAAAATCAGAAATCTACCTCTTCATGTTTTCCCACCAAAAATGTTCCTTCAAATATCTATACATTTTGGTGCTCCCATAGTGTATAAAGAAATTGGAACTATGAGAATCTTCCAACAATTCCCTTTTCATATCAGGTATATCAGGAACACAAAGTATCTCCCCAAATTAAAAAATTATATCTTAAAACACAAAGTCACTCAATCTCACATCATTCACAACTTTAATCTTCTTTTGAAATTCTTCACCATCCGTCTGATAACTCTTTATCTATTCTAGTAAATATTGTTTGGAAACCCTTTCAATAAGAATTTATGTTTCACCTTCCATGGTTATTCCTATATCCATCTTTACTATATCCTTGTATATAGGATCCTTTTGAACTCTCATCTTGCTCAAAAATCCATAATCCTTTATACTCAAAGAAAATTCCACCTTATGTGCCCTCCCTGGGTGGTGGTGTATTGTTCAATCATAATCCTTGAGTAGTTCAAGCCATCTCCTTTGCCTCATGTTGAGTTCATTCTGTGAGAAAATAGACTTCAAACTCTTGTGATCAGTATAAATCTCACAGTTTTCACCATATAGATAATGTCTCCATATCTTCAAAGAAATTATTCCAACTGCTAACTCAAGATCATGAGTAGGATAGTTTTTCTCATTAATTTTTATCTATCGTGATGCATAGGCAATAACCCTATCTTTCTGCATAAGAACACAACCAAGTCCTTTCGTTGAAGCATCACTATAAATAACAAAGCCATCATTCCCCGATGGTAGAGTGAATATAGGATCATTGACTAATCTTCTCTTAAGTTCTTCAAAACATTATTCCCACACTTTTGTCCAAAGAAATTTAACCCCTTTTCATGTGAAATTTGTTGATGGGTTAGCCAACTGGGCAAAATTCTAGATGAAACATCGATAATAACCTGCTAAACCAATAAAACTGTGTACCTCAGCTATACTCGTCGGTGCTGGACATTCTTGTATTTCCTTGGTCTTTGAAGTATAAATAGATATTGAATCCTTAGAGACAATATGGATAAGAAAATAAATCTCTTGAAGCCAGAATTCACACTTGCTAAAATTCCCATATAATTCATGTCTTCTTAGAGTCTTCAGAATAATGCACCAGTGATTTTCATGATCTTTGTATCTTTTGGAGTATACCAATATATCATCAATTAATACCACAAAAAAGTCATCATGATATTCCTTGAAAACAGTATTCATTCGATCTATGAAGACATAGGGTGCATTAGTCAATCCAAAAGGCATTACTATAAACTCGTAATGCACGTACCTGGTTTGAAATGTTGTCTTTGGAATGTCTTCCATCTTCACGCACAACTGGTGGCTTCCAGATCGAAGGTCAATTTTTGAAAAGTATTGAGCTCCATGCAGTTGGTCAAATAAATAATCAATGCGAGGTAGGGGATACTTGTTCTTTATTTTTATAGTATTGATCTCCCTGTAGTCTATGCACAACCTCATAGATCCATATTTCTTCGTAAAAAAAAGACATGGGCTCCCCATGGAGAAAAACTAGGGCGAATAAATCCCTTATTACTCAATTCCTATAGTTTTTTATTTTTTTACACTAATTCCACAGTTTCCATTCTACAAGGGGTCTTCGATATGGGTCTTGATCCAGGAATTAAATCAATGGATAACTCAATTTCTCATTCTAGAGGATGTCCACGTTAATCTTATGGAAACAAATCAAAATATTCTTTCATAATAGGTACATCCTCTATTTGAACATTCCATTCCTCACCCACAGTTATTTCATTATCTTCCTCCCCAATAATTGAATTTAGTTGAGCTACTGGGGGTGGATCTTGCTAAGAATCAAGTGGTGATGATTCTTCTATAAAGATAGAGTGTTCTTTATCATCATCATCAAAAATCATAACCCCCTTCATCTTACAATAAATCTTCACATCATGGTCCGAAAGAAAATCCATACAGAGGATTATATCAAATTCATTCAAGGGTATGATGATGATATCTTCAGATAAATAACATTTATATTCTCTAATGGGAACAGATTCACAAAACATTGTTGCGATGATACATCCCTTAGGAGTTTTTACTGACAACTCACTTGTTAAATCAAATTAGAAATATCTAATTTTCTTAGAAAACTGGGAAGATATGAAACAATGCAATGATCCAGAATCAAATAAAATAACTACTAAACTTGAGGAAAGCATTAAATTACATGCCACCACATCTTTTAGAGCTTCTACCTCTGTAGTAGTGATAACATAAGCTTGCCCTTGATCCCTTTCCCTTTTATGAGGTAAGTTCCCCTAACGCTGAGGACATTAATTTTCATAATGTCTCATATGCCTGTAATTGTATCATTGAACATTGGTATCTTCTTTCTTCCCCTTGTAATCACGAGCTTGGTGGCCTTTTTCACCACACTTGTCGCAGACTCCCATTCCCTTCAAGCAAGTACCGGGGTGTTTCTTCCCACATTTACTGCAGGATGGATATTAAAATTTTCCCTTCTTCCCCTTATTTCCATTTGCAGAGTGATCAAAAAATCTCTTCTTCTCTTTCTTTTCTTTAAAGTCATAAGACTTAGAGAATTATTTTTCTGTCTTGATAGCACATGAGACAATATCTTCATACGACAAGAAGGATTGTGAGAGTAATTCTTGACATAGAAACGGTTTTAACCCATCAAAGAAATGATAAAAATTACTTCATGGGTTACATATATAATCTGCAACATTCCTCTCTAACCTTGTAAAGTTATCCTCATACTTTGCGACATTCTCATCCTCCTTTTGCCTCAGACTCAGAAATTTCCTTTCCATATCTGGTCGACGGTCACGAGGAAGGTATTTTTCTAAGAAAAGCTCTTTAAACTCCCTCAATTCCATATTTTATACTTTATCATCTTCCTTTTTGTTATTAATCAATGACCACCATTGATCAACATCTCCAGTGAGGTAGTAAACTACCATGATAAAATTTTCCATTTCACTAATCTCCAAGGCATGGAATAATTTCATTAAAGAATTTATCCATTTCTTAGATACTAATGGATTTGTACTCTCATTGAATATTGGTGGTTGTTTCCTCATGAAGCGATATAACATTTATCCTGCACATTTTCGATCAGGGTGCTCTATATGGGTAATGTCATTATTCATAACCTGAGTGAGTTGTCCCAGTATAGTGATAAGCTGATCAACACCAGTTGTATCACCATCTCCACTATAATTATCTTGAGTAGGAGGTAAATACCTATATAGATTTTGTGCATTGATAAATTTTCTATTCCTTCCACTGGGAGCAATTTCTAAACAATGGCATAAACTAGATCATTTTATGTATTGAAATACATAATTCCAAACTTGTAAAACACTTAACATAAATTTAACATTTTATGGATATAATCTATAATAATAATAATAAAATGTTTTCATTGAAGAATTATATACTCATAAACCCTTCATAATGGTTTGTAATGAAAATGGGAAATATCCTAAGAATATCCCCCGGGAGTGTCATAACCAAGAGTGCAGCAAGGCCTATTGTCATGCACCAGTTCCCATTCAAGTCTAGCTCAAAGTGGTGTTTTTGGGTTTTACCCCTATGTACATCTTTGCTAGAGCAGCCTCTACCTGCTCGTATCTAGACAGGTATGTATTTCATGAGAAACTCACAAAATCTCTACAATACCAAAATTCTAGGATGTTCTTCTATACTAATCCTCAAAGTCTATCTTCGGGCTATGTGATCTAATCAGAGTTTATCTAAATCTAGTTTCCAAGGTTTCTACTAAACATACTCTGATACCAACTCTAACACCCCGACCCCAGTTACCCAGAGTTGGTTCATTATTACATAATTGGAATAATCACAAAAGATCAAGTCTCGAAAGACTGATTAGTTTAGTAGCCTTGGAAACACTAGATACATTCATAAGTCTTACATTACATGATAAATTGAAAAACATCAACAACATGTTCTCTATAGTCCACACTCATATCCTCTCAGAAAACCCCTGTAGTTCAGTTATAAAATACTTCTTCACATCATGGGAAAAATAAAACATATAAAGGTGTGAACTCAGATGCTCAAGAAGGATAACAATATGGCGGGAACATTCATAAATAAGAATAAACATTTAAGGCAATGTATAACTAAAAAAATCCTTTTAAACTTGAATTTCAGCATAACATGGAAAAAATAAAATGAAATAATTCCATTTACATGTTCACATAGATATTTTACTAGTCGAATAATCACATGCAATATCAATAACCACTTTCATAATGATGGAATGCATAATGACAGACTATCATAACCACATAGTCAAGGCCTTGTTCCAAGACTAAAAATATGATTATGTCAAGGCCTTGTTCCAAGACACTAGTTTGTATAATGAGACCTACCAATTCATCAAGGTGCTAAAGTGGGCTCCGCCCTCACATACTAAGTCCAATGCATTCCTCGTATGAAAAGGTTTAAACATGACATAAACATTCTTATTAAAACTATCATATAAAATGTCAATACATTATCGATAAATCATGAATGGAATAAAAATAACACATCAATAGTAAAAAATATCACAAAACCATCAATACAATATTTATGTTTTGTATCATAATAAATCAACTTCAAATAAGCTTGAAATCTATCAAAGGATGTTGACATAGATGAAATCAAAACCATTTGAGTTAAATATCTCTTTTTTGAAATAATTTAAAAGTTACATAATTATAAAATAAAACATTTACTTTGAAAATATTCTTATAAGACTGTAAGGTAAGATTTGATGATTTTATAACAGTGGAAAATAGTCGCACCCATCGTATAAGATAAAAAAGACATTCTTACCTTAATTTTGACGAAAAGGATAAAAAGGACCTTGTTTGGAAAATGATGGAAAGATTCCACTATAAACATCTTATAAAAATTCCAACAAGGTTATAAATGACTTTAACCCATAGTCTATAAAATAGTAATAATGTTTCGAAATACATTTTTATGAAACATGGATGTGGATGATAAAGAGGTCCCAGTAGATAATTACATTTAAACAACCTCAGATAATGAAGAGATTGTGAAATTAACCCTTAAATTGTAATTATCCTTGGTCTAGGGTAGGTTAAACTACTATATAATGGTGAAATAATCATTATTAATTTATAAAAAATCATATACATTAATATTATATCATATATTATCTTTTAACATTGCTTTTTTAATAGTATCTTAGTATTATCGTTGTTTTGGGTGTTAATAGATTCATTTTCCTTTATATTATTTGTTATGTGGGACATATTTCTTATGGATGGGATGTATCTTATTCATTTCCAGAATTATATCAAGTATTTAAACATTATTTTTAATCATCTAAATAAAATTAGTCTTAAATGGATACGATGGGGAATGAATCTCATCGCGTTCGTGGAGATGGTAATCCGTACGTATGCACGAGTGAGAATATCTTTCTTTTGTTATTAAAATAATATATAATTGGATGGTATATCATATATACAGAATCATTATCATGTTATATTTATTATTTAAATCAATTAAACATTATTATTATACCTGTCTCAATAATAACGTATTGAATAACAATTACACCATGACGTGGATACAGTAAGCCGTACGTACGCACGTATGGTGACATGTCATTCAAAGGATGGTTAGAATAATGAATTTGTTTGTACCATATTTATAATAACATCACAGTATATATAATATACTGTATTTATTATTTTATAATGGATACAACAAAGAGAAAGGAAGTGGAAGAGGAAAGGAACTTGAAAGAGGTGGTGAGATATTTACCTCTTCTTCGGGTTCTACCTTTTGACTTGATCAAAAGTACATCTTAGGTTAGATTTATGACTAAAGTAAGGCCTCTAGGATGATGGGAATATAGTTGAGAGGGTATTGGGGCATATTTTGGCCGAGCCAAATGGATTTGAATGTGTAAATTAGAGAGAAGGTAGATTTCCCTTTTATAAGAGGGGTGAGGGGAACCTTAAGAAAAGCTAGAAATATTATTTTATAATAAAATTATTTTCGGTTTCTAAAGGCTCCAAAATGCATTATGTAAAGGATAAGGTGGGGATAGGTCGAAAACAACTCAATAAATAGGTTTTAGATAGGTTTGGGAAACTATATTAACTTTAACTTTTAGATTTATCTCTTAGTAAAATAGTTTGACATTTACCATGTCTCTTTGTATTTTTTTTATTATATGGTTAATAAACTTACTATATAATTCCAAGAGAACCCTAAGTGGTTCTTTAATGATACTCCTATAATTATATATGTCTTTTTTCAGAACCTTATATTTTTAGGAGTAGAATATCAATTAATAATATAATATTTGTTTTCAAACTCTTTTATGTCAATTTTGACACTATTTGATATTTTGTTTTTGATAATTTAATAACAGCATTATTTCTTTGAAAAAAATTCATCTAACCATCCCTAATATGTCATATTAACCTAGAAAATTATTTTAATTCATAAAAAGTCTCAAATTAGATTTATTTGGATATTTATAATATAACTTATTTTAATATTTAATTAATTAGGTAATTACTATATCATCATTACATCATAAATAAATTAAATTGTTTAATGTATAAAATATATAAATAAAATACCATTATGTAGGAAATATTGTTATATTTCTAATGAATATTTATAGTCTAATTTATATTATGTGTAACCCTATATTAAAATTTTTTGAGTTATTAAACTTTGATTTTAACTCTTTTAACACTTCTTTAAATAAAATTATAATAAGTGTCCTAATCTAATCCAACTGGAAAAAAGATGTTAATATTTTATTCCTAAGTCTTATTTTGGTCGAACTATACTTATCCAATAGAATTAGAACATGTGTTAGGGTAATAATAATATCATTTTTACCCTTAATTACCCTATTTACTTTTCACCGTGGTAAATAAAAGTAAAAAAGTTAGTATTCACCAAAAATTATTTTTTTCAACTAATTGTAGTCTCTAAAATATGTTAAAAATGGTGTTGAATAAAAATAAATAAATAAAATTAAATTTAATTATAAATATTATAAATTATAGGGGTGTTACATTATCTAACCATGATGTTGAGTGTCACCAAGGAAATATAATATTATCCCCCTCACCCCTGCATAGGAGTCATATCCACACAGTGGGTTCTCCTTAAATGTGATGATTATGGAATGATTACTTACCTTAAAATATTCATAATAAATCCCCAAATAAAAATATAATATACCTCTACTTGAAGTGGGTCAATTTAAATAGAGCGACTCACCCTATATTTGTGTAAGATATATGTATGGATTTCTTACACATGAGATAATTCTGCACAGGCACCACTAATCATATGGATACCGATCAATAATAATGTACATGGATAAATGATTATTCTCACGTATAAATTCCCACATAAATTTAAAATTGTCCTTTTGTATATCTCTCACAATTTCACACCAGTCCCCATGTTGTTACCACATGGTGCTAAACTGCAAGAAAGACATCCTCATAGCATGAGGTTAAAATTCACAAAACATGAATCCCCATAATGCGACATTTGAATATGTAGACCATCATCCATCATCACAACTTATCACTGGAACATAAGATCCTGGACCTATTCAAACAATTTTTGGGGTGATTCCATCATCCCTTTGAGAACATCAATCCCAAAATCACACTTTATGTCGAAATTATTTTGGGTTTTCACAAACCATCCATGGCCCTTGGAAAGAAAAAGTAGTCAGTCAATTTAACTATGTAAGAGGTGGATCCTCATAAGGGACCTATAACCATAAAACAAAGCCATCATGGACCTACATAATGACCTCATAATATTTATGATCCTAAACATCATCACATGGAGCTCATCACCTTAGATTGAATCACAATCATTTTCAGCATCATTGTCTTATACAATTACACATGACTTGGGAGACTTTATCAATGATTTAAAACACTCACGTCTCCAAATAACAAGAGTGTTAGAGTAATATTGATAGTTTGAACCCAAATTAGGCTATTGTGGAACACTCCCCTCATATCGGGTCTACTTGAATCATTACCTTAAACATCATGCACTTTAGTCAAAGCTGTACGACCTTATGCCATAACTATTTCATAGTACAAAACAAAAAACCCTAAACTACTAATTAATGAAACATAATTTTTCCCTAATAACCCACAAAGGGAGTTTTAAGAAGGTTTTAATTATCTACTCACTAAAAAATTTCTATCTATAGTTTAGAAAAAATGTAGGGCACAAATAAAAAGAAACAAATCTCATGGCGCCCATCTTGTGGCCTCATAAAAGTTGAGTAATTCTCCCTGGACCCCCTAGTCCTAGAAAAAATCTAGATAAATGATTTTTCACGTCTTCTCACTATGATTACATGTCCAATAGGTGGAGAATATTTTTTTGGGGTTCTTAAACCCTTCTTGAATATTATAATTTCTATAAACCACATTTATATCCTTGAAGTATCAGTTGACATAAGAAATTTCTTGATTTGATATCCTTCTACTAGAACCCCCATGGATTCATGTTATTTCTCATGGTTTTACCTAAAGTGTATTGGTAATAGGGACTTGATGATTTTAAAGTAATCCACTAGGATTCACTGAAAAATTGAAAATAAGGAAAAAGAGAATGTTCTTAGAGGATGTTCACTCCTAGAAGAAATACTACCCTGGATCCCTTGAGCTATTGTCCTGACTATGTGCAATACTAGTTTTACCAACAAAAAATGGAAATATGTTATCCACTAACCCCAATATTCAATTAAGTCAAATATTACTTGAAAATAATTTAAAATCCTTATAATCAGACTATTCAAGAAGATTCAAAATACTTATTGTTAGATCACTGTGTATTGTACCCTTTTCTCAAAGTAGTAAAGTGATTTTCCATTCCCAATACATTTGATGGACTACACCATGTGAATTAAAGCACATGGCGTAGGGCCTAAGCATCTAAACTAGAAACTAAACTTCCCTACGGTTCTAGATCCCCTCTTTGATAGCCTTCATCCCAATTAAATCTTCACCATCCAGAAGTTTGAATCTTTAAAAATCAATCATGTCCATTAGAAATGATTGGGGACCTCTATACTTTTCCATGAATGTATGACCTATGGGATCATGCATAATGAACTATGAACCATAAACTAGAGGCATCCCCTCCTTATTAGAAGGTAAATATTATACTTGTGAGACCCAAAAAACCATGGTGGAACTCAGAACCTTGGGGTGTTATGCAATCATCCCCGACATGTATACCCCATTTCATATTCCACGGTTTAAACTTTTGTGTGATGACATACACATCCTAAATTTATACTATCCAGATTGACTTGGAATCCCAAATATTTCCTATACATCAAACTAAATCTCTGTATGGATGTAGGGTGTCATAAACCATCACAGATATTAATCCATCATGTTTTTACAATAATATAGGGTGCAAAACCCATCATGAACATTAAATATTTAGAATAAAAATTAATAACACATGGTACCAAAACCCTTTGTTTATATCCATTATTCATAATCCCATCAAGGATAAAGGGATCTCAAAACATTATTAAATAGGTTTCCTTGATTACTAACAAAATGTCCGACATAGAAGGCCATAAATTATAGAAATAGAGGCTGAGTAAAATGAACATGAACTATAACAACATAAGGTCTGAGATAAGAGAATCTATATTATATAAATAGTGTTTTGGGCTAAAAGATACTAAAATACAACAATATATTGACTAAGCTAAAGGTCCCTAAACTACTACAATAAATAGTCCGATCTAAAATACATTAAACTATAGCAACAGATGGTCTGATATAAAAGACCATAATCTATAATAACATGAATTCTAATATAAAATACACAAAACTAAAGACCCAAAAGGTCTGATATAAAAGACCATAAAATACAACAACAGGTTGTCCAAGAAAAAGTCTCAAAACTACAATAATAGAAGTTCCGAGATAAAAGTCCCTAAACTAATACAATATATGTTATAATCGAGATGACTATATAATAAATCAATAATCTATCTTAAAGGACCTTAAACAGCCAATTGAAAGAGACATAATGTTTTGGAGGTTGAAAACCTGAAAAGGACACCATTGGAAAAAGTCAAGACTATGCACACTAGACATGCACATTGTATGATCCAAAAAATGACGATCACTTATAAATGGAAAAGGAAAAAATATTATAAGGTTTAATAACCATATGCGAAAGGATAAAGTAAAATCAAAGTATATTTACACCGATATTTCCCAATAAAATTCTTATAAAAATGATAGTTCTATATAAAAATATTAAAATCTTCATGGGATAATTATTTTTCCTTAGAAAAAATAAAGTTATGTTCACTTAGCCCACTGACATAGAATGAAATTAGAGTACCATACATATGATAAATAAGTTTACATAATTTATCATTTTAAACCATGCGATCCCATGATAAATAGATAAGATACCTCAACGAGGAATCTCATTTTAGTATGCAGTCTTGATAAATTGTCAATCAAAATCAATCATGATTCAATCATTCAAATCCAAGAATTTGGGACCAATTGGTACTATAAAAACAAAATTTATCATTGATCATAAATATTATATCAATTAAATAAAATTCCATGGACATAATGAATGAATTAAATCCTAACAGTGGCATGAAAAATTTAAAAAGTATTGATCAATGATAATATAAAAACACGAGGGAGGAATCATTACAACCTTGAGTCTCTCCTGTGAATCCACAAAAAAGGATGTCTAATGAAACTACATTTCCATTATAGAAATCACTCAAATTATTCCTTGATATATGTAGAATGTTTCTCTAGGTAAGCCATATATTTGCATAAATGATCAATGGATTTAGTTTTCTCCTCCTCTATCCACTTCAATGCTTTTTTTTGGAAACAACATCTTGTATGGACCTCTCTACCAGGTCAAAGAGTCAATGTTGCTCTAACATGGTTCTCTATGAGGATTTTAGTGCATTATTAAACCATTATATCTCCTCTTTAAGATGAATTATTTCAGACTAAAATAGGATAATTTCATCCTTCCAAATGCTAAACATGTTTTGTGGAATAGTCTCCTCTACCTCACATTGGGAAGCCTCATTTACAGCCTTATCCCGAAATTATTTGACTAAATATGAAGCCTCTGTGGATAATACCATAAATTCAAGGGACCCTTTATTGTCATAGGGAAATAAAATCCTTCACCTACTTATAAAAAAACTTTAGAGTCTGATCCCTCATAGCCAACAGTGGTAAACATATAGTTGAGATGACATAATCAGTACTTCAACACCTCTAAAGGGACCTTTGAGTCTGTGGTCCAAATTTACATCCACACTCGTCACCACATTATTTGAGAGAGTTTCATAGACCCCAATCCTTGAATCAATCCTAATATATAAATATGAATATTTTCTGTGACTATGTCACTAAGTAAGGGACGAATACTAATTGGATTCATTTAGTTGGGTATGGAGATGGCCTCCACATTAACCAACTAAATCAGATGAAATCAGGAAGAAGGGATATGAACGTCTAAGATATGAGGTGATGGTATTGCAACAAGTGGCACAAATGATTATCAGCCTGCTGGTAAATAATACGATGATATCAAATAGTCAACAAACTTGATCAATTTTTGAAAATCACCTTATTAGTTGCATCATTGGCGATGTATATCAACCCAAACCCACATTTAGGCGAAGAGGTAATTCCCTCTTATGAAGAGTTACCTAATTTCACCATTGATTTTATCTTCATCATCGTAATTTAATCTCCTTCTTTATGGACTGTAAGAGAAAAGAAAATATTAGAAAACATAATAAAATGTGTAAAACATGTTTTGTATCTAAAGAAGTTATTTTCCTATCCAAGAGATTCATATATCTTGGTTAAATGTGTTTACAAATAGATACCATAATTAGCCTCCTCCAAAAGTGTGTTTTTTATGCCATGAAAAATAACATGGCCACTAGAATTATAGTAGCAGGAACTCAGTCTTACTATATTGATATAAAACCCATCTCCACTTCTTGATGAAGCAAGACGAATATTAAAGTTGTTATGATTAATATGGAAATCCTACCCATATCCTTGGGAACATATATATATTCCTCATGGTAGGATTGATAGGGACTTTCTCAATTTTGAAAAACCATAATTATCTACTTAAATGGATTGGAATGGGAGAATAAGTAAGGTGTGATTCTTACACGAGTATTCTTGGCAGGAGGAATTTAGTAGTATGAATAACTTCATTTTTCTTTTCCTCTATGAGGAAGGGCCCCTAGACGGTGCTAATTTTGAAGGCATTAAGAAATGTGATGGTGGTTGTTTAGATTTTAGATCCTTAGGAATGACAGTTGTTTCCCTCTTAAGATCCATTTTACCTCAGGATCCTTCATCATATTCTTCCTAGTTATTTCCTAAGACGACTCTAGTAGGCATACCACTTGGAGTATACACCATGGATGATGGTAGTGATTAGTCTCCAGAAAATTCCTAACAAACCCACAAAAAATGATAAAGATATCAGTAAAACTTCAATAGAAGCATAAAACTTTGAATTTAGTAGTAAGGATAGTCTTTCCACATCCTCAATGTTAGGGTGGACCTTTACACCCACATGAACCTCATTCAGCTATGAAACTCTATCCACTTCACCAAGGAAGAGTAGTGGATCCATCCCATTACATATTCTGTAATAATAATGAGGTATAAAATGAAAGCCTCAACATCAGTGGGGTGGTTTTTAATGGAAACACCAATGTGGGTAGTAAAACATTACAATCCTTCCATGTGTATCACTGGATAAAAAATTATCTCTCAGAGCTTTTCATCCATGTTCATCACCCTCTAGTTATTTATATCTCAAACATAAGGTGAAATACATGCATATACATGGCTTCTCTAATAGGTGAAGCACTCATTTCATCCAATCCAGTTGGACCTCTCATGATAAAAAATATGATGATAAATATCTCACTTCATTGAGTGGAATATTTGAGGTTGATGGTATTCTAGAAGTGAGTTAGTTGATGGTCCTTGGATTAGATTCAGTGTTCAATTGTAAATTTATATCCGTAGGTACTGATGTGGAGAATTTCCCATATAGATAAGAGATAATACAAATCTCTTTATATTAATCAAAAAAACTGATCACATCATCATTTAGAGGAAAGACTTTATGAATCTAACTCCCATATCTTGTCAAAATTAACCAAAACTAATGATCCATTGTGGGATGATTTTCAGATTGAACATGAAATGGGGTGGGAAATTTTGTCTGAATCTATCGAATCTGATGATGAGCAATCAAGTCACATACCACTCATAAAGAATGATACCATGAATTCAGGTAGAAATGACTCTCTCATAGGTTTAAATTATATAATCCTAAGAATCATAGCTTTCCCCTCCATTTTTAGATATACTACCAATGGTAGTCTCATACGGTTTAACGATAACCGATCATGATGGCTCAATTAGTACCTAATTTTCATGTACTTTAAGGTGATGGGTCTCTCCCCACTGAAGTATTATAAAAAATAATTGAAAGGGATTCTTGGGATGTTATGAATTCTCAAGTATTCAATGAAACCTAGGAGATCCCCCATCCAACCCCATAACACCCAAATGTGACTCAAAATTATTTGTGTGGATATTCCCCATTAAATATGGCATAGAAGGTGGTATAGTTTGGCCAATATGGTAATATAAAAAAAATCCACCTTTCATCCATATATGTTTCAATTTTGAAGGTGGAATCACAAAATGCACCATTCTCCCTTGTTAGGAGTTGGTACCGACTTAGGTACATATTAAGAAAACCATCCAAATGAATGGATTGATCATTATTAAGAACATCCTCCCTCACTCATTTGGTAAAAAGAATCTCTTTTAAAATGGGCCAGTAATCACCAAAAATTTGTCATAAAATTTTATGGCATGAGCCTTTATCTTCTTTGCTTAGGGATTAGAATGGGCCTTCATGAATATCTTTCCTAGGTAGCATGGCCTTCTCAAGGGAATTTTTAGCTAGCATGATTAAATACCTTGAAATGGGAGTTCTTCACTCTATATCATCCCCAAAATATTATGGACAATGAAAATCATCCAATATATCTTCTGAAATTGGTGTTTTGAAAATCTTCTTGATTTCCCAGAGACTAATTCCCACTAGTCCATGAGTCAAATGAAATGTATTTGTGTATGGACTCCAGCTACTAAAAACGTCCACCACCAAGACTTTGTTCAAATAAGAATTTTTTTGTGATATATATATATATGGTTTCATATAAACTTATTTTTTCTGAAATCCATGGAAAATTTAGATTTTCTTAGATACACCCAGGTGGGCAACATCTAATCTATCCCAAATATCCCTCTTGTTTGAATGTTGTATCTAGTCAACCACCCAAACCTCTGATTCATGGTAGATTTTATCATTATTGAGTGGTACTTATATATGTCATAATATTATTTATGATTATTCAATCTAATGTCCATTGACATAAAATTCAGCATATAACAATCTGATCATTTTTCCTAGGTTATAAAGTGGACCATATGGGAGATATTTACCCTGAAGGTGTTATAGGTTCGTAGTTCCCAAGAAGAGGGAACGATCAATGACTATAGTGGGAGGGTAGGAGTATCTATAAGGATTCCAAACTCATAAAGGGGTATAAAATGCAACATGGTATATTCCTTAAAAATAATCCCAATCAAGTTTAGTGTATTCATCTAGTATGATTTTGCATTAGAATGATGGATGACATCCACACATGTGACTATGAGATTTGAACGAGCAATCACATCAATTGACTCTATTTTTGAAACATTTTTTCGACAACATTCCATCTATTTAGAGAAAGATATTTATTTCATATTGTTGAGGAACCATTCTAAAATAAATCAAAATCTTGGATAACATCGCACAAATTGCATGACCCATAAATGATTCATGATCTCATGACATTGTATAGGTCTTGTGAATCGTATAAATCATGTAGTATCTAATGAACTCATGACTAGTTATAATTATTATAATTTAAGGACCTTGACATGGTCACATGAACCATGTAATGATCAAGAGATCATGAGATAGAACCAGAAGATCATGAGAATCATAGCAGGCAACCCCATAATTAAAATAATGCAGCATATCTTGAGGAAATTACTGTTGAAAAATTCATGGATCGATTAGGAAATTAATTTATTCAAACTCAATCATGTGGTGAGATCATATGTTTGGATATCATGGGAGGTTCTCATGATAGGGATTAGACAAAGCTGTATTGCAAATCAATCTTGCAAGGAAGTCATGCGAGAGAAGAGATCATAATATCTCCAAAGGTATGAGCCACCAATGAAATGAGTGAATCCTCACTCCTTTACATTTCAGGCACCCTATGAAATACTAAAGGTCACTTGAAGGATATACTACCTATTGGAACGTTTACCAATGGAATAAAAAATGACATAGGTGGACATTTAATTTCATCAAAACAAATTCCTTTTCCCTGTAGACCTTTCTTCAGGGGGAAATTTGTTGATTCCCACTAGATAAGCACAAAAAATTATAGGATTGATAAAATACATAAATAATTTGTATTATATTCTATATTAATTGATTGAAGTAGATGAATGGATATATTAAGATCAATATGATAGGTTAAATAGATCATGTTCCCCCCAAGAGGACATAAGATCACATGTCACAGTGAACCTAATTTGAACACATCATGTGATTTTCATGATCTATTCATGATCACAAAAATCCACATCAATAATCCCACCGACTATTTTGAGGGATTACAAACAAGTTTTGATGGTTATGTGAAGGCTTATATGAAGGTTACTCTGATCAGGTGACACATCAACTGATAGACACCGAATCGTATCCCAAAGAACATTATGAAATAAAAGCTAAAAAGGAAGAAGATTCGTGCAATAGAGGTTATATTGATTTTCACCTGAAGGGATTATAAGAATAATGATACCAGATCAATTGTGGCATCCTGCCTTTTTATTACATAAATTTTCATTGCATTTTACATATAGAGGATCTTTAAAGTCTAGTGTCATGGAAATCAGGAACATAGTACACGAAAACAACATAAAACATCCTTCTAATACACTTTTAAGGATTGATAATAGGTTCATCATAAGTAAAATTACTGCATATCATAACATGGAGACATAAATCAAAGGAAAGGGTGATCAGAAGGCCCAGTAAGGGGTAAATAAGGGAATCAATTTACTTGTGATATTAATAAGAACATGATAAAAATCACCTAAGAACATGAGAATTGTAAGTACATGAATATCATAATGAAAAGAACAGGAAAATTAACTTGAATATGTGGATACAACATTTAATTTATACATTCATGAACATATCACCAAGGTTCATCCGCAATGTGTCATAAAAATTACCAAGGTTATTCACCAAGGTACCGTGAAACTTGTCATCTCTAGAGATTAAATTCTCTACCGAGTGCATTGGAGCACTATCTAGGCGTACCCTAAATATGTCATTATTTTCATGTGATCCACATTTATCATAATCAAACATTTCATAAATAACCCATATAGAATAAAAGAAATGAGTTTTAACTCATAATCGTGACATTTTAAAAGTTCTTAAAAACTTGATCGTTAGGTAATTTATAACCCATGAAAGGGAGTGAGGGTTATATGTATGTCAATTAAATAATCAAATAGATCAATATTATTTATTGATGAATCAACCTATAAATTAAAATATATTTTTCTATTCTCATAAATAATACAGGATAATTTCTTGGGAAAAAGAGAGATATTTGAGATGAAAATTTCTTCAGCATAACGACTATATAACATGGTTTTAGAAAATAATAAAAAGAGATGGGTCAAGGGTCTCCCATAAATAAATGAATAATATTCCAATTGAGTTAAAGAATAGAAAACAAGATCATGGTATGGATATTTTAATGACATACCACATGAAAAAGAAACATTAAAGAAAAGAGAAGATGTGATTTCTTTTACGAAAAATTCAGCAGCCTAATGACCTCACTTATAAATTCAAAAAATCAATTGATTAGAGAGGAAAGGGTCTCTCACCATTTGGACCTGAAATTAATAGTAGTAATGTTATATATAAACAATCCCTCACATAATAAAATGGAACTATAAGACATAACATAAAGGAAGTCATGACTTAAAAGAGGAGGGTGAAAGGATCCCTTACCTTGAACTGTAACTTCGAAAGCATGAAGGTAGGGACCTTGGGAGGCTTGAAGGAACCTTGGAAGGAATCCTTGGAAGGTAGAAAGACCATATAATCGTTGAGTAGGATTTTGGAATGAAAAGAATGTGGGAATGGATTGGTATTTATAGGAAAAGTGAGGGAACAAATTATTAAATTCCAAGGGACACCTCATTGGTGGTATTTGCAAAACCATGGGCTTTCCCATGGTATTGGCCACTTGGGAAACCTCATTACATATCTTACTTTTCACAAGTCCAACATATTATTTACATCATGGTTACATCACCGATGATGTCATTAAACACCTGAAACTCAAAGCTGAATTTTTACTATTAATAGAAAAATCAACTGTTTTAGAAAAACATGAAAAAGTCACTCGAACCTAATATCGATGCTCTAACTTTAAAAATGAACTCGATATTATGAAAATAATTTTATTAATATTTTTAATTTAATTTTTAAATAAAATCATTATTTATTCTAAAAATACAACTTTAAAACTATAACTCATTTTGTAACACCTTAAGAAAGTAATCAAGGTCCCATAAAATAATCGTATAACCATAAGACAAGAAAGTATCAATTTATGATTAAATTTTATGAAAATAAATTTCCCTTTTAAATTATTAAATTAATTATAAAAGTTTAAATAAAATATTTATGACATAAAAAAAATACCAAAACATAAACTATGATCAATTTTTCACTTTTAAGATGTCTAAAATGGTTTTATACATTCATGGGACAAGTTTATATATATTTTTCAATTTACTATTAATTACTATTCATATGAGTATGTTACTATTCATACATTACTATTTACTAAAAATTAAGTTGATCTTATTAGACGATAAATTTATTACTGAACACAACTGTAGAAGACCATTTTTTGAAAATCAAATCACATTATTAATTATTAAAGAATACAAAAATATTTCAAAATACCAATTTTTTTCTAAATTGATCAATAATATACATACTATATTTATCCAGTCATTTGAAATTCACAAACTTTACCATAATAAGAAATAACAATTTTATTTAAATAAAAGGATTACACAAAGTATCCAAGGTCTCGTTACATAGTCCCTTATAAAAATAGCATAGGACCTAAGATTAAGGTGTGATATGGTGATAGAATCTTGGGGTGGCTCGAACAACATTTCCTGAGTGGTGATTTCTATCAGCTTGAACTTCTCTCTTAAGTGATTTTGTTCATTCTTCACATGTTGAAGTTCAGATTGGGCTTGGTCCAGAGAAAAGCCCAGTGATGCTACCTCCATCCCGAGCTCTGACAGATGGGCTTCCTATAGCCCTAGTCTACTAGATGATGTCATCGACTCTTCTTTCAGTATTAATTAACAAGGATCATTTGAATTTATAAACAATATGTCATGACCCGTCTCTTGAGGCACGCATCATGACTACCCCAATCCCACCTTCCATAGGCCAGGGGCTGGCGACTTGCACCAAATGCTTAATTCCCTAAAACTGGGAAGACGTTGCCTTTAAAAATCATAAACACACAAAAGTAGAGTACAAGAAGAAGAAAACACTAAGTAAAAGCTGTATAAAAAGTGTACTGAAAGAAAAGGGGCCAAAATACAAGCCCAACTGTAAAGTATAAGGAAAGGACAAACATGTATATCTGAAATGACAAATAGATGGAAGGTAAAAATGGATACTGGATCATCCTCTAGGGTTCCTACATGAAGGGTAGATACAGATGTCCTCCTCAGCACTCCACGTCCGTATGAATCCACCATGTACCGATATGTCGTATGGTCCTCCTTCGGGTACTGTTCAGTCCTCGTACACTTCACCTCAGTTAGCGTTGTCTGTCGTCTGTATCCAACACAACGAGGTGCGGGCATAGCCCGTGCTGGGGTGAGTATAATGATACTCAGTAAGGACCCAGATACTCTCAAGGTCTCACAAAATCCAACAAGGATAACCACAAAGTATGATTTCAACGGATAACCATTACTTAGTAAAATTCCCATACATATACCTAAGTTATCAAGTAGCCCATATCAGTAATGAGGAAAACACAAAGGTCATTGACTCTGATCAAACTAGGATTTTCATTAATGAAACCAAAACTGCTGGAGAACTCTTCCTCTATCCAATACAGTGGCCCTTTCATGACTCTGAGGTGCTACTCACTAACCTTAGACTGTTGAGGTACTCCTCCTGTCAAGTACCGCGGGTCTGCTTCCAAACCGGGCGCTCCATCTACTGTGGGTCTGCCGCCAAATGAGGCTCTCCCCATAATAGACGTCCGAGGTACTCCTCCTGTCAAGTGTCGCGGGTCCGCTGCCAAACTAGGCGCTCTGTCCGTCGTGGGTCTACCACCAAACCGGGTTCTCCCTCCACTGGGCTAGTCGAATCACTCCGAGTCGAATCGGTCAAGCAATCGTTAGGTCTACAGCTACTAGGTCTCCGCACTCGGTATGCTCGTCTCTGGGAGGATCTGTACCACGTGCTACTGCTTGATACTCCAGATGTCATGAAGTCTCTTGTGGAGGTATCTCAAAGGACCGCCACGTCATAAGGGTCTCAACACAACAGACGATGCGTTAATCGGACGCTCGGTTTGTGGGTTATTAGCATTTTACTCCCAGGGGCCCGGTTGGATTCATGTACGAACCAACCTGACCGTGACTCAACTATACCCCGAACACCAGTGGGGTAAACTCAAGGGGACAGTTATGCTCTAAGAATACCGGTGGCGCTGACGGTTCGTCAAACGGATGTCTAGTGCCAAAGATATGGCTCAAGAAGGTAATGGGTAAGAAATGGGCCCGGGTCCGGTCCGACGCGGTCAGACCGACTCTGCCCAACCCAGTCTTGGCCGACCCAGTCTGGGTCACCCGGTCAAACTCGCTGGGTTTGAGACGGCCCGCTGGGCGGGTCAGACTGCTATGTTTTTGACCCGGTCCGCTGGGCCTGGTCCAGCGGACCGCGAGGGCGGTTCAACCCGATAATCGCCATGGGGGAGGCTCTGTATCTTGGCCCAGAAGATTGAGCCAGTTTAGACACCGACGTTGTGAGGGACGCCATGGGTCAGCGTGGGAGGCTGGTGGCCGGGAGGCTAGGAGGCAGACCATGTGGGGCGTGGGCCGACCGAATTATCTCCGACAGCCTCCGGGCGCATCAAGTAGGCCGCGGCAGGAGTCGGGCAGGTGGGTAGCGCGCCAGCAGGGGTGCGGGGTGCCGGGTAGCGATCCGGGAGGGGTGAGTGGTGGAAGGCGGCGTGTCGGCTGGGGCGCGAGGCGTTGAGAGCGCGCCAACAGGGGAGGTTCGAACTGTGTTCGTGCGGCCCGAACCCTCCTTGTTATGGTGACAGAAAACAGAGATTCTCATACCATAACTTGATTGACGAAGAACGAGGGTTTATTCTCATAATTAAAAAAACACAAAAAATAATCCTACCTCACTAGTCATTCGTCATTGAAGAAGTCACGGAAATCGGGCATTGTTCCATTGACGTTGGAAAAGAAGAAGCTGAGGATGACGTTGGCGTTTTTTGTTGATGGCGCTTCCTTTTCCTTGTTCTGGTAGAAGAAGGAAGAAGACGTCTGAGGAAGAAGTCAAAGAAGAAATCTGGATTTTTTCACATTCTTGGTTGGGAGAGTTTTAATCCTCTAAAGCTCTCAAGTTCCACCGAAGGATAAATCCAACAAAATAATAATTGGGTGTCTTATTATTTTATCGTTGGCACGCAAATTCAAAAAGGAGAAATAGACCCCCTTAATTAATTCATGCGCTTCGGGGAAATTAATTGGTACACACTTGGGTGCAATTAATTGGCACGCTTGTTGGCACAATTAATTGGAAAGCGCATTGGCACAATTAATTGGCACCCACATTTCCATAATTAATTTTGCGGATGAGGTCAAGGGATCTCCCTCATTAACGAGGGAGAGTGGTGAGGTTTCACCATCCACCATTAATAGGGGTTGGGTGGTCCCCACCCCTATCATTTAATTGATAGGTTATGCTCGAATGGTCCACACGTTGTAACCTCTCGCTGGATGTTAGGTTGTGGTGGTCCTACCCCCAACATCCAAAGGGAGGTTCCAACTAACCGCACACACACACATGGCATCTTAAAAAAATAAAATATAGTGTTGTACTTTATTTTATTATTATTATTTTCTAACAAAAGCCAAAAACTAACTTCCAAAATAACAAGAACAAAACTGCGGTTAAGGTCTCCTTAAGTGAATACCAGCACTGTGAGTTTAATGGTGCCCTCAGATTACAATTCTAAGAAATGGTTCAAAAGTTATAAAAACCTGATCGTTTTCTTACTGAACGTACCTGAAAAAACTTCAAACAAATTGATTCTAGGCACACTAGGCCTTGAAATCAGTCTCCGTCAAAAACTACGGACCCATAAAATTCCCAAGAATTTAAGGAAAAAAAATTCCTTGAAATTTCTGGGTTTTACATTACCCCCACATCAGGGCTTCACGTCCCCATAAGCCACAACACACATTAGGGGAAAAATGGGGGGTACTGATCACGTATTTGAGCCTCTCGCTCCCACGTGCTCTTCTGGAGGTTCCCGTGCTACCAGCGAACACGCACAAGAGGAATCGACCATCCACGCTGGACCCACTCCTGTCGATCCTCATTCTCCCCTGGAACCTCTATGTAATTCTCCATGTCATCGATGTACATCTCCCCGTGGTTGATGAAGTGGGACAGGTCGTTCAGGTATCTCCTCAGCTGAGATACGTGGAAGACATTGTGTACCCGATGTAGCTGAGGTGGAAGAGCCAAGCGGTAAGCCACCTCGCCAACTTTGCTAAGGAACTAGAATGTTCCGATGAATCATAGATATAGCTTGCCACCTTGGCCAAATATCTGTAGACCTCATCGAGGTGAGACCCACAGGAAGACTTGGTCACCATCCTGAAACTCCAGAGGTCTCCATGTCCTATCCGCATATGACTTTTTTCTGCTCTGTGCAGTATTCATATGCTCCTGGATGATCTGCACCTTCTTTGTGGAAGCCCGTACTATCTCTAGTCACACTAGTGTTGACTCCCCTGGGTATGTCCAGCATATTGGCAATCTACAAGTTCGTCCATACAAGGCCTGAAAAGGTGTCATCCCTATGGAGGAGTGGTAACTGTTATTATAGGAAAACTCCAACAAGGGCAGGTGGTCCTCCCAGCTATAACCAAAGTCGAGGACATGTGTACATAACATGTCCTCGAAGCTCTGGATGGTCCTATCGGTCTGACCATCAGTCTGAGGATGGAAGGCGGTGCTCAAGTGAAGCTGTGTCCCGAAAGTTTCCTATAACCCCTTCCATAGTCGGGATGTAAAGTGTGCATCACAGTCAGAGACAATAGAATAAGGTACTCCATGTAAATGCACTATCTACTACACATAGAGGCATCCCAAGCTCTCAACTGAACCCTTCTCCCTAATCGGTAGAATGTGGGCCGACTTGGTGAGTCGGTCGATGATCACCCAAATCGAGTCATGACCCCTGGATGTATGTGGAAAACCCATCACGAAGTCCATGGATATCCCATACCACATCCACTCCGGGACCTCTAAGGGCTTAACCAAGCCTGCTGGTACCTAGTTCTCTGACTTCACTTGCTGACACATGAGGCACCGTGAGACAAAATCTACTACTTCCTTCTTTATACCTAGACACCATTGCTGTCATAGAAGGTCCCAGTACATCTTCAGAACTCCTGGATGTACCGCCAGACGGGAAGTGTGGAACTCCCTCAACACCTCCTCCTGAAGTGCAACTGCTACCGTGGTACGTCCTCTGAAGAGGATGGCGTGCTCCCCAACTTCAAAAAATACATCAGGTTCCCACCCCGTGGATATCTGAGCACGTCATATCTCGCAGTCAGCGTCCCCATGATGCACCTCCATGAATTGCTGAAGAAGTGGGGGAGTGGCTGTAAGAGACTCTAGATAGGCTGCTCCATCCCTATCCACAAGGGATATCTGCAACGTGGCCAGCTGCTTCATCACCGCCCCTAGCATCGGAATTCTTGATCTCTTGCTGAGCGCATATGCTACTACGATATCCTTCCTAGGAGTATAGACTATCTCGAATTCATAGTCCTGGAGAAACTCAATCCATCACCGCTGTCTCAGGTTCAGGTCCTTCTGAGAGAAGATATACCTGAGACTCTTGTGATCAGAGTACACGATAAAACGTTCACCCATAAGATAGTGCCGCCACATATTCAAGGCAAAGACCATTGCTACTAACTCTAGTGCTTGGGTAGAGTAGTTCTGCTCATGATGTCTCAACTGTCGGGAACCATACGTGATCACAGCTCACTCCTACATCAATACACACTCAAGTCTGGTCCCCGATGCATCGCACTAGACTACGTACCCTACGCCTTCCTCTGGAATCCTCAAAATGGGGGCACTAGTCAGCCTCTTCCTCAGCTCCTGAAAGCTCTGCTGGCATCTCTCCGACCACACGAAGGGTTTCCCCTTCTTCTTCAAGGCTGAATGTGGCACTGCAACACTAGAGAAGTATGGAATGAATCTCCGGTAGTATCTAGCGACGCCCAGGAAAATCCGTACCTCCATCAAACTTGTGGGTGGATCCCACACAAGTACCACATCGATCATTTCTAGATCCACTGTAACTCAAGCCTCCGAGATGACGTGTCCCAAAAAGTGAACCTCTCAAATCCAAAACTGACACTTCGAGAGCTTCCCATAAAGCTAGTGCTCTCGGAGTGTGTCCAGTACAACCTACAAATGGTAGGCATGCTCTTTCTCAGTAGTCGAGTAGATCAGTATGTTGTCAATGAAGACTATGAGAA
Organism: Viscum album; assembly: GCA_963277665.1. Taxonomy (NCBI): domain Eukaryota; kingdom Viridiplantae; phylum Streptophyta; class Magnoliopsida; order Santalales; family Viscaceae; genus Viscum; species Viscum album. The sequence continues at coordinate 306,469,728 of OY728153.1, read as the reverse complement.
AGTGATCAAGGTATGGCTGGAAGATACTGTTCATCAGACTCATGAACACTAATAGAGTGTTGTTTACGCCGAAGGGCATAACCAAGAACTCATAGTGGCTGTAAAGACACCTGAAGGAAATATTTTGTACATCCGCATCTCGAACTCTGAGCTGGTGATAACTTGATATGAGGTCTATTTTCAAGAACCATCTAATCAAATATGTCTTCAATCCTTGAGATTGGTTACTTCATAGTCACATGGTTCAGGCGACGGTAGTCGACACAGAGCCTCAAGATCCCATCCGCCTTCTTTGCGAACAGAATTAGGGCTACCCAGGGAGAAACACTGGTCCAGATGAATCCCTTTCCCTGTAAGTCCTCTAGTTGTACCCGCTTCTCGCAAAGCTTAGCGGGATCCATCCGATATGATGGAGTAGATATCAGTGTCGTCACGGGGTACATGTCAATGTATAATTCCACCTCTCTACGAGGAGGTAGTCCTGGAACATCGTCAGGAAAAACATCAGTGTACTGGTCCACCACTACATGATAAGTCAGACTCTCCACATCTACTACCCCGAGGGAAAGGAAAGCCAACTGGTGACTGATCGGTTGTACCCTCCTCTGAGTAAGTCTGTCCTGTGCTGCAAAGGTTCCCTTCTCACTAGTGAAGGTGAACATGGTCCCATCCGTGCGGACACAACACACCTTTTGACTAATACAGCCAATCTGAGCATGGACTATAGATAATCAGTCCATACAGAAGATGATTTCGTAAGGCCATGATGTTGCTACGAGGAGATCCCAGCTGAAGATCTTGCCTCCTAGAGTAAGCTCACACTACCGGCACCAGTACGTAATCGTCGAGTCTCCTCCCGTAGGAGTCTTTAGCCGTAAGTATCGAGCCAATGGCAACATTGGAATCTCTGAGCCCCGAATGCGGGTAGTGGCTATGAAAGAGTGATTAGAACTTGTGTCAATAAGAACTGCAGCTAAAGTGGAGTAGATACAGATCGTACCTCGAATCATCTCCGGAGCGCCGTGATCGTAGGCATCAGCTTCCTGAAGCAGTGCTCTACCCTGTCCACCTGTTCCCTATGGTTGGGGTGGATTTCTAGGTGGTGGTCATGGAAACACCTCGTAACGTCATCCACCGCCAGCTACACGGCCAACTCCTCTGCTACATCCACCTCCTCCCTGAAGAACACCTCAATTGAACCTCTACCACTACTTGGGAGGTCCCTCGACTGACTGTTGATCATCTGTACGGTGGGTCAGATAGTCACTGGCCATGTGACCATGCCCGCCATAGGAGTAACATTGTCCGCTCCTGGTATGCCTAGATCTATCTCAACAATGGATTCCCCATACAACTGATCCTGATTCGTGCAGTTGACCACCAGTAGGTATGGTCCGCTTGGACCTCTGCGTCATCAGTCTAATGCCAGCTGCAGAAGACTCCGCTGCATGTCAGCTAGTGGTGGGTCTCACTGCTCAAGACTGCTTAGCAAGGAAACTCTCTACTAGGAGGGATCACACCAACACCCCCTTTTGCGTTGGGATGCTGTGAGAGATAACTGAAGCTCTGATCTCTCGCCTGAGTCCCTGCATAAAGGTTCGGGCTCTGAAGAACGGGTCCCGGACCATATCATTGGAGTATCACGAGAGGTCAGTGAACCTCGCTGAGTACTGCACCATCTTCATGATACCATACTGTAGATGCAGTAGCTCTTGTATCCGCACCGCTCGAAGGGTGGATGGAACAAACTCTACCCAGAACAGGCTCTCGAAGTCTGCCTATAGAAGTGATGCCTCATCGTGCATCTGGAGCATCAGGCTCCACCATCTTCCTGCTGCTTCTTGAAGGAGTCTGGCAGAAAGGATCACCATGTAGACTGCTGGCATCCCTACTATCCTGATGACTCTCACCACAACTGCCATCCAATCCTCAGCAACCAATGGTTACGTCTCTCCCTGGATCCTGGGTGGCCTCTGGTGCTGGAACTCATGCAACGTGCTCAAGCAGCGTGCATCGTCTGCTGCTAGGGCTGGTGGAATCGGTGGCCCAAAGGGAAGTAGTACTGCTAGTGCCTCTGCTGGTGCCTCAAGTTGAAGAGGGACCTGTACTGAGGCCTCGTCGCTCAGTAGGCTGTCAGTACGTACAGCTCTCGGGGATCTAGCTAGTCATACGTGGGGAGGCATCCTGAATGAAACAGATGTGACACGGTCAAAAGACTATACCTGGTGACCTGACATGGTTTGAGATGACTTAAAGAATACTTTTTAAAACACATATGGAATCAGGTTTTTCGTGCACTTTGTCTAAAATCAGATGTCAGGGTCTTGGTATATGGATACGTCGGCCGCTCGCACCAACACTGGACTCCCTGAACTGAAAACCACACTTAGTACCCTAAAAAATATTGCTTCACAGAAAAGAAATATCAGAGTCCTAAGTTCTGCAGTAGAACCGACTTCCTCTAATACCAATTTGTCATGACCCGTCCCCCGGGGCCCGCATCATGACTACCCCAAGCCCGCCTTCCGTAGGCCAGGGGCTAGCAACTAGCACCAAAGGCGTAATTCCCTAAAACTGGGAAGGTGTTGCCTTTATAAATTGTAAACACACACAAGAAGAGTAAAAGTTGAAGCAAACACTAAGTAAAAGATATATAACAAGTGTATTGAAAGAAAAGGGGCCAGAATACAAGCCCGACCGTAATGTACAAGGAAAAGAAAAACAGGAACATCTGAAAAGACAAACAGCTGGAAGGTGAAAATAGCTCTTGGATCGTCCTCTGGGGTTCCTACCCGAAGGTTAGGTACATATGACCTCCTTATCACTCCACGGCCTTCAGACTCCACCATGTACCGGTACGTCATAAGGTCCTCCTTTGGGTACCGTCCAGTCCTCATACACTCCACCTCGGTCAGGTTTTTCCGTCGTCTTCGTCTAACACAACAATGTGCGGTCATAGCCCGTGCAGGGGTGAGTATAACGATACTCAGTAGGGACCCCGTGACCCTCAAGGGCTCAACAAATCCAACAAGGATAACCAAAAAGTATGATTTCAACGGATAACCATTACTTAGGTATATGCCCATACATATACCAAATTTATCAAGTAACCCATCTCAATCCTAGGGAAAACAGAAAGGTCAATGACTCAACTCAAACCAGGATTTTCATTAACGAAACCACAACTGCTAGAGAACTCCTCCTCTGTCGAGTACAGTGGACCTATCGTGACTCAGAGGTACTACACAATAATTGTAGCATTAGGAATTTAGATTTTAATGGCCATATTGACCAATGGTCATATAACAATAGAATCTCAATAGTCTCATTCAATTAAACTCACTTCATTAATTAATGGATATAGTTTTGTAGAGTATAAAATAAAATAACATACAAATTTAGAAAATAAATATTATTAAAAAGTTTGGGTCGTTAGATTCTTCCCCCCTCAAAAATTTCATCTCTGAAATTTTAACTAATACCGGAAGAAGAGAATTTGTGTGGGTAGTTCTGCCTTATAAACTCCTATGGTTCCCATGTGGCTTCGTCACATATGTTGTTCCTACAAAACACCTTAATAGGGTTAGTAGTTTTGTTGCATAGAACCTTGTCTCTACGATCCAAGATCTCCATAGGATGCTCCTCGCATGAGAGGTCATGTTCCAATTGTACCACCTCTAGATTTAGTACATGTGAAGGGTCAGGTATGTACTTCTTCAAGGGAGATACGTGGAAGACATGATGAAATTGTTCTATATTTGGAGGAAGTGAAAGCCGATAAGCCAATACTCTTACATGATCAAGGATATCATAGGGGCCAATGTACCTAGGGTTGAGCTTCCCTTTCTTCCCAAACCTCATGACTCTTTTCCAAGTTGAAATTCATAGAAAGACATTGTCACCAACAAGAAAATCTATCTCCCTTGGATGGTTGTCTGCATGACTCTTTTGTTGACTCTAAGAATCCTTAATGCGATGTTGGATAGAATGGACTTTTTCTTTAATCTCTTGCACATGATCATCCCCAAGAATATTTCTCTCACCAACTTTATCCCAACAAGTGGGAGTTCTATATCATTTCCCATATAGAGCATTACAGGGTTCCATTTGAATGCTTGAGTGGAAGCTGTTGTTGTATGCTAACTCAATTAAATGGAGATGTTGATCCCATACACCATTAAATTCCATTGATCATGTTCTCCACATATCCTCGAGTGTTTGAATAGTTCTTTCATATTGGCCATCAGTTTTAGTGTGATAGGCCATACTGAAATTCAATTCAGTGCTGAGAGCATGTTGAAGACTTCTCCAGAATTTTGATGTCAACCTTGGTTCATGATTAGATATGATAGAAAGTGGAACTCCATGCAGCCTTACCACTTCCTTCACATAAATTTTGGAAAGTTGATCAAAAGAGAAATTTTATTGAATAGATATAAAATGGGCAGTCTTGGTGAGAGGATACACAATAACCCATATCGCATTATTTCCTTTGGATGTTCTCGGGAGACCAGTGACAAAGTCTATAGTGATATTGGCCCACTTCCATACAGGAATGGGTACACTACTGGAAATATAGACAATACCAATGGCTCAAAACCATTGTTATAGGCTAGAAAACCATTGGTATAAGATAGACCAACGGTTTCCCAAAAGACCTTTACCAATAGTTTAAGGAAAACCGTTGGTAAAAGGTGGTGAAAGTTTTAATTTCCCACCGGTTCCTCTAAACTGTTGGCAAAAGGATTTACCAACAGTTTAAAACCATTGGGAAATTCATATTATTTAGCTTATACCAACGTTTCAAAACCGTTGTTATAGCTTTTTAGCAATAGTTTATCTAAAACGTTGGTATATATTCATAAATGCTCAAAGTATACCAATGGTTCTAAACTGTTGGTATTGGGTATTTTCACAAAAAATCAGCAGCCTGCATATAGCTGCCTCCACTTGATAGACCTTCATAAAAAACACCGCAAATAACATCTATAAATAGACTTAAATCACCACAAAAAACATTGGAAATAACACAAAAAAAACACATAAAAACATCACTCTTCCAACCACGCCATGTACTACAATTCCCCATTTCAATCTTCATATGAAAACAACTCTTCCAATTAACCTATTTCAATTTATTGGGTTCACACAAATAAATTTTTTCTTACTCAAAAAGGTGTTGATTATGATAGAAATGGTGCATAAGGGGTATGTGTGTTAAAGTTAATTAACAATGTGGTTAATATTTGTGCATCATCTAGAGTGATGAATGAATTACATTGAATGTGATGTGGGGGGGGGGGTGTCTAGAGAGGGGAGGGGGTTGTCCAGGAAGAGGGGAGGGGAGACTTCCAGGGAGCGAGTATGGGGGTCATGGAGAATGTGCAACAAGGATTTGTATTCAAATTATAGCATATCATCACATGAATTTGATGAGCATGAGATAATAAGCTTACCAAGTCATTCATATAGTTCAAGACATACAGAAATGGAATAATCCCAAATAACATTGCATGATCCAAGAAATAAAAAAAGGCATGTGAAATCAACATGCCTACATTTACATATCATCCATGAGGTATAAAATTTAATCAAATTGTAACAGAATTATACATAAGGCATAAGAGTCTCATTTACTTCCATACACAGTGGTACAAAAGGAAAATGTTAATCCTGTCTGGGGGTCTATCCGGGGTCCAAGGAGGAGGGTGGGGGGGCTGTCCAGGGTCCAGAAAGGGTGGTGGGGGGCTTTTCAAGGCTATCCATTCACGGCACATTTTACTCATGGATTGTTGTCATTATGTTTGAATAGATTTAAGGCGTTTGGTTAGTTTGTCGTATGTAAGTTGTTGATTTCACTTAAAATTAAGTCCATTTTTAACAAAATAGAGGCACTTTGTGTGGTTTCGGCCACACCGGGCCTCAGATTGAAGCAGGGTTGACTCGAACTTGTCAAATATGAGACATGGATCGTTGTGCAAAAGTATCAACACAATCAGAAGCCGTTTGATCGGTTTGGCGTATGTACGTAAAATATTGTCCATTTTTAAAAAAACATACACATGGAGTGATACCGGACACACTATGCTTCGGATTGATCCAGGGTTGACTCGTGAACATCAAATATAACCCATGGATCATTGTCCTATAGTTTCAACACAATACGAAGGCATTTGGTTGGTTTCCCGTCTATTAGTTGTTGATTTCACTTAAAAACAAGTCCATTTTGAACAAAAGTGAGGAAGTTTCAGTGGTACCATCAACACCATGCCTCGGATAGAGGAAAAGTGGACTCGTACACGTCACATTTGACCCATGGATCATTTTGCTTAAGTTTCAACAGAATCTGAATGCGTTTGGTTGGTTTTCCGTATGTCAATTGTTGATTTAACTTAAAATTAAGTCCATTTTTAACAATACAGAGGTACTTTGAGTGGTGTCGGACACACCGGGTCTCAGATTGAGGCAGGTTTGACTCGTACACATCACATATTACTCATGGATCATTGTTCAAAAGTATAAACACAATCATAAGCTGTTTGATTGGTTTGGGATATGTACGAAAAATATTGTCCATTATAAACAAAATACATACACTTGGAGTGATACCGGCCACACCGCAATTCATATTGAGCCAGGGTTGACTCTTAAACATCACATATAACCCATGGATCATTTTCCTAACGTGTAAATACAATCTGAAGGCGTTTTTTCGGTTTCCCGTATGTCAGTTGTTGATTTTACTTAAAAATAAGTACATTTTTAACAAAAGAGAGGGAGTTTGAGTGGTCCTGGCCACACCGCGCCTCAGATTGAGGCGAAGTTCACTCGTACACATAAAATTTGACCCATGTATTGTTTTCCTTATCTTTCAATAGAATCCGAATGTGTTTGGTAAGTTTGTCGTATGTCAGTTGTTGAATTCACTTAAAATTAAGTCCATTTTTAACAAAACATAGGCACTTTGAGTGGTGTCGGCCACACCGGGCCTTGGATTGAGCCTAGGTTGACTCGTACACATCACATATGACCCATGGGTCGTTTTCCTGTAGTATCAACAGAATATGAATGCGTTTGGTTAGTTTACTGTATGTCAGTTGTTGATTTCACTTAAAATTATGTCCATTTTTAACAAAATAGAGGCATTTTGAGTGGTGTCAGCCACACCGATCCTCGTATTGAGGTGGGGTTTACTCGTACATGTCAAATTTGACTTATTGTTTTCCTTAAGTTTAAATATTATCCGAATGCGTTTGTTCAGTTTGTCGTATGTTTGTTGTTGATTTCACTTAAAATTAAGTCCATTTTAAACAAAACAGAGGCACTTTGTGTGGTGTCGGCCACACCGGGCCTCAAATTTAGATGGGGTTGACTCTTACAAATCACATATGAGTCATGGATCACTTTTCAAAAGTATCAACACAATAAGAAGCCGTTTGATCGGTTTGACGTATGTATGCAAAATATTGTCCATTTTAAACAAAAGAGGGACATTTTGGGTGGTTCTGGCCACACCGCACCTTGGATTGATGTGGGGTTGACTCGTAAACATCCCATATGACCCATAAATCGTTTTTCTAAATTTCCAACAGATTCGGAAAGCATTTGGTCGGTTTTTCGTATTCCAGTTGTTGTTTTCACTTAAAATTAAAGTCATTTTGAACAAAAGAGTGACATTTTGAATGGTAACGTCCACACCGCGCCTCGGATTAAGGTGGGGTTGACCCTTACATGTCACATATGACCCATGGATCATTGTCCTGTAGTGTCAACAGAATCCGAATGAGTTTGGTAGGATTACCGTATGTCAGTTGTTGATTTCACTTAAAATTAAGTCCGTTTTTAACAAAATGGAAGCATTTTGAGTGGTGTCGGCGACAATGAGCCTCGTATTGAAGATAAGTTTTCTCTTACACGTCACAGTTGACTCATGGATCATTTTACTGAAGTTTAAATATAATACAAATGTGTTTGGTTGGTTTTCCGTATGTCAGTTGTTGATTTCACTTAAAATTAAGTCCATTTTTAACAAAACAAAGGCACTTTGAGTGGTGTCGGCCAAAAGGGCCTCAAATTGAGGCAGGGTTGACTCGTACACATCACATATGAGTCATGTATATTTTTTCAAAAGTATCAACACAATCAGAATCCATTTGATCGGTTTGTCATATGTAAGTAAAATATTGTCCATTTTAAACAAAAGAGGGACAGTTTGGGTGGTTTCGGCCATACCATGCCTTGGATTGAGGATGGGTTGACTTTTACACATCACATATGTCCCATGGATCATTTTACTAAAGTTTAAACAGATTTCAAACGCATTTGGTCAGTTTTCCGTATGCCAGTTGTTGTTCTCACTTAAAATTAAAGTCATTTTGAACAAAAAAGAGGCATTTTGAATGGTACCGTCCACACCGTGCCTTGTATTGAGGCGGGGTTGACTCTTACATGTCACATACGACCCATGGATCGTTTTCATATTGTATCAATATAATCTGAATGCATTTGGTCAGTTTACCATATGTCAGTTGTTGATTTCACTTAAAATCAAGTCCATTTTTAACAAAACAGAGGCATTTTGAGTGGTGTCGGCCACACCAAGCCTCGTATTGAGATGGAGTTGGTTCATAAACGTCACATTTGATCATGGATCGTTTTACTTAAGTTTAAACAGAATCCGAACGCGTTTAGTTGGTTTTTCGTATGTCAGTTGTTGATTTCACTTAAAATTAAGTCCATTTTTAACAAAACAAAGGCACGTTTAGTGGTATCGGCCACACCGATCCTCGAATTGAAGCGGGGTTGACTCTTAAACGACACATATGAGTCATGGATCATTTTGAAAAAGTATCAACACAATAAAAATCTGTTTGATTGGATTGGCATATGTACGTAAAATATTGTCCATTTTAAACAACATACATACACTTGGAGTGATACCTGCCACACCACGCATCAGATTGAGGCGGAGTTGACTTTTACATGTCACATATCACCCATGGATCGTTTTCCTAAAGTGTAAACACAATACGAAGTCATTTGGTTGGTTTCCCATATGTCAGTTGTTGATTTAACATATAGATCAGAAGCAGCTAAACAAGTGTTGCATACATGCCCTGTTTATTTCAAAAAACAAAGTAAAAAAAGAAAAATTATGAAACTATAGAACATGGGTTGCCTCCCAGGAAGCACTAAGTTTTACGTCTTTAACCATATGGATGGAAACTGGTAAATCGTCTTGGTCCATCAGCTCAGAACTCCTCTACCTCTTACAAGAACTGGTGGCCGTGTCATCAAGCTCACAAGGACGCTTAGTGGGATTGATCACTTCAGGAGCGTAGCGGGCATAAATGTAGTGTGGAAGTAAGAGAATCTGGCACTCGTCATCAGCCAGACACTGATTCACCCATCTTGCGAGGTCAGATGGAGATGGGATGTGCACATCGATGATCATGGAAGAGGCAGACAAGCTAGACATTGTTGGTTAAGCTGCATCCACAAATAGATTCATTTTTTTATATTAGAACTTTTATAAATGTTTGTCCCATTTTTACAAATAATTAATGTTTAAAAATTGTGAAAAATAACTTATCGAATATATAAAAATGGATTTACTCATGGACATGATGCATAATCTCTCAAATATTCCTCATTGGATCCCAATTTCAAATTTTAACCCATTATCAAATGTATTATATCAATTTGTTTTTATTTGGATCTGTAAGGTTGAGCACTTTTTGTAAAATCTTGCCAAGGGAGGATAGACTAGTGATTTGGAATACAATTGGATTCTATGTAGTTAAAACCACATTATAAGCATTTTTTAGGATATTATTGTGGTGGTTTGAGGTTCAAATCTATCTTTTTAGAGAAAATCCAGCATGTCCAAGTTTGGTGGTCAAAGTTTTGAAGTGGGGGGGGGGGTTAGTGGTTGAGGAGGGGGATTAGGGGGATGTCCAAGGTCTAGGAGGAGGGGTGGGGGGCTGTCCAGGGTCCAAGAAGGGTGGTGTGGGGCTGTCCAAGGTCAAGGAGAAGGGGAGAAGGGGCTGTCCATAGTCCAGGAAGGAGGGGGGCTATCTGGGGTCCATTGAGGAGGGGGGCTATCCAGGGTCTAGGGTGGAGGGTGGGGGGATTCCTAAGGTCCAGGAAAGAGGGGTACTATACAAGGTATTGGGAGGAGGGTGGAGGGGGGTTTTCCAGGGTCCAGGAGGGGGGCTGTCCAAGTTTCAGGAAAGAGGGGGGCCAGGCTGTACAAGTTCCAGGAGGGGGGACTGTCCAGGGTCCAAGAGGGGGGTGTCCAAGGTCCATGAGGAGTGGGGGATCTATTAAAGGGAGTAAATACCCAAATAATTCATTTAAAATTAACTAAACTTAATCCAAAAAACATCAAAATTCCAATCCATAACCTAACCAACATCCAATTCATCCTCAATATCACTAACCTTCGTATGCCATAAACAACACAACCTAGTTTATAACAAATTAAAACAGAAAACAAAAATAATAGATTCAAAACATTAAAAATAAGGTAGTAATTATATATTTATAATGTAGAACTACAAAATTGTATGATTTAAGATGGATCTATGAGTGGAACGAGTTTCTGAGTCTTTGTATAGAGAGATCCCAGACGTTTATGTCAAATCAAAATAGAAAATAAAAAATAGATGAAGAACATTATAACTGAGGTATAACTTACATATTTGAAGTGTAGAATAGAAAAATTGTTTTATTTAAGAGGATAGATGGAGTTTCAGAGACTGGGTAATTAGAGAGCATTTGGAGAGCTTCAATTTAGGGCTGCAGTCGAGCGGAGGGGGACTACAATCGAGCGGAGGGGCTACAAGACACCTGAACTGGATTTAGGGGAAAACTTTCCCATTGGTTTTTAAAAACTGTTGGGAATGTAGTACTATACCAATGGATTCTTTAAACTGTTGGTAAATGGTGGATTAGATTTGAGGCATATACCAATGGATTTACAAACCATTGGTAAATTTATTCATAAAATCCTCTATACCAACGGTTTTAAGAAAACCATTGGTATACATAACCATTCCCAACAGTTTATCAAACCGTTGGGATATAAGCTTTGGTAAAAATGGGATTTCCAGTTGTGGTAGTAGTTGTAATACCCCTTTAGAATGTTTTCACTCCACCTTTACTTGCTGACATACCAGGGACCTTAATGTGTAGTCAGTAATCTCCCTTTTTATATTATCCTACCAATAATGATCACGAAGGCCTCTATACATTTTTGTGCTTCTAGAATGTATAGAGAAAGTAGAGCTATGAGATTCATCCATCAGATCCTTCTTTTTTTATAGAATATATGGGACACATAGTCTGGTATGAAATTTTAGTACACCTTCTTGATTAATATTGAACTCAAGAATCTTCCCATCATACACAACCTAAAAATTCTTCTATAACAATGGATCTTATTTATGAGCATTCTTGATCTTATCTAGTAATGACGGTTGATAAATAATTTGGGTTAGGGTTGATGATGTCCCTTCCCATATAATTTCCAAATCCAATTTTACGAGGTCATTGATCAAAGGATCTCTTTGAATCCTCATCATGGAAAGAACAACTGGGTCTTTCCTACTTAATGCATCAACAACATTGTTTGCTCTTCCAAGATGATAATGGATTGAAAAATCATAGTCTTTGAGATGTTCCAACCATATATTTTGACTAATGTTCATTTCCTTTTGTGTGAAAATGTACTTTAAACGTTGATGGTTTGTGTATATATCACATTTCTCCCCATAAATATAGTACCTCCATATCTTCAGAGCAAAAATAACCACAACCGCTCTAGATCATGCGTAGGATAGTTCTTCTCATGAGTCTTCAACTGTCGAGAAACTTAAGGAATGACCTTTTCATTTTTCATGAAGATGCACCCAAGACCATTTAGAGATGCATCACTAAAAATAATGAATCCTTATCCACATGAGGGAAGAGTTAACATGGGTGTAGTAACCAGTCACTTCTTAAACTCTTGGAAACATTCCTCACACTCTTTTCTCCAGATGAACATGACCCATTTTCGAGTTTACTTGGTTAATGGATTAGAAATTTGTGAATTTTTTTCATAAACCTCATATAATATCCCTACAATCCAAGGAAAATATGAATCTTAGTTATTTTTGTAGGCTGAGGCCATTCCACTACAAATATTTTCTTTGCAGGGTCAACTATGATTCCTTCGTTGGTAACAATGTGCCCTAAGAAAGTAACTTGTTGTAACTAGATTTCACATTTACTAATGTTTCCAAAAAATCCTCTCCTTTTGTAGAGTTCTCAAAATAACCCTTAGATGATACTCCTAGTCCTCATGACTTTTGTAATATATCAGAATGTCATCAATAAAAACTACCACAATGTTATCATGGTAGTACTTAAAGAATCTATTCACAAGATCCATAAAAATATGCAGATGCATTAGTCAGTCTGAAGGGCATAACAACAAATTCATAATGCCCATATCTTGAGGGGAAGGCAGTTTTCGGAATATCCCATTTCTTCACCGTCAATTGATGATAACCAGATTGAAGATCAATCTTAGAGAATAATTGGGCCCCATGAAGTTGGCCAAATAACTCATCAATTCTTGGAAGAGGGTATTTGTTCTTTACTGTGATCCCATTCAGTTCTCTATAATCAATGCATAATTGCATTGATCTATCCTTATTCTTAACAAAGAGAATAGTTTCCCCCCAAGGAGACACATTCGTTCGGATAAACTCCTTCTCCAAAAGATCTTGGAGTTTTTTCTTTAATTCCTCCAGCTCCACATTTTCCATCCTATATGGGGTCATTGATATTGGATGAGATCCAGGTATGAGTTCAATAGAAAACTCTACCTCTCACTCTAGGGTAGGTCCAGGCAACTCCTCAGAAAATACATCAACGTATTCTTGGATAATGGGAACATTTTCTATCATGAAACTCTCATTTAATTCTACTTCTTTACCAATCAACTCTATAAAGAAATATATATGAGGTTATTTTAGACAAATATCATGTTGAGACATCTCTCATTGGAAGATAACTGTAGGTTCTCCATTCATGATTACTGAGATTTCCTTGCTTTGATATTTGATATTAGCATTGTAATTTGAGATCCAGTCCATCCCTAGTATAATTTTGAATTCCAGCAATGGAATGACTACTAGATTTGTGATAAGATTGTGCTCAATAAAGTAAATATTAGAGTTTCTAAATACTGACGATGCTTGGATAATCCCACTAGGAGTCTTGACTGATAAATCAACTTTTAAAAAATTAGGGGGTGATTCTAAATTCTTTTCAAACATGGAGGAAATAAAAGAAATTTATAGAACCAGTATCAAACAAATTAATTGCTAAGTTTGAGAGAAAAAGAAGAGTACCTACTACCACATCACTCGGAGCTTCAACTTCAGCTATCATGATAGGACAAGAACGACCTTGCTCCCTTGGACTTTACTGAGACTGATGGTGGTTCCCCTATGCTGCCCTCACATTTGGAAAGTGTTAAGAAAAGTGACCAATTTTTCTTCACATAAAGCACTGGACATCAGGTATGTCCTGCACCATCTTCCCCTTGTCATTTGTTTTTGGAAGTTGAGGTTTCACCTCACTATGACAATTTATCACAATATGGCCTTCTCTTCCACACTTGTTGCATTTCCCACTCCCGAGAAGGATGTTCCTCGAATGCCTCTTCCCACATTTATCACACATGGGACGTTGTACTTTCTTTCCTCCTCTTCCCTAATCTAAGGTCTTCCCTTAGCTGGGCTCCATAGATATCTTCTTTTCATTAGTTTTATGAGACCACTGTGTCTTACCAAACTCCAGCTCGACTTTCATCGCACTCCAAACAATATCCTTATAGCTATCATAGACTTAGTTGGCTAGATTCTTCCACATATGAGGTCTCAGTCCACCAAAGAATCTATAAACCATACCATTTGGATCCAAGACAAATCTAGAGGTGTAACGTGAAATCCTTGTGAAGTTAATCTCGTCAATTCCCAAAAATTCATTATCCTTCTTCTTCCTCTCAAAAAACTCCTTCACCATTCTTGTTCTCATTGATCGAGGGAAATACTTGTTGAAGAATATCCCTCTGAAGTCTTCCCACTTCATTGCTTCAACTTCAACTCTTGGCCTTGTGTTTTTAATCAGTTTCCACTACTTATCAGCTTCTCCTTCTAAGCGATAGACAACCAATGTAACTTTCTCTTATTCAAAGCATTAGATTATAGAAAACTTCTTCTCAAGATAGTTGATCCACTATTTAGCAATCAATGAGTTGGTAAATCCACGTAAGTTTGGTGGTCGTTGATGCATAAAGGATTCAACATAAAGTTGTTCCCTTCGTAGTGATATTGGTCTCTCTTCTTGATTCATGTTATTTCCCATAACTTGAGTTATTTGGTTCATCATTCTCATAAATGTTTTCATTCTGACTTCCATCAAAGGGTTGTTAGTGTATAGTCCATTATGGTCACCATTTGCACAGTTCCTCCTATATCCTTTTATTTTCTAAAATAATAAATCCTTAGTGATAAACTTATTTCAGTTACGAATCATTTAATTATAAAATATTTTATGTCTTAAAACATCTTTATACAATTACATTTCTCTATAAATCCTTCATAAGGATTCATAAAAAGATTATGATTAACCAAACTTATCCTCTGGGAGTGTTGTAACAAAGAGTGCAACAAGACTCGTTGTCGTTTACCAGGATACCCCGAGTGAAGACTAATACTCCTTGTTGGAGTTTTCATTCCTAGGTACATTTGTGCCAGAGCTGCCTCTACCTGCTTGTATCCAGACAGGGATGCATTTTCTTGATAAACCACTTACTCAATACTCACTAAAATACCAGGAAGTTTTATGATATTTAAACTTTTATATTAGATTCATCCTAATGTTTTCATAGCCTAATTTCCATTAATAACTAACCTATTTTTTGATACCAACTGTGGCATCCCACATTGTTATTACATAACTTTTCATTACATTTTACATATAGATGATCATTAAAGTCTAATGTCTTAGAAATATAGAACATAATACATGAAAAAAACATAAATAATTCATCTAATACACTTTTAAGGCTTCATCATAGGTTCATCCTAAGTACAGTTAATGCATCTCATAACTTAGAGACATACATTAAAGGAAACTGTGAGAAGAAAGCCCAGTAAGGGGTAAACAAGGGAATTCGTTTACTTGTGATATCAAAATGAAATTGATAAAAAAACACCTAAAGACATGAGCATTGTAAGTAAATGAATATCATAATTAAAAAACATGAAACATAACTTGAATATGTGGCTAAAAATTTTAATTTATTCATTAATGAACATATAACCAAGGTTCATCCCCAAGGTGTCATAAAAATTACCAAGGTTATTCACCAAGGTATCATGAAACATGACATCTATAGAGATTAAATTATTTACCCAATGCATTGGATAAATACTAGGACAAACTCTTAATATTTATTTATTTTCATATGATTCACATAGATCATAATCAAACATTTCATTAAAAACCTATATAGAATAAAATATATGAGTTTGATTTCAAAATCATGATGTTTTAAAAGATCTTAAAAACAGGATCGTTAAGTCAGTTATAACCCATTGAAAAGGAGTGAGGGTTATATGTATGAAAATTCTATAATCAAATAGATATATTTTATGAATTGATGAATACCCATAGAAATGAAAATATATTGGGGTATTCTCATAAATAATACAAGAGAATTTTTTGAGAAAAAGAGAGATATTTGAGATGAAAAATTCTACATCATAACAGCTATATAACATGGTTTCAGGAAAAAATAAAAAGAGAGGGGAAAAGGGTCTCCCATTAATAAATGAATATTTTTTCAATATTGGTGCATAATAAAAAGAAATAAGATCATGGTATGGATATTTTAATGACATACCACATTAAAAGGAAACATTAAAGAAAAGAGAAGATGCGATTTCTTTTACGAAAAATTCGGCAGCCTAACAGCCTCACTTATAAATTCAAAAAATAAATTGATTAGAGAGGAAAGGGTCTGTCATAATTTGTACATGGAATGTAAAGTATTTAATATATATAAGAACAATACCCACATAATAAAATGTAACTATAAGACATTATATAAAGGAAGTCATGACTTAAAAGAAGTGGGTGAAAGGTTCCCTTACCTTGAAGAGTAACTTCGAAAGTTTGAAGGTCGTGACATCGGGAGGATTGAGGGAACCTTGTGAGGAATGATATGGAGATATAACGACTAAAGATTTGTTTATGAGGATATTGGAATGAAAATAATGAGTGAATGGCTTGGTATTTATAGTAAAAGTGAGGGAATAAATTTTTAATTTTCTTGGGACACCTCATCAGTGGTATTTGCAAAACCCTGAGATTTCCCATGGTATTGGCCACTTCGAATAGCTCATAAAATATCTTACTATTCACAAGTTAACTAGATTATTTAGATCTTTATTACATCATCAATGATGTCATTAAATACTCAAAACTCAAAACTGTATTTTTACTATTCACCGAAAAATCAACTGTTTAAAAAAATCCCAAAAATTCACTATACCTTAATATCGATGCTCTGAATTCAAAAATTAACTCCATTTTATGAAAATAATTTTCTAAATAATTTTTCTTTTATTTTTAAATAAAATCATTTTTATCCCAAAAATACAACTTTAAAACTATGACTCATTTTGTAACACCATAAGAAAGTAATCAAGGTCCCATAAAAATATCATAAAACCTTAAGACAATAAAGTAAAAATTTATGATTAAATTTTATGAAAATAACTTTTCATATTAAATTATTAAATTAATTATAAAATTGTAAATAAAATATTTATCACCTAAAAAACTAACAAAACATAAACTATGATCATTTTTTCACTTTTTATATGTCTAAAATGTTTTTATACATTCATGGTTGCAGTTTCTATTTTTTGGTCAATTTAATATTCATTACTATTCATACCGGCATGTTACTATTCATAATTCACTATTCACTAAAAATTAAATTGATCTTATTAGACTCTAAATTTCTTACTGAACACAATTGTAGAAGAACATTTTTTGAAAATCAAATCAAATCATTAATTATTTAAAGAATTAAAAATATTTTAAAATACCCCAATTTTTCTTAAAGTCATCCATATTATACAACCTATATTTATCCATACATTTTAAATTTACAAACTTTACCATAAAAAGAACTAAAATTTTTATTTATATAAAAAGGATTACCCAAAGTTGCTAAGGTCTCGTTACACAGAGACCCTTATAACACCATCATAAGACCTAAGTGTAAGATGTGCTATGGTGATATAATCTCGGGGTGGCTCAAACAACATTGCTCAAGTGGTGATTTCTATCAGCTTGAAATTCTCCCTTAAGTGATTCAATTCATGCTTCACATTTTGATGTTCAGCTTGGGCTTGGTCTAGAGGAAATCCCAGTGATGATACCTTCTTCCCAAGATCCGACAGATGAGGTTCATATGGCCCGCGTCTACTAGATGGTGCCATTGACTCTTCTTTCTATATTAATTAACCAAGATCATTTGAATTTATAAACAATATTTTTAATGTTAAGAATTTTTTTTCCAATGGTCATATTGACCAGTTTCCATATAACAGTCTAAACCCAACAGTCAAATTTAATTATACTCAATTCATCAATTAAAGGATATATATTTGTTGAGTATAAAATAAAATAACACACAAATTTTAGAAATAACTATTATGAAAATGTTTGGGTCGTTACATCAATGATCACATGAGATCCCTAGTCATGTGTCAATCATGATGCATTAAAGACTATAGACATGTTACATTCATTAGGTGAACTCCCCCAGACATGTCCACCTGATCATGTGATACCTCTTCTATTCAATGGAAAAGTGGGGAAAATTTCCATAGAAATGATCTCATGCTGCAGTGAGATCCATTTTATCATATTACACTTAGATAGAAAATTAATGGGGGAACACCATGGGATTTATAAAATAAATGAAGAAAAAGGATAAACCCTTATTCATTATAGTGTTATACAATTTTTATGTGAATTCCCTTTGATGATCCAACTAGATATCATGAATGGACCTAAACAAGTGTCCCCAATAATGAAAATGACACTTTTTAGGTGTACCAATATCATAATGTCTCCCAGTCATGTAATACTAATATTTCAAAGGCTCTTTTACAAGTCAATAGGGTTATGTAAAATCCCTTTTAAAAGATGTGGGTATAATAAATATAGTGATGATTATTGATCTCATGGTCATTGTTTATCATGAGACACAATGATAATTCCATGGATAAACTATGGTATGTTCACATGAAGTATGTGTTGTGAGGATCCCTCCACTGACTCAAGCCCATATTTGCGATATACATGCCTTATGAAGTAGTGTCGATCGAGGGTAGTGAGTCTTAAAAATTCCCCCACATGGAACAAAAAACACACACACATTGGAATGAATAATAGAGAGTATAATTATCATTGTGGAATTCCACATAATACCATGGGTCATCCTAAAGTAAAACTAGGGAATAACTAATGGTTTATGATACTTGTATATACACTTCTCATTATCACCCTATTGATCTTGGAAAAAACATATAGTGCATTGGAAAAATCATAGAAAATATCCTTTTCATTTAAAACTGATCATGAAATATCTGAAATGGACCTTACTAATGAACATTGAAGCATTTATAAGATAAAAGATGAAAAATACTGGATCCATTTGAAAATACAGATGCACTTATTTTCACATGTAGGTGTCATGTGATTTGCATGACCAATCAAAATAATGAAACAACAACCAAAAAATTTATCCATTCCCGGTGATGTTCTTCACACATATTAGATGTGTCACATGAGTTACTCCAGACATATCATCCAAGCCATGAAAATTGCACCGGACATGTAATCCAAATTATATGGAATCCCTCTAACATGCCTGTTCTGTTCATGTGAAACCCTTTGACATGTCTGCATCGATCATGTGAATTATCCCTAAAAAGCCTATTAAATCATACAATATCCCCCTAAATGGTATGCTTCAATCGTGTGAAGAACCTCATACATGTCAGACATGGTATAGGGAAACCCACATACATGTCATCCAGATAACGATGAAACACCTAAATATATCATCTATATCACGCAAAAATACCTATGTATGAAAGCCAAGACACATGAAAGTACTCGGAACATGTCATATTAAATCACGATAATCACCCCATGAAATTTCAATCTTGTTAGTAATCCACGTAGGACATGTTATAGAGACAATCAAGACATGTTGGGTAGACAATCAAGCCCAGTCAAGATGAAACCCCTGACATGTTTCCCTGTTATGTAAGAGTTTGTGGGAATGTTACCTCAATACTTGTTATCTCCAAACCTTGGCCTTTTGAGTAGGAATTCCCCTTTCATATGTTATGTATCCATAATGGAAAAGGAATGTATAATCATACAAGATTATAGGTAAATGGGATCTGTATACCATCCAGACATGCTCAGCTGGCCACTCAAGTTTCATACTCTTTATCTATCATAATTTAAGGGTTAGATATCTTCTAATGGTCATCCACCGAAGTTTATGTCCCTCCATATATCAAACACTTCAACCTCTAGGACCCAAACTCTCCTATGGTTTTATCATTCTTCCTCATCCATTCTCGGATTGAGAAGCTAATTAACCAATGAGGACTCTGATTCCTACTATAATTAGGTAACATAGGATTCATTTATAAGGCCTGATATCAGTATGAAACACCATAATAGGGACACTCGAGTGTATAATACCATATAACTATTCATTAATATTGATAAATTTATATCCACTATTTATCACACTTACCATGACATCTTTGGGCCTAGGGATTTTCAACAATCATATAACTAGAATCATAAATTTACTCTAGATTAGGAAACCTCAGTGTGTAAGCCTCAATCTATGAAATGATAAGATTCACCCTACAATGGAACCTACCATAGTGTAATTAATAAATTCATTCTCGTATTGGTAATTCCTGGGGTAATAATTCTCATAGGAATTAAATATCTGTCACCATCCATCAGTATTGAGGGGAGACTAGAATATGATAACCCTGATTCCTATTATAAGAAAGAGACATAGGATTCCTTGATATGTTATAAGCATTATACGTGGTGCCTAAGTTCCCTCATATATGAAAGAAATAAATAATATTAACTTTATATATTGTACTTAAACAAACTATGCATAATTTGATTCTTATTATAAACATAATACATCAAAAAACTCATTAATGTTCAATTAATTCCTCGAGACACCGATCCATTTCCTAGATAAAAGTAAAATTTATATGGTTTTAAAAGAGAATAATCTACCCATTAATAATAAATAAATAGAATCATATGGAGATCCTCCGATACATACATATGGTGTCATCAATAGAACACCGATTTATGAAAGAACCCAGTTCTTAGTTTTGAGGTACGGGCTTCTTCTTTTCCCTTTTCCTTAAGTGTTTTTGAGAAAATATGGAAAACGGGTAAAAATCCCAAATTTTGGAAGTACATGCCATGTACTTTTCCACACGTCGTATACTTTTGGCCATGTGGGATGAGTACACAGGGTGTGTAGCCATGTCGGCGACGAAGGGTGTAAAGACCGACTATAGGCTGGGTAGTGGTCCCTTACACACCGTGTAGTCAATCGGCATGCAAATAGTAAGGAGATGGACAACTGTGCGATAGAACATGTTGTGTACTCAAAGAGACACGCCGTGTAGTCATGTCTGCAGGTGAACAGTGCCACGCTGGCGGGAGGCCGGCAGAGGAACAGTTAAAAAATGGGAAGTACACACTATGTACTTGGAAATACATGTTGTGTACTTTGTTTTTTTGTGCTTAAAATGGGCAGCAGCATCCCCTGTTCGCAGGGAAGGTTTAGGATGGGAAGGAACGGGAGAGGGAGACTGGAGCTTCAGAGAACGCCGTGTGAACGTCTGGAATCCATTTCCGCCTCGGACGATCTCGTTGGAACTGCACGGGTAAGCCCTCCACACTTATTTAATAGTTCTTGCCAATTCTCCCCCTAACAGGAGTTAATTGTGTTTAAGAAAGAAATATTTTACCTCATATCTACGGTGTTCTTGGATGTTTCAGAAGGAATCATTCATGTATAATGTTCATTGGTGTTTAAGGTAGGTGGCTTGGTGTTTATTTTCCAACTGTCATGTGTTTTTATGTGATTTTGAGATATGAACCCATATTTGGGGTGTCGTGTGGCTGCGGTCATGGCTATTTTAATACCTAGAATTGTATAGGTCATTAAATGTGATATTAAAATGCTATTTGGGATCAGTTCATGGATCGAGGACCACCCCGGGGGTGCATTCCTATGTCTAGCCATTTGGCCAGGATACCCGAGGGTATTCCATGTTTGTGTTATGCATTACTTTTTCCTTGAGAGGAATTGAATGTGAATGTTTATTTACATGTTGGGCATGCCCTATTTACATGCACCAGAGGGTGATTTTTTACTATAGCCTGAGGG
Source organism: Viscum album (assembly GCA_963277665.1). Classification (NCBI taxonomy): domain Eukaryota; kingdom Viridiplantae; phylum Streptophyta; class Magnoliopsida; order Santalales; family Viscaceae; genus Viscum; species Viscum album. The sequence continues at coordinate 306,448,127 of OY728153.1, read as the reverse complement.
CGTGACTGTATTACCCTGAGGGAAACATACTATTTCGCCTAAGGGAAACCTTTAGTGCCTGAGGGCTTGACTTTTGTGCCTAAGGGAGACACTTCGTATGCTTTAGGGAAATTTTTATTATGCCTGAGGGAAATACCTGTGGGTTGGATTCTGATTACCTGAGGTTAAGAATTTTCTTGTCTAAGGACGCCTACTGTTTACTTAGAAATTCACTGTGGGTTTTTCTAATTATAAATGCATTAAAATAATAATTAAATGGAAATATACTGTTAAGTTAGTTACTTTTGAGTACTGCTTAGTTTATTGCATTTTATTGCTGCACACTGTTGTTTCATACTTTCACATAGTTTGTAACGGGCCTTTGGTGGGTGCCTACTGGGATTCATTTCTCACACCATGTTTGGGTCATGCTTTTCGGCCCAAACAGATTTTGTTTCTGCAGGTTTAGATAAGGGCAAGATCCCTTACATAGGTGCTTGATTGCTTCTGGGGTGTAGGAGATCATGGGACCGAGCATTGGCTTGTGTTGTTGTGGGTTGTTCTATTTTGCTTTCTGTACTTGTACTTCAGTTGTAATGTATTGTATTGCAGTGTAACATGTTCTGGCTGTTTTCATAGAATAGTGACATGCTGCATCTTCATATATATATATGACTGCTGGTTTCCCATTTGTGTCATCAGTTATCCATTTCAGTTATATATGTTGTACTACTTCCGCTGTTATTGTATGTTTATCTATATTCCACTGCACTACACTTTGAAAAATGAGGGCATATTTTCCCCACTATCAGAACTGGGCCCTCGCTGCTAGTCGGCAGCCTCTAGCGTTTGGAGAAATGCGCTTGAGGTCATGTGGCGAACCGGGTTCGGGGCACCCGTTGAGTGGCACCCAGATCCGGGATGTTACAAAGTGGTATAAGAGGGGTTTTTTTCTTTGACTTACTATTTGGAGCCGTATTCAGGGATAGGAAGAACGATATTTGGTAATAAGCTGTGCCTGGGCATAGCTAACCCGCGTACAGGGAAAATCCAATTTACCTCGTGATTGCAATTTTACTGATTTTTCAATTTACAGTTGATTTGATTTCACTGTTGGGTGACACACTTGAGATTTTTCTGGTTATATTTTATCTATGGGTTCTATTGAGTTGCAACCTGATGAGATGAGGGTATTCCATCTCATGCATCATTTAAGAATATGCTAGAAATCACATGACATGCATAGATTCCATGCCATGTAGGTGCATTAGAATTTGGCATGTTGTTGTGATAGTCGTTGTGCTAGTAAAGCATGTTGTTGTGATAGCTGCTCTGATAAAATACCTACTGCATGATAGGGTATTTTTTTGAGCCTGTTTGTAGAATGAACGCCAAACTTTGGCTTTTGGGGAGTATGGTCCCCCACTGACCTGAATTTGGTGGATCATTAGTTGTTTATTTTTTATAACACAAATAATATGTCAAACTTTGATTCGTTGTTTTTCAGTATTTCTGGGTTTCAGAGAAGTTTCTAAGACATACTGTCCAGAAACACAGTATACATGCCATGGAGTATCTTTAAACATGCAGTGTATGGCCTTATGTTTGGGAAGAAAAATAAAATTTTTAAGTACATGCCATGTACCAAGAGTACACGCCGTGTATTCGCTTCCTGTGTCACAAACCGTGTGGGTAGCGACATGGGGTAGGGAAAGGCATGGGTAAAACACGCCGTGTACATGATGTAAACGCCATGTAGTGTTGAACCGGAGTCCACCCATGGGATTAACAACACAGAAAGAGGAGACCTTATGACATACATGTCATGTCCCGTATGGAACACACCGTGTACTCTGACCTAGGGACCCGATCATGTAACTAACAACACGGGTTAGTGTGATCCTTTTAGATACACGTTGTGTGTCTATAGAACGTGCCGTGTAGTGTGAGCTGTGTGTCTGGCCATGTAACTAACAACACGGGTCGGCGAAGCTCGTCTAGTACACGCCGTGTACCTGTGGGACATGTGGTGTAGTATTGTTCGAGGACAGACCGTGTGGATTTAGCCGTGTGGCTAGGAAACGGGGTGGTGTACACGCCGTGTGCAGGTGTAACAAGCTGTGCTATTGCAATCCGAGCAGTCGGCCGGGTCACAAATGACACAGGCAGTTGGAAAATAACATCGAACACACCGTGTAGATATTATACACGCTGTGTAATTTTTGTTCAACGGGAGACGTGTGGCTTAGCCGTGTGGAAGGACCCGGGCAGGGGAAGAGAAGTCAAGTACATGCCGTGTAGTCATTGTACACGCTGTGTAGTCTTGTTTTTCAAATCTTGAAATTCCATATTCCTCTTGTTCCCTTTGTGGTTCCTTTGCTTTCAGTCTTGATAAATCTTGAATCTAAGGCATGTTTTTGACCTTGTAGTGTCATGCTTCCTAGACGTTCACGTGTTGTTCTCCAGGAGAGCAACAACGAGTATACTCCAAAGATGGTGGGCCATGGGCTACCGGTGGACTCTTCAGCAGTGCCAGATGCAGTGCCAGCTGTTATACCGGACACAGGCGTGGAGGCGCAGTTTCGGGAAGGATTTATGCAGTTCATTTAGACCTTTCAGGGAGCACCACAGGCTGCTACATCTATGGATGAGCTGATGCGTATCTTCCAGCCGTAGCATCCGCCTATGTTTTCAAAGGATGGAGGACCACAGGCTACAGATTCTTGGCTGGGGTCGATGCAGACAATTTTCGAGCATCCTGAGACGCCTCCAGGGCGGAGGGTCAAGCTCGGGACTTATATGCTGCGTGATTCCGCCAAGAGGTGGTGGGATGTGAGGACCCCGTTAGATCATCACATAGACATGGCATGGGAAGATTTTCAGGCAGTCTCCTATGAATTTTCTTCCCATAGACGCTGAGGGCAGATAGAACTCGAGAGTTCATGAATCTGTAGTAGGGCACTTTGTCGGTGATGGACTATTCTGCTCGTTTTACCGAGAATCAACACTTTTCACCGGTTCTAGTGGGTGATGAGAGGTTGAGAGCTAGAAGTTTTGGGGATGTTCTTCGTTATGACATCCTAGTGATGGTGAATGTTTTCAGGTTACCTTCAGTACACACTATTGTGAACCAGTCACTGATCACAGAGAGGAGCCTATGAGAATCTAGTGGTGTGGGCCAGGGCGGTTCAACACCAGTTACTGGTACTATTTCTACTGTCAAGAGGAAGAGACAGATGGATTTCTCTCAAGGAGGTAGTACTAGCCAAGCAACATCTTCAGGTGACCCAGTCAGGTGCAACCAGTGTGGTAAAGAGGGTCACAATAGACCGTAGTGTCCATGTGACCTAGTGGAGTGTCGAGCTTGCGGAAATATGGGTCATCTGTGGCGCTTTTGCAGGGTGTCTCCATCGATGGCTAGTGAGAGGGGTTCTGTGCAGACTCCATGTGTGGGAGGACTAGTGTCTTCTTAATAATCAGGGAACTGGAATACGTCAGGGCGTGCAGGCATAGATGGTTCTTGAGGCCATGGTAGCCAGCTACCAGGAACTCAGAGGCAGCAAGGAGGGACAATTCAGGGTATCCAGGCTGTGTCGCAGGGCCGCGACACTAGGCAGGAATATGTAGTACAACACACCAAGCAGGAGTAGGATCCCGGACCTTCTACAGTCAGATGTACTATTATAGTAGCTTCTGTTTTATCTTCAGTAATTTTCGATACGGGTGCTACATATAGTTTCATATCTGTACCCATTGTGGAGAGCCTTGGGCTCTGTGTTTCTTCTTCTTCTGGTATCATGATGCTAGAAACTCCGTTGGGGACTAGAACGGCTGGTGTGCGTCAGTGCAAGGAGTTCCCCCTAGTGGATGGGGGGTGTCACTTTCTTTGGGACATCTATGTCTTAGAGATGATAGCTTATGATGTCATTCTTGGGATGGAATGGTTCGTTCCCTTTTGAGCCTTTGTAGACTGCTATCGTCGCAGGGTGAGTTTCACATCACTATAGGGCAGAGAGTTTCTATACAAGAGAGAATGGGAAGTTCAGGCGAGTCGAGATGGACCAGAGCGTCGTGGGCGAGGTGGATTCACAGCCCAGATTGTGAGCTTATATCTGGATGATCAGGGGACTTTTCAAATGGATTTCCCTCCAGTCGTTGATCATTTCACAGATTTCTTCCCGGATGAATTTTCAGGTCTACCTCTGGAGCGGTTGGTGTATTTCTCTATTGAGCTCATGCCAGGAGCAGCACCGGTGTCCATTCCTCCTTATAGGATGGCTACACTGGAGTTAAAGGAGATCAAGAGGTAGATAAAGGAGTTACATGCGAAGGGTTTCATCTAACCTAGTACTTCTCCGTGGGGTTCTCCGGTCCTTTTTGCGAAGAAGGTAGACGGTACCCTCAGACTCTGTGTGGATTATCGAAAGCTGATCCAATTGACGGTTAAGAACCGATATCCTTTGCCGAGGATATATGATCTTTTTGATCAACTTCTATGAGAACGAGTGTCCTCGAAGATTGACTTGAGATCCATATATCATCAGCTGCGTGTGAGACCATCGGATATACCGCATACAGCTTTTCGGAGCTGATATGGTCTGTACAAGTACATGGTTATGCCATTCAGACTCACGAACACGCCATTAGTTTTCATGGCTCTGATGAATCGTGTGTTCCATCCGTATCTGGATTCTTTTGTGGTAGTATTCATGGATGAAATCTTGGTGTACTCTCACACTCGACACGACCATTCCACCCATCTTGATATTGTATTGAGTACACTGAGAGAGCATCAGCTATATGATAAGCTCTCAAAGTGGCACCTTTGGATGGACCAGATTCACTTCCTGGGTCATATTATCTTAGAAGAAGGTGTTGAAGTAGACCCAGAGAAGGTGAGAGCAGTAGTTTCCTAGGAGCATCCTAAGAAAGTGTTTGAGATACAGAGTTTCTTAGGGCTAGATGGTTACTACAGATGCTTTATATAGGGTTATATGCTTCTCCCAAAAGCCCCCCAAAATCTAGGAGGCATGTACGATACAGGTGTTAGAGGACATGTTGCGTTCATGCCTCCTAGATTTTGGGGGCTTTTGGGAGAAGCATATAACCCTATTCGAGTTTTCCTATAATAATGGTCTTCAAGAAACTATCGAGATGGAACCTTACGAGGCTTTATATGGTAGGCCATGAAGATCACCCTTGTGCTGGGAAGAGGTAGGTCATGCAGCTTTACTAGGACCACGTCTCGTGCAAGAGACTTCTGAGCGGGTCCAGTGGATTCAAAATCGGATGGCTACTACGGAGTCTCATCAAAAGTCTTATGATGATCACTGCAGATGAACTTTGGAGTTCGTGGTTGGGGATCAAGTTTTCTTGTGTGTCTCGCTATGGCTGGGACACAGGCGGATCAGGAGACATGGTAAACTTTCACCATGGTATGTGGGGCCATTTCAGATTCTGGAGAGAGTCGGGCTGGTTGCCTATTAGTTGCAGTTACCGCAGCTATACCGATCCATGCACGATGTCTCCCATGTGTCTCAGTTGTGTCGCTATCATTCAGACCTGTCTCACATCTTTCAACCCGAGGAGGTTGAGCATCAGATGGATGCCTCCTTTGAGGAACATCTGATTCATATCGTTGATAGGAGCACGAAGGTTCTCTGAGGCTGGTCAGTTCCTCTCGTACGGGTGCTATGGCAGCATGGCCGAGTGCAAGACGAAACCTGGGAGCGGGAGACCGACGTACATGCTCAGTGGCCAGAGCTGTTCTGAGAAATATCTTCTCCACCCTTGGAAGGGAAATTTGGGGACAAATTTATTAAAGGGGGGAATTTTGTAATAACGCGGTTCTTATTTTTGAGGTACGGGATTCTTCTTTTCCCTTTTCCATAAGTGTTTTTGAGAAAATATGGAAAATGGAGAAAAATCACATATTTTGGAAGTACACACCATGTACTTTTCCACACGTCGGGTACTTTTGACCGTGTGGTATGAGTACTCATGGTGTGTAGCCATGTCGGTGACGAAGGGTGTAAATACTGACTACTCACCGTGTAGTGGTCCCTTACATGCCTTGTAGTCAGTCGGCAGGAAAATAGTAAGGCAGTGGCTAGCTATGCGATAGAACACGCCGTGTACACAAGGAGACATGCCGTGTAGTCATGTCGGCAGGTGAACAGTTCCATGCTGGCGGGAGGCCGCCAGAGGAACAGTTAAAAATGGGAAGTACACATCGTGTACTTGGAAACACATGCCTTGTACTTTTTTCACTTAAAATGGGCAGTAGCCTCCCCTATTCATAGGGAAGGTTTAGAATGGGAAAAAGGAACATGAGAGGGAGTCCAGAGCTTCGGAGATCTTCTGAACGCACGTCGGGAATCCGTTTCCACCTCAGACGATCTCGTTGGAACCGCACAGGTAAACCCTCCACCCTTCTTTAATAGTTCTTGCCAATTCTTCCCCTAACGGGAGTTAATTTCGTTGAAGAGAGAAATCTTTTACCTCAGATCTGCGGCGTTCATGGACGTTTCAAAAGGCATCGTTCATGTATAACATTCGTTGGTGTTTAAGGTTGGTGGCTTGGTGTTTATTTTCCAATGGTCGTGCGTTTTTGTGTGTTTTTAAGATACGAACCCATATTTGGGGTGTCGTGTGGCTAAGGTCGTGGCTATTTTAATACCTAGAATTGTATAGGTAATTAAATGTGATATTAAAATGTTTTTTGGGATCAGTACATGGATCCAGGACCACCCTGGGTGTGCGTTCCTCTTTTTAGCCATTTGGCCAGGATACCTGAGGGTATTCAATGATTACGTTATGTATTACTTTTTCCTTGAGAGGAATTGAATGTGAATGTTTATTTACATGTTGGGAATGGCCCGGTTACTTGCACATGAGGGCATGACTATATTAGCCTAAGGGCAACGTACTATTTCGCCTGAGGGAAACCTTTCGTGCCTAAGAGCTTGACTTCTGTGCATGACAGTGACACTTTGTATGCCTGAGGGAAATTTCTATTACGTCTGAGGGCAATACCTGCGGGTTGGATTCTGTTTACCTGAGCGTAAGATTTTTCTTTTTTGAGGACATTGACTGTTTACATAGAAATTCACTGTGGTGTGTTCTTATATTAAATGGATTAAAATAATAATTAAATGGAAATATAATGTTATGTTAGTTACTTTTGAGTACTGCTTAGTTTATTACATTTTACTACAGCACACTATTATTGCATACTTTCACACTATTAGGAACATGCCTTTGAGGGGTGCCTACTGGGATTCATTTCTCACACCCTATTTGGGTCATGCTTTTCGGCCTAAACATATTACATTTCTATATGTGTAGATAAGGTCAAGATCCCTTACACAGGTGCTTGATTGTTGCTGGGGTGTAGGAGAGCATGGGACCGAGCATTGGCTCGTGATGCTGCGGGCTGTTCTGTTTTGATTTCTGTACTTGTACTTTGGTTGTGATGTATTGTATTGCAGTGTAACATGTTCTGGATGTTTTCATAGAATAGTGACATGTGGCATCTTCATATATATATATATGACAGATGGTTTCCCATTTGTGTCATCAGTTATCCATTTCAGTTATATATGTTGTACTTCTTCCACTTTCATTGTATGTTTATCTATATTCCGCTGTGCTAGACTTTGACAAATGAGGGCATAGTTTCCCCACTATCAGACCTGGGCCCTCACTACTAGTCGGTAGCCTCTGGCGTTTTGGGAAATGCGCTTGAGGTCACGTGGCAAACCGGGTTCAAGGCACCCGTTGAGTGGCACCCAGATCTGGGACGTTACAATTTACATGTAGAAGGATACAATACTTGATAATTTTATAAGGGTAACGAATATCATATTAGGATTTAGAAGAGATTATAAAACATATCATAAATCTATAATAGAGTCTATAAATATATGATAATTATCCCTAAATGAATGTGATTATCCCATCCTCTTATCATATCAATCAATGTGTGTTCCCAAGCATAATTTGTTTTGAAACCCAAAATGATCGCCTGTCGTTGGAAAGTGTGATTGTACCTTTTATGGATGTTAGAAATATTGATATTTTCAATGAAATATGAAAAAGAAAAACCATATGGGGATCATTATGAAAACATACTTGAAATCACCATATTCAATCATCAAAGATCATAAAACTTTTGAAGGAAACAATACTTGTAAACCCAACATGAACGAATTTAATGACATAACAACTTAATAATTATTGGCATTAGTCATCATGTATCCTAAAACATGGGGAACCAAATCAAAAATTTTTAATGAAAAAAATAGTGAACCCAATTTGAAATCATTTAATGACTGAACAATTGAATCATTAAGGGCATTGACATCATGTGTGCTAAAAACTTGTAGAAGTAAACCACATATTTTGATGGAAACAAATATTTTTTTGGTTATTTTACTTTATTCAAGGGTAAATCATATCCAACATGTTGACCATGATATAAATATAATATATAATCATTATATATTTATTTATAGTAATCCATTAAAGTTAGATATAGAAAATTAGTTACATCATTCATGGAGATGGTATGCTGTAAATATACATGAATGTTCTTTCTATTTTCTCCATGGATTGAAAAACATGAAGTTAAAAAATATATCCCATTTATATAATCATTATGATATAACTTATATAACATATATTCATTAAATTTATTCATAAAACCTTCCATGTAAAATGATCTTGAACAATGAATCACATAACCTAATGAGGAGGTAGTCCACCGCGCACATGAGCAATGTTATCATATCCCCATTTAATGAAAATTAAGAATAAATCTATGATAAAATTATTCTAAAATAATGATAATATCATAAATATAAAACATAGAAAATAATTCTCTCATTATATCCAGTTGTAAGAGGTGGTGGTGGAAAACAAACAACATCAGTTCATGAGGTAGTATTCCATCCGACACATGATGAAAGGTTAACATTACCATTTGAGGGAAGAGGAGAAATATAAAGGTCATTAAATTAACAAACCAACATCTCATTATATGAAACATATGTAGGATATTATATTATGATGTTTTAATAATATTTGAAGGAGGTGGAGGAATAAATAAAACAAAAACCCAAGTTTAATAATTTTACCTCTTATTTGGGGATCCTCTTTAGGTTTATACGTAATTCATAAATATATGGGTTTCCTAACAAAAAAATACCTTTATAATGAGAAAGGGGAATTAATGTATTGAATTTGGTATGTGTTGTATAATCTAAAGGATTTTGGATATTTTAAATGGAGAGGAGAGTTGGAGTCCTTCTATAAGGGGGAGAGGACACACATGGAATTTTGGAAAATAATAATGTGTATCCATATATTTCCTATGAAAAAGGACCCAAATATTGGTGGAAATATATTTTGGGAGAAAATTTTACTATTTATACTAATCACAAGAGCTTAAGGTGCATCTTTTAACAGGGAGACTTTAATCATCGGTAGCGGAGATTGGTTGTGTATAGGAAGTCATTTGATTTTGAGATGGAATATACACTTGAAAAGGATAACATTGTTTCAGATGCTTTGAGTAGGAATACTAAGACTTTGGTGGTTTAAAATACTAGTATTGAGTGGAAGATGATGGCTTTACTGGATGAGATGCACACTGTGGTTCAGGAGAGTTAGGAACATATGGATCTGTTATTAGTTTTAGTGGAGTCAACACTTTTGTGACAAATCAAGAACATATAATATGAGTATCCATTATGATTGACCTTAAAGGTAATACTTAAAGGAGTGGATTCACCTTTATATTGGATAATATATGAGGATGAGATCATCCACATCAATTTTTTTTTGTTGTGCCTAAAAGTATTTGGGAGGAGCTGATGATTGGGTTTCTTATCTCAAAGTGGGCAGTACACCTAGGTGTGACAAAAATGTATCATGACATATGATGATAGGTTTAGTTGATGGGAATGAAAAAGGAGATAGAAGGGTTGGTGAAATGATGCTACGCATTTCAATAGATGAAGACAACACATTAACATCATAGAGGATTGTTACAGCCAATGACTATTCTAAAATGGAAGTGGGAAAATGTGAAAATAGATTTTATGGTAGGTCTCCTAAAGACTCCTCAGAATAACGACCATATTGGGGTTGTTATAGACTGATGGAAAATAGTAGCACATTTATTTGTTATATAGGAGACTTTATCAATAGAGAACATGATTGGTTTGTATGTATAAGATATTTTATTTATGCACAAAGATCCATGGACTATTGTTTCAGACCGTGACTCATGTTTTACTTCATTCTTCTAGTAGGGATTCAAAAAGGTTCTTGGTACATAGGTTTAATTAAGTATGAACTTCCAACCACATATAGATGGGTAGTTAGAGTGTACTATTCAAGTTCTTGAGGATATGATGTGGGCATATTTTCTTGACTTCGATGGGTCATGGGAGAAGAACATATATTTGTGGAGTTTTCATATAAAAACATTCATCCGGAAAATATACATATGGAACTCAATGAGTCTCTTAATGGTAGGACATTCAGTTCATTGTTATGTTGTATGGAGGTAGGTGTGTCTGAATTGTTTTGACCAAGCCTCATGCAAGAGTCGTCAGAGCAGGTTCAGCGGATTCAGAAGCATATGATTATGGATCAGAGTAGAAAAAAGTCATGGGACAATATATGGAGAGAATACCTATATTTTATAGAGGGTGAACGTGTATTCCTTTGGGTTCCACCTAGGTTGGATCACCTAAGGATATGAAGATAGGGAATGTTGGCACCCAGGTTCATTGGACCATTTAAGGCTGTGGAGAGAATCAGAACCGTGGATTATTGATTTGATCTTCCATATAAATATCAGTCTATTCATGATGTTTTTCATGTATCAAAACTAAGGCAATATCACCCCCACCCTTCTCATGTCATCTACATTGGGTTATGTGGAGCAAGATATAGATGCGTTCTTTGAGGAGAATCTAATATGTGCATTAGATGGAAGTAAAAAAGAGTTTCAGTGAAAGACCATGCTGATAGACCATGTATTGTGGAAACATAAGAGCTTTTAGGATGAAAATTGGGAAAGGGAAGATGAAATTAGGTCTCTATGGCCCAATATTTTTGGCTCGAAATCTTAGAGATGCTTGGGAGTGAAGCTCGATGATAAGCTGTTATAAGGTTCAGATATTTGTAAGATCGCAAATTTTACTTATGTTGTATCAGGATCATTTACAGGTATTAATTTATCCTCATTTTGAGTTCCTTTTATTTGGTTTTACCTTGAGTTTTGTATAGGTGAATATTTAAAAAACATGAAGGAAATAGGGATGTTTATAGTATGTCAAAAATTAGGGAAAACCATGTGCGCCAACCCAACAAACTGTGAAAAACTGAATAGTTGGGGTTTGCACGAATGGCACATGGGTTTTTCAAACCATGCTCCCTAAAATGAGAAATTAGGTAATATAAAATAATAGGTTCATATTTAAAGCCCGTGATTTGATAAAACCATGTTCCCCTTCTTAGGAAACTATGTGGGATTTTTAATGTGGTCTAGAAATTTGTTTTTAATTCCCCCGAACCCCCAAACTCATCCATTTAGACCCAAACTCAGAATCTAATGATCTTTGATGATTTTAAAGAATTATATAGGGATTAAAAAGTCGCACGAATTCTTTTATTCGTGATTTGAAGACAAGATCGACGATCCTCAACCCTACTGAGAAGAGAATCCTAACCCATTTTCTTCCCCGATGTTCTCCCATTCTTCCAACTTTCTTTATGGGATGTTGTTCTCAGATTTGGTTAGATCTGTACCAAATATTTTTTCTCTAGATTTAGGATGGTATATAGAGATCTAGATTATATATATCGTTTTTTATTTGATCTTGATTTAGGTTTTAAATCCGGATCTCATTCTACGTCATAGTGCTGCTAATTTTTGGGGATTTTCATTGGGCGATTGTTAATTAACAAATTGAGGTAGGTGGTCTATAATTCAAATTCATTAGTCATGATTTAAATTATGTGTATTTTATTGTATGATTTATATTATATTCATAGCAATTATGTTCTTGATTCAATAAATAAGTTGGTAAAATTTGTTAATCATGGAGTAGTTAATTAAGGATTTTGGGAATCATGGATTTTGAGATAATTAATTGTTAACTTAATTATGATATATGATGATAATTTATTTGGAGATAATTACTTATAGATTTAATTATGATATGTTTTGAATTTTTATTGAGATAATTAATTTTGGAATTAATTATTTTATGATTGATTTTAGAATATTGATTAATTAATTGAGGAATTAATTAATTGGTTGAAATACCTAATTAATTGGAGAATTAATTAAGTTGAATTATATAAAAAAATAATTGTTAATTTAGTATAATAATTGATGTGAATAATTAATTTTTGAATTAATTATTTGATAAATGGTAACATGGTCATTTAGTTGAGAATTATAGAATGTAAATGTGGTCATTCTAAGGTGTGGGGTTTGAATGGTAACATGGGAATTTAGGTATGAACGGTGACATGGACATTTAGTTGTCAATTATAGAATGGAAACATCTCCATTCTAATTTATATGGTATGAAAGGTAACATGATCCTATAGTTGTGAATTAAAGAATGGGAACATGTTCATTCTATTTTGTAATGAATGGTTTGCCACATGAAAATTAATTTCTGAATTAATTAATGGAAATAATGAAATTATTTTTGAGATATAATACCACTTGGGAATAATTTGTACATTAGAATGAGACAAAGTGGGGATTAAGAAATATGTGTTTAAGGGAACCTAAAAGTTATGTTGTTAAATAAAGATTAATTGATAATATGAAAACTCTTTACTTATTCATTGTAATTATATTTTTTATACAACAACATACACTATTATTTGACTGAATATTGTTTTGGGTGTTGTTGGTGGTGGCCTACTAAGGTGTAATCACACCCTACTTGGTCTCCTGATCAGTACCTAAATGTACTTTTTGTTTTATAGATAGGTTTAGGGAAAAGTCCCTGAATTAGATGGATGAGTTGGGATGGAGCTTGGATGAGGTAACCAATCATGATTTGGGACCCGCTTGGAGAGTAGTCAATATCATTGTTTTGGGTTTCATTTTAAAAACATGACATGTACATTAGCATAACATTTATTCTAATCTAGTTGAATATTTTATTTTTTACTCTTATTATCTTGAGATACTATTATTTTTTATGGTTATATAATATTTCGATATTGGTTATTTATTTATGAGGGTGTATACACTGATAAAAGAGAGTATAGTATCACCATGATCGACTTATTAGAACCTCACTATTAGTTGGTAGCCTCTATCATATAAAGAGGTGTGCTTGAGGTTATGTGATAGACCGGCTCAGGGAACCAGTGTGTGGCACCTAGGCCAAGATGCTAAAAAGTGGTATTAAAGGGGTTTTCACATATTCTTTTTTCTTACTATTTGAAAAATGTAGATAGGTGATTAGGAAGATCCAGGGCTTGGACATGATCTTGTGCATGGGGGTTGAAAACCCATGCTTGGGGGAAACCCAAGTACCCAAGGTGGTATTTTCATTATTGTGGTTTGTTGTCACACATGAATATTATTTAAACTTGGGTGACACTTGTTGTGTGCTATGATGATTAATATTGAGATTTTATAAGATTTTACTCATGGCCTAACATGGAACGAGAGTTGTGTTTACATGCATCATTATAGGAACTCAGGGTTATTATGACATTCATCATTTTAGGAACATTCAGAAAATGTCTCATGGTTAGTTTGTTGAACTAAAAATGATTTCTTTTCTTGTGAAAATTGAATTAGAAATAGTTCCTAAATGGAATTGAGAATGTATGTAATGTGATGAAAGATGATAATAAATTGGTGTCTAAATGAGAAACTTGTATAATGAGAATGTGTTTACCCTTCTTAACTAGGATCTAAGTGTAGGATAGTTAAGGGTAGTGTTAGTGTCTCATTTTTGAATTTGTGGTAAGGGTTTAAGAAAATAGTTTTTGTGGATTTTTATGTTTACCACTTATGTAAATGAGTTTTTTATGATATGTGTCCTAAAGTGAATGTTTTTAACTGTGTAGAGTATGACTCCATGATGATTCTTTTTGAGAGGATGACCAGAGTACATGTCTAAGAATAGTCCTATAGTGATGAAACCTGAGGAACCAATCATTCTGGGTGAGGAAGTAGGAGAGCTGTTCATAGAGAACTTGTTTTGTTACAATTCATGTGAAGAGACCCAGTTAGATTTGTGAAGTTTATGTCTGATCTGACTTGTGAGTTTCAACTGGAACATCCTCTAAATTTTACTAGAGAGGGTGTAACTGATAGATATGAGTTCTAGGTTTATTCCATCATGACTATACTTGAACACTTGGAGAATCTTATAGAGTGGAGGGTCAAGTTGTCAACTTAAATGCTATGAGGATTAGTGAAATGCTGGTGGGACATTCAGGTGAGGGCTGAAAAGCCTGGATATATGTTATGGAAGGTCTTCTTGGATAAGTTCCTAAAGTAATTATATCCATAGAAACAATTTAAGAGAGAGATGATGAGTTCATGAGGTTGACTCTAGTGAGTATGTCCATGATAGACTATGTTGGGAATTTTATAGATTTACAATTATTTTCTCCAGTTTTTTCATGGGATGAGACAACTACAGTGATGAATTTTCAAGATGTGAATAAATGTGAGATTAAGACTTGGTTACCCTTTTTTGGTTAAATATGTTTCATGAGGTAGTGAATCAGGATCTCATAGCTGAGGGAAACATGAAGGATGATTCAAATGTAAGATAGATAGTTCCATATGGACGAACAACAGGTGCATATTAAGAGAGTATGAAGCATCACTTTGATATTTCAATCTTAGGTAGTTAGAAATAGAGTACCCATACTTAGGGATCTGTTGTAATGAACCTTACTCAAGTGACCTTTCATCAGTGATCTTGGTCATGGCACATTTGGAGACAGTTCCCCCAACCAAAAATAGAGTTATAGTCTTACAAAAAGAAGGTACATCTAAAGTGGTTCTATAGGACCCCATGATAGATGGGATATATGTGTATTGATAGGAAGGATCATAATGTGGGAAGGGGGTATTCTTCACCATATAATTCTATAATTTTGAGTTATACTGGTCAAGGCGATATAGGAAGTGGATGTTGTGTTTCTACATTAGATAACTGATATTAGCAGAGTGGTGTAACATTGGGGAGTTAGACAGCATCATAGTGAATAGTGGTAGGAAAATTACATACATTTCAACATATAATTGAGGATAATGAGGCGGGATGTTCAATAGTGTGAGGTACTATTATTGTAGATTCTTCATTTTCTAGTTTTTATTTTATACTAGTTCATCTCAATCATTTATATATATATAACTTGTTAATGGTTTGATCCTCACTATTGAGTTCGTATGCGATGTTATGAGGATAAATAAAAAATTGTTAGTTTAGTCTATAGACATCTATTAGGGCATGGGATGTTCTCTTGAGATCACAGAGTACCATTTTCTATAGGATCTCTATATTCATGACATGTTATCTTTTCACCTACTAAAGTTTATGGACTGGATAGTCACATACCTAGTCCACATTGATTATTACCATAGGATAGTGACCTTTACATATCCTAATGATGGAAATTATATTCAACATCTAGAGCGGGATATCATGGAATGTCGTGAATTTACAATTATTCAGAAATTGGGAGACCTCATAGATTAAGTTTCTATTATATTACTAGATGAAGAAGTAGAGTAGGATGTACTTACACCTATAAATGACTGGTTTCAAGAAGTCTTTGATGAGTATTTCTTAGGGTTTCCACTTGAGAGATATGTGGAATTCACCATTGAACTCTTACTGGGGGGAAATCTATTTTCTATTCCACCATAAAAAAAATGGCACTGATAGAGCTTCAAGTGATTAAGACTCAGTTGGAGGAGTTAATGGATATGGTATTTATCAATATGAGTATGTCTCCTTAGGGTTCACCTATATTGTTTCCAAAGAAGGTTCATGGGATTTTTCACTTATGTGTTTATTTATTGATGTTTAACCATATGACTATGAAGAACCAATATTCATTTCTGTGTATTGATGATCCATTTGACCAATTGAGTGGAGATTTTGTATTCTCAAAGATTGAGTTAAGATTGGAGAATCATTATTTTAGAGTTAATACTACTGATATACCATGTACTTCATTCATATGTAAGTAAGGCCTAAATGAGCTCTTCATAATACCTTTTGAGCTAATGAACTCACCAACATTATTTATGGCATTGATGAATAGAACGTTTCATCCCTTCCTGGATAAGTTTTTTTTAGTATTTTTGGATGACATCTTGGTATATTACAAGACATATGATGATCATGTCCAATATCTTGACATCATTCGGAATACATAGATAGGGAATCTTCTATATACCAAGATATCTACGTGTCAATTTTGGATTGAGCGGGTACACATATTGGGTCACATAATCTTAGAAGAAGGTGATTCTATGGACCTAGATAATGTGCAGGCTATGGGTTTTTAGGAGCATCCCAAGATCATGATTGATATCTTAAGCTTTCTGGTGTTATCTAGTTATTATAATAGTTTTATCCAATACTTTTTCCATTTTTAATCTCCACTTTTGAGCCTCTCCAGAAAAGGGATATTGATTGAATGGTCTGAAGCATGTGAGAATTACTTCTAAGAGCTGAATAAGTTCTTTAAATCCACACTAATATTGATCCTACCTGAGCCAGGTGAGGAGTAATTGGTGTATTATAATGATTCTTGGATTTTACTTGGAGAAGTGTTAATGAATGGGGACCGAGTTATGCTGTGTGGGTATCGGTAGTTGATTCCTCATGAATAGAGCTAACTTACACATGAAATAATATTGTATGTAGTGTTTTATGCCTTAAAATGTTGACAAAAATCTCTTTTGTGTGAAAATTTTACTGGGTATACTGATCACCATAACTTATGGAACATCATTTTTTAGTGATACATGAATCTTCAACAGTAGAGATTGGTTGAGTATATACAATCACTCTATTTTGAGATGTCATATACACCCATAATGGGGAATACTGTTGCTAATTCTTTGAGAAAGAAAACATAGAACAATGAATTTTAGGAGTATAGTGTTAAGTGAAAGATGATGGATTTACTGGATGAGATGCACGTTTTGGTTCAGGAGAGTTAGGAGAAGTTGAAATTTGTATAAGTTTCAGTGGATTATAAAATTTTGAGATAGAGAAGTGTCATACAGTATGAGGATCTAGAAAGTTTGGCATTCAAGGAAAGCCTTGAAGGTGTGGATTCACATTCAGATTGAAACATAGACGAGAACAAGATAATCTATGTCAAGAATCAGGTTGTCATGCATACAAGTATGTGGGAGGAGATGATGTGTGAGTTTTAGGTATCAATGTGAGTAGTACACCCAGGTTTGACCAAAATTTACCAAGACATAAAATGATTTATTTGGTGGATAGACATGAAAAAGAGATAGTAGGGTTTGTGACATGACGATAAACCTATCAATAGGTGATGGTGGAGTATCACAAACCTGGAGGATTACTGTAACTGTTACCCATTATGGAATGAAAGTGGCACAAAATAAAAATGCATTTTGTGGAGGTTCTTCCATAGAAACCTCAGAATAATGACTCTATTTATTTTTTTATGGACATAATATGAACGGTAATGCATTTCTTTCATATACAAGAGACTTTCTTAGTGGACCAGCTGTGATATTTGTGTGTATGGGTGTTATTATATCTACATATGGTACCATGGACTATAGTTTCAAACCCATAATTACATTTTACAATGCAATTATGGAAGTGATTCTAGAAGGCACTCAGTACACAAGTTTTATTGAGTACGAACTTCCACCCATTAACGGATGGATTGTCAGATTGTACAATAGATGCACTTGAGGATTTTTCATGGGAATGTGTTCTTATTTTCAGTGGGTCATTAGAGAAGCTCCATTCTTTAGTGATGTTTTCCTATAACATTAGTTATTAGAAAAATATACATATGTAACCATATGAGGCTCTTTATGTTAGGCCATTCAGATCACCACCATTCTAGATGGGGGAAGGTGAGTCAAAATTATTGGGATAGAGTCTCATTCTAGAGATATCGAAGTAGGTTCAGTTGATTTGAAATCATATGGATATGTATTAGATTACAAATAAGTCATATTAAGATAGAAATATATGACACCTATATTTTATAAAGGATGATCTTCTATTCCTTTCGGTGTTACCTAGCTTGGTTCACCACAGAATACAGAGATAAGGGATGTTGGAACCCATGTTCATCAGACTATTTGAGGTTATAGAGGGAATAGATCTGACGGCTTAACGATATCCTATTACACAACAATACAGTGATATAAATATTGTTTTGTTTGTATCCAAACTACAATGGTATCATCCTGAACCTTCTCATGTGATCGATGTGGATAAGGTAGAGATAGAGATAAAGACATAATTTAAAGAGAATTCGATACATGTATTGGATTGCTGTAAGAAAGTGTTTTGGAAAAAGACCATTTCGATAGTTAATTTATTTTGGAAACATGGTCACATGTAAGAGGAAACTTGGGAAATAGAATGTCCAAATATTTTTGGCTCAAAATCTTTTAGATGATTTAGAGTAAAGCTCAAGGAAAAGATGTTATAAGGTTGGGAGATTATAAGATATCAACCTTTTTTGGAATTTCCTCAGGCTCGTTTATAGGTACTCTTTTTCATCATGTTGATTATATTATATTTGGGGTTTACCTTAAGGCTTTTTTGTTTTAATTATATGAAAACATGAAGGAAATATGGATATGCATGGTTGGCACATAGTCAGAACAAATCGTGCGCCCCAACCCAGCCAACAGTGTAACCCTGGACAGTTGGGGTGTGCATGGCTGGCACACAATTTGTCAAATTATGTTCCATAAAAGTAGAAAATTTGGACCCCAAACATTGTAGGTATATAGTTAAGGCACACGTTTAGGAACAAATGTCTTCCTCTACCCTAGAAATCATGCTAAATTTTTAATCTGGCCTAAAAATTAGTTTTTAATTCCACCAAACCCCTGAAACTCAACCATTTCAACTGAAACCTAGACCCTTATGATTTTTAATGATTTCAATTATTTTTATAGGGATTCTAAGGCACTCTAACCTCTTTTATTCATGATTAAATTTTTAGATCGAAGATCTGTAACCCTCATGGTATGATAACCCTAACCAATTTCCATTCATGCTCTTCCCCCATTCATCACCCTTTCTTTATAGGAAGTAGTTAACTATTAGGGGTAGATATATACATAATAATGTGTATCCGGATCTAGGATGGTATATATATATATCTAGATTAGAAGGATCTTAATTTATTTGATTTTGATTTAGTATATAGATCCATATCTCATTCTATGTCGTAGTGGAACTCAATTTTTGGCATATCCGTTCGAAAATTGTTTATCGACGAATTGAGGTAGCTGGTCTATAACTCAAATCCCATAGTTATGATTTAAATTAAATATATTTCATTATATGATTTCTATTATATTCAATCCAATTATTTTCTTCATTCAATTAATTAATTGGGAATCTTGGATAATTGAGGAGCGAAGAATTTAGGATTTGGGGAATCATGGATTTGATGATAATTAATTATTAAATTAATTATGAGATATGATGATTATTGATTGGGTTGTAATTAATTTTTGAATAAATTATGATATGCTTTGATTTTTGATTGAGATAATTAATTGGGTAATTAAATATAGTAATTTTGAGTTGAGAATATTAAATAAACAATTAATTGAGGAATTAATAAATAGGTTGACTTAATTAATTAATTGGGAATTAATTAAGATGAATTATATGAAAAACTAATTTTTTAATTAGTAATGAAATAGATGTGGATAAATAATTGTTGAATTAATTATGCAATTAATAGTAACATGGTCATTTAGTTGTGAGTTATAGAATAGAAACATGGTCATTCTAAGGAATGATGTGCGAGTGGTATCATGAGAATTCATGTATGAAGGGTAACATGGTCATTTAGTTGTGAATTATAGAATGGAAACATGATCATTAAAATGTGTAAGGTATTAATGGAAACATGGTCATTTAGTTGTGAATTAATGAATGGGAACATGGCCATTCTATTTTTTAATGTATAAATGATAACATGAGAATTCAATTATGAATTAATTAATGGTAAAAATGGAATTATTTTTGAGATATAATATCACATTGATTTTATTTGGGTTCCAGCATGAGCTAAAGAGGGGATTGAGGAATAGGTTTCTATGGGAACCTAGGAGTTATGTGGTTAAATAATGATTAATTGATAATGTGATACCTGTTTACTTATGCAATGTTATAATTTTATTTATACTACTACAAACACAATTTTTTGATTGGATATTTTTTTAGACATCATTGGTGGTGACCTAAAAATTTGCAATCACACCTTATTATTAGACCCTCGATGTTTTAAGTAGCCTCTCGCATACAAGGAGGTGTGCTTGAGGTCATATGACTAATCAGCATGGGGATCTAGTGTGTGGCACTCAGGCTGGGAAGTCCCACAAAATTTCATTAGATTAATTAAATTTGAAATTTTAATATTCTTCTTCTAATTTTTTTCCATTTTTAATGATTTTAACTTGAGAATGACTTAATTATATTTAAAACGTTTTTTATAATTCCAAATGTGTATGTTCCATCCATTATAAAAGGAAACCCCTTCCCTCTCTTCTTTACACAACATTGAGTATCCTTGAATTACCAAGACATGACCATTTCAATTATAAACATACATACACTAGGTTTATAGGTATTGGCATTCCAAAAATAGAAACCCTAGGTTCTATAATAAATAATCTATAAGAGGTCTCTTGAAGAAGAGGTAATCATCAAACCTGACCTCTTTAAATTTATTTATTCTTATACCTCTTATAAATATATGGTATTAATCATCAAATAGCAAATCTATTACTAAATATATTTAATTGTTATTATTATCATTAAACAACTAGTATGCACACTATTTCTATCAAATGGGAAAAAAATTGCCGGTTGTGTGTACATGTGGACAACCATTTCCACAGAGCTATATAATACATTTTTCTTCATCGTCATTCGTGGATGGGTATTTTGATGTGATTAATGTATATAAATATTTTTTTTATTAAATTATTATTATTATTAAATTATAATATCATATCCAATTTATTACCTTCCAATCCGTTGGAAAATTATAACATCACTCATGAATAAATGGGGACTATGGCCACCATGTAGCGATGTAGTCTGTTTTTAATTTCCACATTACATGGATTGTAATAAGGATGGATTTATTGAATATATATAATATATATAATATAATAATGATTTTGGAAAACTATATTACTATTTATCTTTCATTCATTCCATCCATCAAAAAGTGAAAACATTTTCCATGAGTACATACACTTTACTATATCTATGATCGATGTAATTCAATTTTATATCTTTATATTTTATAGATGACTCTAAATAAATATATAATAAATATATATGATATTAATATCATGATTGAAATTATGTACATTATACATCCCTGATAAATATACAAGGACCATAACTACCAAAACAAAACATACATGAAAAATGAAGTCGTTATCACCTAAATTAGTTATTAGAATAATTTTTTTTAATAATTTGGTTATAAAAAGAGATAAGTAAATATTTTATGGTATTTAATATATCATTATGGATTTATAATATATTTTTAATAAATATAAAAAGACTTTATAGGATATTTGAACACATATGGAGGAAGTTAGTCCGAAGGCAAGGGTTTAATTCACAATCTCATCATTATTTGAGATTGTTTTTATTTAAGTCTCTAGTAAGAGATTTATTTAATATTTAAATATTAAACCAGATATCTTTATTCTCCTTTTCTTATTTATAAAATATTAATTTTTTTTCTTTAATTTTCTTCTCTGTTGGTACTCAATATACATAAATATTATTTTTAAGGAAAACCATTATTATTTCTATATCTAATGGGAGATGTTTTTCTAACATGTCAATATTTTTAATAAAAAATTTTAATGTATGTTTTTACAATAATATATTTATTATTTAAATACATTTCTATCCATGTTTTTATTTTTTACAAAAGGGTTTAAAATTGAATCTTCATAATGTTTTCTGAATATGTTACTGTTGACTTCTAACTGAAAATATGAAAAGAATATATTTTAAATGTGTATATAATGAATGGAATTTTATGTTAGAATAACCACCAAATTCATTGATGAAAAATTTATATTTTTTTACTTATAATAAAATTTTTTCTATAATTTTTTTTACATTTTATTATTTTAAAAAACCTATTTGAAATTGAAAATGATTTTTTCCTCCATAAAACTTTTAGTGATATTTTTAAAGTATCTTCATCTATTTAAACATACATTATGGAATTTTATTATTTAATAAGGATATTTAAAAATTATATAATCCATCATATGTTTATTAATGTTTTTTGTTTAGTGTTTCTTGGGAATGTATTGAAATTATCTATGTATGTTCATAAAATATGATCAGTTATTGAGTTTTATGCCATGTTGATTATGCTGTAGTTTTTATTCATATAATGGATTCATTAGAATTATTAAGTGTGGGATGGGGGACCAAAATTACATATCTCTTAGATGTTTTTATTGGTATCATGAGATTTTATTTATTGAGTATTTGTATGGGTCTTTATCCATGTATGTACATGTCATATCACGAGGCCTTGATGGCATTTTTAGATGTCTTAGCATAATGTCTCAAAGGTAAGTTTCATATTTCTATATTTATACATTCCATAATTATGAAATATGTTAATAAACAGGTTATTATAGTATATATTATATCCATAGGTAAATTACGTTTTCAATTGATTATTTATTTGGAATTATTTGATCATCATTTATTCGTTAAATATAAGTCATGAATTTATTAGATTCTTTTGTATGGATAGCTTTAATAAGTATCTAATCTCACACCTTTCTTATGTTTCCATTCACCATTATGATAGTAAGTGTAATATTATTGATAATAAAGTATATGATAGAGAGAATAATGATGTTATCAATGATAATACTAGGATTTATTTTATGTGATCAAATATAATGTGAAATTCAAGTATGTATCTAGTTTTAAAATACTAATAAACTATTCCATCTGTTGAGATGTGATCAATAATTTCTTGTGATAATGTATTAAACTAACCACCCAATATTGGATTCTTTGGATGAGGAATTTATATATTCACGATATGATCCAAACATATAAAAATATTCTGGAGAAATTTCCTCTCATATATACAAGGGAAACTCTAAATAAATCAACAAACCCAATGTAATTATTTTTCCAACATTAATCTTTTGTCACACAAGACACTGAGAATAAAATTATATTTCCATGTTATTCATCTCAAGCAATTAAAACCACATCCTCGATGCACGATACATCTATCCAAAACTTATATTATATGACAATGATATATTATGGAACTCAAGAAATAACCCTACCCACATACACTAGAGAATACATAACATTCTATAGAATAAAACAAAATATTCATCACCCATTATCCAGCCCATCAAAGTAGAGAAATTCATAACTCAATTCCACCACACTTTTATATCAAATCTTTATAGCTAACATTTCTATTCAATTCATAATTATGAATATGTCTATATCATTACATAGTGACATGATCTATAATATATCTCCTCATTACCAATTTCAATATATTCTAAATATTACCTTTATTTTTATTTCTCATTTTTCCATAGAGAATCATAATCATAAGGAATCTTAATCAATGTTCTAATCATAAGATTACCCTTTGAGTGGTATATATGAATATTTAATTCATAATCATAGATAAATTAAACCCACATTCTTTGAAAAAAATGAAATCATTCTTGGAAAATATATATCTTAATATATTATGATCTATATATACCATAAAGTACATGGAAAATAATAACTCTTAATATAAATCCAGAAATATAGTCATAATCACTAATTAATGAGTTGTATAATTATATTAATGCGGATATAATTTTCAAGATAAATAATCAGTAATGTATCTCCCTTGTATCAAGAAAAAACCAAAACCCAGATATGATTTATTTATATCATACCATATAAGGGACACATTATTCATGTGATAGAGGAATAAAGGGACTACAAAACTTATGCTTCATTATTTCCAAATACACTTCCTGCATGTCTAAGAAAATGAAATCCAATTATTCATCAAAGATAACAATGGAATATTTTTTCTTGAAAACATGAGTATAAAACTCTTATAAGAAGTATTTAGGACCAAAAATATTCTTACATTAGAAACATTCATAAATGGATTCCTTTATTTTACCACCTCAATCATCATTGTCTCCACAACTACACCACACTCCATAGTAACACGACATTGATAATACACCTCACATTCCAAAAATAGACCCTTAGGCTATAAGGACCAGCCCTTATTACATTACATAATATTGATTTTCATAAATAAGTCACTTACTTTTACATTTAGGATATTTTCATGTTTATAGATTTAGAGAATTAGGACATAATAAATTCATTACATTACACATTGTTATAGAGGGGATACCATAAAAATTGTTTCCTTTTTGTTTAAAAATAAAAAATATTAAATTTGAAAACATGATTTCATTAAAAATTATTCAAAAATTTAACTTGGCATACTTATTTTTCTTACACATCCTTATTACCTTCGAAAATAATTTAAAAAAACATGGGATGAGAAAAAAAAAATCTTATTAAGATATATAAAAGAAGGCAAGAGCACATTAGTCCATGAATACTTGTAACGTATGAACACGTTTTCTAAAGACATAGTCATCACTCGTATATATATACTTTGTGAAACATGGGATTTTTACAAGATTTAGACAAAACATAAGAACATATATATAACAATAAAGGTATCTTGGGGAATAACTTACATAATTTGGTAACCCTCTCGGCTACATTATAATTTGTAACCCTCATGACTACATTACAATTTGTGTAACCATCACAGTTACACATGGAGTAACCATATAGAAGAACTCCAACATACACATTAAAATGTATTGGAAGGAAATATAGGTCCCACCATTCATCATAAACAATTAAAATGAACCAGAACACAATCATGCAACATGAATAATTGAATAAAAATATTTCCATAGAAATTTCATAAAATTGAATTTCAAAAGAGTATTTTAAAAGGAACGTCTATTATAAATATCATATAATTAAATTGAAACTTAAAATAGTAGATATAATACATATATACTCTATATATACACATAATTCCACATATTATATGGAAAACCTATCACAAAAACAATTTTAATACCACATAATTAATGAAGTAGAATGTTAACCCATAGAATGGGAATTGGGTTAAGAATTCCCTTACCTTTGGTTGGCCTTACATAAAACATGTTTAAAACTAATTTATAATGGTTAAAATGGTCTTATTAATATCTTATAGAAACATAACTATCATTATAATACCTTATATGATCATTTCATTACATTATTTCACCCTTTAAGTGTTAGTATTTTGTTTCTTGCAGTGTTTTT
Source organism: Viscum album (assembly GCA_963277665.1). Lineage (NCBI taxonomy): Eukaryota > Viridiplantae > Streptophyta > Magnoliopsida > Santalales > Viscaceae > Viscum > Viscum album. The sequence goes on along the minus strand of OY728153.1, from coordinate 306,422,424 downwards.
GGTTGTGTTCTTTACATGATTTCCATGATTGGTTAATGATGGTTGTTCTTATTGATTGGAATTGGAAAACCATAATTGTAATGGAGTAGTATTTAAATATTTCAAAAACCATAAATTATACCATTTATCATTTTTAATTCTTACATGAGGATTATTCTTATCTTAAAACATCATTGATGTTCGTTTAGATCATTTTAGTGGTTCTTTGATAATAACGACCTCATTTTTTTTATAAATGAAAACTACGGGTAAAAAAATAATTAAAGAACCTTGAATGAGACATAATAAATATATTATAACATGTATAAACCATAAATATTGTTTTATGAAAATCCTTTAAGTAATTAATGTAGATTGAAATCACAACGTCCATGATGTCGGTAATTCGACTCATCAAAAACAATATTTTTAATTCCTTGAATAAATGGGGGAGGAGAAAAATATTGATGAGTAATTTTCCATGAAAAAAAATAAAATGTAGAATATACATGATTCTGGAGCATTCATGCCTATTTTATAATAGGTGGTTTGATAAAAAACAAAGTATCTCAAAATAAAAACAATTGAGAAACCTCACAATAATTCGACAGCCTAACAACGTAACTTACAATTTTATAAAATATTTTGATGATAGAAAGGGGGTATCACATCAATATTACATAATATGGGATGTAAGGGGGATATAAAATGACATATCCCAACATAATCCAAAAGAAATTAAAAATAATAACACAAATGAAAGAAATGTAAGAAAATAAATGATGATGTTTACCTCTTGATATATTCTCCATGTGATCGTTCTTAAGGCCTTTGGTTTGGGACGTTTTGTGATAATAGTTGCTCTAGGATGTGGGGAATAGAATTTAGAGGAGTGTTGGGCAGATCTTAGGTAAGTCTCATGGATTGAGAGGTGTGGGAGGAAGAGGAAAATGAGGGTGGTATTTATAGTGGAGGAGATGAGGTATTTAACATTATCTTAATAATTATTAAAATATTATTGTTCTATACTATGAATAGTAATAATTCATGTGAACCCAAATAGTAATAATGGAATGTGAGTTCTAACCATGTATATTTACATCACTTATGATGTCATAAATAGTGTATTTTACTGATAATTTAAATATAAGGTATTTTACCATATTTCACTACTCATCAAAAATTAAAGAAATTCAGAAAATTACCTAAAAATCACAAATACCATTCCTCAACACATATTATTCAAAATGAACTCCTTTTTTGAAACAATTTCTAAATATTATCAATTTAATTTGTAAATAAAATCATACTTAATTTAAAAATTAATAATTTAAAAACTATAACTACTTTTTTATCACATTGAAAAATTAGCCAAGATTTCATTATCTTAAATTCTTTAGAAAATATTATAATAATGCCATTTAATATTTATTATGGTTATTTTACTATTCATATTAATATTCATAAGGGTATGATACTATTCATCAAAAAAGAAGGTTGGTTCCCTTAGAATCCAAATTACATACTAAACACAATTGTAGATGACCGTTTTTTAAAATTCAAAACATAGAAGGGGAAAAATTATTTTTAAAGGATAGTTATGAATATATACTTAAAAAAGTTTCATTCATTTCCATTTATTTTGTTTAAAAAAACCTTGGGGTGTTACATTACCCCCACCTTCTAAAAATTACATCCTTATAATTTTATTTACCTATTAAACAAGTGAGAATACCTTTCTCTCATAACATTTTTAGACTCCCATGTTGCTTTTTATAGAATGTGGTTTCTCTACAAACCCTTTACCTGGTGGATTAACTTATTCCACAATACCTATTCCCTTCAATCAAGGATCTGAACTTGTTTCTATTTATAAGAAAGGTTCTCATCCATCTGAACTACTTTTGGCCTCAAGTGTAACTTCCCGATTCCGAAAGCCACCCAGAGGCACCCCGTACTCGGTTGGTCACATGGCCTCAAGTGCATCTCCATGAATGCCAGAGGCTGCCGACTTGTAGAGAGGTCCTTGGGTGAGATAGTGGTGAAGCTATTCCCTCATTGGGAGAGCACACAACATAAGTAAATGAATATATACAAAATCAAAAGTAAATAAATATCCAACAATAGAAAACAGAAAAAGACTGAAATAATAAACAATTGGAGCACAGACACACACACACACACACATATATATATAATGATAGATGGTACATATGTCTAGGAAAGCATCCAAACAAGTCACAATGCTAGAAATACAAACACTGCTAAACCAAAGTACAAAAGAGATGGATAAATAGATCCTCAACATCACAAGCCTAAGATATTTTCCATTCTCTACAGCTACACAGCATGTCAAGTACCCAAAAAATAAGGTTTCTTTCCCTCATCTGCACCTATAGAAATATAATCTACTTGGTCCCAAAAGCATGAGCTAAACAGGGTGTGAGACTAAATTCTAGTAGGCAACCACCCAAAGATATGTTCCTAACAGTAAGTGAATATATAGCAGGTAAAATTACAGAAAATAGTAAACAAGAAAGTACTCAGTAGTAAGCAATCTATAGTTTCAATATCAAGTAACAAGAACAAATAGCTAAACACAAACCGGTAACCCTCTGGTTTATTCATAGTATTCATAAATACTCTCTGAGGAAGCACACACAGTCAATTCCTCTTATAGTCTAAGGTAGTTAGGAACTCTCTGAGGAAACACTCACAGTCAATTCCCATTATATCCCCAAGGTCATGGACTCTCTGAGGAAGCTCGCTCGGTCAATTACCCTTATAGACCTTGTCATTCATAGACTCTCTGAGGAAGCACTCACCATCAATTCCCCTTATAGTCTAAACAGTTCAGGAACTCTGAAGAAGCTCACTCAGTCAATTCCCATTATAGCCTAAAGCAGACAAGGACTCTCTGAGGAAGCTCACTTGGTCAACTCCCCTTATAGCCCCATGTGGTCCTAGGCTCTCTGGGAAAGATAACTCGGTCAATCCCTCTTATAGCCTAAAGTAATCATGGACTCTATAAGGAAGATCGCTCGGTCAATTCCCCTTATAGTCCACTACAACAGGTTCTCATGGCCTTGTGTAGGTCAATTAGCATAGTAGTGTAATATGGCAAAGTAAACCTACAGAACTACTTGGCTAAATAGTCTACAACATAACAAGCATGTTAAAGCACAAACTCTCCATCCTACAACAACAGGCATGGAAAAAATTGGCAAAGCAACGAAACTGGTTAAATAGGACCAAACTGTCGTAAATAGAATATGCAAGGGCAATACATTGAAATCATAGTAATCAAACTAATTTAAATCCAAATTAACTCTACATAAGTATACAATCATGGAAGGAAAATCAACACGGTTAAAACGATAAACACGAAATACCTAGTTCAAGGGTATTGGAGGAATTTTCACATAATAATCAAAGACTTTGACCGGAAAGGCACAAACCACCAGCCTTGGCCTTAGGAGATTGATATATGTGAACCTCAAATCTTGATTCATCCTAGAACCCTGAAGATCTACAAAAACATCCAAAACATTCAACCTACGATAACTTGAAAAAGAAGAGGAATCATGAAACGAGGCTCAAGGAGAAGAGAGAACTCACTGTTGTGATTCCAATGCAACTGAATGTGTTCGATTCAGAGGAGGAACACATGATCATAGATTTGTTGAAGATCTACAGTTGTACGATGCTCTTGGATGAGACGAAAAATGAAGGGGTTGTTTCTTTCGATTAGACATGAGCCTGGTGTATTTAATGAAAAAAAGTACACAATGTGTACTTTTGAAGTACACAGTGTGTACTCACCTTTTCTGTACTGCGCTTTAAACGACCTCCAAGTCACTCCCACATGACTGCATGCGTGGTTACTACATGGCCAACACATGGCCTTCTAGGGAAAGGAAGTACACGGCGTGTACTCATAAAGTACACGGCGTGTACTTAGAAAAATTCCAGATTTTAATTTTCCCTAAAAAAGACCAGAAAACGAAAAAAATACCTGAAAAGAAGATCTGGGTTCTTACAAACTTCTCCCCTTAAATAAATTCATCCATAAATTTTACAAGTGCGGTGTAGAAGAAGAAACCCAAAACAGCACCGACCACTGTGATCGCACTTCTACCTCTCTCTCACAAGACTCATCTTGTACTCACCTGTGTTTCCATGGCACCCATACTAGTGGAAAAAACCGGCCACAGAAAACCTTCGTACTTAGATCAAAAACCCAGATAGGGTGCTTCTCAAAAGATGTGTACACTTCTAACTCAACCTCCTCTTGTTGGAAAATATGAGAGGGGTGTGAAAATTAACGTCGAAGCTGAAAAACATGGAACATTTCATGCATATCCAGATACCTATGAGGTAACTGCAACCTATAGGCCACCTACCCAACTCTCTCCAACACCTCAAACGGCTCAACGTACCTTAGATAAAGATTACCCTTTCTCCTGATCCTCTTGTGTCCCAACATCAGTGTGACACATAGGAAAACCTGATCCCCGACCTAGAGCTCTAGATGTCATCTCTACTGATCAGCATAAGACTTTTTTCTTGACTGTGTAGTAGCCATCCTCTTCCGAATCATCTCTATCTACTCTGTGGTCTCCAGGACAAGACGAGGTCCCAACAAAGCTGCCCCTCCATCCTCCAGCCAACATAAGGGTGATCATCATGGCCTACCGTACAAAGCCTCATAATGTGTCTTCTGAATAGTTGTTTGAAAACAATTATTTTAGGAAAAATCCACAAGAGGTATATGCTTCTACCAAGAACCTCCAAAATCTAGAATGCATGCTCGAAACATATCCTCAAGCACCTAAATCGTACGCTCGGACTATCCATCTGTCTGGGGGTGGTAAGATGTACTCAAAAGTACCTTTGTACCCAATGAATTCTAAATCCCCTACCATACCCGAGAAGTAAAATGTGCATCCCTGTCTGAAATGATGGAGTGTGGAACTCCATGCAGATGTACAATCTCTCGGATGTACAACAGTCCCAACTCATCAACACTGAAGGTCTCCTTGATCGGTAAGTAGTGAGCGACCTTCGTGAGTCTGTCAATGACAACCCAAACTGTGTCATTCCCTCGAGGAGACCTCGGAAAACTAGTCACGAAGTCTATCACGACATCATTTCACTTCCACTCGGGAATGGGTAACTACTGTAAAAGACATACTGGTCATTGATGCTCCTCCTTCACCTGCTGAAAAGTGGAACATCTCATGACGAAATCAGAAATGTCCCTCTTCATACCTGGCCACCAATACCAACGGTGTAGATCACGAAACATCTTGGTGACGCCAGGATGAACTTCCCAAACCGAGGTGTGAAAATTCGGCATCAGCTCCTCGCATATGTCTACGGGCACCCATACATGACCCTGGAAACACAAGATCTCATACTCTTCTATGGTCCATCCAAAAATAGGATCCTCTCCTGACAGATTCCCCCTTAGGACTAGGCCTTCAGAATCTAATAGCTTCCTCATTCGAAGTCGATCAAGAAGAGTAGGGGTAACAACTACAGAATATAGAATATTCTTCCCCTATCATTCATGGACCTCCAAATTCATTTCATAGAACAGATCCATAAGCTTCCACTCAATACTGGCCTCCTAAAATACCTGAATATGAGTCCTCATACTCAACGCATCATCCACTGCATTGACTTTCCCAGGAATATAGGCAAGATCAAAGTCAAATGACTGTAGGTATTCGGCCCACCTGCGCTATCTTAAATTTAGATAATGATGAGTGAAAATGTACTTGAGACTCTGGTGGTTATTGAAAACCACAAAATTCTCTCCCAATAGATAATGTCTTTCCCAACATAAGGCATGAACAATGGTAGCCAACCCGAGATCGTGCGTTGGGTAATTCCTCTCATGTGGCCTCAACTGCCGAGACCCGTACGTAACGACTCCATCTCCCTACACAAGCACGTCTCCCATCCCTATACTTGATGCATCATAGTAAACAGTATATAACTTGATATCTCGGGAAATAATAGTATCAGTGCTGAAGTAAACCTCCCTTTCAGCTATTGAAAGGCTGACTCACAAGAGTCTGACCATGAGAACTTCACACCCTTCTTAATCAGACCTATCAGCAGTGCTTCTAAGCATGAAAAGTCTTTTATGAAACGTTTGTAGTATCCAGACATCCTTGAAAACTCCAAAAATAAAATATGTTCTTCGGATGATCCTAAGAAACTACAACTCTCACTTTCTCTTGGTCTAATGATACTCCTACCTCTGGGATAATATGACCTAGGACGTGAATCTGATCCATCCAAAAGAGGAACTTTGAGAACTTAGCATATAAATGATGCTCCCTCAGTGTACTACAAACGATCTCAAGATGGGTAGCATGGTCATGTAGATTGTGATAGTACAACATGATATCGTCCAAAAAAACAACCACAAAGGAATCGAAGTATGGATGGAACACTTGGTTCATCAATGCCATGAAAACTGCAGGCGCATTCGTGAGACTGAACAACATAACCATATACTCTTATAGACCATACCTTCTACAGAAGGATGTAAGAGATATATCAGATGGTCTAATGCACAAATGATGATAACCAGACCACAATTCAATCATCAAGAACAACCGAGCTCCTTGAATCTGATCAAAGAGATCATCAATCCTCGGCAAGGGATATCTTTTCATGACCATAAACTGGTTCAGCTTCCGATAATCCACACAAAGCCTATGAGTATCATCTTCCTTCTTCATAAACAGGTCTGGCGAACCCCAAGGAGAAGTACTCGGTCAGATGAAACCCTTTTCCTGCAACTCCTCCAACTTCTTCTTGAGCTCATGAAACTCTGGTGTAGCAATCCTATAAGGAGGAATGGACATCAGTGCCTCTCCTAACACATGTTCAATAGAAAATTCTACCTCACACTCCGGAGGAAAACCTGAAAAGTCATCTCAAAAGAAATATTGCCATCAATCCAACACTAGAGGAAAGTCTAACTATGAATTCCCCTGGTCATCTAGATATAGAATAACAATCTGGGCAGTAACTCCTCCCAACCCAGGATGATCTGGACCCGATCTTCTCTCCAGGACATCCCATTCTCCCTTATGACAGAAATATTCACCTTCTGGTGATGTGAAACTCACCCTGCGGTGATAAAAATCAATGACTTCCTGAAATGAAACAAATCATTCCATCCTGAGAATGACATAATAGCTTGTCATCTCTAGGACATAGTGGTCCCATATAAAGTGACATCCACAAACCTCTAGTGGGAACTCTTTTGCACTGACGTACAACAGCTGTACTAGTCCCCAATAATGTTTCTAGAGTTAAGATATCAGAAGAAGAAAAGATTCAGGGACCATGGCTCTCCACAATAGCAACAGATATAAAGCTATGAGAAGCCCCTGTATCAAAAAGAGAATAAGATGAAACTGATGCCACTAGGATCGTACCTCGAACTGTAGATGGTCTAGGATCCTCCTCCTGCTGGGTCTGCTCCACTAAAAAGGCCTAGCCTACTCTATGGACCTGTGACCCTAACTAACCACTCTATTGTCTCTAAAAGATAGGTGACTGACCACCACATCCATAACCTTCACCTCAGCCTAAATGGCCAGAAGAACTCTAGTTCCCTGACTGGTGATTAACTTGTGGTGCTTCTCCCGAACACAAAGTCATAGAAGAACCCCTGTCACCAGCTTCTAGTGAACAGAACTGACAAAAGCACTGAAGATGGAATATCTTTCCACAAGATCGGAACTCCACCAGGACTCTTGGGAAACATGGTATCATATGCCTGCATCTCCAACACTGGTAGCAAACCACTTGGATTCCAGAAGATGAATCCCGCCTGCTCTGATCTCCTCCTGCAGCCTTCCTACAGTGCTTCCTGTTATCAGCTGGTGGAGCACTAACTTTGGATGTTGAACCGCCCTAGCATACCACTCCATAAACCCTTATATTGTGCTCTATGATCAGAACCTGGTTGACGATATAATATATCAATGTCAAACTGAAGATGTTCACCTATGATCAAATGTCGTGCCTCAGACAACCCCAAACTCCCATGCATGGAAAAACTCACCACCTCCTGGAATAGGAATGAAACGCAGTAGCTCGGTGAAAGCAAGAGAAGTACTCCATAATAGAAAGGGTACCTTGCTCCAGGCTCATGAACTCTTGGGCTCGATCGGCCCTCAAGGTATCCAGATAGAATTAATAGTAGAAGATGCGCCAAAACTCTTCCCAAGACATATTTTTCTTATGTCCCACCAGTGTGATCACATCCTAACACCTCTTGGAGGAGTCTCAGATCATGTAGGTAGATAGCTACACCCTCTTTTCTAGAGGTACCTCCAGATGCTTGAAAATTGTCAGTGTGGCTTCTAGCCATTACTCTGTAGCATGAGGTTCTCCATCCCTTGAGAAAGTAGAAGGATGCTGCTACTGGACGACCTAAGTCAGATCACCCATCAATGGGGTAGGAGGCAAAGCTCCCTAAAAGGTCTGCATCATCCTAAAAAATCCTTCCTTGAACTATGCATCGACACCTATGTCAGGTACAATGGTTAGTGCCAATGATAGCACAACTGGAGGATCCACTGGGAGTCCTTGATTAACCATGTCCGGTGTTTGATCACCGCCTAGAAACTGGCGTACAACCGGAGGACATCTCAGTGGCATGACTCAACAAGGTCAAGCACACACCTTAGATCAAGGTTATCAAGGACTAAAAAAAGGATTGTAAGAAGGGAACATGAGAAATAAATCATTCAAATTTTACATAACATGACCTCACATCGTGTACATTTCTTACACAGTGTGTTCCCCTAAGTCATTTACATGGTCATGTACTCCTGCATATACTGGTCATGTAACACCCCAAATACACGACATGTTGTATTAACACATGGAATGTACTTGAATCTTCTTCCCATTCCCATGTCCTTTTACACGGTTAAGCCACACGGCTCTCCAAACACAAGACTACACGGCATGTTCAAGATAGAAATAATGTGTACTAGAAAATATTTTCCTAGCCCGTGTTGTTAGTGACACGGCCTGACACACGGCTGACACTACACGGCGTGTTCTGAACGGACACGGCGTGTTCGTGAAGGGATAACACCAACCCGTGTGGTTCATGAAATGGCCATGTACCTGGGTCAGACTACAAGGCATGTTTAATACGGACACGACATGTATATAATAAGGTATTATCCATCCATGTTGTTGGTTACACGGGTAGAAACAGGGTCACAATGACGTGGCATGTTCTCCTGGTACATGACATGCTCCCACCAGACCTTCCCCATCCTGTGTCTCTGTCCACACGACCTATGACACGGTCAGATACTACACGGCCTATACATAAAGTACATGACATGTACTTAAGAAAAACTATTTCTTCCCGAACAGAAGAACACATGGCTTGTAGTCAAAACTACACGGTGTGTATTCTAGGTTTTTCTAGACAGTATGCCTCTAAAACTACTCCAAAACCCAGAAAAACATTGAAACGAACATTGAAAGTGCCAAATTCTGATCTGTGAGGGCCCATACTCCCCACGAATAAAATATTGGCATCTTAAACATATTATAACCTGTTAAACAATTCAATGATCCCCCAAATTTCGGTCCATGAGGGCCCATAACACCTCAAGAACCAATGTTTGGTGTTCATGCAAGCAAAACATTACACAAAACAATACCCTATCAAACCGCAGGTATTCTTATCAAGGAATCTATCACAACAGCATGCATATTCTACGCAACGTCTATCACAACAACATACAGTCGCTAATGCATCCTAGATCACAAGGCAAGAATGCATTTAATGTGATTTCTAGCAAGTGCCTATATGATGCATGGCATGGAATACCCTCATATTCTTGGGTTGCGACAGAAATAAAACCTCAATAACGTCAACAGTAATAACACATAACATGTGAGTCACCCAATGGTCAAAATCAGATCAACTTTAAACTTTCAAAACCCGATGAAATTGCAATAAACGAGGTAGATTGGATTTTCCTTGTACATCGGTTAGCTACTCATGGGAACAACTTATTACCAAGTACCAATTACTTATTATCCTTAGCTAAAGGCTCAAAACAGTAAATCAAGAGAAAATAATTCCTCTAATACGACTTTGTAACCTCCTGATTCGAGAATCCTCCCAGAGGCGCCCCGTACCCGGTTGGTCACATGGCCTCAAGCATATTTCCCCAAATTCCAGAGGCTGCCGACTAGCAGTGAGGGCCATGGGTGTGATAGTGGGGGAAACTATGCCCTCATTGGTTGAGTACACAACAGATGTAAATAAATACATATAAAAGTATAAGTAAATAAAAATCCAACAATAGTAAACAGCGGAAGACTGGAATAATAAAAAACTGGAGCACACACACACACACAAAAATATATATATATAGTTATGCATGATACATATGTCTATAAAAATAGCCAAACAAGTCACAATGTTGGAAATACAAACAATTCTAAACCAATGTAAAAAAGAAAAAGAAAAACATCTCCTCAACATCGCAATCCTAAGCTTGGTCCCATGCTCTCCAGCTCCACAGAAAGTCAAGTACCAGATGTAGAAGGGAGATTTCCCTTAACTAAAACTGTAGAAATAAAATATTTTTGTGCCCAAATGCATGACCCAAACAGGGTGTGAGACTAAATACCAGAAGGAAACCACCCGATGATCTGTGCCTAACAGTTAGTGAATATATACCAGGTAAAAGTACAGAAAATAGTAAAAAGGAAAGTACTCAGTAGTAAACAATCCACAGTTTCAATATCAAGCAACAATAAAATAGCTAAACACAAAAAGTTAACCCTATGGTTCATTCATAGTATTCATAAAGACTATCTGAGGAAGCACATATAGTCAATTCCCCTTATAGTCTAAGGTAGTTAGGAACTCTCTGAGGAAGCACTCACGGTCAATTCCCCTTATAGCCCCAAGGTCAAGGACACTCTGAGGAAGCTCACTCGGTCAATTCCCCCTTTAGACCATGTCATTCATAGACTCTCTAAGGAAGAACTCACCATCCATTCCCCTTATAGTCTAAACAGTTCAAGAATAAAATCAAAGACTCTCTGAGAAAGCTCACTCGGTAAATTCCCTATATAGTCTAAATAAGACAAGGAATCTCTGGGGAAGGTCGCTCGAAAAAATTCCATTATAGCCCCATGTGTTCCTAGGCTCTCTGGGAAATATCACTCGGTCAATCCCTCTTATAGCCTATTGTCCTCCAAGACTCTCTGAGGAAGCTCACTCAGTCAATTCCCCTTATAGTCTACTACACCAGGTTCTCACGACCCTGTGAAGGTCAATGATCATAGCAGTGTAATATGGACAAGTAAACCTATAAAACTACTTGTCTAAAAAATCTACAACATAAAAAGTATGTCAGAGTACAAACTCTCCATCCTACAGCAACCAACATGGAAAAATAGGCAAATCATCCAAACTGGCTAAAGAGGACCACACAGTCATAAACAGAACATGCAAGGGAAATACATCCAAACCATAGCAATCAACCCTATTTATATCCAAATTTCATCTACACAAGAATACATGCATGGAAATAATATTAACAGGGGTAAAACGGTAAACACGCAATACCTCGTTCAAGGGTATTGGTGTAATTTTCACATAATACTCAAAGACATTGAATGGAAAGGCACAAACCACCAGCCATGGAATTATGGGATCGATATATGTGAACCTCGAAGCTTGATTTGAACTATAACACCAAAGATCTACAAAACTTCCTAAATGTTCAATCTATGATAACTTGAGAAAGAAGAGGAATCATGAAACAAGGGTCAAGGATAAGAGAGAACTCATTGATGTGATTTCAATGCAACTGATGGTGTTCGATTTGGAGGATGGACACAACCTTGGAGGTTCGTTGAAGATCCATGGTCGTACGATGCTCCTAGATGATACAAACAAAGAATGGGGTTCTTTTGTCGATTATACGCGACCCAGGTCTGTTTAATGAAAAAAATCATGTGGCTTGTAATTTTAAAGTACACGATGTGTAATCGACTTTTCCATACTCTACTTTAAGAGGCCTCCAAGTCACTCCCACATGGCCATGTGTGTGGCTACTACACGGCCAACACACAACCTTCTATAGAAAGAAATTACATTGAGTGTACTCATAAAGTACATGACATGTACTTAGAACATTTCCAGAATTTCTTTTTCCTCATAAACAACAAGAAAAGGAATAACATACAGGAAAAGAAGATCCGAGTTCTTACATCAAGACATGAGATTAATCTGGCACATACTTCCTCAACATCAAAACATGAAACAGATTGTGTAACTGAGACAAACTCCGAGGAAAAGCTACTCGGTATGCAACTCTTCCAACTTTCTCTAGTATTTCAAAACGAATGATAAACCACGAAAGTTAATTCCCTTTCTTACCAAAATGCATCACACTTTTCCAAGGAGATATTTTAAAGAAAACATAATCCCCTACCTTGAAATATAAGTCTTTCCTTATATTATTTGTATAACTTTTTTTCCTGCTCTGATTTTTCCACATGTGTTTCTAGATCAACGTCACTTTCACAACGATTTCTTCTATTAATTCTGGCCCCATAAACATTCTTTTACTGACTTCATCACAAAAAAGTAGAGTTGGACGCCTCTTCCCATACAAAGCCTCGCAAGGTACCATCTCTATACTGGAATGAAAATGTTATTATAAGGTAACTCAACAAAATAAATAGGATGATCCCAAATTTCCGAGAAGTCCATTTAACAAGATCAAAACAAATCCTCCAATTTCTGAATCATTCATTTTTATTGGCCATATGATTTAGGATGAAAATCTATTCTAAAACTTAATTCAATGTCCAGTGAATTTTGAAGTCCCATCCAAATTTATGAAGTTAACCTAGGATCCTGTTTAGACACAATGGAATGAGGAACTCTGTGTAGCCTAAAAATATCTTTTAGGTACAACCGAGAAATTTTATATGAAGACATTGTATCTCGAATAGAAAGAAAATGCACAGATTTTGTCAACTGATCAACAATAACACAAATCACATTATTACCTTGAGTTTTCTTTAGTAGTCCCACCACAAAGTCCATAGATACATTCTCCCATTTCCACTCTGGAACTGGAAAAGGCTGAAGCATCCCCTTCAGAAACTAACACTCCGCTTTAACCTATTGACATGTTTAGCATTTCACAGTAAAATAAAAAATATCTCTTTTCATTCCATCCCACCAATAATACTCCCAAGTGTATCTATACATTTTATTACTCCTAGGATTAACTGATAATGGAAAGTTATGACCATCACACAAAAACTCCTTCTTTATCTGAGAATCACAAGGCAAACAAAACCTTTTTCTAAATCTTAAAACACAATCTTTATCAAGGTTAAATTATAGAAACTTAACCATTTTAACCAATTCTACCTTTTTCTATAGCTCGTGTTCTTCTTTATTCTCTTTCTTAATTCTGTCTGATAATAACGAATGTACTAAAACCTGAGAAAAAACAGAGGTATTTCCTACACTAAAAACTTCTAAACCAAAATTCATCAAATCAATAATCAAGGGATCATTTTCCAAATCTAACATTATTAATGAAGCATGATGTTTTCAACTGAAGGAATCTGCCACTTTGTTTTCTTTTTGGGGATGGAATTTGATCATGAAATCATAATCCCTTATCAGTTCAGGCCATATTTTATACCTCTTGTTTAATTCCTTCGGAGTGAATATATACTTCAAGCTTTTATGGTCGGTAAAAATTTGACATTTGGCTGTGTATAAATGATGCCTCCAAATTTTCAAAACAAAAAACCACAACTTCCAATTCCAAATCATGTGGGGTATAATTTAACTAATGGGGTTTATATTTTCTTGATGTAGAAGAAATTACCCAATCATTCTTCATCAAAACACAACCAAGTCCCATCAAAGAATCAAAATTGTATATAGAAAAATCACCATTTCGGGAAGGCAAGGCCCAAAATGGGGCATTCTCCAATCTATTCTTATGTTCCTGAAAAAAAACTACATTATTCTGTCTAAATAAATTTAACCCCTTTTCGTGTTAACTTCATTATCGGTCTAGATAACCATACAATGTTAATAACAAAACATCAGTAATAACCTGCTAATACAAGAAAACTCGGAATATATGTAACATTTGTAGGTCTTTTCCATTCATCAACCACTTTTATTTTGGCAGGATCAACTATTATTCCATCCTTATTTATAATGTTCCCAAGAAAAGAAAACTATTGTAACAAAAAATCACACTTTCTGAATTTTTCGTATAGTTTCTTTTCCTTTAAAGTTTTCAAAACAACCCTTAGATGTTTTTCATGATCCTATTTATTTTTATAAAATACCAGAATGTCATCAATAAACATAACCCAAAACATATCCATGAACTCATGAAATATCCTATTCATAATATTCATGAATATAGCTAGTGCATTAGTTAATATAAATGACATAACAAAAAATTCATAGTGCCCATATCTAGTATGAAAAGATGTTTTTGGGATGTTGTCCTCCTTAACCTTAAACTAATTGTATTAATAACTTAAATCAATCTTGGAATAGTAATGAGCTCCATAAAACGTATCAATCCAGTCATCGATGTGAGGAAAATGATACTTTTTTCAATTAGTCATGTTATTCCAATATCTATAATCAATGCAACATCTCATGGAACCATATTTCTTTTTAACGAACCAAACATGAGCTCCCTATAGTAATGTCATCAGATGAATCAAGCCTTTATCAAGAAAATCATGCAACTTGTTTTATAATTCAAGAAGTTCTATTTAAGCCATTTGATATAGGGGTTTTCAAATTAGCTTAGCATTAGGAACAAAGTCAATTGTGAACTCGAATTCTCGATCATGTAAGACACCAAGTAACTCATTAGAAAAAACACCAAGGTATTCATTTACCACGAGCCCATCAAAAATCTTAACGGTTCCCATGTTTTCAACAATATGAAAAAAGATAACTTTCATTTCCATATTTCAATAGTTTTCAGCTTCCTGATATATTATCAATTGTATGGGTTCATTCTTGAATATAAACTGAAACTCTTTCTAAAAAAAACTTCTTTCTCTCTACAGTCAATCTTAGCATGATAAACAGAAATCCAATCCATTCCCAGAATAATCTCAAACATGACTGAGGGTATAACAATAAGATTCTCAGGTAATTTCTTTCCACATACCACAATAAAAGGATTCTTATAATTCCTATTTGCTATAACATTTCTCCCTGGTGTTTTATTAACAAGTTATGGTCTCATTTGTCGAGGTGATATTTCCCATTTACCAGAAAAAATCTCATAGAAGAAGAAATGTGTAGACCCTATAACAAACAAAATTATAGAAAAATATGAGTAAACAAACAAAGTACATGATACAACTTTAATAGATGGATTGACATCTTCTGACGTAGTTGAAAAAGATCTCACTACACCATTCTGCTTATAGTCTGGCTTCTTTACATCATTTGGATCTCTCTTTGGGAAGACATTATCATATTGACCCATCTCACCACATTTAAAACACTTAATAGTTTTCTTATCAGGATTAATATTAGGATAATTTTTATTACAATCTCAGGCCATATATCAAATCTTACCACATTTAAAACACTTCCAAGTTTTTCTAAGACATTCCACATGGTGCTTCTTGCCACACTTTTTACAAACTGGAAACTAGATTTTATTACCATAAGATTTCTTTTGTTGATACATACCAATCTTTTTCCATATGGACTTCTTTATTCTCTTTGTTTCCAAAATTCATGTGATCATCATCAAACTCCATCTCTACCTTCTCATCACATAGGACAAGATTCTCATAACTTTTGAATTCACAGGAGTCTAATGACCTTCAATACCCTGGTTTTGGTTATGAGAAAAAGCAGTTGATTTTTATATCAAGATCCACAATAAGATTTGGAGCATACCACGCCAGTTTGGTGAAGTTTGTTCATACATAGACACTGAACCTTCCTCCATTTTCATCAATCAATGGAATTGCATCTCCATCCAATGTCGCACCAGCTTAGGAAAATACTTTTCAAGGAAAATTATTTTAAATTTATCCCTCTCTAAGGCATAAATATCCTATCTATCCCTCATATTCATTACCATTGACCACAACTAATCGTCTTCACCATCAAAAAAATAAATGGAAAGACTTACCTTTGTTTTGTCTGAACATACATTAACATCGAATATATTTTCAAGTTATTTAATCCATCCTTCGGCCACTACTGGGTCAGAAGATCCATTAAATGTAAGAGGGTGTTGTCTCATTAAATGATCAACTATTGTCATGTTCCACTGTGGTGCCTCTATTTGTTATCTGGCATGGATTCCACAACCATTTATTTCTTGCATTATATGATCCATTACAGTCACAAACTGCTAAGTTCCAATCCCAACCATTCATGGATGCATATTCAGAAGGATGCCGTTCTGTCGGTGCCTCTCTCCTTCAGCTTCCCTGTTTCTTCTACGGACACCATTATAATCAAACATTACTTATATGGATAAACATGGTAATCTTTAAATTCTATAACATTTCAAATTAATCATAGAGTAAAAATCATTTATGGTATTCTCTTAACATAATCACATCCCCTAAAGTAATCTAAATTATCTTTTGATACCAACTATAAGGACTCAACCTTATTACATTACATAATCTTGATTTTATTCAAGAAATAACTTCCTTTTAAATTGATGATATTTTCAATTTTATATCTCTAGATAACTAGTACATAATACATTTATAACATTACACATTGTTACAAAGTGGATACCATAAAAATAGTTTCCAATGTTTTAAAAATATTTAACATTAAAGCTTAAAACTTGATTTTTTGATTATTCATCCAAAATTTAACTTGTATTACTTATTTGTATTAAACATCCTTATGACCCGTGAAAATTATTTAAAACGAAGTTGGGATGAGCACAAAAATCTCAGCAAGGGATGTAAAAGAAGGAATGTGAACATTTGTCCATGAATACTTGTAACGTATGAAAACATTTTCAAAATGCATACTTGTCACTCAAATATTCTTAATTTGTGAAACATGAGATTTAAAAACGATTTCTTCAATACATACTAACATAAATATAAAAATAATTTTATCATGGGGAATTACATAAATAATCTTGTAACCCTATCGATTGCCTTATAATTTTTAACCCTCACAGCTACCTTACAATTTGTGTAACCATAAAAGTTACACATTACGTAACCATACAACCGACCTCCAACATATACATACCCAATGAATGGAAGGGAAATAAATGTCCCACCCTTCATTATAAATAATTCCCAAAAACCAGAATACAATCATACAACATGAATAATTTCATAAAAATATTGCCGTTGAAATTTCATAAAATAGAAATTTAAAAGAGGATTTTAAAAGGAATGTCCAGTATAAATATCATATAATTGAAGTAAAAATTAATTGAGTATATGGAATATGTATATAAAAGATAAATAAAAATGATTCAACATATTATATAAAAAACCCATCACAAAAAAACACCACATAAATAATAAAGTAGAATGTTAACCCAAAGAATAGAAATCAGGTTAAGAATTCCCTTACCTTAGGCCTTTCATACTTCAAATGTGTATAAACCTCTTCTATAATGGTTATAAGAGTGTTATTAAAATCTTAAATAAACATATTCATCATTATAATACCTTATATGATCATTTTATTACATCATTTTACGATTTAATATTTAGTATTTTGTTCCTTGTGCTGTTTTTGGGTGAGTTCTTTACATGATTTCCATGATTGGTTCCTGATGGTTGTTCTTGTTGATTGGAATTGAAACTAAAAAATTGGAAGGGAGTAGTATTTACATATTTCTAGAAGATATATTTGAAAATTTATCATTTTTAATTCTTACATTAGGATGATTCATAAGTTAAAACATTAATGATGTTCATTTAGATCATTTGAGTGGTTCTTAGATAATAACAACCTCATTTTGTTTTATAAATTAAAACAATGTGTTTAAAATGATTAAAGAACCATGAAAGAGAAATAATATATATATAATAACATGGTTCAACCATAAAAATGGTTTCATGACCAGCATTGAATGAATTAAATCAGATTGAAATCACATCGTCCACGATGTCTGTAATTCAACAAATCACCGACAATGTTTTTAATTCCTTTAATAAGTGAGCGAGGATAGAATATTGATGAAGAAATTTCCATGAAAATTATAAAATCCATAATATACCTGATTCTTGAACTTTCATGCCTATTGGATAAGATGATATTAGGAAAAATAAGAAAGGAACTCAAAATAAAAGAAAAATTGATAAATCTCTCACGAAAATTCGGCAGCCTAAATACATCAATTAAAATTTCATAAAATAGTTTGATGAAACCAAGAGGGTATCTAATCACTCTTACCTAATATGGAAAGTAAGGGTGATATGAAATTAAATATCCCATCATACGATAATGAAAATTAAAAATAATAACATAAATGAAAGAAAGGAAAGAAAACAAAAGAGGATGTTTACATCAAGATCTATTCTCCTTGAAATCCTTTTTTAGGCCTTTGGTTTTGGCCTTTTGGTTAGACCAGAAGCTCTAAGACATGATGAAGTTCCTTAGGAGGAGTTCTGGGCAGAACATAGGTAAGGATGAATTCTTGAGAGGTGTGTGAGGAAGAGGGATATGAGGTGGTATTTATAGTGGAGGAGAGGAGATATTTAACATTATTTTAATCATTATTATAATAATTTTGCTCAATACTATTAATAATATTAATTCATGTGACACAAAATAGTAATAATGGAATTTGAGTTCGAACAAGTTTTAGTTACACCACTTATTATTTAATAAATAGTTTATTTTACTAATAATTTGAATATACGGTATTTTACTATATTTCACTATTCATCAAAAATTCAAGAATTGTAAAAAATTACCAAAAACTCACCCTAAAAATTTCTAGATGTTTAGAATTCAAAAATGAACTCCATTTTTCGAAAATAATTTTCAAAATATTATAAATTTAATTTTTAACAAAAATCATACTTAATTCAAAAATTATTAATTTAAAAAATATAACTACTTTTATATCACATTGAAAAATTAACCAGGATGTAATTATAATAAATCCTTAAGAAAATAAAATAATAACACAATTTAATTTTCATTAGGGTAATATTATTATTAATATTACTATTCATAAGGGTATGTTATTATTCACTAAAAAATGTTGGTTCCATTTGACTCAAAATGAAATACTAGACACAATTATAGATGTTTGTTTTTCAAAATTCAAATCACAGTTGTGAAAAAATTATTATTAAATTGAAGTTATAAATATATACTTAAAACAAAGTTTCATGCATTTCCATTAAATTTTTTTAAAAAACTTTTCGGTGTTACATATGAATATTCCCTTATAACCAATGATTGATGAGAAACTCTAAGTTCTTATTAAGATGTATCAAATGATTGTAACACACATTGAACATCCTTCAGAAAAGTTTTAACTTTGGTTTTGGTTTTCCAATTTTGTTTAAGTGCATTGAGAGATTCACGTGGAAGTATACCCTTTTGTAGGGGAAAATGTTCTAAAGTCTAGGGAGGCATGTTTTTTTTGAGTTTATGGAGTCTGGGTTCAAATGTATAATTTTATTTAGATGGTTTTTTTATCATAATAGAGCCTCAATAATGAGTTTAGGGATTCTTATTCTGGAAATTAGATTGTGTACTGCTTTGAGATATATTTATATGGTGAATGGGTTACCCGACATTAAGTTGTTGTAGGGTAGATGTATTGAGTCTTTTTCAAATTTTAAAAACTTATAGGACATGAAAACAATTAAATGTCATGAATTTCATAATCAGGATTCGATTTATCTGGAGGAAAATTATTTTTTTAGCATAAATGAAAATTTTGGAATTCACACCACAAAACAGTTTGACAGTCTGAATTCTTCAGTCTTAATTATTTTAACCATAATGAAATCAAATACCTTTTTCTTATCCAATATTTTGAACTCCATATTGATTTTATGGGGATATTTGGATATTTTTGGTGATATCCCTCTTAGATTACTACATTCATCATTTGACTCCCATAGAGGTTTTGTCACATATCCCTTGTAAGCGGTATTTCTTATTCTTTGTTTCCTTTGAACACAATTGTGGATTTGGTTTCATTTGAAATTGAGATTTCGATTTTTTGGGTTTTATATTTATCCATTGTTGATTTATTTTGTGATTTTTTTTCAAAATATGATCTGGATATTTCCAATCTTTGTTTTTGATGGTTTCTAGGTTTCCATCATTCCTGATGTATGTGTATCTATGAGTGTGGTTCTAATTATTTAATTTCAATATGTTCTTTTCAATTCCATCATGTTATTGAATTAAAATGAATTATTTGACATTTGAAAGGATTTATTGGAAACGATTCATAATTTTATATGTATTTATATTAAAAACATAATTTCATTGATATGAAATGTTTTTATTAAAAGTGGTAATGGATTTTGAAATGGCTTTAACAAAATTAGAAGATTGAGAACCTTGGGTGCATCGAGAGATAGAGATCCTCGTTAGTCTGTGTAACACCACTAGAGGATTTGTGATATCAAAAAATTATGGTAAGTCATGATATGATTTGGAACCAACATATACCTATTTTTTATTCTTTTATGATTATTATGCATGACTATTGGCTAGATCCCAAATGGTGTGCTTTTTCATTTATACCTAGTTTATCTCATGATGGGGTTTTTCATGGATATTTTTCCACACATTTACTCTTTGTGTATCCCTAGTTGGTTTCTATTATAATTTAGATATTCCTAGATTTACTAAATGCAGTTAGAATTTATGTAATGTAGTGGAATATTTACCAAATGGTTTCATTTATAAAAATTATTTATAAACTGTATTCTATTTTAAATCTAGAATATGTGCATTCTTGATATTATAAATTTTGTTGATTATCTTGCGTTATCCTATTGGTTTTTTATTAACACCCTAATTTTTGATTTGGGTGATTTTAATCCCTATTTTGTAGGACTCAGGTAAATAAAAGAGCATATTTTATCCTGTCGGGTTACCTTGTTGTTAATCTCATTCTTAGTGTGATGGTTTCGTGGTGACAGTTGGTCACATGGATGATTGTTTACTATGGTCTACACATTCTTTTTTCCTATTTCTTTGGTATTATATGTCTCATGGACTTGTTTTCCTTTCATACAAACTTTATATTGATTTTTCTTCATTTATAATGGATATTTTTTGTTCTTTTCTATATCTCACCATATAATAGACCATCTTGGGTGACATGTCTTGTATACCTGTACTAGTATTTTTCAAATTGGAATCGGAAGGAATACCCATCCTGATGTTTTATTGACACACTCTCAGTTTGGTTTGGTATTTTGGTTGACCAGAGATGGGATAATCAAAATTTGGGTAGTGAGTGAAGAAAAGGGGCCTGACCAGCTCACTTTCATGTTTAAAACCGAGTTACAATCGGTGGTTAGGGTTTTCAATCTTGGGAGTTGGTGGTTCAGGATATTTTAATGAAGTATACATGGGGTTTATTTAAATTGATAAGCTCCTTATTTTTGTTCAATATTCATTTAAACAATTCACAATTTCATTAAATTGATATTTTTTAATGCCTTGATATTGATACATGAAGATGATCATATGATATTTGAATCTACTATTGAAAGTTTGATTTTTTCCATGTTATTATTAAAAAATTTCTCCAAGAATATCTCTTCCAAATTTGAGTGAGGAAGATACAAAAAAAGTTCTGTAGCCAAATCCTCTAGTGAAACCTTATTCAGTAGAAGCTGTAATTCAAACTATTTGGAATCTTGGTCAACAAGGTATAAAAACCCCATGATCATCATAGGATCACGATTGAAATTTTTTATAAAGTAACCAACTGCATTCGATAGTGACAAACCTCTCTAAAAATCTAAATAATATTTTGGGCATATTTAGAGGATCCTCAAATTTCTAAAGACTCGTGAGGACTCTAATGTGGGTTTTTACATTTATATTCTTAAGGGACCATGAGGGAGAAAGTGGGACTCTATTGTACAATATATATTACATGTTTATCTTACATAGTTATCTTCAAAATAAATATTCAACCCAAATTTTATTCCTGGGACATTATGAGGGGAAAAGACCTGGGAATTTTTGACATGAAAGAAAGGGGAGAGTACAAGTCTGGATCATTCCACCTGGTTTTCGGACTTGGTGTATTTGACAGTAGATCTAGTCACCAATTACTATCTTAAGGCTCAATGGATTTAGTTGGGGTTAAGGGATGATATTTTTTCGATGATTATTCTCATTTTCCATTTGAACTTTATGGATGTTGTTGATAAAGAATATTTGGAATATGCTTACATTGTTGAAAAAATAGGTTTAGAAGGATCCTCAGGTTTTATCTTTATTATCCAAGGTATATCTTCTAGCAATAAAATAAATCTCAAAAGTATAAAGTTTTATTCTGGACTAGTTTCTGATGCTTTATTTGGGTATCCATGCCCTTTTTTTTATCAGTGTATAAGGGTGTATCACACCAAGACTAATTTTATGAAGTTTCCCAATAAATGTAATTATTGTGGACAATTTGGTCATCTAAAGTGTTTTCATGAAATTATTTTCCAAGGGAGTAAGTTTAAATCCACTCTCACCAGTGTATCATAGTTTTGTACCAATTATTCCATGGTTTGTGGGTCTTATCCTCTTGCTGAGGTAAACTCATTTGGTTTAAATATCTCAAGGAGGAGTTGTGACCATAAATATTTTTGTGATATTGTATGAAACAATGGAATATAAAGCAGTTCCGAATACAGTTAGTGGTATATTGTATATTTAATATTATATGGTGAAATCATTGTTTTATTAAGGTGGTACTCATTATTTTATAAATTCATAGTTAGTATACATAGTGGGATCACATTTGTATCATACACCATTCTTGTTGGATCATTACATTCCATCAGAATGAGGACTGAACAAGGTATCGAGTGTCTAGCATTCTGACTAATGATATAAATTCATGAGGTGGAGTTGGACTTCTTGGTGTAGGATCTAGATATCTTAAATGCGATTATTGGAATGTATAAGATGATCAGCGTTAAGGGAAAGATTTATTGTTATCATTATCAAGATCTATGTCTATATCCATATGGAATCACCCATGTCATTCAGGGTGAGTGGGATTCCATGTCTTGTAGATTAGGGCATGTTGTTTCTTATGCCAGGATTATATAATGTCAGTTTTCAGAATTGTTCCTATAATTCATTCATCATTGTTTGATCATCCCACTTCTTGTGGTGGTGTGTGGGTAGCTTCCAGGTCTTTCTAGTGGATTTTTAAGGTTAACACCCCATAGATTGCTTGATTTTACCATATACCAGGTACCCGGTGCAATTCCTATTTTTAAGTCATCTAATCATATGGATCCAGCTGAGTTGGTAGAAATTAAGTTCCAATTTATTAATATTAAGGAAAAGGTATTTATTAGTCCTTGAATTTCACAATGGGCTTCACTTATCCTCTTTTATTAGAATCCAGATGAAATCCTTATACTTTTTTGTGATTATTTAATGTTAAATCTGGTGACTGTTGAGATAAAATATCCCTTTACAAGGATTGATGATCCCTTGGATCAACTTAGTGAGTCTAGTTGGTTGTTAATTAGTGACCTTCAGTTATGGTACCACTACTTGAGTGTATGAGAATAGGATATATCTAATAAATACTTTAAGAGATGCTATGAGAATTTTTTGTTTCTGGTTATACCATTCAGTCCCACTAATGAACCTATAGGGTTTATGTAATTGATGAACCATCTCATTAATCTGTTCTTGGACTCTTATTATTGTGTTTATGGATGATATTTTGGTTTACTTCTTATTATAGGAGGATCATGTGGGTGATTTAGATATCATTCATAGAACCTGGAGGGATTATCCTTGGAATGGTATGATTTCCATATATGAGTTTTGGAGTCAATATGTAATGATTTTGGGGAATGCTACATATTAGAGGGGCATCATAGTGGATCATGAAATGGAACAATCTATTTTGTCCTAGGAGTATCCTATAAATTTGTTTTAGATATGACACATATTGTGGTTTGCTGGTTATTCTATGTGGTTTGATTGGTACTTCTCCAAGCATTCATATACGATGATTGATTCAACACATAAGGGTGTAATGTTTGTGTGTAATGAAAAATTACAAATATTTTTATTATTATTGAAAATTAGATTTACCTTAACTATAGTTATAATTATTTTGAAACCAGGGTTATGTTATGTTGTTTTCTATAGTGATTCTGTAATGGGTTTAGGGTGTGTCTTGATGCATATGAGATAGGTAGTAGCCTATGAATTTATCCAGTTAGACCATCATGTGAAGAAATATCCGACCCATTATCTTTAGTTAGTAGTGGTTATGCATGCACTCAAAACATTGTGTCACTAAATATTTGGGGAAAATTTTACTATATATTCAGAAAATAAGATTATGAGGTATATTTTAACCAATATAGATTTGAAATTATTATAGATACACTAGGTAGATCACCTCTATAAATTTTATATTGATATTTCTTATCCACTTGGAAAATGAAATGTATTTGCTGGTGTAATGATACAGAAATTGCATACACAATAAGTTAAGGAATTATTGTTATGGTGGTCTCTGATAAGTTTTCATTGCTAAGATGAGCTTGGTAATGGAATATTTTATTGGGTATGTATGTTTGAATTTGATGAAGGCTGACTCATCATTTATTGAGTAGATTCATCATGACTAAATATATAACCTTGAGCTACAGTTCTTTAGTAAAATAATTAATGGTGGGGATACATCAGGTTAGTTGTATTAGCCTCCCAGTAGTGCTTCTTGTTTTCAAAATATGTTTGTTATTCCTTTTTCTCTATAGAAGGATTTGATAGAAATTGAAAACAATTATTGTTGGTTTTTACACCAAGGTACTACCAATATGTATCATGATTTCAAATGTCATTTTTGTGGAAGGGGATGAGATGGTTGATTGAAGACTTTGTATCACAATGTCTTAATTTTTAGAGAAGTAATGTAGAGTACCAATGACCTAATAGTTTTTTAATAACATACCCTTGATTTCATGGATATGGATGAGAATTACATGGATTTTATAATATTTTTACCATGAAATCTTAATGTGAAGGATGTGATTTGGGTGATCCTTGATAGACTTGTGAAATTAAATATGTTCCTCTATATCTAGTAGACGATGAGAGAGAAACATCTTGGGGATGTGTATGTAGAAGAGGCTATGAGAATTTATGGGGGTTTTTCTTTCGTTGTTTCTAACAGGGATCTGAGAGTCAAATATAGGTTTTGGAAAGGATTTCAAGAGGCAATGGGTTCCCATATAAACTTGTGAATATTATATCATACACAGTTTTATGGGTAGGGAGAGCGATATCTAGGTTCTTGTGGATATGATATATGCTTTTCTTCATGCTTTCAGTGGTTCTTAGGAATTTTTTTATTTATTCGAGTTTTAAAATGAATGTTTTTATCGGGTATCGATCAAAATATTTACATTTGAGGAATTTTTTGGGTGTCAATAAGGATTTCAATTGTAATGGGAAGAGAAAAGAGGTACTTACATTGTTTGGATGAGTATTCTTTATGAGACTATTGAAATGGTGCAGTTTTTCTGAAAGAGTTGATCATGGAATAGAATCACTAGAAATATTGCAAAGATTATCTTTATTGACCTCTGGAGTTTGAGGTCGGTGACAAGGTCTTATTCGAGAGTTTCACCTTTCATTGGGAATATTTGGATAGGTAAGTAGGGTAAGTTAGAACCATGGTTTTTGTTCCTCTTTGAGATAATTGGATGACATGGAATGGTGGAATATCAGTTGGACTATCCATATCATTTTACTTCCACCCACAACATGGTTTATGTTTCCCAAATGAGGAGACATCAATTGGGTCCCTCCATTATGATTCAATTAGATGATGTTGGTATTGAGCCTAACACCACTATGGATGAAAAACCAATTCATGTTATGGATCACCAAGAAATGGTGTTTCATGGTTTAATACATTATTTAATCTATGTACAATGATAGTAGAAATGGGATAGCCATGAGATGTGGGAGCTAGAATTGTTGATGTGGTATTATTGGAATTCAATTTTTGAATGTCCAATATCATGATGGATTTAAATGGATTGAATGAATTTATGGTGGGGGGATTATACCACCCTCATTCCTTCCTTGAGTTATTATTTAACTATTGAATTTGTTTCCTTTTTTTGGGTGGATTGTGGGATTCTAGGGGATGTAGAGTCTTTATAAAGAAAATGATCAAAAGTTTGAGGATATATGTTTGTTGAATTTATATATTCATAATATTAAGGTGTAAATAGATTAATAGGGTGCTTAATCAGTTCATGGATCCTCAAGAAAGGTTTTGGATATTCTCCTCTAAGAAACTACACTACGCATTTCCTGCTTGACATATTCAATTCAGGAATGGGTTACACAACATGAACCTGTTCCATGGTATATTTTGAGAGTCTTGTTTAGAGCATAAGGATTTAAAGGACATTAAATCATTATTCATTCTGAATTGGTTGATTATGATTGAATTTAACTATAGGTGAGTTCATTTCAGCAAACATGATTTTTTTTGTAATTCACATCGTGAAAAGGACATAGTGTGTGAATTATTCAGGTTCAATGGTTTTAACTATATGACATTCATAAACTTTTTTATTATCCAATGCAAAGAATATATTCTTGAGAATTAGTGTGATATTTTGTGATTTTGGGTGGTCTACCTCTTTTAGGATCACTATGATTCGCATTTTACTCTCATGGATATTGTGTCACATATTCCTATCAAGTGTAATTTATTATTATATGTTTCATTTAGTCTCAGAAGTGGCGGTGGCTAAATTTTTTATTTAGGTTCTGATCAGAAGGTCTTTTCTATCAATCCATTATATTTTTCTTTCATTAATTTTCTTTATATGTCTGATCAAAATTTTTCCTATTTTTTTATTGAAGGCATCTAGGTTTCCATAATTGTTGAGGTAAGGTTATCAATTAAAGTTGTATAATTATTTATTTCTTATATGTTATTTTTATTTTCTAGGTTTTCAAATTAAAATTCATGATTTCAAATTTGAAAGGATTTATTGGAGAGGGGTCACATTTTTAAAAGGATTCGGATTTAAAAAAGGATTTCCATGATATGATATTGTTTTATTAAAAGTGATCATGGATTTAGAAATGGTTTTGATAAACTTAGAACATTGGGAACCTTGGGTATGTCAGGAAATAAACATGCCAATTTTTTGTACATAACGACACTAGAGGTTTTGTGATACTTATAGACTATAGAAGGAAATTATATCAGTTGGATCCAACAAATGTTTGGTTTCCGATTATTTTATGTCTAGTATTTATTCCGATAAGCTAAAGCCCAAATGGTGTTCATTTTCATCTATACCAGGTTTATTGTAAGGTGGGTAGTTTAATGAATATTAATTTGCATGTATCTTATGGTGTTTCAATGGCTGGTTGTATTTTATATTTTTAATATTAATTAATTTATTTATATGGATCAAATTTATATTTTCATAATTTTTTATTCATTTTGAATTAATTGAAGCCATAATTTTACGTTTTTTACAAATTTTGATAGTCATTGTGATCTGAAATTTTTTGATATGAGAAATATATTTAATTTGTAAATGGATTAAATTTTCAATTTTATTTGTTTTATTCATTCTTTGGAATAAATTTATATAAATTAAATAGCTATATTTAAACTCAAATTGTGATTAGGAAAGATAAATTTCATTTAAAATTAAATATTAAGAAATTCAAATTAAATTTTCTGTTTTCACTAATTGAATTTTAATTTGTGATAAGTTTGGGATTGAACTAGTTTGTCATGTGTAAAAAATAGTTAATCCAAAAATTAAATTGAAGGTGTTTTAGGCTATTTAGAACAGAATTCTTATTGATTATTTATTTTCTATGGTTAATTGGAAAATTACATCACTAAAAAAAGTATTTCTGAAATGCTGGTTGAAGAATAATAAAAATTTTAAAGGGATCAAGCTTCTACAAATTGGGTTCATCATGATCACTCGACTGATTGTAAAATAAGTGAACACACATTGATAACATAAAGATATTATTATTGAATAATTAGTAGAGTCCTAAAGATAATGCACCCTAAAAATCTTAACTGACCAAATAGAGGAAGCAAAGTCTAGAAGTGACTATTCCCAACAGCTGACCGTATAGCACCCATGGGTAGTATACTGACCCATTAAATAGATATTTTTATACAAATTCGAGAATTTGAAAATGATAAAAAATGAATCACCATATAATAGTGATCATTTCACCAACTTATGAAAAATTAAAACTCAAATTAACCATAAACCCTCCCTCAAAGTGATCTTGATATATCATCATTTAACTGAACGAATGCGGATTGATTCTCCACTATCACATTATTGACCATAGATGATAGAAATATTGCATTAGATGAATGTTTATGAAGTAAAACTAAGAAATTGTCATATTGATTGATAAATCGAGCATTCTCCAAATGAAAATAAAGAATCTAAATAAATGGTTGAGCCTAGTGTGTGTTGGATGAGGTGATCAAAGTTGGTATAAATCAGTTTCAACATGAATTGGTGGTAATATTAAAGATTTCATGAGATACTGGATCAAGAAAAATAAAAACCATCAAAATAATGAAAATATAATATTTATTATTTGATAGGACTCTATTTGAAAGATAAACCTGACTACTGAAATTGAGTTGGATTTATTATTTGAGAAAAAATGGTAAACCCAAACCAATAATATGTTGCTTGAATTTTTGAACTATTAACCTAATCTTAAATGATGATAAACAATCCAAGAGCTTAAATTATAACTAAATAATCATCTTATGTTACACTAGTAAACAACAAATGAAGGCGATCCTTGGAATAAAAAAAGACAATTTAAAGAGCCACCAATATTGATCATGAAGGCTGAAAAGATATTCTATGATCAATTTAAATGTAAATGTGAATTGTGTGATTTTTTCTGAAAGTATGAAGGATAATATGAATAAATACATTTTTGGAATTTATTCCATGTTAATGAGAATCAATATAGCATGGACTTCGATTCTTCCCCATACACTAGTCATGATGTCACTGTCCCACACATGCCACATGCTTGATCAGAATCCCCAATGATGCATCATTATAAAAATTTATTTTTTTAGCTTAGGATATCTCCTAGAACCGATTTCTAGTCATATACTATTAATGGGATTTATCTGAGATGAGGTTCAGACTCAATTATGACCCAATAACCATCCTATGAGGTGAATCCCATGTTGAATTAATAGGAGGACTAATATCTCAGAATTGTCAAAGGAAAACCAATTTTCCAAGTTTAACTATGAAAACCCCTATATGCATTTTCTTAACAATGTGTGGCCTCTGATGTAAAAAATTCCTTGCATCCATCTTTAATAATTGATATCACCATTTCAAATATAACTACATTGTCCAATGATGAGTCCCACAACCTATAAAGAAACATCATGATGATTTTCATACATGATCACCAATTTTAACTCAGGCCAATTTCATACAAGCATGATGATAATCACATAGATTCATGCTTGGATCAACCTATTTGACTACTACTCTAGTAAAGCATTATTATCAATGAAACCCCAAATGTAGTCAGTATAGGGCCAAAATATTTTCAAAACCCAGTATTCTAGAATCCCAGACTAGTGTCTCATGAAATTTATCACTTAATCCTAATGAGTGGAAGCTAATTTACAACAAATCCATGAGTCATAGAAATAATTACACTCTAATTATTTTCAAACCAGTACAAAAAATTATGATAAATAGAACTTCCATATATATTAGAATATAGGATTTTACCAAATAAATCCTCCAATATGTACACGTGGAATCCATCTGATCAAATAGGATGCTCTCACATGGCACAAAAATTACACCAGAATGAGGAAAAAGAGAAACCAACACTTATTAGTATTCTTATTCTTTTTATTTTACAAATGATGTGTCATATCATGATCATAGATGTCACCCATGTAATTTTCACATTTTAATTCAATGTCTCATTATTATACTATTCAATCATGATGTGTTTCACTATTCCACCTAATATATTCATTATTATTATGAACCACTATGCCTAATTAGAGATCTATGTTACTCCTTAACAATAAAGCGATAAATCGATTGTTATCCCTATGGGAGATTGAATTGGAACTTTGAATCACCTATTTCAATTATATAATTTCTTATTCTCATATTTTATGAAATATTAAAATAGATAGAAGTAGATATATGAAAATTATATTATCTTTTTAATGAAATTCAACATTATTCAACTTAAAAAAAAATCACTCCCACCGTATAAGTGTATACATAGTATACCAGTGGAACTATGTGTACTAGAGAATAAATAGAACCAGATGGACATGGGAGTGTTGAGAATGAGTTCCTCGATTGAGGGTATTAATTTCCTCTTCACTTTGAAGGAGGTGGAACCAGATATACACTAGTAGTTCATTATATTTGTTTTATAAAAAAAATTAGATAGAAATAAGAAACAAATGAAATCTATTGATTAAATTATCATATGATTTAAATGGTGGATAATGAAGAACTATTTTTTTCAAACCAGGGTCTGATCCATTTCTCCCTAAATTTGTGCACTCTCTTCCTATTTGTTTTAAATTAATAAAATCCAAATTCTAAAAATTCATATCCATTTTACTTTAAAAATCGATAAAAGAAAACCAAAATATGTAAGTGTTAGTATAAATAAAACTCCCACACCCCAATCCTTGAGAGATGACCCAGTAAAACCACTACGCTACATTAGAAGTAATGGAAATTTTTTTAACGAGGCATCATGATAGGAATTTCCATAAACATGGAGTCATTTATTTATAGCATGGTTATGTATTTACTATCCAATGCACCACTATAAATTTTTTTCATTTATCATTTCTTATATGTCTTTGTTTTTCTGTTTTGATTTCATTATTAACTAAAATCTGGACAAATAATTAACTGGGAGACCATTATAAAATAATGGATCACCAATTCTATTCACATTTTTCATTCCCATAGGATCTATAGGAGGATCAATACCCACAAAAATATTATAAACCCATTTTCGATAGGGTCGAAGCAAAGAGGAATAAATCACTAGGATTGAGATTCAATAATTGATGGAGAAATTTTTTTAGATAAAAAAATCCCTTATATCAAGAATAATAAGTGGAGTAAATACCCAAAAACAGATGAAGAACCTACTTGGTGATGTCACTAGAACTCTCCAAGATATCATAGTGTAAAGGAAACAATATGAAGATAAGGATTGGGGGACGATGTTCATTTATCAAGAGTATATTAAAGAGGCATAAGTAGGTTTATTTAGATCATAATATATTCCAATGTATACCATTGTACACATCTTCTAGGTGATCATGTATATTTAAAATAAATTAAAAATATAAACTGTTGATGGAGAATATTTCATAAAAATTTTATTATTTTTATTTAAACATAACATTCCTTTGACCAATCTTATCTTATAGAACAAAATATAGTTGAATGGTTGAATTCTATGAAAGATAAAATAGATGAAGTGTATGTACTCAAATTCAAAGAAATATTAGATCCCCATTGTTTCCCCCATCCACAAAAGAAGGATTCAAAGTTTCATTTTACATAGAAAATGACATAAATGTTGAAACTAAAGAGGTATTCACCAATAAAATAAACTAATTTCATTACATATTTATTCAAGAGAAATTATATTCAAATATACACAATTATAATATTAAAGTCTCAACAAAACTAATTGTTATCTTTGATGATGATGTTGAATTAATAAAAAAATTATTTGAGTTAGATTTATAATGTGTAAATTCTAATTCTAGTTTAAGAAAATTAAGATATTTGGATAGTTGGAAGTGATTCGTTTTAAAAAATTGATTCCACTTAAATCAATTTTGTTTCAACCCTAGAAAATTAATTTTTCTTCAATTGAAGTATCGTACTGAATTGAAATAAAAGAATAAGAATAAAAAATAAAAAAAATAAAGGAATCTATGTTTTTGTTCGATTATATTTTGTGTATTTAAAATTAGGCTAGGCTACCACATTGTTTTTTATTTTTGAATTATGAAAATCAGTGTATTTATTGTTAGTGAAATTATAAAATCATTGAAAATATTTACTATTATTCATTCAACATAACCTTCAATATTAATTTAAATCTCGGGGTATCATTCATTTTGGAAATTTTTTTGAATTTGTAAATTAGATCATTAAATGGATTGATTATATATATTTTGAATTTTATTCATTTGTAATTTATTAAAATAAACAAATATATTTTTTAGAAATTTCAAAGGATATTATGATCTGAATGATATTGGAATCTAATCTAGAATTAATTTTAAAAATGGATTTATTTTTGAATTTTATTTTTTTAATCTTTATCTATAATCAATGAAAATCAATATATTAATTGGTAGTAAACAAAATAGTTATTTTGAATGAAAATTTTCATTTTAACATAAATATTGTGAAATTAATTTTAAATTGTTTACATTAAAGGGTTGTAATTTTTATTTGGGATGAGCGGAAGATATATCTAATTTGATAAATGAAACCAAACATTAATTGATGAATTAAATTTAATGTGTTAGAGGCCAATCCCTACTTTTTTTTGAAATTAATTAAAAATACCCCTCAGTAAAAAAATTCATCTTTGAAATATAGGTTGGAACATAAAAACATTTACCAAGGGATACCAATATCACAAATTGGGTGCATCATGATCACTCGACTGGTGGTGTGTGAAGTGACCACACATCTTGAATTTCAAGCGACTATTCTCTAAAATTAGAAAAGTCTTAAAGTGACCGCACCCATAAAATAATAACTCTCTACACTAAGAAAGAAATTTTTTAAAGTGATCATTACTAAAAACAGACTGTATGGAACTCAAAGTCAATATACTAGCCTAAAAAAATGATGTTTTTAACATACTACATGAATTATAAACAATGAATATTTTATTCACCGAGTGACAGTGAGATCCCTGCCAACCTACCGAAATTGAAAACTCAAATAGATCATTCCCCTTTCCCCATGTTACCATGGAACGACATCCATTAACCAACCAAAAACACACCACATCTCAAAAATCTCTTAACTAACCATGGATGATCAAAATTTCATATTATTTGAAACTAGATAAAGTAACACTTAATATTTATCGAGAAAATTTGATCGACATACAATGTTTTGATGCAACACTTTTGAATAAGGTGATGAAGTTGTTGATCCTATTCTATATTGGATGAGATGATGAAGGATGGTACATATTTAGTTTAATATAAATTAGTGTGAATAATATTAAATTTGAGAGAGTATTTATCTGAATCAATGATACTACAAACCACTAAATGAATGATAATAAAATCCACATGCTCAACCAAGACAATAGATGAATGATGAACCTGATTACAAAAACTGAGCTTGATTTCTCATAGAATACAACAATGGTTTATCCAAAAAAGAGATGATTTTTATTGTGTCATTAAAATAAAAATCCAATATTTCCTGAGGATTAGCATACCAATATAAAGAATGAGAACTATATATTTATCCGAAGTCTCACTAATAAACATTGAATTATAGAGAGTCTATGAAATGAAGATAATAATTAGAAGACCCACTGGGTTTGATCAAGAAAGATGAATATAGATTCTGTGGTCAATATGTAATCCACAAAAATATTTTGCTTTTAGGATAGATGATATAACAAAAAAGACGAAGAGATTTATTTTATGGATCATATTTTCTATGTGGGTTCATCATGATGGTTGATCCTCAATTTAATCTTCATGAAATGGTGTGATTTTATAAGACCACAGACTCCATATTATCTATAAAACTCATTGATGATAATTCCTATCAAAATATCATTGTTTTTACGGGTGATGTCCCACAAAACTAAATCCATTTATGATACTATTAATGTGATTAACCCAAGATAAGGGATAAAATAAATTATAACCTACAAATCATCTAGAGTGAAGATTTCCCACATAAATGTTGTAGGAGGAAGAATGTATAACAATGTTCCAAGGAAAAACTAATTTATGTGTTCAGACATGGAAGCCCCTCTTTGATATTTCCTAGTAAAATGAATCTTTTGAAGTCCAAATTCCAATAATCCATCATCTAGGACTGATATCACTATACTAGATTCGACTACAAGAACTGGGTTCAAGGATAGTTCCAAACAAAGTAGAATTATACTGATTTGTATCCATGATCTCTCATTTTATATCATGGTAATTTCATCTAACAATAAATATTAGAACATCAACATGGAACTGAAAAAACACTGTTAGCTGCTGCTCTACTAAAGCATGATTATCAATGTTAAACCAAAAACAGTAATGAACTATACCAAAACATTTCAAATACCACCATCCTCAAAGTCCAGATCAGTAGAACATGTAATAACTCACATAATATTACCAAGAAAGACATAATTTCCAATAGACATATGAATCATTGAATCAATTATTATATGAATATTCTTGAATAGGTATAGATATCGATGTTAGAGAAAAATTTATAGCCAAGTAGAATCTATAATATTCCTAACGGAACCCATAAAATTTGTATACATGGAATCCACCCAATGAAAGAGGAAGCTCAATTTCAATAATTAATTTCCTGGAGGCCAAGGAAAATGAAAATCCATCACTTATAAATGATCTCCTCTCCGTTATTTTACAAAAGATTCATCATCTAGAAGTTTTAGCTTTTATCCTCTTTAATTATTGTATTTTAATTCAATATTTCATTATATTTCTTTTTATGCATGTTTTATTTGTATTATCCCAATACTTTATTAGAGTATTTTATCAAAATTAATTTCATATAAGGGGTCTCTATAACATTATAATTATGGAGATCCAAATAAAGGTCTAGGTCCCTGAAAGAAACCCTCTAGAAACTCAAAATCCCAATTTTCAATTATAATATTTATTATTCTCATCCATTATAAAATACTAAAATTTAATGAAGTTGATAGATGGAAATAATATTCTCTTTCTGATGACCAACTGTATTCATTGATTTTTCAAATCATCCTTCCCTCAATCTCTTGGTATATATAATATACCAGTGGAATTGTGTGGACTAGTAGATGAAAAACATAATAAAGAGATGAGTGTGGAGATCATCTAAATTCATGGAGTACCCTCATTGACTCTGTTTGAATATTATTATCATTTTAGGAAATAGTTATGGAAATGATAATAGGGGGATTTTAGGGCTCAGTTGTTGATGATATAATTTTTCCATCACAATAAGGATGGCCATATTAATTAGACTATTTAGGTTTTTGAAACCATACAACATGAATTCATGTTGGACATCATCCAAATATATATGGATCATCTTACCAAAGTAAATTTTTCATAAAATAATAGTAATATCTCTACAATTTAAATACATCCATTTAGATTTTATTATGTGAGGCCCTATAGGTTACCCTTATACAAGTCATATACTACTGAGTTAATACTCATGGGGACTAATTTTCATGAAGAAGTGATAGAAAACGTTAACATTACCCATGGAGTGGATGTGTATAACATAAAGCTATCATAAATCCTATATAGAATGATAAAGTAAACCATTTATGTTTGAGGAGGGGGGGAATTCATTCTTTATGGTCCCAACATGATGAACTTTATAGTGATTTTGAGAGGATAACAAGATTTCTCTATGGTATATCAGTCTATTCTAGATATAATGAATGGTAGGTGATGTTGTGTACCACATTCTGTTGTCATATAAGTAGGGATAAGTGAATGATGTCTTCTATACGTGATGTGTGCGGAGGTATTTTCAAGATACTTTTATGTTATTAATTGGGTAATGTAAGACATTAACGAAGTATCCACCTTATAGAAGAACTCATTTTATATTGGGGATTTGTAATAGAAATTTCTTTATGGGAATTTTATTCACTTGATAAAAATTAATTTGTAGCATGGGAATCTTCAAGAGAGAAGATGGTAGCATAATAATCAGTTGTGAGCTTAGTACCCTTGATATTTTGATTCGGTTGTTACTTTTAGGGTGAAAACCCATGGTGGTAGAGAGGGTGTAATGATGATGTTTTTATATCTTTATACCCTTTGAATATTATTGACAGTGAACTTTAATTTATTAGTGGTGATGGAACATATACCAAGTTTCGTTGGAACTATGATATTAATAATATATAATAATAAGGATATTTTTTTAAAATAACATAATAATAATCATGAATAGTGTTATTAGTCTTGAACAGAGTATCAAATGGGGAAAAATAGACAGTGTTTGAGTATAGAGTACTGATTTTACCCTACTCCTAATGCAATTTTTATTTGCATTGGGTAATATATAGAATTTATGTAATGGGCAGACACAAATGAAAAGAATTAAATAAATTTTCAACTATTTAATTTATGAATAGACATAAAAAATACCCTATTCAAACACTACTTAAATTATCCTTTAGGGTTTTCCTCATAACCTTGAGATATCTGAGAGGGCCATTATAAAAGATTAATTCCTGATGAATGATCATGTAAATTAATGGATCCTACAACAAACATAGTGGAATCACCAATGACATTGATCATGAACATACTATTTACCATTGATTAAACAATAATTTATTTACATACTTTTTATTACTATATATTTTACCTATTATTTATAATTTCAATCATAGAGTCTAGATCTTCTTAGAATCCCTCTTTTCTAATTTCATGGATTTGTTAATTTATTATATTAGTATGGTGTTGAGAATTTCTTTTAGAAATATTTTACATATACTTTATATTTATATTGTAGATTTTTGGGGCTAGATCCTCAATGGCCATTTATGATAATCACCTTCTAGTTTATTTTCCATTAACCACACCATTTTTCATATTATCATCACAATATATTACTTCCCTTAAAATTAAAATATTTATATTCAATTTGGAAAAACAATGAACCTCTAGATTCATATTGTGGTGTTGTGGAAAAAACTGAAGATCATAAATCTTGGGTTATTTTTTCACAATGAATAATATTGTTAATTCTTGATGACATAGTATAATTATGATTGAGAATAGGGGTATTGGAGTGATGGGTATTCAACATGGGACTCTTGGTTGTTGAACGATGGATTAAAATAAATTTATATCATGTTTAATTAATATTAACATGGTAAATAGGGATTTCAAGGCATATTGTAGTGTATTTCATAAGAGTAGTGAGAACATCAGAGGAAACTATAGATTTTTTAAAAATCATGATTATATGTTGTGTGGTTCAAATAACACATGCTATGTACTTGGTAAGTGGGGTTTCAGAGTGTTTTAATGAATGTTAAATATCATATTCCATGTGATTGACTCACATGCTATGGGATCCATATCCAACAGCATGGCATGTATAGGGAGTAGACACCTAGGTATCCTTTTGGTCTCTCATGTCATGCAATATAGGACCAAAAAATGAGTGGCCCTTATCTAACCATCATAGTTTTTATGGGGAGAAAATGATGAGGAACTAGAGTGGACTCACACTCCATGTGAATCATGACCACACATTGGGTATCCTTGGTGGAAAACAACATGGGTAGAGTAGTAAATTCAATGTTAATTTTTCTAGTGATATATGTTATATACCTCATCTCACATTTTGTGTTTATATATATATAAATTCCATGTAGGATAGATGTACATGGACAAGGATTTAATAGGGTGAGTTGTTGTGTAAACCTCAGGAACCTGCATATACTTCTCTCAGAACATACAATAACAAAACCACTTTCATTAGCCTTTACTTAGGACCTACAAGTCTTCCTTTCTGAGTATAATTCAATGTGGGATATGACAGTGACCCTTTTCAGTATTTGTGTTGTTATGTGATATGGTGAAATATTTTTATCACTTTATAAAAATATTGGATGACTATGAGATTTGTGTGTGATTTCTAAAGAGACACAAGGGTCGGTATCCTCTAGACCACCAGATTATGTTAGGGTGTGAGTCCCCCACATACTCGGTATATATAAAAATTATATTACCTATACTAAAATTGGTGAGGGTCTAGTATCTTTATAGTCAGTATCCTCCCATCCAATGGATCTGGAAGAGAATGTTTCCTCAATTGGTGTTGATATCCCCTCAGTTGTGATATTTCATCAAAGAGGTGTGGGTCCCCACTATTGACCTAGATTGGTTACATAGGGTTTATATTTGGGATCATCATCCATTCTTGTATCATTGGAAATATATTGATATTGATATTTTTATGAATATTGGGATCCTTCTATATAATTTAGATCATTTTTATGTTTATATATGGTTCCTCTTTCTTTACCCTCATGATCATGAATTTTATTAGAAACTTTTTTTATGTTTTTCTACTCTATAACATTTTTACCTCCTACTGTGTATGTTTATACCAACCTATTAAATAGTCTCTATCAACATATTTTGTGTCACATATATGTGGTAGGTAGTTGGTTAGTGATTAATGTAGACCATTCATGTGAGGTGTGTAGTGGTTCTTAGTGGGATTGAAAACTAGTTTTTATATAAGTGTTTGAATTTATAATAATTTTCATGAATTTTTTTTCGATGGATTTGGTGTTTTGAGAGCTGGTATCCATATCAATAATCAAAGAGTTCATGATTTATGAGATTTTTATTTTTTGGATATGGTTTCAGTTATGAGAGGTAAATTTGTTAATGAGTAGAGTCTTAGGGGATCCCAATTGTTTTTTTATAGTTTTTAGTAGGATTATTACTTGGATACATGGAATTGTGTGCACGGTTTAAGAAAAACTATGTAACATCTTGTGTGTGAGGGTGTTTTGAGTTCAAATTCTATATTACATAGTTAGTTCATGATTGTATGAAAATCATGTTTATTCTATTCTGAACTATGTGTCTTGGTTTGGACACAGAACTTGTCACATGGTTTGTGAACAATTGAACAAGGGCCAGGTGAATTTATTTAAACCAAGGTAGTTCCAACTGGTATGGTTGGTGAACTGTTTGATAAAATATATTTCCCAACCATATGAGGGGATTCTTCCTGGATATTTCCTACCAGATGACTGGTACATTGTTTTAAAAACCCATAAAACCAAGCCATGTGTGTCATTAAATGTATATTTTCCAATTTCACCCTTCTAGATTTTATTATCAGATTCCCCTTTTTCATGTCCTCTTTGTGTGCGACCTAGCTAATGACCCTACCCCATACACCTCAATTATCCCTCATATTTAACATGTTTTTATATTATTTTCTTGGAATATAATGTAAAATAATTCTTCTATTACTGTCCATCCATCTCACCCTTCTTTCTCCTATAATTAATTCCTTATTCAACAAGGGTTTTAAATATGATTCCACCTGAGTATGGTGGAATTGACTGAGTGTGATAGGGAATAAACTCTACCTATAGAGAGGGAATCCGTTAAATTTTTCTAAGCACCATATATCACTAATTTTATGAGGATTAATATATATATATATATATATATATGAGTTTTCCTTAAAATTAAATTATTTGAATACTATAATTCGATGTGTGGGTTAGGTATTTAGCTCAATGTAGGTTTGTGGGTGTATCTGGGGAGGCTGACACCCTGTTTTATGATGATTCAGTAATTATTGGATACCTAGTGAGTTAATAGGTAGTCTTCCTAGTTTAAATTTAACTATTTATTTAATTATAATTGCTATAATTAATTGTAGAAAATTCATACCATGGTTTAAATCCTCAGGTGGATGGACGATGACATGTTAATCCATGAAAATTATAGAATGGGCTTATGTAGAGGATAACATGAATTATATAAAATGCTATAGGTTCTTGAAGGAGGTGTTTGATCCTTGATAATCACTAAATCAATTAATTATTTTTTTATGATGAATATGATCTGTAGAAATATTCTGGAGTTCGTTGATCCACTTAAATTAATAAATCGATTTTCGGATTTATATTTATTGTTAAAATTAAATGTTGTGACTTAAATGAAAAGGAAATTTCCGAAGGCCACATCATACCTTGTGTACTAACTTGTTGAAAATGGTTACCGATGGTCGATGGTGTGATTCAAATGAGTTTCCAGGATCCTTGTACACCTCCAAGAGGGTGTGTGTGTGATGAAATTTATAGAACAAGCCTATTTGTCCATGGGAGAAAACTTGAGATATGTTTACCCTTTTTGGACAGACCTGGGTAGGGTGTCTG
The DNA here is from genome assembly GCA_963277665.1 of Viscum album. NCBI lineage: Eukaryota > Viridiplantae > Streptophyta > Magnoliopsida > Santalales > Viscaceae > Viscum > Viscum album. The sequence continues at coordinate 306,381,896 of OY728153.1, read as the reverse complement.
GACCAACCTAATATAAACATAGACATTAATGTGGGGTTTCATCTATCTCTCTATATTGATTGTAGTGACACTTCATATATGAGGAAATTAGGTCAGGTTATAATTATATCCTTTCAAATTAATGAGATATCCAATGTGATGGGAATTAGATTATGTCATATGTATTGGACTAAGGATCCCAAATGAGGTTCCTTCAATTTTGTTTACCCAGGGTACCCCAGTTGGTTCCTCGATTATTTATAAACATGAAGTAGGTACGATGGGCTTTGGATAGTGATGAGGGTTTTAAAAAAATCAACATTGTTTCCTTTTATATATGACAATTTCTAGAATTCAACCTCATGGAAGTTAGTATATATATGGGAAATTTTATCTAGTAAATGATTATTTGGTTGAAATAGAAATAACCCATATGGGTGGTCTTTTATACTCCCTATATAGTGGTTTTGAACACTCACTTTGTGGAAGTTATGAAAAATACATTTAGGGTGGTCATGAATACTCCTTTTGGGGAGGTCATGATATAAATGAGAACACCTATTTTGGTGGTTCTGGTGGGGATGTACATGATACTTCAAGAGGGTTGGTCAGTGGTAATTTTGGCGGGGTCACATCGATTCAAATTTTAGATTACTTTGGTTCTGGGAAGAAGACATAATTCAGGTCATTTTTACGATTTTAGGGGACTGTGTGGTCATAATGGGTGGGTTAAGCCTCCGAGAGGATAGTGTTCCTACCAATGTAATAGTTTTTTGTTATTATGGTGTCATCATTGGGTGTAGTAGAGCCTCTATAGGGTTCCAGGTAATATATTTTGGGACCAATGGATACTGGGATGGAGCTATCAACTTGTTGTGAAACTTGGAAAGAGCTCAATTTAGGACATTATCATGTATATCGGGTTAAGTGATACCCCTTGGTTATTATCTATATATTGGGTTTAAATACACTCTGGTCATTTCTATAGTTGATAGGGTCATAATGAAGTTCATAACGTCACCTTTCCAATGGATGATGTTGGTATTGTTGGTTGGGGCTGATAACCTTTAAATAAAAGATGGATTGTTTATTTATTTATTTCTTATTGTTTTTTATCTAGATCTTATCACATTCACATAACATTTCATTACTAGTATGTATGGGAAGGCATTATTGGTTCCCTATAATGTTATGTACTCACTCTTTTCTTGAGTCACCAATGCACTTGGGTACCGTATTAGACTCCCACATGGATGAACGTATAGGTTTAACCAGGGATCAGAGTTATTATCGATCAATCTATATAGATCATTTATGGATTCTATTATATTGTGTTTCTTGGAGTTAAGAGAATATATCATTTTATTTATTTATTTTGATTGTTCTATATATCTTACTGGAAAAGTGGGAAACCGATCTTGTATAATTGAATGATTTCATTGTATTTTTACATATTTTTTCTATTTGTTTATTATTTCTATATACATTGATATGTATGTTATTTGGGTATTTAATTTTTAGAATTAATTTTCATATTAGGGAATTGTGTCATAACAACACCATCATAGACACCTGTTTTGATTCCAAAGCCTACGGTGTAGATTTGGCATTCCTAACATCACATAGTGCCACCAATCTTGTTACTATTCCTAGAGAGTGGGTCTTGGATGTTAAAAACTATATGTATAAATGTTTTCCTTTTTAAAATATTGGGTATGGTAGTTAGGAGTTGTAGGAATGTGTTGGGACTTGTTGTGTACCTTGGGTTGGCACATCTTGAAGTCCATTTATGATGATAATTCAATGTTACCTGGTATGGGATTGATGTTTTTGGTTTATAATGACATGGTTTTATGATATCCAACATGTGTGAATCATATGGATTTTTTGTTACCTTATGATTTATTTTTCATATTATCTCTTCATTATGGAGGAATGTGGTGTCTGAATGATTTATACTAGGAGCATAGGATTCACATGACATAATGTCTAACTAGTGTTTTTTCACTAATTATAGAGGTTTACTTGATTAATGTGTCAACAACTGATCATATGGGATTTTTTTAAAAATTTTCTTAGTGGAATTCTACTTAGATGGACTAACAGGAATATATTTCCTTCTAATTGAAGGTTCTTTTTATACATGGTGAAGAACTCATTGGAAATGATGATGAATTAATCAAACAATTCTAGGTATGTATGGTGACATTATTAGGTTAGAACATTCACATGAATTCTTAATACCAGAACACTTGTGGGTTCTTTCCATTGAGGTTCAATTATTTAAAGTGAATGTATTAACCTATATATTTTTACCATATAGGTTGGAATAAAATTATACATAATTGATTAGGTGGATGTGATTTGTTCATTATGAGTCATATTAGGGAGATATTAGTTTCATGTGTATTCTTAAGTGATAAGAATTTATCCTCTAGAGAGTAGTCTTCCGGTATAGATGCTCATAGATAATGGGTTCCCTAGGATTGGGCATTATTTTGGAATATGATTCATGGGGTATATGAGACCCTAGGGTTGGTTGTTAAGCATGTGGGATTTCATGGGACGTTCAAGATAAGTGTGTGTAGAATATCTCATTATTTATGACCTTTGTGTGAGATCCAAGATAGAGTTATATAGGAGGACCTAGTGAGTTTGATATGTTAATTAGTGATTAGGTGATTCAATTCTTTGTTATTATTATGAAGGAAACTCAATAGAGTGATTAACCATAGAATGTGAAAACCCATAGTGGGTTTTTAAAAAATGATAGGTTGTAAGGATTGGGTTTTCATTAGAAATATTTCTTGAGTACTAAAGATGTGTCTTGTTCTTGGTTTCAAATAAATAATTGTTATAATTCCAATTTTTTTAATGATGCACTTTAAAAGAATAGTGAGAGCATGGGTAGATGATTTATTATTATTATGACTCTAGATAGAGACTAGGAACATGGATAACCTTGTCATATGAGAGATTCCTAATTTTAAAGAAGAGTTCAAAGGGTTCTCCAAATTATTGAAACTACCCCATACATAAGAATGGTATATGGTAATATAATTAATTCTATATTTTTCGCAATGAAACTCTGTAGATCATGAGTTGATTTGAGAGACCCGGTGATAGAACATCATACAATTGTTACTTTTTAGTGGGACCAGAAAACACAAGTTGTGTATATTTGATGTCAATGAATTCAAATTCATTGATAATTTAGGTGTAGTAAAAATACAAATGAATCCAAATTTTACATTTATGGGTATGGTGTCATAGGGTATTAGATCATTGTTCCATGAAATAGTTGATATATGGGAATAATCCTAATCATGTTCTAATAGGGTAGTGGGAGTCTCTTGGGAGGATCAAGTCTCTCGTGATAATATAATCCATAGTGTTATATGCTTATAGATTTATATATGTAATAAAATATGGTATATAGTCGATTATAAGCTATTAGTGGGTGTGACCAACACTTTAGATGAATCTATGATTATACCTAGGATAGTTTTTTTGGGATACATGGGTGGGTGATTAATTGATTCATCTTTCTGATGCTCGAATAAGATCGTGTTGGGGAATATCTGGTCATCATATCAATGATAGATGAGATGTGTGTCAAGGTGTTTGAGATTTCAATTTGATATGTGACATAATGAATAGGAAACTCTTTTATATGGGGACTTATATTGGTCATGGTCGAGTGGACATCATGCTTCTAGGGTTATTAAGATATCACATAAATCGAAGTGTAATCATTTGAAAAATCGATTTTTTTGATTAGATGAATTCGAGTTGAGTTGGATTCCATGGTGAATGCCATATAAGAATTCTGTTATAAACTTTGGTAGAGTCTAAGCATTGTCATCAGACATGATAATAAATTTAAGTGATCCATGTGTAGATAAAATTGAAAGTGTTTTGGTGATCATGCTATATAATGAAAGAATCAATTTCAGGTTTTTATGGGGATTTTAATTGAATATTTTATGGGTTGTGGTTTGTTTCATGTAAAATAGACGACTCATTTATATCGTTTTGAACATCAATAGAAAATCTGATATGGTAATTTAACATTGTTTTTAATACATAGTTATATTTTGTTTTTTAGACATCACTCTGAGCGAGTTTTTAGAATATAAGAGTGGTGTTTTGATATGAAATTACATCTTTTGGAGGATCCATAGTACGAAATTGTCTTTTGATATCCATGTATTATAATTAGGAGAACCAGGGGTTGGATTATTAATTATATGGAAACTTTTTTCCTCGAGATAGACAAGTGTTGTTGAGTTCCATCTCAATGTTTTGGTAATGAATTTGACTGATGTCACTTGTTTTGGGGATTTATAGTACTTGTGTAGAAGATTGTATATGAAATAATACTTGAATTTCAAGGATAGATCAAGGTTATTTCCTAATTATTTGATAATTTATGCAGGATAGGTGACACAATTAGAAGAATATAAAGAATTATTATAGAAAAGAAGTGTTATAGTGGGGGGTGGGTTGTAAAACCCCATTAATATATTTGAAATTATAGTTAATTTTCTGTAATTTTCTATTTGGAGGATGGTTTGTTTTGAGAATCAAGATTCAAAACAATAATTGAAGTGTTCAAGCATCCTAAGATGATGTTTTTGGAGATATTTTGAGGCATGAGAGTTTCCTCAGTTTCCCCATTATTTCTTGAGTTCTTCTTATTTTTTTTGGATATTTGTTATAAGATTTTTCACAGGGATCGTAGTTTGGTGTGGTTGGTTATAGAGAAACCATACACCAACTTGAACATGAGGAGGTTTTTAGTTTAATTATATTGAACATGGTTATATATCATGGTCAAAACACAGTTTTTAGAAAACAATGTCGATTCTTGGGATAATCATATTTTCTAGTTTAGACTTGGGACATGGTTCACGGTTTATGAACCATTGGAAATAATCCATGTGAAGTTTTATAAATAGTGTTATTTTAAATATATATGAATGGAACACAGTTTTTCAAACCGTGTGACCCAACAGTGAAATGGGGGTGTACGTGGATAGTTCCTACCATACATTTGGCACACAGTTTGGAAAACTAGGTTCCACATTATTAGTGGAATAATAAAATTTTTTCATTCGATATTTTAATAGTAGAGACACCGATTCCTCCTCATCCTCATGTTTGACCATACCAATCCCCCCCTTACTCCTTTTTTATTTCCCATAATTGAAGTGTTTTGGAGCAGTTTTCAAAGAATTTATGTTTATATTTGACCGATGACCACCTACATGAAACTCCTAATTCTTTTTCTTCTAATTTCTACCTTATATAGCAAGAGTTTTCAATCTGATTCCAGCAGAGTATGGTTGAATCGGCTGAGAATGGAAAGACATCAAGTATTCTTAAAAAGATATCATCCTCAAAAAAAATTCAAACAATTACTCTTTACATAAATTAGGGTACACTGTTATCGATATTCTTATATACTTTGCCTTCAAATTAAATTAATATAATTGTGTAAATGGTGGTGCATGTTGGGGATTTGGCTTGATGTAGGTTTGGGGGCATGTCGTGGGTGGTTAGAACCTCGTTTTTTAAGTAATATATGATTTTTGGATTCTTGGTGAGTTAATAAACAATATTCCAAGTCTAAAGTATTATTTTTTATTTAATTACAATTTTAATAATTAATAATTTCCAATTGATATCATTTTTAGAGCCTAAGGAGGATTTAAAATCGATTTTCAAATGGATAAGTGGATTGGATGGGATTAGGTAGGATATTTCAAGCACTGTGTAAAAGTGAAATATTCTCTCAAGATGTTGGTGGTACATGGTAATCAACCAATGAATTGATAAATTTTAGTAATGATGCTTGTGATGCATAAACCATCCATTGAGTGTGTTGAAAGAGTTCAATTATTTAATTGTGTTGTTGATTTTGAATAAATGTCAAAATTTTAAGGGTATCCTTATATGATCTATATATAGTTTCAGGGCCACATATTCCCTTATGCAATGCCTTGTTGAAAAAAGCTATCGATTGTTGTGTCCATGATTCATTAAGTTTCCATTAACTTCTATACAACTCTAATGTGGTGTGTCAGATGACATGAGTTTGGTGACCCTATTAGGCCACTTTAGGAAACCATATATATGTTTTGTATTGATAGATAGAATTGGGTAAGGTGTCTAAACTGATAGAACATATACATAGACTTTGTGGGGGGATACGAGCCATCTCTCAAGCCTATTTCTAGTGAGGATTGACTAATGTGGTTAGAGTATAGGTTATAATTATGGCCTTATAGGGGAATACGACACCTCATGTGAATGGAAACAACTCAAGGCTCATGTTTTGGATTGAGGAAATGAAGAGGCGTGCTTCCACTTTTTTATTACACAATGGACTTGGATGATGCACTAGTGATGGGACAAACATGATCAGGTGTGACAGAATGTGGATAGTGATGATGGGTTTAGGCATTCAAACAAACATTGTTTCTATTTATATATTATGGGTTTTGGTATATTCTCCCATAGTATTTATCATTTTCATAGAAAATTCCCTTGAATTTCAAATAATTTGGTTGGAATGGAATATACCCTTGTTGGTGGATGTATATACTCCCATTGGTGAGGTTTTAAATACTCCCTATGCCGAGGTTGTGAATAACCCTCCAGTGAGGTCATAAATAATCCAAATTGGGAGATCATGTTACTCAATAAAATACCCAATGGGGAGATCTATGATACATATGGTGGGGTAGTCTTCTATACTTATGGTTGAGAGGTCTAGGATAATTTTGGTTGGCCTATAAAAATTTAGAGCTAGGATTTATTTTTCATTGGGAGGGGATGGAGTTCCTACCAAGTATGAATTTTTTGGAAATTTTTGGGCCTTCAGTTTCCATGATTGTTTCTTGGAGAGGATGGAGTTCCCATTACATTCTAGATTTTTGGAACTGTGGTGTAACACCATGAGTTTTTGTGAAATATATTTTTTGGAATTATTTTAATATTTTAAATATTCTTCATTTCAAAAACATAGAATATATCTTGTGTTATATGAAATCATAAACCCATTCTTTCATTTTATGATACAACATTTTAACCATTCATTATTAACTACCACAAGATAATTTATTGCTACACGCAATATCATCTTGGATTGTGTTACATGCAATACTGAGTTTCTACGAAACTACATTTTTATTATAATTAATTGAATAAGATAGTTATAACATATCCATTAAACCTAATAATATGAATAGTAAAAATAAATATTTAAATATTATTTATAATTATTTTATATAAATAAAAAATAAAAATGATAAACCATATAATTTTTGTTAAAGTCTTATATGTTTGGAAATACCATCTTCTTGAAAAAAACAATTTTTTATGTCCTCCGGAGAAAAATAGAAAAATTAATTTAAGAAATTTATAAATCCAATTAAATAAAATAAACATAATTTTAGAATTCAGAATGGGAAAAATATATTTGAGGAATTTTCGGGATTTTTCTGAGAAACATCATTTTTGGGTGAACAGTGAAAGACACCGAATTTTAATTCAAAACAGAATTTTAATTTAATTTATCTATACAAATAAATTATATTTTAAGTTGGTTTAAAGTCACAGAACATCAATTATACATCTATTTATCCAATTTAGGTCATTAGAAATATTTTATGTTGAGTTTATATATAAAAGCATAATGAACTTTTGAACATTATCACTTAAAAACATGCCTTCTCGCCACATCTATTAGATCAACATTAATGTTCATTTTTTACATATGAGAATTTAATTTAGAAAAATGTACGTACATGGATTTTATTATTATAATATTTATAGTATAATAATATAAAGTAATTGTTTTACCAAAAATATTAGAGATAGTGGTTAAAATTAATTACAGCAATTAAAGTAAAATTAAGCTTAATAAGGGACAAGACCTTAATCTAATGGGACTAAATGACCTTTATACATGTAAAACAACAATTTTATGGTTATATTTCTTCAATACCACCAAATCCATTTTTATATATTTTAAAAAATACTCTTTATGGATTAATGTTAAACTTACATTCCATCTGAAAAAAACAAACCCAACACCAATAATTTAGAATTTAAAATTCAAAATTCAAAACCCAAATTAGTAAAAAGAAAGTTAAAAAATTGAAAGTTGGGAATAGATGTCATTATCACATTTCCAGAAAGTACCCCACAGACTTATGTATTGCGGTAACAACCTAACCATAATTGATGACTTTAGGGGAGAAATGTCAATAAAATCCATCAATCAATAAATTAAAACAACTTACAAAAAAAACATAATAAAATAATAAACCACAACCATGAGAAACTGATCCATTGACATCGTCTCTACCAACATACATCAATTACCAATACCATAGACCATTTGTCCATACCAAAAATCTAAGAATAACTTCTTAAAATTGACCTACAAATTCTACAGTCAAAAAGAAACATCAAATGTCATCAGACCCTGAAACACATCAACCAACACAGTGCACCAAGAGAAATGAAGGTATCCATCAAAAACTCAGATGAACACTAAAAAAACCAATGAGAAAGCTCAGAGAAACCAATAGGAGAAAAAACAATGATCCGAGAGATATGAAAAAAATGACAATATGAGAGCTACCACCATGGACATCAACTAGCACTATCCCAATCCTTCCACACTACAATTGTGCCTAACTAAAGTGGATGATGAAACAATGATTTAGGAAAGAAAGGGAATAGAAGGATCACATGGGGATAGGGTGTGAATGAATGGGGGGACGATTCTACTATACTTCACCTCCAATACAATGCCATAATCCCTAATACGCCATCCATGTTATCACACTAAAAAACAGAGTTACCCCAAGAAGAGGTGACATCCTTCCCCGAGATCCCTTCCATTATTTTCTTTCTCCAACACCATAATTATTCTTATATAATCCATACATAATTTGAAATCCTATACCCAACTGACACATAACCTATTCCCCAGTCCCGATAGGAAACATGACCCCCAGTGCATCTCCCAATAAGCCAAGAGATGCCAACTAGCAGTAGTGGTGTGAATGTAGTAAGGGGGAAGTCTTTTCCCCCATGTTAGTGTAACTTAGCTGATGAAACAATAAAAAAGGCTAATATTACACTTATAAAGAAATATAAAGACCAATGGACAATATAAATAGATATAGTAGAAGAATGGATAATACAAAAAAAGTCACATAAGCAATATATTATGCAAGATGTATGCATGGAATGCTGATAAAAGATAAAAAGAATAATATGCATTTTATAAAAGTATACAAAAGTAAAAAAAACAAGGATACTCCATAGAATCTCATGCCTAAGCTTGATCCTTTTCTCCTAAGATCAAGATAAGAAAAAGAGTCAATAACATGTAGGGGACATTTTCTCTTCATAGTACACGTAGAAATATAATCATCTCATGTTCCAAAGCCATACTGAATAGGGTGTGAGATAAATCTTAGTAGGCCACCCCCAACGGTATCTAAAAATAATCATAGTCTGTGAACATAAATAAAATATGTTTAGGTAAAGGGAATAAAGTAATGTAGTGACAAATAAATAAACAACCTCCTCCTCGGCCTCCTAAGAGATAGATGGAAGGTCTACCTGCTTCATCTCAATGCTAGTATATATGATTAAGTCACCATGCACACACACACACATATAGAGATATATATAGGTTATCACTAGGAAAAGGTAATAATTCCTCTCATACCTTCATATATATATATATATATGTTATCATTGGCATGAGGTAATCAGGCCTCTAATCCAAGAGAGATTATGTAAATGGCATGGGGTAAGAATGCCTCTCGTCTATAGGATATTTATAATTAGTAAGGGGGTATGAATTCCTCTAATCATCTAAATATTATAAATGGAATAAAGTAAGATTTCCTATCATCCATTGGAGATTATGTAAATGGAACTAGGTAAGAATGCCTCTTGTCCATAAGATATTATGTAAATGGCATGAGGTATGAATGCCTACAATCCATAATAGATTATGTAAATTGAACAAGTTAAGAATTCCTATCATCCATATGAGATTATGTAAATGGCACATATATCATTTCATATAATATAAGGAAAATCCTTCTTATATTATTATTCAATTTAAAGAAAATGAACCATTTCATGTATTTCCATATAAACAAAGAATATCAAGGGTGAGGCCATGCCATTCCTTGAGTAATTTTAATTTCAATACAAAAAATCTAAAAGATTTCGGGATATATCAACCTATCCAACCTTTACAAACCATCCCTTATTATTCGCCTTGCAAGTCAAATCCATCCCAAGATAAGGTGGTAAGGCTAAAGGATTATGGTCAAATACCCATATGGTCAATTTTCAAATTCCAATTAAAATCATACTAAGAATCATAGATACACCTTTATACAAGTCATATACACATGGTACAAGGGTTAATTTAATCTTAAATTTTTCTGGGAGATCCAAACATGATTTGGACTTTTTTGGAAAATTAGCGTAAAGTGGCCAATTTGGTTGCCACACCCTTGGGGCATCCTTACCGTGAAAGGGTGTTATACAAACCCATATACATTATTTATTTAACATATTAGAAGTCATTAGGTAAATCTCAACATGATTTAATTGACATAATAGGGATGATCGATAATGGACGTCTCACATAACAATAGTTTCTGTTTGAGATAGATGAATCTCAAAAAGGAAAACTACTTGAACACCTTCCTTAGGGCCATAAGAAATGTATCTCTTGATATAAAACTCAGATTTAAAGTAGGTCAGTAGAGATCTATGTTTTAGTCCAACCACCTAAATATAGGGTGAATGAGACTATATCTAAATAGCATAATAGATGGTGAAATTTGCTAAGATATGAAGAGCACATGGGTTTAGCCTTACCTTAAGGGATCCAATGCTTCTATTGGATGAAAAATCAGTCACCAGATGGAGGATTTGTAGGATATATATAGGGAAATAGGGTTTTATATTTAAAGGGATGGAGGATCATGGGTTTTTTCCACTATAGTTGAGGAAAATGTAATTACAAGCACCTAATTGAAGGGAGAGGAAAATGTAATTTTTCCTGACAATTGTGATCGCACAGTTTCTGCATATGTTTTTCAAAACTATGTGAAAAGCTTTATTTAAGTATCTATACCTTTTTATATCATTCCACATGGCCATGTGCATGGGTTTTCATGGTTTTAAACAAACTGTACAGACTTACAGGTGCTCTAGTCTGTAGCTGCACAGTTTTCCAGAACCGTGCGGACAAGGTCGTACAGTTTACAATAACCATACAACCATTCCTTCCACCCATATATTCAGAACATTATTCTCTGAACTATCCCCAGAGTCTTTTTAGGCCCTCCCTTGGCCATAGAACACCTTTACCCTAATTAAAGGAATAAATCAAAATTAGAACCAATGATCTGTACGTTGATCAAAAGTTGGGTCATTACAACCTCTACTCCTTATAGAAAATAATCCATTTAGTTGGCCATTTAAGGGTAATGAGGTACTGTTGGAAAATATTATTGACCACAACGATTGTATATATACTTCCCACCACCATGTCTTGTCATGTACCCGACCATGTTTTATTGAACCCATACCAGAGGAAGATTCATACCTTGGAGTGTCTTCATTCTCCGATCAACAATTTGAATTGCGTATTCCTTGAAGGAATCATCCATATCAAGCTCAAAATATTCAAGATGAAAGATGTGAGGTGAGTCTGGATAGTATTGGATAAGGCGAGATACATGAAATACATCATGCATGGACCAATATCTCTAAGGAAGTGATAACTGGTAATCCAATGGTCTGGTCCACATCACAACCAAGAAGGGTCCAACTAATGTCTATGATAGCCTACCTTGCTTTCAAATATGTCTATTCCCAAACATAGGTAAGAATTTAAAAAAAACAAAGTCTCTAACCATGAACTCAAGAGTTCGTTGATGTCTTTTGACATAATACTACTATCAATATTGAGCTATCAGCATGCATTTCCAGATTAGCTCGACCTACTTCCAAGTATCTTTCACAAGACAAGGCCCAAGCACAGCTAATTCCCCTACCTCAATATATCACATAGGTGAGTGAAATGTATTTCCATAAAAGGCACCATAGGTATCCATCTCAATGGTATCCTAGAATTTATTTTTATAATAAAACTCGATGAGGGGAATGTGTTTATCCCAAGAACCCCCAATGTTGAGAACATACACACAAAGCATATCTTCCAAAAACTAAATTGTATGCTCTATATATGTATCGGTATGAGGGTGATAGGACATGATCAAAAGTACATGCGTACACAAGGCCTTCTACATCCCCTTCCAAAATCATGATGTAAAATGAGAATCTCTGTTAGAAATGATTGAATGAGGTTCTCCATGAAGATGTACTACCACCTTGACATATGGTTTCCCCAACTCATCTATTGAGAAGGTATATTGAACATGTAGGAATTTTGAGGTATTTATCATATGATCATGGAAAACCCACACTACGTCATTTACATGAGGTGATCTAGGTAAACCAGTCAGAAATTCCATCAAAACATTGTCTCACTTCCATTCAAGAATGAACTATAACTAAAGAAGACCTAGAAGATGCTGGTTCTCTCCCTTAACTTGTGGATAAGCAGAACATCAAATAATGAATCATGGTATCTAACGTTTCATGATGGGACACTAATATTAATGTTGTAAGTCTCGATGCATTTTGGTGACACCAGGGTGAACTGTCTATACTGATCCATGGAAATCTGTCATTATCTCCACTATGTTGCCTACTGGGAACCATACAAGCCCACAGAAAAAAAAGAGTATAATCCCCATTGATAGTTCCACCTGAGGAGAATAATTATCAGAGAAACATTCCCATAGGACAAGTCCATTGGGATCAGAAAACTGTCTTGAACTCACTCATTCCAGAAGTGTAGATGTCACTGCTAAGGATGAGAGGATAGTCTGAACATTGTCCTACTAAATCCCAACGTTCATCTTTGGTAACTAAGAAATAAAATTCCATTCTTCACTGGATTCCTGAACAACCTGAGTCTGATTTTTCTATCTCATAGCATTGACTACTGAATTTCCTTTCCCAGGAGTGTAGGCAATATCGAAATCAAAAGATTGCAGGTACTTGAACCACCAATGCTTCCTAAGATTCAGATCCTACATTGTGAAGATGTATTTGAGGATTCTTGTGGTCTCTAAACACCCCAAAAAAACTCTCCCAATAAATAATGTGACAAATTCCATTTGGAATTAATGACTACAGGGAGCTCGAGGTCATGCGTTAAGTAGTTTCACTTTTGATGCCTCAAATGATGAGAACCGTACACCCTGAATCACAAATCCTAAATTAAAATACCTCCAATACATATACCTAATGAATCTTAATAATATATATATTCAATTCTTGTCTTGGGAATAATATGTATTGAGACTGAATTAAGTCTTTCATTCAACACCTAAAAGGCTGCTTCAAAATATTCAGACCATTTGAATTTCTGACCCTTCTTTGTCAAACTAGTATGCGGTAACGTAGAGAATGGGTAATCCCCAATGAAGTGTTGTTAATATCCAGAAAGTCCTATGAAACTCTGAATATAAAATAAATTCTTCGGATACTCCCAAGAAACTACATCTCCCACTTTCTAAGGGTTAACAAAAACGTTTGACTTTGACTTGATATAACCCAAAAAGTGTACTTTGTCGATCCAAAAGAGTTATTTACTGAGGTTAGCATAAAGATGATGATATCTCAATATATTCATCACGATCTCAAGATAAGTTTCATTGCCATTTATGGATTGAGAATATTTTAAGATATCATGAACAAAAAAACCACGAATGAATCCAAATATAGGTGGCAAAACCCGATTCATAATATCTATAAAGACAACAAGTTCGTTCGTGAGTCCAAACAGCATAACCATGCACTCAAATAGACAATACATACTATGGAAAGTTGTACATGGTATGTGTGATGTTTTACCTGCACCTAGTGATATCCCGACATCAAATCAATATTTGAAAACACATTCACTCCTCAAAGCTAATCAACGATGTTGTTTATTATAGGTAATGGATATTGGTTCTTGACAGTGATATGACTCAACCAATGATATTCCATAAAATTCCTAAGGGTACCATCTTCTTTTTTAGCAAAGAAGACAGGTGAACCCCAAGGATAAGTGATAGGGTGTACAAAACATTTCACCTCTAGATCATCCAACTGATTTTTGAAATCCAAGAGCTCCTTAGTTTCCATCCTATAAGGGGAATATTCACAGGTGCTTATCCTGCCACATGTTCAATAGTGAACTCTAACTATCTCATTAGACGTAGACCAGGGATGTCATTAGGAATGATATATCAAAAATGATAAACTACTAGAGGAATGATAGAAGGATGTACCCTTTGATCATCTAGGTAAATAATGGTTTCTTGATCTGTAATACTACCCATTCACTATTTTTCGGGTCACGCTCTAGTCGCACTGAGATCCTATTATCCTTTAGGAACATGCATAACACCCTTAGGTGATGTAAACACCACCCTCTAATTATAGTAGTCAATATGATCTCTATAGGGAACTAACCAGTCCATTCCTATGATTACATCAAATCCGGTCATGTCAATAACATATAGAATTTATATGAATAGGTATGAACCCCTCAAGGGGAAAATTATGATAGAGGGGAATGTCCACTGAATGGATACCTAAGGGTGTATAAAGAGTCATAACACCATAATTAGAATCGATGTCGAGGCCCATAAAATAAATGATATCCTCAGATATAAAAGAGTGATAGGTGCCTGTATCAAAAAAAGAAGTCACCAAACTGGAGGTTACTAGAACACTACCATGCAAAATAGACAGTCCGGTGCTCTTCTTCTATGAAATAGGCCGGAATACATGTAAATGTCCTGTACCACAACCCTTAGTCACTTCATAACTTCTCTAAATAGGACCGCTCTACTGGCACTGAGAATCATTTTCCTGGTTATCTCTACCTCAACCTCCACCTTATATTGAACAAACCAAAGTATTCCAGCTACCTAATAGTCATGGTCTAGCTAACCTAGCTTCTGATCGATGAGTAAGAGCTGATCCCTACTCTTTAGGTATTGAGGGGATTGGTTCTGCAAAAATGTTGGAGATGACCCACCCTACCACAACCTTTTCACACAACTAGATCCCATGTTCACTACCTTTTTTAGTGTCTATGAACTACACATTGATGATAGTTTTGATAACCTATAGTGAAAGGATCCATACCACCACTACTTCCAATAGATTCCTTTAAAATCCTCTTTCTCTAAGAAGAAGATCCATTGGAAGCCTTAGGTGTTGATCTGCCCTAGATTACAACGTCCACCTCTCTTAGATTATGCTCTGTAATTAGTTAATGGTGGATAATATTAGAAACAGTCATCTGCATGAAAACATTGACCTGTGATTGGATAGCATAACACATCCATTCTTCAAATTGTACAGTAATAATTAGATGATCAACAACTAAAGAAGGAGTGAAACACTATAGCTTAGTAAATCGGGATGAGTAGTCCAAAACATTCAAGGTCCCCTACTGCAGGTTCATAATATCATTGGCTCTATCAAACCTTAAATTCTGGGGAAATAAGTAATCATTATAGGCATTCTGGATGTCATCCCAAACTATCTCTTTATGTTGGAATGCTTGGGTGATGACATCCCACCACCTCTTGACTGAGTCACATAGCATGTAGGCAGTGAGTTTAACTCTCTGGTCTGGAGTCATCTCTAGGTTCTTAAATATAGAGAGGATCACCTCACTCTAGAAATCCATAGAAAGTGGTCCTCCATACCCAGAGAAAGTGGGAGGTCGGTGCTGCTAGAACTCGCTAGTCAACTCAACCATACTCAGGGTAGGTCACATTTCTCCTTTTATATTCTGCATCATATGCAATAAACCCTCTTGAAACTGAGCATCATCACCCATATCAGGAGTAGAAGATGGATCCATAGGTGGATCGATAGAAGCAATAACTAGTGGCTCGAGGCTTGACACCTTTGGAATGTGATCATTTCATCTTTGAATGTGCACAACTCAAGAACATCGTGCATGAATAGTGCTACATTTCCAAACTAACATCTCATAAGGGATTCAAGTAATTTAATTGACATCCTTAAGTAAACTGGGATATGTTCTAAGTCCTTCCAATAATAATGAAAAAACCTATCTACCTACTTCATAATCTAGGACTAGATGCTAGAATAGACTGTAACATGCCATAGAAATGGATAATCTCCCACTACCAACTACTATGTTTTTGTCAAGGTTATGATTCTATTCTATGAACATTTAAGTTGAGTTTTTTTAAGTTTAGAGTGAATTTTTATTTGGAAAAAATATCTTTTAAATATTTAAAGCATTTGAATCCAATATATATTGTGATATGTCATTTTCCTGCCCATAAGGACCCATACACATTATAAACCAAAAGCTGACACACACCCGGATGTATTTATAAATTTAATTGTGCTTACCCATATGATTGTAATAATTCCAAATGGTTGAGCCATATATAATTCATTTTTATGATCCATAAGGGCCCATATAGATTATAAAACAAATAGTGGCATCCACTAAACTCACCCCATTTCACAATTCAAATCCTGTAGAAGATATTAACTCAGTTTCATAGAAATAGGTGTGGAAAAATGAATATGAAATAAGAAATTCTTCCTAGAAATAAAAAATGACATCAAAAAATTCATGGCATATTCATATTATGGCTATCATGATGCATGATCTAACACATAACCGTCATTTCATTGGGTGAGACAATAAAATCAAAATTCGAAAATCATCAATATCAATAATATCATAAAACTTGTGAAGCACCCAACAATGAAATCATATATACAGTAAATAGAAGAATTAATAACAAACATAAGTATGAAGACTTGGTCTTTAACCCGTACATGGGTTCGTGACGCCTATGAAAGACTTATGAATAAGCCCTTAAGGATTCTCAATCTCTAATATATTGTTTCTAAATAGTAATTAAAGCATGGAACCCCTCTGATACCACTTTTTGACATCCTAGACCCAGCTACCACTTAACCTGTCATGTGAGCCCAATTGGCCACATGATCCTTGGTATGTCTCCCCATAAGCCAGGGGCTGCTAACTGACAACGGGGGTGTGAATTTTGTAAGGGGGGGAGACATTATCCCTATGCCAGAGTAATCCAATGAATGGAATAATAATAAACAAAAGCATAGGCATATATATACGAGTAAATATAATGTACAACATAAAAAATTAACATATATTAGAGAACACTAGATAATAATAAAATCCATATATGTGTTGTATGATATAGGTTGCATGAATGGAATACTAATACAAGATAAATAAGAGAAAAAAAATGCAATTCAACTCTATAAAAAAACAAATCTACTCTATAATATCTCAATCCTTAGTCCAATCCTTTTCTCCTATGCTTCAACTAAGAGAAATAGTCGACAACATGTAGGGGGAACTTTTATATTAAAATTACCTACATAAATATAATATTCTCAGGTGCCAAAGGCATGTAAAATTGGGCATGAGATAAATCTGAATAGGCCACCACTAACGGTTTCTACATGTAATTCAAGTCAGTGCACGTAAATAAACTCGGTGCAGGTAATGACAATAAAGTAATGCAGTGCTGAATAAATATAAAATTTCTTTCTCAGGTTCCTAAGGGACACCTGGTGGGTCTAACTACTTCAGATCAATGCTATTATATCTGATCATGTCACCATTCATGGATATATATATATAGGTTCTTCACAGAGATGAGTTAAGCATGCATCTCCTCACTTTGTATATATATATATAAATATATTTGGTTTTATTTGGAATGAGGTAAGAATCCATCTATTCTATAGGATATTTATAAGCAGGTATAAGTTATGAATGTCTCCCATCCTCTAAATATTATAAATGGAATTAGGTAGGAATTCTCTAATCTATAGAAGATTATTTAAATGGAATGAGGTAAGAATGCCTCTTGTCCATAGAAGATTATGTAAATGGAATGAGGTAAGAATTCCTCTCGTCCATAGGAGATTATGTAAATGGAATTAGGTAATAATGCCTCTCATCCATAAGAGATTATGTAAATGTAATAAACATCATGTCATATAATATAAGTCAATTCCATTTTATATTATTATTCAATTTTAAGAAAATGGATCATTTCATGTTATGGCATATGAACAAAAGATTTAAAGGGTGAGGCCATGCCATACCTTGATTCAATTTCATTTCATGCCAAAAAATATTAAAAATTTAAGGATATATAATCCTAGAAATCATATATAAACCAATCCTTCATATTATCCTTTCAAGGAAAATCCATCCCAAGACAAGGTGGAAAGGCTAAAGGATCAAGGTCAAATACCCATATGGTCAATTTTCCAATTCCAATTAAAATAAGCCTATGTATCAGTGAGACACATTTATATACTTAAAATACAAATGAAAATGGGTTCAATTAAATTGGAATTTTATCTGGGAGATCCAAACGTGATTTATACATTTTGGGAAAATTGGCCAAAAGCTGCCTGTTTGGTTGGCACACCCCTTGGGTTTGCATACCGAGAAATGTTGTTAACTAAACCACCAAACATGATTCATTTACACTATTCCAAGGCATTAAGGTCATCTAGACATGAATAAATCAATGTAATAGAGGTGACCAGCAAAGAATGGATCATGAAACAACAGTTCAAGTATGAAACTGCGAAATCTGAAAAGGAAAACTTTGTGACCACCTAACATAGGGCCATAGATGATTCCTAATTTGATATCTACCTCATATTAGAATTATGTTGGAGGAGATATGATTTTTATTCCAACACACTAAAAATAGAGCGAATTATCCGGCATCTAAATATTGTAATAGATGTTGAAATTCACTGATGTAAGAAGAGAACATGGGGTTAGCCTTACCTCAAGGATTCCAAAAATTCCCTCAAATAAATAATTTGTCTCTAGATGGAGGATTTGTAGGATATCCAAGGTGTTAGAGGGTTTGAGCTTTAAAGGGAAGGTGGTGTGTGGGTTCTGTCCACTAGAGGTGTGGAAAAAGGAATTAAAACAACTTAAATTAAGGGAGAAAAAATAGTAATTTTTTCACAAAACTGGGCTCACATTTTTTTTCAGAGTTTGATAAACCATGCACAAACCTTGTGTGAAGGCTCTGTGACATTCGATAGTAGGCCGCATGACCATGCACCTCGGTCCCCAAAGTTTTAGAAAAACCGTGCAGACTTACAGGTGCACCTGTCTATAGCCGCACGGTTTTTCCAAAATGTAAGGAATCGGTAGTAGTGTATACACTAACCATTCAGATTTTCCTTCCACCGATATCTCTCGACCTCCAAGCTTTGAACAAATCTTGGCACTCCTCAGGCCCTCCAGAGGCCATACCACACCATTACCATGATTAAAGGAAGGGTTCAAATTAAGAACCAATTATCCATTCCAAGATAAAAGGTCAGGTCCTTACACATCATATCCAATATATCATCAATATACTAATATATTGTTATGATGAGTGTTCTACGTACACTCAAACAAACTTCCATTTAATGGGTAATGAACTTACCATTCTTGTATATGACGAACTTCCTCTACAATAAATGATGTTGTTCATTATTTTCCTTTACCACCTCACATGAATGATATTGATGACGTAAAATATATTTTTATATGATATATATTACTTATTTATTATTTATTAATTATTATATAACACATACCTTCATGTTTTTTTTTTGTAAATATGATATTTTTTGGGGATGTGTGGACTGCCTCCTCCTCAAAATAATGTGATTTTTTCACAAACTACATGAAATGTTTTATGTATGAGTTTGGTGAATTTTACTGATATATATGGAATAATAACTATAATTTTATGATGATATATATATACATATATTTCATTTACTCTCTTTCTTTCAGTATTGAAATAAAAAATAGACACAAAGTTCATGCGTACGTTCGGCCTACCATCCCCATGAACAGTGTATTCAATTTCACATATATATATATATATATTTTCTAGATTATTATAAATAAATATATATTGAATATTCATGAAATTTATCCCGTGGTTTTAATTTTGTAAAGCATGATATAAGTATGAGGGCCAAAAAAGTAACAAATTAGGCCACATGTGAAAAAACAAAGTAGAAATTGACCGAACCGAAACCTTAACATGGACTTGTTACTTAGAGGGTAATATAAAGTCATAATCAGAAAAATATGGAATTTTATATAATAATATGGTTTGGTAAAATATATATAATAAACCAATATTTAATAAATAGGATGGTTTTATGAGTTTAATGAGAGTCAAGACATATGGTAATGGATTTTCATCTCACTTTTTATTTCTATGAGATACATGTCCTATTCACCACATATTTTTTTGGGGTTCATACTACACATGTATGTATTCAATAATTATTATACTTAACCTTATGGTTCTTCACATTTCTATTTGAAAATCCTCCTTTCACATGGTTAATGTAATGTTAATTTTTTTTGAATTTTCCTTCTATTTGACACATGCCACATTATGGACCTATAAATTTCTATAAGTTGTATATACTAACATTGAAATGTAATATCATGAATATCCTTAATTTCATGATAGTAAGATCTTAATTTAATATTATTATTTCATTTATATTTTGATTAAAATTACCAAAGTTCTAATAGTTTATTGTTATAATTAAATCATTATTAGGATTCTTTTGGAATATGTTTCAATTAATGAACTGTTACGACCCATCACTAAAGAGCACTCATTTATTATCATACCCAATATGTATTAATTTATATCCAATAAATGTTACAATTTTTTTACTCATAGTAACTTAATATAATTAATATAATGTTTTTTTAAAATCCAAATTTATTTTTCCTTTCAGTAAAAAATATAGTCTTTAAAAAACATGTTTTCTAAAAATATATCCAACAATGTATTACTATTATTATAATAAATTTAAAGTAAATTTTTACCCATATATTTCTTTTTAAAAAATGGGTTAAAAAGGAGTCTTTTTTTTATTTTATAATCAGGGAATGTTTCTAAAATTTTACATTTCAAATGGAATGTTTGACATAAACGTACTTACATGATGTCATGATTATCATTTTCTTGATTCATCCATTTTATGTTTTCAAGGATATTTTTTTTGAGAAATTTTTTTTGCTAATATTATGAAATTTGATTTTTTTAAATTGTTTTTAATGGAATATGGTTTTCAAAAAAATGTTTTATTTTTAAAATGTTTTTCAATTACTTGCAAGATTCTTTTATAAAATGTTAAGGAAAATAAATTTAAAATTTCATTCAAGATTATTTTATTAGTTTTCAAGGAAAATTATATTCAAAATGATTTCAAGACTTATATTTATTTTTTCAAAGTATTTTCATAGAAATAAGTTTTCAAAATTTTTCCAATATTCCATTACGTGTATTGAAATGAAAAGATTTTCAAAAGATTTTTAATAATTATTTATGAGGATTTAAGGATATATTAAAAGAAATAGGTTTTCAAAAATATTTATTTTTCAAAAAGTTTTTTCCAAATAAAAAATGATATTTTCCCCAAGAAATGATTCTAATGAAATTTTAATACTTTTTGTATAAGAAAATTATTTTTGAAATAGTTTTATGACAAGGATTTTCATAACATTAAATTTTTGTTAATAAATGTTTCAAGAGATATTTCAAACTCTTTATTAATATAATTTTTCATCCACTATTATATTTTATGTTTTATTCGGTACATTATCCAAGAATACCATTCACATTCTTCATTGAATGGTTTATTTTTTAATATCATGTTGTTCATAACAACCATTTCTCCCCCATGGGTTATATGATCTTGAAACCCGCTTAATTTTATAGGTTATTATTTAATTTAATGATTATAAAACCTATCTATTTTCCATAGCTTATTAAAAAATGAGATATTTATGATACCCAATTCATTTCATGGATTATTATATAATGTTTTTGAAATTGATATATTTTTATGTGTCATAATATGATGAATGTTTTATTATCTTTTGTAACATGTATGAAATGTTTTATTATGTGATGGGTGGGACCCATATATCCCACCAATACATTGGGTAAAGGTTTACATCATATAGAATAATTATAGGATTGAAGTCTATGGGCTTGATCCACTATAGTAAGGTGGGGAAACATGATAAATCACAAGGAAAGGATTGAAACTAGGGATGGTTGAGTGTCCCACCTAGTTAGTGTAGTCACCATGAAGATATAAGATAGGGAAACCCGATCCACTATGGGAATATGGGGAAAAAAACCATTATGGGAAGGTGTAAAATCCCAATAAAATATAAGGAAAAGACGATGATCAAGGATGGTGGTGTGTCCCGCACAGTAGGTTTAGTCCCCATAAAGTTCCATGATAAGTTCTATTAGTAAGTAATGACTTATAGGAATGATATAAAATATTTTTGTTAATGAAAAAAATTCTTTTCATATTTATATGTTGTTCTTTCAGGGATTATTCTATTTTTTACCTATTTATTGATGACTTAAGAACCGAAAATTTTTATCATGTGATTCATTTTTATGATCTTTCGTATATAGGTTATTAAAATTTAATGTTATGATCACATTCTCATACTCTTATGGTCATGTTTATTCTTAAATATCCCCATGTTTACACTTACATAACATCTAAGATACCCACTTTTATGTTTCCTTTACCATTTAAAAAAAATACATCTTTTGTATGATATGTCTAAGAGGGATTCTAGTCTTGGACAACCTAGTGGGAGATAATGTACCACACTCATATACTAGAATTGATTTTTCCATCTTTCCAAAGGTAGTAAAAAAACATGATCTTTGGGAATATATCATTGTAATATTTTAAGTATTCCAAAAAATGATATAATATAAATATACATTGAGTTTAGGTTTCTATAGTTGGTTCTCGAGTAAAGGATTAGTTAACATTTGGAAATTAGACAGAAATAACATTAGTGGGATCCCTATGTATATTTCTAAGGATATGACTACGTATGTCTCTAAGGATAAGTATAAGTATGAGTTAATGTTTTGGAAAATGTACTAGAATTTTAGTAAAATATAGAGTTAATGGTTTCCTAGAAATACATACCTATCTGGATACTATAAGTGGACTTGGATCTAGAATAGTCGTAACTATGATTAACAACTCTGACAAGGTGCGTTATCCCTGACTCGAGCATAAACTTGTATATGGTAACATGACATAATGTACACCTAGTTTGATACTACCCGGGGATACACATTGGGAATTCAAAAAATATTTACAAAACATCATGAAAGATTTAAAAATATGTTGTCTATGAGTAACCTAGGATAAACCTAATGTTTCATACATTAACGAAGTTTTCACAATTTAGACATCAAATAATTGGTTTTCCTGATTATTTGGTTCCTCACTATGATAAATATTTCCCACTCAAAGATTTCTGGTTTTAGTAAATGGTATGAACATGGAGGTACTAGGTTAATGTTAAATGTGATGGATAATTTGATGATGAGAAGTGAAATGGGATGATCAAATGGAGTGAAGGATGTTGTGACCATTCTGAGTCTGTTATAAGAGAAAATTATTTACAATATGTACCTTAACCAATATGCAATTCACCAAGGAATCTAAGGAATGAGTTAGATGATATTTCATGTAATGGAGACCATGGAGGAAAAAAATTCAATTCCCCTTTTTTCAAGAATGTGAAATGAATCAACCCTGTGAGTATCTTATAATAACATGAAAGTGTATTGACTATGAAACAAATCACATAAATCAAGTAACTATAATAAAATGAGTGGCTCAGTTAAAGAAATGGATGAGAATATTGGAATACCAAGGTCATCATTAAAGAATAAATTATTTATGTGTGGAATGAATATAAATTAGGTAAATTTATTTCCTATGTGAAAAGGTACCAAATAGAATAATCATGGTTGTATGATAAATGTTTATATTGAGATGATGATTATACTACAAATAAAATTTTCAAGGAAAAATGTATTATGTAATAGGATGAAGCAAAATTCTTCTGGATTATTAATAAACTGGGATAATATAAGTTCTTAAGTATTTATATTTAAGAATTAAGTTATATGAATAGTGAAAAATAGAAGTACTTTACCATTAATATTTTTCTATATTGATTTACAACAATATGTTGAATGGTTATGATGGAATAGATAAGTGATTTAATAACAAGGTTATATTTTGACTGAGGGAAGAAAACCCTTAATATATTCCTTAGGTAAAAATATTATATTTTGGAAAAGGATATTTTGGATATGAATAAGTAAATTGGACAATAGAGATTACCATGTAACTAATTAAGGACTTGTTGATAAGAGGTTTATGATATCATTGATTAGGTTTACAAAATATTTAGATTTATAGAATATATATAGTAATATATGGAATAAATAAGAATGTATGTTTTCGAAGATGATTTATGGTAATTTTGGTTTTTACCACATTTCAAGAGAATATATGATGATGGTGTACAGATGTTTGTATTGAGACAACCAAAAGATACTTTGTGATTTATAGAAGATCATTGGTAAGCTGATTTCACAACCTTATCTCAAATGTTATGGATTTTCTTATTTTAGAAGGGTAATAAGTATAACCATATATGGAATGATGAATTGAAACTTCCAATGATGTTATGAGATTAAAGTATTACCTCACCACATGAATATTTCTAAGCATTATATACCTAATATAGCAATATTGTGTTGATGGAAACTAAAGATATTTGGGATTACATATCATTGATCTCATGATCGGTTAGTGCTTTAGGAATGAAGAATTCGCCTTCAAATTTTTGGATAAAGAGGTGAAGTGGAAATTGGTCATGTCAAGACAAAAGGGTGAGATTTTACTTATGAAAGGGAATTAAATCATGTATGTATAACTTCCCATGAATACCCTTCAACTATAGGTAATTTATCTTGAAATCGAAAAGGTTATACTAGTACCCTTTTTCCAATGAATGAACCCCTTCAATTATCATAGATTTATGGATTTATGATGATTTACATTATCATAGTCATGTTCTATATCATTCTACTCGATAACTTCATAGTTATATTTCTCTTCCTTGTCCATTTTTTCACATTCCACCTATGATCTCTTATGTGGAAAGCCAACTATGAGTTACATTGGAAAACTGTTATGGTTCCCACTTTCCATTTTTTAATAAAAGTTTTAGGGTTCATTTATATGATGTGGGTTTATATTAATGGAACATAAAAGTATTAAAAAATTGATAACATGAATGATTTTATATGGAGAAATTCCTTTTAAGGTGGCTATAATGTAACACCTTGAATTTTTGTGAAATGTTTTTTCAAAATAATTTAATCTTTTTGATTATTTTAATTTTATGGAATAATGAATATAGCTTGTGTTATAGTAAAGAACCTTGTTATTCTTGATTTTTACGCTAAAAAATGTTAATATTTTTTATATGATTCCCAATATAAGTTTTCACTACATGGAACACTGACTTGTCTTGCGTTATATACAACACTGGTTTGTCATTCATTTTAAAAAACACTATGTTTATACGAAACAATTTTTTAACTATAATTAATTAAACATGATAGTTATAGTATATCTGTTAAACATAATAATAATAATAATCTTATTATTAATAAAAAAATTAAATATAATTTATAATTTTTTTATTTAAATAAATCATAACGATTTTAAAACATTTAATTTTTGTTAAATTATTTATATGTTTGGATATGGTATTTTCTCAAAAGAATTTCATTTTATTGCATTATATAGAAAAAATAAAATTAATTAAAAAAACCTTTAGAAATTTAAATTTTTAATATTTTCATCATTTGTTAATTCATAATGTCTATATTATCTTAGGGTTATTTTTTTATTTCTCATAGAAAATAAATTTTTGGGGAAATAGTAAAAAATACTGAAATTTAATTCAGAAATGCTTTTTCATCTAATTTATTTTTATAATTATATAGTATTTTAAGTTAGTTTTAAAGTTAAAATATATTAATTATATATTTTCTATCTAATTTCAGTCATTGGAATCATTTTTATGTTTAATTGAGATATGAAAGCTTAATGAAATTTTGAACTCTCACTTTAAGAACCCTCTTTCTCGCAACATTTTTGAGAATATCATTGAACATTATTTTCCCCCTATTATTAATTGAATTTATAAAAACATAAATACATGGTTTTAATAAGTATAAAATTTAATGTATTATAATATAAAATTAATTTTTGACCAAAAATATTAATGTTGGTGATACAAATTAATCATATCAATTTAGGTAAAATTAAGCTTAACAAAGGACTAAACCATATGATTAAGGATATAAATGACTTATGAACATTTAAAACACCAATTTTATGGCCATATTTATTCTATAAACCCTCCATAATTGACTTTAGTTCTTTTTTATGACTTTTTTATGTAAAAATGTGGGTACACCTATCTTATCATCAAAAATTCCAAACCATGTCCCCTCCCTCCCCTAAAAAAGGAAACCGAATCTCTCCATTAACCACAACTCTAAGAAAAATACGTTAGACCAATTTATTCCTAGTTATCTTTTTAATATCCATACCTTCTTCCTTTAAACCTCCCTTTGGGTATAAATCGAACCAAAGAGACACTTTGGTGCAAACCAAAATGAGTTACCCAAAGAAGAGGTAACATCCTTACTCAAGATCATTTCATTTATTTTAATGAAACAGTAACTAAATTATTCTTATCCAATTAATACACAATATCATCAATATACTAAATATACTGATATTTTTTTATGATATGGGTTTTACCTACATTTACACACTTTCATCTAATGGGTAATGAACTTACCGTTCTTGTGTTCGATGAACAACCGCCTCACAAAACGATGTTGTTGGTTTTCCTTTACCACAAATCACTGATGGAAATTAAATTATAAACAATTTTTTATATTATATACGATATAGATGATGTCATTTTTCTTCATTAATTATTATATAGAACATAATATCATGCTCTCCATTTTTGGTAAATATGATAATTTCGTTTGGGGAAGTGTGGATTACCGCCTTATCAATGAGATGTGATTCCTTCACACATAGCATGGAATGTATTATGGACGGGTTTGGTGAAATTATATGATATATAAGAAATAATAAATCTACTTTAATTATATTATGTATAAATATATATTCCATTTACTTTCTTTCTTTTAATATTACAAAGAAAAATGAAAACAATGTTCAAGCGTATGTACAACCTACCGTTTCCATGAACAATGTATTCTATTTCATATTTCTATATTATTTAGATTATTATAAGTACATATATAATGAATATAAATGATATTTATATCATTTTTTACACTCTAAAAATCATGATATAAGTATTAGGACTATAAATATAACAAATAAATATGCATGTGAAAACCATGCAGATATTACCCAAAGGAAACACTTTACTTTGAATTGTATTTAGGAAGGTAATATAAACTGATAATAAAACCATGTATGATTTTATATATAATAATAGGGTTCTTTAAAAGCTATATAGTAAAATTTTATTTATTATAAAGGATCGTTTTATAAGTGTGATGATATTTAAGACATAAGGTAAATGAATTTCACCTCAGGTTTTATTTCTGTGAGATACAAGTCTTATTCACCACTCAATAATTTTGGATGGGATGCATACATCCCATGTATGTATTCAATGATTCATATAATAAAATTAATTTCTATTCACATATCCATTTATGATATTCCTTTAATGGGGATTATGTTTCTAAAGTTACCAAATTAGTAAAGTAAAATTTTCATCAATTTTCCTTCTTTGAGACACATACCTTTTTATGCACATATATTTTTCTATGAGTATATAATTCCTTTGTTATTTTATATCATGAATATCATTATTTTAATGATATTTAGAGCATAATTTAATGTTATTATTCTGATTATATTATGATTCAAAACTACCAATGTGGTAATGGTTTATAGCTACAATCTCATCATTATCTGGATTGTATATGATTGTCTTTCCATTAATGAAATGATATGATCTATCTCTCAAGGTATATCATTAATTTTATTATACTCTAAATATTAATTTTATATCCATGTGATGGTATCATTTATACACTCTTTTGTACCAATGATAATTATGAAATCATTTTTATGAAAATATTACTTTATTTCTTTTTTTGGTAGGAGATTTGACTTCTTTCAAAGTTCCGTTTTCTTAAACAAATTCCAAAAATCATTATTATAATCTCATAATTATAAGAAGAAATTTTTATCGATGTATAAGAGTTTTAAAAATTTATTTTAGAGGAATATTCCGGTCATTTTCCAATCAAAAAACTTTTCAATAATTTTAAGGTGAAAATGAAATGTTTGGCATGTACAGACATACTCACTGTCGTGACCTTAATTTTAATGATACATTATCTAATAGTTTACAATATTTTTTTAAATATAAACGTTTTCCTAATACTATTGGGATATTTTTATTTTAAAATTGTTTTTAAATAAAAAGGGATTTCAAAAAATTCTTTTATGTTTTAAAAGCATTTCATTAGTTTTCATGCTTATTTTATTAGTTTTAAAGGAAATGGTTTTCAAAATATTAAAAAGATAATTTTATAAAATTGTAAGGAAACCTATTTTAAAAATTATTTCATGGATTATATTTAAATTTTAATTGTATATTCAATGAGAGATATTTTCCAAATGCTTTCATGATTTCGTAATCAGTTTTCAAACAAAATATTTTTCAAAATATGTTCAATATTCCTTTTGATGTTTTCAAATCCAATTTAAAATAAAAAGGTTTTAAAAAATATTAATGTTTTAAAAGTATATTTTTAATTCAGAAAATTTATTTTCCTCAAGAATTTTTTTAATGAAATTGTAAAAACTTCTTTATAAGGAACAGATTTTGGAATGTCTTATATGAAAATAATTTTCAAGGAAATGTTATTTTCCTTAATAAATGATTTCAAGGATCTTGGAAATCATTATACATATAAGATTAAATCCTTTATTATATTTTAATATTTATTGGTGATGTTATCTAAAAATACCATTCATATTGTTTCTTTAATGGTTTTTTTCTTAATAGCATGATGTTTTTGACACCCGTTTCTCTCCCATGGGTTATATTCTTTCAAAACCCACTTGTTTTCATAGATTGTACTTTGATGAAATAATTATTAAGCCTATAAATTCTCCATAAGTTATTATGAGATGAAATTATTGTGATACCCATATACTTACTTTTGATATGATATGATGTTTATGAAATGAATCTCTTTTTAGGGGAAATTATATCATGAAAGTTTTATTATCTTGTGGCACATGAAGGAATGATTTTATTATGTGATGGGTGGAACCTGGATCCCCCCAATGAATTCGGTAATGATTAATATATCATGAGATAATGATGATAATGAATTTAATGGGCCTGATCCTTTTTATAAGTATTGGGAAACCAGATCCCTTAAATAGAAAAGGACAACGACTATGGATGGTGTTGTGTTACACCATGTATGTGTAGTCACTATAAAGATAGAAGATGGGGAAACCCAATCCACTCTAGGAAGATGTAAAACTTGATCAAATATGGGAATATAGGGGAAACATATCCCTTACAAGGAATTAACTATGATGTGGGATGGTGGTGTGTCCCACCTAGTTAGTGTAGTCCCCATGAAGTACCCTAATAAGTTCTCGCAATGTGTATTGGTTTATAGGGAATGATATTACATGTTTATGTGTCTTCTAAACTTCCATGTACCATTACTATGTTATGATTTCATGGATTATTATCTTGTTTCCCTTATGATTCATGTCTTATGAACTACTTAACTTTATCCAATGATTCATTTTTATGATATTTGATATGCATATTATGATCTTCTAATGTCAGGATCAATTTCTCATAACCTATTTCTCATGTTTATTATTATATATATTTATTTTTTACACTTACTGAGCATCTGATATGAACCCTTTTTATATTTCCTACCCTTATGAAGATTTATTTTAGTTATGGTATGTCGAAGAGTGGTTCTAGTCATGGATAACCAAGTTACAAGATAATAAACACACTCATGTACAAGTGTTTAGGTTTCTATGTTTCCAAATGCACTAAACTAACACGGAATTTTGGCGTCTATTTTTAAAATGTATTATTTATTCAAAAAAAATCATGTAATGTATATTTACATTAAGAATGAGTTGTTATATGTGGGGTATTCGCAGTGAATTGGTGTGGATTTTTGGGATAATAGGGATTATCATTCATTACCATTGCATAATGGGATGGAGTGGTACACTTGTTTTTAAATCAAGATAGGGATAACCCATATTATTTTAATCTATGCAAGGGTGGATGAGGCCATCATATCGTTATCTATACATGGGGGTGAAATAACCCTGATTCATTGTTATAGTTAGTATGGTTATCACTATATGACTATAGACACACGACCACTGGTGGATGTAGGTATCATCAATCATAGTCACGAACCTATGGATTTATTGTCGTTTGTTTATTTTTGTATTTCAAGCTACTTGTTTTTTTATCCAAAGATTGTCTGATTCAAATACCACCATACTTCCAGTATGTATGAGACCACATTTATTATACAGACCCGAAGCTTAATGTACATGGACATTACATTACTTTTGCGGAATACTTAGTACATAACAAAAACACACACACAAGGACCATAATAGTTTAGTGTCTTTGGAAACTCGGAATATAATCTTCTAATCATGGTGAAGGATCTTCAACATCTCCCGTAAAGATATTATTTTTTTTACCTAAGACCTTTCTTTATATCCTGGGGAGAAGAAAACATAAAAGGGTGAGCTCAAATGCTCACTAAGGGTAAACAAAATAAATGTCATTCACATCATATACATAAGAACATAACTTTTGGAAATCTTAACCTGCAAAAGGGATTATAATTTCATAACATGGGATAAATCATAGTAGTGAAATGTAAACCCCCAATAATCATAACCTAAAACATGAAACTTTGTGGCATGCACACATAATCAAAGAGAATCATTTCTTATTAGTCGATACTCATTGCCAAGACTATCTTAGTGGACAAAGTCCATTTCTGAACTGAGTTCACTCTTCGTTTCAGTCATGTTTCACTGAACCGGTTTAACCTGTCGTTCCATCCATGTCTATCTCATGAGATATAAAATATTTACCCAATGCATTGGAGGGAGATATAGGTCCCACCCATCTCATAATGATACCATTCTTATGTGTGCCACAAAATCATAAACCATACATCGTAGCATAACCCATGCAATAAAAATGGGAATCTTAAACATCATGACATCATAAAACAATTCATATAAGATAAAGGAATTCATAAAAATATTTGCATCACAACATAATCAAATCAATTTAATAATAGGGATATAAAAAGAACCCTTTATTATCTAAGATGAAAAATAATTTTCATAAAACACTTGAACTCCATTCTTGAGGAAAATATCCTTTCAACTTCAAAAACTCTTTTCCTTTCTTAACATGTCATAAAATTCTAAACTAAAAGAAGTTGATTAAAAATAAACTTGAAAACATGAAAAGGAATCTTATTGGGAATAATTTTTAAAAAATCCATTCATTCCATATAAGTTAAAAAAACATTCTTCTCATACTTTTTCGGAAAAGTCAAAAAGTACCTTGTACGAAAAACGACAGAAGATTCCTTTCAAATCTTTTACTAAAAACTCACCAAAGGGTAAAATCATATAAAAACTATTGTATAAGGATATAAATATTACATATTGAGGAAACATGGATGTGGATGATAAATATTCCCCAGTAAATTTGAAGTATAAACAATCTCGGATAAAAATTGAGATTGCGAGATTTTCCCTTACCTTATGTTCGATTTGCTTCGTAAGTGTCCAAAAGTCCTATATAATTATATAAATTTTTTCCTTGACTAATTAAATAATCATAATCATTGTTATGATATCATATATGGTTCACTTACGACTTTATATTACCCGTTCTTTTGTAAATTCCATGTTAAAGAGCATTTTGGGTAAAATCATTTCATTTGTCGTCCGTGTTTTAACTTGTAATTATTTATATGATTACTTAGATCATGATTACTTAATTCCAGAATACAAAACATGATTTATATATAATACATATTTAGAATATACATATATATAATAGATCAGTAAATGGAAAGAAATACACTGTTCAGGGAGACGGTAGGCCGTACGTACGCATGAATGCTGTTTTCGTTTCCTTATTGAGTTGAATGGAATTAAGTACATGAAATACATATATATACACATAAATCCAGTATCATTATTATGTCATATATTTCATGATTACTTATTATATATAATTTATAATCATTCATGAATGGTTAACGTGGAGAATGAATCTCATCGCGTCGTGGAGACGGTAGTCCTTACGTACGCACGAGCGATGATATCGTTCTCATGATCGTGGAATTGTATTGGAGTATATGAATACTATTTCAGAATTAATACCAGTTTACAATAATCATATATAGTTGTTTATTTAAACCATTATACCCATCCATGTAAGGTGGTGGTGGAAAATAGATTACACCACGGCGTGGAGACGACATTCCGTACGTACGCACGCGCAATGATTTCATTTTCTGTAGGATGGATAGATGGTGAAATAGGGTTGTTTCATACTTATAATAACATATAAGTATATGAGTGATACTAATGTTATTACTTCCAAATGAAACAACCTAAGAAGAAGAAGTGGAAGAAGGAATAAAGTTGAAAGAATCGGTAACGGACATTACCTCTTCTTTGAAGCGCATCTTTGTGATCTCCTTTTAGGGCACTAAAATTGGTCTCTAAGGAAGACCAGAACCTCTAGGATGTTTCTATGGAATTTGAGAAGAGAATTTGGCAGGGTTTGGACGAGCTTGAAGGCTCAAATTGGTGTGAGGAAGAGAGGGAGGAGGTGCCCTTTTATAAGGGAGGAGATGGACACCTTTGGAAAAACTAAAAATATTATTTTATTATAAAGTCAAGTTCAGTTTTAAATAGATCCAAAATGATTTATTTAGAATATAAGGTGGGTCTGGGTCTAAATCCTCTCATACAATAGAATTTAGACAAGTTTAGGTTCCTATTTTAACCTTATCATTTAGATTTGACATTAAGTTAAATAATTTTACTTTTACCATGTCTTCTTGTGTTCTTATACTATAAGGTTAATAAACTTACTATAACAAGCCAAACGAACCCCAAGTTGTTTTTTATTAATATATATAACCTTATATAAGTCATTTGTATGAACCTTAGATTTTTAAGAATAAAATAACAATTAATAATATAATATTTGTTTTAAAAACTATTTTATGTCAATTTTGACACTATTAAGTAATTGATTTTTGTGCAAATCATAAACGAATTATTAGTTCTAAAAAAGTTACTTTAATCAATAACAACATGTCATATTAACCTAGAAAATTATTGGATTTCATAAAAAGTTTCATATTACATTTATTTGTGTATTTATAACATCAATTATGTCAATATTTCATTAATTAGATAATTACTGCATCATCTTTGTGTCATAAATAAATTAAATTATTTAATGTCTAAAAATGACAATAAAATACCATTATGTAGGAAATCATCTTATATTTCTAATGAATATTTATAGTCGAATTAATATTTTTTATAAACCTATATTAAAAATTATTTATTTATTAAACTTTGATTTTAACTATTTTAACCCTTCTTTAAATAAATTAATAATAAATGTCCTAATCTAATCCAAGTGGGCCTAAATGGTCATATTTTATTCCTAAGGTTGTTTTTGGTCGAATTAAACTTATCCAATAGAATTAAGGCATGTGTTATGGTAATAATAATAACATTTCTACCCTTAATTACCCCATTTACTTTTAACCGTGGTAAAAAAAGTAAAAAGTTACTATTCACCAAAAATTATTTTCATCTCATTGAACCAAATTTTACTTACTGAAATAAACCGTGTCTCTCGGATTTTTGAAATTTCACTCACAGAAGCGGTAAAATTACGTTTACTGAAAAATTCATTTTCGTAACTACCACTTAATGGTTTCACTATTCATCAAAAAAATGAAAGTTTTCAGAAAAATATCAAAAATTAGGCCTAAGCTATATTTGATATTATGAACACAAAAAGGATTTCAATTTTACCAAATTCAAAACATATCATTTGCATTAATTAATTTAAAAATTAATTCCCGTCGTCAAAACAAAAAGCGTGTTTTTAAGATATAATAACTATCAAAAGATTGATACTTGTTTATGTTCAGTTTAATTGGGAAATTATGTCCAATGACCAAAATTTTATTAAATGGTAAAAATATATTCTCAATATACTTTAAAACCACTCAAATTAATAATTTATCACTATTAATTATTTCGATTAAAAAGGTTGTTTTTAATTAAAATTTAGTAATTTTCACTATTCATCAGAAAATAAAAGTTATCCGAAAAGTACCAAAATTTCACCCTCATCTAATTTCGATATTCTGGATCCAAAAATGAAGTCCATATTGAAAAATCAAATTTAAAAAATTTCAAAAAGTGGTTATTACTATTCATAACGGATAGTTTTAATAATATTTTCATAGCATATCGTTGTTTAGTGAAACTCGGTATGGCGTACTACACACGCTATCGAGGAAGGTCGCGATTGCGTGTAATTCAAGGCAAGTCAAGGATGCGTGTTGTGAATGCCCCTTTTGGTGTAGCGTACAACACAAGACATTAATGAAATTAAAAATAATATTTTTCATAAAATCTCGGGGTGTTACACTCTACCCTCCTTAAAATGAATTTCGCCCTCGAAATTCGTCGGGGATATAAATGGTTTACTACTCGAAATTTTATTTAATAGAAACCCACATCGTAAAAAGGAATACCAAAACCAATCTTTAAAAACAAAAGTATGAAAGGTAACGGTTACCCAAATAAACTAATCACTGGGTTTTCACATAGGTGGAAATATGGATATGGAAGAGAAATCTAACCATCATGTTCTGATGGAGAGTGGTAGTGAACATGGCTATGGAAAATCCAGCAATCACAAAGCCATAAATTTGTGACAATCTATGGTACCATCAGATTCATCTGATATAAGAGCACTAGGACAACATTTTTGTTTTTCATGATCATTTCCCTAAAGTTGATGAAATTGGAATTAGAAGAAATAGTTTCGTGATTTTGGTATAGTCTCACTGTTGGTCGTTCATTGGACAATTTCCACTTCATCTCTTAAATAAATGAAGTTTAATTTGTCATTCGTGATGTGTTAGCAGAACATTTGATAGAATTATGGGTCATTCCATCTGTCTCAAACAAAATGTTAGAAATGTTATCAAAACTTACATAAGTCCATCTATAGTGAGATTAATGATACATAGTTCCTAAAATGGAATTATACTTCATATATCATACTGCTTAATATAATAAAACTATTTTCTACTAAACAGGGACTTCCTGTAGGCCAGTGGTAGGCGATAAAGGCTAGTCGCACTTCGATTGTGGGTTCAATTCCCACAGCCTTGTCCGACGCGATGGGATGTCGCCCGTCCTGCAGGTTTTCCTTTTTCTAAAACTATATTACTATAACATCCCATCAATAATATCAAAAAATACTGACTTATGTCCAACATAATCCATTCCAATCATTAGGATTATCTAAAATACTTCAGTCCAAGCTCATAGTATAATGAAAATGATTACTTGAAATGTCACATAACAATCATGTGAATGCCATCATTTATCCCCCATATATCATAAGATATATCTTGTTGGTCAAATTACAAACACGTGAATACCTTAATCATGTATTCTCTTGAAGAATGAATACACATTGAACCTTAGTGAAAACATGAATGCTGTTAGAAGTTAACACTTTCCACAAACCAAAATCCTCAAAATTATTTATACTCAAACCATGATATCACTTAGTCCTTATATCAATCATGAGCTCATGAATACTGTTAAACATTTCATTTTATCGTTTTCCCTTCATTATACACATATCAAATTATTTCCAAAAATATCTCAATCACTTTCCATGGTTACCGATACCATAAAATTATTGAATACCACAACAAACCAATACATAAATATTCCAATATTCCATGATACTATATAAAACATTATTTTGGAATCCAATTAAATAAAAATGTAATCATTCCACCACATTGTTGTCCTATTCAACATCTCCAATAGTGATCGCATGTGACTTCCCTTTGTCCTTTTCCTTAAGTAGTTTCTCATGTCGATCATCACTAACCCTTGGATTAGAGCATTGATTAGCATAATGCCCCATTTCATTGCACTTGAAGAATTGAAGTTTTGTTGGTGCGTTCTCTACAGTCTTTTCTTTATTCACACCATTAGAAGCCCTTTTTCCATTACTTCGACCCTCAGCTTCTCGATGACATTCTTTTCCACACTTACAACATTCTTTAGTCCCTTTAAGACAATCTCCACCATGCTTCTTTCTACACTTTGAGCATAAGGAAACATTCATCTTCTTTTCACCATTATTCTGAGATTTCTCCTTGAACTCCATATTTCATTTCTTGTAAAAACTATGAGATTGATTAGTAACACCAAATTCCATTTCTACCTTGATAGCACAAAGCACAATTTCTTCATAGCTACTGAAGTCTCTTATAGGTAATTCCCTTCGAAGATTTGGTTTTAAGCCACAGAAGAATCGATCAACTTCACATTCGGGTTGCATGATAAAGCCAGATGTATACCTTGTAATCCTTGTAAAATTCGCTTCATATATACCAACAGATTCATCATCCTTTTGATTTAGTTCAAGAAACTCCTTCTCCATCTTTTATTGAAGAACACGAGGGAACTACTTATTGAAAAATAAGTTTTTGAACTCGTCCCATTCCATGGACTCAATTTCATCTCTTGGCCTTGTATTCTTGATAATATTCCACCATTGATCAGCATCACCTTCCAAACGATATACTGCTAAGATGACTTTATCATGTTCAGAACATTGAAGAACTGAAAATATCTTTTCAGTGGTAATGATCCATTATTCAGCAACAAGTGGATCAGAAGACCCACTGAAAGAAGGTGGACGTTGCCTCATGAAGGACTCAATAGAATATTGTTCCCTTCTCTGCTCATTTGGAAGTCAAGAATCATTCATAGCTTGTGTAAGTATAGCAATAATTTTTTTCACTCCATCTCCCATAACATTTGTTTGTTCAGGAGGAAAATCATTGCATTGTCCATTGCATTGATCAACACGGTTCCTTTGGGTTCCAGCCATCATCTAAAACCCAAAAAGAATAGTGTGAGAGGCAAAAATCATGCTAGGGAAAACAACATAATAAAGGGGGAGTACCTTCGATATCTAACATCTTAGGTTACTGTAATTATAGTACTATAACCTATACTTATACTTAACCTTAGGGACATCCCTAGACATACCTTAGAAATATCTCTAGGGATCTCACTAAAGTTCTCGCATCCTAGTTTCCAAAGGTTGACTAAACCTTTCCTCTGATACCAACTTTAGAGACCCGAATCTTAACGTACATGGACATTACATTACTTTTGCGGAATACTTAGTACATAACAAAAACACACACACAAGGACCGTAATAGTTTTGTGTCTTTAGAAACTCGGAATATAATCTTCTAATCGTGGTGAAAGATCTTCAACATCTCCCATAAAGATCTTTTTTTACCTAAAACCTTTCTTTATATGCTGGGAAAAAGAAAACATAAAAGGGTGAGCTCAAATTATCAGTAAGGGTAAACAAAATAAATGTCATTCACATCATATACATAAGAACACAACTTTTGGAAATCTTAACCTGCAAAAGAGATCATAATTTCATAACATGGGATAAATCATAGTAGTGAAATGTAAACCCCCAATAATCATAACCTAAAACCTGAAACTTTGTGGCATAAACACATAATCATAGAGAATCATTTCTTATTAGTCGATACTCATTGCCAAGACTATCTTAGTGGACAAAGTCCATTTCTTAACCGAGTTCACTCCTCGTTTCAGTCATGTTTCACTGAACCGGTTTAACCAGCCGTTCCATCCATGTCTATCTCATGAGATATAAAATCATTACCCAATGCATTGGAGGGAGATATAGGTCCCACCCATCTCATAATGATTCCATTCTTATGTGTGACACAAAATCATAAACCATACATCATAGCATAACCCATGGAATAAAAATGGGAATCTTAAACATCATGACATCATAAAACAATTCATATAAGATAAAAGAATTCATAAAAATATTTGAATCACAACATAATCAAATCAATGTAATAATAGGGATAGAAAAATAACCCTTTATTATCATAGATGGAAAATAATTATCATAAAACACACGAACTCCATTCTTGAAGAAAATATCCTTTCAAATTCAAAAACTCTTTTCCTTTCTTAACATGTCATAAAATTATAAACTAAAAGAAGTTGATTAAAAATAAACTTGAAAACTTGTTAAGGAAGTTTCTTGGAAATAATGTTTTAAAAAATCCATTCATTCCGTATAAGTTAAAAAAACATTCTTCTCGTACTTTTGTCGGAAAAGTCAAAAAGTACCTCGTACGAAAAATGACAAAAGATTCCTTTCATATCTTTTACTAAAAACTCACCGAAGGGTAAAATTGTATATAAAATATTTTAGAAGGATATATATATTACGTATTGAGGAATCATGGATGTGGATGATAAATATTCCCCAGTAAATTCTGAAGTATAAACAATCTCGAATAAAAATTGAGATTGTGAGATTTTCCCTTACCTTAGGTCTGATTTGCTTCATAAGTGTCCGAACCTCCTGTATAATGATTTAAATAATGTCATGGACTTATTACAGAATCATACTTATTGTTATGATATTATATATGGTTCACTTATGACTTTATATTACCCGTTCTTTTGTAAATTCCATGTTAAAGAGCGTTTTGGGTAAAATCGTTTCATTTGTCATCCGTGTTTTGACTTGTAATTATTCATATGATTACATAGATCATGATTACAAATTACAGAATATAAAACATGATTTATATATAATATATATTTAGAATATACATATATATAATAGATCAGTAAATGGAAAGAAATACACCGTTCATGGAGACGGTAGGCCGTACGTACGCATGAACGCTGTTTTCGTTTCCTTATTTAGTTGAATGAAATTAAGTAGATGAAATACATATATATACACATAAATCCAGAATCATTATTATGTCATATATTTCATGATTACTTATTATTTATAATATATAATCATTCATGAATGGTTAACGAGTAGAATGAATCTCATCGCATCGTGGAGACTATAGTCCGTACGTACGCAGGAGCGATGATATCATTCTCATGATCGTGGAATTGTATTGGAGTGTATGAATACTATTTCAGAATTAATACCAGTTTACAATAATCATATATAGTTGTTTATTTTCACCATTATACCCATCCATGTAAGGTGGTGGTGGAAAATAGATTACACCACGGCGTGGAGACGGTATTCCGTACGTACGCACGCGCTTGATTTCATTTTCCGTAGGATGGATAGACGGTGAAATAGGGTGGTTTCATACTTATAATAAAATATAAGTATATGAGTGATACTGATGTTATTACTTCAAAATGAAACAACCTAAGAAGAAGAAGTGGAAGAAGGAATAAAGTTGAAAGAATCGGTAACGGACATTACCTCTTCTTTGAAGCGCATCTTTGAGATCTCCTTTTAGGGCACTAAAATTGGTCTCTGAGAAAGACCAGAACCTCTAGGATGTTTCTATGGAAATTGAGAAAAGAATTTGTCAGGGTTTGGACGAGCTTGAAGTCTCAAATTGGTGTGAGGAAGAGAGGGAGGAGGTTCCCTTTTATAAGGGAGGATATGGGAACCTTTGGAAAAACTAAAAATATTATTTCATTATAAAGTCAAGTTCGGTTTTAAATAGCTAAAAATTGATTTATTTCGAAGCTAATGTGGGGCTGGGTCGAAAGCCTCTCATCCAATAGAATTTAGACAAGTTTAGGTTCCTATTTTAACCGTATCATTTAGATTTGACATTAAGTTAAATAATTTTACTTTTACCATGTCTTCTTGTGTTCTTATACTATAAGGTTAATAAACTTACTATAACAAGCCAAAAAAACCCCAAGTTGTTTATTATTAATATATATAACCTTATATAAGTCATTTGGATGAACCTTAGATTTTTAGGAATAAAATAACAATTACTAATATAATATTTGTTTTAAAAACTATTTTATGTCAATTTTGACACTATTTAGTAATTGATTTTTGTGCAAATCATAACCAAATTATTAGTTCTAAAAAGTCACTTAAATCAATAATAACATTTCATATTAACCTAGAAAATTATTGGAATTCATAAAAAGTCTGAAATTACATTTATTTGGTTATTTATAACATCAATTATGTCAATATTTCATTAATAAGATAATTACTGCATCATCTTTGTGTCATACATAAATTAAATTATTTAATGTCTAGAAATTACAAATAAAATTCCATTATGTAGGAAATCTTCTTAGATTTTTAATGAATATTTATAGTCGAATTTATCTTATAGATAAACATATATTAAAAATTACTTAGTTATTAAACTTTGATTTTAACTATTTTAACCCTTCTTTAAATAAATTAATAATAAATGTCCTAATCTAATACAAGTGGGCGTAAATGGTCATATATTATTCCTAAGGTTGTTTTTGGTAGAATTACACGTATCTAATAGAATTATGACATGTTTTAGAGTAATAATAATAACATTTTTACCCTTAATTACCCTATTTACTTTTAACCGTGGTAAAAAAAGTAAAAAGTTACTATTCACCAAAAATTATTTTCATCTCATTGAACCACATTTTACTTAATGAAATCAACCATGTCTCTCTGATTTTTGAAATTCCACTCACACAAGCGGTAAAATTACGTTTTATGAAAAATTCATTTTTCTTAACTACCACTTAGTGGTTTCACTATTCATCAAAAAAATGAATGTTTCCAGAAAAATACCAAAAATTATGCCTAAGATATATTTGATATTATGAACTCAAAAATGATGTCTATTTTACCAAATTCAAAACGTATCAGTTTCATTAATTAATTTAAAAATTAATTCCCGTCGTCAAAACAAAAAGCGTGTTTTTAAGATATAATAACTATCAAAAGATTGATACTTGTTTATGTTCGGTTTAATTGGGAAATTATGTCCAATGAACAACATTGTATTAAATGGTATAAATAAATTCTAATTATACTTTAAACCCACTCAAATTAATAATTTATCACTACTAATTATTTCGATTAAAAAGGTTGTTTTTAATTAAAATTTAGTAATTTTCACTATTCATCAAAAAAATGAAAGTTTCCAGAAAAATACCAAAAATTATGCCTAAGATATATTTGATATTATGAACTCAAAAATGATGTCTATTTTACCAAATTCAAAACATATTAATTGCATTAATTAATTTAAAAAATAATTCCCGTCGTCAAAACAAAAAGTGTGTTTTTAAGATATAATAAGTATCAAAAGATTGATGCTTGTTTATGTTCGGTTTAATTGGGAAATTATGTCCAATGAACAAAATTGTATTAAATGGTAAAAATATATTCTAAATAGACTTTAAAACCACTCAAATTAATAATTTATCACTACTAATTATTTCGATTAAAAAGGTTGTTTTTAATTAAAATTTAGTAATTTTCACTATTCATCAGAAAATGAAAGTTATCCGAAAAGTACCAAAATTTCACCCTAAGCTAATTTTGATATTCCAGATCCAAAAATGAAGTCCATTTTGAAAAATAAAATTTACAAAATTTCAAAAAGTGGTTATTACTATTCATAACAGCTAGTTTTAATAATATTTTAATAGCATATCGTTGTTTAGTTAAACTCGGTATGGCGTACTACACACGCTATCGAGGAAGGTCGTGATTGCGTGTAATGTAAGTCAAGTCAAGGATGCGTGTTGTGAAAGCTCCTTTTGGTGTAGCGTACAACACAAGTCATTAATAAAATTAAAAATAATATTTTTCATAAAATCTCGGGGTGTTACATTTATGGTTCAATATTGACTTTTATACCCTCACCTTTATCATGTCACCATTTCACTTGGGTATTATAAAAGATTTTTTACATGGTTATTGGTATATGTTGGGATGATACTGGAGGTTTTTCATGATCCGACATGACAACTCAGAGTATAGAGGATGGTATGAGGTGAGTCTTTGAGTTATGATCATGGAATCACTAATTTTAATTTTTTTTATGTGTTTGTGACCATCATATTGGGTGATCATTCATGTAAACATATATAGATACACTACATTTTTCATAATTTATATAGTTTATTTATTTATTATTTATAATTTGATATGTATGATGGTCTCTTATGTCATATTAATTGTACACTCTCATATGGGCAGTATAGTCTCCTTACATCACCATTATATACCCCCGTTATTAGTCGGTAGACTCTAGAATATGATGAGGTATGCATGAGGTCACATAGTTCCACTAGTCTAGTTATTATTCACAGTGAGACGAGTTAAAATGTAATAGTTGTGGTGTAAAATAGACAATAGTTAGAATCTGGGGGTTTTATGTTGAGATAATAGTTTTACTGATTGTGTGAATGGACTTATTTTCTAGTTAATATGACTATATTTCCCTTGATTATTTGGTAATATACTACCATACTATATAATCAGATATTAAAGGTTATATGTGAATTTTTACTCTAGTTGTTACTATTTTTCATTATTTGTTTATTTATATATACAATTGTGTGTGTACAAGGACAATAGATTAAGGCCTCCTATATATTTGACATTCCCACTCGGTGCTAGTCACCAGCCCATGGACTGCTGGAAGTAGGATTAAGGTGAAAAAATTAGATTAAATCCATCCTAGGAAGGGCCTTAGAAGGTTTTTTCATGTCACATTATGCTAAATAATTAAAGAAAAAAAATAGATTTATTTCAATTTCCTTAAAAAATAATTTTGAAATATGTTTCCCATTGAAAAAATCCTCCCTTGAAACATGGAAAACCCTATATGAAACTCTATATTTTATTTATTATTTATGAAAAAATGAAAATAAATTACTAAATTATAACAAGACCCTTTGTTCTAATGGTCTTTAAAAACCAGAATTATTCCCCTTAAAAAAATCAACACATACATTTAAATAAGAGATGAAAATTATTACACAAGAATAACATTCAATTGATATATAAATTAAATTAATATAGTATGGGGTTATCTTTGAATACTTTCATTATTGTTTGATATTTAAAACCAAAGATAAACCATTTATTTTCAAATATATTTACTTAGAAAAATGTAGTCATCACATCATCAAAGTGATCAATTTCTGAAAATTATTCTAAGGGGTAAGGGTATTTTTTTTATAATCCGTACATCATATCATCATATATTTATTAGATAATTTAGAAATATAGATTAGAATGTGATATTTAATTTTAACACTTTATAATTTATTTCTATAGGCATTTTCCAATAATGTTGGGATAGTGTCTTGGATCTTATTTATAAAAGTATTATTATCACATAAAAAGTTTATTAGAATATATACCTTCTCACTAAAATATTCAAAACTATGAGTTCAACGGAATAAGTATTTACAAGATTCTTTAATTTATATATATTTTAGTATTATTATTTTTTATACATAGTGATATTAAATATTGGTTATCACTCAATGGAATTTTCATATTTAATTTATGTAACACCCTTATATTTCATCACATATTTTATTTTAATTAAATATCCTTAATAACTGCGATACATGCAACCTGTATCAAAATGAACTGTAATATAGTATATGAATATAACTTATAGATTAAACTAGATGGTATGAATTGAAGTAAATAAATTATGAAATGTAAATTTTTTACACATGTATTAAATAAATTAAACATTTACCAATTTATTTAAAATAAAAATAAAATACCTCTAAATGTAAAAGAGTTTCTCTCTTCTAAAAAC
Organism: Viscum album; assembly: GCA_963277665.1. Lineage (NCBI taxonomy): Eukaryota > Viridiplantae > Streptophyta > Magnoliopsida > Santalales > Viscaceae > Viscum > Viscum album. Next base: position 306,337,619 of record OY728153.1, on the reverse strand, counting down.
ATACTTTTTTCACAGAATGCATTATTATCTAAATAAATTAAATTAATCAATATGTGTGAATATTTATAATGAAATATATATTATATATTAAATAAAAAAATTTATAATTCATCTAATATTTTTTATTCCTCAGATAACAATAACTCTAATTTGATGCCTGAAACAATTTTTTCTTCTTAAAAACATTTTCATTGTGTATTGAGAAAATAATTTAAATTAAATTTTCTCCCAATTTTATATAATTTATTTTAAAAAAATTAATTTATTTTTAAAATAAACATGTCAATGATTACCTTTGATTTAATATTTTACAATTATCTAAAAATATTAATTTTTCGATGGAAAATGAAAAATACAAGTTTTTATTAAAAATCATAATTTCAGTTAAACAATTTATGAAGTTAATTAGTTTTAAATAATATTTTAAAAGTAAAATTATTCTAATTATATTATTATTAATCAAATTTATTCATACGGAATCTATTTTATGTTTAATTTTTTCATAAAAATGTTTTAGACTTTAGAGAACATTTTATATAGAAAATGGTTTTCCATTATTATTAGAGGTATCAATTTATGTTATGTTCGACCACTTATGTGAATTTATTTTTATAAAATATACATCATATTTTAAATAATATTAATTAAAATTAGTTAATAAGATCACTTTTATTTTTTTCATAATTAATACTAAAAAGAGAAAAAAATATTTCCTGCGATTTAGGATAAAAGAAATTTACCAAGAGTTAAACTAAAATGATAAGGGGTAAAATGACCTAAAAATGTCTAATTTATTTTTTATGACTATATTTCGACCTTATCACATCAAACTATCTTTAATCATCTATTTTTAATCAATTTCATCAATAATTTTACCTCAAATATATTGTAAAAGTTATAAAAATTACAAGTCCTCTAGTCTCCTAATTTATAAAAGGAAACGTCCTCCCCTCACCTATTCACACCACTTGAGCCATTTAACCATAAAAAACATATAAAATATAGAACAAAATCATTATAAATGTTCTCGAACTTTTTTTATTTTTGAAAGACTAATCCTAGGGTCTATAATAAAATATCCATTGGCGGCTTTTCTAAGAGATGGTAATTGTATCCACTAAGCTCTTTCATTTTACTTATTCTTTTACCAACATTAATTATGTATTTGTAAATAAAATTTAATAACACCATTATATATCATATAATTATATTTTATTATGTTTATATAATAACTTATATATATACACCCTATTTTTTTCCATTGAGAAACTAAACTATCGATCAACTGTATAGTGGACTACCACATCGCAATCTGAAGTAATTCTATTTCCATCATTGCCTCCCATATTTGGATACTGTGATGGATTTAATATATATAAATATAAATTTTAGTGATAAAATAATTATACTTGTGTAATTATTATATTTCATCATCCTTCTTAGTATCTAATCATTTTCAAAATTATAATTTCACTTGTACATATGTGTGGATTACCGCCTCCACGAAGTGATGTGATTCATTTTCCATTTTTGATTTACATTATTAAGAAAGGCTATATTATTTAAATATATATTATATATATTATATAATAATTATTTTTAATAGTTAATTAATATTTATCTTCATTTTGATCTATTCGTCAAAAAATGAAAACATCATTTATGGATACTTCTGACCTACCGTCTCCAAAAAAAGAGTAATTAATTTTTCTGTATATAACATTTATGGATTAATATAAATACTTATATAATAAATATATATGATATTATTATTATTATTATTATTATTATTATTATATTTATTATGTAACCACAATCTTTGTACAAGGGTTGAAATAGTCGAATATAAACTTAAATGAAAAATGAAGCAGTTATTACCCAAAAGAGGGATTTTGGCATATAATAGTTAATAAATATTTGAAAAAAGATTATATTTAAATAATATATGTATATATATTGTATTATGGTTATTTAACATATTTATAATTAATATATATTTATTATATAATATTTCATCACACAAACAAAGGATGTTGGACCTGAGGTAAGGGTTTATTTTACAATCACATCATTATTTATGATTGTTTATGTATAAGTCTCCAATGAGGTCATTATTTTATATTTCTATCTTAAAACCAATATATTTTGTTATTTTCAATTTATTTATTTAAATTTAAATTTTTTGTTTCATTTTCCTATATTTATGTACTTAATATACTGAAATAAGTTTTTAAGAAAAAATGACCTTATTTTTCTTCATGGTCTAGAATCATTTCATTCCATGTCCATATTTACTTTAAAATGACTTGAATAATATTTTTATTATTATATATTGAATTATTGAAGAAATTTTTACCCATTTTCTAATGTTTATATAATGTTCTAAAAGGAATCTTATTGTTTTATTAAATGGCGTACTTTTGACCATTTTACAAAAGTGTAAAGTAAATATTTTTTTAAACATATAAAACATGAATGGAATCTCACACTGTCATGAAAAATAATTTAATTGAAGTTAAATTTATAATTATAAAATATTATTTTCAAATATTTTTATTTCCTTATTATTTTGATAATTTATACATTTTTAAGACGTAATCCAAAATAAAAAGGGTATACCCCTAATGAAATATTGAAGTGATATTTTTAATGTGTATTAATATTTTTACACATTATCTGTTTAATATTATGATTTAATATTTATGTAATATTATCAAACCATTTACTATATTACTATGGATGGATTATGATTATCCATATTTATTGGAGAATTATTTTCATTTCATATGAAACTTTTTCAATGTGATTTTTTATGTTAATCATGATTCATCTCATTCATATGATGAATGAATTGGAATTAGTAAGTGATGTTAGGGGCCTTATATATCCTACAGATGCTTTCATATATATCATGATATAAACTATTTTGGTTATTTTGTTTATGCCTTACCTATTTATATAAAATAAATATAATTTTATTAAAGAAGAAAGAAAAACAATACAGGAAAAAATACAAACAACAAACACCAAACAAACATAAAGTATGGCTATGGTGAAAAGGGAACCAAATAAAAAAACACCCAATGAAATAGGGTGTGATCTCGACGAAAAGAATATGTTTCTTCATAAAGAATCCCGCAAGAGAAGTCTTCAAATACCCTCTGTAAGAGCATGATCGCTTCATCACCAAAGACTCCAAAACCAAACAACAAAGACACCTACAAGCCCCCATCAAAGGCTGCAGCTGACTTCTTTAGATCAACACTGCTCCCACAATATTATGTATCTTCAAAAATGGTTATCAAAGCAATCCACTCTAGGACAACAATCCATGAAAGAATCCCCAGAAAAAATTGCATCAAAAAAGAAAACAGAGTAGAAAAAACATAGAACAATGGCATTACCTATTTATATATAATGTCTTCGAAAAAGTCCTTGATGGTATGATTATGACGTGTGACATTAGTCATTAAATCATTATTAAAAGTTTCATTTTTATCCATGTGATTATTAATATTTTTAGGTTATCCCTGGATTTTCTACCATATTTTATGATATAATTTACATGTAATATTTTTTATTGTTTTTATCAGCTATATTATTCATTTTTTATTTTATTTTTGTTAGTTTTCATTTCACATATACCATTACTGAGAATATTAACTCAAAAATTTATTATTTTTATATTCCCCATGATACCAAGAATATTATTGTGATTGATTTGTTGTGATATTATAATGTAAATAATTATTTTATCAAATAAAATATAATGTTATATTTTTTTCAAATGTAAACTGATATTAAAATATGCATCTAGTGTTCTAAGACTAATAAACCATTGAATCCTTTGGGATGTGATCACTTTTATATATTAATAGTATATTAATGAATCCATTGAATCTAGGCTACTACAGTCAAAGAATTTACAGTTGGTATCAACTAAATTTTAGTAGAAATCTTTGGAATGGATTTATGACAACATAAATTAGTGAATATAAAACTATGAATGAAGATGATAAAATTATACGTATAAGATAACATATTAATTCTTTTGTAACATTGTGATATGTGGTCCTCCGAGATATAAATCACTTTCTGAATACTAAAAGTTGATGCATTTTTTGAATAGATGAATCTGGGGGTAATAACCAAAAAAGAGTAGGTCAAGTATATCATGGACATCATTTTGGTGAATGGTGAGTGTGACCTTACAACGCACCTACTATAAAAATACCTTATGATATTATTAGGATAATTCAAAATTTCTTAACAAACTATTATGAGTTATTATAAAATATTGTTGTGATGTGAACACATTCCCAAAAACCATGTTTTTTATTAAGAGATTATTTATGCATAACCTTTTCAATTTTCATTATGTGTGTTACCGGTTTTGAGATTATACACTATTATTCATAATATTATAATCTAATATATTTTATTTCATTGTTTAGAAATATAACCTAGTGAAAGTAAGGGAACCTGCATCAATGCATGCGATTCATGTAGGAATTTACCTCTTTGAAAAAACAATGAAGCTAGAGTTGGATCTATAGATGTAGCTAAACAAATTATGAATTTTATGAGGAAGAAAAATTAAGATATGAAAAATAAAATTTTCTACTTGTATCAACATACAAATCCAAAATGTGGTGTAAAAATGATATACCACTTCATTTGAGAGAAACCTATTTCATTTAATGGGACTAAAAATTCATCTGTTGTGAATAAATGTATAAGTTCCTTTAAAAATATATTTATCACACTGGGAAGTAATGAAAGGAGAATATTTACATGGATGTTTACCATATCTTATGGGATGTGTATCAATGGTGGTTATAGATTAAAAACACTAAAGATGAGGAGGAAATACAAATCATGGAATTAATGTATTTTACTGAACTTTTCATTCATAAATATATTCCTCACGAAAAATGATCATATTTAGAGATAAAATTCTTGAGTTTGATTAAAAAGGAAGAGGTAAATATTTTTATGTATGAGCTATGTTTAAAAGGGTTCCAAGGAATTTTTAGGCCTATGTATGTAATCCATAAAGTAAGATTGAAAATTTAATTGATGGGATGAATCCAATCCTTTTAAGGGAACAATTATCTCAAACCATCCAATCATACGATGACATAGTATCATCTGCAATGAAGACTATGAATTCATAAAGCCTTATGGATTATAAGGGGAGTATGATATGAAAAGGGTGAATGAGAACTATGGAAAATTTAAGAAGGTAGGGGTTTAATTTCCATCATATAATTAATTTAGAATATAACACTATGGTACATCATATATGGTAATGGGAGTTTTCTTTGAGTGTAGAGAGGTGTGCCACCAAGATCATCATTATAAGGGAAATAAAGAAGCTACCAATGTTAAATTATTCAACTATAAATAAATTTGGCACTCTAAAAATTATTTTTTCATGGTTAAAGTTATTTTTTCCAAAAACATTCCAAGGGATTAAGGCCAGGATTATGTGATTATAACAACTATGTTTGAATTTCCTAACGTTACGGTGGAAGGTAATTTAATAATTTACTCCAATTTATATAATTATTTACATCATTTTTTTATCTTCATAATATTTTATATCTTACATGTTTTCAACGAATATTATATATTTCTCTACAACATTTAAAAGGTAGTTATCAGTTAAGAATCCAAGTGGAAGTATCGCCAAAATAAAAACATTTCATTCAATTCTAATTATGGCATATAAATATTCCCAATATACTGAATTTATTAGCATACCTATGTTTGATTTTGATAAAATACTTGGTATATGATTGATATCAAAATATATTGGAAAAATTAATTAATTTTTTTTTATATTCATGATGGAGATATGGAATTCAATACCTTTAGTGGAGAGACTTCATTATCAGAGTTATGTCTAGATCTACCCATAATAGCCATTCTAAATGGTATTCCAAGAGAAGAAGATAAAAAAAATCTATGGATGGAAACTTTAATCATAAAATTGGGGTTTTACATATTTTACAAGAACACATTGATTTGATTCCCAAGAAATTATATGTAAATCCACTATAGAATTAATTTGGTATTTCTATTGATTTAATCCATGATTAAATACCGATATCATAAAATACATATTTATTGGCCACTATGGAATTTTAGGAGTTAAAAAATATATAGTAATAATGTTGTAATGGATTTATATTCCCTAATTTTTTTACCATGGGGATAACTTATTATTTTCATGAAGAAGAAAGTTTTATCTATGAAGTTGTGCAGTAATTATTAGGAAATCAATGTAATTATGATTAAGAACAAGTATCATCTACCCAAAAGTATTTAATTATTCAACAAAATTCATATAGATAAATATTTTTCAATAATAAAAAAACATTATAGGTATCATTAATTATGATTAAATAAGTAATATATTTCAAAAGATATAATTTCATATGAGGCATGGGAATTATGCGTTTAAAGTAATGCTATTTGGATTGACTATCTCACCCTATATTATTATGGATATAATAAATAGAGTAATCAAGGAATATGTTGATACTTTTTTAATGTATTTATTATTGTTATCATGGTGTAATATATGGTCAATGAGGACCATGAAAATCACTTTCATTCCATTCTTGAGACTCTCAGAAAAAAGTGTTGTAAGCGTTTTTTAGGAAATGTGAATTATGGATACAAATATTATATTTTTATATCCGTATTGTCTTTATGGATGGACTCTGTATTGGTCATAGAAACGTAAATTAATTACAATAAAGACATATAATAATGAACATAACCGAGGTATGTAGTTTCATTGGGTTTTCATGTTACTATAAAAGATCGATCAACATTTTCACAAAGGGGAAACCTATTAACCAGGATTACAAATAAAGGTGTTATGTCTGTTTGAACTGAAAAATGTAATGATTGTTTTGAAAAATTTGAGATAGTATTGGTTGATAATCTAATTTTCAATATTTCATCATAAAATGATAGATTAGTGATATATAGTTATGAATCAAAGATGGTTGTTTTTTGTGTCCTTATGAAATAATGATAACTTTTTGTCCAATGAACCACGAAAGTTAAAGAATATTGAAAAATTTACCCAAATAATGATCCTAATATAGATGATATAATGTTTTCATTAAATATATTGAGAAATTATCTCTATGGAAAATGATTTTAAATATACACAGATAAAAAGATTCTAAAATACAACTTCTCATAGAATGATATCAACATGTGGAAAATATGATTGATCAAGATACTCAAGGATTATGATTTCACAATACAATACCACCTAGGAAAGGAATATAATGTTACATATTCTTTAATTTGTATAGATCATGTAGTATTCAAAAAAAATTAGGATTGAAAAATATCTTATGTTCATGGAATTAGTAAGAATGGATTTGTGAATTATTAAGAAAGGTAAAAGATAAATCATTATTAAAAGTATTTCCAATCTAAATTTACTAGAAAAAATAAAAATGTTCCCTACATGATGAAAAGAATTTTCAAAATAAAATTAATAATGTGAATGATGTGAAATTGAGTGACTTCATTTTTTTGGAGAGCATTATGATGTTTGAAAAGAGGATACTTGTTCCATATATACCTGACATAAAAATTGATTTATTAGATCATGCTAATAGTTTGGGTTCTATATACCTCTCAGTAGAACCATGATGTATAGATATTTGAAGGAATTTTTTTTAGGATAATATAACGTGGGATGTTGATGACTATGTGTCAATATGTAGGGGTTTTCAATAGTAAATTTCTGAGAGACAGCATCCTAGAGGAGTCATGAAAAATATACCAATTCCAACTTGGAAATGATATGACATTACAATGGATATTATCACTAGATTACCAAATTATCCAATACTTAATGATGAATTATGGTTTATTTTTGATAGATATATCAAAAATTAATATTTATTTAATTTAATATAAGATTCGAATCTAGCGAACCTTTTGAATTTCTATACTAATGAGGATGTAAGACATCATGGTACACCTCTTTCAATTTTGTCAAATCCCAATCCATGATTTAAATCAAAATTATATAAAATTACTCGAAATGATCTGGATAAATATCTTCATTTTATCACTTCTTATCATCCCTAATATAATGGGTAGTATAAAAGGAATATCCTAACTTTAGAATACATTTTGAGGTCATTTTCACTTTACTCTAAATGTAGTGGTATCATTATTTACATCTGGTATAGTTCTACTATAATAATATCTTCCATTCAAGTAATCAAATTTTATGATATCAAGCATTATGTAGAATGATATGTCATACTACAACTTGTTGGGATGAATTTTTTGAGAGGAATCTTGTAGACCTAGAACTTTTGGAGGAGACAACAAAAATGTTAAAGACTATTCAAACACGTATTAAATCATAAGAAATAAGGAAAAAGAGATGTAGTGATAACAAAATGAAAAAATATTGAATATAATGGTGTAGATCATGTTTCATTAAAATTTTCTATATGGAAGGATGTTATGAGTTTCAACAAGATAGAAATATTGATCCATGTATACATTGGAAAATTTAAAATTATTGAAATAATTACTGTTGTGTATTACTTCTTAAAAATGTCACCTAGTCTCTCTAAAGTAAATTATGTGTTCTATATTAATTTATTGAGAAAGTACATTCTTGACCAAACATATGTGATCACCATTGATGAAATTGAATTAGAACGTAATTTATATCATTGTGAAGATATTATCGAGATTCTAGAAAATAGAGAATAGATTTGAGGAACTATATGACTCCATTGGTAATGGTAATTTGGAGAAATCATAAGTTAGAAGAAGATACATGGGATCCTAAAAAAATTATGAATAAGAACAGCCCAAATCTATTCATAAGGTGATATTATTGAAATATAGAGGATTCAATTTTTTGAATGAGGGTTGAATGAAACACCCCATAATTTAATCATTTATTTCTTTTTAAATAAATATCATTGATAGCATGTGGTACACACAACCACAAGTTAAAATAAACTATAATATAGTTTAATGTTATAACCTAATAATAAAATTGAATGGTATTTATATTAATAACTAAATTATAAAAATTATATGTTTAACACATGAATAAAATAAAATACTTGGTTATCAATTAATTAGTCATAAAACACGAAAACAATTGAAAGTAAAACAAATATATTTCTGAGAAGCTATTTTTTATTTCCAAAATATGTTCTTAATATAATAATTTAAATAAATACATTTAATGGAATTATTTTAATGAAATTTAAATTTTATATAGTGAATAATTGTTTTATAATTCATCTAATATTTTTTATAGGCATCAGATATGAAGAAATCCAAATTATTTCTTAAAAATTGCATTTTTTTAATTGTAGTTCCATCGCATTTTCATCAGTTATTTTAAAATTAAAATTTTCCCACTTCTATTTTTTTTAAATACAATTTTATGAAAAAAAATTAAAAAACTATATTTGGGAATTTTTCTTATAATTTTTTGAAGTGATTAATATTTTTATTAATAATTAAAAATACTTATTTTTATTAAAACATACTTTCTTGTTAAAATCACATATGAAAAAATATTTTTTGTATTTTTTTAAAATTTAAACATTTATAATTATATTATTATTAATCCAATCTATTTCATTAGAACCAATTTTATGTTTATATTTGATATAAATAATCTTATACTTAAGAAAATATGTTCTTTGTTAGATCATGTTCTACTGTGATTATGGGTTTAATTTTAATTTTAAATAAACAATATATGTCAATAAAACATGATAAAAGGAATTCCATATTTGAAATCAAAATAATTAACATTAGTTAAAAATGGAAAAAAAATTGTCATAGTGAATAATAAAAATAGTAAAAATATGTTACAATGGTTAAGGACAAAACATGTTTATGTGGGGTAAAACTAAAAATATATTGGTTAAAATGAACTAAAAACATTTATAAACTACATTTTATTCCCATATTTAGACCTTATAACATATATTGTTTTATAATCTTACATTTGGATCTATATTCTTAAAAAAGTGACTTGAAAATATTGTATAATTTTGAAAATTTACAAGTGTGGAACTCACCTCAATTACCAAAGAGAACCTACTCCCATTACATATTCGCACATATTACCCCATTTTTTCTGACCAAGTAATATGATAATATATCCCTAAGATATTTATCCACTTTTTATATCTTCTGTTGTTCCCAAAATACTTCCCCTAGTGTCCTTAGTAAGAAATCCCAATGAGGTTTTTCTTAGTGAAGTTAATCATCTTCATCAAGATATTTAGTTTTAATCCTTCTTTAAGATCCTTAAATTATATATTAGTAATTAAAATATAATAAAACCATTACCTACCATATACAGTGATTTTATTATTTATACTCTATAATCTATATTCATATCCTCTCACATCTAATGTTAAACAAAACCATAGATCATGTGTATGACAGACTACTGCCTCATAAATCATTGTAATTCATTTAATGTCACCACCTCTCATGGATGGATATGATTATGGATTTAATTTATAAATATATATTTTATTTATTAAATAAATATAAATCAATAAATTAATATCACATCTACCATCTTGTATTTCAATCCATTGGAAAACAATAATGTTGCTTGGGCGTACGCATGGACTACCGCCTCCAGGAAGCAATGTGATTCATTTTTTATTTCAGATTTACATATATGAAAATGGGGATAAATTTAATGAATATTTATGATATATGTAATATAATATAGATTCTGTAAAGGTTAATTAATTTTTTTTCTTTTCATTCATTCAGCAAAAAATAAAAAGTGTGTTAATGCGTACGAGTGACCTACCAAAATTATGAATGGTGTAATTCATTTTTGAATATATAAAATTTATATATTACTATAAATGAATATATAATTAAGTAATATTGTATTAATATCATGTTTATCATTTTTTATATGATGTTACCATGATCAAATTAAAAAGAGAAAAACTATCGAACCAAAGCATACATGAAAAACGAAGCAGTTATTACCCATGAAAGAGATTTTAACTATTAATTGTTAATAAAAAAGTGAAAAGATTATATTTTAATTATATATGACATGGTATATATAATTATTGTTCAATAATATATCTGAATAAATCTAAATTAATTATATATTATTTTTATACACATTTTGAGGAAGTTGAACCCAAGTTAAGAGTTAATTTCCCCGTCTCATTATTATTCACGATTGTCTATGTTTATATCTCTAAAAGGGTAATTTGCTTATATTTCTATAATAAAACCAATTTATATTATTCATATTTTTTTATTTCTTTAAATTACATGTTTTCCTTTAATTATAAACTTTTTAACTACTCAAGATGCCAATATAATGTTTTTAACGAAAGACCAACTTTATCTTTTTCCCATAAGAGAATATTTCTCTTCCCGAACAATATTTCCCTTAAAATTTATAAAATAATATTTTTAATATTATAAAAGGAGTTATTAAAGATATTTTTACACATGTTTCTCTTTTTATAAAATTTTCTAAAATGTACAGTCCAGTAGTTTTAAGAAGGAGATTATTTAACATTTTTACTAAACTGTGAAAGTAATGTTTTTTAAATTATACAACATTAACAGAATCTCTTGAACTTTTGAAAACTAATTTATTTTAATTTTATATTAAATTTTTACAATATAACATTCATATAAAAAAATTTCCTTAGTATTTTAGAAATATTTATATTTTTGAATAATTTATTTTGAAATTAAAATAGTATTTACCTCAAGAAATATTCGAGTGAAAATTTTAATGTATACTCATATATTTAAACATTATTTGGTGAATATTATTCATTATTAGTGATATAATATTCTCATAAAATTATCTATATAAATCGGTATGGATTATGATAATTTTTTTAAGTGGGGAATTGATAACAATTCATATTTCGGTTCTTCAATATGAATGTTTTCATTGATTATGATTTAACTACTTAATATAAAGTGTGAAATAGACTTATTAAGTGATGAAAATGGACCACTATAAAATAAATTTTCATTTTTAGGACTCATGATACACACTATTTTGGGTATTTTTTGAACACCTTAACTATTTATTTATGTGGTATCTTCAAAAGGTCTTTATGGTAAGAGTGTGATATCCAACAGTATCAATTTATTGTTAATGAAACTATTTATGTTTATTCATGTTATTATATATGTTTTTTTGAATCCATTTATTTAGTACCTTTTACTATATTTTCTTATATAAAATATATTACTATTTTTATCTCAGCCATATTATTCATGTTTAATTTACATTGTGTTACCTTCTATTGTATGAATAACCTTAATTATCATATGATATCATCCATTTATTATATTTCCTTTCCCCATGATTCTATAAAATGTATTTTGATTGATATATTGGGATATTATATAGGGGATAACAACATTATCAATGAAAATATAATTTGGTATTTTATGTTTTCAAATTTAATGTGAGATTCAATTGTGAATTTAGTTTCCCATGACTACTAAACTATTTGATCCTCTGGGATGTGATGAATTGTATCTAGTACCAATATAACAAAATAAATACCTAATATAGACTAATACGGGAATGTTAATTAAAATTTATTAGTTAACCAACTTATATTGAATTGTAGTTTCTTTAAAAAAATAATCTAGATAAGAGTGAAAATAAATGTGTGCATGAAATGAAATTAAAGTAATTTATTGAACATAAAAATTTTATTATTGTTTAAAAAAAATTAAATCCATTATTTTTATCTATTTATAATTCATATTCTAAAATAATTTTTTAGAATTTTAAAATTACATCCTTTTAGAAGACATTTTAACACTTTTGTTTTTGACTCGTAAAAGTATCTCAATACCTAGATTCAATTATCAATACAATAGTGCAGAAAATAAGTTACTACATCAATCCAATCCTAGAAATTACCTATAAATCTATCCATTTATCTAATAAAATAAAAATCAATTTAATATTAGTCATTTAGTTCTATTGAGGTTCTTTACTTAAAATAATGGGGCATCATAAAAAATGTTATTTTCCCATATAATAATTTAAAACATTCATTTACACCATTGAAATTTCATTCAAAAATTTATTTAAAAAACTCATAGTAACTTGAAATTATAGTAAACATGTTTTCGACATTGTATCATTAACATTATTTTTATAGTGGATAATTTTTCTCATAATATTTTTCAATAACATAACTATTAATTATAATATTTTTAAATATTTATTTTAATTGGTTATTTTATTAAACATATCATAGTCATATTAATATCCATCTTCTAAATCATTACTCTCAATTAATATAATTTTATAGTAGCATACTATTTATTATTTTTCATTATCAATTTCTGAATGTTTTCATGTATTATTTTTCATTAATTTAACAAAAATAAAATATTTAAAATCAAATAACATTTTTAAATTTTTTGAATCATTTCATGCCTTTATTATTAAATGAATCCTTAACAGAACATTTACCACCATTTCAAAACTTTCCCCTATTTATTTATGATATAAAATTTTCTTTAAATTGTTAAAATAATTTATATTTATATTCTCATTGAAAGAAGATAAATGGTTTCTTATTTACATATAATGAATAATACTATATTTTTATTACAAATATTTCATGTATATTTAACATTAAAATTACATTACATCCCCACTTATGATTAATATAGTTTTTCTTTTTCTAATAGTGTTATTTGTTCTTTCCATTACCCCATTTTATTAGGTGTACCATTAAAACTAACAAATATTTAAATATTACATTATTTTATTATAAATATTAACTTCATAAATAGAGTTATTAATATCCTTACTAGACCTTTATATCCTTGTAATATCCTCCTTAAATTTTCATTCATTGAATAATATCTAGTGATGCATCCATGAACTTCATTTATTGTTACATATTGGAAAAATAAAACTCATTAAAAAATATCATTGGAAAAATGACATAATGGCTCAAATATTTGATTCAATTCATGATTATATGTTCAAAAATATCAATGTGCACTACCTTAATAAAATAATTACCATACATAATTTGGGTTTTTATATTCTCAAAGCAATTTTATCTTCTAGAATAGATTCAAATAATTTTTTTAATCCTATTATATTTTAATAATTATGTATTTAATAACTACTAGTTGATAAATTTATTACTCATTGATCTATATAGAATATAATTAATTTCCATAGTGAAATTATTATGTCTTCATAAAAACTGTGAATATTTCCTTCTAAAGGGAGATAAATGTTTATAACATCTTATACATCACTGAATAAAATTTTTATATATCTTAATTGTATTATTCAATCCCTATCAAAAAAATATTTTTATTTTCCTAAGTAACATGTTTGGCACATATTAAGATGCTTTTTTTGTAATTTTATAAACAGAAAATATATTTTCAATATATGCTCAATTAAGTTGCTTTCCTTTACTCCTAATATAGATATTTACACAATTTAAAAATAAAATAATGTTATCATATTTATTATTTGAATTGTTCAATTAATTTTTGTTCTATATCTTTTGGAAAGAACTTATAGAATCATGGATCTAAGTTTCAATAATATTAATGTTCTTGAGTTCCACTTCAAACACAATAGACATTTTCTACTTTTTCTTCTACAAAAATGTAATCCAATTTAGAAAAGAAGTTGTTCAAGGAATTACAATATCTTTAAAATAATATTTTTTCCATATTAATTAATTACCAATTATTTTTTATATAATAAGATTTTATATTTAGTTATTACTTTTGGAATATTTCATTCTGTTAGATGAATTTCTTTGTTAAAATGTCTGTAAAATTTCCTTGATGAAAAATATTTTTTATATACTATAGCCTATTAAAAAATAAATATATTTAAAAACCACTCTTAGTTGGTTTAAATTTAAAAAATTTCATACATAAAGGCTCATATCAATCATATTTATACTAGATTTCTAATTTCTTATTTAATGAGATACCACATGAGGAAAATATAGAACCAATACATGATATATCATATTATGTATTTAATTTATTCCACATTAAAAATTGGGATCATTGACTTATACATCATATAATTATTATTTTAATGGAATATTACCATTTATGAGTTAAAGGATCACTTTTAATAAATGTAGTATATTTTATAGGTATACATTATATATTTTTATATATTTATCTAATAATTTAAAAAATATTTGAAATCAAATTTCCTCTCTTATTAACCGTATGACTACTATAAAAGGTTTTAAATGATTTAATTGTGTGATAAATTTTAATACAAGTAGGAGATACTAATTTTTAAGATCTAACTTTTTAAACAAATCTTTTTTAATAATTTTGGATTTATGAATATCATTGGGATGTAACAAACGACTTTCAAAAAAAGCTATATAATTTCATAGTGTTGAATAAATGATCACCAAATATTAAAGAATTGTACATTTTTTACAAAGAATATACTCTTTGAGATTTATATATTTTACTAGTTAAGTCATATAGTTTTTTGATGCTCTCTCAGCCCTTACCACAATATGTAATGTTGGAATAGAAAAGGATATCAACAAAAGAAGTGGATTATCTTCATCTTAGAAAACATAATCCTTATCATACTCATATCATATAAAATCATGGATTTCATTATAAATTTTTTTGGATGTAATTGAAAGGTCCTAGTATGTGGAACACAATGGTTGAGAAGGAATCATTCACTTCCCTTTTTGTCTCTCATAGCTCCAGCCTTCCAAATGGATGGTGTTGTTGTTTATGATGGTACCACTAGCTTAGATGGAAATTAATTTAACCTAAAAATGGATCTTCAAATATATAGTTTTTATTAGAAAAAAAATCATTCATGTTTTTATTATTATACACTAAGTCTCAGAGTGGTTTGGAATCAAGACATATCTTATATCTTATTAGAGTATCGATGTATTGGATGATAAGTAGAAATAACATTGGCCTCTTCCCCTATAACATTCCCTTTTAATATTTTCAATCTTTTATACCCAACAAATATTTATGTGGAATAAGTATAATGTTATCCTTCTTCAACAGGATGGAATATCATTCTATGTTATTGAGTATAAAAGTGATTCAAAATTCACAAAAAAATTTGAGTGATAATTTTTGTCTCATACATACATACATATAGATAGATAAATATCATGATTATATAATGAATGTGTTTTCATAAAATTAAAACATTTTATTCTCTAAAAGTATTAGTATATAAACCTCATATTTGATCATGTTTTTTGTAAATACATATTCATACTTCTACATAAGTAATACCTTGATATGTGATACTTAAATTAACATGAATATTTGGTCATTTAATAAAATTTTATGTTGTTTTTATATCTAATATTGTATCCCCAATAAAATAATTTAATAAATCCTATGTGACATTTGAATATATTATTTTTCAATATTATCCAATTATTCCTCAATATTATATCATCATTTAGACCCCTTGATACATTGATTTGAATTCCTCATGTATTTTTTAAATAATTGAATTATTTTTCTTCCCTATAAATCACCCCAAAACTACGAGGTTATCATAATTTGACATTAAACATATCTTAACATTACCACAATTTCATTTTTTTCAACCAACATCGCTTCAAAAGTATTTACTATATCTTTACATTATATAACATAAATTCTCCTCTTTTTCATGAATATATATTTTCATGGTAGATGAATGAATCATATTTTCCCTTAGGGTATTATGTGTTCACAAATTTTATTTCCCATGTGATCATCTTTAACACCGTTCAAGATAGCTCTCAACAATATGATACTAAAATTAATTCAATACAAATTCATCATAAACTCTTTTATTATGTTATATAAATGGTAATAGGATCAAATCCTATTATACACACTCATATGTGTAAGACCACCATACATCAAGTCATCCCATATTTTAAATATTCTAAAAATAAAAATCACCATCTCTGTGTCTCTAAAAATGAATCTTTGTGAACACTTATATTTAATGCATGCAGGAGTCATGGATTTATTTTATAATTTTTATAATATCACTATAACCTAATTCAATGATAAGTTATCGATCTAAATTCGAATGGAGTGTATGAATAAATCCTTGAATGTGTTAAAGAATGTAATAAAATGATGATTCTAGTAACAATTGTGATTGATCTCACTTCCTACCATGATGACACGCATATTAGACCATATTTTTCTTCATACTATAAATTAACATCACATATGGTAAATTTTACTCACTCATAATTGTTACATATTTTATTATAGCTTCTTCCCTATGCAGTAACTCCAATACACTCATATGATCGGTCGACCTACCATGTTTGTAGGCTCATGGTCGATCATTCGTACTATTAGAACTAGACTTGTTGATATTTCATAGAAATGGCATAATATATGGACATAACCTCATTATAGGTCTATAATTGTTCATTAAATCAGTAAGAATACTCATGGAAGATCCATCTACAATTATTTTGGGTCTTTCTATTTATTATAGTAGCTACAATGGATTTTCTATAGCTAGTGGACCATTATTATCTCATACTAAACTGTCTTTGTGGTGTATGTTTGTGTCTCTAAAAATTTTACTGTGTCAATAGTTTGATATAATAAATTTTATGATTAAAAAAACCTCAAACTCCACATGATCTTGATTCATCACTTCATTTCAAACTGGAAAACCAGGTGGAATGAACCCCACCTATATCAAGGAAGAAGGAGACAATGAATGACCACATTTGGTTCACTGTAGGTTGGTGAAAATATTTTTAATGAAGGTGAATAGTTATTTATTTATCACATATCCCATATCATATATTTCCCCAAACATCCTTCTCATAATAAGAAAATCAATAGTAGACTTCTCTCTTCCCAGAAATATAGGATGGCTCTGTTAATATATAAACTCATGATTAACTATGTACACCACACAGCGAGAACCCTCTATGTCATGTGTGCCCCGTGTGTGCTCTTTGATTCATGTTCACCATTTATTCACCTATACTATACAATGTAGTGTCTCTACATCAATGACGCTCCTCTAAATCCATTTATGGTAATTCTACCCAAAAGCTTGGCCCATCCTTTTCCTAGGATACTTCAGCAGCTTCCCAAGTCATGTCATATTATATTTAAACCCCTCATAAATATGATATCCAAATTTTAATAAAAATACTAAGTAATGTATATTAACATATAACATCATAAATTTCCCCCAACATCCCTAATGATATTTTCTTTTATTCAAAAACATATCATGAAAAGTAAAAAATTTCATGGTATTATTATTATTTATGAAATTAATTATTTATTCAAGGACTTCCAATAACATCAAAGTCATAAATATTTATTCAAAAATCATGATGTATAAAATTTTATCTCCTCATAAAACATAATTATAACATGTCATTAAGCTTTAAAAATATAAAAAATCATCAAAAGTAAAGATAATATTTCTTTATTAAGTATGAAATCCATTTTTTTACATAAAATTCCTCCAACTAGAATCACTAAATAAACTTTTACCTATAAAAATTCTTCACATCCTTATTAAGAATAATAAAAATCAATAATGTGGGAACTATAATACCCCCACCCCTGGGATTTGTTGTCAATACCCCCATTTAATTTCTAAAGTCAATGTTTTCAATTTTGTTTAAAATTTTTTATCTTCTCCCCCTTATATAAAATAAATAAAAGAGAGAAGTTAAGGGGTTTCAAACTCAAATAATCTATATTTTAGTTTTTTGATTTGATAAAAGGATTCATTTAACGAAATGTATTCTCCTCGTTTAATTATAAATATTAATTTGATTTACTTGTGATAGAGGAATGAATTTAAATGTTTCCTTAGCAATGAGCGTCTATTTTATATTCTCAAACTCTATATGGGAAAACCTAGTGTATAATGAAAGAGATACATCTCTAATACATCATGTATTTCCTTAAACTTTCATGAATGTGATACCTTTATCAATTTCTCATTTTTGAGCTTCATAAATATATTTATCAAGAAATACTTATCCTACAAACACCTTAGAAAATATATCAAAAATTTAAAGTGAAATTTAATATACTCCACCTTTTCTTATCATTCTCAGTAAAAAAAATTTATTTTATTATATATTTATTTTAATAATAATAGGGTGGAAAATATGATTGTAGTACATTAACCTTTAAATATTTATAATAATAACACAAAATTCCAAATTAATATAAATTTTAGTTTTATATTAAATAACATACATTGGAATCCTCTTCTAAAAATCTATTCCTCCTCAAGATGTACACTTATTCGTTATTTCAGAGTGATAATGATCATTTTCTATGATGAACACCTATTTATGATTTTTCTTCAGTGAAAACACCATCCAACCCCCTTGTTGTTTGATTTACTGAAATTTCATATAGATAGTATTTAAGGTATATATATGTATTGGGTGTGTACCATATCATCATAGTTGGAGAAATGGGGATGAGAATTATTTCACTACCCATGAAACTTCTTTATGGTAGCTCTAACCATTAAATAAGTACTAATTATATTTCTTCCCTTCTCCTTCTACGTTTGATCACCCTTTGGTAGTATGGATTTCTGTCCAGTTGAAATAGGGTCATCAATTTTACCAATGAGTTTAGTTTGATTTAATTAATATTTCTTAATATTCATAGCCTATTATAACTATTTACAACTTTTTATTAATATATATTTAGGCTCTTCTTCTGAATTATTTCTTTATATATCATATTTTTGTTATACAATTAGTATTCTATGACCTCTAATTTATTACGGATTTTTCTTTATTTTCCTTATTTCCAGGTAGAACAATCATGAATAAAAATACATCATGTCATACCATCTTCTACATTACATAGACTTATTTTTAACATTTAGGATATTCTTTTGGGGTTGTGATTCAACATCTTCAACAGAATGGTAAAAAAATAATCCAATCTTAGAATCTATCTATTGTTTGGATTTCATTTTAAACTTTATATTTATCACATTTTCATTTATAGCAATGTATGTATTTATGTGGTCCATTATGTGGTCTCTAATTCTACCATAGATGTATATCATCCTTATTAGTTGGATATCTTACCATATTTTTTCTTAATCTATTTGGAGTATTCATCTTCATAGATTTATTTAGGTTATTTCCCAAAAAAAATAACATTCTTGTTTCACCCATTTTTCTTCACTTATTGTCACCTATATATGAATGATACCTAGAAGTATTGTACTAGTATAAATCATATGATTGGACTTGTGTATTTAAAAAATAATTGAAGCATTACAGATATTTGAATTTGTGATTTATATATATATTATTAATTTTATGTGGAGTTTATTTTCTATAAAAATGTTTCCATTTATTTTTGAATCTTCTCTCTACTACTTATACCAATATTTAATTTTTACATACTAAAAAAGTAGGCCAATAATTAATGTTCACATTTATGAAACTCTAGAAACACAAAATGTGGCCTATAAATACATTTTTATTCATTTTTGGAGAATATTTTGTGGATTTTAAAAAAATTATCTTTTTTATTTGTGGACAGAACCTCAAAATTTTTGTCTCCATTTAGAGGGATGTTTTTTCTGGAATATGTTCACCTCTTTCATTGACATATTGGTGAGTATCCCAATGTGATGATCCACCATAGTTCAACCTGACATATCACCCGATATAGATCAACATAATTTCTAACCCACATTATTCATCGCCACGTGCTATTGATAATAAACTAGGTATCAGAGAAACAACAAACTAGGAACAATTTGACCCATAATGATTACATCATAGATCTAATGTTCAAAAAATGTATCACATACTATCCACGCACAACATGGAAGGAAATTAAACACCCATGACACACATGAGGACAATCCAATAATGGAAAATATTTGAAGAAAAAATCAATAAGTACAAAAGAAAATCTCTATGTTACTATTCATCACCACTAAATAAAACCACAATAAAGATGATATCAACCAAGAGAATAGAATATCCCACATTATTCCATTCTCTTCACATGTATCCTAAAATACCAATATCATAAACACCCAATGGAAGGACTAAGGTGTGAATACTAAAGCTTAATTTGATACCAAAAATAATCTATAAAATATCTATCTTAGTGCAACTGATAGTACACAATTTATTAAAAAAAGATTATAAAGAAATATTAAATAACTAAATGTAGTAAAACATATGTTGGTTTGCATTAAAACAATTAAAATTCATATTAACAAGGGATTTGAGAAATACATGAAAAATAATATAAAGGGATAAAATAGAATTACCCATCTGTATACCAAATACCACCATATACAAAACCAAGTACAAGTGGACTCTAAACTCTAGGAATACAAAATCGGGCATGTGAAGGAAAACTATGATAGGTAAATTATGATTCGTAAAAATATCTATTCCTACCATAGTTTATTGATATCAAAATCATAAACCGTAATTGTATCACACTCACTATGGTTACATATGTGAATAACATGATGTTCCCATGGTTCCTAATGTTATATATTTTCAAAAACATTTCAAAAATACATGGTAAAAATATTAAATATATTATTCATAGTAATGAGTCAGCACCCCCATGACTGAAAACCAATTTTAGAGTCTAAACCATCTTTGAGACATTTCATCAAACACATAATGTAAATAATTGTTTTTAGAAAACCCGCATTAAAACCCCTTTTTTGTTCTTAAAAATCTAAACTTCAAAAAAAATTATTCCTTGATATAAAATTTGTTAATTTAGAAAACAAAACCAAGGGAATTTATATAAAAATTACGCAATTCAAGGGTTCACAACATTTCATAGAGACACCTATCTCTCCAATAGATGAATAATAGTCTCTAATATTGATTGGAAATGAAGGGACATGGTCCTCACAAACCTAAAATGAATTGAAACTCCATAAATTATCAATCTAAATTTTATATTAGTTTATCATACCCATCATGTGTTTTAATGACATGAATACTATTAGAGATTAGTGGTAGATATACAAAGAAAAGAAGAATGTAACCATAGAAACACACCTATCTCAAAGAGATCAGAGTAGATCAATGGGGATTTACCCTGAGACTAAAGGGTGAACGTCCTAGAGCATTAATGAGAATATGGTTCAGCCTAATGACAAATTAAGAGGGGATTATAGGTTAAATTGAATTTTAAAATCTTTTTAATTTTCTATTTTATGAGGTTTCGGTCTGGGTGTTCATTTAGGATACACAGTTAGACAAACCATGCACTAACTATGTGATAGCCAGTATCCATTGAAATCCAACTCACACAATTTTTTGGGCATAACCGTATGGTTTGACAAATAATTCTCATTTCATTCGGCATCCTCTGGATAAAAACCCATTCACTTACTCGATTTTTATGGATACTAAGATTGTTTGAAAAACCATGATTAAACTGTGCAATTCACATATTGACCATACAAATATATCTTATATAGTTACCACGTGGTTACTGCTAACTATTCTCAAAATTCATGGGTCTTTCCTGTTTCTCATATAAATCTTTTTCTTTCATATGACTCCCAAAATAATCTAGAGCCTCAAAATATATTAAGGAAGATACAAGTTTTACATCCCTATAACCCTAAAAGAGTGACAATTATCACTAGAATGAAACATTTTGTCAACAAAAAAATCACGATTCTGGACTCACAAAAAAGGGAATATCAGTGCCACCACATCAGTGACTCTCACTCCCACGTTTCTTGGATATTCTATTTATACTACCACACCACACTGACCAAGGGAATAATTTTATTATGATTCACTTAATCCTATAAATTCATAATATTATCTTGTTTGTTAACTATTGAGGTATTGGGCTCAAGCCACACATTCTACCATTAAATCACATGAGAAGGATCTAACTGATACCTTCAAAATTGGATACAAGATAATTTTTTGAATTGAATGAATAATAGAGGTTAGGTCCAACAAATAACCCAAAAATTCTTGGTTTTAAATTACCCTACATACCCATATTTTGATATCCTAAATAAGGTTAAACCATGAGAAAAACCTTATCACCTTCCACAATCTCCAACAAACATTGATGGTTTCTAGGATAACATTTATAGTGGATTGGAAGTACTACCAACCATTTTAAAGAAACCCAAGATCTCTATCACCCTTGGATATTACACGGAACTACCTGATATCGTTCACCAACCCTTTCACAATATCAAATATATCCACAAAGATTTCCATACGATACCTCAAAGTCCTTATTCTTAATAAAAAGCTGGGTATATACTAGACCCAATGAAACTGAAATCTGTCATGCAGGCCGGAAGCATGTCCTCCATAATTGGGTGAATCATCTAATTTGAAATTCATTATAATGATTTATAAATTTCCTCATCTTTGAATGAGAACCCATCACTCTATGAAATACCGTATAAAATTGTAATGAAATCCATGGGTATATTCTATAAAAGTTAACCACAAGTCCATAAAGGATCTTCAAAACAACTTGATTATAAAAAATTCCATGTTATTCTACCACAATAACTTCCTTTGACCAAAACACTTATCTTTATTTCATGAATTATTTAATGATCACAAAAAATCACATGTTCTTCACTACATGGAGTATGTGGTTTTTTAATAATGAATTCCATGTGTCCTTTATACAACCTCTCTAATGGAATGGATAAGGCAACATAAAAATTATAGGTCCATAGTTCCCCATATCAACTTTGAAATGGGCTGGACATACTGATATTTAGTCTTCAATCGATTGTATCATAATGGGTCACTAATAGAAATTTCTCATAAAATGACCCAACCCGATGTCCCCATAGTACATAGACCAACTAAAACTTTATTCAAAACCTAAAAATATATTACTCTAACCAACTGGATCATCCAATTACCAGCAAATATAATAAGAACTATTGGGAAACAAAAAATAGAAAATGAGGTCTTTATACCATAATTGTTTTTTACAAAAACACTACCAACCATCATCTATTTTTTATTTGAGATGATTTTGATTACCCTAGGAGAACCAGAAAGCTCACAAATGAGATGATAAAAATATTAAATCCTCATTCCCAAATAAGATAATTTCTATAAATATTTTCACCAAGGATCCCTCCTTGTTTGATTCCTTCATAGATTGGATGATTAATTTTCTTCTCAAAAAATTTGTGACCACACCAAATTTTCCCAGATATTCAAAAATATTAAAATAAAAAATTTAAAGAAACATAACCCAATTTTTTTTATCACAGGATAATATTCTTATGGACAAAACTACACTCCAAGATTCTTGATTCTAACATACCATGAATTCATATATGAGAGGACAGTTTTACCAAGTTCTAGGTGCATCTACATCTATTATAAACTCATGTTCATGGTGAGATATATTCTCTCCATGAGATAATAGATTAAAAAAAACTTAAACCATAACCGATTGTTCTATCATCAAGACACATCCCAACACTATTTCTGAGACTTCATCATAACATCATTGAGACCCAACCTAGCATAGGATAAATGAACACTAGAGTTGATGTCAGCATTGATTCCATATTTTAAATGGATTCTGGGGTTATATATTATCCATATAATGGCTCTAAGGATAACATGGGCCAAATACGTGTCTCCCAATAATTTATATTTAATTTTCAAAAAAATGTGAAAATGCATTGATATAAGGGGTAATCAAAAAAATAAATTAGGTCTCACCTTACATTCAAGGGAAACAACCTTGTTCTCCACCACTAAACAATGGAGAGCAATGAGCATTCATATGATATAACCATCCCAGAGGAAACTTTATCATGACTATAAAAAGGAACTATCCCAAGAAATGTTCAAAGGACGATTGGTTCAGACCACAACAGTGATCATTAATATAATGAAATCAAGATCACCAGATCCACTAAATCACTTATAAATAAGAGATTTGTAAAATAAAGACAAGACGAAATACGAAATGACATGGATCTAGTCCTAGTTTATGAGTGTGTAGTCATGGTAACTCGGATTAATATAATAAAAAATTTCCTATATCTCAATCCAACCAATGAAAATACATCTTATAGATACATTACCTGGCCTGTTCAACAAAATAAAATCTAGCAACCCAAAAACATACCCAAGGATCACGATATTTAGAATATGAATCCAAAAATAATGGAATTTATTTTTCGAAAAAGCTATCCCAAGAAACAAGGTTCATAGAGTGAAATGAAGCAACATGGCATGAAGAAACTTGAAATTTCCATTTTTCTCAATAGAGATTCATAAATTAGATACAAAATACCACACCTAAACATGGTTATCCAAAAACTAGAACCGAAATAATATTACATTGTGAAAACTCAATAGTATAATCACTAGATCTCTAGATGTATCCAATATTCAACTCTCCAATAAGAAAATTCAGAATCAAAGAAAATAGTTCATTACCAACTTATTTACCTATATGAAGCTACTCATATATAAAGACAGGTTATAAAAGAACATCCAAAAATAAGATAACACATTTCACTCTAATAAAAGTATGGGAAAGACTAAATGTAATAAAAAATAAAAATATTAGCAGAATCATATAACTTAATATCAATACATATCTAGAATAATTACTTAAGAAACACGAGATAATAACTTTATATTGTCATTTTCATTAAAGGACTTCATATTATCTATACATCCAAGAAATGTTTTCGCCAACCATAAAAATCAATAAGGGAAGCAATAAGTTTAAAGGAATTTTAATAGAAACAAAGACAATGAAGAGAAACATCAGTCAAAATCTATTTAATTAAATTACCATACAACACTACTGAAAAATAAGTTATATAATTAAAAAAATTTATATGTAATCATATTTTATTACTCTAGAAAAATAAAATTGATAAATTTTTCAAAACTCATTAATTATAAGTGTAATACTCTTACCTTTCATCCAAATCATAATACAACATTAATTTTGATCATGAATTTCATTTTCTAAGATTTGGGTTCGGTATATGAAACTTCCATTCATATTACAAGACTATATTTTTTTACCAGTCAGAATAATATTTTGATTTTTCGTTTAATTTTCAATACCATTTTCCCATCAAAATTTTATATTGGGAAAATTGATATCTTTTTCCAAAAAACCCAAATATTATCTCTTTAAAAATTCATGGAAAATATCCATTTCTATTAAAAAAAATTAATACTTTTTAGGTAATTTTTAGGGTGTTAAATTATTACATGATGAAGATTAACTATTCGGAAACAAAATCATTTTTATGGTTTTCAGGATTAAAAAGTATTTTCAAAAAAAATTAAATAGAAAAGAATCATTATTTTACAATAAATAATTAGATATTATATTTTCAAACCTAAATAATTTCTTTGAAATCCAATTTTACACACAACCTAGTTATACCAGACATTAAGAAATAAATGTTATTTATACTGAAGATGAAAACTAACTCCTAATATCAACTTATTCTGGGAACCATTGTAATAGTTTCCTATTAATGAGAGTAATAAAAAAATACATGGGTTCTAAAAAAAATGTGATGTGGATTGATGCTCGATCTTGCCACATGGCTGAAAACCGTTTCCCAAGAATTCTACAACCACATTTACATTTCTAATGTAAATTATTATATCACTAAAATTGTTTTCAGGACATCCAAGATGACCTCACAACTTCACACTTTTTTTACACCACAAATCCAAAACCAAGACATGACAATATATATCACAGGTCATCAAATCAAACACTAACTCATAAAAAACATAAAATGGTAATTAAAACTCAAATACACATTATAACTCAAGTGGCATCCCAAAAGGGTATTTATCAAGAACCTACTCATAATACAGTCATTGAACTGTGAAATTTCCAAGATCCTATATAGAAGTCCTTGAACCATACATAGTAATGGTCATTACACTTAAAAATGGGTAATGGATCTGTTACCATTTTATAATGAACCATGTCTGTTCAATATGACATGTCACTCGAGCTAGCTCAACACAAGTCTTAAATTGAATTCGTGGTTACAATGGGCTGGTGGAGACACCTTACTATCCAATAAAAACTCTGGGATGGATTTCAACCTAAAATAAAACATCACAAGTCTCATGTTTAAATTTTTTTTGATAAACTATCCAATTATAGAAAAAAAAAAATTACACACCCATGATACATATAAGGGCACTCTATAAAGTTCTAAACATTGATGAAAAACTCAAAAATAAAAAAAATATTGCCCCTTTCTAACTGTATATAACCACTAACCCAAATTCCAAGGAAGATGTCATGAATAAAGAAAATTATCCCTACCATATGACTCTTTTATATTCAAAATTATCATATAAATCTAAGAATATAAACACTGAAGTAAAATTTAAGATGTGAGAACTAAAGCTCAGTAGGATTAAACTTAAAATAAATACAATGTTTCACTCTATACAACTATTAGTAATAGATTTAATAAAACATGTTTATAAAAAAATTTAAAATGAAAATATTATTGTAAAAAAATAATTTTTTTCCAAAAATACATTTTTTATTTATATAAAACAAGAATGTGAAATGTATATTAATTATTGTATCAAGGGAATAAAAATAATTATCCATTGGTATACCAAATATAATCATCTATAGATCCACGAAATAGTGGGATAAATCCTATGAGAATAAGTAATCATAAAAATAAATGAAAATTATTCCAAGTATATCAAAAATTCTATAGATATTGATTCCATCAAAAATCTTTCAATATCACAATCATAACCCCTAGTGGTTTCACACACATTTTTTCCTTAATTCAACGTATAAAAGGTTCCCAATGCTTTTTGTTTTCCAATTTATTTTTACAATAATTGATCAATATTTTAGAAAACATCATAAAATCAACGAATCACTAATCCAAGGATTGAAAGTAAAAACTTAGAGTCAAAATCATAATTGTGGAATTTCATTAAACAGATAATGTGAATAAACCAATTTTTAAATAAAACCCCCTTTTTACACCACCAGATATGCATTTCATAAAAAAGTATTCATTGATATCAATTCAATAAATTTCACAAACAATCCGAAAAGAATTTACATGAAAATTAATTTATTTTGGGATACCACTATTTTATAGAAACAATTACCTCACAAATAGTTGAAAACTTGTTTCCTTCTTTGAATAAGTATTGGTAAAAATGTATCATGTCATCCCAAACCCAAATCAAAGAGAATAAAAATAATTTATTCTATTAAACCATATAATGTAGCATCATAACCCATATTAGATTTTATAAAATGGTTAATATGATATATTATAGGTAGATATTGAAACAAGAGAAGAAATAAATAAAAAATGCACTTACCTAGAAGAGTTCCATCTTGATCGTTGGAGATCCACCTTGAGAATAAGGGGAGAAAATTTGAGAGAATCAAGGAGTGGTTAGTCTGGGATAATTATAAATTAGGATTGAATTAAAGGTAGAATAAATTGATATAAAAATGGTAATTTTAAATTTTAGAAGGGTTAGATCGGGACATATGGTTAAGCCACATGGTTAGAATAATCGTACACTAACTATATGGTGGCCACACTATCACTTGAAAACTAATTTTCAGGGTTTTCTATGGAGAGTCCCGTAGTTTAAATAACCATTCCCATGATATTTGATTGACTATTGAAAAAACCCTTTCAACCATATGGTTTTCATGGATATTCACAGAATTATAAAATACTTCTTAAACTAATAAATTTTCCAGTTGAACATACAAATACATCCTTCATGGTTAAAGAATAATTACTATTAACCATGAACCCAACCCTTATTTCTGTCATATTTCTCCTAAATACTAAATTTCTGACCCTTGACATGGGAAAACCCCTAGAGAATAAAAAATAGATGAACCAAAATCAAAATTAAATATAATATAGGACTAGAGGGAAGCACAACTAATGATATTTTTTTCCATATTTTTTCAAAATTTTCTATTTTGTCCTACACATATCCCAAAAATTGAATCATCATAAGATAAATTTTCATGGTTCTAGGATATGGAGGTGGGTTTTTCTCCAGATGATCCCATGAAACTCTTTCCACCATTTAATTTTTTTCCTAAATTTATACTCTCATATGATGTTTGTGTGGTATAACACATCTTCTTATATTATTTAGAACATCAATATTTTTTATTTCAGATTATTTTGTTCAATTTTTAGCTTTACTAATTTTAGGTTGAGAGGGTAATTTTCATCTTCCACATATAAAAAATTGTATTCCAATTTTTTTTAGACTCAAAATGTATTTATCGTGCATATTACTTTATTCTTGTTAAGATTTATCAATTTTTTTTAAACTCTAGTTAATCATCTTATAAAATTTCATAGCTCTTATAAGACTTCATTAACACATTGATCTCTTCAAAAAAACTGAATTATATACTTATATTCTCTCAAACATTAAATTTTAGTTATTTTTTCAATCCAATAGATATTTTCTTTTAAAACTATCATAGATTCATTTTTAAAATCAATATGGTATTTAAGAGAGTTATACATTTTTAATTTATTTCCTTATGTATGAAAATTTTTATCAAAACCATTTTAAAGGTGTTAATTATAATTATGTAGTTCCTTGATAAACCCAACTATATATTTCATAAATTTATTACGAATATTCCACACATACTATCCAATTTGAGATTAGAATCCATTAGTGGTTCTTATAGACTCGTCTTCTTCATACTCTCTATATCGTGATCTCATTTCATTATAAGGGTCACTTCTAAATGATTTTATAGATATTAATTTATCACAATGAGCTATTTAAAATAGTTTTTTAACATTATTTTCATTCTTTGTGTTTTTCATCAATATATTTTACCAATTATTATTCATGTTATTTATGGTTTTGGTTGAAACATCACATTTAACTTTAATAGGAATGGGCGGTGATAATTCTGTCAAAGGAACATCTTTATTTTCATTGAATCCACCCATCATCTCAAATTTATAAAATATTATGAATAATATATTTTCAATTTCGGAAGGACCTTGATTATTCCAGAAACCAC
Organism: Viscum album; assembly: GCA_963277665.1. NCBI lineage: Eukaryota > Viridiplantae > Streptophyta > Magnoliopsida > Santalales > Viscaceae > Viscum > Viscum album. The sequence goes on along the minus strand of OY728153.1, from coordinate 306,307,430 downwards.
CTATAGAGCAAAGTGGGATATATATGGTGACTAAGAGGGGGTGAATTAGTGTCACCCCAAATTTTTCCATGTTTATCCATTTTTTAAATTAACCAATATTTTTACTTGATCCTATGTATTAACAAAGAGATATGGGTTTTTTATGCACACTCAGACCGTACCTCAGTATGAAATATAGGAATAGATAAAAATAGTAGTAATAAAGATTTTTATAAGGTTCAACACCATCCTAGAAAACATACTACTTATTGAACATAGATTCAAACGAGTCACTAATTTTGAATATCACATAGATTTTATATGATTAAAATTTATTAGTATGTTTGGCACAATGTTCATATATGTATCATCCACTTCCCTTTTATTATCACACATATCACATTCCATATGTCAGGATGGAACCACTAGTTTCAATGGTCTTTCTTCAAAACTATGGACCAGTATTCAATTGTAAATACCAGGTTAAATAAACTTCATGCATTTTTTCCCTTTTATCTACATGATATCACTATTTTGGAGTATTATAGTCCATATTTTATATTTTTAGGGTCTCCTAAAATTGGATTGAAAAACGAAATAGCCCCAGACCTTATCAATATCACATTTTTTTCATTTCATTCATTAATACTAAGAAAATATTCATGTGAATCATTATCGATTTCTGATTTTTTAAAAACCTTTAATATATTTAGAATTGCATCATCGTTGATGGGATTCTAAATAAAAAAATAAAAATAATTCACAAATTTGTTTCTCTTAAGAGTATATATATTCATAGATAAATGTCATGAATATTTATCAAATAATATATTCCTAAAATTAAAACATTTGATTCTCTTAAAATATAAGTAGATGATCCTCATATCTGAAATTGTTTCCTAAAATTTCATATTCTTGTTTGCACATGAATAATTACATGGGTTTTACCCAAATAATTGTCTTCAATATCTAGTCATTTAAAAAGAAATAAAATTAAAATTATATCTAATATAATATCTTCATAAGACCCAAATAATATATTCCGTGTGAAAAATAAATATTTTATTTATATATCATCTTCATTGACTCTAATTATTTACAGAATTATCTATATCTCATGGAACTTATCTTTGGATTCCTCATGAAATTTTCAAACAGCTGTATTCTTAGATTCTAATTGAAATCAACTTTTGAATCAACTATTATTATCACATAATGTTAAAAATATCAAAATGTTATTGTGCACTCATTTCTATCCAACTCATGTGGCTTCACCATTACTTACTGCAATTTTAATTCATATGTGGTTTTTTCTCTTCTATTTCATGTTAGTATGTTTTCATGGAATATTAATACAGTATTTTTCCTCTTGGGGTATATTTTATGTGAATTATGTATATCGCCTGAGATCAATATTAATAGTATTCAAGATAACATTCAATAATAGGATACTCACATTTATAAACTACATAGTATTTAACATCTATGTTTTTCATGAATCCATGTATGCATATGATCTTATTTCATGTCACATGCTCATAAATGTAATATCTACTCACATAAATTTTACCCCTTCTTTTAGATAATGTACACATTAGACTAACCATTTTTGTGTCTCTATTAATTAATCTTTGTAAACAATTACTTGTTTTTCATGAAAGATTCATAAATCTATTTTATATTTTTTATACCCTCACTATATTCTCATTTCATAAAAAAAATATAATATTCATCTATAATTGAGTCATGGAATCAATCCATTTATTTAAAGAGGAAAGGAATATGACTATGAATTTTGTAACACTCATACTTGATATTACACCCTACAATTATGAAACTCATGATCGAACATAGTTTTCTTCATTTGATTGATTAACATCAAATTAATTCAATTATCCTCACTCACAGTTGATCCAAATCATAAAATTGATTTTTCATAATTTGGTAACTCTAATAAAATCATGTGGCCAGTCCATCTATCATGTATAGAGGCTCAAAATCAATCACTGATATGATAGGTACTTGAACAGATGATTTTTGGATAGATATGGAATGGCTGATCCACCTAAAATTATGGTAGATTCATAAGTTTTTATTCAATTTCCCATAATACTAAGGGTAGATCTGTATACTAGGATGGTGTTGTGGATCATGGTTGACTATAATAGCCACATTTTATCTACTCAAGCTTGTGGTGTTATAATAGTAACACCCTATCTAGAATCACTGAGTATGAACAAGAGTTTTACATTACCTCATACATTCCTCCATATAAAAAAGAGTGTTTATACTAGTAGTGAGGGTCTTAGTCCATTAGTGAAGAGAGTATACCACCTTTATCACTCTTTTTACAAAAAAAAATTGAATATAACAGTTCAGAGTAATGTGTGAAAATTGATATTATAGGTGGAATACATGTCAAAAAATAGTAGGGATTACTAAGTGGATATCTAATTTTGAAATAATTTTGTAGGTAATAAATAAATAAAATAGCGGTAGTAATTTAAATTCCAAACCCTATACTTGTCCTAGATCCATACTCATTGGCTCAATTGTCTATCAGGGACCCCTTTCCCTTACATGGATCTCTATATATGAAGTCTGCAAGCACATCAAAATTATACTACAGGGTTTGAGAAATATAACCTTATATGATACTTATAACATTCCTTAACAAATGTTCACATGTATAATATGTTTATGTCATGAAAAAAATAAAAGAAAAATAAATAACTATAAAAAATCAACCACATATCATGTGGTCAAATGATAATGAATCCCCCATAAACCCCTAGTCCAACCTGCTTTATATACATGCTTGAATGATGATCAATGGTCCTTAGAAATGATCATGAACTATCCACACGGCTGGTGACCTGATACTCACCATCCTCAAGGTATCATAAGGGCTTGTTTCATGTAATATATAAATCTTTGATTTATATCATCTTTCTCGGTATCCATAGGACATCGATTTTCTTAGGGGGAACAAGGTTATGATTCTTATACCCCATGTATAAGTCCATCTTCTTCAACATATCACATCATGTAAACTCCACCTATAAGGTTAAATATTCCACAATATTCCACATGTCAGAAGTTCTAAGAACCAACCTCCAATGGTAATGTAACACACAACAAGGTAGAGCAAGATAAAGAAAGCATAACATGTCGTCCAAATAAATATATTAGTATCAAGTAACAACATGTGGATAAAAATATAACATTAGGAAAAGATAATCTAGTAATTCTCATGGAAATAAAGATCAAATATGGGTATCAGTGTAATGCACACACCCAAACGTAATAACCATCAATGAAGAACACAAAACATGATACACATGAACAATAATATAGTAACAGGTGTATATGTGATCCCTAAATTTAAAGGAACATCCTACCACATGGTTTTTTAAGAATCACTCTATTATTTTTCAAATGAAATGAATACTGAGAACAACAGAACCAATAGATAATGGATCAAATTTCAAAGATTCATATCTCAGTTCTTTTATCAAGATACATATTTCAACAGTGACCTAATAGAATACCATGTCAATATGTTTGTTCTAGAATCACATACCTTATGAAGTCTATAAGTGTAATAAATTATGAAGTATATTGAAGGAAGGATTAACATTTCAACAAATCCATTATTGATCAATGATTGGATTATTAATTTATTATTTATTCAATAATAGGGTATTGGATATATCCAGCAATCATAAATCCATATACAAAAAATAGATTCAAGAATGAATAAATTATCAAGAAGATATTTTAAATGGAATTGTCACCCTCGATGAAAATATTATCCTGGTGAAGGGTGTATCGATTGGGACAAAAAACATCTATAAATATACCAGTGATTCATTAAAGGATGAGGGTTATTCCATAAATCCTCCTTAAATAATAATTCTTGTCAGTTTATTTAATAATACTTACCAGTAGAATGATTAAATTCTTTGATTGATCTTTATTTTATCAAAAAAATATGCTAGATTACTAGATATTCCACTGTTATACAAATAAATGGAGAAAAAATTTAATCTTCATGGTAAACATAGATTCAACATATATCTATACACATACAGCAGGGAAGAAAAATTATTTATCTTGGAACTAGAGAAAAAACTCATATTTCTTGCATCCTGGATCGGTTGAAGGTCGGAGGGACAATGAGAGAAGTATTTGAGAGTCAAAGGTCCATGTAAAACATATATAATTTTAATTATATTAATTAGGGTAAAACATTTCTAATAAATAAGGTTTTAATGTGTGTGGAATTAAAAATCCTAGGCTATATTATTTTCACCCCCATATAGGGTGCACCTGCCACTTGATTGGCATCACTGACAATTTAATGGAACCACTATTAGGCCTATGTTCCTTATAGGACCCCTCGGTTCTACCTGTTGTATAGGTTGAATGGTGGCACTATGCTAGATAGCTAGCGGTTCCCTTATGGATGGAATATGGGTATTTTATATCTAGCAGACTTAGTAGATCCCCATTGACAAGTTGATGTCTATTTTCTAATCACCCCAAGGTCAAACCCTTCAACAATTCTTCCATCCTGAAAACCTAGGAACATTACCACCATGATTCGGCCTCATGATCAACCATTCATTGAATAAAAAATAGGGAAATGGGAATATAATAAAATTAACATATTATTAATTTAATCAAAGTGTATATGACAAAAATTTTCACCTCTAATTACTTCTTGTCCTCAAGTGGTGACTTCAAATGTTCAGCTCAAACAACTTAGGCCACTAAGCTCAAAAGTTATCCTATCAATCCCATATATCCTCTAAGGTGTAAAAAAAATTACAAAGAACATAGAATAGTGGAAACATATTACATTGAACTACATTCATGATTTTATCTAAAAACAATACTTGATGCTTTCAGTATGATTTTTCCAGATATAGATTAACACCCCACAATATATGACATGCATAATATCGAACATATATCTTTGGAGGTATTAACCATGAAATATATTGTCTATACCTTGATATTGAAAAGGATGATCCATATAGCATGCCACTTTTCCAACTCAATCAATGATCCCAAAGTGTCCAACATAGTGTTATTCTTGTTTGTATGCTTCCTCATGCATCAGTGGTCTAACTAAGGAGTCACTCCTTGAAAAAACAGATATCCTATAGTGAACTCCAAAGGAAATCACCTATGGTTAATGTAAAAACACATTCAATTATTTTTCTGGGATCAACCTTTTCTTGATCAGTTGAACTATGATAGAGGTCTCATATACCATATTGGTCCCAACAACAACCACCTCTCTAGCGTCATACCGATATAGCGATGAATGACATTGCCTCTCATAAAGTGCCTAAAAAGAATCATTTTGGATTAAAGTCTTGTAATTATTGTTTTTTGTTATCTAAACATAGTCTAGGTGATCATATTAAGATCCACTAAATTATATGGGTAAATCACAAATCATGTTCTCTAGTATGTGAATCATTTTCTAAGACTACCCATCAACTTCAGGATTGTACGACATTCTCAATATCAACTGTGTACATAAGGAATTCTACAAACCCTTCTAAAACCATGATTTAACATTTTAAATTTTAACTAATACAATTCTTAGTGGAACTACATAAAAGAATATTATCTCTTGAAAATATAGTTTTCCAAAATTTTCTATTAAGTTAGTCTCAGTGATCTGTAAGAAATGAGAAAATTTCATCATCCAATTGACAATCTTCAACACAACATCATAGATCCTTGAGGTATTGTTCAAACCCACCATAAAATATGTCATAAAATCCTCCCACATAAACTTGAACACATGAAGTGTCTTGAGTAAACCTATAGAACACTGGTTCTCATAATTTTTCCTCTTGTAGGTAAGGAATTTATAATCGAATCCAACAAAATTCCTTCATCATACCTGACTAGTAAAATGGTCACTTAAATTCATGATACATATTTTTCACTCTAAGATGCACCTCCATATTAGAGGTATAAAAGTATTTCATCATCACTTCCATGATAAAATAGCTTCTGTAACTCTCCCATATAATGTTATCACATAAATTCCATCAATTAACCACCTAGGCATCGAGTCATCACCTGCTTGATATTCTTGCAACAAAACACACTCAACCATAGACTACTGAACATCCTTAACCCAATATAAAAATGAAAATGTGATTCATGGTAATAGTTCATCAATCCATTTTGTAACACCCCAAGCTTCGATAGTACGATTCTCTATGAATAATAGAGTAGCATGTGTTATACGCAACATCGAGTTCGAACACACCACAACCAATCAAACTAGCCATTATGAATAGTAATACCAACTTGTTAAAATTATATAAGTTTTATCATTCAAAATAGACTTCATTTTCGGAATAAGAATATCACAATTAGATTTGGGTTAATTTTTGGTAATTTTTTAAAAACATACAATTTTTTATGAATAGTGAAAAACAATGAGTTATAGTTTAAAACAAAAATTTTATTTAAATAATTAATTTTTTATTAAAATTCATTTTATGTCAAAATAGATACATAATACCTATATAAGTTCAATTTAATTAATTGCATTTAGTTTATAATAATTTTAGAATTATAAAAATTTTATTGAACTTTTCACCGCCTTTTACCCACCTCCTAGGAGAATTTGCAAATTCACATAAAACATAATTTTACCACTTTTGTGAGTGGAATTTTTAAAATCCGAGAGACACAGTTAATATCAAAGAGTAAAATGCGGTTCAATAATCATTACACGCAAATCATAGTTTTAACTAACAACAATATATTAAAAAAATTATTATAATATATAACCTATCTATTAATTTAGATTTTATAAATATTATTAACCAAATTTTGAATTTTTATATTCCATATAATTATAGAATTAATATTATGTAATTTCCAAACATGATATAAAAACAAATTAATTTTTTTTATGAAAGATCTATTTTTGAGAAAATGTAGTTTTGTCACCTTTTGATGGAGCACCAAATTTAAATTCAACATTTGAAACTTTTATATATTAAATTTGAAAACACAAATTTCCTCTTTATAATAGGGAAATGTTAATTTATTTTGGATATTTTTTCGTAATTTTCTGAAAAGATACACATTTTAATGAATACTGAAAAATACTGCATTTTAATTCAAAACAGTTTTTTCATCTAAATTATTTATATTATTATATTATAATTTTAGTTGGTTGTAAAGTATAATTAGATTATGTTTTTATAATTTATTATAATTCAGGCCATCGGAATAGTTTTTTATTAAAATTGGATATAAACACATGTTGATCTTTTGATGATTTTTACTTTGAACAAACACAATTTCTCGTTTTTTCAATGGGAATTAATTTTAAATTAGTTACTTCAAAATTTGTGTTTTGAATTTGGAAAAATAGATTCCATATTTATAATAATAAGTTCCAATTTATTTAAATAGTTCCCATTTATTTTTGAACATGAAGAATTCTAATTTTAGTAATTATGTTTATTTACAATGGTTAAAGGGTAAACTAGGTGAAAAAGTGTAAAAATAATATCATAATAATATAAAACTATCCTAAAAAATTTCATATTACTATTTTATGAGTAATGGGAGACCAAGAAACCCCTTGGGATACAACATTTTCCTTTGGAAGCCACATGGGTGTGATTAGGAAACTTATAACTTTTAATTTACAGTAACGCCAAATATGTTATAAACATGTATCTTCTTAATAAAATGATTTTTATATGGGGTTATATAAGTGATATCTTTTACTAAACATAGTAATTATAAATATAAATATATTAGTTTAATCATTTTTATTAATTTATACTTTTTATGAATTAAATAATTGAATTTGTTTATTACATAATGATGATGAAATAACAGAATTGTTAATGAAAGAATAAAAAAATGATATTATAAATGTTAAAATAAATATTTTTTAAAATATTTGATGCCATAAAAAAATTATACTGATTAATATTACATTTTAGGATTTATTTACTATTTTTTTAAAAGGATTCATCTTGTTATGAATTTTTAAAAATTCCAAGTATGAATATTGTCAAAATTGACATAATTCCTAACTTAAAATATAACATAGTTTATAAAATTACTAAAAATATAATATTTGAACACATGGTTAGGATATGTCCTAATATTTCATAAATGTCACTTTTTTGGTTTTTTCACATGTTATTTTAATTACATTAACACTCAATTTATAAATAACAAGATATCACAGTAAGATTAAAAGGGGTAAAATAAGGGTTAAAAAAAGATAATGATTAAAAAAATATTCCAAAATTTTGTAATTTTACATTGATGATGTGTATTTGACCCAAAATTTTATTATCTTTAGAATAATTTATTTTGGGATCATTTGGAAAAAAATTAATTTATATTAATTTAATATTCTGAGAGTTTCCAAATGTCCCCTAACCTCTCTTATAAAAGGGAACTTATCCTTTTCTTTAATTAACACCACCAAATACCTTGGTGCCTACCAAAAACCACCTAATTATTATCCCATGTTCTCTCACTTCTTTATATAGGAAACACCTTGGGAAAAAAAGCCAAAATAATGAGTCTATTTGTGAAAACCACCTAATTATTATCCCACGTTATACTTCCTATTTCTATGTTTTTTCCATATAAAAATAGTAACTATACTATAAAACAAATAATTATATGTTCTTATAGTCATGGTAAAACCAAATTCCTCATTTTATCCATCATATGAATAACAATATCACCATGCGTATGTACATACAACTTACCGTCTCCACACCGTGGAGTAATTTGTTATTTAACAATAATTTATTAGGATGGGTATAGTGATGAGTATAATGGATATAAATAATAAATATGACATGATAAGTATTATTTATACTTAATATACCATCTAATTCCATACCATTTAACTATCAAGTGAATGATACTGTCACTTGTACGTACATACGGTCTAGCATCTCCATGGCACGGTGAGCATCATTCTACACATTAACAATTCAAGAATGATTATAAAATATAAATGATGTGTAAATATAATTATTATTAACTTATTATAATTCTTTATGTGATTAAAATACATCATATTCCTAACAATCATTACATACACGACAAAACAAGAAGGGGAAATGAAGTAGTTAACGCCCTAAACAATGGTAATACTAAAATATTATTAACAAAATGATAAAATAGGGTCATATATGATATCATAAATATGGACATGGTCCTGGTATAATTTAATCGCATGGTTTAATCATTATACAGAAGGTTAACACAGTCTCTACTAATGTAATGTACAAGGTAAGGGTTAATTTCACAATTTCTTTATTATCCAAGATTGTTTATACATTAGTTTCTACTGGGACATTCTTATCATCCATTTCCATGATTCTTAAAAATTAAAAATATTGATGAAAATCATTTAAAGTCATTTTTACCCATGTTTTACTCTTTCTAAATGATTTTAAAGGAATCGTTCAATCATTTTCCAAACGAGGTAAATTATGTCCTTTTAGACAAATTAAGGAGTGAATGTTTTTTTAACTTATACAATGTGACTTGCTATTTTTTTATTATAAAACCATAACATTTTGAATATTCCCATACATGGTTACAAGGTTATTTTCAAAGGAAATATTTTCTTTATAATTGCGTGGATTTTAAATAATTATAAATTAAAAAAGGATATTTCTCTTAAATAGTTCTAATAAATTTAGTAGATTATTTCCATATATGTCAACATCCTTTGTAAAATTTTATTATTGATTGAGGTTGGTTTATTATGATACAATCTTACATATTGTATTGAATGTTTCATGATATGTTTGACTATGTATTTTCATACCATTCGTGGTTTATGGTTAAAGTATTATGATTTTGTATGTTAGTTTTAATATGAATGTTTATGTTATGTTTTACCATTTTCATATGAAGAATGCATTGGACTTAGTAAGTGATAGTAGTGCCTAATATGGCCTCTTTATGCATCAGTATCTATCATGGTACAAAATAGTGTCTTTAAGTAAGGCCTTGATGATATGGTAATGGTCTTGGCATGAGGCCATTATGATATGGTTATGATGTCTGACAGTATGCATTTCCTCATTATGAGATTAGTTATTGATATTTTATGTGATTATTAGACTATTATAATATTCATGTTAATGTTTAAATGTCATTATTTGATTTATTTTTTTCCATATTATGATGAAGATTATGTTTAAAAGTCTTTTGTTTCATTTTCATACCTTTCATTTAATGTTTATGCTTAATTTTGATAGGTTTTTTTATTGTTTATCCTTACTCAGTATCTGAGCTCACCCCATTCATATGTTTTATTTTTCCCCAGGATGTGAAAAATTATATTATGATTGACCAAAAGGGATAGTCTAAGGTACATGAGAGTTTTCAATGGGGATAATATGATGTTTTTAAATTCAATATGTAATGTAGAAATTATGTTTGTATCCAGTATTTCCAGGGCTAATTAACTGATCGGTCCTTCAGGATTTGGATTTCTTGTGATAATGATAATGTAATAAAATAATGCACTATCTCTTGGGAACTGGGGTCAGGGCATTATTGTTGGTATCATAGAAATTTTAGAACAAACCATGGAAAGTAGATTTATAAAAACCTTGATAAGGAACATTGCCCTAAGATAGAATCTGAGGATAAGTATAGAAGAAAATCCTAGAATATTGGTAATGTTGATATTATGTGGGTATTCCAATAAAATATATAATTTTCTGGATACTATAGTAAATTTGGTTCTAAAATTGATTTACCTTCGAGTAATAACTCTAACAATGTGTTTTGGGATTGACTTGGGGTAACCTAGTACATGACAAGGGGCCTTACTGCACACCTGGTTTAACACTCCTAGGGTATATGAGAAAGATAATTGATATTTCATTTAAAAACCATGTTTATTATTATGGATTAGATATGAAGACATATTTAAATTTATGTTAAGTATTTTATTTTTTTGGAATTATGCATTATGATTCATAACCTAGTCTACTGTATGCCAATGTTTATAAATGGAACCCAGTTGAAGAAATGGAAATCGTATCAATGCTTGTAAGACATGTAGTGATTTCCCTCCTATTCAATATAATGATAGTAGAGTTACTGATACAACTAGTGTTGAACTACTTAAAACCATACTAGGACAGCTGACTTCAGTTATGAATAATAACCTTACCCGTATAGAGCACCCTGATTCACAATACAGAGGATCAATGTAACACTGATTCATGAGACAATAACCTCTAAAATTCAATGGGACTAAAAATTCATTTGTAGATAAGGAATAGATAAGTTCCTTAGATAAATCATTTCTTACTTTGGGATATAACAAAAGGGAAAAGGTTTTCACTGCAGTTTATCATCTCTTAGGAGATGTAGATCAATAGTGGCCATTAATTCAAAACACGAAGGCGGATGAATAAGTATCCAATATGTAATTGATGTAGTTTAAATACGTTTTCCTATAAAAGTAAATTCCTTGTGAGCAGCGAGATGATATGGAATGGAAATTTCTTGAGTCTGAGGGAAAACAATTATGAGAAGGTTTCAAAGTATGAGGATAACTTTAGAAGGTTCTCATGGCATGTTGCAGTCTACATACATAACCCTAAAAGTAATATTGATCGATTCATTTCTAGGTTAAAACCATTCACTTGACAGGAATTGGTCTCATAATATTTCTCATCATACAACGATATAGTCTCGTGTGATATTAAGACATGATTTTGTCACACAATCTTTCTCATCATACAAAGATATAGTCACATGTGTTATAAAGATGGAAAAAAAATTATCAATGTCTCGTGAATTTAAAGTGATGTTATAGAAAAAGAAAATGGTTGAGAAAGATACAGATAAAGGGGAAAGGGAAAGAATTATTTCACCATTTATGATAATTGTGGGAAGAAACATCCTAGTACTTTTCTGATGGGAATGGGAGTTTGTTAAATGTGTGGAGAGAAAGGTCATCAGGCTCATGATTTTAAGGGAATTAAAGAACATGAAATTCATAATGAAATAATTATAGTGAGATGGGAAATTATGAAAATTATTTTCCAAAGTGTAAAGGAAATATAACGCAAAAGAAGAAAATGGATCAAGGTCAATCTTTAGTTATTACAACTGTAAAATTAGAATAATTAATGTATTTTTATTCTATAATTATGTTATTATATTCTTGTTAAAATAATAATATAATATATAGATATTGTACTACAGTGCATATTTTTTATGTATTTGGAAGAATAAATTATTTCACTTAGAATTTTGAGATTATAATGTTATTGTTCAGTAAGAGCTACATTACGTTGTTTGTGGAATTTGAGGTTAGGTTTGATTTTAGAAATTTAGATATCTGTTTAGACTATTATTTTGGATAGAATTATTTTGGAAAGGTCATAATGTTTGAATGGGGTAAGTTTAACATTGGATATTATTGTTTGAGTATAATATATATCATTAATATTGAATATAAAAAGGTAATTTTTGAAATTTTATAATAATATACCTTTAGAAAACGGACAACCCGCAGGATGGATGACAACATGTCACGTCTAGAAAGGTCGTGATACTTGAACCCGCAACCGAACGGTGACAAGGGTGGATCACCTAATACTAGCCTATGTGATTTCCTGGTTAGTATAAAGGAGTTTTATTTTATTTAACAAAAATATGATCGATGAAGTATAAGATCATTTTTGAAACACTATAAAATTATTATAAATCAATTTTTATTATCTTTTGGAGGGAAAGGTGACTTTTTGGTAGAAATTGATTAAAGGTGAAAATTTTACTTATTATGTATGTAATTTTGTTTCATTATGTTCTTAATCTAGGAAGTAAATAAATTATTCAACTTTGGGGAAAAGATCATATAATGAAAAATGTTTTACTTTTACTTTCTTTTACAATGAATCAAATTGTCCTTTAGATCATCACTTACTTCTAGCTTTGTGATTGTTTACTTTTTTCTCATCATGTTCGCTATCACTCTCCATCAAAATTTGATGGTAAAATTTTTAGTTCATTTATGTGTTTTCCAACAAGAAACCCTAGTTTTTATTATATATGGTGACTATGAAACTCCCATTACTTTATTTTAAAATGGATGTCTCATTAATCTTTTTTCTGATGTGTGATTTCAACGAAGATATTTTGAAATGTCAACCCCCTAGTTTTCAATCCCTAGTTTAAATTGAAAGGATGCAATCTATTGAATAAGGGGAGAATGTAACACCCCAAGACTTTATAATATTTCTAAATAAATTTAATTTTGTCTCATTATTTCTTTTTATGCAATACCATGTTAATCATACGCTACACACTACAATTATATGGCTTGTGTTACATGCAAGGCCCAGTTATAACAAACATTAATATATTAAAAAATATTATTATATCATATAACCTAGTCATTAAATTAGCGGTTATGAATAATATTAACCAAATTTTTAATTTTTATATTCCATTTAATTTTAACATTTATCTTATGTAATTTCTAGACATGATATAGTATCAAATTCAAATTTTTGGATAAAATAAGTATTTTTCATAAAATGATGTTTTTCCACCTTTTGATGGTGCACCGAATTTTAACCCAATATTTGAAATTTTTATATATTCAATTTGAAAAAAATGAAGATTATATTTAGAAGTAGAACATAAAATAAATTTTTGGATAATTTGGGGTAATTTTCTAAAAAGTTACACATTTTAATGAATCATGAAAAACACTGCATTTTAATTCGAAACTGCATTTTCATCTAAATTATTTATACTGTTATATTAAAATTTTAATTGGTTTTAAATTATAATTAGATTATTTTTACAATTTAATTTAATTAATTTCATTTAAATTAATTTTACATTGAAATTTTATATAATCATATTTCAATCATTAGATGATTTTTACATTTAAAAATCGGGTTTTATCATTTGTTCAATCAGAATTAATTTTAAATTTATTTCTACAGATTATTTGTTTTAAATTTGAAAAAATGGATTCCATATTTGGAATCTGAATTTCCAAGTTATGTAAATATATCCCTTTTAATTTTGGACATTATGAATGGTAACTTTAGTAATTTATTTTTATTTACCACTGTTAAAGGGTAAATCTGCTAAAAAAGTGTAAAAATAATATTATAATAATATAAAAATCCCCTAAAACTAGTCCTAATACTATTTTATGAGTTATATGAGACCAAAAAAACCATTGGGACTCAAATTTGTCTTTTGGAATCCACTTGGGTGTGATTATGGCACTAATTACTTTTAATTTAAAGTAATACAAAATATATAATAAACTTGTATCTTCTTACTAAATAACATTACATGGGTTTATATAACATAAAACATCGAATAAAATTATACTTATAAAGATAAAAATATTACATGAATTATGGTTATTTATTTATAATTTTTAATAATTAAATAATTAAATTTATTTATGATAGAACGATGATACAATAATAGATTTCTTAATGAAAAGATCAAATAAATGACATTATAAATGTTAAAATAAATATTTTTTGAAATATTTTATTCCAAAAATTAATTTTTTTTACAATGAAAATTTAGTATTGATTTCATGTATTGTTTTTGAAGTAATAAGGTTGTTATGAATCATTAAAAAAGTCAAGTATGAATTGTGTCAAAATTGATATAATTCATAACATAAAATATAAAATTGTTTATAAACTTCCTAAAAATATAATATTAGACTGCATGAATAGGTTAAGTCCTAATATTTCATAAATGATACTTTTTTGGTCATTTTACATGTTTTGGTAATTACATTAACACACAATGTATAAAAATAAAGATATCACGATATGATTAAAAAGGGTAAAATAAGGGTTAAGCCAAAAAGATAACTATTACAAAATATTAAAAACTAGTATAATTTTAATTATATGATATGGATTCGACCAAAAATAATCTTATATTAAAATTAATTTATTTTTGGATCATTTGGAATCTAAAATTAATTTAAATTAATTTAATATTTTGGGAATTTCCTTAAGTGCCCCTCACCTCTCTTTTAAAAGAGAACATCTTCTTCTCTTTAATTCATACATCAAAATCCCTTTGGAACAGAAAAAACCTACCCAAATCGTATCCCAACTTCTTTCACTTAACCCTAGAGGAAACACCTTGGGATGATATCCAACCTAATGAGTCCTCTTGTGCAAACATAAAAGAGACACCCGAAAAAGTGGTAATTGTTTTATCACCTCTTTCAAAGATATTTTTTCTTATACTTCCTATTTATATATTTCTTCCATATGAAAATAATAAATCCAGTATCATCCATATATTTATATGTAATTATAATCATGGGACAACCCAATTCTTCATTTTATCCATCATATGAATAATAATATCACCATAAGTGTATACGCACAATGTTTCGTCTCCACATCACGGTGTAATTTGTCATTCAACAATACATTATTAATAGGGGTATAATGATGAGTATAATTGATGTAAATAATTAACATAACATGATAATTATTTTTTATAATTAATATATGATTCCATTCCATACCATCTAGCCATCATTATAATGATTCTGTCATTCGTGCGTACATACGTCTCCACGATGCGGTGAGATTCATTCTTCATTTTAACCATTTGAGAAAGATTATTAAATTTATATGATGAATAAAAATAATAATTATGAACTTAATATAGTTATTTATATTACTTAAATAAATTCTATTCATAACAAACATGACATACATGACAAAATAAGGAGAAAATGAAGTAGTTAACACCCAGAATAATGGTAATACTAAAATATTATTAACAAAACGATAAAAGGGGGACATATATGATATCATAAATATGGATATGGTCATGGTCATGATATAATTTAATAACATTATTTAACCATTATATAGTAGTTTAATGCACACTTAGATAAAGAAAAGTACATAGTAAGGGTTAATTTCATAATATATTTATTATCTGAGATTATTTATACATAAGTATATTATAGGAAATTCTTTTCATCCATGTTTATGTTTCTTAAAAAAAATTCTAAATATTAATGAAATTCATTTAAATTAACTTTTACCCATGTTTGAAAAATTATAAATTTATGTATGGTAATCCTTCCATCTTTTTCAAAATGAGGTACTTTATGACCTTTTTGACAAATTATTGAAAGAATGTTTTTTTAACTTTTACAGCACGAGTGGCTATTTTTATCTATTATGTAGCCTTAAAAGATTTAATCTTCCCTTACATTATTACAAGTTTATTTTCAAAATAAATATTTTACTTTTTAATTTCATGGATTTTAAATTATTTACATGTAAAAAAGGGATATTTATCTCAAAGATTTTTAACAAATTTATTAGAGTATTTTCATCTATGTCAACATACTATGTTGGATTTTATGCTTGATTGAGGTTGATTTATTATGATATTATCTTCTATACTCTATTGAAGGTTTAATGATATTCTTTACTATGGATATGATATTTCTATACCATTCATGGTTTATGGTTAAAGTATTAACATTTCATATTCTAGTTATAATATGAATGTTTATGTAATTTTTCACCCTTTTACATATAGAGAATGTGTTGGAATTAGTAAGTAATGGTCTGGTCTTCCTATAGCCCCTCGGTGCATTGGTAGGTCTCATGAGAAAAACTAATGTCTTGTAACAAGGCCTTGACAATATAGAAATGGTCTTGTAACAAGGCCTTGATAGTATGGTTATGATGTCCAATATTATTCATTTCCTCATTATGAGATGATTTATTGATATTTCATGTGATTATTCAACTGGTATAAGATTCATGTGATTGCTTAAATGGAGTTATTTGATTTATTATTTCGATATTTTTCTGAATATTGTGTTTAAAAGGATTTTGTGTTTGCTTTATACCTTTCCGTAAAAGTTTATGCTTGTTTATTATAGCTTCTGCTATATTGTATATCCTTACTGAGCATTTGAACTCACCCCTTTCTTATATATCATTTTTTCTAGGATGTGAAAAAGTTTATTATTATTGAACTGTATAGAGATTCTAAGGTATATGATTGTTTTCAAATGGGATAAAATGTTTTTTTCATTTCAAGATGAAATGTAAACTAATTTTTTCATCAAGTTTTTTCAAGGCTACTAAACCAATCGATCCTTTGAGACTTGACTTTCTTGTGATTATGCCAATGTAATAAAATAATTCACTGAATCTGGTAAACTGTGGTCCATGAATTATAACTAAGGAGTCCTCTACAAGATAAGTCTCATACATAAGTATATGGAATTTCCATATCTTATTCTAGTATGGAGGTAAAACATTAACCCTAAGAATAAATTAATGGATAGGCTGGACCATTATAATCAATAATAGGTATTACTAAAGTGATTTTGTATAATACGATTTAATTTTAGGAAACTAGGATTTATCACTGAGAGGAGTGACTAACATTGATCTATTAGGTCTTCATAAAAGTAGCATGCCCCAAAATTAATGGTTTGAAGGATTTGATTTTATAATCATGCTTTTACAATGGTCACTACCCAAAGATATTTAACATCGAGAGTATCCATATCCACATGAAAATATGGATTATAGTGAATTAAAATCATATATATATATATATATATATGATTTAGCATCAGGATTGAACTGGTGGGTATATTTCGATCACTGATAATGGAGGAATCCCATAATCCATATAGTTAGGACAATAACTCTAGGGTTTAAGGGGGACCTCTCTTATGGGATTAAAAATACTTGAGGAACATGATCTTTGGATTTGTTTTCAACAATCCTATGAATCCTAATGGTTCCCTTGCATATTATATAGTCTCTATTATTAGTTTTCTATGGGTAATAACTAATCTAAAGGGATTCCAAGGTCTATGGGGTTCCAGGATAATAATTTCAACTCAAGGAATTGGATGGTATCAACTCAGATATCAATGATATGAAGTTATTTCACTTATAAAAAAAGCTTCTACAATAGTTCAAGTACCCAAAAGGTTGTTCTAGTTTGTATGGAACATATATCAAGGATAAGGGATAAAACATATGATTCTTGAGTACATGATCGACAGGGAGATGATCTATTCAAGGTAAAGATATCTTGTGGTGTAGTTTAATGTCATGTGACCAGGAAAATTAATGGATAGGCATGAAATAGATGATCAAGTTGTCACTACATGTCCCATAGTATGTGAATATATCCATACATAGTTCTATTTTTATAGAATCATATGAATAGGTTTGGCCTATATAGAGGGGATTGTGAATTTTTATACTTTGAATAGTGGATGTACCATGTATTTGAGATTTTGGTGTTAATGTGTATTTTTTAGTAAAAATGGTCACGTTATACACAATTTGAGTATAAATGTTGTGCAGTTTAGATTCTTTCATCCATTAATTGGAACATGAAGGTAGAAACCATTGGTCCATTCTTGACCCCTTCTAGATGTAGGTAAAATGGATTATATGTATTTAGGCTGTGATGTTTGAAAATGTGGAACCCAAATGGATTTCATAATATAAGTAAGTTATGACTTCATGGGGGATACATACACTAAAAAAATAGGGTATAATAAAATAATTTCATTATCATTCTTTGATAATGGTTATAATGAAAAAAATGATGTAATTTTGGATCCCTAGTCCCAACAAACCAGTGCGTTTTGATTACCGTATCATGGATACAATGGGGTGTACATGATGTACATTTACCATTATATGTGTAGATATTTCTTCATCGATTATTAAAAGGTAATTTCCATAGATTTATTGTCATATCAAAAGGTAGAAGATCCAAGGCTACAATGAGAACCTCGATATACTTTGACATTAATCTTAAATATATTTCACATGGTTTATATACATTATAGTAATGAGGTGCAGTTGATATATGACTTTTAGGTGCTTAGGGATCATAATAATTGACAATTATTCTCATAAATTTCTCACTTGGTGATCTATGTTAGGTGAGATCATGATGACAGACCTGATGATAGAAACACTGCAGGTTTTGGGTGTCATTATTAGTTCCAATATATAGACATGTTTATTGGTCTCCTGACTTTGGATCATTAACAATGTGTTCCATTTGATCGCATAATTTGATTAAAGGAAAAACATGATAATGAAATTGTGGTGATATAGCGTGTCTTGGGTGCATCATTGGTGGTATGTCATTGGATGAATGGTCAAGAGAGAATTTGTCACTTTCGAGTTGAGGAAGTAGTATCTCAGTTTTGGTTGATCAAGATGGTTGTAACATTATAAATCCATGGACATGATAGTCGAAGGAAAACCCATCTAATTAGACTAAAAAATAATAAATCACAAAGGATGATGACAAAAATGTGCACCCAACATTATGCTATATCTAAAGTCAAATAGATTATATTAAAAATATTGTGTTCATAGATTGTTTATTATTTCTATGAATACACCTTATCTATTTAGGTTCCTTGATGGGTTACTAGACTTCGCTCTTGGTTTGTGAATAGTATTCACTGATATCATGATAAGGTCCTATAGATTTATCAAAAAGTAGCATATTCTAGAATATTCCCTATTATGGTGAATTTGTGTTCAGGACATTGTTTGAACCACTACTAGGGTCTACAATTTTTCATATGATGCATGATCATGGACTAATGAGTACATTCATATTATTAGACTTTTGAATAATTGTTATTGGTTTTTTATTAAATGTATTTACATGTAATAAAGTCAATACCTGCAAGATATTATTTGAAGGAATAATATTTTAATATTCAAGGTTTATTTAATATTTTTGGGAACAACATGTCAAGTTCATGACTTACTTGTATCAGGTGATATATTTATTATGTTAAAAATATGTGATTAATATATATATGATATTTATGATTCTTAACAGTAGTAGTAATATATCATTTATAGTTTATATTGTGTGAAATAAATATTGGGTGTCAGAGATAGTTTTATGGGTTATTTCTCAACTCACTATATATAGGAGGATATGACCCTCACATGACGAGTACTCAATGAGAGATCTTGAGAGATTCTTCTCCCTATCCCAATATATAGAGAGATATGATATCAATCAAAGTGATCAGATTGAGCTCTCCCTCATGAATCACACAAACATTGGTGTGGAAATCATTAGAAAATTTAGGGTGTCATTAGTTCTCAATAGTCTCAACCTAAATTCTATCATCGACACTCTTATATTTTTTTTAAGCATGTGTGAAAGATATAGAGGAATTTGACATTGGGTTCTTTGACCATCGATCACTGGAAATGAATGGATGATGAACACATGGGTTAATATTGAACTTGGTGTTTATGGTTGAGTTTTTTGTTATTGATCTACTTCACATGCGCTTCTTTTTCTCATAATAGGGTAGTGGTTCACCAGTGATGATGTTGTTTCATCTATCACTGGTGAAATATTTTAAAGCGCTAACCCACTATCATTCGTTGCACGCCCAGGTACCTTCAATTGGTATCAAATGGATGTGAAAAAATGTTAAGTGATAGAAAAATTAAATATGAATAAAATTTTCAAGAGTGTTTCATTACAGTACTAATATCGCCGACTGTAGCTCAATAAGAGATTAGATAGCCATGTTGTAGTCATCAAAATATTTAAATACATATTGAAATAATTTTTTGAGGATTATTTTTGTTAAGAAAACACACACACACACACATATATATATATATATATTGAAATACCAAAAGACCATCGGTGTTATAAATTTTTAGTGAACATAGACAATGGGGCATGGGGCAGTGCCAATGAGTCCTGTGTGTGGGACTAGTAATATATTTCTAGACAGTTCACTCCATGCCTTGTACTGTAAAGGGGTATCAATAACATGTTGTTTCGATGTGGGGTCATTTACTGTTTCTCTAAAATAACCTCGACCGTATGATCTATCCAATATGAACTTCTAGTCTATTGGATCTATTATGTGTGTCATCTTCTCCACTAATGGAATTCAATAACTATAGTTCTATACGTTGGGATATTCATGCAGCCATCACTCCCAAGAATCAATATAATATTTTGATCATTATTTCCTCATTCTGAAAATTTTAATATGATTTATTTAAAGTGAAACCACATTTTCATGATTTAAATGAAGATCAAACTGGTGTGATTTATTGTGGAATTCATCGATTCATCAAGGGAACTTTATGCACTAAATGTAAAATATCCATTTGAATGCTTTTGAACATCATTTGAGTATTCTAATGATTATTCCATAATTAAAATCATAATTCATTTTCATTTTCATAATATGATGATGAAAAAACATAGACTTTTCAGTGTGAATAATATTGTTTTCTAGTTGATGGTGATTATATTCTCACGAAGCGTGGAGTGAGTTGGTGCTCATATCACTGGAAACCTATCTATAAATATCACCCAAGGAGTTATTTTTTATGTGTTGATATATTTTGAGAATATATCATTTATAGAGAAGTTTAGTTCCATGAATTTCAGGTTCATGAAGGCTTTTGCATAGTCTCTTTTTTGTTATAATTTGATGAGATCCTGCATTCATATGATATTTTCAGTTTGAACTCGTAGAGCTCCATAAATAATAAGTCCCCATAAAGAAATAAAGATATTCTTATTAACATACACATATATCTTCAAGTGTTTATGTGAACATATTAGAGGAATCAAAATATCATTTATACATACACTAAGTATCATGAAGAAGGTCTGGAGAACATATAAATCTTATAACCATTTGGGTATTCATGTGAGAAGGAAGAAATACAGTTGGTGATCCACTTTTATCCATGAATGAGTATTACAGAAAATGAGTTGTCTTGTATAACTATATACATTCACTTGTGAAATCCCATACATGCATATTTTTGTATGAGGATTGAAGTGGACATTATATTGCTTAATATTTTGATGAATCATATCAGGTATTAAAGTTAGTGACAATGTTCACATTGCCTTATGATACATGCATGAATCGAGTGGAATAGTTTTTGTAATTCAGATAGTGTATAATTAAAATGGTTAGTCAATTGGGTGATGATATGTTAAGAACAATGTTTTGAAATTTATGATTTTTTCTAGAAGTAAAATCATACATTGACATTTGAGGATTTAAATTCATATGGAAGAAGAAGCACTTTGTTTATTCAAACATTTGTGTGTTACATGATTTTGAGATATCAAATTAGTATATTAAAAAAATTAGTAGTTTGAATAATTTTCACTAGATAGTTGTGTTTGTCAGTTTATCAATATTCAGCTATAAGTTTTTTGGAATCAGTGAGAAATTGAAGTGACATATCAGTATAGAGGATCAAAGAGAAAGATAAAGTTTGTGTTGCGGATGTAGCTTGGTATATTACTTAGTGTGTTTGTGATTTTATTTTTTAACTGTTGTGATCCAATATAATGATTTTTATTAATAGACATTGTTTTGGGAATGGGTTTATACCTACAATCCATGGTTTCAGGGTGATACATGACCAACCCACTTGTAATTTTTGACTGATTTTTCATGAATAATATTTGCCTCAAATCATCCTAACCAAAAAAAGGACTTGAAGGTTCCGAGGTGCGCAGAAGAAGACGGTGGGCTGGGGATTTAAAAAGATTTCATCATTGCGATGACGTAAATTGTTTTCATCGATGATCTGATCTCCGGTACAGTCCAAAGATCTCTCATAAATTAAAAAGAATGTAAATTAAAAGAAAAAAATGCCCCTTTATGATCTTAAGTTGTGGGTGACTAAAAGTCTTTGATGAAAATTGTTTCTTAAAGGAACCATACTAGGATCCCTCTAAATATTCCACACATTCATCAAAAATCTTATGGAGCATTGATCGCCGAATTTTGGGTGATATAGGTGAGATCAGTCGATGTCTTCGACACCCCAATGATAACTATGATCCTCTATCATCATTGCATAAAGGAATTATTGGATCGTCACTTTATGAGAGAGAATCACTCTCATGGAAGTGGTAGGAGAGAGAGGTGGTCATTCATAAATGAATGAATATTCAATTGGGAGATAGCCTCTCTTTTTACTTATAATGGATGATGAAAATACCTGAATGAGATCCCCATCCCCTGTTTATTTATCATCCACTAAATATATAATTATAAATAATGAAAACATGTCAATATTATTTATTATTATTTTATCACATGCATGTATATATATAAAATATATATTACATGACAATCCCAAGTCATTTAAGTTGACTCGTAATTCCCACCTAATAATAAATAGACATGGAATATTAAAATAATATTTTCTCGATTAATATTTTCTCATATTTAATTATTATGTAAATACTTTTCATAAATAAATTAAATAGAAATTATTCTTTACTTGAACAATATGAATTTATTTATTTATCGATGATGGAAAACAAGGAAAATGCTCAAACCCTATGGTGGGGCCCACCATAAATGATATCCCAATTCTACTGAATATGGTAGATTTTGGAATATGATATTTTTGTGACCCTCTTGTACCTTATCTTGATAGAAGTGAATAAAATCCATAGACCAAGATGGGATTATAGAAACCAATCAAGGCACCTAAGAGATAATGATTATCAAAACAACTACATCTAACCAACAGATACACACTCTATAATATAATCTCTTTGTCTTTAGATATCACCTAAAGTAGGACACACACTTGTGTCATCTCCCTTTTCTTAAATTTTTTTTTTATCCAACCTGATGGATTTAGATTTCATCTACCATTCCCAAGTATTTATAAAGGTATTACAATCCTAATCAATAAGGCAAGAGATATATTACGTCCAAAAACTAGAAGTCAAAAATCCATTCTTGACCATTAAAATAATTCCATACCACCAATGACACACCCAACACAAGATACCTCAACACAATTTAAATAACATGGTTTTTGTGTTGAATCAATGTATGTGATCAAATGGAACATGTTAATAATTATTTCTAGTCAGGAGACCAATACACATCCCCATAGATAGAAACAACCAATGACACACAAAACATTTGGTGTTCTTATTGGAAGGTCTATCCTCATTATCTCACTAATAGATATCACCAAGTACAAAATTCATTAGATGAAGTATCAATATTTATGAGCCCCTAGTACCTAATAGTCAAACATCAACCATGTCTAGTCAATAAGATGTATCTAGACCAAAGGACCTTTGTTTTAGATTAATGTCATAGTATATCTAGGTTCTCATTATAGATTTGGATCTTCTATAACATTTTGATAGGACAACTAATATGTGGAAATTACCATTAAATATTGGATGTAGAAATACTTACACTATAATGGAAATAATACATCATGTATAACTAACTATATACATGAAATGATAATCTAAAAGAACAATATAGTTTTGTCTACTTCATCCACTATTACAACACTCCCACTTGCACTAGAGCCAATATGCCGACCAACCTTGTTAAATCTCACATGATAAAGATCATGTTTCTATTGATAAATGGATTTAGCTGCTGGGACTACCACATTTCTACTATATAGAAATTTTTCTATATGAAAACTCATATACTTGAGTAAATCTTCTCTAGAGTTGGTATTCCCCATTTATCTCTTTTTCGCACTATCCAAATGTGATATCTTGGCTAGTAGCAGTAACATAATTATCATAAGGATAAAACATGACATGGTTGGTTTGATTCTATTAATTGGAAAAAAATCATTTCATTTAATAACTACTTCTTAGTTCCCTCAAATGTTACAACGTTCTCGATATTGTAGGTATGGATACAACTAGATTTTATGAACATGTATTAATCAACACCTTATCCTAACTGTGATACTAGATCAAATTGATCCAAAAGAAAACTAGTTTTTCTCCTCAATACTAGTGTTATTTCTTATCCACTTACCAGGTATATATATTTTGTACTTTCCCATGTACAACCAGATAGTTCTAACGGCTTTACTTGCAGTTTCCTTGATATAATTAATATTTTCCTACCATAAAGTATATGTTGGATATACCATTTCTTATACACATCATGGAATATGTGATTGATCTATCACTGAAGTGTATGGAACTCTACTCACCAATTAATATCCCCATATTCATATCCATGTGTACATAGACATTTATATGTCAAGTGATGCTGGAAAATATTCTACTCTTGAATTGTTCTAGTTTTTATTTTTCAATATGATGTCAGTATATGTACGATTGATTAGTCCCAAGAAATCATTATATCTATGTTGGTAGATCCTATTCCCTATAACATAAGTTTCTACTTTATGTCAATCACAAGAGAAATACTTTCATCCTAATCATAGTTAAATATATGACCAACATTTTCTTTCTATATATTGTCGAACATATTTCACATGGAAAACAATGTTCCTCCCACTATCATCTAGTAGACACATGGAAAAGATTAATTCCAAATGAATTCTCTATGATATTTTTTGTTTCTCTAATATTGAACTGGATTTCTATGACTTGAAACCCTTATTGGAATCTAATGGTTTCTTCATCCCTTTGCAGTTGTGTCATATAGACACCTTCCATGAAAGATGGTCATTACACCCAATGGACAATTTGATGGTCATAGAAGTAATCTATGATAAGGAAACATGTAATGGATTTTGGAATTCCAATTTAGTATTACCAATAGATCCTTATTGGTACACAACATGTAACATCCAAGTATCGCCACACATTAATACCCACCATAGTATTAAATTTATAAGCCATGTTATACTTTGATACATGGAAACCATTATCAATTTTTAATTGACCTGGTCTATTTTAGATTATTTCCATAGACTGCCAACTTGTAGGATTTATTATTCACAATTATTAATTAATTACTGACTATTCTGAGTATTAAAACCATCATTATGGTTTTAAAATTATCACATAGTATGTGTCTCTAGAACATAGCAGTTTTACATGAACTTGTGGAACCTATTCATAGGCCAACTACTTGTGCATCTCTGGGATTGACTAAACCCAAGTCAATCATTCTCCCACTATCTAAAGTAGATATGTCCACCCATATAACTAAATATAGTCTATAAATTGACATAATTCATTCTATAATAGGGAATTATGCAATATTCTAAGCAACTATTTGGATAATTACTTAGATGCATAATGTGTTTAGCTTGATTCACATTAGTTTATATCCTAAAAAAATCTTTTTATCTAAATATGTTCTGTGAAATAATGTATTTTCATCATACCATGAATCATATGATATCCAATTTTCTTGATAGTTGGCATATGGTTATGGGATACTGCTTTTTTTTCAAATCACATGTTGAAATATAATGGATGTTTCTATAAGTTGCAACATTGATCCCCCTTACATCATAACTCAGATTTATGAAATGTGCATTTAGGAATTGCTCCATTCTACATTTTTTTATCAATTTTAACATGTATGATCTATCATTGAACCTCCTTGTTAATATCAAATTAGTGATGTAGATAAGGTAATGTTTTGTTATGAATTACTCCATTCTACATTATCATGATCAATGAATGCTTGGTCATGATATTCTTCGGCATGTTAATCTGAAGCAAACCATATCTCAAAACAATGAATATGACTTAGTTTACCATTAATTAATAACATAAAGGAATATTATGAATTATATATACCTATAGCTCACCCTTTTAATAGTTCTGACACTCTTACTAAACTAATTATGAGAACTTTGTGGCATATCACTGTTTCTAATGGTTTCTTTGTCCAAACTAAAGATGTCGATAAAATAAAAGGTGCTTATATTTACCATTCATAAATTCAAAACTGGATATATTCATGATGTATAATTTTAGTTTTGGTTCTCAAATAATTATCTTACTACAACTGGGTATATATCTCTTACATTTTATATTCATCAAATATTGCATATGATTCAAGTATCATAGAACAATTTTTTGAGTATGAAACACCAGAAACAAAATTCATTTCACAACATGGAATTATGTCTCCTTTTTTCCAAATGATAAGTGTGACAAATTTTATGGTTATAATCATCAAAAATTCCATTTGAATCAATCTCTTAGAAATAAGACGTTATGGGTTTCTCACCACTAACATAGGAATCACCCTTTCTCAGCCAATTGAAGAGTACACTTGACTTCTTGTAATGTTTCTGTAACATACATGGTTATTTTACTTCAATACAAATATGTGATTGAAATATTGTATTTTATACCCAATAATTATTTTAAAATACTTAATTGATGAATATACACTAATGAAGAAGTGGGTACTTTCTTCGTTAATTTATTTTGTTTCATTTAAACATCAATAAATTAAATTCATGTTATGTGATGATTATAAATGCATGTTTAGTAACAAACCACTATTTTGAATGAAATTGTGATAGTGCCTATGTAATAGGTCTTTCCATTAGCCTTATCACTTTTTCTTTCAACATTTTCTCTATAAAAAGTAATGATTAAATTTTATTTAATTATTCTAATTTCTTGGAGAACATTAATTAATAGGTACCGAAGTGTTTTAATTCATCATATTTGTTTAATTACCTTAAATAAAAATGGTTAAATTGGTTGTAATAGTGGTATACCTTGAAATATAATGATCTATATTTCATATTTACACAAATATAGTTAAATTTAGCACCCTTATATCTTTCCTCACTTTCTTTTCCAAAACATTGAGAAGATGAGACTTCATGCAATATCATCATGGTGTTGTAACCACAAAATCATTGGATATTGATGATATTATTATGAAATAACCATAATTTGATTTACATATGAGTATCCTCTAAGAAATTGTACACCCATTTTTCTTGAGGTTTCTTAGCATGTATTGGTACACTAGCACCTTGAATTTCCTAAATCGTAGTAGTGTGCCCATGCGCCTGTACTACACTTGGAAATTCATGCGAGTTTGGAAAATTAATTTTTCCAATATTATTGTAGTTCAATTTTTGGTATTTCATTCCATTTTAAAAAATATAAATTATATAATATTGTACATTTATCTTGATTAATGAATTAAACATTAATAATTAATTATATCATTGAATTTCTCTCACTATTTTATTGAATTATAGGAACCCTCTATGCTAGAATATGAATACGGTGTCTCTTGAGTATTCTAGTAGAAAAGATCCCTAAACCACCCCTTATAGTATATAATCTTTTGCTATTCCACAACTTAGAGGGTTCGAGGTAAGAGTTTGGTTTCCAACCATATTGACTCATGGTTCTATGATCTGTTGAGTAAAGTCACAACTTCTAAAATCATAACATTATTTACTCAATACTTGCCTCTAAATCTAAAACATGTTATCTTTAGTACCTTATATGCTATAATATTTGTTATTCCAATCCACCACTCTTATAAAAACCCTATGGTGGTAAGAGGCACCCTCATCTTTAGCATTACAAGAACCCTAAACACCTAATTTTGTTCAAAATTGAATGATGGAAGTCGGTAATGACATAATATTTCTTTGAGGATTTCTGTGTTTTTTCTGGATGAATGTAATCCATTTTTACTAATATTTTTCATTCAATGTTGTCATGAGCACAAATGAACATTAATAGGAAAACATATGTCACTTCTTTATGTATTTTATATTTTATTATTCTTTATATTTTCTCATTTTTATAAAAATGCATAAAATAATATATAAATTCATAAAGATAAACTACTACACAGCTGGTCTTGAGCATCTAAAATGACCTAGGGGCATCATACCTGAGTCGTCGCTTGACTCCTGATGCAGATAACCTAGTCTAGAATTTTTGTTGTACGTTTGGAGTTATTCCTTGACATAGTATTGTTTGTGTCGTACAACGTCCTTGTTGTGGAGGGGTTCATGTCATGTCTGGAGTATCTCCTCATCTTGGCATGATCCACATGGAGTACATTCCATATATCATCTTCATTGAAATACAAATATACCCGCACATAAGTGAGGGGGACTAGGGGTATAGTGTACATAAAAAATAATGGACACCTAGAACCTTATACAAATTAACAGAAAATAAAGACAACATATAGACCACCATTTAATTAATTAATTATATCAGACTTAATTAAATAATTATTTATATAATTAAATGTAGACAAGCAAAGGTCAGTGCTCAAGACCAGTAACCAGGTAAAATTAAAGCGCGATAAAAATTAAATTACAATAAAATAAGATCGAGTTTATTTTAATTAAATTAAATGAATTGATAATATTCAAATAATTTAATTATATTGATCCTCTATTAATATAATTTTTTAATTCTCAAAATTAAAATAACTAATTAATTTAATTTAAGACCAAAATTTATTGAATTTTATCCCACATAATAAAATTGTAATTTTTAATTCCAAAATTAATATTAATTTAATTTAATTTACTTATAAAATTATATTAATTAAAAATAATAACATTTAATAAATCAGGACCTAAAAGCTAGGTATGCCAAAAGCAGGTCGGGTCATATCTACATAATCTCATTTTTGAGCTGGGAAAAACCCTTTCTAAGCTGATCGGGGCTAGCCAGGTCTTCCCAGACCCATTTTACATTGGGCAGACCTACTTTGGCCACTTTAGGGAAATTTGGGTCAGAATTAACCATTGTAATCGCACCTCATGGTCCAATCTTGCCACAACTAAAGACTACACTGTAGGGAGTTTCGCCGACTGCTGGATGGTCAGCGAGAAGGATGCTCACATGGAGGTCCGGTCTAAAAGTGAGACTATGGCATGGTGCCTACGAATCTTTGCTAAGCGACGCTAAAATGGGTTCTACAGCTAGTGATGGAGGTGCACGATGGGATTCTGGTAGCCGAGCTGCGGCCTTATGGCTTTATCCAAGAATAGAAAATTAGAGGAATCTTTGGGGTGTTGAGTGACAGATTCAGCTGGATGGGAGCAAGGCGGTGGGCACTAAAATGGTGGTATGCTCACCGGCAGTCCAGATCAGGGAGGTCATTTAGGATTTGGGGCTGGCGGTGAAGGAGAAGTTGGCAACCTGAAGAGTATTAGTGGATGAACCTCTTCTAGGGGAGCCCGGCGGCAGACATTGTGCAGGAGGCGAGCTGCTCGAATAGGGAGGGATCGTCCTTTGCATTTGAGAGGTGTCCATGGGCCGAGTTGGATTGGAGGTGTGGGATGAGTATCTAAGAGGCTCGTCCAGTAAGGGAAATAGGATGAGATGGGGTTGGGGGTTCATGCCCTCCCATTTTCAAAAAGTGGGTTTTTTTTCATTACAAGGCCTTCCCACAACCCCCATGTTGGAACCAAGGAAATTCTTGGCTTGAAATGGAGTATAGATTATGTTTCTTATCAATACACATTGAGTTGATCAAGGAGTTTTCATGTAATGTGGTCTTGGGATTGAGGCTGAAAGTAGGATTGAAGGTAGCACAGTATCCCAGTGTTTCCAATTTTTTTAGCCTCAAAATAGGGAGTCTTATTTTTACAATGGATGACTTTTGGCAATGGAAGCGAATTGAAAACCACAATACCAGAACAATTCACGGATCACAGAATATGGTATTCCGAATGGAGGGTCACAAAACAAGTTGTGTGAATGGTTTACGGAATAGAAACTGGTTCACGATGATGGTTGGTGGTTCTTTGATGGCAATTGGTTCATTGGGTGGAATGTCGTTCGCAAAAATGAGGTAGAGATGTTTGTAGAAGAGATGGTTCATGGGAGATGCACAGTACGTGGTGAAGGCGGTGCTGCAACTTATATTTGGTAAATCTCATATTATTGGATTATTCAAATCTATTTTCCTATATAATGTTCACTAATACCTTTGTTAAGTTGAGTAGTGAAAATTTCATTTGAGTAATTCATCGCTTTGGGAATTCAGCTAAGTATGGAAGAGGTTCAAACAAAATCAATTTTTCTGAAGGGTTTTCTATAGGTCACAAAGGGATTGTAGGTCCAAATTAGAGAGTTTGTATGTGGTGGAAGAACTCGGTATATGGTTCACTTTCAATACGTAGAGAAAGTGACATGGTACGCAGAGCAATGAAGTATGCAAAGGAAATTAGTATGTGAAAGGCAGTTTGCAGAGGAAAAGTTGGTCCGTGGTGAAAAAGAGGTACACGAGAGAATAATAGAAGGTAGTGCGCAATCAAGGATTACAAAGGCGGTATGCGGTCCTAGTCTATAGAGGCAGTACCCGGTGGTGGTATATTGGGCACTGCAGTACGTGGTGGAAGAAGACCAGTTCATGGAGGACAAGTTCAGAAACAAACATTATGCAGAAATGTATATTAAATCAATAGGGGAAACAAGACATCAACTGAGCATCTATCCATATTTGAGGCTTAATTATTTAGTTTAAACCCATTGATGTGACCTTCAAGTTGATAAACTGAGTTCATATTCTTCCAATGTAGTGAGAAAGGGGGAGTCAACCGATGTAATATAAGGGATGCAATGTTTTTTCCAAAAACCTAGTTAAGGCAGTGCGCCTAGCACAGACTGATTGTGTAAATCTTTTGTACTCCACAACAATTGAATGTTAGTTGTTTTTGGTACGACTAAAAATCTATCAGTTTTTGTTCCTTAAATGTATCCCTTAGTGGTGAAACAAGTAAATTTTGTATGTCTTTTCTTTGCGTGTGATTATTTGTTTTCTACCCATTCTCTTCAGACTATCTTAACAGGTTCCTACAATCAAGGGACCAAGATCCATCCGTTTAAAAGAAAAATTGGACACTGTGATTCACCCCTCCCCTCTCGGGGTGTTCCAGGGTCCTTCAACCGAGACAAAATTACCTAATTTTTTTTAGTTAAGCCATGGGTCAAGCCGTGTGGCCCCAACATGTTGTGTTTGTTTTGATCATTGAGTGGAATCCCACACAACGAGTGAGATATCATTATAATATTATTGTAATAATACTATTATTTTTATAATTATAATAAAATTAAATATGTAAATTATATATATTATAATTTTATAATTTATCACAAAACTGGTATTAACTCCAGGGAATGGAAATCGGTCAGAGCTTATATTGATTATTCAAAATGTAAATACCCATTAAATAGAAGAATTGAATTCATTAAAAAAAATTTGGATGGTCATGACATGACCATATGACCTCGGATTAAATCGTGGTTGGATCTGTTGGGACTAAAATCAAATCACCTAATTAAATTTAAAGAATATTTAATTTTCTTGGCTTGAATAATTTACGTGACCCCTTTGATACCAATTGAAGGTACTGGGGTGCGTAGAAAAAGCTAGTAGAATGAGAAGTTTAAAAAATTTCATCGTTGGGATGACATAACTTGTCGTCGCCAATGATCCAAGCTCTGGTACGGTATAATGATCTCACATAAATTAAAAGGTGCATAAATTAAAGATAAAAATGTATATTTTTCAGATATGAATCCATTGTCGATTGAAACTCATCACCAGAGATTATTTCATGAAGGAACCACCACATTATCTCTCTTTATAATCAAAATTTGCTTCAAAAATCCATTAGAGCATCGATCGTCGATTTACGGGTGCTAGAGCGGAGATCCAATGATGCCTTTGATGCCCCGATGATCACTAGGATCCTCTGCTTTCATTGTTTAAAGGGTTTCTTGGATCATCGCATGAAGAGAGTGAATCTATTGGATGTGGGTGGAGAGAGAGGCTCTTATTCATAAATTAATGAATAGTCTATTGGGAGAGATCCTCTCTCTATATATATAATTTATGATGAAAATACTTGAATGTGGTCCACAATCCATATTTATCTATCATCAACTAAATAAATAATTATCACAAATTGAATTGCATCAATATTATTTATTATTATTTTAACACGTGCCTATAATATATAAAATATATATTATGTGATAATCCAAATTCATTTAACCAGACTCATAATTCCTGCTTAATATTAAACGAACCTTGAATATTATTATAGTATTTGTTTGATTAATATTTTCTCATATTTACTTAACTTGTAAATACTTTTAATAAATAAATTCAATACCAATTATTCTTTACATGAATAGTAATAATTTATTTGTTTATCACTGATCATAATCATGGACAATACTTAGACACCATGGTGGGGCCCACCATGTCCGATATACCTATTCAACTAAATAGGGTGGATTCTTGAATACACTTTTGTGTGTGACCATCTAGGACATTATCTCGATTATAGTGAATAAAATCCATAGAGAAAGCATGAAATTTAACAACCCATCAAGGAACCTAATGAAATAAGGATTTTCATATTAACGACAACCAACATACGAACACACACTATATAATATAATCTCTTTGTCTTTATATATCTCATAAAGAATGACACACACTTACGTCACCAACCTTTTCTTATTTAATTATCTTTTTATCTAATCAGATGGATTTATCTTTCAACTAAATTTTCCAAGGATTTGAAAAGGTAATACCATCCTCATCAACAAGGATTGAGATATATTACTTTCAAAATGTGAATGTGACAAATCCTTTATTGACCATTCAACCAATGTCATACCACCAGCGATTCTCCCAACAGAAGCTACATCACCACAATTTAAATTACATGGATTTTTCCTCGAATCAAAGTATGAGATATAATGGAATACATTGATAGTGATCTCAATTGCTGAGACCAATACCCATGTTCGTATATAGGAACAACCAATGAAACCCAAAACATGTGTTGTTCCAATTGGTGGGTTTGTCCTCATGATTTCGCTATTATAGATCACTAAGTACAAACATCATGAAGAAGAATTATCATTACATTTGATCCCCCAACACCTGATAGTCTTATATCTATTATGTCTAGTTAGTAAGATTTATCTAGACCATATGACCTTTGTTTGTGATTAATGTCATAGTATATCAATTTTATCATTATAGCATGGTATCTTTTATTTAATTATGATACAACAACTAATCTATGCATATTACTATTAAATAGTATATTTAGAAATATCTACACTATAATGGTAAGAATACATCATATATAACTAACTATATACATTAAATGATAATATAAAATTACTATATAGTTCGGTCTTTGGAACCTACTTTTACAACAGGATGTAGTCAACCTTCTTGGAGGAGAAACTTGTAAAGTATTTTATGTTGTTGGTAAAAGACTCTAGAAAATCATTAGAGGTTTATTTAAAATAAAATAAAATTTAAAACTATAGAACCACTGATTCCCCCCCCCCCTCAATGGTACAACTCTTTCTTGGATAAATTAAGTGGTATCAAAGCAGGTTACCTCTAAAAATATTTTTAATGTATTGATGGATAATTTGAAAATTTTAAACTATATGGGTGTTTTAATTTTTTGGAAATAACATTGGTGTATAGAATAATAGAATGATTTATTTTGTTATTATCAAAAGGATTGGAGGTTTTTGATGCAATGATAGTTTTCTTTTCTCCTCTTGAAAATGATTCCACCATGAATTTTGGTGACAAAATATATTTGAAGGTTTATGGAAAATCCAGAAATGTAATTCTATCATCTATGTTTGATAAATTTATTACTAAAGTGATGGGATATAAAACAACCAAGGAGAAGTGGGGAAGATTTGAAAACATGTATGAAGGGAATATCAATTTCAAATAAACCAAATTATAAATTTCGAGGGATAAATTTTAAGATATTAGAATGATAGAAGATGAAAATTTAGATGATTATTTTACCTTATTTAATGAAGTTTTTAGCGACATCAGAGGGATTAGAGAAAATATGGAGGAATCAACGGTTTTCATGAAATTAATAAGAAACTTTCTAGATATTTTTTGCCCAATGATTTCATACATAGAAGAAAAGGAAGAAATATCTATTAATGAGTATCCCAATATTTTACTCAACTATGAGAGGAGGAAGGCTCCACTATTCAAGAAAAATTCAATCGAAGAAATGGAATTCAAGGCCATGAGTTGACTAAAGCTCGAAAAAAATAAAATGAAGATTCTATTGAATTTGAAGTGGAAGGAAAAAAGGGTGGTGGATGATGAGTATAATAAAATCATTTATTTTTTCTCAAGATACATCAGAATGGGAAATCGTAAGTACAGTGGTAATCTTCCACTAAAATGATTCAATTTTTGAGGAATTGGACATTTTTCAATTATTTGTCCCAAGAGGAAATATGTTGAATATGAGAGTGATGATCAAGAATAAAGACAATAGAAAAATAAATGGAATAAATATTCAAAAGAATCTATAGAAATAGTTAATAATATGAAAATATTTCAAAAAATGAAAAGAATAAATTTTCTAAGTAAATAAGATGAAGAATACTCTTCTTCATGTTGTTATTATGAAGAAGAAGTTCCATAAATATTTTATAATTTTATGTCTTAAATTGTGATGTCAGATGAAACTTCATGTGGTGGTGAATAAGATGGTTAACTGTAATACATAAAACATTTTTCAAAATCAATAATTGAATCTTTTATTGAGAAAAATACAAAAATAATGAACGAAATTAGACTATTGAATAATGATATTAAAAGACATGATTATTTTATTAATGAAATCATAAATCTAATGCTAAAATTTATAGAGGAATGGAATGTAATGAATGGTCATTATGAGAAAAAAAATTAAAGTATAAAGAACTCAATAATATCCAGTTATATAATCTCAATGTGGAAAATTCACCGAAGAATATCAATGAGGATTTTAACAAAACTGTAAAATCTAAAGTTGAAACATCTCAGGAAGCTCAGAAAATTTTCTTATAGAAACAAGTTAAAACTTCTTATACTAAAAATCAAGGTAAAAATATTATTTCTAATAGTGAATGTTATATTAACAAAAATATAAACATATGCGCTGATAAGAACAATTATAAACATTTATTTGTAAAAAATATAGACGTGGAATCTTTAGAAGAAGCTATTATCTCAAGATAGAAGAAAATACAACATGTGATTGTACAAATAACCATAGTATTCAGAACATAATATTAAAAAGTATGGTGGATATATATTTAATCAGTGTATCTAGTGTTGTGTAATTTTATGGAAAAAATCCTATTCTAGTTGGTACAACATGTCACTTACTTGTAGTAGATATGAGTTATGTGAGAGATATTATAAAAAGAAAAAGAGAAGGTCTGTCATGAAATAAATTCAAGAACACGTCCAATCTATCCATTAAAAAAATATATGTTTTTTAAAAGAAATTTGTGGATGACTTGATCAATATGGACATTATTTAGATAAATTTATGTATATTAATCCTATATATAGTTCTAATAATACCATGGGAAAAAAAATTCAACAGGACAATATGGAAGAAAATTCTCCTATAGTTGATATTTCTTTATAGGATAGTTAAATAGACAAACCACAGAGTCTGGATAGTGGTCCTTCCACTCCCATGAAATGTAATAAAATATTCTTGAAATATATTGAATAACATAATAGAGGTTCAATTACTTTTGGTAATGAATGTTCTTTGGAAATAAATGGTGTTGGTACTATTGATATTGAATCCCATAAACTGAAATCCAAAGATGTTCTTTTTATGAAGGGCTAAAACACAATCTATTGATTGTAATCCAACTTTGTGATGATGTAAATTATGTTAGTTTCAAAAATGATCCTTGAAACATAAAAACATCAAAGGATGGAAGATTTAACATCAAGGGTGAACGAGCGAGTGATAATTTATT
Organism: Viscum album; assembly: GCA_963277665.1. Lineage (NCBI taxonomy): Eukaryota > Viridiplantae > Streptophyta > Magnoliopsida > Santalales > Viscaceae > Viscum > Viscum album. The sequence continues at coordinate 306,270,740 of OY728153.1, read as the reverse complement.
CTAAATTGGAAATCCTACAAATTCTTGTTATTGGAGAGAAAAAATGAAAACAGTCTATGGCATAGATGGATTGACCATCTTGGTCAAAATAATTTGAGTACTATCTCAACGACTAATGTGGTAATATATCTTCCTCATCTAATGAGAGTAAGAGAAACTGTATATGAAACCCATCAAAATGGGAAGCTTGTATAGGATATTCATAGAAGAGTTGAGATCTATTCAACCACATGAGCTAATTCATTCTGATAATTATGGGCCTATGATACATAATGATAGTATAGGTGAACTCTATTTTATAACATTCATTGATTATTTCACCCTGATAAAGAATTTCATGTTTATTAAGCATGATTCATAACCAATTGTATTGTTCATGTTTCATAGAAGACAAGTAGATAATGATTTTGGAAGTTGTATAAAAAACCGAGGACAAATATTGGTTGGGAGTTCACTAGAAATTATTTTCAATAATATCTTGTAAACCTTGGAATTAATAATCAATACAATACTCTTTATAACCCTCAACAAAATGGACCAGTAGAGAGAAATAATATTAGTCTTGTTGAAATGGAAAGTATGATATTAGTTGAAAAAAAAACATTTAAACTTACACTAGAGATAAGTAGTGCGTACAACTATACATAAACAGAACAAATGTTTACAGAGACCATACACAAACATTAATCTGTATGATATTTGGTATAATAAGTATCTAGTAGTGAATTATTTCAAAGTGTTTGGTAGTCCATGTTTCATAAAAATCAAGAATGAAAATATGGGGAAATTTGAGGAGAAAATTGAAGAATGGATTTTTATGGGATATCTCTCAAATGTAAGAGGATATATATGATGGAATAAAAAATTGCACAAGACATTTGACTTTTTTGAGGTTAAGATTGTTGAAAATCAATCCACCTCTCACACAAAAGTTGTATCAGATTTTAAAAACATTGAATTAGAAAAAACACATATTTTTAGAGGAGATAGTGAAGAGAATACTATACATGAACCATAGGTAGTTGATGTTGAATTATATTATCACAGCGATGAGGATGAAGTTAATTGATTATAAAAGGAAAAAAAATAGAAATTGAAAAATAATGTTGATTTAGAAAATATTATTGGAAATCTGGAAGCTATAGTACAAACTAGAAGAAGATAGACAATTTTGAATAAAATTACTCTCATTTCTCAAATTGAACCAAATTTAGTTGTTGAATCTATTGATCATGTGGATTGGAAAAATACAATGAATGATAAGATAAAACAGATTGTAAAAAATCTTACCTAGGATACTGTTTTTAGACCAAAAGGAAAGAGTGTAATAGCAACTAAATAAGTGTTTAAAAATAAACTAAATGAGAAACATGAAATATCAAGAAATAAATCAAGAGTAGTCTATATGCGTTATTAATAAGTAGAATTTGTGTGTTTTGAGGAATAAATTGAACCTATTTCAAGACTAGAGGCCATCAAAAATGATTCTTGCAGTTGTAGCTCAGAAGCTCTATAATGTTAATCAAATTGATGTGAAGTCTACATTTCTGAATTTAAATATTGAAGAATATTTTTTTGGGGAAACTAAAGTATTTATTCATGATATTGATGGAACTAATGTTTGTAAGCTAAATAAATCCTTCTATGGGTTGAAATGGACTTCTTAATATTGGTATTCTAAACTGTATATTTTCATGAAGCAATTGAAATTTTCTAATGGAAAAGTCGATACCAACATATATGTGAAGGAGTTGAAAGTAGTTACCCTTATTTTTATTGAGTATGTTGATGACATGATTTTTTTAGTTCACAACCAATATGAATGTAAATAATTTATTAATCAAATGAAGATGTAATTTGAAATGTCAATTCTCATAGAGATGAATTTCTTTCTCAGACTATATGTTCTTCAAAAGATGTGATATATATATTTAATTTAAAAAAATATTCCAAATCGTTTTTGAAGAAATATGCCTTCTAATATTCCAATGATGTCTCTAAACCTATCCTAGTTGGTGTAAATATTAGTAAAGATAAACCAGGATAGAGTGTTAATAAGAAAGACTTCAGAAAATTAATTGGTACCTTTCCCTATCTTATGGCATCAAGACTTGATATTGTATATAAAGTAACATTGTGTGAAAGATATGAAAGTGATCAAAAATAATGACACATGATGGATGATAAAATATTTCTCAGGTACATCAAAAAAAATCAAATTATAGTTTCATGTATAGGATAAGTGAAGGTTTGAACTTACTAGGATTCACTAATGCTGATTGGGATGGAAGCTACAATGATTGTAAATCAACATCATAAGGAACTTTCATTATTGTAGAAAGTTTTTTATGTTGGCATAGTAAAAAGTAGAATTTGTTTACTTTAAGTACATTTTATGTCGATTATGTTATTGTTACTAATGCATGTACTCATATGTTATGGATGAAATTACAACTTGAATATTTAAAGGTGAATGTTGAAAGACCATTGAGAATTTCCATTGAATATCAGAGTGCAATTAATCTCTCCAAAAATCTAGTGCAACACTCTAGATCAAAACATATTGATGTCAATTATCATTTCATAATGGAGAGAGTAGTTAATGGATATGATAAATTGGACTACATTTCTACAAAAGATTAAATTATTGTTATATTCACTAATGTTATACCAACTGAATGATTTGAAGAACTTAGGATGATACTTCATGTTTAGTCTTCCCCTCTCACATAGAGAGTTTTAGGGATTTCCCCCCTTTACATTGGATTCTACTGTCAAGGGGACAAGAATACATAATTCTCTTTTTATATTTTGTGAATTTGGAAATGAAGATAATGAAAATTGTGGGACTACAAAAAAAACCAAATGGGGAGATTGAAGAACCCGTGAAGTTGTTGGTGATGTTGTATTTGTTGTCAACCTTTAATCTGTTGATTGCAGAGCTGATCCGGCGTCCAGAAACACATGTTTCATCAGTTATTTGAATTGAAAGGAATTATAACATAGGATAAATTAGAAGAGGATTTGGGATTTAGTATTGTTTTCTAAATTGGATAATTATGGTTTTGTTTTGAGAAGGTTGACATTTTTGGATTTTCACATAACCTTATGGAAATGAAATTTTAGGGTTTTCATATTAAAAATTAATAGACCTTTATTCTCACCCTTAGGAACCCAAAAGTCTAATTGTGTGCATTCTAGTGCTTAGAGGTAGAAAAATAGGTGTAAATCCAATGTGTGGACGTCTACCGACTTGGGGCATGGCCCGAGTGTCATGTGTGTGGGGCAGCTAACTAACATCACAATCAAAAAATATATTCCTTGTAATATAAAGGGGAGCACAATATTATGGGGTTTCGATGTGGGATAATTTATTATTGAATTTATATATATATATTCTTGAAAAAAAATTAAAATGGTCTAGGTTAATTTTTTATTTAAACATACACCACAATGGTGGCATCGGCGATGCTTCCTTTGGGTTGATGAGAAAAGGCAGAATCATTGATGCCACCATCCATCCCCTGCGCCACTATTGGCCCAGATCAATGACATGTCAAATGAGGTAAGGGGTTTTTGCCTTTTTCTTTTGGGTAAGGTGAAAGGCGGCACCGCCGATTCCACCTTTGGCCACACGCTTAGGTAAAAGACAACATAATTGCCACCACCTTTTCCTCAACTCTCTATGAAAGGGCACCCCCCCATTCTCCTCACATTATTTTTCCATATTCTCTCCTAAATTCACTATTTCTCTCTCTATAATAATCATTTCACATACGGTGTATTCGGTGGTCCAAAAGAAGGTGGTTTTTTACGAAGCATCATTTAAGGGTATTTTTTATTTTATTTAATTAATGGAATTCTTTTTAGTTTTAAATATTTCTTTTTTAAGTAGTTTTGTTAGTTGTAAATATTTTTTTATTAGGTTGTGTAATTATTTATATATAGTTTGGAATAATAATAATTATTAGTATATATTAAGTATAGATTAAGTATAAATTATGTCTAGATTAATTATAGATTAAGTATGGATTAACTTAGGATTAAGTATTATGAAATTTTTATAGCATAAAGTTAATGTGGTTATCTAAGAAATAAAATCCTTGTGTAGATAAAAATATCTGGATGTCTCTCTAGAAGAGATGTACCTAAGAGTGAAAACTTTTACAAGGAGTATCAGGCTTCACCCGGGGTACCCTGGTACACGACAACGGGCCTTGCTGCACTCCTGGTTTGACACTCCCGGAGGATATGATTAAGATGATTCATATTTTCATTATAAACTAATAAAATATCTAATAAAAGAAAAATAAAATCATTATATTTATCAATGATAAAAGGATAATTATGATGATATAGAATGAAATAAAGACAAAAATATTAACAAATTAAATTTATTATTCGTAATTAAAGATGTTTTGTATTAAGTAGTTTAATTAGTTGTATATTGTTTATAAATAACACTTATTATTACTAATGATTAATTATAGATTAATTAATGATAACATAGGATTAAAAATGAATACATATGATTACTTTGTTGTAAATAACCAATAAATATATTATGATAAATGATTATAGAATACGTAATTAAATAATAACTTAATAATGATTAATTAGTGATTAAAGAAAGAATTATTAGTTAAAAACTATACTAAGAAAATCAGTTGATAAAATGACAATTATAATTATATAAAATAAAATAGAGAATAAATTTTTTAAAATATTAGTATCGTAAACATTATATACATTATAAATAATAGTAATTATTATAAATGATTAATTATAGAATAATTAGTAAAGAATGTTGGATTAAGACATCAATTCATATAATGATTAGTATATTTTAGGGTATAAAAAGGAGTCCAAAATTTTTATTGTAATAATTATTATATGGTGAACCATTATTGTTAATATTTGTTAGACTATCATAATTCTAATGAAAGAAACTTTTTTGACGTAGAGAGTCATGTTTTCGTGTGTGTACTACTATAGGGAGGTTATTCAAACTGTGCAAAGAGCTTCTTACAATACACAACCAATAATGGTGGCTAATACTGCTAATTGTGTAACCATAAGAGACCATCAAGAGATAATTCATGGTTCCTTAAATCTAGGACCTGATCAAGAGATCAATTCTATGATCTATAGACATTTTTAATTCCCAACAACATTGTGGAATATATCGTGTCCATTGGTTATTGATGCGCAGTGGGTCCATGAAATTAATTTATTTTCTCAATGGTCAGATGGTACCATGATGGATTTATTTGATGATGTTTCTACTTTACAACAACAACGTTCATTTTTACGATGACGTATAATTACAATAGTGTTTGAAGACATTCCGCCCCATTAAATTGAACCTATTCCAAATGATGTAGAAGAGTAAAATCTATATGATCACCCTGATATACTTTTCAATCCAAAATTCTTTAGGATTTTTGTAATAACGAATCAGATGGTGACAATAATGCTAATGAGGAGGGACCGGTGGATGTTAGGGAGGAGGTTTCGAGAAATGAATTAGTTGTACATCAACCTCGGCCTACAATAAACCATCCACCACTCCTTACATGTTGGTCAGAAGGAATGACATGCGTGCCTAAATTCGAAAATAATTTTCTCACACTAGCAACTGAGTTCCCTGGAGTTGTACTAGATAGGATTAGTGAGTTTGAAAAAACCTTATTCATTAGAAGGAATTTTCCAAGTAAAAATACATTAAAATTCACACTAAAGAGATTTCATATTGAGAGGAACTGCGGCTATACTGTTCACGAATCATGTCATAGAAAATATTTCATATGGTGTGAGAAGTATGGGGATAATTGTATATTTCACTTGTGGAAGATTCTGAGCATTTCATTTGTAGGTTGCAGAATCTCGAGGATTGAGGTGGATCATAGTTTCATTAAACCAAGCCTGACAGAAGATCATACCTCATTAGATGCAGAATTTGTGTCATCTATTGTTGTTGAGATGATTATAGAATGTCACGATGTTTAGATATCCCTTGTGAAAAAGGGGATACAACAAACATCCGGTTATAATATTTCCTAAAATAACACATGGATGGAAAAACAAAATGCAATTGTGAAGTTCTATGGTGATTATGATGACTCATATCGGGTGTTTCCATAATTGCTAGCCATACTGAGAAATCATAACCAAATTTTCTTCCATTATGATAAAAACAAACATGTGTCTCATGATAACCAACTTGATCCATCTCATGTTCAATTTCATCAGTTTTTCTGGGCATTCCTCCCCTGTATCTACACATTTCGTTTTATAAAATAGTTCATTCAAATTGATGTAATGTTTCTATACAGAAAATACGAGGGCGTATTGTTGATTTCAGCAACCCAAGATGAAACCATTCACCTCTCCCTCTTGCCTTTTCCATTGTAGATAATAAAAACTATTAATCATGGATTTGGTTTTTGGCATGTATCAGTGACCATATCACCAACATTCGAGGTGTTTGTTTGATATATGATCGCAATTTAGAAATTATTGAGGCAGTCAATGTGGATCCGGATACATGGAGATACCGAAATTCACATCATCGTTTCTACATTAGACACATTGTTAGGAATGTGAAAAAAAAATTCCCCAACGAACCATTGAAGAAGCCAACCATGAAGCTTGGTACGCATTGTATTTGTTATTTTTTACTATTTCAACATAAAGATGAAATCAAATAATGTGAAATATCATCTATTTTTTGTAGAATATGAGACCGATCAATGGTGGTCTGAAGAAGGTTTTGAACAAATCCACCAGGCTAATCATGAATTTTATAATTATATGATGCAGATTCCATAAAAAAATGGACATTGGCATATGAAGGGGGGGAGAGGTATGGACACATGACCACACACATTTTGGAGTGCATAAATGGTGTCTTTAAAGGGCTTCTCAAACTAACTATAACAGCCCTAGTCTAGAAGACATTATATCGATATGTGAAGTACTTTTTTGAAAGACAAAAACTAGCATCAGATGGAATACAACAGGGGATAAGGTATATAAGACACTTTCAACAAGAGATTGAAAAGAATATTGAATAAGTTTCTGGTTATCATGTCTTCATTTTACAATGAGAAGACTATCGACTTGATGTTCAAGATAATTCATACCCCATCACAAATAGAATTAGTGAAAGAATGGTGGTATTATAAGAAACGAGGCAATATCAATGTGGGACCATTCAAGCCTTGTGGTTTCCATGCACACACGCCATCACAACATGTGCCTCTATGAACATATCATGGGTAGCATATGTTGATCTAGTGTAATATATAGATACCATTGCTGGCTATTATGATGCACCATGAACACCTGTTGGGGAATATCATTATTTCCCAATTCCTGAAGGCTAACTGATAGTGATACCTAACATAAATCGGTTTCATCCTCATGGGAGACCGAAGGCCAGTAAGATGTGTAATGAGATTGACTAGCCTCATGAACAAGGGTAGAGTTTGAGATGCACCATATGTCATAAAAAGGTCATAACTTAAAATTATTCTCTATTGTTTTTGGGTCATGTTCACACTCTCAGCCGCAATGATGTATTTTATTTATTGTGACATTCTCATATTGTAAATTATATGTTGTTATCTCTTTTTTTTCTCAGTTTTCTAAACACAAAAACTCAAAAGCAGAGGACTTAACCCAGAAACATCTTTTCTAAACCTATATATCAAAATTATAAACCCTAAACCTTAAAACCTAAACCCTATCCCAAAATTCATAAACCTAAACCTAAAAACCATATAATATATCCAAAAAACTAGACCCAATAGAATGATGGTCCATCATTTTCTCATTAGAAGAAAAATGTTATTCATAGCTCGAATAGTTGTGTTAGCATTGAAACAAGATTTTTCATTCCCTATCCTATAACAATCCATTGATCAAGGAGTGAATCAATTTATTATCTATCGTATTCAATATTAAAATTATTTCCTTGGTTTCAACTAATTGAATAAAATAATAAAGAATAGTGTACCAAACAATGATCATAGTGGGAGAGAAAGTAGTCATGAAAAATCATCCATTTGATGTCTAAATCAGGAAACCTTCTTCAATGAAACCTTTTTTTTCAAGTTCATTCATAATTGTTATCAAAACAATATGACAGTATCCTATACATGGAATTATTCCAAGGGTTGTTATATATGTTAGCACATACTAGTATCCTATGGTAAACTAAACATTGATCATATAAAAAAATAGTGACAATTAATTTTAGTACAAAGATATAAATTCTAAGTTGAATAATGTTCATTAAATAACAGAATGATCTATTACATAATAATTCTATTCTACTAAATTTGGAATCATAGACACGTAAACAACTAGTTTATAAAGGATCTACATAATCTCCAAATAAAATTCTTCATATCTATCACCCTTTTTAGAAATATTAGACTTCAAAAAATGGGGAAAGAAAATATAATAAAGGGTTGAATTAGATGCTCAGAAAGGGTTATCAAGTGATATATCATTTGTTTAATTTTCCCAAAATCAGGAACATATTTAGAGACATATTCCATAAATAATGTGTTTTAAAATATTTTCATTTTTTACTAAATCACATTTCTTTTACATTGATTCCATTCAACGTATACTCCCATATCCATTACGAAATGGTATTACAATACAACCCTTATACAGAACATCATTCCTAAAAAGATAATTTCATTAATAAAATTCTTTCACAACATATTTCATGGATCAAAATACACAAGAATATCAATCATTCTACTTCAAATGTATCAATATAATATTCTTTACATTATTGGCCTAGATTATTCTATGATATATTCCCTTAAATCATGTGTCAATGTTTTTACTTAAACAATTATCATATGTGGGGAAATTATTACATATTTTTTTTACCATTATCTTTTTTTTTCTCTTCTTTCATCTTGATATATTTATTTTATTCAATAAAAAATGACATGGAGAATTATATTTATTTTGGTAAAATTAACTTCATAAAATGATGTGAATAAACATGGCATGTCTATCATTCTACAAGTCATAACATTATGATGACTATAATGTTATATTTATATTTTACACTTAAAACTCATTTCAATTGTTTTTATGAAAGTGGATGATACCATACTACCCACTCAACAACGTAACCATATTTCCAAGTCATGTTAGATGGTGGTCCAGATCGATCGATCAAGGTTCGTCGAGCAAACCATTTTAATCCCAGGGAGCCTCCACATTCCATTAGACCATACATGTGTCATTCTGGACTCTATAGACTCTCCATATCAGATTTTACATTTGAATACCATCACCTAACTTATGTCCTCGTTGAGAGGTGGAGACCAGAGATAAACACATTCCACCTTCCTGGGGGAGAGATGACTATCACCCTCCCAAATGAGGTACTACTTCTCGATCTTCCTATCCAAGGGAGACTCATTATTGGACTCAGTCGTACAACATGGCCATACCTGGATCAGCACTTGTTTGGTGTTGAAATTTTGTTTAATCGTAGGGATACAGATGGATAATCAATATCTATGCCTTGGATGGAGGATAAAATTCCACATATACCTAATGATGATGAAGAGCAGACTATCATGTGTTATGCATGTGCATATATATTACAGATCATTGGTGGGACCATGTGTACTGATCAATCGGGGATGCATGTGCACATGATATATCTACCACTAATAGAAGACTTTGATCGGGCTTGGATGTACAACTAGGGATCAGCCTACTTGGAATACACGTAAAGAGCATTATGCAGGCTATCCCATATGACCAACACATGTCTTGGGGGATGCATAATCCTTATTCAGATTTGGGCATGGGAGTTCATCCCCGCATTCTACCAAGAGCTTGATGGTCAGCCGATCAGATGGAGGTACATCATGATGCTCTATGTAGAAACTAGTATGATTAGTAATTTCCATTGATTTCTTGATGCTAATAGGATTTATTGACGTTAATTTCCCATTATTTGACACCATTGATGATATATTTTACATGTCCTGTCAATGACACAATTTCGACGTGGTTATAAGACACCATTTGGGTGTATATAGACTCAAAATATATTTTCTCTTACCTGATCAGGTATGTATATAAAATCTATAACTCTCTAAGAAATTTAATAATAACATCAATTTTGGTTTTTAGTTAGGATTTTTCTTGAAAAAGTGACATGTCATTTCAGATTTCATGGATTCTATACTGGAGTATTATAGATGTGTTTCCAACATAATGCACTGTTGGTCTCAAGGATTCAATGGTTGTAGTACCCCTCATTCACTTCCATATTGTTGAGTGGTGGAAGACTGACAAAATCTGGTGCCAATTATTATGTGTTCACCTGATTCTATTACTATTGAGAATGAAAGAGAACCTTTATCGGATGAAGATGATAGGGAAGAAGGATGAGGACTATCCCTGAGTACATGTCTGCTTTATCGACTACTGGCGCATATGTGTAGTGTTTTTTATTTAGGGTGTACATAAGAATATTCTTTCTTTCAGAGCCGGTTGAGTGTGATCCATGGTATAGACTGAAGTCTATACTATATCTTTCCTGACATGGAAGAGAGATGCAGAGTATGGTAAGTCACCAAATTTACATTAGTTTTTTTACTGTTCAATGTTCTAATTCAATTTAAATCTCAGTACAAGAAATCCATATAGAGTAGATAGTTCTCATGAGTGATAAAGAGGTGGTGGCGGACTTTAGTCAAGAAACTGTCCACGTTGCAGTGCTAGAGGTGAGGCCATCTTTTCATGCACTTTTTGAGAGCATATTCGAGATTACTGCTCGAAGAGAGGAGGTTCTTGCCCCAAAAAACATCCTGCAGCTACTACTAGTGATGAGGAGACATACCATGACAATGTAGATAGCATCGTGTTACACGTGAGGCCTCACGTATTCCATAGGCAAAGGTCGTCCCTCTAGTATTTCGGGATTAGCCGATTCAGGATGTGCCTCAAGTGGCATAAGATCCGTCTTTCCTGAAAGGATATCTGCAGTTCTCTCCATCTTGGTGTCTAAATCCACGACATCTTTGGGATCCAGATCCATCAAATCCTTGGGTTCTCGATCTATCATATTCTTAGGGTATTTCTCTACCACAGTCTTGGGGTATAAATCCAACGTTGGCTTGGTTCCCCACTACGATGATGGAAGGTCCTTCTACAACCCTAGTGGGATAAGGATCCATAGGGAAGTACGAGATACATTTGACAGCTCATGCCACTAACACACAGATAGAGGATGTGACAGTTGATGTTCTAGTGCCTAAGGATTATCCCTCTCTAGGTCATCAGACTCCACTGTGCACTCGACGTGGACGTCATATTCGCAGACCACCATGTGGGACAGAATCTCCTCTCCACAGACATAGACATTCATTTTACATGTTCATTTACATGTTTTTGGTATATTGAAATAAAAATACTATTATTACTGTTACCCCTTCTCATATTTTTATCCATTATTTTATTTTTCATTTATATTTTTGGCACAATTTATATTTGATAGCTTTCTAAGTCGACTACGTAAACCATGGAAATAATTAATAAATTTCACGTAAATAACATTAAAATATTAAAAAATATATAGTATAAAAGAAATATAATTAAAATTTAAAAGATATACTAATAATATAAAAATATTTTGAACATAAATAGTTTTATAAATAAAATAAATAAATGATAATTAATGGAATGTAAGAAAAGTAACTCTGAAGTGAGAGTGAAAAGAATGATTGTCGAGGAGGATCCTATGCCACCAACTTAATTTTTAAAGCCTATAAAATGTAAACTATAATACCCATATAAATAAAAATTAAAAACTCAACTACTTATTATATGTTAAAATTTTGATTAAAATTTCATTTATATTGGTCTTATAGTTTATATTATATAGGCTAGCAAAGGTGTGTATTTAAAACATTTTTAATTTTCAAGTAACTGGATTCGAAATCTTGTAAATTATATTCCATAAACATCTTTTAATAAATTATTTTTATTTTTGACTACTTGTTATATGTTTAACCAAGGTTTAAAATTTCATTCATATCGGTCTTATAGTTTATATTGTATAGGCTACCAAGCCACTTACTTGAAACATTCTTAAGTTTCAAATTTGTCGATTAGGAAGATTATAAATTATTTTTCATCAAAACTTTTTAAGAAATAATATATATTATCAACTATATATTATATTTCTAATCAATTTTTAAAATTTCATTCATATCAGTCTTATAGTTTATATTATATAGGCTAGAAAAGTCATGTTCTTGAAAAAAAATTATGTTACAAGTATGTGGATCAGAATTCTTATAAATTATTTTTTATCAACATTTTTTATTAAATTATTTTCATTTTAGACTACTTGTAATATATTTAATCAATATTTAAAATGTTATTCATATTGGTCTTATACTTTATATTTTATAGGTTTTGAAAGTCACGTACTTGAAGAAAAGATAAATTATATTGAAACATTATGTTATATGTATATGTATATATATAACCATAACAAAATAATAATAAAACATTAAAATTATAAATTTATAAAAAATTAAAATATAAAAAATTTATTATTTTAGGGAAATGGTGACATCTCTGATGTTGCCTTTGTGCATACACCTAAAAGAGGAATCGACGATGCCACCGATAAGGCTTATTTTTTTAAGAATAATTAACCTAGGTTGTTTTTAATTTTTCTATTTTTCAGAAAGTGTTTAAAAAAAACTCGAACAACTTTGAAGAACCACAAGACAGTATATACATACACCATGTCTTGTGAAGAAGGTCTTGTGAAAATATACATCTTATATCCATTCAGGTTTCCGCCTAAGAAAAAATAAATACAATGTGTTTTCCACTATTGTGCATAAAGGTGTAGTGCACAAAAGGCGGTGTTGTGTATCACTGTATACATGAACTCATGAATACATCTGTGTGTAATAAGAGTGAAGTGGACAATGTATTTCTGTTATTTTTAATAAGTGTAACATGTATTGAAGGTAGTTATAACGTTTACGTTTTTATGTGATACATGCATGAATCAAGTGGTAAGGTGTTTTTAATTGAGGTAGTGCAAAATTGATCTTTGCAAAACCACCATCGACCATATACTGGATTTTTTTTAAATATGTTTTATGAAAAATAAAATTTAAAAAATTCTAGGCTAATTATTTTTTAAATATATTTTAAAGGCGGCATCAGATATGTCGCCTTTATTTCCCCACACCACCTTTGGCCCATCTCGATGACATGGAAAAGGGGGTGGGAGGGGGGATGCCGCCATTCCCACATATAACTTTAAAAGGGAAGCCCTCCCTTCTCCTCACTTCAATTTTTCTTCATCTATTCTCAAACCACTTCTTCTCTTTCTAAAAAAACATTTTTCTATGCGGTGGAGTCAGTGGTCCAAAAGAAGGCCCGTTTTTTAAGAAGCATCATTTAGAGCTATTTTTATATTTAATTTAACATTTTTTACTTATTTAACCTAATTCATTTTAGTTATAAATAATTTATTTTTTATGTAGTTTAGTTAGTTCTAAATATTTTGTTTATTAGGTTGTTTAATTACTTATATACAGATTTGATTAATAATTATTATTCAGAACGATTAAGAATATATTAAGTATATATTATGTATAGAATAATTTAGGATTAAGTATTGTAAAGTTTTGGTAGTATAATGATTATGTGATTATATAATAAATCAAATCACTTTCTGGATAGAAAAAATTGGATGTGGCTCTAGCACAGTTGTACCTAGCAGAAAAACCTGAAAACACCACTTTAACTAGACTCAAACAGGAACTGGTGCACTACAACAGGCCTTGCTGCACTCCTTTTTGGACACTCCTAGTAGATATGCTTAACATCATTCATATTTTCCTTAAACTACTAAAACACCTAAGAAAAGAAAATTCAAATCATTATATTAATAAATTATAAAATTATAATTATGATGATACATAATGAGATGGACAAGGACATAGGCATTAAATAATGAACTTTATTATCAGTAATTGAATTAATTTTAGTTAGTTTTAATGATTTTATTTATTAATTAGATTAATAATTTATTTATAGTTTAAAAATAATACTTATTGTTAGTAATGATTAATTGTAGATTAATTAAGGATAACATTGGATTAAAAATGAAAACATATGATTAGTTAATTATAATTAACAATGGAATATCATATGATTGATGATTATAGAATAAATAATTAAAAAATTACATAATAAAGATTTACTAGTTATTAAAGAATGATCAATTACATAAAAACTGTAGTAAGTAATGAATATCATATGATTAATGATTAAAGAATAAACAATTAAATAATAACTTACTAATGATTAACTCGTGATTAAAAATAGATTTATTAGTTTAAAATTTTACTAAGAAACATTAATATCATTATTTCAGATATAATATGATGTTCTAAAATTTTAGTATCATATAGATTATATAGTTTAGAGATACTATTTTTTATTTGTAATGTTAAATTATAGATTAATTACTGAATAACATATGATTAAAAGATGAATACATTTAAGTATTAGAAAATAATAATTATCATTGATAAAATAAAAATTATGATTATATTAAATGAAATGGAGAAGAAAAAACACATTAAATTACATATGAATGTTTTACAGGATACAAGAGATACATTTTCTTTTTGAATTAAACACGGTTTGGATGAGATGAGTGTGACTTCAGAAGTGAGGTAAAATCCCATTTATTTTTATTTGGTAGCTTAATGAAATCATCTAAAGATATATACATAATAGGTTAGGTACATAATTATCGAATATTTTATTAAGCTATCAAATAAAAAATAGTTGGGTTCTACCTCACTTCCGAGGTTAGGCTCATATCCTCCAAATCATGTGTTGTTGAAAAATGTTGGTATTTCTTGTATATTGTAAGACATTCATGTGTAATTTTGTGTGTTTGTTATTCTCTGTTATTGAATGATTGAAGAATTATTAACTAATGATTAACTAGTGATTAACTTAGTAATTATTAACTAGGGATTAAAGAATGGATAACTTGGTACAAATTGTACTATGAAACATTAGCATCATAGTTTACAATATATGAAAATGTTTTAAAATTTAAGTATCATAAAGATTATATAGTTCAGAAATAATACTTATTATTACCAATGATTAAGTATAGATTAATTAATGAATAACAATGGTTTAAAATATGAATCCATATAATGATTAACTAACAATACTTATGATCATACAAAGTGAAATGAAGAAGAATAAACAGAATAAATAACACATGAATGATTTACAATATACAATAAATACTATGAAATTTTTCAACAGAATATGGTTTGGATGAGATGAGTCTCACTTCGTACATGTGGTAAAATCTAGGTTATTTTTAATTGTCATCTTAAAAACATCTTCAAAGGATATTCACTTCACTTTTGTACTTTCAAATGTTTTTGGACTTCTAATGACATATAGGATGACATCTATGATATTTCATTAGAAGGTAAAAATATTTTGAAAGTTCAAAAGTGAAGTCCATATCTTTTGAAAATGTTATTAAGCATCCAATTAAAAGTAAGCTAGATTTTACCTCCTATACGAAGTGAGACTCATCTCATACAAACCACATTCTATTGAAAAATGTCAAGGTATTTCTTGTATGTTGTAAAGAATTCATATTTTATTTATTGTGTTTATTCTTCTTCATTTTACTTGTAATGATCTGAAATATTATTTTATTAATTTTAAATAATCTAATTTGATGCTTTCACATTTTTTACCTCAGTTTCCAAATCATTATATTACATATATTTTCAAAAAAATTTATAGAATGAAGCATTAATATCATATTTTAGGTTACAAAAAGGCAACCTAAAATTAAATTCTAATAAATATTATATGGACAACCATCATTTGTTAATATTTTTTACACAATCATAATTTTGATTAAAGAAACATTTTTGATGTAGAGATTTATATTTTCTTGTATGTACTACTATGAGGTGGTTATTCTAACTTTGCAAGGATCTTCTTACAGTAAACAACCAATAACAGTGGTTAGTACATCAGATTTTGTAACTATAAGTGACCTTCAAATCAGAATTCTTAGTTCCTTAAATCTATGACCCAATCAAGAGATCAAGTCTTTGAGCTATAGACATGTGCAGTTACTAGAAACAATGTGGCATCCAGCTTTTCTATTGGTTGATGATGAGTAGTGGGTCCAAAAATAAATTTATTTTCTCAACATTCAGACGGTACCATGATGGAGTTATATGTTGATGCTTATACTATACAACAAAAACCCACAGTTATAAGAATACATAGACATACATGTGTGGTTGTAGATAGTCTGCCCTATTAAATAGATCATATTCAAAACGATTTAGAATAGGAAAACCAAGTTTATCTCCCATATATACATGTCAATCCTACTTCCGATGAGGAGTTTCAGAATGACAGAAAATATGGTGACAATAGTACTGATGAGGAGAGACCAGCTAAAGATAGGGAGGATGTTTTGTTAAATACACTAGTTGTATAGGATCCTTGACCTATAATAAATTATACACCACTCTTTGTATCATAGTTAGATGTAATGAAAAGTGTTCCTGAATTGACAATAATGTTCTCACACCAGCAACTGAGTTTCCTCATATTGTACCAGATTATTTTTGTGAGTTGTACAAAACCACATATGTTGGAAAGAATTTTTCAGGTAAAGATAAATTAAAAAGAATAATAAAGAGATTTCACATTGAGAGAAACTGATTATATAGTTCATGAATCATATCATAGTAAATATCTTATACAGTGTGAAATGTATGAGGATGATTGTAGAATTCTCTTGAGGGTGATTCTAGACATTTCATTTAGAGGTTGAAGAATCTTAAGGATTAAGGAATCATATACTTATTTTCAACCAATCCTTATAAAAGTTCATACCTCATTGGATGCATTATGTGTGCTATCCATTGTTATTGAGATGATTTGTAAATGTCAAGATGTTATGATATCCCTTGTGAAAGAGAGGATAAAAAACATTCGGTTATAATATTTCCTATAATAAGCTATAGATGATGAAACAGAAGGAAATTATGAAGGCCTATGATTATTGGGATGACTCATATCAAGTGTTTTAGCAATTCCAAGCCATACTGAGGAATCATAACCTAATTTTCTTTCATCGGGATACAAACGAACTTTTGTCTCATGATAACCGATTTGATCCATCATGTGTTTAATTTCATTTGTTGTTTTGGGCATTCCTCTACTGTATCACTGCAATTAATTTCATAAAACAGTTTATTCAGATTGATGGAATGTTTCTATGAAGAAAATTCAATGGTGTGTTGTTGATTGCGGCAAACCAAGACGGAAATCATGCATCTATTCCTCTTTCCTTTTCCATTATAAATAATTTTTCAGCAATATTTTTTACAATATTATTTTTATTTTGGACTATTTTATATATGATTAATTCCAATATTAATTTTCATTTATATTAGTCTTATAGTTTATATTTTATATGCTTTGAAAGTCAAAAACATTAAATAATTTTATTTTTTATGCAGGTGACTTTAAATGCTTATAAATTCTTTTTCATGATTTTTTTAATTTTTTTATTTACTACTATTTAGTATAAGTTTAATGAATATTTTTATTTTTATTTATGTTGGTCTTATAGTTATATTTTATATGAATTCAAAGTCACATACTTTAATAATTCTTAAGTTTCATGTTGGAGGCTTTGAAATCATATAAATTAATTTTCATCAACATTTTTTATGAAATTATATTTATTGTAGAATATTTTATATATTTCTAATCCATGTTTTAATTTTCATTTATATTGGTCTTATAGTTCATATTTTATAGGCTAGCAAATTCATGTATGTGAAACATTTTTAAATTTTAAGTTGGCGGATTTGAATGGTTATATATTATTTTCTTCAACATTTTTTATAAAATAGTTTTTTATTTTTGAATATTTATTATATGTTTAATCCATGTATTAGTTTTCCTTTATATCGGACTTATAGTTTATATTTTATAGGCTAGAAAAGTCACGTACTTGAAGCAGTTTTATGTTTCATGTTGGTGGCTTTGAATGCTTGGAAATTATTTTTCATCAAAAAAATTTACGAAAATCTTTTTATTATCAATAATTTATTATAGGTTTAATCCACGATTTAATTTTCATTTATATTGGTCATATAGTTTATATTTTATAGGTTTTCAATGTCACATACTTGAAACATTTTTAAGTTTCAAGTTGGTGGTTTTGAAAGATTTTAATTTTTTTTTCATGACCATGTTTTATTATTTTCTTTCATTTTAGAATATTTCATTTATGTTTAATTTATATATTAATTTTCATTTATATTTTTCTTATTGTTTACATATTATTGGTTTTCAATGTCACATACATGAAACATTTTGATGTTTCATGTTTGTGGCTCTGAAATCTTATAAATTATTTTTCAACCGGATTTTTTACAAAATTCTATTTATTTTCCACTATGTCTTATATTTTTAATCAATCTTTTAATTTTCATTTATATTGGTCTTATAGTTTTTTTGTTGTCTTTAAAAGTTACATACATGAAAAAATTTTAAGTTTCAATTTGGTGTATTAGAAAACATATAAATGAGTTATCATCGTCATTTTTTATGAAATTATTTTTATTTTCGACTATTTATTATATGTTTAATCCATGTTTTAATTTTTATTTATATTGATCTTATATTTTATATTTTATAGGCACTCAAAGTCGCGTACTTGAAAAAATTTTATATTTCATGTTTGTGGATTAGAATGTTTCTAATTTTTTTAATCAATATTTTTTAAAAATTTATTTTTAATTTATACTACTTCTTATTTGTTTAATCAATGCTTTATTTTTTATTTATATTTTTATTCTACTTTATATTTTACAGGCTAGAAAAAATCACATACTTGAATAAGATACAAATTATGTTGAAACCTTTATTTATTTATATACATGTATAATCATAACAAAATAATATCTTAAAAATAAAATTTTAAATATATAAAAAGCAACAATTAATATAGAAAAACAGTTGTTTTAGAGAAAAGGTGGCATCGTCGATGTTGTCTATAAGGAATATTTTTCTAAAAAAAATTACCTTACATCTTTTTAAAAAAATTGAGAAAAAATATAAAAAATAATTCTCTCCTACTTCACCTCAAAAGGATGATACCATCCAAACATAGCAGTGAACCCAGAATTCCCCTCCCATTGGTTCGCCAAACCGCTCGTAGAACCAGACGTCGTGGATCCAGTCGACACACCTCGCCTTGCCGACCACGACACTAACAAACTCCTCCAATGTTGTATTTGGCCTAGTTGCCACCCTTTCCATCCACCATCTGATGTCATCTCCTCACTACCGACCTCCACCCATTCCGGCCATTGTGACACTTCCCCGTCGTCAGGCCTTACCGAACCACCACTGGAGGAGAACTGGAGATTTATTTAATATAGGTTATCTGTAATTGTTTTTAAAAGGTGTTGGTTAATTTTTTAAAAAAAAATTGTTCCAAAGGTGATATCCGAACTGCCACCTTTCGGTATCGGGTGAAAAGCAGCAATGGAACTACCACTTACCCCTAAACGAATTTATTATTATTATTGTATTTTAATTTTTTTTTTATTTTTTTGATTTTTTTTGATTTTTTTTTTGTTATTATATATATATAAAACAAAAAAAAATTACCAAAATTTATCTTCTATTTAATATCCATATGTACTATCATTTCTGTAGTCTATATTTTGATAGAAAATCTCACACAAGGCTTCTTTTTATAAAAGGGCTCTCCCTGGAAATCCTTCTCCATTTCAGATGTGGGATTCTAGTTCTTCCTTTCCGGCATAGAACATTCTGCATTTCCGATGTGGGATTCACAACTGTTTCAAGTACATGAATTTGAAAAACTATATAATATGAACTATATTACCAATATAAATGAAACATAAAACATTGATTAAATATATACTAAATAGTTGAAAATAAAAAAAAATTTGTAACAAATGTTGATGAAAAATATTTTATAATCATTCAAAGGAACGTATTAAAAATTTAAAAATGTTTCAAATATATTATATTGAAAACATACATAATATAAAATATACAACCAATATAAATGAAACATAAAACATGGATTAAGAAGATAAAAAATAGTCAAAATATAAATAATTTCATAACAAATGTTGATGAAAAATAGTTTGTAATTTTTCAAATCGACCAACTTGAAACATAAAAATATTTAAAGTATGTTACATTGAAAGATTAAAAAATATAAACTATAAGACCAATAAAAATGAAAATTAAAACATGGATTAAAAATATAATAAAAAGTTTAAAATAAAAATAATTTCATAAAAATTGTGGCTAAAAAATAATTTATAAGCTTTCAAAAACACCTATTTGAAATAAAAAAATGATTCAAAATTGTGGCTTTGAATGACTATAAAACATAAACTATAAGATGAATATAAATGAAAAGTAAAACAAGGACTAAACATATAATAATTAGTTGAAAATAAAAAGAATTTCGTAAAAAAATTTGATTAATTTTTTTATAAGATTTCAAAACTACCTACTTGAAACATCAAAATGTTTCAAGTATATGGCTTTGAAAGACTATAAAATATAAACAATATGACAAATATAAATGAAACCTAAAACTTGAATTAAAGGTATAAGAAATAGTAAATAACTAATTCATTAATTAGATATGCAATTATTAATTATATAACAATTAATTAGTTAATTAGTAATATAATTATTTATTATTTGTTATTACTTATATAATAAATTTGATAATTAGTCATATAATTATTTTTAATATAATAATTAATTAGTAATATAATTATTAATTATAAAATTATTAATCATATAATAATTAGTTAGTTAATTATTAATATAATTATTAGTTATATTATAGTTTATTAGTTAGTTAGTAATATATTTTTTATTATAATTATTCATTTTAAATTTGAATTTTTAATTATTAATAATTAATTATAAAATAATTAATTAGTTAATCAGTAATAAAATTATTAACTATATAATAATTGATTAGTTAATTAGTAATATAATATTCATTTATAACTATTTATTATCTATTACATATTTAATAATTAAATTACAAATTTAATAATTAATTAATATATAATAAATAGTAAATAATTAATTATTAAACTATAAATTAAATAATTAATTATTATATAATTAATAATTAATAATTAATAGTTATATTAATAAATAAAAAATTATTATATAATTAATATTTATATCACTAATTAACTAATTATTTATTATCTAATTAATAATAATATTAATAATTATAAAATTATTTATTATTTATTAATTATAATAATAATTATCTAATTAATTATAATATAGTTAAAAATTATATTACTATTTAACTAATTAATTATTATAAATAAAAATTATATTATTAAGTAACTAATTAATTATTATATAATTAATAATTATATTACTAATTAACTAATTAATTATTATATAATTAATCATTATTAATTAATAATGAATAATTTTACCAGGAATGTTTAGGCACCGAGACTGCTCGGCCCCAAAACTTTATTGATGAAAAAAATGCATCAAAGCCATATTATGTGACATATGAGTGCCACTGAAACATGAACATGCCCAAGACCCACATAATGATGACGCCATCAAATGCCCAATCTCACATGAAAATAAAAATCTCCTGAAAATCGCCTAAATCCAAATAAATTTCCAACTAGAATTCATCCCTGCAGAATGATCCTTATCCTCTCTAGCCATGTAACACCCCAGGTAAATAAATAATATGACATTTTTATATTTATCCATATTTGTGAATAAAATAGTAATATTACTTTAAAGGGAACACTATTCTTGATGGCGTACCCAATACACGACAACGAGTTCCTTTGAAATCTTACGTTGCACTCTAATAATAAAATAATATTATTTTAAACGGTAGTTAACGCCTAGCCATTGTAATGGCGGGAACGAACGGAACTAAATAAAAAATGATTATGTATGTTTTTCAAATATTTTTACTTTTTATAATAAATGATTGAGGATGAAAAATGCGAATGAATCCAATTTTAAGCGTAAACATTCTAATATTCTTTAAAAGGTCAATTAACTGCCTTTTAATGGCGAACCCCTTTTAAAATCCACTTTTTGTCTATTTTATGTGTTATATTTGACAAAATAAATTTATTATTTAGAATCTAGACATCAAAATTTACTTTGTGTAAATTTTTGGTATTTTTCCGATAAAGTCCATTTTTTTTATGAATAGTAAAAAATGTTGTATTTTATTTCAAAACCTCTTTTTCGTATAATTTATTAATATGATTAGGTTATCTTTTTAATAGGTTTTAAAGTTGAATTAGAATATATTTTTACCATTTAATCCAATAGTGGTTGTTGGGATTAATTTCACTTTGAAATTGGACATAAACTAGTGTCATTCTTTTAATAGATATTGTTTCTTAAAAACACGCTATTTGCTTTGACAGCGGGAATTAATTATTAAATTAATTAATGTAACTTATATGTTTTGAATTTTGTAAAATATACATCATTTTTGAATTCGGAATATCAAATATATCTTAGGGTGAAGTTTTGGTATTTTTCTGAGAAACATCAATTTTTGATGAATAGTGAAACCACTAAGTGGTACTTAAAAAACTGATTTTACGTTTAAATGAATTTTTACCACCTCTGTGTTTATAATTTAAAAAATCTGATATACATGGTTTTCATTAAGATGTAATGTGTGGTTCAATGGGATTAAAATAATATTTTGGTGAATAGTGAATTTTATGATTATTAATCGCGATTAGAGGTAATTAGTGCAGTTTAAGGTAAAAATAATGTTTTGATAATATGAAATGAACTTTACACATGTCCTACCCTTATTGGATGTGTCATGACCGACCAATACAATCCATGGGTCAACTTGGAGACACCATGGAGCCACTTTGGTAGGAAAATGACATTAATATCTTTTTATTAAAAGTTAAAATAAAAATGTCACAAACATGAGTTGTTTTACTAAAACAATTTTTAAATGGGGTTATACAAGTCAAATATTTGACTATAAATATTCATTAGAAATATAAAAAGATTTCCTATATCATGATATTTGTTTTATAATTTTTATACATTAAATTAATTAAATTATTTATGACACCATGATGATGCATCGATTACCTCATTATTTAACGATTTAAATAAAATGAAAAGATAATGTAAAATATAAGACCTACACTTGTCAAAAACCTATTGGATGGGTATATTTATAACCCTTATAACCTTATCCTAGAATTATATCAATGTGTGACCTTTTAAATCCGAAACGCATTTTAAAATAAAGTAACATTTCTTTACTTTCCAAGAGTGCCCCTCCTCTCCTCTTATAAAAGGCCCCCCACCTCTACCACCTTACACACACCTATCAAGCCTTTGGCTCGGCTAACCCCTGACCATTTCATCTCTCCACATCCCTCTATTCATCATTGAAGCCTCACTTTGGGCATAATACTTTACAAGAAATCCTTTGAGCTCAAATCAAAGAGAGTTACCTGATTTAAAGGTAGTGTCCTCTCTTTTGTTCTTATGTTTTATTTTTCTTCTCTAACCCTCTAAAATATTTTTATTCCTTTCCTTTGTAACAACACCAATATCTTCAATATATTATAATATTTTTATGTGAATTATTCTAGCTACACTTACACACACCTTCGTCTAATGGTTAAAGAACATACTGTTTCTGTGGATGGTGAATTTCTGCCTCACGAAACGATGATTGTTCAATCTTCTCTTAACACCTTTCATGGTGGAAATTATGATGTCACTATATTTTATATATGATATATATGGTATTTATTTTTTCTATATTCTTCTT
Source organism: Viscum album (assembly GCA_963277665.1). NCBI lineage: Eukaryota > Viridiplantae > Streptophyta > Magnoliopsida > Santalales > Viscaceae > Viscum > Viscum album. Next base: position 306,246,733 of record OY728153.1, on the reverse strand, counting down.
TAATTTTATATTTAAAACATGCCTTTATTCTTTTCATGTTGTGCAAATGCGATAATTTCATACGAGGAAGTGTGGACTACCGCCCCCTCAAGTGATGTGACTCGTTCATGAAAAACATGGAATGTATAAAGAATGAAATTAATGAACATATTTGACCTATATAAAATATATATTATACTGGAATTATAATATATATCTCTCTCAATTATTTTTAATTACATTAATATGACAATGAAATGAAAGTAATGTTCATGCGTACGTACGGCCTACCGTCTCCATGAATGGTGCATTTCATTTATTTTTATCTCCAAATGTTATGGAGTAGTATAAAATGAATATGTACTGGATATATATGATATTTAAATCATTAATACTATTCTGGAGATTATTTACTTATAACTACAGGGACAATCATTTTCAAACAAGTTCATTTTTGACTCTTGTACCAAACATCGAAAAAAGCGTCTGATATGAACTCACATTATTAACCAATTATTATAACATTATAACATGTCATATGAAATGAATAATAATATTTAAAATAGGTCCTTAAGAAATTATAAATTGTCCAAAGATTATTATTCAGGAATATAAGGAAACGAACCAGACAAGTCGGACTTGAGGTAAGGGAACCTACCCCTCTCTTTCTTTTTAAGTACACTCTTTTATGACATTCCTTTTGAGATCATCTTTATTATGATTGGAATGTTATTTTATATTACTCATACTGTACGTTTTATGTTCATATGATGAGAGACCCTATTTTCTCTCACCAATCCATTTTGGAAGTTTTGAATGGCGCCGTTAGGCTGCTGAATTTTCGTAAGGGATCCAACCTCTCTCTTTCTTTTTAAGTACTCTCTTTCGTGTCATTTATTTTATGCTCATCTTTATTATGTTTGGGGATGTTAGTTTATATTCCTCATACTGCACTTTTTATGTTCATATTATGAGAGACCATATTTGATCTCATAAATCCATTTTTGGAAGTCTTAAGTGGCATCGTTAGGCTCCAGAGTTTTCGTAAGGGATTTTTCCATCTCACTTTTATTCCCGTGACATTTATGCTACGTCCTCAATAATTTAATTTGAGTGGTGTATGTACGGCCCATTATTATACTCTTTGTGAAATATAATTTCATTTATGGGTATTTACATCTTCATTTTATGACCCTTCTTTCATGGGGCGTACGTTTTGAAAGTTACCCAACTCGGTAAGGGGACCTTTCACCCTCCTCTTTTTAAAAGACTTCTTTTGTTATGTATTTTAATTCACTTACTATTATGTTGGGATATGTTCATATATATCCTTATTTATGTAAATTTTATGTCCAAGTGATGAGATACCATTTTCTCTCTCATCAACTCATTTTTCTAAATTTTAAAGTGACGCTGTTAGACTGTCAGATTTCTGTAAGTGAACTTCTTAACCCACTTTCAATTCATTGGGTTAAACCTATACTTCTTGAATTTATGACAAGATTATGTGTGGAATATCTATGTTATAATTTCCACAATCCTTTTTGTGGATATAGTATTTCTACGCATAATCATCTCATTGATAAATTCTTACGAACTTCTATGGGAAATCATAACTCAATCTCATTTCATTGAGTTAAATATATATGTCATTGGTTTTGTTTTTCCAAGATTATGTGTGAATGACCTCTGATTGTTTAAAAAATAATAACCACTTATATTGGGTGTATTTATATTTCTCACACATAATTATGTGATATATTTATCCTTAACTTAAGGATACCATCTTTATAATGGATTTCATCTCAATTTACATTTCTATTGAGACTTCATTGTTGTTATGCACCAATTCACTCTTATATGGCGTGTATACTGTCCTTTGATATATTATATCATGAATTCCTTTATTCTCATGATATTATAAATCTTGGATTACATGTTATTCTACAATTATTTTTATTCAAGTGTCTCTCATTTTGTTAAAAACTCTTTCACAAAAATATCGTTTTAAATGTTTTAAAGATTCATTATTCTAAATCTTTATCTTTAATGTCCACGTTTTCAAAATGGTTTCAGTATTTATTTGTATGGACATTAATGTTTTAAAATTATAATTCCATTAAAATCTTCAAAGTGGTATGTGACACTTTGATTCAAAAATCTCTTTTAAATGGTTTTTGAAAATGGATTGCTTTATTCAATATCTTGGAATTACTTATTGTGATTGAAAATGAAATGTTGTTATTGAAATGTTTATATTTTCAATATTATATGTGTAATGATGGTACTTAGACATTTTAAGGGAGGTTACCTGATAAACCAAATGATGGGTGGTGTCATGAATACCAGGACGGGTGGTTACGTTATAACCTCCAATGCATTGGGTATGGAAGTCGGTCGTATGGCTATTCCATTAAGTGATATGTGTGGAAGTCGACCGTATGGTTATTCCATTTGAGTATGTTTATGTCCCAAGTTAACTTTATATGTTATGTTATCTTTATATAGGTTTTATGGTAATATTTTGGTTACAAAAGGGAAAGTAATGATCTTTATTTTCAGTGAAGAGTTTTTACTTCTTCATAAAGGTGAAAAGTATTACATTGATAAAGTATACATGGTTTACATTTTTTTTTGATAAACTATCAGTTTTCATTCTTTGTGTATCCATTACTGAGATTTTTATGCTCACCCCATGTTTTTTTGAAATGTTTTTCACCGGACTTAATTTGGAATAGGGTCAAGGATGGGATCAAGGGAAAGTCATGCTATCTATAAAATGGAACTAGACATGTTTCTTTTTAAGAGTTTTATTTTATGGAAACATAGTACAAGTGTCTACTTTGTAATATTTTGAGATGTTATAGTTATGATCCAATTATCTAATTCTCTAAACCTGAAAAGATCCTCAATGTGAATTATTCATTTAATTCAATATTATGTAAGGTTTAAGGCTGGGGCCTTATAGTTGGTATCAGAGGTCAGTTCAGACAACTTTAGGGATTATGAGTTTTTGTTAGACACATGGTTAGTCCCTACATCTATTATTTCAATTAAATCCTTATTTTATAACTTTTTTTTCAGGTCAAATAAAGTCAGTTACGAATGGAAGGAGAAGGATCTCAAACGACATTCCTATCTCTTCCTGATGACATGCTTGCAATAATTATTGCAAAGTCATGTTCGGATGATTGTGAAACTTTTTCTAGCATACAACTCACTTGCAAGCAGTTGTTTGAGATATCAAACACCTCCACTATACCTCGTTATCATCGTGTATCATGGGTTGTATTTAGACAAATACTATTTTCACAATATTCTCATATTTTCAATAAAGGAAAATATAATCAAGGTATTTTCAAATATCTTACCTTATCACAAGAATTTGAAGCATATTAAGATTTTAAAAATGGTGCTGAGGGAGGATACCCTTGCGCAACGTACTTATATTTTCTTTTAAATTATAGTCTCTCATCACATACTTATGGTATTTTAAAAGGACCAATAATATAAAAGTTTCAACTAAAATTCTGTCCGACTATTTTATAGAAATCATGTTTTATCAGATGTTTTGGAATTATATGTCATACATGATTATTTTCCAAAACCGTTTTTCTGTGAACACCCATATGACCCATGATGTAAAATGTGTATTTGGATGGAGGATGAAAATGATTTTGAAGGATCTCTAAATCATTTTTGTAATGAATGGGATGTCTACCTACGTGAACAAAATGATAATGAAACTGAGTGGACTCCATGATCAAGGTATGTTGTTATTCATTTTGGGAATCATTTTATTTTATCTTATAGTGGTGAAATAAGACTTCAAGAATTAAGATGCTGAGATCGTAATGAATTTGGATAAAAATGAGAGGTATAAAGAAACTATTGATGTTAAAATATGTTAGGGTTATTTTTGGAGATTTATAAAAAGCACAACACGCAGACCATGTGAGAAACCGTCGCATCTGACAAAGCTGTGGGAATCGAACCCACAACCAAATTGTGACTGGTATTTATCACCTACCACTTGACTACATGAAGTCCCTGGTTAGTTTGACTAATTTTGTTTAGTTAAATGATTTTATGAATTAAGAGTAAGATGATTTTGGGTTATCTATGGAAATTATTAACCTATCATGGAGGATATGTGATTAGTTTAATTACTTTTCAATATGAGACTTTAAGAGAAACTGATGTTATTTGGAGATAAGTGTTATTTTGTACCTTGGAGTACTATGTGATTAAATCCTTCAAATATTTGTGTTTCAATCTTATTTTGGTTTACTTTGAATAATTTTATGGAAAAAGTGTTTATCGAATGGTCTTTGTTGAACTTTGGGTTTTGTTGGACAAATTTTGGAGATTAAGAATAGATTTTATTTTTATAAATGGTTATCCTTTTCTGGATTATCTGATCTTGTACTAACCTTTTTGGTTTTGGTTTTGTTTAAAGTCTAAAGACATCGGAAGTATATAGTTCTCTTTTGTGGATAAGGTAATTCTCTAGAAGTTGATTATATCTCTCTTAATGTAAACAAGTCATCCTAAATACTCATCTTTTGGAGAAAATATGAGTTCGTGTAAGAAATCTAGTAAAAGTTGAAAGTCAACATGAAAAGTAAGTATATTTCTTTATGTTTTAGTTAAGCTAAAAAATAAATTCCTCAATGAAAAGTAACAAAAAAATGTTTTCCATTAACTTTTCCTACTGGGGAATCCAATACCTTTTAACCCATCACAAGTTTGTGATTTTCTTATGGTTAACTTTCTCCTAGACATGTTTACTATCACTCTCCATCAGAACATGACACTATAATTTCTCCTCCATGTATATGTTTTCCTTCATGGAATCCTAGTATGGGTTAACTCAGGTGACCTCTGTACTTCTCTTTCTTTGTTTTAAAGTGATTGTTTTACTGACTCTTGTTCCGATGTGGGCCTTTCAAGGATGTTTTCGAGCCCAATTTTAAAATTGCGAGAACGCAATTCCCAAGAGGGGGGGAAGGATGTAACACCCCAGGTAAATAAAGAATATGAAATTTTTATATTAATCCATATTTGTGAATAAAATATTAATATTACTTTAAAGGGAATGCTATGCTTGATGGCGTACCCAATACGCGACAACGAGTTCCTTTGAAATCTCAAGTTGCACTCTAATAATAAAATAATATTATTTTAAATGGTAGTTAACGCCTAGCCATTGTAATGGCGGGAAAGAACGGAACTAACTAAAAAATGATTATGTATTTTTGTCAAATATTTTTACATTCTACAATAAATGTTAGAGCATTAAAAATGCGAATGAATCCAATTTTAAGCATAAACATGCTAAGATTCTTTAAAAGGTAGATTAACCGCCTTTTGATGGAGAACCCCTTTTAAAATCCACTTTTTTCTATTTTATGTGTTATATTTGAAAAAATAAAATTCTTATTTTGAATCGGGACATCAAAATTTACTTTGTGTAAATTTTTGGTATTTTTCCGATAAAGTTCATTTTTTTAAATGAGTAGTGAAAAATGTTGTATTTTATTTCAAAACCTATTTTTAATCTAATTTATTTATATGATTAGATTATCTTCTGAATTGGTTTTAAAGTTTAATTAGAATATATTTTTACCATTTAATCCAATAGTGGTCGTTGGAATTAATTTCACTTTGAAATTGGATTTAAACTAGTGTCAATATTTTAATAGATATTGTTTCTTAAAAACACGCTATTTGCTTTGACAGCAAGAATTAATTAATGTAACTTATATGTTTTGAATTTTTTAAAATGGAATTTATTTTTGAATTCGGAATTTCAAATATAGCTTAGGGTGAAGTTTTGGTATTTTTCTGAAAAAACATCAATTTTTGATGAATAGTGAAACCACTAAGTGGTACTTAAAAAACTGATTTTTCGTTTAAATGAAATTTTACCACCTCTGTGTTTTGAATTTCAAAAATATGACATACAAGGTTTTCATTAAGAAGTAAAATCTGGTTTAATGGGATAAAAATAATTTTTTGCTGAATAGTAACTTTTATGTTTATTAATCGTGATTAGATGTAATTAGTGTAGTTTAAGGTAAAAATAATGTTTTAATAATATGAAATGAAATTGAAACATGTCCTACCCTTATTGGATATGTCATGGCCGACCAAGAAAATCCATGGGTCAACTTGGGGACCCCATGGATCCACTTTGGTAGGAAAATGAAATTTATATCTTTTTATTTAAAGTTAAAATAAAAATGTCACAAACTTGAGTTGTTTTACTAAAACAATTTTTAAAAGGGGTTATACAAGTCAGATATTTGACAATAAATATTCATTAGAAATCTCAAATGATTTCCTACATCATGATAGTTGTTTTTATAATTTTTATACATTAAATAAAGTAGATTATTTATGACACCATGATGATGCAGTGATTACCTCTTTATTTAACGATTTAAATAAAATGAAAATATAATGTAAAATCTAAGAACTACACTTGTAAAAAACTTATTGGATGGGTATATTTAGAACCCTTATCACCTTATAATCTAATTATATCAATGTGGGACATTTTAAATCTGAAACACATTTTAAAATAAAGTAACATTTCTTTACTTTCCAAGAGTTCCCCTCCTCTCCTCTTATAAAAGGCCCCCACCTCTACCACCATACACACACCTCTCAAGCCTTTTTCTCGGCCAACCCCTGCCCATTTCATCTCTCCATGGTCCTCTATTCATCAGTGAAGCCTCACTTTGGGCAGAATCCTTTCCAAGGAAGACTTTGTGCTCAAATCAAAGAGAGTTAACCGACTTAAAGGTAGTGTCCTCTCTTGTGTTCTTATGTTTTATTTTTCTTCTCCAACCATCTAAACTCTTTTTATTCCTTTCTTTTGTAACAACACCAGTATCTTCAATATACTAGGATTTTTTTAGGTGAAGGATTCGAGCTACACTTACACACACCTTCGTCTAATGGTTAAAGAACATACTATTTCTGTGGATGACAAATTTCTGCCTCACAAAACGATGATTGTTCAATATTTTCTTAACACCTTTCATGGTGTCCATTATAATGTCACTATAATTTATATATGATATATATGGAATTTGTGTTTTCTATATGCTTCTGAATTTTATATTTAAAACATACCTTTATGCTTTTCATGTTGTGCAAATGCGAAAATTTCATACGAGGAAGTGTGGACTACCACCCCCTCAAGTGATGTGACTCGTTCATGCAATACATGGAATGTATAAAGAATGAAATTCATGAACATATGTGACATATATAACATATATATTATACTGGAATTATAATATATATATCTCTCAATTATTTTTAATTACATTAATATGACAAAGAAATGAAAGTAGCGTTCATGCGTACGTACGTCCTACCGCCTCCATGAACAGTGCATTTCATTTCTATTTATCTCCAAATGTTATGGAGTATTATAAAATGAATATGTACTGGATATAAATTATATTTAAATCATTAATACTATTCTGGAGATTATTTACTTATAACTACATGGATAATCATTTTCAAACAAGTTCATTTTTGACTCATGTACCAAACATCGACAAAAACATCGGATATGAACTCACATTATTAACCAATTATTATAACATTATAACATGTGATATGAACTGAATAATAATCTTTAAAAGAGTTACTTAAGAAATTATAAATTGACAAAAGTTTATTATTCAGGAATATAATGAAATGAATAAGACAAGTCGGACATGAGGTAAGGGAACCTACCTCTGTCTTTCTTTTTAAGTACACTCTTTTATGACATTCCTTTTAAGCTCATATTTTTTATGATTGGGATGTTATTTTATATTACTCATACTGTATGTTTTATGTTCATATGATGAGAGACCCTATTTTCTCTCACCAATCCATTTTGTAAGTTTTGAGTGGCGCCGTTATGCTGCTGAATTTTCGTAAGGGATGCAACCTCTCTCTTTCTTTTTAAGTACTCTCTGTTATGTCATTTCTTTTAAGCTCATCTTTATTATGTTTGGGGATGTTATTTTATATTCCGCATAATTTACTTTTTATGTTCATATTATGAGAGACCCTAGTTGATCTCATAAATCCATTTTTGGAAGTTTTAAGTGGCGTCGTTAGGCTGCCGAGTTTTCGTAAGGGATTTTTTCATCTCACTTTTATTCCTGTGAAATTTATGCTACGTTTTCCACTATTTACTTTGAGTGGTGTATGTACTGAACATTATTATACTCTTTGTGATATATAATTTCATTTATGTGTATTTACATCTTCATTGTATGACCCTTCTTTCATGGGGTGTACGTTTCGAAAGTTACCCAACTCGGTAAGGGGACCTTTCACCCTCCTCTTTTTAAAAGACTTATTTTGTTATGTCTTTTAATTCACATAATATTATGTTGGGATATGTTCTTATATATCCTTATTTATGTAAATGTTTTGTCCATGTGATGAGATACCATTTTCTCTCTCATCAACTCATTTTTCTGAATTTTAAAGTGACGTCGTTAGACCGTCGGATTTCTGTAAGGGAACTTCTTAACCCACATTCAATTCTTTAGGTTAAACCTCTACTTCTATATTTTATTATGCCAAGATTATGTGTGGAATCCCTATGTTGTAATTTACACAAACCTTTTTGTGGATATAGTATTTCTACACATAACCATCTCATTGATAAATTCTTACGAACTTGTCTGGGAAATCATAACTCAATCTCATTTGATTGAGTTAAATATCTATGTCATTGGTTTTGTTTTTCGAGGATTATGTGTGAATGACCTCTGATTGTTTCAAACTTAATATCCACTTATATTTGGTGTATTTATATTTCTTACACATAATTATGTGATAGATTTATCCTTAATTTAAGGATACCATCTTTATAATGGATTTCATCTCAATTTACATTTCTCTTGAGACTTCATTGTTGTTATGCACCAACTCACACTTATATGGTGTGTATAATATCCTTTGACATATTATATCATGAATCCCTTTATTCTCATGATATTACAAAGCTCAGATTACATGTTATTCTGCAATTATTTGTATTCAAGAGTCTCTCATTTTGTTAAAAACTCTTTAACAAAAATATCATTTTAAATGTTTTAAAGATTCATTATTCTAAATATTTATCTTTAATGACCATGTTTTCAAAATGTTTTTCAGTATTTACTTATATGGACATTAATGTTTTAAAATTATAATTCCATTAAAATCTTCAAAGTGGTATGGGACACTTTGATTGAAAAATCTCTTTTAAATGGTTTTTGAAAATGGATTGCTTAATTCAATATCTTGGAGTTACTTATTGTTATTGAAAATGAAATGTTGTTATTGAAATGTTTATATTTTCAATATTTTATGTGTAATGACGGTACTTGGAAATTTTATGGGTGGTTACGTGATAAACCATATGACGGGTGGTGCCGTGAATACCAGGACGGGTGGTTACGTTATAACCTCCAATGCATTGGGTATGGAAGTCGGTCGTATGGCTATTCCATTAAGTGATATCTGTGGAAGTCGACCATATGGTTATTCCATTTAAGTATGTTTATGTCCCAAGTTACCTTTATATGTTATGTGATCTTTATATGGGTTTTATGGTAATATTTTGGTTACAAAAGGGTAAGTAATGATCTTTTTTTCAGTGAAGAGTTTTTACTTCTTCATAAAGGTGAAAAGTATTACTTTGATAAAGTATACATGGTTTACTTGTTGTTTTAATAAACTAACAGTTTTCATTCTTTGTGTCTCCCTTACTGAGCTTTTTATGCTCACCCCATGTTTTTTTGAAATGTTTTTCACAGGAATTAATGTGGAATAGGGTCAAGGATGGGATTAAGGGAATGTAATCCTATCTAAAACAAAGAACTAGACATGTTTCTTTTTAAGAGTTTTTATTTTATGGAAACTTAGTAGAAGTGTCTACTTTTTAATATTTTGAGATGTAATAGTTATGATCTAATTATCCAAAACACTAAACCTGAAAAGATTCTCAATGTTAATTATTCATTTCATTCAATATTACGTAAGGTTTAAGGCTGGGGTCTTATAAGCCAGCCCCAAAACCATGGGCGCACAACCAGTCATAAAGCACCTATGTTATTTCCATCGGCTGAAACCCAATCTCGAGGTCACCGTCCATAAATCATGGCCACCTTCTCTCTGTTGACATCATCGGTGACCCTCCACCGAAGAGTCATCATCATGCCTAAATTATACATTGATAATCCCCCATGACCACCCTTCTTGTATCGATGCACCTCCTTCCCTGAAAGAACCGCACCATTCTACAAATCACGCACCCGATGTTGATCAACATCTTCCCACGCACCAGGCCTGAATGACCTTACCCCTGCCATAGAGAACACTCGACATTGACACATCACCACTGCCGGGAAAACACTGGATGTCCACCGGCCAAACATCCCTGTTATCCCACACATCATCATCGACCACCAAAACCATCAGGATCCCAACACCATCAAGGCCCCACCTCTAGGATCCCAGACCAAAAAAATCCAGAGAACCCCTGATCTCCACTTACACATGTCAACACATCCAGTGAAATCATCATTAGACCTATCATCGTTGGATCCTCCCTATTTACCAAATGAACACACGTACCAAAAATGCCAAATCGTCACTGGATAGATTCCATCATTAGCAGTAGTAGCGTCTAACCTCCATCCTCACTAATCATGGCATGTCCATAATACACTATGTATAATAGAAAAAACATACCTCACTTCCCACACATCAATGCAACGCCAACAAATTCTAGAGAGGGAACAATGTCGCCGCCTAAGCTTACTGGTCTCACCTTGAAAATCCATAGAAATTGGGTCAGTTTCTATGAGACCATCTCCCGTATCCTTACCTTGACTTCTCTTGCAGTCTTTTCCTGATCATGCTTTAAGCTAGAAATCGAAAACAACTGGAAATGGCTAACTATCCCATCTCCAAAAAATTTGATTGAGTTGTCGAGGAAAACCCCATTACTAATTAACTAATTACCTATTTTATGATTAATATTTATATTAATAATTCACTGACTAATAATTATATAAAAAATAATTATATTACTAATTAACTAATTATTTATTATACAATTAATGAAGTAATTAATAATTATATTAGTATATAACTAATTATTATATAATTAATAATTATATTACTAATTAACTAATTAATAATTATATAACTAATTAACTAATTAATTAGTAATTAATAATTATATTACTAATTAACAAATTAATTATTATATTATTAAATAACAAATTATTATATAAATATAATTATATAACTAAGAATTATATTACAATAGAACTAATTAATTATTAATAATTAATAATGAAAAAATATATCGAATAATTATAATTAATGATTGTATTACTAATTAACTAATTAAATATTTTATAATTAATAATTATATTACAAATTAACTACTTTATTATCATATAATAAATAATTATATTATTAATGAACTAATTATTTATTATATATTTAATAATTATATTACTAATTAACCAATTAATTATTATATAATTAATAATTATATTAAAAATTAATAAATTCATTATTACAGAATTAAAAATTATATAATTATTAATTACATTACTAATTAAATATTATATACTTAATAATTATACTAATAATTAATAAATTAATTATATAATTAATAATTAGTAAATATAATAATGATTAACTAATTAATTATAATATAATTAATACTTATTAAATTAATAATTATAGTACTAATTAAGTTTTTGTATAATTAATAATGATGTTACTAATTAAATTATTAATTAAATAATTAGTAATTAATAATTAATAATTATATTATTCATTAGCTAATTAATTATTATATAAATAATAATTATATAATTAATGATTATATTACTAATTAAGAAATTAATTTTCAACTATTTGTTATATGATTAATCCATATTTTAAGATTCATTTATATTCGTCTTATAGTTTATATTTTATAGTCTTTCAAAGCCACATATTGGAATCATTTTTAACTTTCAAATAGGTGGTTTTGAAAGCTTATAAATTATTTTTATCAAAAATTTTATGAAATTGTTTTTATTTTCAACTATTTATTATATTTTTAAACCATGTTTTAATTATCACTTATATTGGTCTTATAGTTTTAATTTTATAATCATTCAAAGTTGCATACTTGAACAATTTTTGTGTTTCTTATTGGTATATTTGAAAGCTTATAAACTATTTTTCATCAACATTTGTTATCAAATTTTTTTTATTTTAAACTATTTATTATATGTTTAATCCATGTTCTATGTTTTATTTTTATTGTTCATATAGTTCATATTTTTTTCTCTTTTAAAGCCACATATTTGAAACATTTTTAAGTTTCAAGTAGGTGCCTTTGAAAGCTTATAAATTATTTTTCATCAACATTTGTTACGATTTTTTTTATTTTCAACCATTAATTATATATTTAATACATGTTTAACGTTTCATTTATATTGGTTATATACTTTATATTTTATAGTCTTTCAAAGGAAATTACATGAAATAGTTCTGAATCCCAAATCAGAATTGCAGAATGTTCTGTGTAGGAAAGGGAGAACCAGAATCCCACATCGAAAGTAGAGAAGGATGTCTAGGTAATGCCCTCTTATAAAAGAGAGCCCTGAGATAGATTTTCTGTCAGAATCTAGACTGATATAATGAAAGTACTATTGGATATTAAATAATAGATAAATTATGTTGACAAATTATGTTATATATATATAGATAAAACAAAAAAATAACAAATTTTAAAATACAAAAATATATAAAAATATTTTAGGGGAAAGGAGGTAACAGGGTTTCCACCTTTCACCCGAGACCTAACGGGAGTTGCTGCGCTGCTGCCTTTAGAATTTTTTTAAAAAATATCCTACACCTTTTAATTTTTTTTTGTAGAAAACATATATTAACAAAACTAGATGAACCTCCGACTTACATTCAGTGGTACAGTTCCAAACCCCACCGAGCTACATCAGTGCTCCGCCATGACCCCTCCCTATTCGGATCGGCTGACCACCTGTGAGCTGCTTAAGACCAGAGACACCGCTCACTTTAGGTAACCATTATGAGGCTTTGTCACCACATCCCCAGGCTTGGATGGTGCCACCCTTGACTCTCATGGCCAAACAGTACCGTTGTATCCATGACGTAACCCCTCACATGTCACATGATCCGCACGGATCACCCTTCATGGAGTCTGCATGAGTTGTTACTGGTCTTTATGGGTTGGCTCGACATACATTGACCTTGTATTGTGTTTTTTGGGTCAGGGAATTATTATATAATAGAAAGTTAACAAAATTTATTAATTTTATTTAAAAAATATATTAAATTAATTAAAGAATAATCTCGTTAAAAAATTAATGTTTTAATATACTAGGTTAAATTAATTTTTATTATATAATTTATTTATTTTAGGCATTCAAATTAAATTAATAGAAAGACCAAATGCTGCAATTTTTTTATTAAAAATAGGAGTGAATTTTTTATTCAATAAATTTTCTCTCGAAAATAATTTATTGCAGATTTAATTTGTATTGTTGATTTTTTAATATATGAGTTTTATATATGTTGACTAATCATGAGCCATAGATCAACTAATGATTGTCTGGAGTTTGTTTATTTTTTTGAATTATTTCAAAGTATGTATGTAATAATTAGTTTAATAAATGATGATTTGTTTGTCGTCTTTATGGCATTGGATGTATAAGAGCCTTCACACCTATATTAGAGTTGTTATCAATATTCGGCAATCTTGATACCTTCTCGCATATGTGTGAGTCTTATTATATAATTATGTGGATTAGAAGTGACGTAATTTTTACTGAGACACGAAAAATCACTAGATAAAAGTTTGATGCATTGTATTAGTGTGTGGTGAAACACAATTCCCAAGTAACCCAACTCAATGGGTTACCACTAAGGTTTATGTTGATTCATTATTCACCCAATCAATAAACCATTAGTATCAACACTTGATCACATAGACTTATTTTATTTATTAATGGTTTGTTATTTTGTGCCTGTGTATCTTGACATGAGATCACAAAAAATAATAAGCAAGCATGCACATACAAAATGAACATGTGATACAATGATTTTTTTTCAATTTATTGCATGATCATTTGTGAGATATATCACATAGTATGTGGATATGAAATAGAAAATTATTTCATTATTTCATATTATAATAAAATCTTCGAAAGAGTTTTATGTCAAAAAGCCTTCTGCCATTCAAAGTTGAACTAAATCGGGTGTTTGAGGTGCTCATCATCCAAATTTGAGTGTACCTAGAACTACTGCAGTGTTCTTATGAGTGTGATTTGTTGACATAACTCATGTTGGATTCAAATTAATATAAAACTCTATGTTGCTACAACTTTAGATGAAAGTGTTGTGTATGTCACAACCCCCTGCCCACAAGGTGTACCCCCTCTTAGGCCAACAATTGGATAAGAGGGATAGTGACCCCCTAGTCCTGCCTCCAGTAGGCCTCAGGTTGGTGACTAGCACTGAGGTTATTATTAAAATGATGATGATAGGCATTTCCCTCTATGATAAACACATGAAGAAGATAGAGATAGAGGCAAGACAAACACCAACTAACTTCGGCTTAGACTACAATATAAAAGTAGTCCCATGTACACATATGTAATGTCATGCAAGAACTACTACAAGTGAAAGGAAAATAACTCGTCCCCTAATCAGGTATAATAAGTTCACAGCCTAACCATGGATACTCTCACCATGTATCACATACAAGAGTATATAATATAATAAATAATATCAAGGCTAACTCACTACCACTTCCCCAATGGTTTTCTTCTCTACCCCAACATCACACGTCTTAAGAATCTCTCTCAAAAAACCCTAACACATAGATAGTAGGTAGAAACACCACAACATGCACGTCATAAAAAAAACAGCCATGTCCACATAACCAAATGAAACCATGCAGTTTCTAGGAGCCACCACATCCCACATCACGTGTATTATGCATCAGGTATTATACCTTAATCCACCACAACCCATACACCGAGTAAGGATCCGAAAGCCATAACAAAGTATACACATTATATCTATAGTAGTCCTTAAGAAACTATATCTAGAATACTTGTGTGGAAAATACCCCAAAGCCATTACAACCCACTAAACACATATATGAGAAAAACCAACTGTCGTGTATACCGGCACAAGTAACTACTGAGATAAGAGAGAAAATCCAAAGGGGGTAGTCAGCCATCCATCCTCCCATAGATTTATTCGATACAACACCCCTAGGGCCCAGAATCCACAAGGTGTTAGTTTTCCTAACCGATAGGGTGGATTAGTGTATAGAAACACAAAATTTATATGATATAATATATCTCACAACCACACTATGGGTATATCCTAGTCTCAGACTCAACTTTATCTAACATATCTCATATTCTCGGCTGCCACTGCTAAGAACAGATACCCTATAAGCATACAACCATTTAAGTAGATACATTAATTTATTTTATCCCTTTTCATCAGTTTCAAATCACATTAATTAATTCTTTAACCATTAAGTATCCATTAACATTTTTCACATTACATTTCATTACCATTTCAATAAATATCCATGCTTTCTAGGCATAAGTAAACCGATTCCACAAATTCTCATAATTACAACCTCAGCATTATATCCAAGCAACCTCAAAACCCACATGTTAAATATTTATTCATTTATTAACTACATTACTTTATTTATTTCCATGTATTCTAGGAAAACATTCTAAGATACTAAACATAATGTGCTCAAAATGTTATGTAGTTAAACTACATGTCAAGTCTTTTCCACCTATAGCAGGAGCACAAACTCATCCAACCTTTAGAATTTAAACATAGAAAAGACATGGAATAACATGTGTTTCATTTCAACTCTTGGAAAGAGAGTAACCAAAACCATATTCCTCAAGTAGTGGGAGAAGGAAAATAGATAAACAACAACATGGTCGTTATCCAAGAAACTGATTCAAATAAGAATCTAACTTTAATATCAATTGGTAATCCCAAATTCAACCCCTTCCACCATCTCTAGTGTCATATCTAACACCCACATTAATATACTAATGCATCTCATCACTCCAGGAATAAACTACTTCCACAATAACTGGGCCTCCCTACCCCTCATACTACAATAACCTTCTAGACTCCCCAGTCATCCCAGGATCACAACACATCACCATAAGTAGGGAAAAACATAGAAACCAGGTTCGTGGACCTAAATCAAGGCATCCATCTTTCACACACAACGATATCTCACAGCTCCAAATCACAAGGAATGTGGCCTATACAAGAAAATGGAAAACTCGGACCCTACAAAGGCATTACCTTTTATCATAATACTAGTTTTTTTATCTTGAATTAATTGATTAATTAATAACAAGTTCCAACAATAGAAATCCTTACCAACAGGCTATCCCAATCTGTCATAAAAATTAAACAATGAATTTAACACACCTTTAATTATTTTATCCACAAGAATCTTCATTATTCAAGTTTATTAACTAATTAAATTAAACATGCACACTTATATCAATTCTATTATCATCAAATTGCAACAACCAAATTCATTAAACATGCCTCGGTATCATTTATCCAATTAATTATCAATTAATTAAGGATTTAAATTGTTGAAAAATTTTCATCAAGAACAAAATGCTAATCCAAGAGAAGCATAAATATAACACTATCTAGAAAATATTGGGGCAAACCTTTATCACATTACAAAGTATAAATAACGATATGTGATCAATAACAGTTCATTAATCTAGTCCAAATATTTATTAGGCCAATTTCATTGTGATCTGAGGGGTATATTATGGTAGCTCTATGATTTCACATATATAAGTAGAGAATCAACCGACCACATAACGCAAAAGGTCATCAACAATCTTCACAGGAGAATATAGAAAACATTTAATATCTAATAACCCCTCCTACATGAACTGCATCCACCCGAGGATATCGGGGCACAACCACACCCAAACAAATCAAGAGAAACCCCATTAGAACCATGGGAAAGAAAATTTCATAGTATGATGATAATATACGAGATGAAATGAAATCACAATGGAAGAAACCACTAGAAAACGAAGGTGGAATACACCTTGGATCACCAAAGATAAACACAAATCAAAGATAGAATCCCAAGGATTTATCCCCCTCAAAGGGAATCTAAAATGATTACAGAGAGGGATACCAGACGCTTGAAAACAAGATCACTGTAGGTTTTGAAAACTTGAGTGGTTGGAAATGTTTTAAAACATACAACATGAGGGAATTACATGACGTATAATCCCTTTTCACATCTTGTAATTACTAGGGTTCAGTCTCCCTCATAAAATGAATCACATATTCACTTTATTTTATTTTTTAAACCCCAAAAATTCACACAGTGTGAAACCCTCTTTCACTTCGTGTAACTTTTCATGATGTGAAATCCTCCATGCTTCAAGCTTCTAGAAACCGAACTACTCCAGACTTCTTCGGAGCCTCCTCCGGGAACCTCAAGCCTAAAAAACTTGAAAAGGCTCAATCCATGAAGATATGAGATATTCTAAAGTAAGTTATATTTATGATTTTAGATGATGGGACTTCACTCAAATGAACAAAGAACCAAAATTTAATGTGGTTTCCCAATCAAACTCATATATTGAACACTCAGAGTAGTGGAAAAAATAAATATTATAAACTATTGGTGATGTTAAATTATTCATCCCACTAGAAAAATCAAGTGATAAAATATTCTAATTCTTGTATATAGGTTTTCTAGATTTTGATAAAATAGTGGGAGACATTTAATGATTTTTGTAATTGGTAATGTTTAATTGGTAATCATGATTAAGGCTAAAATCTCAAAGATTTTTTTTTTGTAGAAATCAGAATGTAACACCAGATAAAGTACTATGATATCTAATGGACAAATTAAATGTCTTTAGTGGAATCAATTTCCACGATTAGTACATGAAATTGCGCAAAATAATACGATATTGAAAATTCAAGGTACCACTATCCAAAATACCTATTTGGCCACCTCAGGAAGATGGGGTGTAATAATGTATATAGGAGACTCATGTATTACACATATGATTGTTGTGTAATAATAATATCATCAAAATATAATGTATTTTGTGGATACTAAATCAATACATGGATGATTTCACATGTAACCTCATCTCAGAGAACCTTGTGGGCAGAAAGAGAATCATGATATGATTGAGTTCTCATTACACATGATATATGTAAAAACTAAATTTCATATCATGTTTTTTCAAGACATCCCATTCTTATATCATTTTCACCCATTTACCCAATTTTTATTTAAGATTAAAAAATTTAACAGCATGGATAAAATTATTCAATAGCTTCATGGTAAGGTTTTCTAGGAACTAAGAACATTAAAGAATGTCAAATATTTTTCTGTTATGGTGAAAAAGTTAAAAGAAATTGTAAAAAGGCCAATGATAAGAGTGATGTAAAAAGGCACCATCACAGTTTCCTTAAAACAAAAATTTATTAAACAAGATGTTATTTTATTCTCATATCATTGTTGATGCCAAATTTTGGATAGGTCTAGGATTGTGATGATAAAGAGAAACAAATGAATTTGGAAGTGAAGGGGAAGATTCCACGACCTGGGAGCCAGGTGCACACAATATTTAGGGGATGTGCGCAAAATTCTCTACGATGCGAAAACTCTTGCATGCCCAATATAATGTGAAATTCATTCTTCTTCGGTAACCCACCTGAAACCTCAAAATTTATTGGCGTGCAAGAGCACAGAGTTGCTAGAAACACTCCTCTTGGCACACAAATTTTTTTGCATGCAATGTTATGTCAAAGGGGCCCTTGCACGCCGGCATGCTCAAGAACCCGCAAGGCCCAAGCCCGAAGGTACCTGATAGTGAACAAAACCTTACGCACCAAATGCGGAATCAATGGAAGGCTTCTGTGGTGACCCCCCCCCCCCCCCCCCGAAACTTCCAAAGGCTCTGGTGCACAAAATTTCTGGACGTGCACAAACTTTCCTCCGGCGCACAAACCCAAACTATCATTTCTGCACAACACCCCTTGAGTTCCACCTCTAAGGGCTTTAGCTAAAATACGATGGATACCCTCCCAATTTGGGGATGATAACAGAAGATGAAGGGATACTTTTTTGCATGAAAGACACCACTTTCGCGACCACATGAAAGTCACTATGGCCTCAAGCTATTGGATCATACGCGACAAGTCCCCCAAGGGTCCTATTTTTGGTGGGACCTCTTGGTCATGGTCTCCATCCATTTCCTTTTACCCCAATTCATTTGTGCCCAAAATATCCTTCTAGAAAACAAGTTTCACCCTACATCGGACCTATTTTTGCGTGCATGCATTCCATCCTGTGCATAGCCTCTCATTTTGTGTGCCACCTCTCATCTTGCATGCAACATTCCTTGTGTGCTCCATGAGAGGTCCTTAACTTAGGAAACCATGTCTGATCCCCTCTTATGCAGACCACACCTATTTCATTCACCCTTTTCCTGTGCGACCCTCTAGGTTTGCACAAACTTATTTCAATGTCCCTTGGGTGGTGCTTCCCATAGCATTGCTTCGCCTCATGCTTCTTCACATAGGCACACTAACAGATATTTCGTCTCTGCATAACCATGATAACATGGGCCCCTCAATGGATCACTCTATAAAACACCCTTTTTACGGAATTGTTGATGCCTTCCCTTCCTCAAGGGTGGATGTGTATGATTTTTGTAAGTCATAGGGGCTTCCAAGTGAACTCACCTCATCCAAGACGCAGGACGTTAAACTACAAATCACCATTGTCCTCATCACATGACGTTAAAATATATCCTTGACCTGTTCATCGCACTAAGTTATCCCCACCTTGGATATTTTCCATGCATGCTTGTCTCTATAGGAGTGAAATCATCCTTACAAGGAATAAGGTCCTCTTTGTTGGAGCAGCGTCTGTCCGCAGTGGAAGGGAAAGCATCTTGGTGTAATCCCCTAGAATTTCTTGTAGGAGGTAGTGTCCATACTCTTCCTTTCTTCTTCTATGTCAAAGACCAAAGGGGGATGGGCATCAGACCCCTCCTCTCTTCTATGCCAAATCCCTCTTCTGTAGGTCTTTGTTTCCTCTTAGACCTCCAACCAGGAGTAAGTCACAATCTCTATCTCCCTGGGATACGAACCACGAGTAATCCCTTATTTCCATTTTGGGATGAAAACCACACATAAGCCCCTATTTCTTTTTTGGGCTGTGAACCACATGTAAGCCCCTGTTTCCTTTTTGGGCTGCTAACCACATGTAAGCCCATGTTTCCTCTTTGGGCCACTAACCACGTGTAATCCCCACTCCACTTCCCACAGAAAAACATTCCACGATGTTATTATCAAGTCCTGGATGCCTCTTGTTTCTCACATCGAGCATGAATCATGTGGCCTTAGTGTAGGCATTGACCATGGCATCCTCTTCAAGCGTCCCTAAAGTATAATCCCAATCAACTCGCCAAACTATGTGGACTCTAATATTTTTTAAGGAAGGTTTCTTAGGAATCCTCGTTGAGGTTCAAGCCCAATAGTTATTGGTCCCAACCCCCTTCATGTTGGTTATCCAAAACATCTTCTGAACTATAGGGAAATTCATCCTTTCCAAGGTTATGTACATAGGATGCCTCTCTGAGGTTCAATCCCAACACACCCATCAATCCTGACCACTTCACATTGGTCCACCCTTATACGACATGACATTAAACTGTATTCCCCCTTTTGTCCGAAAATACATTAAACTAAACCCATTAGAACTATATGGGTTTGATCCCTGTCTCCTAGGTAGGGTACGTAGAAAGCCTTCCTGAGGTTCAACCCCAACTAGCGGTAATCCATTGTGATTCCCTAATCAATGGTAAGTTGTTGAATTTCCCAATCAATGGGAAGATGTTGTAGTCCCCTTTGTTGGGACCAACATATATGGTCAGTCCTTTAGTGTCAAACCAACCTCAGGCTTCTTACCACACATAATCCCCATCCTGTCATTGGGTCATTGTCCCCTGTGCACACCCTGATACCATGACCCATCCTAAACTACATGGACATTGACCCTTGCCACGGTAAGGTATATTAGAAGCCTCACTGAGGTTTGATCCCATCACCCAAGTCTCATCCTGGTCTTTCGCTCGAGCCTATGTGTTTCGGTAATGACCCACCCCATCCCGGAGGTTCCACTTCCTCCGGGCCGCATTTATACAGGTCACCTCCTTAAATGTCCCATCACCTCATAGAACTACGCCAACATTGATTCCCTACCATGGGGATACGTAGGAAGTACCTTCAAGGATCAAGTTCAATACTACTATCACCTTCACAACTATTCCATCTTATTTCCCCACTACTTCATTCAACTCTCCACCATCCATCTTAATTCATACCTAGGCCGCCACATCCCGTTGAAATCATGTCATCCACATTCTCACTACCCATAGCATCAGTGTTCCCTCTAGGGGTTTCACCCATCAGATCTATTCTAGTCTGTGTTCTATTTAGTCTTATCCGTCTCCTATAGACGTTAAACCCTTGGAATACTCGGTGTTAAACATGGGAAGTTAAGGAAAATATGAGAGACATGTCTATGTAATATAATTCCAAGCATTGGACGTAGGATGCCTCGGGCTTCCACGACCTCAAGAATCCCTATCATAATGTGATGAAACCGAGACACATCAGGGTTCTAGCTTCCAGACATGAAACTGATGTCCAACGTGATACTCCCCTGACCAAAGGTTGATGCCTAGGTCGGAAATCTTGGAATGTCTTAACAGAAGCAGTGTAATTAACCAGCATCCATGAAGACATGACACTGGTAAGAGTTTCACGAACAACATATTAATATATGAGGGAGACCCAAACTAGGTGACGAGTTTCGAGGAGGAATACGATGAAGGAGTAAGCGCATCTGATCATCCTATTTCGATAAAGAGAAAACATCCATGAATAAGTGACGGATGCCGCCCACCTTCTGAAAGAAGTAATGTAGGGCAGTAAAAAGCACATCCACAATAGGAATGTGCACACGCCCTAGAAAAATAATCAGAAATAGAAATGGTTAACCTGAAATGAATGTCTTCTCAACCATTTGGATATTATAATCATTCAAGCCATTAGTGGACTAGCATGTCACCAGATCCAATTATCTGAAGGTGGGTCCCACCAAGCAAACAGTGGTCCTGGCGTCAAAATCACCTGAAGTTGGGGTAGTTAAAATGTTGGACATCTTGATCTGTAATGTTTTCAGAATGTATCCTTCTTAGCATCCATGGAAGACGGAATGAAGATGGGGCACTGGACATCGATTTACTTATTGCAGCACTAATGGTTTAATATCCTTTCGTAATAGGACACAAGTTGACACAACAAGAAACTGATCATGATGCATCCAACGACGTATGGGCAGGGGCAATGTCAACGCGGAAACTCTTCATGACTCCACTGCTTCTATGACAATATACACATCCACAACTGCTAGGATCCCACTCCCCATACCCCCATAAGATTATGTTCATTGAAGGGTGATAAAAAACCTCATCTGCCAATATGAGGAAGAGGGGAATATCCCGACTCGGGATATGGCCCACCAGGAATTAGAGGCATCTGTGATTTGTCACCACCGCTGCCCCCAAGGGTCGTGCAGGGAGCCACTGTAGCCCACTCTGACACACAACCATTTTTGGAACCTCTCCCCGGAATGCATCGATGACTCCTTCCCATACGCTGATGAGGTGGGGGATGTCCGAGCCTTCCCAATAGGGATTTCATTCCAGGGGCTCCCAAGGAGGGTCCCCACTAGGTTGCGCCAGCATTGCTACATATTCCCACGAGTCGAGGAGCAATTATGTTTTGCGCCTGCACCGCTGGTCCCAGTTCGGCTAACCCAACGCTAGCATCGGGTGCATGCTGCGGAGGATGCCCACCGAGGGGCGTCAACATCAGCAACTACTGTGGATCATTCCACCATCGAAGTATACCATTAGCCCCTTGTGTATTCTGAGCATGGTACCTCATAAAGCCCACCTGAATAGAGGCCCCAACTGCCCCACGGGTAGGCAGGGTCGACTCTCTTGGTCACCGGCGTTGGGATAACCCACCGCGGACTAACCTACGACAACGACACCCAGTACGGAGGTCCTCCCTGTACCAACACCATTGAGAATGTGGGCATAACTATTTCTAAAATTGGTGCGGAGGTCTGCCCTATGTCTCCTTAAATCATAATTAGGGTCCTCCCCATGGTAGTGACACTCAGCACAGAAGCCTCTTCCACGCTCATGGCATCGGGTATGGGGGCATTCCTCTTGCCATGGTCCTCCGACGTGGAGATGTTACACATCCGGTCAGTCTCCATCATGGGAGCCTCCCCCAAATCCTTATAGGGGCTGGCAGAGGTCCTCCTCACATAAGTAATAAGATGGGTGAAGGTCAACCTCACTTCTTGGGAACCTAGCACCGTGGTCCTACTTGTGTTTAGCTTGACTAGTATGAGGACCATCATCACGCTGATGCTACCAGGGGAAAAAAACAAGGAGGTCCAACCCATTCTCCTACCCACTCCAAAACTTCTCATAGAGATCCTCTTCGCACGTCATCTAGTAGAAACTAAGGTCCAACCCTTGTTCCTTTTGAAATATACCTAGGTACTTCTCACACCCTAGCTCACTCACGCAGAGGTCCTCTCCGCCCAACACTACTATGAACAAAGGTCCTCCTAATGCCAAAAATATGCCCTATCCCAAAGAAACATCTTGTGGTAGGAGGGAAGGTCATCAATACCATAAAAAGAATGCAGGGAAGATTTAGAGCGAGATTAAACCAGTCTATTTATCATATTCTGAGGCCGAATAAGACTCAGTGATGGAACCCACACCTCGATCCTCCATGTCAAGGGTCAGGGAAAAAGCAAGGCGCATCATCCTCATACTTCTGGAATGTGAGGTCCATCAGATTCACACCTCACTCTATACATAAATTCAGGAGGGTGATGTTTTGGATTCTCCCCTTGATCTTGCCATGCAATCACCACCATCTTTACCTGAAGCATTCTCTACCTCAACCAGAGATCACAATGATTTATTCTGGGAATTGATGGAGAAAGAGTTATATCATGGTTCACCGCTAGCATCCATAGTCCCTATTCCAAAAAATGTGGTTTCCATCCAATATTATCATGATGTGGTGGCCAGGTCACTGCACTCTTCGGAGGATATTCCGAGATGCAGCGGTTTGTCAGCTCGATCACTATATTCTCTACCGACCATCTTACCATCTCATCAGTCTGATTCATTTCCCCTACCAGTTCTCTAGCCACATCTGGTTGAAAAGTGGGGAAATGAAGGGCTAGAACCCGAGTTTGGACCATGGAGCTTGTGGGATATTCTCACAGCAGACCATTTCCTAGAGATGTTTTGGCCAGTTGCAGCACTAAATTTTAATACACCAGAATCACTCACCTAAGAGGAGGATGGATTCTTTCTACAGACCCTCTAGGTGACTCATTTATGTCTTCTTCATCGATTATTGACTTACCCAAAGAGTTAGGTTCACATTGAAGACATTGGTCAACAATTCCATTTGGTTTATTTTCCTACACTCCATGTTGCCCAACGCCCTAAGTCACTAGGTCTCCATAGGACCCTCCAACAAAAATGTGTCTAGAGATTTAAAGGACTCTATAGGATAATAATGGAGGCTTCTCCCAATTTTCAAATCCATGGTTGGGGGTAGTACCTAGCTTCCATTTGAGTTTTATCTGGTTCCAGCCTGAATTGTTGGGAGACATAGAGGATAGACCTCAAGGTAAGATCGTGGTTTACATGGCCAACCTATCAGGGGGAGATAATGAGTTATATATTCTCAGAGAGGAACTACCCCCCCCCCCACCCCTGAGGGAGTCTCACACCTATTGGATCCTTTGGAAATGATCACTCGCCAGAAAAGGAATTTACTGGGTCTCCCTGTACCTACCAAGTCATTAACTGTTAATCAGAATCTAAATAAGGTCAAAGAAAAAAATGGAACCATAAAAACCTCAAAAACAACCAGCTCAGTTTATAAGGTTAAATAATATCTTGAAAATGTCACGTTGTGTCAGAAACAAGAAATGAAAAAGAGGATGTTCAGTGACCTCCTTGCAGAACACACTGTGGAGCAACGACCAGACTATGATGATCCTCGACTAGGGCAGTAGGGGAAGACACAACTTCCCCTCTACGAATTTCCTCTAGGTGGACATGACCATCATTCCCACAAAAACAGGGTTGAGGATGGAAATTAGTAAAAGAAGGCGCGATATGTGTCCACCAATCCACTTGAGCGATGCGACAACACCTGAGACCTAGCTCAGGTTCCCATAGCCACTCCGGAGGCCATCCCATTGGACGCTCCATGAGTCGTTGCACCTACCTATCATGTTGAAGAACCTGCCAATGCACTGTTGATCATGGATCCCTATCAAGATAGGAACCCCTGCCCAGATGATCCCATGGTAGCACTTATTTCCCACCTTGAGGTATTGGAAACGCGAAAGGTAGAAATATTGGCGGATGGAAAGACATATCTGACATGGGTGGATTATATTCCAGCACCCTCTGGTTTTTGAAATCCCCCTCCCCCTTCAATGGGACAGTGGATCCGATGCATCATCTAGACCACTTCATCTAAAGCTTTGGACCCATTTTGGGAACTCTGGCGCAGTAGAATGCTGCCAAACTCTGATGTTTTGTGAAGACACTGGAAGGGTCTGCCTTTTTCTGGTAAAACCATCTACCCATAAGATCATTATCCAGCTTGGAAGACCTTCGCAGAAACATTCATTACCAATTAGGTTCCCCCACTTAGAAGACGATATTTTCAGATCTCTTCAAGTGTAAGTAGAGGCCAGATTAGAGTGTCACGGAATTTTTCACCTGGTGGAAAGGGTTCACATACTCCCTCGATATTCCATTGACTCAGGAGAAACTGCTAACGATGTCTGTGGATAATGTCAAGACAGAACTGTTCCCCTCCATGATTACTTAGAATTACCCTAGGGGATTCCAAGTCTTCTCAGATAAGGCCCAACTCCTAGAAGAATCCTTGCAACAGGTTGGCTAGGCACGTCTGTTTCTTCCTGCAATCCCCTAGAGAAGGGCTTCTAGGGTCGAGCCCACCGTGGTGGCCCAAATAGTGGATCCCAGAAAACCAAAATTATTACTGATGGAACCTCCTCCCCAGCCTCATATGGACCCTCCACCTCAAGTGTAGCCTCCGGCCCAGCAGTGCCTGACTCAGAATTGGAAAGCACCCCCGCGAAACGCACTTCCATTACGCAGGTGAGATATCCAGGCTCCCCCTCCCTGATAGGCTCCTCCAGCACTAGGTCAGGGTTAGGCTCCCAGAGTAACCTTCTCAGAAAGGAATAACTATACCTACTCATTCAATGAGGCTTAGGTCCCCAGTTTTTTCTGAAGTGCCTTGGAACATGGGATTGTACGTTTTCGTGAATGTAGGAGGCCAGAAGAGGCGAACCACATTGATCGCCCTAATTACTGCCCATATCACTGGATCCTAGGGACCATCCTCAAAATGTTTTATTTGTTTAAATAGTAGCTTGAAGACCATGTGGATAACAACATAGTCCGGTAAGGCCCAACTTCGACACATGTGACATGTGTCTTTGTGAAGACAGATAGTAGCAGTGACAATGATGGAATGTGGCATCAGGTTTCTAACTGCAGGTCCCAAAAACATGATTATTGGATGGCTCGCAAGACAGTTTCCCATCCCCAAGGTATTATCCTTGCACAAATGAATTGATCCAAACATTCCGAAGACTCTACACAATCCAATTCCAGCACTTCTGTGTCATCGTCTTAGTCATTCTCTTCCCACAAGAGAAAGCATCAGTGGCGTAAGGGAAGACAAAGTCCCCCGCCAATGTTGTCATATTCCCGTAATCTCAGTGATTTCATGCCCCTAGAGATGGAGATTCTTCCCAGAATCTATCTAGTATTTGATAACTCTTCAGTTGACAGTCAAGTGTATGCCTCGGTTAACACATTAAAGCTCTTAAACCCCTACATGATTTCTGACGGTGTGTAGTTCCAGGTGGATCCTCCCAATGTTCCCAGCCTTCATCAACGTTGACGGATATGTGATAATATGGGTTGTCAGAGGTCCTCATTCAGTATTTCCAGCTAGGGGGTGCATGCTACCAAAACCAGACAACAGACCTAGCACGTAGCTCAGCACACAAAACCTTCTCATTTGGTGTCATCGGGTCTGCCTTCACCCCCGTTTGTGTTGCTTGATCAGGAAAAGCCACCTCAGTCATGTCACGACCAGCCACGCTCTACTACGGACCTGTCTCATTCATATGTACCTCATCTGGTGATCACTCCACAAGCTTTGACTAGTGAGAAATGATATATTCCTTGAACCAGTCAGCTACTGGTCTAGCCGAGAGGGCCTGCCAGGCCTCCTATCACAGAGCGACCTCATATGAGCAGAATCCCATGCCTTGCATGGAAGTATGATGTCCTCAAACATCATTCTAGTATTCCAGCAAGTTTATCCATCCTTTAGGCCCTTCACATGTCATCATATATTCTTGAGGCCCTCACTG
Source organism: Viscum album (assembly GCA_963277665.1). Classification (NCBI taxonomy): domain Eukaryota; kingdom Viridiplantae; phylum Streptophyta; class Magnoliopsida; order Santalales; family Viscaceae; genus Viscum; species Viscum album. Next base: position 306,219,015 of record OY728153.1, on the reverse strand, counting down.
AGGCCTTAAGAAGCCCCCTCTAGTTCGATATGGAGGTAGCAACCGCAGAAACCTTCCATGCTGAGGTGGTAGAGCATGCTGAATTCCATGAAATCAACTCATTCTATGGAGAAGGTGAAGGCTCTCCCAGATAGGGAAACATTCTCCCATTGTAAATCACCATCCAATTTAATGTCATGGAGGTTTGTTGATGTCATGTCGACACAGGCTTTGGGATCAACCTAATCCTGACTCGGACACTGTAAAAATTGGGGTTGTCTGAGGAGGACCTGAGTCCCTATGACCTAAAAATACAAGTCTAGGATAGGATAGAACATAAATTAGTAAGAAAAATTCACCTAAAAACCCATTTTGGCAGTTTGGTAGCCAGTACTAAGTTTATGGTTGTCTCCCAGGATACCACCCATAATGTGTTGATGGGTATGCCATGGCTCCACCTATATGAGGCGGTCCCTTCATCATATCACCCATGCCTTAAGTACTACCTCAATGGTTGAGTGGGATAAATCCAATCTTACACATCTCCCTTGGCCTCTTGTGAATCACGCTACCTAGATTCCGACTATTACAAGAGTAAAGACAAGCATATTTTGGTTAACGGGGTTGAGCATGCTAGGGTTTTGACCGACATGTGGATAGATCTGGAAGAATCCTATATCTTTCCAATCCACCGATTGGAGGCTACAAACCCATACATGGGACAACTATTTGTTGTTTCTAGAATGTGGGGGGGATCACATTCAGAGTCTATGAGATTCTAGAAGATCGCCTTTTACTCCAACACGAACCAGGCTCAGGTGATCCCAGAGATCCCTACTACCATAAGGTATCATGATATCTGCCCCATGGAAATAGAAATATGTCATACATGCTTGTTCAGTCAGGCTGGGATAAATTAGATCAAGTCGAAACACCACTATTTCTTTTATATCCTCAAGAATGGCCCCTTGGGTAGAAAGCCAGATGGGATCAGTTCAATAGATTTCATTGCTATGGTATAGAAAGTATGGGACTCCCCTTATGTAGTGTCCACCGCTGCTTAGGCTGGTACCGGTCTCTCATTAGGATGTGTTGACTTAGAGGAACTCCTCTCATCGAGGATCCATCGTCCATAAGTGAAGAAGAGGATTTAGACGATGCTCCCCGCCACCTTTATAGAGGGTTTCTTCACCATGGTCGATGAATCAGTATAGGTGTACCTTGGTGGAAAGGCGGACGCAAAACCCACTCGGATTAGTGCTTCAATGTCCCTTGAGAAGAAAAAACAATAATTGGACATCCTCAAACAGCACCATGATGTATTTTCTTTGAGATATGACGATATTTAAGATTAGATCCTCAGGTAGTCGTCCACTGCCTCGGTCTCCCAGAAAATCATTGTGGGTTTAAGCAGTCTCCCAAAAAGATGCAACCTTCTCACAATGCCATGGTTGAGGGTGAATTTGATGAGATCTTTAGAGAAAATTTCATTATGCAGGTCCAGTACCACAAATGTCTAACCAACATTATTCTAGTCAGGAAGAATAATGGACAGATCAGAGTCTGCATCGACTTCAGAGATCTCAACTGTTATTGTCTGAAGGATGATTCTCCACTTCTTGTGACGGAATTGTTAATCGATGCTACAGATAGGGTCCAGGACATCTCCTTCATGGATGGGTACCCCGGGTATAACTAGATCTGAATTTCTCATGAGGATGAGGAGTTTGCAGCCTTCAGGGAACCACAAGGTACTTCTGTTTACCAATTCATGCCTTTCGGTTTAAAGAAAACAGGAGCCACCTATAGGGGTTCTAGGCATCGCATATTTAAGCCTATCCTTGGGACGTTGGTGGAATGTTATGTAGAATTTCTGTTGGTAAAATTTTCCTAGCGTCAGGACCATCTCAAAGACCTTGAGAAAGTGTTTGGCTTCCTCTGTTCTCGCCACCTGAAGATGAACCCACTGAAGTGTACCATTAGGGTCACCTCTGGAAAGTTCCTCAGTTTCAATGTCAAATACAGGGGCATCAAGATCGACCTGGAGAAGATCAAGGCTATCAGTCAGATGTCTCTTCCGAGCAACATTCAAGAGCTTCATTGCTATCAATTCCACTTGGCCTACATACGCCAATTCATCACAAATTTGGCTGCAATGTGCAATCTGATTTCGTGGATCATGAAGAAGGGCATTGTCTAGGAGTGTGGTAAAGAGTGTCAGACTCCTTTTGAGGAAATCATGAAGTACCTTCTCCATCCATCGGTCTTAATGCCACCTATCTCCAAAAATCCACTTGTCCTTTATGTGACTGCCCTAGAATGATCTCTCGACACCCTTCTCACCCATAAGAACAATGAGGGAATAAAGAATAGTCTCTAATACCTCTGGTTCATGTTCCTTGATACAAATACAAGATACTCCCCTATCGAGAAATTATATCTCATGCTGGTATTCATATTAAAAAAATTGTGGCCTTACATGTAGCATCATGAGGTACAGTTGGTGTCTCGAGTGGATCCATTGAAGTGCATCCTGAACCGCCCAATGTTGACAGGACAACTAACTCGGTGGGCTGTAATCCTTCAGTAGTTCGACATCAGGTTTGTCCCCCATAATTCTATTAAGGGGAAAGCATTTGAATACTTCCTTTCCTCCCATAAATCTCTTGAGGACCAGTCCCTGGATCTCAATTTTCCTGAGGAAGTGATTCTCTCGGTAGACCAAGACATGTTGTGCTTGAAAATGCACTTCGATGGTTCTTCTGAGAGCCCCACTAATAGAAGGCTCAATGACCTCGGGCTCAACAGAGTAGGCCAGGGAATTGTATTCAATACCCCAACTCAAGGAATTCTTTTATATTCATTACTATTATCAGAAGGCTACACCAACAATGAGGCAGAGTATCAGGCTCTCATTATTGGCCTTGATCTGGCTCGTGAGATTGATGTTCCCCACTTTCATGTGAAATGGGACTCCAAACCAGTCATCAACTAGATCAACGATGACTATGTCATAATAAATCCAGAGCTCATACCATTGTGGGAATGCACTCTCCATCTAATGGCCTAGTTCCCATCTCAGCCAGAAGCCACTCATGTCACTCGATCCCAGAACGGTCGAGCTGACACCTTGGTCAACCTAGCTGCATCACCTATAGAGACCGAATAGGATGATTTGATTAATCAGATGGAATACCGGAGAGTCATCGCTCCCGTCACTCCAGATGATGATGACAGGCAACAGGTGAGCCACCATACCCATAGAGCCTCCACGTCAGGTCCTTCTAGTTCCCTGGATGGAGTGATTTAGGTTACTACATACATTAGAACATCCTTTGACGAGTATCTACAAAATGGTAATCTTTTAGAGGATTAGGCTGAGTCAGAGTGAATCTTATGCCAGGCATTACAGTTTACCCTCCAAGAAATTCCTTGTCATGAGCATATTCTCTACAAGTGTGGGTTTGATGGGGTATTCCTTTCTACATTCAAGGAGTTGAGATTCCTCAAGTCATACAAGAAGTTCATACCAGTTCTTGTGGTACTCATCAGACCTGGATAAAACTATCTCACTAGATCCAGAGACTGGTTTATTTTTGACCCTCTATGATCCATGACTGCATGGTGTTCGAAAAAAGGTTCCATGCATGTCAAATTATTTCCAACTTTATGCATTGACAGTCAGATCCTCTCCACACTACCATGTACTCTTGGCCCTTTGTAGTCTGGGGACATGAAGTTATGGAACCATATCCACCGGTGAGAGCTCACCAGTGCAGGTTCATCCTGACTGATATGGATTTCTTTTCCAAGTGGTCAGAGGCAGTCCCACTCAAGGAGGTCAAGGCCAATTCCATCACTGACTTTTTGAGCTCTAACATCATCTACTGATTTGGAGTACCCCACACCGTCCTCACCAATAATGACATGAAATTCTGGGTAGTTGAACTGAATAATTTTTATGTTAAGAAAAAAATTCATTCTAAGCATACCTCCCATTATCATGAGAAAGTAAATGGACAGACCATGGCATTAAACAAAACCCTCTCTAACATTCAATAGAAAATGGTTAGTCGAAACAAGAAGAGCTGGCCGGACAAGCTGCACAATGCCCTCTGGGCTTATTGGATGACGACTAGTAATTCCACCCAGGTGACACTATATTACATGGTGAACAAAAAAGAGATTGTCTTTCCCATTGAGATTAAATTTCCCTCATTGCGCAAGGCTGTCTATGATGTACTAGCACCAGATAAAGTAGCTGAAATCTCTCTAGTTGAGTTGGAAGCACTCGGTGAGAACAAGTTTCGTTCCATTCACAATCTAGAAAGAAATCAGAACAAGATAGCTAGATATTTCAAAAAGAATGTTCTCCTCCACTCTTTCTTAAAATGTGACATGGGTTCTTCCCTAAGGACACAAATGATACCTAGTAGAAAATAACCTATGTTGGATCCAAAATGGGAAGTACCTTACATCAATCAAAAGGTTTTCTCCAATGGAACATACTCCCTAGTTACCATGGATAGTGAGCATATAACTCCTATTACCAATGCTAAGTTCCTCAATAAATACTTTTCTTGAGTTTTATGGTCCTGTATGACTTCAAACTGTATGGTCCTTCATGACCCTAAACTGCATTATGGTCTACCACGACCCTAAACTCTCTAGACCTATATGACCTTAAATTTTATGGCCCTACATGACCTTAAACTATATAATTCTAGAATACATTAAACTGCATCTCAATAACTACATATGGCATGATTACCGTCCTCATGGGATACATAGGAACGCTCAAATATCTTGTCAAAGAGTCCAATCCTCGGGCTCTTTTCTTTGGACTACCCCTCCCAGGGGTTGTACCCTTGGAGGATCCCATGTGGTTCATCCAAAGATTCATTGGCCCCACTCATAGCAAGATTACAAAGGTCACTCCATGTGACACTCCCCATTATTTTATCCTCCCAAATCCTTAACAAATGATGTTAAATTGCATGGACCTTTCCGAACTATGTATGGATTGATTCCCATCCTCATGGGATGCATAGGACTGCCCAGACATTTTATCCATAGTCCGAGCCCCAAAACTCCATGTTCTCCCCTTAAGTATCGTCCTTCATGAAATTAAACTGCACATGCATATTCATGCTTTTCTCATCCCCTCCAGTTTGAGTATCCATCACCCCTCACATCCGAAAAGACCTTTTAATGGCATAGATTTTCGACCGAAGGGATCTCCTACCATTTCAGACCAACATCTAGGAGTATTTCGGATAAAAAATTGATACAAGTCCTATGTTTTGAATATGGTTAGTGGTTGACACTCATTTTTTGTTCCCATTTCAGTTAACAATATGGATGTTGTGTTCCCAATATAGTCAACAACCATCCCCCATCGTTGTCACCCTCCTATAAGTCCCAAATGTTGGGTGCAGTGATTTTATTTTTTCCTGCTACCTCTTAAAACACATGTCCAGCATGGATAGGATTATTGATCTGGTTGGGACAGACCTTGGCTGATATTCTTCCCTCATTTCTATACTCTTACATGTTAGGGAGATCTTGACCTTATTCCTTGTTTCCCACATCGAGCATTGCTCACATGGGCTTAAGAGCTTTGGTATGGCATTACACGCATAAAGGTTCATGTGTCTATAGTCAGTCGGGACACCCTTCCTAAGGTCCCCCAACCCTTTTCTACCCCCTGTCCAATGTTGTCATCTAGGATTGCGAGGTTCGGTATGGACTTATGTCTTCATTAATGTATGTTTTGAAAGAGATGCACCACGTACTTCCCTTCTGATAGCTAGTCTATCAAGCCCCATATTCTCTAACCTTTTCAAGACCCTTGACCTGAGGATTACTTCTTTGAATCGCGCATGGTGTGATGTGGACCTCATCCTCATTCACATTGGGTATTCTTTATCACGCTGTTAAAATCCCCTCTTGATCCTCATTTCTTGTGTATATGTCTGAGCCATGTGACATTAAACTATGCTATCTAGTCCCACATTACTTTAAACTATTGAGTATGTAATGTGAGATGTTAAAGTGATGGGGTTGGTCATATCAGATGACCATAAACTATGAAATTATCATCTTGGACGTGCGGCGAAAAATGGTGCCACATTGTGATGTCCTCATTTGAGGGGACATCATGTTTTTGTATCGATCACCCACAATACCATTTGTCAACTCAAGTATACAACTTGATTCTTCTGGAAATTCCTTGACACTCCATCTTAAGTCCATCTCTTCACAAAAAAACACACTTTCATCCTAGAGGAAAAACAAGATCTACCAGATACCGCTTCTTTTGGTGTGGAGTCGAGACAAGCAACACATTATTATCCCTGGCACAGGAACCTTACCATTCCACTTTCAGAACTACATATGGCCTAATTCCCATTATCATGGGGTATGTAGGAACGCCCATTCACTTTTCCTTGGGCCCAACCTAACTATCACTTTTGGTATCCTAACTGATAAGTTTCCCAAGTATCACATTGTGGTGATACATACTCCTACTGTCCTCATTCACGTCAGGTTTAGTAATTACATCACCATGTGTCTCCCTCCTTCAGTTCCATCTATGGTTTGAGCTCTATTACCATAAACTAAGATAACTCTATGTCCTTGCTACAAGACGTTAAACTGCATGACATTTTCCAGAACTATGTATGGCTTGATTCCCATCTTTATGGGTTATGTAGGAATGCCCTAACATCGTGTCTTTGGGTCTAGACCTAGGAATCTAAAATCCTACTCCCTATCTTTATCCCCTTATCATTAAATCTTTAGGGAACATGTGGTGTGGAGAGTACCTCTTGGTTTCTCATTCACATCGGGTTTTTCAATAGCTGGACCATGTGCCTCCCATATCTTTTCTCAGTCTAACCAGAGTTCTATGACCCTAAAATAAGTTCTCTCTATGGGAACTATGCATTTTGTTTCGCTAATTTACCCCATGCGCACAGTCCATTAAATTTGTCCCTCCCTTAATGGCCCATTCTACGACCTTAAGCTGGAAGCGTGCAACCCCAAGACCCTTGGCTTTGGAAAGGGACTCGAATCCCACTATCCAATATGTCTTATTTCTGTACTCAGCAATATTGTGGCAAAGATCCTGAAGTGTGTAATTATGATAGGGAAATTCCCTCATTCCATGTACAAGCTTCTTGAGATCATTATTTGGATCCTCATCCTCTTCTATGTTTGAGGGGACCCCCTTTTGTCCTGGTCTCATGCCACATTGTATTACCTACCGTCTTGGGCCAACATCCCTGAGGACCTCAGACGACATTTGCAACAGGTCCTGTGTTTCATACATGGTTAGTGGTCGACCCCCATTTTCTTGTCCCCATTCCAGGATAAGGTGAAATAGATGTTGTGTTTCGAAGACGGTCAATAGTTATTCCCTATCATCACGCCACTATCATTGCGGTCTAGATATCGAGCATCATGTTTTTCATTTTTCCACTCCCTTGTGTTCAAGGGGAATTCCAACATACTTGGCTTTATCCCTTCGCAAATCTAGGTGCGTTAATTAGAAAGGTCATTATTATTGGGATGTCATTCACCTAGAACCCCATTTCCCCTAAAGTGTGCCTCCTTATACTAGGAAATTCCCATCACTAATATCTGTTTCCCATATCGAGAATGACTCATGTGGGCTAAGTAGTTTTGGTAGGATGTGTACTGGTGTATCCATGCCACACATGCATTTCTTCCTGCATGAGGTTAAACTGCATTCTCAGAACTACTTGTGTCTTGACTCCCATTTTCATGGGATATGTAGGAACACCGAGAAAAACTGTCTTAGGACCATCCTAGTTTTCAACTTCAGTACCATGACCTATGGATTCTGCTGAGAGCATGTGGTGTGGCATGGACTATTTTGGTCCTCATTCGGGTCAGGGTATGTACCGCACCACATATTTCCTTTATCGGTATTTATGTCTTCAACGCATGAGTTTAAACTGCGGACCCTACCCTAGACATGTTCAGGATTCCCCGTGATAATCATGGGATGCATTAGTTTCCTAACTAGAGAGGATTATCCCTAACAGTGTTGGTCTCTGACCACTCCATGCTTCATGAACTACATTTTGATTTATTCTCATCTGTACGAGATATGTATTTTTTCCCAGGTATTTCGCCTCGGGCCCAGCCTTAGGTTCATCAACCCTTTTATCCCCTCAGCCCCGATATTGGTCCAAGTAGTATGACCTTTAAACTATGTGCACTGTCCTCATCATGTGATGTTTAAAATACATTTTCATCATCATCCTTGGTATGATGTAAAATTAAAAGGCATTCCATGTGTTTACTAGAGAGGTCATGTTCGGAAGAATGTATGATCCCTGATCAGAAAGATTCACCCAACCAGTGTTTCTTCACCACTGTGGCGTAATTTTTGGATTGTTGGACTCCATTCAAAAAAACCATCACTCCTCATTCCATGTTTTTCATTCCCTTTATTTTTACCCTCGTCATCTGCATGTCTAAAGGAACCCCCTAACAGTATGGATTCTCAGCCTATGGATCGCCTACTATCTTTGGATAATTTTTCGAAAGACTAATGGATGAAATTTTGAGTCTGGCCCTGTGTTTTGAACATAGTTAGCAGTTGGACCTATTTTGTTATCCCCATTTTAGGATAACACAATAAGGACACTATGTTTTTAACATGATCAACAATTATCCTTCATTGTCTCGCCATCCATAAAATGTTCTGAATCTTGGGTATCATGATTCACACTTTCCACTCCCCTATGATCACATAAATTCCAACTCCCCTAAAGTTACCCCACTCATGCACTAGAGTACATTGGGAAGGTGATAATTTGACTATTTTGAGAGATTCATTCTCTGGTTATGCCTCCCACTTTCTTCTCGGAAACCCAGGTATGTTATTTGTAACTCGGATTCCCGAAGATTGGTTTGAACTCCCACATTCAAATGAAATGATGAAGTGACCATCCCTTGTTTATCACATCGGTAACGAACCATGTGACCATAGGGATGGATTACTAAATATTTCATGATTACTGTGAAATGAATTAAACTGAAAAAAAAGTGAATAATCTATTCATGCATGTAGTTCAGAACAAGAAACATTAAAGAAAAAATATGTTTATGAGTTCGACTAAAACATGGACCTTATAGATCGATGTTTTGGATGGATTGTTCCTATATTTCCACCTTATGACTTGTGGTCTCCAACATCGATTCCCGCCCCATGAGATCCATCTCTTCGATTGTAGCAGGAGGGCGTAACTCTTTATCCCCGGAATGTTCCCGTGATTGTTCTGTTTGGATCTCATTCACTTGGAGATTCGCCTACACTATCTGCTCCTAAGAATACGTCAGCTGGGAACTCAATTACTAGATGAGAATAGAGTGGTTTGTAATAAATTCTTCCCTTTCATTTGATTTTTCTTCAAGGCATTGGATATCATGCTCTACATCCAAGAATTCCTGAGTATTCTCTAACTCTTTCTTGGAAATGGCAACGTCTAAATGTCAGTTATTCCCTCGTATCTTCTCTCTATGTAATCACGTATCATTATGTGAATATGGAGATCATCTACCACTCCTATATAGATAAATCATAGCCAGGTGTGGATTGACCCCATCCGGCTCAGCCATTCTACCTGTGGCTGGCTAAGAAAGCGTTTGATGCACTTCAATGCCATACGCCGTGTCAAATGGATCTCCTCAGAAGCGTTTGAGTCAGAATCATCTATTTCCTCATGGTCGGTAAGCATGTATTCAGGGAAGGGAGCAAGGAGTTCAGTGTAAGGGTCATCTTTGGGAATTCAGTCTTCGTCATAAAATTCACCTTCGTCGGGCTGGAACTCCTCCCCGGTAGCATTTCCACCCATTATCACAACCTTTGGATCGTCGAGTACCGAGGTGGGGCCACCACAAACGGTTTCTTATGCAAGAGCTAATGTGGTCACCGGAAGGGCTCTCGTAGATGTTCCAGACCCGATGGTCTGTTGAGCCTCCAAACTTGCAAATCACTACATTTGGCATCAGGGTCTTGGTCAACCAAATTTCCCAAAAAAGAATAGAGCCAGTGAGGATAAAGTCTTATGGGAGCCAAGAGTGACAGTGTCCAGCACCTGTGTCATAGCAGAAACCTCCAACACAAGGGATCCTTCAGCACATGTCAACATAATCACTGGTATCATCTCCTACCAGACCTTGGGGACATCGGGAAGTTCGGAGGCTTCCATTTCATTCTTCCTATGGGCTCATCACTGCCTGTTTGAGCCATAACTGGTTCCGCACCTCATTTGGTTCTGTGGAAAGGTTCTTGAGAATGTTCCCTTACATTAGTAGGTGTATCTTCATCCCCTATGGAGAAGGCTTCTTGGGAATCCTCACCCATTTGTTCTTAAATGGGACAGAGTTTGGTTAACACGATGGGACTGTGAGAAGATATAGGCCAGTGTAGTTAAGATTTAAACTCACCACAAGATGCTTAGCCTGTTCTGTGCTAGAGCCTACTATTTTATAGCTATCATGAGAACTCCATTGATGAGAAGGAGATTCTGAGGGGCCCCCACCACCAATTCCTTCAACTTGATCCACCTCCTCTTATTCTTCATCTCCACCTTCTTTCCCTTATTCCTCTTATTCCCCTCCTTTCCTTTTCTTTTTCATCCGCCACTATATTTCATCCTCATATGGTAGTTTCTCAGGGTCATGATCCTGTACATGAATCATTTTTACCAGGAGATGTAGTTTTTCATACTGCCCCTGCTGGAATGCGTACATATACATAGCTCTCAGGTATACATGCTGGCGATGAAATTTTACCCTATTTGTCATATGGATGTTCCCTATGTCTAGAAAATAGATCCTGATGGGTACCAACCCCGAACACAATTATTCAGTGGAAATAGAGTGCCGAAGTGTTCTCCATGAAGACCACATATAGGGGAAGATAGCATCAACCGTCGATTTTAGGAGGTACATGTGTTTCTTTCCCAGAAGGTCCTTAGCTGGCCCACGAGGCAGCACACTGGACCACCCTTCCCCGAAAGGTGGAGGCACATTCTTGGCCTACGATGCTCTTGCTAATGAAGTACTTGCTTTTGAAATGCTAGCCACCCAAACCACTATTTATCTCACCTCTCCCATGGAACCTATTCTACCTCCCTACTCTACGGGCTCTGCACTAGCCTCCTTGATTTTCTAGATGCGTTTCCAAAGAATCTCCTCGGGATATTTTTCTTCCAGTGTTAGGCATACTCTGTTGATAGGATTTCACTGACATCTGTTGGGGAAAGAGTAATGATTTCTCCCAAGCCTATTATATTAAATATAATCCACAATTGGCAGAGAATACAAGGATGTCATTCTTTCCAAACCTATGTATATACTTTCTTCATCATCTATTGCATGCACCCAAACTTCCTGGCGACACTGGTCAGCATGTAGTGTTCGTAAAAGATTCTACTGTCAATATGGGATACTAGTACACCAACCTGTATGCTTTTCAGGTACTCCCAATACTCTAGTGCCCCCACCCATCATCTACCATTTGACCGGCCAGGGTTCAGAATGGGTGGAAGTCGACGTGGTTGTGGCTGCCGATCTTATGCTCAATCCCCTCTTCTCTGAGTGTCAGTGGGTGAACACTCATTCATGACACATCAAATTGATTATGATTTTAACGGTGATTTATAGTCTAGTGAATACCCTAGGTCATCTATCAAGGAGAATTGGTGGGTTTAGAGTGTGCATTTTTAATACAATGTACTAAAATAGGGGTGGTTTTGTAAATAGTATTACGATGAAATGACTTAATTGAAAGATTAAAAGTTGAGAAACCAAATTGTTTTTAAAAAATAGGAGATAAAATAGTTCATTTTGATTTCAATAAACACATATCAAGTTCATTGTTCATAGATATTCATTTAGGGTTGGAGTAATTCCATGGATTAAATAAATTGGAATCCCGATTAATTCCTAGGATTTTATTTCAATGCTTAAAGAACCAAACCATGACATTAAAATAATATTATCAGGGTCCATAACATACCCATGGAATAATTTATTCCAAATATGATTTAAATCTCAAGAAGGTGGGTATGGAAAAGATTATTGTGTTGTCCAATTGGAAGTCACACAGTAAAAATCTCACACTGATCGGTTAGAAATTAAGATTATCTCAATCACATGCATCAAAACAAGAATTAAAATATGGAATTATGTAAGTCACATGGAATGAAATTTTTTCAAACCCAAATTAATCCAAAAAATTTTCTAAAATAAGAATTGGAACTCCCTTGACATGTGCATAGCTCCCTCACAATGAACGCCCACCATTTAGCTCAACATCAGGAGGAGGAGGAAGCTCGGGTGGAACTCCTTCTTCATTATTGATCCCCCCTATAATGATATGGGACTACAGAACATCAAGGATGAGGAGGAGAATCATCTATAAATTCAAAATGGCAGAGCTTCAATTCTTGGTTAAACATGCAAATGGGGAGGCCAAGCTTCCATTTTATAGGAAAGTGGAAGGTAGTTTTGAGAATCCTGATTTCGAGAAACCACATGGTTCATTGTTTTTGGTGGCCAGAGAGTCTTATCTCACTTTTGAAAAAACTAAAAAGTTATAGAACCACCACTAACTATCTCCAATGATTTTTTGGAGCCATTTGTATAATCACATCTCGATATATTTACATATTACAAAACTCCACTTTTGACATTGTGCATATTTGGTGTCTTGGACAGATCAATTAGAATGGCCCCCAAAAAAGCCGAATCAGGATTGGTTTCCTTGTGATGAAATGTATCTTATTAAATATTGGACAAAACCACACAATTTCAACATATTTGGATGCACGTTCTAATATAAGTGTGCGGATTAATCAACTGTTGTTCTTGGATCTTTTTCAATTTGGCCCATTTTTCTCGGACATCATCATGGGACCTCTAAATAACCTTCACTTTCAATGAAATTATCAAAACAAGTAAAATTGACCTTTTTAACTGTGATAAAAACAAAATAATTGAATCAAACATGATGATAATTTTTTTATTATATTTGGAATTTACAATAAAAATCAAGTTTAACACAATGGTGTAAAGGTGAAAATGACATAGTGGATCGTGGTATGATCACACCCCCACACCTAAATATTCGCTCTCCTGGGCAAAGTCATATTTCCAATATTTATGCATGTTGATATTTCAAACAACATAAAGATTTAACATACAATGAAAATTAATTCCCAATAGAAATGTGATCAAAGAAATAATAAAAATTAAGAGTTATTCTCAACGATCATTGAAACAAACGTCTCAAAAATTGTATCCAAATGAAATTCCAAGAGATACAGGATACAAATCAAATAAAATAATTCAAAAGTTAATAATTTCACTAATTTTCCATGTGTCTATGTGACAACCATTTCGTACTATTATTTCCACTTTTTATTGAGTAAATATAAGATATTTCAATAATTGTCTACTTACAAGATACTTTCCACCGAACTTACTCCACATCCTTTGTAATTAAATTTCAAGACCCACTAACGTGAGCATTCCCAGAAGTAAAACCATATGCTCCCAGCCTAGATATCCCCATATGTTGTATATTTCATCAATCCCCTCATTTATTATTTTTCATCAAAAGTTGCACTTGGAACAAATCTCACCTTCTTCTCCCAACCCATGTTTGATCTCCTCACGACAATTATTGTAACAATTATAACAAGATCAACGGTCAAGGAAGGGTGGATTTTGACATGCCCAATATAAAACCAATTATTTTTTTTGTTTTTTAGGGTGTACAACAGTCAGATAATATGTACACACACATAGGTCAATCTCATACAATAATTAAATAGAGTGGATAAGGAAAAAATGTATGGAAAATGATTTTGGAAAATAGTGAAAAATAAACTTTTTTTAGGGCTTAAAATAGTCAGATAATAGGTACACACACATAGGTCAATCTTCTATAGTAATTAAATAGAGAATATAAGGAACAAATATATGGAAAATGATTTTTGAAAATAGTGAAAAATAAACCAAACTAATATTTAAACTTTAATTAAGTTGAAATGTTTACACTTTATGGTTGGGTGCAAAGCTTTATGGATAAATTAAGTGAATTTTTTTACCTTAACCTATTCACAATAAAGGGAACCATTTTTCTCAAAGGTTTCAAAATGATACAACTATTTATATTATCAAAAAAGAAATAAATTTCAAAAGAATGTGACACCACATTATTGAATTTTTTATGAAATGCACATTGCATCAGAATTATGTTTTTGAATGCTAAAACAACATTAAATATTGAAATTCCACATGAATTTTAAAAATCTTCCATAATTAAAAAGGCATCATTTTAAATGGTAAGGTGGGGATAAAAAATTAATATTCTGTCACAAAGGTGAGTGGGAGGTAAAGAGGGGAAAGTAACAACACTATACAGCAAGGTAAAAAGAGAAAAAGAAGAAATATGATGAAAATTCATAACTAACCTAGGAATATACCCATACCCCACACCTAGAGTGTGAATTATCATCACTATAATAAAATAGAATGTGGTAAGGAAGGATAAAACCTGGTGGGTGTTATTCGTAAACTGCTTTGTGAACTTCAAGTTCTTTACTTGGGGACTCCGAAAGGGATTATTGGAAGTGGTTCAACCACTACCCATTGAAAGTGAAGGTTTTCTTGGTTTCATCATTTTGAACTTGGACAACACCAAATGGAGAGACGTTAGTTACATTTTGTGGTCCAATCATGCAGGAACAAAGCTTACATGGATGCAACTTCCTCCTTTCATTGTAGAGGAGGACCTTCTTCCAAATGTGGAACTAACGATGAAGGATGAGACAGTAATGGGAAACCTTGGTTCCCTCCTTATAAATTCAAGATTTCTCATATGTATCTTTTATCATTTCCTCTTTCTCCTAAATCTAAAATTTCTTTTGATCATCTACACTATAAAGATTATAATTTCATTGTTTGATAGCCCAATAGGCCCGCTACTCAATCTCAATAAGCATTGATAACTCTTTCCAAACACAAGCTGATATAGTGACATGCCAATGGTAGTTTTGAAAGTAGCACGGTAAGCCCATAAGGAATCATTGAGTATAAGACACCAATATTTTCTATTAGGTTTAACAATTTTTTCAAGAATTTGTTTTACTTCAATATTTGACACCTCTATATGACCATTGGTATGTGGGTGATATGCATTAGACACTCCATGACCGACCCCATACCGATGAAAAAGTGATTTCATTGTTCGGTTACAGAAATGAGAACCCTGGTCACTGATGATGAACCTAGGTAAGCCAAAACTACAAAAGATTTGAGTTCTCAAAAATGTTACAACTGTCTTAGAATCATCAGTCCTTATGGCTCATGCCTTTACCCATTTTGGCATATAATCAACTTCCAGAAGAATTTACATGTTATCAAAAACATAGGGAAATGGCCCCATAAAGTTAATACCCAAAACATAAAAAATTTCATGAAAGAGAAATGGTTGTTGTAGAATTTCGTTTATTTTAGTGATATCACCCATTATTTGAAAATGAGGACTATATTTAAAAAATTCATGGGCATCCTGAAAATGTGTTGGACAAAAGAGACCACAATTAAGGAAGTTGCAAGTAGTCCATTGGGGACCAAAGTGCCCCCCACAAGCAAGAGTGTGGCAGAATCTAAAGACGAACTGAAACTCGCTATTATGGACACAACGCCTAAGGACAGGATCACTACATGTGCACCATAGGTAGGGGTCATCCCAAATGTACCAAGGAGACTCATTTTTTAGATGGTCAGCCTAGTTTTTGTGGAAATCAGTAGGAATTCATGATAATACCAAATAATTTACAATTTTAACATACCAAATAATAACATCTTGCACTCAGTACAATTACTCATTAGGAAACGTTTTATTTATAGGAATAAAGGGAGATGAGTCAATGTATGAGAATGGATGGAACCTACTAATATGGCCAGCCACCAAATTCTCTACTCCTTTTTTATCTCTACTTTCTAGATTGATTTCTCGATGGAGGAGTATCAAGAGAATGAGGCTTGGTTCGGATTTTGGTTTCTTAAGGAGATACCGAAGGGATGCATGGTCTAAGAATACAATTACTTTGGACACTAAAATATATGACTTATATTTATCAAAGGAAAACACTATGTAAAAGAATTATTTATTAGTTGTGGGGTAGTTTTCTTGGGCGGGGTCCAAAATATGTGAGGCATAGGCAATGAAATATGGAGCTCGATAGACCCTTTGTGAAAAGACTGCCCCAACTGCATAGTTAGAGGCATCACACATGAGATCAAAATGTAAATACAACCGAGGTGGTTGGATTACCAGGGTTGAAATGATACTCAATTTTAACCTATTGAAATCGTCCTGACATTCTTTATCAAAAACAATTTCTTTTTCTTTTTTGAGTAATCGGGAGAGTGGGAGTGAAATCTTACTAAAGTCATGAATGAAACGATGGTAAAATAAAGCATGGCCTATGAAAGACAGCACATCCCATAATATTTTTGGGAATGGTACGGAACAAATGACATACACTTTTGATTTATCAACTTGGATACTATCGCCAGAAATGACATGCCCCAAAACTATACATTGACGCACCATGAAATGGAATTTCTCATAATTTAATACAAGATTCTTTTCAATACAGTGATGTAGGACTAAAACAAAACTACTCAAACATTCATCAAAAGTGGATCCATAAATAGTGAAATAATCCATGAAAACATCAATGAAATTTTCGAGGTATTCCGAAAAAATACTAACCATACATCGTTGGAATGTACTCAGAGCATTGCACAACAAAAATGGAATCCTCCTATATGAAAATGTTCTAAAGGGGAAAGTGAAGGTTTTCTTTTCCTAATACTCGGGGGAAATATGGATCTGAATTTACCCAAAATACACACCAAGAAAACATTAGTGGGACCTACCCGCCAGAATCTCTAGAATTTGGTCAATGAATGTCAAAGAGAAATGGTCCTTCCTACTGTGTTGGTTTAGTCAGTGATAGTCTGTGTAGACACACCAACTATTCTGCACATGATTTGGAACCAATTCATTGTTTTCATTTTTGATTATTGTAAAGCCAGTTTTTTATGAACTACTTTAATGGGACTGACCCATTCGCTGTCAGAGATGGGGTAAATGATTCCATCAGCCAATAATTTTGTTACCTCCTTTTTCACAACATCTATGAGGTTTGGGTTCAATTGACATTGTGCCTGCCTAACTAGTTTAGATTCATAATTTATTAAAATATGATGTTCTCAAACTGATGGGATAATACTAGGACTGTCTGCAAGTGTCCATACTAATGCTTGTTTATACACCCTCAAAATTTCAAGCAGTCACAATTCATGCTCAGGAGGGAGTCAACTAGCAATGATGACAGGCAACTTGATTCCATTCTGAATATGTGAATTTTTTAAACCATGAGGGTGTTTTTTAAGTTCCAATTTAGGTGGATTTTTGATTTATGGGATTGTGTGAGAATTTGAGAGGTCACTAATCTAGTCTACCTACTCAATGGTATCATCCTTATATGTGGAATAATATTTTACAAGCTTCCCAGTATCATCGATGGTCATTGGATCCTCAGTGTTCAAGAAATTATCAATAAATAAACATGCATGACACTTTTCTAGACCACAACAACAATCAATGCATGATTCATCACCAATAAATTCAATCAAGGATGAAAACTATTAAAGGGGATCATGGGAGGGAAAATAAGTATTTCCAAAATAGGGGAGTACATCAATTGAATTTACTGAGAGAGATGAATTTTCTTCGGAGGGGTGATTCAAGGCACCAAGGATATTTACGTGGAAAATGTCACCACCAAAATCCATAGATAATGTACCATTGTGGAAATTAATTATGGTTTTTTAAGTTTTCAAGAAGGGTCTCCCAAATATAATCGGGGCATGTCCATTCATATTATCATCCTCCATTTGAAGCACATAAAAGTCAGTAGGAAAAATTAAAATTTTAACCCTCACAAGAACATCCTCTAACACACCAGAGGGGTTTGAAATACTCCGGTTAGCCAGTTCAACAACAATTCTAGTGGGCTTCAGTTCCTCGACCTGCAATGTTGACTAAAGGGAGTAAGGCATTACATTTATAGAATCTCCTGAATCAATCATAGTATTTGAAAAAAGAATAATCCCCTACAGTGCACAGATTTGAGAATGTTCCAGGATCATTGCACTTAGTGGGAAGTTATGGCTCTATCAATGATGAAACATTCCTCCCCAATCTCACTTTCTCATATCCTCAAAGTCACCTTCAATGTGTACACATATCTTACAAAAACATTTCATATCTTGAAATTTGTTTCATAGCATCAATCAAGGGGATGTTTACCTACACTTTTTTGGATGTTTATAATATTTCATTATCTAGTTCAGTTTTCTTTTGTTTCCAAGGTTGGGAGGTCCTTTAAGGAAATGGAAGTGGAATGGTTGTGATAGGAGACTCATCGACATACACACACTTTCATTTGGTAGGGCTTCTCTCAAGACATGGGTTTTCAACATTTGGAACATTTTCAATGGTTGGGATGGAGGTTTCTTCATGAAAGGATGACTCTAATAGAGGATTCATTGGATTTTTAAGTTTTGTTCCACTCCTAAGGGTGATGGCACTTACATTTCCCTTATCTATAGGGTTAACTACTGGTTGATAAAGTATCTTACATGACTCGTGACTTGTAGTTTCTCCTACTGAGTTAGCTAGTTGGATTGGTTTTTGAGGTCTTGTATGGATACATGGGTAGTTTATTGGAATTGGATATTTTTGGAAGACATTTGTTTCATCATATCTTCTAGGCTAGCCACAGGTTTTGGTGGGGGTGGTTGGAAAGGCCTTTGGGGTGGTTGATGATTTCTGGGTGGTGGTGGTGGATGGATACTCTGCCCTTGTTGGTTCCATTGTTGATGAGGAGTGTTTGAATACCCCCCTTTCCTCTAGGATTGGTTGTCTTTCCACCCATAGTTGGATAGATAGTATGGTTCTTTACTAAAGGGTTGGTTAAAGGGGCATCCTGGGATGATTGCCTCACAACTCCCCAAAGTTTCTCTCAGTTGGGGGAATTGTTTAGAATAATGTGTTTCAAAAGAGCAGATTCCACCATGGATGGGAGGAGGATATTGATATTTCCCTTGAGAGAGAGTGAGTTTTTTGTTAAAGTGTACTTACCTCTAAAAAAATTGTGTCCACCTTCTTCTCAAATTCAATATTTAAAACTCATGGACACCTCGAATGGGTACACTAGACCTTATACCAAATTGTTGAGTGTTCTATCCCATGTTCTCAATCAGGGTTCTTGCAGAAATTGGGTTCTTATCAACTAGCTCACCACTTGTAGAATCATCAATCATATTTCGATCAATATGAATTAAAACTTCATAAAAATACCGTTTTTAAAGTTGATCACATATTTGGTGGTGCGTAAAACATGAAAATACTATTTTAAATGTTTCCTAATATTCATGATGTGTTTCCCCTTGAGATTGTCTTATCCCACAAATTTCATCCCTTATTGTTACAATTCGAGAGGTTGGGAAATATTTTTCATGAAAAAGGCATTTCATGTCTGCCCAACCTCTTATTAGTGAATTAACACAGTATAACCAATCTTTCGCAGTGTGTTCCAAATAAAATGGGAATGCTCTAAGCTTTACTTGTTCCTCATCAACATTAGCAGGTTTTAATTTTGAACAAAAAATATGAAATTATTTGAAGTTATTGTGGGGATCCTCTCTAAGATGTCCATGGAATATTGGTAATATATGAATTAAACTATAATTTAGTTCAAAATTCGGTGCCTCCCCTTGCATTTAAAAGAATGTGGGTTGGATATAAACATTAGGTGAGGTTAGTTATTTTAGTTTTCTACTATTTTCATCTATTTTATATAGGTTTATCTCAGTTTTGATGTCAGTTATAGAAGAAGATGAAGGGTGAAGAAGAGTTTCAATGTGTGGTGTGTCCTCCTTCAAAGTGTTGTCTTGTGTGTCTCAGTGTTGTTATCATAGGGTCCTCTCTAGTTCGGGGTTTAAAGGTTCTAAATATCCCATATTAGAACACTTCATGCACCAAACATACACAACAAATAGATCAAAACAAGAAAGGATTGATAAGGTATATGATAAAACAAATAAACATGCGCAAAAATTACAAAAACATTATGAAAAACACACACTAAAAACCAAATTGCTCCCCGACAACATCGCCAAAATTTGAACGTTCTGTCATGACACGTCAAATTGATTAGGATTTTAAAGTTGATTTATAGTATATGGAAGACCCTAGGTCATCTCTCAAGGAGCATTGTTGGGTTTAGTGTGTGCATTTTTAATAATTAGTACTAAAATAGGGGGTGGTTTTGAAAATAGTTTTTGGATAAAATGCCTTAATTGAAAGCATAAAAGTTGAGAAACCAAATGGATTTTGAAAAATATGAGATAAAAGGGTTCATTGTGTTTTCAGTACACACATTTCATTTTCATTTTACATAGATATTTATTTAGGTTTGGGGTAATTCTGTGGTTGAAATTAATTAGAATCCCGATTAATTCTTAAGCTTTTCTTTCAATGCTAAAAGAACCAAGCATTGATGTAAAAATCATATTTTTGAGGTCCAGAACTTATGTATGGAATAGGAGATTCCAAATTAGATTAAAATTTCAAGAAGTTTGGTATGAAAAGGATTATTGTGTTGTCCAATCATAACAACACAAGTCACACACTCCAAACTTCACACTGATCGGTTGTAAATTAAGTGTTTCTCAATCACATGAATTGAAACAATAATTCAAATATGGAATTATATAAGATACATGGAAATAAATGTTTTCACACAAAAATTACTCAAAAATAGAATCTAAAATATTAATCGGAACTCCCTTGACATGTGCATTGCTCTATCACAACGAACTCCCACTGTTTAGCTCAACATCGGGAGGAGGAGGAAGCTCGGGTGGAACTCCTTCTTCATTCTTGATCCCCCTATGAGGATAGGGGCCTCCAAAACTTAATGGATGAGTAGGAGACTCTTCTAGTACACTAAAATGGCATAGCATCACTTCTTGGCCGAACTTGCAAATGGGGAGCCCAAGCTTCCATTTTATTGGCAATGTGGAAGGTGGTTTTGAGCATCCTGATTTCAAGAAACCACTTTGTTCATGGTTTTCTATGGCCAAACAGTCTTATCTCACATTTTAAAAAACTACAAAGTTGTAGAACCACCTCCTGAATATCTCCACCAAATTTTTGGTACCATTTTTACAATCACATCTTGAGATATTGACATATTATAGAATGACACATTTGAATTTGTGCATATTCGGTTGCTTGGACAGATCAGTTTGAATAGGCCTTGTAGATGCCGAAATGGGATTTGGTTCCTTGAAATGAAATTTAGACTATTAAACACTAGATCAGCCCGAAAAATTATGCCCATTTGGATGTATGATATAATAGAAGTGTGCAGATTAATCCACTGGTGTGCTTGGATCCTACGCAATTTGGCCCAGTTTTCGTGGACTTCATCATGGTTCCTCGAAATTACCTCCACCTTCAATGAAATTATCAAAACAAGTAAAATTTCCTTTCTTAATAGTGATAAACAAAAAATAATTGAATAAAAAATGATGTGAATTTTTTTATTATATTCGGAATTTATAAAACAAATTCAGTTTAATACAATTGTGTAAGGGTGAAAATGACACGGTGAATCATGGTACGATTAGTGGGTGGATTATGTAAATGTTCAAGAGGGATGGCCGCAAACCATTACCAGGGGTGAATGGAATTAGGGAAGTCATACCCATCATAGTGGGTTGTGACCCAACCATGAAGAATCTTGAACAGTCCGCATATCCTCCTTGGTGTACTTCCCCTCGAGATACACCCTAGAATACAGTACAACCTGTTTAACACTGGCACACCTAGATAAACCATGTTCTTCACCGTAATAATCCCAACCATCACTAGAATCACTGGGAAGACCCCCATCTTTGTTTCCCTCACTGAAAATAAACATCTTCTCAATAATGAAGCATGACACCCAGCATATCATACATTCGGGTCCAGAATTTCATTTATGCCAAAGCCCCATGATCGGTATTGTCCTACCTCCTGGGTCTGTGTCCTATACCCTTAGACATTCCCCATCAGAAGGATATCTTCATACTTGTATCACCCCTAACACTTCATGGTATGTTTCTCTTAAATAAATTCTAGTAATAGCCTATATTTCATGAATCACTAAGCATCTATGGAACAAAACATGGTTACTTATAGAAGATATCCAAAACCTAGTCAAGTAAACCTAATTTTGTCACTTATAAGATGTGAATTTCAAATATCTAACATACATTGTTGCGATCAGAAAGTTATTTCGAGTCCGATAAGGAAAAATAAATTTTTGGTGAATAGTAGCATACCATTATGAATAATAACCTACCTTTATGAATAGTAACATCCCCTCATGAATATTAATATGACTCTTATGAATGGTATCAATACCATTGAGTGTATAAATGAATTTAGGCACCTTAAAAATGAAGATGAAAATTTTAAATGTTTATATCTTTCGATTAAATAATGATTTTTAATAAATATTTAATTAATCATATTTAGAAAATTATTTTTGTAAAATGGACTTCATTTTTGGATTCTAAACATTGAAAAATTGTTAGGATAACCTTTTGTGATTTTTATGAAATACTTGAATTTTTTATGAATAGTAAAATCTGATTATTCACAATAAATGCTAAATAATTGATTAATTGAGTCATTGATGATGGTCTATTGATGTAAGCCCAATTGATTCAGATTCACATGATAAATTTACTATTCTTGGTCATAGAAGACTCACTATTTCTTGTCTTGTGAAGAAATAATAAATTAAGAAATTTTATATTGAGAAATCCCCTCTCTCCTCCACTATAAAACCCCCCTTCACTCCCTCTTCTCATCACTCCTCTCAATACTTGTGCTTGACCAATATTCTGCCCAAATATATTATCAATATCATCACCTATTTCCAAAAGCTCCTAGCCTTTTCAAAATACCAAAACCACTCCCCTTAAGAGGTTCTGAAAGGAGGAAGTCTCAAGAGGTAAATTCCTCTTTTCAATTCCTTCATTTCTTTTAAGTTATTTTATTTTTGTTTATTTCCTCACCTCCCTTCACCCAAAATAGTTTAATAACACCAATAACATATATGTTCTGGAATTTTTTTATGCTAATGGTATATTTAATTATCTTATCTCTTTTTCCCACCCTTTATTTGGATGAAATGAAAGCACTGTTTGAGATGTGCTAATTTAGCACATTCAAGGACAACAGCAAATCAATTCCTATTATAATCATTAATTCTATTCAAGAAACCATTTATGTTATGGTTGAACCATATTATTATATATGTAATATATCCTATTTTATTTCTTTAATCCTTTTGTAAAAATGGTATTAAGTTATAAAGAAAAACATGTTCATTGTAATCAAACCCACCGATTAACCAAAACGGTTGTCACTAAGGTTATATATATAATAATTAAACCTCACTCTAAGTAACCCAAATAAATTTAAAACCATTTAGTCTCTTGGATGTTCATTAATATAATATAACTTTATTTCTAGAAAACCACTTCAATCTTTCATATTTATCCGAACTTGGATATAAGTGAACCGATCTTTTAAAACCTAGTTATCAAACTAGCCCGGACAATGAAATTGAACCTTATAACTAATCAAAAAAGCCTTCAATGAACTAAAAAGGTTTATAATAAATAATTTAAATATAGAATTGGTTCTAGAATTATGAATTAATAAGCCTAATTTTTTTATTAAGGTATTTAATAACGAGTCAAGAACACCTTCAAGCATAAGGTAAGGGATCCTCTCTCTCACTTTTGTTCAAGAATCTCCCCTATGTTGTGCCCTTTATTTTAAATTCATAATTATGAGGTATAATTTTTCACCTCCCCCATACTTACCTTATGACATAAAAAATATGGAATACCCCTTTACCTCTCATTAATCCCTTGCAATAACAGTCGTTACCATGCCGAAATGATTATAAAGGGTTTTCTCATCTCACTTTCAATTATGTGGGATTTCCACTATTCACCTCTTATTTCTTTTATGTGGTATAGGTGTACTGCCATTCCATATATTTTATCATGAACCTTTTTATATTCATGGTATTCTGTAATTTATTTTGAGGTTTTTAACTTTTGTTCATATGACTCAATTGATTTCAACGTGGTAATGATATTTGTCTCAATTTTCACTTTGTTGTGAATTTCTTAGTATTGGGAACCTACCATTTCTTATGTGGTATATGTACTACCTTTTTGAAATCAACTTTCAGTTGAAATTATATCCCATATAAATTCCCATATTCACATAACATGGATATGATTATTGTCTAAGCCGTATAACACTTTACATACAATATATATTTTGAATGTTGTTTTGACTATGGAAATATTAATGAATCTATATCCTCTATTCTATACGGATAATGTAAATTCATATTGATCTTATGTTTAATATATGAAAAAATAATTATTTGGATGTAGGGGTGGGTGGGGACCACTACAGCCCCTCGATGCATCGGTAGGTCTCATGAGACATATCAGTTCGTGAAAACCCTTCGAGTTTGTTTCCAAAAATCTAATGGGATTCTACCCATAGAACTAAACTGATTTAATGGTATTATGGTTTCATGTGCCAAATACATGACGTCCAATGAATAAGAATTCTATTTATTCATTATCAGTTATTATTATTATCCATGAGGTTTTCACTATGATAGAATCCATGGATACAGTTTCATTATCAGTCTATTAATGGAATTCATTTTTCATTTACTCACCATGCCATATTTATTTTGTCAGATTGATTATGATTCGCTTATTATTGTATTCATGCTTTTGCTATTTGTAACCCTTAATGAGTATTTGAGCTCACCTCTTTCATTGTTCACCTTCAACAGGTAATGAAGAGAAGGTCATTTATTGAGTTCATGTGGTTGCAGTTTTTAGTTTTGGTATGTATAGTATTTTGTAACCTTTTTCAGTGCAATTTGTGTTACATATATGTACATAGCTTCGTCAAGACTACTAAACAGATTGTTCCTTTTGTATTTTTCATTATTTATAACCATTAAAATATCACATTTAATGCGCCGACTCCAGTATAGAGGGTTCGAGGTGTAACATTTGGTATCTTAGGATGTTTAGTAGGAAACATGGAAACTAGAGTCGGAAATATATAGTAGGGAACAAAGACCTAAGGTAGTATTTGTGGTTAAACATACAAGAATATCCTGGTATTTTCTTAAGGAATAGATTATGTGAATCTTTCTAGAAAATACATCCCCGTCTGGATACGAGCAGGTAGAGGTGGCTATGGAACAGATGTACCTAGGAGTGAAAACTCCGAGAAGGAGTTTCGGGCTTGACTCGGGGTATCCTAGTACATGAAAACAGGACTTGCTGCACTCTTGGTTATGACACTCCTGGGGGGATATGCTTAGATAATTCATATTTTCTTTACAATCCATTATGAAGGATTAAAATGGAAATTATTCCTCAGAGAAACAATTTTTTTCTGATTATGGGATTAGAAATGTGTAGGATATCAATTTATGCTACGTATTTTTTTAAGTTAAGATTATATATTACGATTCATACCCTAATCTAGTGTGTTCCATTATTTAGAAATGAAACATAATGGAATAAGGGGAATCAATACTCGTGGGCAATATAGGGATTTCCCCATTGAGAAAGTCAACACATTCAATGTCGAAGAAGATTAGATTATGACCATATTGGAGAAGCTTACTCAGGTTGTGACGAAAAACCATGCTATACCTGTGTTGGATCATTTAATGTGGTATAAGCCCCCATCTATTGGTGGTACTACTAACCCAGTGTTTTCTGAGCACTTGATCAAGTCCCTTGAATAGATATTCATGTCATTAAGATGCAATTAAAATGAAATTGTAGTACTGGCAGTATATTGTCTTAAGGGAGATGATGATCAATTATGGTCCATGATTCAGAAAACCATGGAGGAAGAAGAAATAAAAGATATGGAATAGAGGAATTTTAAGGAAATATTCTTTCAAAAATATTTCCCGTGTGAGAAATGAACTGAAATGAAGAATAAATTCCTTAGCTTAAAACAAAGGGAAGAACACAGCGTTGCCGAGTATGAGCTTACCTTCACAAGGCTGGCAAGATATGCCATAGATTACGTACGTGACTCGAAATGATAATATTGATCATTTCTTTGATGGTTTTAGTCCATGTCTTTGAAGGGCACTGGATTTTCAATCATTTTCATCATATGATGAAATTGTATCACGTACCATTAAATAGAGAATGAATTTTCTAGATCAAATTTCTTCAAGGGAAAATAAGATAAGAAGCGGTATTCTAATAACCAAGGAAAAGTAGAAGAACCAAAGAAGAGAAATGGAAAAAATCTATTCCCATTATGTGAGAACAATGGAATGAATCATCTCGGGAAATGCTTGAAGGGCATGGGATTCTACTATAAGTGCAGAGAAAAGGGTCATCAATCTGATGAATGAAAGTTGAAGAAATAATTAAATGGTATTCAATGATACAATTGTTGAGATATGGGACACTATGAAAATGAGTGTCCGAAGAACCAAGGAAACATGAAACAAAAAGAGCCAAGAGAGAAAGGGAGAGCTTATGCGATTACAATTGCAGAGGTTGAAGTTCCTAATGATACGGTGGCAGGTAATTTAATTGTTTCCTTTAACATAGCCAACACGTTATTTGATTATAGACCATAGCATTCATTTATATCTTCTCATTTTTTTCAAGTAAATTAGATATGTCTTGTTTGATTTAATAAAGGAGTTGTCAGTAAAAACTCCTAGATGATGTGTCATTGTGACAAAGGCATGTCGATTAGTCCCCCTCCAGACATCAAAATGTGCTTTTGATTCTATCCTTGTCATCATACCAATGACTGAATTTGATATAATTCTCAGTATGAATTTGTTGTCAAATTATGATGCAATGATTTATTGTAAGAACAAGGAAGTTACAATTTTTGATAATGGTGTTGAATCCCTTATATTTAGAGCAGAAACCTCGCCACCTAATTATTATCTAGAACCACCCAAATAGCTCCACTGAATGCAATACTTGGAGAGGATGATAAAAAAATATCTATGGGTGAGGAATGAAATCGTTAAATAGAAGATGTGCACATAGTGCAAGAGTACATTGATGTATTTCTAGAGGATTTACCTGGACATCCTCCAGAGTGGGAAGTTGAGTTATCTATCGATTTGATTCCTAGTGCAAGACCTTTGTCAAAGACTCCCTATAGAATTTCCACTATGAAAATAGTATAGGTAACGAAACAACGAGATGAATTGAGTGAAAAAGGATTTGTTCGACCAAGTGTTTCTCCATGGAGTGACCCTATCCTTTTTGTCAAGAAAAAAAGGCTCCATGAGGCTATGCATTGATTACAAGAAAATAAATGCTATTAAAATAATGAATATATATCCTCTACCCCAGATTGATGATTTATTTGATCAACTTAATAGAGCTCAATGATTTTTGAAGATCGACCATTGATCTGGATATCATCAGCTTTGTTTGAGGAGGGAAGATATTCTTAATACAGCATTTCGAACCAGGTATGGGCATTATGAGTTTATAGTGATGCATTTTGGATTGAATAATGCACCCTCTGTTTTCCTGGATTTAATGAATATAGTTTTCAAGGAATATCTTGATACAATTGTTTTGGTTCTCATTGATGATATTCTCGTGAACTAAAAATGTTATTAAGACCATGACAATCACTGGTGGATTATTATGAAAAATATTATAAGTAATAAATTATATGGGTAGTATAGAAAATGTGAATTCTGGCTTCAATCAGTTTCTTTTCCAGGACATATTTTCTCTAAGGATGAAATCCTAGTTGATCCTACAAAGACAAAGGCAATCCATGATTGGCCCATGCCAACAAACATAACAGAGGTATAAAGTTTTATTGGATTAGCAGGTTACTACCGGCGTTTTGTTCATAATTTTTCCCAACTGTCCAACCCACTAACCAAGCACACATGTAAAGGAGTTAAGTTTGTGTGGAAAAAAGAATGTACATAATTATTTGACGAATTGAAAAGAAGATCGCTCAATGCTTCAATTTTGACTCTTCCATTTGGATGTGATGGATTTGTAATATACAGTGTTGCATCAAAGAATGGACTGGGTTGTGTCCTTATGAAAAATGATAAAGTTATTTCTTATGCATCAAGATAGTTGAGGACTCATGAGAAAAATTATCCAACTCATGATCTTGAGTTAGAAACCATAATATTTGATATGAAAATATGAAGGCATTATCTCTACAGAGAGAGATGTGAGATTTATATGGACCACATGAGTTTGAAATACATTTTAACACAAAAAGAACTCAACAATAGGAAAATAAGATGGCTCGAGTTACATAAAGATTATGATTCATCAATATAGTACCACCCAAGAAAGGAGAATAAGATGGTAGATGCATTAAGCAGGATAGATCATGGAATTCTGACTCAAATGATGATTGAAAGAGATCATATATTCATGGATCTACTGAAGATGGATATGGGAATTTTTATGGAAGGGGAAACATCACTCCTCTTTCAAATGATTGCTAAACCATCTTTGAAAGAGAAGATAAAAATATCTCAATCTAATGATGAGAATCTGCACAAGAATATTAATGCAGTTAAGGACGGGTGACTGGCTGACTTTGTGTATGAAGAAGGAGTTCTGAAATTTTGGAAGAGGATATGCCTTCCATCAGTACTGGAGCTAAAAAGAGAAATATTAGATTAATTTTATAGCTAAAATTTCATTATACTCCCAGGTAGCACCAAGATGTATTGAGATATGAAGGAATATTTTTGGTGGGATAATATGAAGCGGGAAATTGCTGACTACGTGTCCAGATGTCTAGTTTGTCAACAAGTGAAAGCAGAGAGACAACACACTAAAGGAGTGATGCAACCTCTACCTATCCATATGTGGATGTGGGATAACATTACGATGGATTTTTTCACCGAACTACCAAGGACACGAAGAAGGAACGATGAAATATGAGTAATTATTGATCATCTCACAAAATTAGCACATTAACATTCTTTTAAGAGAGGATTTTCCACTTGGGAGCTTGGAAATAAATAATATTAACGAAATTGTAAGACTTCATGGTGAAACTCTCTCGATTGTGTCTGATCGAGATCCTCGGTTTACATCACTATTCTGGAAAAGTCTCCAGAAGGCTTTGAATACTGTGTTTTGTATGAGTAATTCTTATCACCCCAAAATAGATGAACAGTCTAAAAGGACTATTCAAACTCTAGAAGACATGCTGAGTTCATGCTCTCTTGACTTCCAAGGTATGTGGGATCAATACTTTCCTTTGGTGTAATATTCCTACAACAATAGTTTACATTCTAGTATTTAAATGGCTCCATATGAAGCATTATATGGAAAGAGATGTCGAACTTTAACTTGTTGGAACGACGTTAGTGAGAGGAAACTTGTAGGAATAGAACTTATTGAAGAGACCACGGAAAAGGTGAGGACAATACAAGCCCATATTAAGGCATCCCAAAGTAGGCAGAAGAGTTATGTTGACAACCAGAGAAAGGATTTGGAATTCCATGTTTTAGATCATATATTTACGAATGTATCTCCATGTAAGGGTGTCTTAAGGCTTGGTAAAAAAGGGAAATTGAGCCCCAGGTACAACGGACCATTTGAAATCCTGGAAAGAATTGGATTTGTAGCTTACCATTTGGTAATACCTCCAAGTCTCTCTAGAGTTCATGATGTGTTACACATGTCATAGTTAAAGAAATACATGCCAGACCCAATGCATGTACTCACATAGGAAGAAATAGAACTGGAACCTGATTTTTCAAACTGTGAAATGCCTATCGGGATTCTTGACACAAGGGAGTAGGTATTGATAAATCGAACAACTAGTCTAGTAAAAGATCTTTTGAAAAACCAGAATTTGGAGGAAGCGACATTGGAACCTAAGGATGATATGAAAAATAATCACCCACATCCTTTTGGTGAGCTTCATACATAAAAATTCAAGGATAACATTTCTAAAGGAGGAAATAATATAGCACCTCGAACACTTCATGTTATGTTTCTCTTAAATACATTCTACTTATAGCCTCTATTTCATGAATCATTGATCCTATATGGAAAAAAACATGGTTACTTATAGGATATATCAATTACCTAGCCATGTAAAGCTAATTTTGTCACTTCTAGGATGTGAATTTCGAAAATCTGACATATATGGATGCGATCAGTAAGTTATTTGGAGTCCGATAAGGAAAAATAAATTTTCTGGGAATAATAACCTAGACATAAGAATTGTAACCTACACTTATGAATAGTAACTTACCTTTATGAATAGTAATATGACTCTTATGAATGGTATCCATACCATTGAGTGTATAAATGAATTTTGGCACCTTAAAAATGAAGATTTAAATTTTAAGCGTTTATATCTTTCGATTAAATAATGATTTTAATTAAATATTTAAGGAATCATATTTAGAAAATTATTTTTGAAAAAGGAAATTCATTTTTGGATTCTACACATTGAAAAATTGTTAGGATAAATGTTTTGGATTTTTCTGAAATACTGGAATTTTTTTATGAATAGTAAAATCTAATAATTCACAATAAATGAAAAATAAGGGATTAATTGAGTCATGGATGATGAGCTACTGATGTAAGCCCAATTGATTCTGATTCAAATTATTAAATTACTATTATTGGTCATGGAATACCCAATATTCATTGTCTTTGAAGAAATAATAAATTAATGAATTTTATATTGAGAAATCCCCTCTCTCCTCTACTATAAAACCCCCCATCATTCCCTTATCTCTTCACTCCTCTCAAGCCTTGTTCCATTCCCATATTCTGCCCAAATCTCAACCCAAGATCCTCCCCCACTTCTAAAATCTCATAGCCTCTTCAAAATACAAAAACTACTCTCCCCAAGAGATTCTCAAAGGAGGAAGTCTCAAAAGGTAAATTCCCCTTTTCAATTCCTTCATTTCTTTTAAGTTTGTTTCTTTTTGTTCCTTTCCGCTCCTCCTATCACACATATAGTATGATAAATCTAGTATCATACATGTACTAGAATGTTTTTATGCTAATTAGATATTTCATTATCTTCTGTCTGAAGGTTCTGGGCGTAGCGAAAGCTCGGGGGTGGATGTGTCCACTTGGCCTTTTGTCATTAAAAATGATCAATCCGGGATCAATACGATGATAAACACCAGACTCCATGGATCGAATCACAGAATTAGAAAAAGACAATGAATAGTCATGGATCCACAACCTAGGATCGTCACAGGTTGATTATAATTAATTTAATTAATTGACAAGATGTACCTTTTATGGCGTTCTTTCTTCATTGATATTTCTCATCACGTTCTGATGTGAATCGTCATTGCATCGTAGAATCCATGTTTAGACTCCCTCTAGCGGTGATCCATATGTGCACCACGTATCTCTAGATGTTGCCAAAGGAGTCTCCATGTGCTAGCATGGAGAAACCTATTCTTGCATTATCTGCCTTAGATCGTCTTGATCCGATGGAGGAGGATCTCTCCCAGTCTTGAGAGTGTTCTTGGTGGGAGGAGTTCTTTCGGCCTTGAGAGAATTCTCCAGAATTGTTGTGCACAACAATTGAGGAAAAGTGTTGGGGTTGTGAGGATATTTATAATCGGGTTTGATTTAATAAATTTATGATAATAAATAATCATGTTACGTGTTTTATTAATTTTATTAACTCTTATTGAAATCCTCCACATGTCGAATCATTAATTCCATGACATTCACCCATGCTGATTATAATAAATATAATTTAATAAAACAATATTATCTCCAAAAAATCCCTAATGAAAAAACTAAAAGGCATGTAATCATTAATACATGGCGTGTACTTGTTTTTTAATAAAACTACACGGAGTGTAATCATTAATACACAGTGTGTACTTGTTTTTCATTTCCTTTCCAAAATGAAAACTACACAGCATGTAATCATTAATACAAGGTGTGTATATCTTATTTTCATTTCATTATTCCTCCATCAATAAAACGGTTTATGCTTCCTTTAATAATTATTAAACCACGTATGGGAATAATTTAATTCTACTTGAGATACTTGGATACACTTAGTGTGTGACCCTCTAGGCCTCCTTCTTGTTGGAATTAGGCGGGCTTGCCTAAAGTCCAAGATTACTATCTAGCAACGGTTTAAGGAACCCAAGAGAAAGAAGTTGACGCCGCATTGACATGTCACCTCATACGAATTCTTACCGTGTAATTTAATCCCATTGTCTCAATATCTCATCAAATAGGTTTCATGGCTGTGTCATAAACCTATATGCTTGATCTGTCATTCTTTGACTTCAAGAAATATACTCTTCGTTACACCATGGACATGGAATTTGGGTGACAGTTCTATTTCAATTAAAGGGAACAAGATATCTACTTCCATAAATATAGAAGGTAAAAATACTTCCTCAACATATCCATTAACAACATGTCATTTGTGATGCACCCAACATACCCTACTTTCCGCCAACTGTCTTTGTGATAGTTTTCATCAGCAAATCTAAGTGCGCGAGTCCTGGCATGAGTAAATGTTAATATTCTAGTCTAAGGACCATTACACACACTCGTAGATAGTAATGTCTGATGACACCAAGAAACGTGGAATAACTACCAGAGGGTATGTTCTCATAATCTCCCATCTTGGAGATTACCAAGTGCGAACTCCATGAGAGAGAGTCTCATCTTCTTACGAGTACTCGCACATGACAATCTGTATACTATGTGTCCTATCGTAGTTTGTCATCCAACTGTAGAACTTTATTTA
Source organism: Viscum album (assembly GCA_963277665.1). Lineage (NCBI taxonomy): Eukaryota > Viridiplantae > Streptophyta > Magnoliopsida > Santalales > Viscaceae > Viscum > Viscum album. Next base: position 306,185,969 of record OY728153.1, on the reverse strand, counting down.
AGAATATTTTTTTCTCATTTAAAGGTTCTCATCATAGGAGAAATCTTCCATGAAATTGTTAATGCAACATATATTCCAGGACACTATTATATTATACTCATGCAGAACAACGAAAAATATATAATAAGTTTACATTCATGTAATCAAATTACAAAACGTTGGTTCTCAGGACACCAACTCTAACAAAATCCTACTTGGACTAGAGCCAACTACCTAAGACTTTTATTCCTCTATACCTCATATGATGATCATGTTTCTGCTGAGTCAAGGCTTTAGTCAAGGGGTCTTCCATGTTGTATTCTGTGGAAATACTTCTCACTGCAACTTCACCTCTCTGAGAAAAATCCTTCAAGAGATGATACTTCCAAAGTATGTGCCTTGTCCGCTGATGTGACCTTGACTCTTTTTCATGTGCCACCGCTGCATTATTATCACAATAGAGTGTGATAGGATCTTTAATTCATGGTACTACATCCATCTCTTGGACGAATCTATGCATCCATAATGCTTCTTTAGCTACCTCATAAGTTGTTATATACTCAGGCTCTGCTATTAAATTTTCCACCACACCTTGCTTTGTGCTCTTCCATCTCACTGCACCTCCATTCAAACTGATGATGTATACAGTCTGCGACTTCATGTCATCTTGATCAGTCTGGAAACTAGCATCTACATGTCCTCTGATTACTAGTTCCTCATCTCCTCCATAAACCAGAAACATATCCTCAGTACACCTCGGATATTTAAGGATATTCTTGACTACCATCCAAAGGAGGGCTCCTAGATCAGCTTGATATCTACCTATCACACTTAATGCATAAGCAACATATAGCCTTGTACATAGCATAACATACATGACTGACCCAATCACGGATGTGTAAGGGATCCTTGACATTTTCTTTCCTCATGCGTCTGAGGACACATTTTCATGGAAAGATGAATTCCATGTGACACTGGAAACAATCCCCTATTGGACTATTCCATACTGAATCTCTTAAGTATCTTGTCAATGTATGTACTTTGACTTAGGCCTAGAATTCTATTGGACCTATCATGAAGGATCTTGATCCCAAGAATATATGCTTCCTCGCTCAATTCTTTCATATAGAATCATTTATCCAACCATGCCTTAACAGACTGTAAGACAGGTACTTCATTTCCAATTAGTAATATGTCATCAACTTATACTATTAAGAAAACGACTGCACTTCCACTAATCCTTTTGTAGACACATGGGTCACAGTCGTTCTTAACAAAGCAAAATTTCGTTACGTCTTCATAAAAATGAATGTTCTATGTCCTTGATGCTTGCTTTAATCCATAAATGGATTTCTGCAACATTCATAAATTGTTGGCATCCTTTGGAGTCACAAACCCTTCCGTTTGTGTCATGTAAAAATCATCCTGGAGGTTCCCGTTAAGGAATGCTATTTTTGACATCCATTTTCCAAATTTCATAGTCATGGTAAGCAACAATGTCTAATAGGATTCTTGATGGATTTTAGTATCGCAGCTGCTAAAATGGTATCAACATAGTCAATTCCTTGACACTGTCTAAAACCTTTTGCAACCAATCGTGCTTTATAGGTGCTGGAATGACCCTCCAGGTCTAATTTCTTCTTGAATACCCACTTATTACCGATAGGCTTTACATCAGATATAGGATCTACCAAAATCTAGACATGGTTTTGGTACATGGAATCCATTTTAGAATTTATGGGTTCGTTCCACTTGGAAACATCTGTACCTTCAACTGCTTCTTTGTAAGTAAGAGGATCATCATTGTAAGTAAGAGGATCATCATTCTGGTTCTCTCACCTCTCTCATGCTCCTACGTAGTACTCGTGTCTCAAGAAGAGATTGTTCTTCCATGGGGCTTTGTGGAATCTATTACTTTACCAACTCTTGTGTATCTTGAGCCTCGACTTCATCGAATTCTATCTCACTCCCACTATCTATTTTGGTGATGTGCTCCCTCTAAAAGAATATGTCATGTCTTACCACTGTAACCATTTTATCTGAGGGGTTGTATAGGTAATACCCCCTTGTTTCCTTGGGATATCCTATAAAGATACACTTTGTGCCTCAGGGTTCAAGTTTGTTACCTAAAGAGGCCTTAACAAATGCTTCGCTACCCCACACATGTAAATTCGATAACATGGCTTTGTGTCCACTCCATTACTCATATAGAATACTATTTATTGATTTAGTTGGTACTAGGTTTAGTATGTGTGCTTCTGTTTGTAAGGCATATCCCCAAAAAGATAATGGAAGAATTGCATGACTCATCATTGATCTCACCATGTCCAACAGTGTGCGGTTCCTCCTTTCACTTACACCATTCCACTGAGGTGTATAAGGAGGAGTGAGTTGAGATAGAATCCCAAAATCCCATAAGAAATCAATGAAGTCCTGATTAAGATATTATCTTCCTCTATCTGAGTGGAGTTTTTTAATTGTCTTACCATGTTGGTTCTCAACTTCAATCTTCTATTCTTTTAACTGATCAAAAAATCCGACTTATACCTCATTAAGTAAATATATCTATATCTACTAAAATCATCAGTAACAGTTATGAAGTACAAGAACCCACCCCTTGCTTCAATTGGAAATGGTCCACACACATCTGTGTGAACTGATTCTAGAAGCTCTTTAGCCCTTTCAAAATTCCCACTAAATGGGGCTTTGGTCATTTTGCCTTGTAGACCCATGTGACATACACCAAGTGGTTTTAGTTCAAAAGAATCTAAATACCCATCTTGATGTAATTTTTTCAAATGTTTCTCATTGAAAAGACCTAGCTAGTGATGTCAAAGTTGGGTGTGTTATGATACATGTGAATTCGCTTTTTGATCTATTTCCATTACATGGTTTGTGTAGTATAACACATAAAGTCCATTATATAAATGTGCCCTTCCAAAACAAATGCTATCTTTATAAAAGTAGCAACATTAATTTCAAAATTTGAAGATGAATCCATCAGTATCTAATCTGGATACTGAAATAATGTTTTTGGTTACAGAGGGTAAAAAATAAAATCCTTTCAATACCAAGACCATCCTTGTAGGCAATGTGAGGTGGTAGTCTCCGACAGCTACAACAGCGAGTCTAGCTCCATTGGCTTCTCGCAGATCCAACTCACCTTGGTCAATCTTTCTGAATCTACTTGGTTCCTATATTTGGATACAGATGTGAGAACCACAAGCAATATCCAATATCCAATTTGTATAAATAGATAGATTTCATTTGATAACAAACACATCTGAAGCTTCCCCTTTCTTCCTTGGATGGGTGTAGTTTTGCTTCCAGTGGCCATTGTTTCCACTTGCATAACAAACACCCTCTCGTTCTCTTGCCTCTACTTTGATCTCCCTTTTCTTGAAAAGGCTTGATGATGCATTGGGATTAAATCTCTTTTCATTCCCTCTCCTTTATTCACCATAAGGATAGAAGACTTTTCATGCTTCATATCATTGTCCACTTGGAGAATGAGGATAAGGAGATCAGATAGAGACTTTTCAATGTTGTTCAAGTTGAAATTTACAACAAAGTTAGAGAAGCACTATAGGAGTGATATAAGAATGAGATCAGTACCTAGTTCTTTGGGTAGTTTAATCCCTAGAACTTCCAAGGGAACAATGTATTTAATGAGCTTGACTACATGAGGCCCAGCTGGCGCACCCTCTCCAAGCTTGCTCTGGAATTGAGCCTCAGATATCTCAAACCTTTTCAATCTTGATCTCTCCTGGTATAGACCACACAGGTGTTGGAGCATGCTATAGGCATCCATGTATTCATGAGACTTCATGTTCTCACTAGACCTTGATGATAGAATCAAACATTGAACGTTGAGTGCATCGTTCAAATGTTGATCAATGACCAGGAAATTTTCATCACTCGCACCCTGGGTAGGCGAATCAAGAAGTGAGGACTCCAGCACGTAAAACTTTCGTTCATGGCATAGGATAACTCAATGGAGACTAAAACATTTTGGAAAGATACTACTGCTGAGGATATTGTCTTTATCCACAATTGATCGCAGAGAAAATGTGGTTGATGAGTTTTTCATATTGATTCTACAAATTAAAAGAGAAGATTTATCATTACCTTTTGATTACATTTTGTGAAAAATAATAATTGAATTTATTAATTCTCCCAATATTTTATCAAGTCCCAATGGCCCTCAGCATTGAACATGGAATGTTCAGTTTCCATGACATTCTAGTGGCAAGGATCCATATTCCCCTTCGCATAACCCCAACAAGGGTTGGTCAGGATATTTGAAGGTATTTAGGTAGGCAGGTCTTTTCCAACTATGAGATTACAGTTCCTTAATCTGTTAAGTGGACTCCCCAATCCTAAAATCCTATCTTGGATTTTCTCAACACTTGCCTCCATTTTAAAACAAGTCTAGAAATGGATACTCTTCTTGATGTAAAATGTTTAAGTCAACCTAAAACATTCAAAAGAGGTTACTTTATAAAAGTAAGTGTCCCAATAAGGGTTGGTCAAACACATAGTTTTATTGAGTCTTTACCTTAAAAATGTAACGGAAGGATTGGTAAGTATTAATATGGTATTAGCGGGATTTATTCTTTATTCATAGTTTTGCATTATCACATGCTTGTTCATATTAAGTGATGCTTGCTTAAGTGATTAACCATGTTCTGATAATGTTTACGCATAGTCTGGTTTTTATTTTATTCCATCTTTTCATGCTTGTTTATTTCATTAATTATGTCATCATGACAACACATAAATAATATATAAACCATGAAAAAAATATAATTAATGTAAGATGGCATGATCATGAGATTCTATTGGTTATAATATCTAGCAGTTTTGATAAGCTAATCCAGACCTTGGGAAAAACACCTTGAACCCAATGGTTCATGTTTTACAGCTCCCACCTGTCCACCTTTGTATCTTATTAGGTTGGATTTTCCTTAGCTTCAGATTTTAAACTATCTCCTCTAGCTTGGGAGATCCTCTATTAAATGGGGTTTACGTTAAAGAAAACATGGGCACGCAGGCCCTATATATTATTGGAAGAAGGCTCGCCGGCCAACGAATATATATTAAATAAATTTAAATGAAACCATACACACACAAAGGGTCTTTGGTCTAGCTCATGTTCATTCATAACATGCAATGACATTTACACATATTTAGTATTCAAATTCTTTTAATCATTCTATTATTCAAGATAAGCCACTCTTGAATTCAATTAATTATGATCTTATAATTAATCAATTATTTATCTTAAATTCCTTTCTGAATTTCCTTGAGATTCTTTTCATCCATATTCCTTGTACGGGTCCTTGTACTTTGGAGAAAACCCAGTGAAATTCCATTTTTGGAATGTACACGGCTTGTAGGCTATATTACACGACATGTATTTGGTTTCACCCTTTATCTAAATACACACCGGGGGCTTTGGTGTGTTCTCTATACTGTGGAAAGTTTGGAGTACACGACGAGTAGATTAATCTAACACGGCGTGTACTTCCTTGTTACACAGTTATCAGCTTGGAAATCTTGTGTACGCGGTACCTGGCTTCTCCTTGTACACAGTTTCACCTAGGCCTTATCGGACTAAACGGCGTGTTGATTCAACATACACGCTGTGTAGTAAAGTTTCCACGCACCGTTCATTCCTGGTCAACACAGTGTAATAAATACTTAGGTATACTCAATTCACACGGCGTGGTTTGGCGGACCAGTACTGGTTCGTTGAACCTAAGTACACAGCTTGTAGTTTCCACTACACGTCGTGTATTCTTCTGTGGTACAGATAGAAAGAGCAGCTCCTCCAGATGAGTTCATTGTTTTTATTTTAATCAAATTAAAAATTAAACGATTGTTTCTTTGATGCGAATCAAGAAATGCATGACGAAGAATAGATCTCAGTCATTCAGATTTATAGAACAATTTATCTTGAATTGAATCAAATATAAATGCGTAAATTATCAACGAAAATTAAATAACTATATGGAAGGGACAAATCCTTTCTTGACTTATCCATTAACAACATGTCATTTGTGACGCACCCAACGTACCCTACATCCCTCCAACTATCATTGTGACGGTTTTCATCAAAAAATCTAAGTGTACGAGTCATGACATGAGTTAATGATAATATTCCAGTCTAAGGACCATTACACACGCTCGTAGATAGTAATGTCTGATGACACCAAGTCATGTAGAATTACTACTGGTGGGTCTCTTCTCATAATCTACCATCTTGGAGATTACGAAGTAAGAACTCCATGAGAGAGGGTCTCATGTTCTTACGAGTACTCGTGCATGACAGTCTGTATACTATACGTCCTATCATAGTATGTCATCCAACCTTAGAACCTTATTTGATAATATTGTTATATCATTTCAAGGTTCTCATCATAGTGGGGATATGCCAGGACCTTATTAATGTAACAAATATTCCAGGAAATTATTATATTATAGTCATTGAGAACAATGAACAATATATAATAAGTGTACATTCACACAATCAAAGTAAAAACAGTTGGTTCTCAGGACACCAACTCTAACAATCCCCTTTCCCCATCCTTTATTTGGATGAAATGAAAGCACTGTTTGAGATGTACTAATTTAGCACATTCAAGGAAAAAAACTTATCAATTCCTATTATAATTTTTAATTCTGGTCCTGAAACCATTTGTGTTATGGTTGAACCAGATTATTTTATATGTAATATATCTTATTTTAGTTCTTTATACCTTTTGTACAAATGGTATTAAGTTATAAATCAAAACATGTTCATTGTAATCAAACCCATCGATTAACCAAAACGGTTGTCACTAAGGTTATATATATATATATATAATAATTCGACCTCACTCTAAGTAACCAAAATAAATTTAAACCCATTTAATCTTATAGATGTTCAATAATAGAATATAACTTCATTTCTGTACAACCACTTCCATTTTTCATATATAACCAACCATGGATATAATTGAACTGATCTTTTAAAATCAAGTTATCAAACGAGCCCGAAAAATGAATTTGAACTTTATAACTAATCCAAAAGGCCTTGAATGAACTAAAAATGGTTATAATAAATCATTAACATATACAATAGGTTCTGGAATTATGAATTAATAATCCTAATTTCTTTATTCAGGTCTTTAATAACAAGTCAAGAACACCTTCAATCATAAGGTAAGGGATCCTCTCTCTCACTTTTGTTCAAGAATCTCCCCCATGTTGTGTGCTTTTATTTTAAATTCCTAATTATGGGGTATGTTTTTTAACCTCCTCCATACTTCCCTTGTGACATATAAATAATGGAATACCCCTTTACCTCTCATTAATCCCTCACAATTACACTCATTACCATGCTGAAATGTTTGTAAGCAGTTCTCTCATCTCACGTTCAATTATGTGGGATTTTTTCTGTTCGCCTCTTATTTCTTATATGTGGTATAGGTGTACATCAATTTGATATATTTTATCATTATTATCTTGATATTAATGTTATTCTGTGATTCATTTGGTGGTTTTTATCTTTTGGTCATATGACTCAATTGATTACAATGTGGTAACGAGCTTTGTCTCAATTTTCACTTCGTTGTAACTTTCATAGTATTGTGCACCTACTCTTTCTTATGTGGTGTACCTACTACCCATTTGAAAACAATTTTCACTTTAAATTATATCCCATTTAAATTTCCATATTCTCATAAAATGGATATGATTATTTTCTAAGACGTATACCACATTACATACGGTATTTATTTTGAATGTTGTTTTGACTATGGAAATATTGATGAATTTTTATACTCTATTCTATACAGATAATGTTAATTCATATTGCTCTTATGTTGAATCTATGTATAAAAAATTATTTGGATGTAGATTTTGGTGGGGCCCACTATATCCCCTCGATGCATCAGTAGGTCTCATGGGACAAATCTGTTGGCGACAAACCCTTCGAGTTTGTTTCCAACAAACTGATGGGTTTCTATGCATAGAACTAAAACATTTTAACGGTATTATAGTTTCATGTTATAGATACATGAAATCCAATTAGTAAGAATTCTCTTTATTCATTATTAGTTATTATTATTATTAATAAAACACATGTAATGTTGAAATGCATAAAAATAAAACATCACGTATTAATGGTAAACTACCATACATAGTTGTGAAAAAAGATAGAATCACATTCACGTATCATTTCATTTTAACCCATGGGATTTGTTATTTTTCCCAATTTATTGGAGTTTTTAATAATTTTGGGCACTCTCGTCACATAAAAATATTCATATAATGCTGTATAATTCCAGGTTCACCTGTGACATCATAACATTTACATTATCATGCTTGCCACATAGACCATATGTAAAACATGAGCATGAAATACCCAAGAAATTAAATGGGTTTCACATCATAAATAATACATTCATAAACATTTTTTTTCAAAAAATAAATATGGAATGTCACTCTGGACATAGAACCATTATCCGTGAGTGAAGAGTGAAACAATCTTCGAGAAGTAAAAAGGGTGTGTTTATTTGAAAAAACAAATTCATTTATAACACCTTGGGTTTTTTATATAATTAATTAGAAAACATTTATATCCTAGAAAAGGTAAAATAATTATGAATAAATTATTTTTATGGGAATTTACACTAAAAATGGGTTGAAGAGGGAAAACCCAATGAAAGAAATTTGGGTTCAATAATTTCCCCTTACCTTGTATTTGAACACTTTCTTCAATTTAATGTCATGTATAATGACATTATATTAATTAATTAGAAATTATAGAACCTTTTATAAATAAATAAGGTTTATTATGGTTTTATGAAGTTATTTTATGGGTCTTTTGATGAGTTATAGTGTTTAAATTCATTGTTCAGGAGTGTTCTCTTTTTTAGTTTTATGGAACGATTCACTTATACACATGAATGGATGTTCGTGTAGAACATGGATAAACATTTAGAACTGATATTAAATTTTATAAATTATATTCTAGGAGTTTAAATTTTACATTCATGAATTATGTTATATACTATTTGGATGAATCATTAGTTAAAATTTAATGACGATCGCTTTAGGTTGGGTGATTTTTGAATCACAACAAACATGTTTGGTTTTATCATTTACTATTAGGTAAAAAAATTGTTCTAGAAAATATAATGGGTTAAAACATGAATATTAAAATCTTTTTATAACCATTGAATTATTTTATTTACATACATGATGTACTTGAAGGAAAATTGGGGTGCATCTCCCATGATGTAGGTAAATTAACACATCATGGGAAACAATTTCCTTTTTTATAAACAAAGGGATATGGGGGAATATAATGAATAATCATCCATTAACATGATAAAATACTAATAATTTAATAATAATAGATTTATCATGACATGTGGATAAGATAATTTGAAGATAAGATAATAAAAGAAAAGAAATTTGAAGGGAAATTCAAAGAAAAGACAGAGAGAACATACATATTGAATGAATCTTCTTTGATAGCCTCATTGTGGAATAGATTTGGAGATTTTTATTGGAAAAGGGCCTTTTGTATGTGGGTAGGCGATAGGGAAGATCATTGGAAATTTTTTGGATAAGTCTTAAAGCGTGAGAGGTGTGAAGAAGTGAGGGTGTGAGGGGTGGTATTTATAGTGGCAGGGAGGTGGGTTTTCTTAATATTTTTGTCATTAGTTTATTATTTTTACATAAGACAAAAATAGTTATGATTAACTAACCAAGAATAGTAATAAGTGAATGTGAGTTTGATATTTGGGTTCTTACATCACTCATGATGTCGGGAAAATGGAATTTAAATTTTAATGTATTTATACAAAAAGTTAATGAATTTTACGATACGACAAAAATTCAAGTATTTCCATAAAAATTCATAAAATAAACCTAACCATTTGTTTATGATTAGAATTAAAAAAAATTACTCCATTTTAAGAAAATAATTTTTTAATTATTATTAATTTAATTTCTATTTAAAACAATGATTTAATTCAACAATACAAATTTTATAATTAAAAGTACATTTCTAACTCTTTGAAAATTAATTGAGGTCAAATAAAATTATCATATAATCCTAAGAAATAAAAATAATAGTATATGAATACATTTTACGAAAATATATTTTCTTTTAAATTTTTAATGTAATCATTAAATATTTATATCTTACAAAAATACCAACACTATAATATAATTATTTCATATTGTCACTTGTAGGATATATAAATTTTATTTATGCCATCATTAGTAAGGTTCCAATTCACTTGGCTGATTTACTATTTAAAAGGGTTATATTACTATTCATAAGGGTATGTTACTGTAGATGCCGAAAAAGTCCATAACTCCCAGAGGAAGTTTCAAAATGACAATGTGAAGTCATATTCAGAATCTGAGGCCTAGTCCGGAGGCCCAGGATGTGGGGCACGAAATTAAGGAGGACTTGCGCGTAATAATAAGGTGTGCGCGAAGCATTCTCAGGATTCGAAGAATCGAGCCGAGGGCGCGCACAATTTTGCGCACCCAAGTTCCATGCGGTGAAACATTGCGCGCTGACGGTTCCCGACGTGGAAGATTTCATGCATTGCCTAGATCCGGCGCTAGATGGTGCCTATAAATAGAAGGTGACCCCTGACAGTTTGGGGGTTGCAGAATTCAGAACGGCTCCCATGCACGCAATTTAGACTCCCCCGCACACAAGATGACTTCCAGGTAATCCCTCTTTTCGCGTAAACTTTCCCCAGGGTTCTCCTTTGCATGCAACTCCACTGCATTAAGTGATTTCTCTCACTCCTCTGGGTTCCCCCCTTGCACGCAATCTTTACCCCATGCGCGCAATCCCCTCCTGTGCGCACAATCCCCATATTTTGCCCGCAATCACATCTCCGTGCAATCACCTTGTCCTAGTGCACACCATCCCGGTGTTTTGCGCGCAAACCTTCTTTTTGCACGCAACATCTAGGACCCCTTTACCTTGACGCCCATTGGATGCCTTTCTGCACCGGCACATGATGTCTCCCCTGCCAGGCATGCGCGCCATGCGTTGTTTTCCCTTACGGACTTCCAGGCTCGTACGAAGTAACCCCAAGGTCCCTTGGGCGATGTTTCCTATTGTGCTGATTTTCCTTATGCTTCTCTGCATAAGCACGCTAACGGCTATTGCTTATTCTCATAACCACGCTAACATGGACCCCTCAATGGTTCGCCCTGTGTCCCCCTTCACTATGACCTTGCCGATGCCTTCCCTCCCACAAGGGGTAGAGGGAATTGGGCATGTAATCCCTAGGGGTTTGGAGCAAACCCACCTCGTCCAAGCCGTAGGACGTTAAACTGCTAATCACCTCATCTTTAACACATGACGTTAAACTATGGTCTGACCTCATGTTTCGCACACTGGGTCCCCCTAGCTCCGAAATTTTTTATGCATCTCGTCTCCACGGGAATGGAATCTTCCTTGCATGGAATGAGATACTCCTTTTCGGAGTGGCGTTTGTCCACAGGGGAAGGGCTGCCTCAGAGCGTAAGCCCCTAGCCTCTCTTACGGAAGGTTGCACCCATGAACCTCCGTACATCCCTCCTTCCAAAGCCAGTGGAGTCCCTTTCCCACAATACTTTGTCACGCCACGTGCCTCCATCCTAGAGTGAGCCTCAGCACCTAGGTCCGCTAACCACGTGTAAGCCCCTGTTTCCTCTTTGGGCCTCTCAAAGCGTATGCCCCTTTCTGATTCTCATGGACTCACCCTTTGCGACGTGATCATTTGGTCCTTGCTGCCTCTTGTTTCTGACACCAAGCATGACTCACGTGGGCTTAGAGTGCGCATCGACCATGAAATCCTCCCATGGTCCGCCTCAGAGCGTAAGCCCCATACCAGTGAACTACGTGGACTTTGATCTGTGCTAACGCATGGTACGTAGGAAGCCTCCACGAGGTTCAAGCCCACCACCCAGTTGTTCTTACTTCTTCACGTCGGTTCGCCAACACCATGGGCTACCACAAAGTGTAAGCCCCAAATGCCCTCGTCCCACATGACGTTAAACTGTATCTCATCCCGCGTGACATTAAACTGTATCTCGTCCCGCAAGATGTTAAACTGTATCCCTCGTCCCACATGACGTTAAACTGTATCCCTCATCTTGCATGACGTTGAACTGTATGCCTCCGTCCCACATAAACTATATTCCCCGAACTACATGGACTTTGATCCATGCTAACGCCTTTTACGTATGAAGCCTCCACGAGGTTCAAGCCCGTAACTCCATCACCCATCATGATCCTTCCTCAGACCGCCACATCCCGGTAAGATCATGCCACCCCATCCCACTCCATAGTATCCGGGAAGCCGCCCACGTGCTAGCCCCATCATCGGTGTTCCCCCTAGGGGGTTCTTCAAGACGATCCACTCTCAGTGTTCCGATCAGTCCGATCTGTATCCTCAAGACGTTAAACTCGTGGCATACCCCGTGTTAAACATGGGAAGATGAGGAAAACCTCAAATGGTACACAATTCCCCACGTTCGATGTGGGATGTCTCGGGCTTCCGCGCCCATGAGTAGCCCTGTGATAAGGGAAAGAAGACAGACATGCCGATCCCCAGCGTCAAAACATGCCAACGACACCCCAACGTGACCATTCTCCACACTGAAGGTTGCTACACCGACAAGACCCCTTGGAGAATCTCGACGGAAGTAGCGTAATTAAAAGGCATCCATGTAGATATGGCACCAGGAACGACCTTCACGAACCCGTTTTAAATTTATGAGGGAGACCCAGACTAGGTGACGAGCTTCAAGGAGGAATCCACGGAAGGAAGAACCGACATCCCATCATCCCAATTTCGATCAAGGAGCAGACATCCCTGAACAAGGAACGGATGTCGCCCGCCTTTGGAAAGCGAGAATGCGGGGAAACAAGCCGCACGTCCTCCAATGCGTGATGGACACGCGCGCACACCCCGGCGTAAAAGTGTCAGAAACAGGAAACGTTGAACCCGACGTGAAGCTCGTCTCCTCAATATGGGTACAGGTAGCGTTCGGGGTTTTGGAAGATTAGCATGTCACCAGGTCCGGGTACCTATTACCGGGACGTGAAACCCGCCAGGGGTTGAGGTAGTCATGATGTTGTGCACTCCGTTCTGCGACGTCGTCAGCGTGGATCCCTCTCGCCGACCACGGAAGACGGAATGATGTTGGGCTATTGGTTGTCAATTTCTTTTCTTGTTAGTACTAATGGGTTCATCTTCCTACTTCTAGGAATCAGATCACTGCATCCGGAGGTCGATCTCCCCCTGCCCACCAGCGCAGGGGTAGGGGCAGTACCGACACGGCTACCCTGTGCAGTCCTACCTTTTCCGCAGTCATTGTGGCTCTGATTTCTACGTCTGTCGGGCGCTCACGCCCCCTACCCCTATCAGAAATCATCCAACGAAGGGTGATCATAGACCTGGTTCGTAGGTACAATGATGAAGGGATCATCCCCACCAGGGGCATGGCCTGTTTGGATCTAGAGACGGTTGCTCCTCACCATCGTCGCCACCCCCGAGGGCCACGTAGGGAGCCGCTGCTCCCCACTCTGACGTTCAACCGCTTCGGGATCCTATCCCTAGAGCGCCTTGACAAATCCCTCCCATATTCCAATGAGGTGGGGGATGTCCAGGTTCGCCCGATCGGAGACCCGTCCTAGGGGTTAACAGCAAGATCCCCCACCAGGCTGTGTCGGTGCCGCCGCCCGGCTGCCCAAGCCAAGGATCAGGAAATCGTCTTGCCCATACCACCGGCTCCAACCCATCTGACCCGACGCCAGCGTCGGGCGAGAGCGGAAGAGGATGCCCATCCTGGGGCACCAACGTCAGCAACCATTGTGGCCCGAGCCGCTGATGACTCCTATTACCAGACCCCCACAAAAGTTGAGCCGGGGCAGTCACATGCCCGACTGGGATCGAGGCCCCGACCGCCCTGTAGGCAATTTGGGTCGACTCTCCCGGTCGCCGGCAGGGGAAATGGCCACTGCAGACCAATCCGCGGTAGTACCACCCACCATGACGGCTCATTCTGTTCCACTGATCTGGAAAGCTGAAGGCATCGCCGCGAAAGCTACGCTCTGGGTATGACTCTTCCCAGTGCCCACTGCACTGGGTATGAGGTCACTCCCCCTACCGCTGGCCGCGAGTATGGATCCATTACGTATCTGGTCACTCACCCACATGGAGGTCCTCCCCATGTCCCTTTCGACATCTGTCCCAGTGCTCCTCACACCCCGGCCTTTATTCCCCTCTACCCCAGCGCTATTGCGGCTAGAGGACTCCTTGACGGAAATCATCCTTACCCTGAGGAGCCACGCAGGGGCAGGAAGGCTGGACGTCGTCACCGTAAGAGGAATGTTAGGGGAGTCCGGAGGAAAATTAGACCAGTCCGTTTCTCGGACTCTGAGGCGGAGTACGACTCGACGATGGAACCTTCCCCCCAACCCTATCAGTTGAGGGAAAAGATGGGAACATGGCACGTCAGTCTCGTACTCCCTGAATGCGAGATCAGTATGATTCTCTCCTCCCTCTAAAGGTATATCCAGGAGGACGAGGACTTGGCGTACCCCCAGGGGTCGAAATTGCTGTTATCACTGGCATCCCTGGAAGCACTTTCCACCTCAGTCAGGGGGGGGGGGTGTGGGGAACTTTTCAAGGGACCGTAAGAAGATTCGAAATGTGACACACCCTCAGCAAGCCCCGATACTATGACAGAAGGCATGTTTTCCAGCACATCCTATCGTGACGTGGCAGCGAGGGCACTGAATCCCTTGGAGGACGACTCAGGGATCGGCGGCCAATCGGCCTATTCGCCATATTCCCCGTCGGCCAGCTCACCAGCCCGGCGGCCTGCCTTGGCACCGTTTCCATCTCCCCAACCATTCTCGGTTGATGGGAATGGGAAGAAAGGGCCGGATCCTGAACCAGAGTCATGGAGCTTCTGGATCATCCTCGTAGTGGGCCACTTCCCCGAGAAGTTTTGGCCGGTCGCAGGATTGGATTTTGTTCTGCCAGAGTCACTCACCCTGGGAGAGTTTGAATGTTTCAACCAGACTCTTCGGGCGACTCACTCTCGTCTTCACCATCTATTAGAACCTTATCCTGGGAGTCAAGCACATCTCGAGGATATCAGTGAGCAGTGCCGTCAGGTTGACCTGGTTGTGCTCCCCGCGGTTCGGAACCCTGAGTCACTTTACCACCACGGGGCCCTCCAACAACAATGCATCCAGAGTTTTCAATTACTCCGCAATGTTATCGAGGAAGAAACCCCCCACACGCACGTCCGTGGATGGGGGCAGTACGTTGCCCTTCTTTTTTGTGTGATCTGCTGACATCCCGAATCACTGGGCGGCCCTGAGTGAATGTCACCAAGGGCAGTAGAGGTCAACATGGCTGACCTTTCAGATGAGGGAAATGGTGTGGAGCTCTTTGATGGGGATTCTCCCCCTGAGGACAAGCCACTATTGGACCCATCTGGGAGGATGACTCACCAACAGAGGAGCCTCGTACGTCTCCCTACACCCACTGAAGCCTTAACACTGGGCCGAAACATCGGCAAGGGTAAAATGAACATCGGGTATGTCAAGTTTACTAACCCATATGCCTCGGTACAGAGGCCAGAAGAAGACCTCGAGAAGGCCATGCTACGCCAAAAGCATGCTGAGCAAAAGAGGCTAGTTGAAGAGATCTTGGCCGAATGCATTGCAGAGCGGCGGCCTGACTATGGTAACCCTAGGCCAGGACAGTAGGGGAAAGAGCACCTACCCATTGACGAGATTCCCCCGGGAAACCATGAACATGTTGTGTTCTCCGACAGAGGAGAGGCTAGAGCCCATGGCAAGAGGGCACAATATGTTTCGCTGAACCCACCCGAGTGGCAGGATCACCTGTGGGACCCTACTCGGTTTCCTCCCGCTGCCCCGAGAGTCGCTCCGCCAGCCGCCCCACGAGCTGCTAAGCTTGACTACCAGATTGAAGAGACCGAAAATGCTCTTGTGGTTAGAGATCCCCGTCAGGATAGGAATCTGTTTCCGGAAGATCTAATGGAGGCGCTCATCGCCCGCTTAGAGGCCCTGGAAACTCGGCATGTGGCAATCCCACCGGACAGGAAGCCATACCCAGCGTGGGTGGATGACATGTCGGCCTCGCCGGGATTTGGGAACCCCACTTTCTCCCCCTTTAACGGGACCGAGGACCTGCCACAGCACCTGGCACACTTTAACTCAAGGTGTGGGCCTATGTTAGGGACTCCGGTGCAGCAGGAGGCTGCCAAGCTCAGTTTCTTTGTTCAGACACTAGAAGGACCAGCATTCGTCTAGTACAACCAGCTCCCTGTCGGATCTGTGACTCGCTGGGAGGACCTTCGCTGGAAATTCCTCTACTGGTTCAGTTCCACAACCCAGAAGATGAACATCGCAGACCTCTATAGGTGCAAACAGAGGCTCGATGAGCGAGTTGTGGACTTCGTCGCCCAGTGGAAGGGGCTCACGTACTCCCTTGATATGCCACTGACTTAATAGAAATTACTGACAATGTGCATAGGTAACATAAATGAATAGTTGGTTTCTTCTTTGATCACTTAGAATTACCCTGAAGGGTTTTGGGACTTCTCTAACAAGGCTCAACGCCTCGAAGAAGCCCTGCAACAGGCTAGTCAGGCACGTCCGCTGCCTCCTGTAATCCCTGCAAGGAGAGTTGCCAGAGTTGAGACCGCTGCTATGGCCCAGATAGAGGCCCCCAGACAGCTAGAGTTTCTTCCAGTAAGACCATCTCAGTAGCCTCATAGGGGTCCACTCCTACGGGCACAGCCTCCGGCCTAGCAGCGACCGCCCCAAAATCGGCGGGCGCCTCCGCAAAATGCACCGCCACCATCGAGGTGAGATAATCAGGCTCCACCTCCTCGGCATGCTTTGCCGGCCCCTGTTCATGGTCATCCTCCATGAGACCCCTTTCCAGACAGAAGGAATCGGACTTACTTGATTGACGAGGCCCAGGTCCCCGGTTATTTCCATAGCGCCTTGGAGCAGAGGATCGTGCGGCTGCCTGAGTGCTGGAAGCCAGAAGTGGTGCGTCTCACTGATCACCCTAACTACTGCCCTTATCACTGGAACCTGGGGCACACCATCTAGCGATGCTATGTGTTCAAGGACTGGCTCCAAGAACAGATTGACATCAACGTAGTCAGGTTGGGCCCATCCCCGGTGCAAGTGGCAGGTGTCTTTGTGAGATCAGATGGCAGCAGTAGCAATGAGGATGAGTGGCAGAAGGTTTCCGACCGGGGGTCCCGGAAGTATAATTACTAGATGGCTCGTAGGATGGTCGCTCGTGCCCATGGAATCATCCATGCCCACCTGATCTATCCAGAGACCTTAGAATCTACGAGCGACCCTTTGGAATCCTTGCCCCAGCCTACCTCTTCCCAGAAGAGCAAGCGGCGGCGCAAGAAGAAAGAACACACCCTGAAAATGTCATCATCATCCTGCACTCTTGGTGATTTTATGCCCCTAGAGATGGGGATCCCTTTGAGACTCCGTCCGGTAGTGGATGACTCCTCGAGTGAAAGCTCGGGGTACGCTTCGGCTAACACCGTAGTGTTGGTAAATCCCTTTTTTGACTCCCGACGATGAGGTACGCCAGGTGGACCTTCCCAATGTCCCTAGCCATCGCCAACGTCGGCGGAGTAGTGGGTATGTGAATCGTCAGGGCACGACAGTCATCACCTCCAGTCAGGCCATTCACGCTACTGAGACCAGGCAGCAGGCCTGATACAGAGCTCAACACACATGCCCCCCTCACCCGGTGTCGACAGGTTCGCCTCCACCACCGTTTGTGTTGCTGGATCAGGCGGGACCACCTTGGTCGTGTCGTGACCAGCCCTGCCCTGCCACCAGCCAGCTACAACCTTCTGTTCCTAGAACAACATCCACCTCCATCGCTTCGACTAGAGAACAGCGAGATGTGCCTAGTACCAGTCGGTCACTGGTTCCGCCGGTAGGGCCCGTCATGCCTCCAATTGCAGAGCGGCCTCCTGTAAGCAGAAGCTCACATTTGGCTCGAATGTATGATGTTATGTAGCACCTGGCCAGCATTCCGGCAAGGATTTCTATCCTTGAGGCCCTTCTTCTATCATTTAAAATGCGTGAGGCGCTCTCCGAATCTCTAAGGACCCCCCTTCAGTTTGAGATGGAGGTGGTGGCTGCAGAAACCTCCCACACCGAGGCGATTGAGGACGCCGAATCTCAGGCGGTTATCTCGTTCTCTGGTGATGATGAAGACCTTCCCATACAGGGGCACATTCGCCCACTGTACATCACCGGCCAGTTCAATGGCGTGGAAGTCTGCCACTGTCTTGTTGACACCGGTTATGGGATTAACCTAATCCCAAATCGGACACTGTGGAAACTAGGGTTGTCTGAGAATGATTTAACTCCCTCCGACCTTAGGATCCATGGGTATGACAGGACCGAGAAAACTCCACTTGGTATGATTCGCTTGAAGACCCAGTTCGACGGCTTAATTGCCAACACCAAATTCATGGTTGTCTCTCAAGACACTGCCTACAACGCGTTGATGGGAAGGTCGTGGCTCCACCTTCACGCAGCGGTCCTCTCATCATATCACCAGTGCCTCAAATACTCCCTTAAGGGTCGAGTGGGTGTGCTCCACGGAGATGTGTCTCCTTTGGCCTCTTGTGAAGCCCGTTATTTGGATGCTGACTATTACATGAAAAAGGACAAGCAGATCCTGGCAGGTGAGGTTAATCCTGACACTGTCATGAGTGATCCCTGGGCAGGTTTGGACAATGCATATGTCTTCCCAATCCATCGGTTGGAGCCCATGACCCCCGAAATGGGGAAGTTCTTCGTTGTTTCGTGTACCAGAGGAAGGATTATTTCCAGGTCCAAGAGACGACGGTAAATCACCTCGTACTCTTACACCAACTAGGCGCAAGTGATTCCCGAGCCCCTTACCCATGTACGATATCGGGACGTTAGGCTCATGGCAACGGCAGTACGTCATACGTGTCTGTTTCTCCGGGCCGGAATCGACCAGCTCCAGCCAACACGCCACTACTGCTTTGATGTCATAAAGCGTGGCCCCTTGGGCCGAAGGCCAGATGGGATTACATCAACCGCCTTTGTCGCCATGGTCTCCGTAGTGCATGATTCTTCGGACGTGATGACCTCTGCCGCCCAAGATGGCACCGACTTTCCATCAGGGTCTGGTAGCCCCGAAACGGCTCCCCCCATGGATGATCCCTCTACAAGTGGAGAGGAGGACATGGAAGATGCTCCTCCTTCCTTTGAGGAGGGTGTCCCCACCACATTCGATGAGTTAGTGCAGGTGAACCTCAGTAGCGAGGCGGACCTAAGACCCACATTGGTCAGCACCGCTATGCCCCTCGAGGAACGGAAACAGTACGTAGACTTCCTCAGACAGCACCATGATGTGTTCGCCAGGAGTTATGACGAGATGCCAAGGCTAGATCCATAGGAAGCCTTCCACCACCTTTCCCTTCCAGCAAACCATTGTGGGTTCAAGCAGCCTCCCAGGAAGATGCACCCCTCTCATGGTGCCATGGTTGAGGCCGAAGTTGATAAGCTCATAAAATCCAACTTCGTTAAGGAATTCCAGTACCCCAGGTGGATATCCAACATTGTTCCAGTCAGGAAGAAAAACGGGCAGATCATGGTCTGTATCAACTTCTGCGATCTCAATCGCCACTATCCGAAGGATGATTTTCCCCTTCCCGTGACAGAGTTGTTGATCGATTCTATGGCCGGGATCCAAGCCCTCTCTTTCATGGATGGGTACTCTGGGTACAACCAGATCCGGATGGCCCCCGAGGATGAAGAGTTCACTACCTTCAGGGGCCCCAAGGTACTTTCTGCTACCAGGTTATGCCATTCGACTTGAAGAATGCGGGTGCCACCTATCAACAAGTTATGCATCACATATTCAAGCCGATTCTCGGGACACTGGTGGAGTGCCATGTGAATGATCCGGTTGTTAAATCTATTCAGTGCCAGGACCATCATAAATTCCTTGAAAAAGTGTTCAGCTTCCTCCATTCTCG
The DNA here is from genome assembly GCA_963277665.1 of Viscum album. NCBI lineage: Eukaryota > Viridiplantae > Streptophyta > Magnoliopsida > Santalales > Viscaceae > Viscum > Viscum album. The sequence goes on along the minus strand of OY728153.1, from coordinate 306,165,863 downwards.
CCACTTGAAGATGAACCCGTTGAATTGTGCCTTCAGGGTCACCTCCGGAAATTTTCTTGGCTTCGTTGTTAGGTACCGAGGCATCGAGATCGACCTGGAGAAAATCAATGCCATCAGTCAGATGCCACCTTCGAATAATATTCGGGAGCTAAGAGGTCTTCAAGGCCACTTAGCCTATATACACCAATTCATTGCAAATCTGGCCGACAAGTGTAAGCCCTTTTCTCGGCTCATGAAGAAAGGTGTCGCCTATGTATGTGGCGAAGAGTGTCAGATCGCTTTTGAGGAAATCAAGCAGTATCTACTCTGACCTCCGGTCTTGATGCCACCCATTTTCGGAAAGCTGATGGTCCTTTATGTGACCGCCCTTGAGATATCCCTCGGCGCACTTCTCGCCCAGAAGAACAACGAGGGAACAAAGAATAGCCTCTACTACCTCAGCCGCATGCTTCTCGATAGGGAAATTAAATATTCTACCATCGAGAAGAGCTACCTGGTGCTCATATTTTCTGTACATAAATTGCGGCACTACCTGCAGCACCATGACGTATAGATAGTCTCTTGGGTGGACCCAATGAAATACATCTGGAACCTACCTATGTTGACCGGCCAATTGGCGCGCTGGGCGGTGATCCTCTAGCAGTTCGACATCAGGTTCATACCTCCGAAGGCCGTCAAAGAACTGGCGTTGGAAGACTTCTTAGCTGCCCACCTAACCTCTGCGGACCAGCCACTAGATTTAGGCTTTCCTGATGAGGCAATCCTCTCAGTCGATCACGCCATCCCATGATAGCAGATGCACATTGACGGTGCCTCCTGGAGCCCCACCGGTAGGAGGCTCAATCATCCTAGGCTTAACAGAGTGGGCCTAGGTTTCGTCATCATCACCCTAGAGCAAGCCGTTCTGCCATATTTATTCCTGTTGTCAGAAGGATGCACCAACAATGAGGCAGAGTATCATGCCCTCGCCACTGGCCTCGAGTTGGCACTCGAGATTGACATACCCCATCTTTATGTAAAACGGGACTCCGAGATAGACATCAAGTAGGTCAATGGTGAATATGCTATCAGGAAGCCAGAACTCGTGCCATTGCTGGAGTGCACCCTTCATCTAATGGCTAAGTTCTTCTCCCAGCTAGAGGTCGTTCGCATTCCCCGGTCGGCGAACAGTCGAGCAGATGCTTTGGACAGCCTGGCGCATCACCTGCGGAGCCCGAGCAAGATGACCTAATTATACACGTGGCACACCAGAGATTCATTGATTCTATTCTTACAGAGGGCGATCTTGGCCCGCGAGGGAACCATCTCACCGCTGGTGCCCCTACGTCAGGATCCCCGGGGGCTTCGGGTGCGGTAATTGAGACAGTTCCTGACTCGAGGACTCCCTTGGTTGAATATCTCCAGCATGGAAATCTTCCATCAGGCCGAGCCAAGTGCGAGCGAATCTGACGCCGTGTGCCATAGTTCACCCTTCAGAGCGGCCCCAGTTTTGAGAAGCTTCTTTACAGGCACAAATTTTATGGTGTTCTCCTCTGTTGCCTTCAAGGAGTCGAGATCCCGCAGGTCATGCAAGAGGTGCACGCTGGTTCCTGTGGCGCCCACCAGGCCGGGTCGAAGTTGTCCCACCAGATTTGGAGGCTGGGATACTTCTGGCCCTCCATGATCCACGAATGCATCGCATATACAAAGAGGTTTCACGCGTGCCAAGTTCATGCTAACTTTGTGCATCAGCCGCCAGAGCCTCTCCATACTACCAATTATTCTTGGCCCTTTGCAGTCTGGGGTTTTGATGTTGTTGGACCATACCCGCCGGCGATGGCCCGCCAGTGCCGGTTCATCTTGACCGCTACAGATTTCTTCTCCAAGTGGGCAAAGGCAATCCCACTCGTGGAAGTAAAAGCTCATTCTATCACTGACTTCGTGATCTCCAATATCATCTATTGATTTGGAGTACCTCAAGCTATCCTCACGGATAACAAAACCAACATCCGAGCAGCCGAGCTGAAGAAATTGTACGCCAAGTACAACATTCTCTCTAACCACAACACCCGCTATCATGCGCAGACGAATGGACAGATCGAGGCGTTTAAAAAAACCCTCTCTAATATTCTTGAAAAATATGGTTGGTCAGAACAAGAAAATTTGGCCGGACAAGCTCCCTAATGCCCTCTAGGCTTATAGGACGACGACTCGTAACTCCGCCCTGGTGACACCGTATTCCCTGGTGTATAGAGATGAGGTCATCCTACCTATTGAGATCTAGTTTCCCTCAATGCGCAAGGCAGTCTATTACCAGTAAGCGCCATATAGAGTTTACAAAATCTGTCTAGCCGAATTGGAAGTGCTGGATGAAAGTAGGATTCACGCATTACATAAATTTGAAAGGCATCCGAGCAGGATGGCTTGAGATTTCAATAAGAAGGTTCACCTCCGCTCCTTCCTGCAACGCGACCTAGTGCTGGATCTCAGAGCGCCGATGATTCCCGATAGGAAACCACCCATGTTGGAGCCCAAATGGGAGGGGCCTATAATTTTCCATAATGTCTATCCTAATGGCATGTATTCCCTAGTGACTATGGATGGTGAGCGCATAACTCCTCCCACCAATGCTAGGTTCCTAAAGCAGTACATTGCCTAGGTATGTATGGTCCTGCATGACCTTAAACTGTACGATCCCGCATGACCCTAAACTGCACCATGGTCCAAGTTCTAAGACCTTAAACTAAGATCCTTACATGGTCCATCATGACCTTAAACTACATTTTTCCCTACATCTAGGCCCCCAATGTTATGAGTTCTAAGACCTAAAAGTAAGATCCTCTCCCCGGCCCACACGACGTTAAACTGTATTTCGTCCCACATGACGTTAAACTGTATTTCGTCCTACATGACGTTAAAATGCGTTTCAAGAACTACGTGTGGCTTTATTAACATCTTTATGGGATACGTAGGACTGCCTGAACACTTAGATTTGAGGTCTAGCCCCATATCTTTGGAGATCCCGCGATCTCTCAGTTGCCTCGGTCTTTTGACCAGCCCTTCCCTCGGAAATCCGCCATCTTTTGTCCACTTTTATAATGAGCCCCTAAAACCTTTCCAGTGGTCTGCTAATCTGTTCGGAGTACTCTGGTCTAGGACATGGTGTGTCAGATTCGACTTAGGCAAGTCTTCATCTGCTTGTCATGCTTTGTGTTCCCCTTCATTCGGTCCCCACCCTCTTTCACACCCAGAGGGACCCCCAAGAACGGCCTGGATACAACACCTAAGGGCTCTCTTACCATCACGGGCCAATGACCCTGAGGGTTTTTGGAATCAAATTGATACAAATCCCATGCTGCAAATGTGGTCAACAGTTGATGCTCATTTTTTATCCCCTATCTCTAGGCTAACGCGACAGGATGCTATGTTACGAACATGTTCAGTAGTAATCCTCAGTCGTTACGTCGGCTTCTTAGGGCCATGAATGTTGGTTGCATGATTCATACTATGTTCCACCCCACTGTTTCAAGGTGTAATCGTGAAACTCCTTGTACTAACCCTTAGTACACCCCCACATGTCAGACGGGCCAAGCTGCATAACGGTTTCTCTTGGGGCTCCCGTGATCTGAGCGTTAGAGTATGTGCTTGGGTTTCTTCTTTACAGGTTGCGTGCAGCTTGACTCTCATCCCCAAGGGGAATGAGGAGTCGCCCAGACATTGCGTTTTGGGCCTAGCATATCTGGGAGATAGCATCTCTTGCCCCCTGATTGTTGAACCCTCGTAGGCCCCTTTGGACCAAGGCTCCTCTCTCGGAATCACGCGCGGTGATGGTATGAGATTATGTCCTCATTCGCATCAGGTATGCTTTATCGCATCATGCGTGTTTCCCCAGGTCTAAGCCATAGGACCTTAAAATGGGTTGTTGGTCCAAGCCATATGACCTTAAAATGTGTTGCTGGTCCAATCCATAAGACCTTAAACTGTGCTGCCAGGTCCAAGCCATACGAACTTAAATTGTGCTGTGGGTCCAAGCCATACGACCTCAAACTATGCTGCCAAGTCCAAGCCATACGACCTTAAAATGTGATGATATCGTCACGGTTGTGCGCCGTTAAGGCGCTAACTCTCAAGAACTACGTATGGCTTGATTCTCATCATTATGAGATACGTAGGAGTTCCTGGGAACTTCCCCACAGGCCCAGCCTCACTTTTCGTGTTCGGTCTCTCGGCCTAAACACGTCCCTAGGAGCACATAGTAAGCAGGGATTTTCCCCATTCACGTTGGGTTTTGCAGCCGCTTTACTGTGTGTCTCCTATTCCCCTTATTCTTTGGTCCGATTTCTAAGACCGTAAACTAAGACCCTTGTCTTTTCAGGAATCGGTCTCTCTTGTGGGATTGTACGATATGGTGTGGGATTATGTCCTCCTTCACGTCAGGTTACTCGCTGTACGATGCCTATACCCAAATGAGACGTGTTCCCCGTCCCACACGATGTTAAACTATATTTCTTCCTACATGATGTTAAACTATTCTTCTAGAACTACGTATGGCTTTATTCTCATCCTAATGAGATACGTAGGAATGCCCGAACATTTCGTCTTGGGTCCAGCCCCAGGGATTACCAAATCTCGTCCCTCCTTATTGTCGGCCCCTCGGCCTGACTTCTTGGGAAGAGGTGTAATCAAGACATCTACCCGAATAAGTTTGAGATGCCTCATAGTAATAATGGGAAGAGGCAGTTCTCTCACCAGAGAGGTCCTGTCTGAAAATTGGGACGGCCCGTGATCAGGTTTGTACGTCCACCTAATGTGCCTCCACCATGGTGGCACAATTTCAGGAGTGTTGGACTCTGTTCGAACAAACCACTACTCCACTTTCCACGCTTTGCATTTCCCATTATTAGGATCCTCATTATCTTTCATGTTCTATAGGACCCCCTAATAATGAGGATGATAGACCTACGGTTCGCCTACTGTCCTGGGCCAACGTTCCGGAGGACTGGTCTTGTTTGACAGGACCCCCTAATAGTATGGATAATAGAAATTGGTCCGCTTGGTGCCATAATATGGATGATAGACTTTTGGTCTGCCTATTGTAGCAGTATAGATGAAAGACCTATAGTCCGCCTGTTGTCCTGGGCCAACGTTCCGGATGACTGGCCGGCGATATTTGTGTTTGGCACCATGTTGCAAACATGGTCAGTTTTTAGCCCTCATTTATTGTCCCCATTCCAGGCCAACAAGATATGGATGCTGCGTTTCCACCACAGTTATCATTTATCCTCCATCGTCGCGCCCCAGAGTATTCTGAATTCAGGTAGTGTGATTCACCTTTCCTTTCCGTCTCCCTATGTTCGGATGGATTTCAATGCCCCCGGCATTGCCTCGCTCGTGTGTCAGAGCGCATTGAGTAGGTGATATATCAATTGGTCTGAGGTATTCTTTTCAGAAATCCAGGCCCAATTTCATATGCTTGAATCTTGGTTAATTCCCCACAGTTCGACGAAATGATAACACTAGTATCCTTTGCCTCTCGTGTTGGGTGTGACCCGCAAGAGCTTAGGGATGAGATGTTATTCATTTCAGAATTATGGTTGAGCATATTAAACCAAGGGTACAAATGAATGTATTTGTCCATTTTTTGGATTGAGATGATGAGCAGTAAAAGCAGGATGTTCATGAGATGGCCAAAACAAAGCCCCTAAGGGTCGGTGTGCTAGATCGATCCTTCCAACGCTGCTACCCTTTGGCTGGTAGCCTCCAGGACCGCTTCTCGCTCCTTGCAGACCCTCTCCTCATCAGCTGCCACAGGGCGCAGCTCGGCAACCCTAGCTTGTGCCTGCGCCCACTCGGTTTGATGTACGGCCATCTGCTGATTCACCTCCATCAGTTTTTCTTGCACATCAGCCAGCTGGGCCGCCAGTTGTTCCACGAGCTCAGTGCACGTCGCAAGGAAGGCCTCCTTCTCTGCCGCCTTCCCTTAGAGGTTCCGAACCTCCCGCTCTGCCCTTAGCAATCCGCGAGCGTACGCTGATCTTTCCTGGCATAGGGCAACGTCGGTGCGCCAACTTCTCTCACATATATTCTCGTCCATGTAATCATTAGCCGTTAGATGAAGGCACTGAGCATCAGCCCCTCCGGCGCACAGGAAGCGCAGCCAGGTCTGGAGTGATCCCATCCGCCTAAGCCAATCCGACTGGGGATGTCTGGGAAAGTGATGGATACACTTCCAGCCTTTGTTTCATGTCATCTGGATCTCCTTGGCTGATTCTGAATCTGAGTCATCTATCTCCTTAGGGTCAGCGGGCCGGTACACAGGAAAGGCAACCAGCAGGTCGGCGGCATGATCTTCCTCAGGGATGTCTTCATGAGGAATAATATCTTTGGTGTCCAGGCGATCATCCTGTCTCGCCCCGATAGCGACGGTGACTCCGTCAGCTTCCGGCCTCACCTCAAGAACAGCGCCGCTGATGCCCACTGCCCCCTACTCACAGATTTACAGGGCTGACTCAATGCAGGAATCATGTTCTGAACGAGGTGGTATGTCCGCCACTGGTCCGCTCATGGATGGCCCGGGCTCCATAGCCTGACGAGCCTCCAATGTTGAGATCACTGCACAAGGCATATGCTAATTATTTGGGATCTTTTGATAATAAACACCAGTAGTGAAGTGAGAGACTCACAGAAATCCAGAGCATTGACCGCTAGTGTTCCGGCCACTGCAAGAGCCGCCGTGATGGAAGACCCCTCTGCGCTTGTCAATTCAATGATGGGTGTCGGATCCCCATCTTGTCCCATCGGTTCCCTTCCTCCCTCCTCTAGTGAGGACGCTTGACCAACGCTTAGGCACCCCTGATTGAGGTAGAGAGAGGGTTTTGAAGTTGAAAAGGAGAATGGATGAAAAAAATAAATGAATGAGGATAGAGACAAACCTCGAGTATCTCGGTTTTGTCGATATCAGAGCCGAAAATCTCACCGCTCTTTTGGAGACTCCCTTGGTAGATCGCCCCCTGCGACCCCTCACATTCGAGTTCTCCTTCTTCTTCATCTTCCCTTTCTCTTTCATCTTCTCCAGTCTCCTCCCCCTCTGACTCCTCATCACTGTCTCCTTCTCCCGGCGACATCACTTCCGGATCATGCTCCGGGTCGAGCATCACTTTCACTAGGAATGGTGGCTCCACAAGCCGACCCCTTTGGCACACGTATGTGTCCCTGGCCGTCAGATAAGCTTGCCGCCAATGGAAGTTTACCCGATCAGTAACTCGAACGAGCCCAACCTCTAACAGTTGGATCCCGGTTTGTATGATCTTATGCCAGATGGCTTCAACGCTCAATGATTGCCGCATGGTCATCCAGGCCGACCACAGTTCCGGGAAAATTGCATCTTGGGAAGGTTCGATCAGGTACTTTATCTACTTCCCGGGCAGTTCCCTGGCTGCCTCATGTGATCCCCCATGGGCAACGAGGTCGCGGGCGGCACCGTGTAATGTGCCCGCCGCTGAGGTCCCAGCCTATGCAGGCCTCACTTCCAGATGTTCCCCTGGTTCCCCCTTCTGGAGGCACCTTTCCTCCTCACCCGTCACCCAGTTTCCGCGTGGGTAGCCTCGATTTGCTTCACTCGCTTACGTAAAAGCCCCTCAGGGTACGCAATGGTCCAGTTCTAGGCATACTCAGTTGCTAGGACAACGTCGACCCGGGGGGGGGGGGAGAGTGATGACGTTGCCGGAGCCGAAAGTGGTAAACATCAACCACATCTGGCGCAGAACGCAGGGATTCTTCTCCTGCCAGACGGCTATGAATACCTTTATCGCATTCTTTGGAGGAACCAAAATTTCGTGCCGAATCGGGATGGCACATAAGGCTCGCAGATCACCTTCCCATCAATCTAAGCCATGAGAACCCTGCCTCGAATGGTCTGGAAATACTCCCGCTACTCCAGTGGGTCATACCCATTGTCCCCCATCTGGCCGACCGGGGTGGGGAATGGGCTGAAGTTGATGTTGGGGTGGTTACCAATGTGGATCCTCATGCCCTCCTCATTGAGCGTCATCGGTGCCACCTCGGTGATGTTCAGCAAGGATGATCGCAGGCCATTGCCCAGAGGACAGATGGAATTTCGGAATGTGTACCCGCAGAGGTGAGCCGCCACCCAGACGTGGATGATCTGGAAGGGGCCACATACTCTCCGAGGTGACCCCCCTCTTGAGATGCATCCCAGGATGGCATACAGCTTGGCCAGTATGGCGACGCCCAAGTTGAACCGTTTGTTGGCGGCCATGGTGCCCGCCATCACCAGTGTTGCTGGACGGACGCCCATCCTCACGTCCCGCACTGGCAGGAGCCACCCGCTCAGAAAGGTGGCAAGGAACCTGGCATACCAGACATTCGGGCCCTGGGCCTCGATGACGCGATAGTCCCATGATTGGTATTTCCCTGCCTTCAGGGTCCTCCAGTATGACCCATCCCTGCTCCTCTGAGCCGCGGTTGGGCACCGTTTCACCCGTCCTGGCATCTTGATTGCTGGATCCTTCTCAAGTAAATGGTTGAACCAGCCCTTGTAGGCAATGTCCTTCGGGAATTCCTTGACCCCCAGCCTCTCTTTGGAAAGCTCTAGTAGGTGCCACATCAGCATGGGCGTCCGTGACCTGTCTTCCCAGGTGTTCTTTGGAGGAACGAACTCATCGTATTGGTAGCCCTCCAGTGGGATACCTCCGATGTAGTGAACGTCCCAGAGACTGATGTCAAATTCCCCATGGTGAAGGTGGAATGTGTTGGTATCAAAATACCATTTAGTGAGTAGCTCCGGCCTGAGCTCGGGTTGACAGTGGAAGTGGAACTGCGATGTCCATACCGCCTCGAATAGGCCAATATGCCGCAGTTCATCCCCAAACTGGTCTTAAGTATGGAGAAACCAGAACGCCTAGGCCCAATCACTGGTGAAGTTTCCCCTGAACCACAGGTCCCAATCCTTCAGCCAGCCCTTCGTATCATCCATGATGCTCTGAAGAAACGTGCTCGCGTAGAGGGCTAGAGAATTATCTGTGATAGGATCATCCTTAGTAATGGTCTTAGTCCTCGGGTTCAGGACATATATGTCCATATGTCTGGTTTCCCTAGTAGGATGGTTGTTGTTAGTAATGTTGTAGTGAGGAAGCTCGTCCTCCAGGGTCACCCATGACCGCGGTGTGTCCCCCTCGATGCTCGGCAGAGGCACCCCTTCCAGGATTCCAATGTCCCAGAGCGGGAAGTTGTCAGACAGGGGATACGTCTTCTAGGCTGGAGTCAGCAGATTGAACAAGGTCAGATTGTTGGAAACGATCACATTAGCTCCATAAACCTCCTCATTCCCCGCCATTTTGGTCCTACGAGCGGTGGCTTCCCCCTCATAAACTCGGTTTGCGACCATCTCGAATATTTCGGGAGTTGCCCGAAATAAGGATGTAGTGCGCGGAATCGGAGAGTGCTGCGTGAAACCTAATGTGGCGGTGTGAAATCCCGGAGTTGGGCACACAATCGACATGCTAGGAGCGGAATAGCCTGAGTAGGCGTGCAAGTACTGCCGAAATTCGGATGGAATTACGCGCTGCCAGAGCATTTTTACACGTAGCCGCGGGAGCAATTTCGCACACGAGAGCATTAAGCCTATCGCGTGGAAAAGATTCTGTACGGATTCGGGACCCAACACCCCATTTTATAGGCGAGTCCAGGGTTCCGCACCTCGCAGAAAGAGCATTCCGCGTGGATATATCGTTTTGCGTGCCACGCCAGTTTGTTTTGCATGCTAAGTGCCCTGGATAGGCCCTGATTCAGAGTTTCGGTGTTTCCTCGGAATCCGACCATTGCGACCTCTCGCCGATCCAATTTCTAGGGGGTGCATTTTTAGACACCGAAAAAGTCCATAACTCCCAGAGGATGTTTCGAAATGAAAAAGCGAAGTCATATTCAAAATCAGAGGCCTGGTCCGGAGGCCCGATAAGTGGGGCGCGAAATTAAGGAGGACTTGCGCACAATAATAAGGTGTGCATGAAGCACTCCCGGGATTTGCGGAATCGAGCCGATGGCACATGCAATTTTGCGCACCCCGGTTCCACGCGGTGAAGCTTTGCGCGATGACGGTTCCCGGCGCATAAGATTTCTTCCGCCCCCTAGATTATGCGCCAGCTGATGACTATAAATAGAAGGCGACCCCAGACGGTTTGGGGGATGTGGAATTCAAAATGGCTCCCGTGCGTGCAATTCAGACGCCCCCGCCTGCAAGATGACTTCCATGTAATCCCTCTTTTCATGCAACCTTGCCCCGGGGTTCGCCTTTGCACGCAACACCACTGGCTTAAGTGATTTCGCTCACTCCTCCGGGTTCCCCCCTTACGCCCAATGTTTAACACTACGTGCAATCCCCTCCTGTGCGTGCAATCCCCATCTTTGGCACGCAATCACGTCTCCGCACAATCCCCTGGTCCTAGTGCGTGCCATCCCGATGTTTTGCGTGCAGACATTCTTTTTGCACGCAACACCCAGGGCACCTTTACCTTGACGCCCCTTAGCTACCTTTCCATGCCGGAACCTGATGTCTCCCCTACAGGGCATGCCCGCCATGCATTGTTTTCCTGTATGGCCTTCCAGGCTCATACAAATTAACCTCAAGGTCCCTTGGGCGGTGTTTCCCGTTGTGTTGCTTTGCCTTATGCTTCTCCACATAGGCACGCTAAAAGCTATTTCTTCTTCACATAGCCACGCTAACGTGGACCCCTCAATGGTTTGCCCTACGACCCCCCCTTCACTACGGCCTTGCTGATGCCTTCCCTCCCACAGGGCATTGGGAATGTAATCCCTAGGGGTGTGGAGTGAACCCACCTCATCCAAGCTGCAGGATGTTAAACTGCTAAGCACCTCATCCTTAACACGTGACGTTAAACTGTGGTCCGACCCCGTGCTTCGCACACAGGGTCCCCCCCAGCTCAGACATTTTTTATGCCTCTTGTCTCCACGGGAATGGAATCTTCCTCGCATGGAATGACATCCTCTTTGTCGGAGTGGCGTTTGTCCACGGGGGAAGGGCTTCCTCAGAGTGTAAGCCCCTAACCTCTCTTACGGAAGGTTGCACACATGCACCTCCGTACTTCCCTCCTGCCAATGCCAGTGGATTCCCATTCCCACTATGCTTTGTCGCACCATTGGCCTCTATCCTGGAGTAAGCCCCGGATCCCAGGGCCGCTGACCACACGTAAGCCCCTATTTCCTCTTTGGGCCGCTCAATGCATAAGCCCCTTTTCGCTTCTCACGGACGCGCCCTTTGCGACATGATCGTCTGGTTCTTGCTGCCTCTTATTTCTCACACCGAGCATGACTGACGTGGGCTTAGAGTGCGTATCGACCATGACATCCTCCTATGGGCCACCTCAGAGCATAATCCCCATACCAGTGAACTACGTGGACTTTGATCCGTTCTAACACATGGTACATAGGAATCCTCCATGAGGATCAAGCCCACCACCCAGTAGTTCCGACTTCTTCACGTCGGTTCACTAACACCATGGGCCACCTCAGAGCCTAAGCCCCAAATGCCCTCATCTCGCATGACGTTAAACTGTATCTTGTCCCGCATGACATTAAACTGTATCTCATCCCGCATGACGTTAAACAGTATCCGTCGTCCCACATGACTTTAAACTGTATCCCTCATCCCACATGACGTTAAACGGTATGCCTCTGTCCTGCATGACGTTAAACTGTATTCCCCGAACTACGTGGACTTTGATCAGTGCTAACGCATGGTACGTAGGAAGCCTCCACAAGGTTCAAGCCCATAACTCCATCACCCATCCTGATCCTTACACGGGCCACCACATCCAGGTAAGATCATGCCACCCCATCCCACTCTATAGTATATGGGAAGCCGCCCACATACTGGCCCCAGCATCGGTGTTCCCCCTAGGGGGTTCTTCAAGCTGATCCACTCTCAGTGTTCCGATCAGTCCGATCCGTCTCCGCAAGATGTTAAACTCGTGGCATACCCCGTTTTAAACATGGGAAGATGATGAAAACCTCAAATGGTACACAATTCCTCACGTTCTATGTGGGATGCCTCAGGCTTCTATGCCCTCGATAAGCCCTGTGATAAGGGACAAAAGACAGACATGCTGATCCCCAGCATCAAGACATGCCAACGACACCCCAACGTGACCATTCTCGTCACCGAAGGTTGCTGCCCCGACAACACCACTTGGAGCGTCTTGACGGAAGCAGTGTAGTTAACTGGAGTCCATGCAGATATGGTGCCGGGAACAAGCTTCACGAACCCGTCCTAAATCTATGAGGGAGACTCGGACCAGGGGACGAGCTTTGAGGAGGAATCCACGGAAGGAAGAACCGACATCCCATCATCCCGGTTTCGATCAAGGAGAAGACATCCCTAAACAAGGAACGAATGCCTCCCACCTTTGGAAAGTGGGAATGCGGGGAAAAGATCTGCACATCCTCCCATGCGTGATGGACACACGCACGCGCCCCAGCATAAAAGAAATAGAAATAGTTACTATTCAAAAAAAAATTATTTTTGCCCTACCATATTCCAAAATTATTATTGATCTCTACCGTGTATGTCATATTTTCAAAATTCAAATCACAGAAGTGGAAAATTAATGATTAAAGGTCACATAGTCGTTAATATAATAATGATGTGGAATTTTGTTTCCTAATGTGATTTTATGTGATTATGAAATTACTACAAGAAGGGAGAAATTGAATACATAAAATTTTGGATCATTACATTCTTCCTCCGTTTTGAAATTTCACCTTGAAATTTTATTTTACATAAACCGTTAAGGGTACATCGTCTTCATTGCATCCCCCAATTTGCATGTTTCTTATTCATACATATGGTTCCTCCACAAAACTTTGATAAGGTGGGTTGCCTTATTTTGTAGAACCTTATCTATCTGATCAAAAATCATTACTGTATGCTCCTCATGAGGGAGATAATCTTCCAGTTGTACCACCTCTGAGTTCAAAACAAGTGAGAGATCTGGTATGTACTTCCTCATGAGTGATACATGAAACACATCTTGAAATTTATCCATATTCGGGTGAAGTGAAAGCAGATAGGCTATGAATCATATGTGTTCAAGGATCTTAAAGGGGCCAATGTACCTTGGGATTAACTTCCCTTTCTCCCCAAATGACATGACTCTCTTCCGTGGAGATATCCGAAGGAAGACTTTATCTCCAACATCGAACACAATGTCCCTTTGACTGTTGACATAATAGCTCTTTTGCCGACACTAAGAAGATTTGATATGTTTTTGGATGGTTTTAACCATCTCAGACATCTCTTATACAATATCAGGTCCATGTAGATTTCTTCCTCCAACTTCATCCCAATTGGTTGGATTTGTACATTGCTTTTCATACAGAGCATCATATGGAGCCATCTGAATACTTGAGTGGAAGAAATTATTATATGAGAATTCAAAAAATGGGAGATGATGATTCCATCGACCATTTAATTCTAAATATTATTCTCATATACTATCATTGATAATCTAAATAGTCCTTTTAGATTGACCATCTGTTTGGGGGTGATAGGTCATGTTGGAATTTAATTCATTCCTCAAAGTCTATTAGAGACTCTTCCAGAATTTAGATGTGAACCTCAGATCATGATCAAAGAAAATAGAGAGTGGAACCACATGAAGTCTCACCACTTCCTTCACATTTAACATTGAATTTTTTTCATGTTAGATATCTTCTTCAATAGTGATAAAGTGGGCAGTCTTGGTGAGTCAGTCAACTATAACCCATATCGCACTACTTCCCTTGGATGTCTTCAGATGACATGTGGAAAAGACCATAGTGAAATTCTACCACTTCCAAATGGGTATAAGAAATGGTTTCATCATCCATTTGGACTCCTTTTTTCTCTTCTTTAACTTACTGACATGTTAAGAACCATGAGATATATTTCGAAACCTCGTTCATAATGTTGTCCTGTCATAAGTGTTATCAGAGATCATGGTGCATCATTGTGCTTCCCGAATGGATAGAGAGAGGTGAGATATGTGAAATATAAAATATATCCTTCCTTATACTAGGTTATGAAGGCACAAAGAGATGTGTTCCAAACCAAATCACACTGCCATCTTCAATATGGACCTTTGGAAGCTTCCGTTCCAGTACTGCATTCTCCTTCTTTTGCAACTCCTGATCATCCATTTGTGTCTCGTTAACCTTCTCCAAGATAGATGGTTGGGAAACAATTTGGGCATGATAACATGTATTACATGATGTTATGATTTCAAAAACTATCCTTTTCATATCCATGAAGATATGGCCTTTCTCAATCCAGAACATGGATAGAGTAGAAATTTCCTTTTTTCTTAAAGCATCAGTTACCTTATTCACCTTGTAATGATGATAGTGAATAGAGAAATCATAGTATTTGATTAGATCTAACTATCTACTTTTATGCATGTTGTTCTCCTTTTCTGTGAATATATACATTAGGATATTTTAATCAGTATATATATAACACTTTTCACTATAGAGGTAGTGCAACAATATTTTCCTGAAAAAAATAACAGCTGGTAACTCCAGATCATGCGTCAGGTGGTTCTTCTCATGGATCGTCAACTACAGTGAGGCGTAGGCTATCACATTATCATTTTACATTAGTACCCAACCAAATAATTTCATTGAGGCATCAGTATATATCACAAAAAATTATCCACTCTTTTTTATTGCGAGTATAAATGTAGTGATCAACCTTCTCTTCATCTCCATGAAGCTTTACTCACATTCATCTACACATACATACTTTACCCCTTTCTTTGATAACTTAGTTAGCAGGCTTGGAAATCGTGCAAACATTCTCACAAAATCTCAGTAGTACCTAGATAATCCATGAAAAATAATGATTTATTTGACATTAGAGGGTCTAGGTCATTTCTAAATAGCCTTTGTTTTTTATGGGTCCATAGAAATTCCCTCACTTGAGATCACATGTCCCAAGAACGTGACATGCTTCATCCAAAAGTCACCCTTCCTGAACTTTTCGTACAACTCCTCCTTTCTCAATTTCACCAACACAAGTATTAAATGTTCCTCCATTATCTTGGTGTAGATGATAATTCCATCAATAAAAACTACCAAAAAATTTCCAGGTAATGTCTAAAGACCCTACTAATCAAATCAATTAAAAGTGGAGGGGCATTATTACATCCGAAGGGAACCACCAAAATCTCACAGTGTCCATACCCTATACGGAAGGCAATCTTCTGAATATATTCCTTCTTCACCATTAACTGATGAAATCCAAAATGAATATTCAGTTTGGAGAAGTACTGAGCTCCTTGTAAGTGATTGAACAAGTCATAAATCCTCGGAAGAGGATAATTTTTCTTTATTGTGATCTTCTTCAGTTCCCGATAATCGATACACAACTGCATTGTTGAATAAAAATTCTTTAAAAATAGCACTAGTTCACCCCACGGTGATGTACTATGGTGTATGAACCCTTTATCCAAATTATCTTGAAGTTTCTTCTTTAACTCCTAATGTTTTATAGGATCTATCCTATATGAACACTTTTAGATAGGAGTAGCTTTGAGTAATAGTACTATAGAGAACTCTAAATCAAGATCGGGGGGGGGGGTTGTATAGGTAACTCTTTATGAACTATATCATCGTAATCCAATATGATAGAAATTTATTCCAGGTTGACACTTTCCTTTGACTCAACCATTTCAGTGAGGTATGCTTCTTTATAGGGAACTAACAACCACACCCCTGAATTATTTTTTAAAGGAGATTATTGAACTTCCTTGAATTTTTATAGGATCATATGATGGTTTAGAATATGAAAATATATTTCTTTTTCCCAACAATTGATATGCTATTTATATAACAAGAGCATATCCATTCTAAATATAGAGATGAATTCCACCAATAGAATTATTAAGAGATTCATGGGAATATTCTTCTCACATACAACAATAAAAGAAGATTCAAACACATAGATTTAAATGAATTCAAAAATTGGTGTTTTTAGGGAGATCTCTACTTCATTGTTTTAGGGATTCTATTTTATTGTTCTAGAAAAAATACATGATATAAAGAATGCAAAGAACTATCATCAAATAAGACTTTTTCCATTCATCAGTGCATAAGAAGTGTACCTTGTATGAGTTAATTTTTTTTGATAAACTCCAATAGTAGTGATTGAATAATCTGTCCTTTGTTCCTTTTCCTTTGGTGGCGGTTGATGCTGATTACCCTTGGGGACCCAAGGTTTAGTGCACTGTCTTTCATAATACCCTTAATCCCTAAAGTTGTATCATTGGACCAGGGGTGGTGCTCTCGTTTACTCCACCAGATTCTCGGGCCTTCTCATGTACTTTTAACATTCCAAATCTTAGTGGCCTTCATTCCCACACTTGAAACATTTACTCACCCCTTTGAGGCAATTCCCATTATGCTTCTTCTGACATTTTTGACATGTTGGTGGTTGAGTTTTCATCTAACCCTTCTCATTGGATCCTCTGGCATGAGACTCCATCATATATTTCCTATCATTATAGTCAAGGTAATATTCTCCAAACTCCATCTCCACTATGACATCACATCGAACGACTTCTTCATAACCCAAAAATTATACACTTTATATAGCATTTTGAAGGTTTGGTTTTAATCCACTAAATAATATAACAATTTTTCTATCCCATCTGATAACAAATCCTAAAGTGTAACGTGAAATCCTTGTAAAATTAACTTAATAGGCTTTGACAGATTTTCCCTCCTTTTGATTGAGCTCTGTAAGTTTTCTCTCCATCTTTGTATGATGATTTATTGTGATATACTTGTTATGAAACATGATTTTAATTTCTTTCCACTCTATCTATTCAAAATTTTCTATTGTCTTGGTTTTATTAATTAGAGCCCACCATTGATTGGCCTCTCCACCAAGATGATAAATTTCTAGAGACACATTCTCCATCTCAGAATAGTGAAGCACAAAAAATAACTTCTTTATCGATTTGTCCCACTATTCCACAACTAGTGGATCAGAAGATCCACTAAACATTGGTGGTCATTACCACATAAAATACTCGACAACCATTTTCTCCCTCTTCGGTAGAGGGGTAAGTTCCAAATTATTCAGGTTATTATTAATAACCTAAGAAAATCGTGTAAGCATCTCTATGAAGTTTTTAACTTCTCCTCCCAATGCATTGGGGATGTAGTTCAGGCAATCACTGCATTATCCCTTAAATGGGCTGTTGGAATGGTTTCTCCTAGTTACCACCATTTTCTAAAAGAGAAAAGGTCATAAGAAAACATAACTCAACAAGTCATGAATAAATAAGTTATTCCTTTGTGAAATTAACAGTAAAAGAATATCTTCTGGGAACCCTATGTTTATCAATGAATATTATGTTCTTGTATATACACAATCTTAAACATGGGTTTTCCATTATTTTTTTCTAATCCTAATTCCCTGGTTAACTAAACTGTTCCTACTATACCAACTATAGTGACCTTTCTTTTCTTTCATTACTTTTTAATCATTTTAATTAAAAAAACATAAAAAAATACACTTTGAGGATCCAAAATATTATTGTTTTGGGAAACCTGGGGCCATACATAACATTTACAAGACAAAACCATTAATTAATTCCTTCTTATCTAGCTTTTTATTAGCCCTTGTATACTCCATAGTACATGTAGTCACCTGAGGATATACATAAAAAAGGTGTGAGCTAAAAGTCCAGTAAGAGGAAAAAAACTTGAGATAATATAACATTGGATGAACATACTCATTATCATCATAACATAGTCATAAGATTATAATCATGAGAGGAATCATTAATAAAATACTTAGAATGGGGAAATGAATAAAAATGAAACATCATGTCTTAGTGGTAAACTACAACACATAGTTATTAACAATGATGGAATCATGTTCACACATCGTTTAACTTTAAATCATGAGATTCATCACATTATCCAATGCATTGGAGCACTATATAATTTTATGTGCACACATCACATCAGAACATTCATATTGCACTATATAATTCTAGGTGCACCCATCAAATCATAAAATTTATATTATCAGGCATGATACATAGAAAATATATCAAAATTAAGAATAAAATAAACCATGGAATGAAATGGGTTTCAAATCATAAATCATAAATTCATAATAAATTGGTTCTTAAAATAAATATGGAATATCACTCTTGAAATAGAACCATTAACCTTGAGTGAAGTGTGAAACAATCTTTGAGAAGTAAAAAATGGTGTGTTTATTTGAAAGAAGAGTGATTTTAAAACACCTTGTATTTTTTATAGAATCAATTAGAAAAACATTATATCCTAGAAAAGGTAATATAATTATGAAGAATTGATTTTTAAGGCATATTCATACTGAAAATTTGTTTAAGAGGGAAAACCCAAAGAAAGAAAGATAGGTTCAAGAATTTCCCCTTAACCTGTATATGAACACTTTCTTCACTTTAATGTACTATATAATGACATTATATTGATTAATTAGAAATTTAAAAACCTTATATACATGAATATTGTTTTATGGTTTCATTAAGTTCTTTTATGTGTCTTTGGATGAGTTTTATAGTTTAAATTCATTGTTCAAGAGTGTACTTTTTCTTAGTTTTCATGAATGGTTCACCAGTACACATGAATAGAACTTCATGTAGAACATAGATAAAAATTGATAATAGATATTACATCTTATTAATGATATTAAAAGAGATTAAATTACCTTTTAATGGATTATTTTATACACTATGTGGATGAATCAAATAGATTAAATTTAATGATGATCATTTTAGGTTAATTTGGGAGGTTTTTGGATCATAATGAACATTTTTTGTTTTATTATTTAGTATTATGTAAAAAGTTGTTTCCATAAAATAAAAGGGTTTACAACATAAATATTAATTTTTTTAAATCATTTAATGGTTTTATTAACATATTTTAAGTATTTCAAAGAAAATTTCACTGCATCCCCCATGATGTAGGTAAATTAACACATCCCGGGAAAAGACTTCATTTTTTATAAACAAAGAGAGAGAGGGAGAAGTATAATGAATAATCATACATTAATAAGATATAATACCAGTATATCAATCATATTGGAGTTATCATGAAATGTGGATAGGATAAGTTTAGGATAAGAGAAGAGAAGAAATGAAATTTGAAAGGGAATTGAAAGATAAGAGAGAGAGAGAGAGAGAGAAATTACCTCTTGAATATATCTTATTTAAGAGCCACTATAGGGAAGAGAATTTGGTCTTTTATTATTAGAACAAGGAATTCCAGACATGGGGGGTCTTAGGAAGAAATTTTGGTAGATTTTGGAGAAGTATTGATGCTTTATAGGTGTGAGAAAATGATGGTGTTAGGGGTAGCATTTATAGTTGAGTGGAGGAGGGTTTTCAGAATATTATAATAATTGGTTTATTATTCTTTCATAAGACAAGAAATAGTGATGATAACATGACCAAGAATATTAATAGGTTCTTGTGAGTTTTAGATTTTGAATATTACATCACCCATGAAGTCATGAATAATGTATTTAAATTATAATTTATTTATATTGTAAATTAATGCATTTTACTATTCTCTAAAAATTTATGTATTTCAAAAAATACCAAATATTCACCCTAATTTTTTTTGATGTGTAGAATCAAAAAATGAACTCTATTTTATAAAAATAATTTTCTGAATATGATTAATTTATGTTTTAATTAAAATTATAATTTATTTGAAAAGTACAAATATTAAAATTAAAACTTATTTTCTAACACTTTGAAAAATTAATTAAGGTCTCGTTAAATTATCATATAATCATAAGACATAAAAATAATAGTTTATGAATAAATTTTATGAAAATATATTTTCTTTTAAATTATTAAATTAATAATTAAATATTCATTTCTTACAAATATACCAACACTATAATATAATTATGTCATATTGTCACTTATAGGATAGGTAAACTCGATTTAAACTATCATTGGTAAGGTTCCTATTAACCTGGTCAACATAATATTCATAGGGGTCATATTAATATTCCTAAGGGTGTGTTACTATCCACCAAAAATCATGTTTTTCCTATCGAACCCAAACATCTTACTAATCACAACTCTGTGTGTCATGTTTTCGATATTCAAATCACAGAAGTGGGAAATTTTTGTTTAAAGGTCACATAGTAGTTCTTTTAAGCATGATGCAGCACTGTGTTTCCTATTTTAATTTTATTTGATTATGAAATTACTATAAAAAAGGATAAATTTTATTGATAAATGTTTGGGTCCTTACATGTTTAGTCTCATGGGACGTCATGTTGGGATATGGAGTAACCCTGTTTATTTTATGGGACTTTGTCAACATTGTGATATAGTCTTTCAAGTTATCCTTGACTCATGTTTATGTCATATTTAATGTTTATAACTCATTTCTATAATTACATGATTACATGATCCCATGTTCTACATGTTATGATTCTATATTTTTATTCATGTTTCATGCCTTTTTATGTCATCATTTTATGCTTGTAACCCATATGCTATGCTTTATTCCTATGTTTATTCCCTTATTTTGATTTTTATCTCATCCATTTTTTTATGTATTCACTTGGTTAACCTATTAAGATGTATTAGTTTATAGGGAATTAGGATCTCATTATAGAGATAAAATAAAAAACGTTTTTATTTTGGTTTCATGTTTTCTAATTATGAACCCAATCTTCCAAATACATTAGACATTATGATCCTTGGACTACATTTGATGGTTAATTATTCTTTAAAACATGTAATAATATATGAAAACATATAGGGAATATATTTTTCCTATTATATAAAGTCTAGTTATTTTTGGAGATTAAGACTAGAAAACTATATTAATAACCCAAGGGAAAATTCTATCACCATGGATATCCTTGATTGAAACTGATGGAATCACATGTTAGGATATATATTTCATTTTTATGTTTATCCTTCTATGTTTAATGTTTTATTTTTTTTATTTTTATAATCGAAGTATTCAATCCCACCAAATATTAATTTATTTTTCATAGTTAATGACTATAAATAGGAGAAACCATGCCAACAATCAATGTGATAAGAAATGTGATAATTGACCCATTGAAAGCCAAATATGATGGGAACATGATCTCAAATCATCATGAAACTACCGGATCAACTATATCATGTTATGAAAGATAACATTAATTGAGTGGAACACCCTATTTCTCCAAATAAAGAGAATTTGGTGGTCAAATCATTTATAAAGCAAAGTCCTCTTATCATTAATGGATTTTACGATCTCCTTATCTTGAAAAATCAGATTATCTCCATTAAAAATATATTCTATATCCTCTGGTGCTCATAAAGAAGATAATGTTGTGTTGGAAGTCTATCGTTTTTAAAGGGAAACTAATCAGTGTTGGTCACTGATAAAGACCATAAATTATATGGAGAAAATTGATTCCCTAGAATGAGAAAAATTATGGGAAATATATTTCAATAAATATTTTCCTCGAACTCTATGTCTTAAGAAAGTGAGGGAGTTCCTTGGACTGAAGAAAAAGGAAGATGATTCTATTTTAGAATTTGAAGAAAAAATCACAAGACATTCATGATACACATATGACATTTCCATATTCATTGAAAGCAATGTCGATCGCTTCTTTTGTGGACTAAAGACGAGTGTACGAGAAGAGTTGATGACTCAAAACATTGACATCTACGAGGATATTGTCAGTTGGTCCCTTAATATTGAAATAGAGATTAAAGACTCTCAGTGGTCTTGTGGGACCATAGATAAAAAGTTGGATTTTTTTTAATATGGTGGGTCAATAGATATATCCCATGATCTAAACAATACTCAATATCCCATGTGTCAAAAGTATGGGAAGATGAATCCTCATAACTATATAAATGAAACTATGAGATTCTTAAAATGTTGAAGAGTGGCGAATCAGGCTTATTATTGTTGATGGTATATGAAGAATCCCACAAATGTGAAATAATAAAGGATGTTTTAGATCAGCAATCAGCCTATAGTGCAGTGTTTCAGCTATAAAGAACATGGGAATTATGCTAGCCAATTCTCTAAGATAAGGGTTTTTAGAGTCAATCAACTACAAAAACCTCCCCATAAATTAAAAATGGCATATACAATCACTATGGAGGATGTGGAGCCTAACAATGATGTGGTGACAGGTATGCTAGTTATTCATTCAATAATAGTAAACTTACTATTTGATTCTGGTTTTATGCATTCTTTCATATATTGTATGTTTATTAGAATAATTAAAACACCACCTTAAACTGTAGAGGTTGATTTATTTTTGAGAAAAGAAAATGGAGAAATTATTTTATCCAAAATATATAACTCCTCCTTGGTTAATGTTTGAGGACAGAACCTTCCAAAAAAAATCATACTTCCTTTGGTGGAGTTTGATGTTATATTAGGAATGTAATGTATAGTTTTATATAATGCCGACATCAACTATTGGGAAAGGGAGATCACCCTTCACATCCTGAAGAATCCTATATTTCAGTAAAATTTTAAGGAGGTGGATGAATCTCTGTCAGAACCATCAACTCAATTTTTTATATTATTTCTTTGTAAGGAATAATATCAAGCACAAACAATTAAGACAAAGTATAGAATCATTCACTAAGACATGTCCATTGTGAGGGACTACAATGATCTGTTCCCTAATGATTTTTTTGTTCTTCCCCTTGATCAAGTGTTTTAGTTATATATTAAACATATTCCTATATATCATCATATATCAATTTCTCCTTATAAAAGTCTACTATTGGGTTCGGAGAACTAAAGAATCAGTTATAAGAGAATCTAGAAAATGGTTTTATATGCTCGAGTGCTTCACCGTGGGTTGTTCTAGTCCTCTTAATCAAGAATAATAATGGATAAATGTTTGTATACATTTATTTCCATTAAATAAATAAATCATGATAAAGAACATGCATCCTCTACCATGTATAAATGACTTCTATGATCAACAATGTGTGTCCAAATATTTCTCTAAGGTGACCCTTCAGTCGGGATATCATCAATTAAAGTTATGGAAGGAAAATATTCCCATGATAACTTTTTGAATGAGGTATGAACACTATGAGTTCATAGAAATTCCTATTAGACACACTAATGATCTAGAAATATTCATAGAGTTAATGAATAGTGTATTTAGAGATTATATTGAATTTTTTTAGTAGTCTTTATTAATGATATTATTATATATTCCAAAATTAAGGAGGAGCCTGAATAGAATATGAAAATTGTTATAAAGAATTTTTGAATGGAGAAACTATATGATAAGTACATTAAATGTGAGTTTTGGATAGATGAAGAATCATTATTGCAGAAACTTATCATCAACAAAGAAATATTTATGGACCCGTCTGAAATAAATGAAATTGAGGAGATGACCAAGCTAGTATCAGTAACACAAATCCATAGTTTCATTGGTTTATCCAGGTATTACCGTTGATTTGTAAATAAATTATCATTATTTCTAAACCCACTAACTAAATGAAATAGAAATTATTAATGTTTTTCTAGACTAGTGAATGTGAATACTACTTCATGGAGTTTAAAAATACTCTTATCAATGCACCAGTACTTACACTAGGGACAAGTGAGGAACTTTTTGTGGTATATAGTTATGCTTCAATGAAAGGATTAAGTTGTGTACTAATGAAAAAAGATAAATTTATATCATATTCCTTAATGAAGTTGGAATTTCATGTTAAAAACTATCCCATTCGTGATCTGGAGTTGGCAGCTGTTATCTTCAGGTTGAAAATATGGTGGCATTATCTCAATGGGTAGAAGTGTGAGATATATACTGATCATAAGTGAATATAATATATATTCACATAGAAGGATCATAATATCCATCAATTAAGATGTTTAGATCTCATCAAGGATTGTGACTTATCAATCCACTACCATCCCGATAAAGTAAATAATGTGGAAGCCACTCTATGTAGAAAAGATAATGCAACTTTATCAATGATGATAATTGAGAAGGATTAAATATTCATATATTTTAAAAGGATAAAAATGAGAATCATTAATGGAAGAACATATAAATCCTTTCCCAAATTATTGTTCAACCATCTCTTATGTAGAAAATAAATTATGCTTAAAGAAATGATGTGAACATTCAGAAGAAGGTAGAATCTATTATCAAAAATAAATAATAAGAGTTAAAAATTAATGAGGAAGGACTCATAAGATTTGGGTCATGACTATGTATACCATACAATCTGAATATAATGAAATATATTCTAAATGATTCACAGAGCTCATGTTTCTCTATTAACCTAGGAGCACAATGATGTATCAATATCTTCAAGAGCTCTATTAGAGGAAAATATGAAGAAGTAGATTGAAAAATATAAATATATAAGTGCATCATTTTTCAGAAAGTGAAGGAATAATGGTAAAAAGTTTGGGGTGATCCAACCATTACCCATACCAACATAGAAATGGAAAAAATTACCATGGACTTTGTCACTGGACATTTAAAGATATCTAGAGGAAATAATGCTATATGGGTAATTGTGGATCGTCTTATAAAGACAAATCCATTTTTCAAAATTCAAGAGTATATCTCACTCAGTAAAATTTCATGTATATACATCAATTATGTGGTTAGGCAACATGGAGTACCACTGTCTATTGTATCTGATTGAGATATGAGAATTGCATCTATGTTTTGGAAAAGTCTCCAGAATGCTCTAAACAGTGAACTAAACTTCAGTACAACATATCATCCTCAAACTGATGGCCCAATAGAGTGTACTATTTATAAATTGGAATATGTGTTGAGATCATGTTCTGTAGACTTTAAGGGAGTATGGGACCAACATCGACTTCTAGTTCTGTTCTCATACAACAAAAGTTTACACTTGATCCTCCAAATGGATCCCTATGAGTCACATTATGGGAAAATATACATAACATTGGAATGGTGGGATGAATTAAATAAAAATAATCTATTGGGACCTATAATGGTCAAATATATGGTAGAAATGTTGAAAATCATTCAGAAATAGATCAAGGTATGCCAATGTTAATAATTGAGCTATGGTAACAATCATCAATGAGGCTTGGAGTATAAGGTCAGAGTTGTGGCATATTGACTAACACTTCAACCAACCATGTATCAAGTGAATGATGTATTCCATGTAGCCCTTTTTACATAGTACATACCCAATCCCTTTCATGTACTAAATTCAAAGGTAGTACATTTAGAAAATGATATCTCTTATGAGTAGCAATCAGTTAAAACTTTAGAGCGTAGAGATAATTTTATACTAAAAAATACTACCCTACTGGTAAAAGTACTATGGTAAAATCATAATTATGTAGATGAAACATGGGAAATAAAGGAATATTTGAATGATAATTACTCTCATCGTTTTTGACATTAGTGTGTAAAACTAAATTTTGAGGGTGAAATTTCATAAGTGGGGAAGGTGACCTAGAATTTTATCGATTTAATTTCCCTTTTTATAGTTATGTTATATAGTATAAAATACATAAATAGTATAGAATAAATTATTCTCATAAATGATAGTTTAGAAAGTGGTATTTATATAAATTATGGAACACATACTGTGGAAATAGTCACATGAATCTTCGAATAGTAATTTGACTATTATGAATAGTAATCCGACCAATAGAATAGTATCCTCACCTATGAAAGAATAAATAAAATTCATGAATCTTATAAATGAAAATATTATATATTTATATAATGATATATGTAAATAAAAGTTTTAAAAATGTTCAATTAAGTCTTGTAATTTTATGAAAAATAATTTTTTTTCAAAATTACAATTAATATTTTTATTTAGGTGAAAAATTATTTTCATAAATAGACTCATAAATTAAAATACTTTTTATGACTATAAAAGAATCTTATGTAACATTAATTAATTTTTCAACGTTTCATAAATTCGTTTATAATATGAAAATCATTATTTTTTGAATAAATGATGAACTTAATTAAAATTTTAATTTCTCATTTTAAAAAAACTATTTCAATAAAATGAATTCCATTTTTTAAATCTACACATCCAAAAATGGTTATGGTGAAATGTTAGAATTTTTCTAAAAAAGTTTATTTTTTTTGAATAGTGAAATACATTAATTTATGGTATTTAACATTTTAAGCCCAATACATGACTTTTTGAGTCATGGTTGGCGTAAGAAACAATTAGTTAAAACTCAAATTCACTAGTTACTATACATATTCACAATAATCAACTCTATTGAAAGTCTTGAGACAAAATAGTGGACAAATGAATAAAATAATTAAAAACACCCCTCTCCCCCACTATAATACAACCCCTCTGACCACCTCTTCTCCTAAAACCTTATAAGATTTTGATATTGTTCGTATTTTTCCCAATTAAACTCGCAAAACTATTACACATGTACTATTATTGTTTTTACCACCAAAAGACCAAAACCAAGTTCATTAAGTAGGTTCTCAAGGAGATACCATACAAGCTGTAAAATCCTCCACCATTCTCCTTTAAATTATTTCTTTCTTCTACCTCATCATTTCCACTACAATCTAAAGTTATATCATATCTCTAGTATCATATATATACTTGAATTTAATTTTTTAATGTAATATCTCTCATAAAATCCCTCTTGTATTCCTTTCATTATAAAAATGAAAACATCATCCGTGTGGTGTCGATTCACCGCCTTTGTGGACGATAGGTATTCATTTTCCATTACCTAATCCATGTCAGGTCATAAAACTGTTATTATGGTTATACCATATTGAAAATTTTATATTATAACCTTCTTGATGTTTTGTACCTAATATATATGAATAATAAAAATAATAAAACCAAACTAAACGTGTTCATGATGATTGTGAAACTACGAAAATAAACTAACAGTCGTTAATAACTTTTATTTAATGAATCATCATCATATTTGAAAAAATGATATTTTTGGGTATATAAAATTATATAATTATATTAATACAATTTCATCTTTCTTATGGATTTTTTCTTCCATTTTAAACTAACTCATATAATTAAATTCAAGGGAAGCACTAATAAAATCATGAAACGAACACACTAAGAACAACGAAATTAAACATTTCAACTCATCAAGATGGATATAAATGAACACAATAAAATTTTAATAAAACAATTACATATATAATAAGTTCCAAATTAATTTATTAATGGGAAGAATTTTATTATCTAGGAGATTAATTGAATGTTCATAACACATTCCGACACAATGTAAGTGATCTCTATAAACCCACATTTTTCCTTTGGGTTAGGCTTTCTCTTTCCTTACCACAAGGTAATTATTAATTGGATTTATGTAATCCTCATAAATTAGGTTTTTAAGCTTGAAAAAAAATTACCTAGATCAATGATTCCTTCATTTAATGGGAAATACATGTTTTATAAGGTTACCTTTCAAATTCCATCTGATAAAAAACCCAATTAGAGGAAGAATCCTAATTCCTAACCCATTTTGAAGTAAAAGTGAAAATATTTTTTAAGCCAAAAATATTTTTTTTCCAAAATCTATCTTTTTATCATGAAAAACTATAATATTTAATATCTATTTTTTTGAAAAAAATTATTTCTTTTTCCAAAAATAGAGTCTCTTTTATATTTTCCATTAAATTTCACCTAAGTGGCTCATTTATAAATTTCATAAAAACTCCTTTTATATGTTTTAAAAAATGCTGAACATAATGTATCCTTAAATATACCTATTTTACATTATGAATTTCCACGTATGATTTAAAAAAAATCTTTCATGGACACCATTATTATGTAGCCTTTTGTAATTATTTTTGACATTATTATGATACAAATTTATTTCCATGGGCGACACATATGTTTATTCCTTATAATTTATTCTTCATGTGGAACATATATTCATGAAAATGTTATGATGGGGGTACCTAGATAGTGTTCCAATGTATTGGGTAATGTTTAGTCTCATGAGATTCCATGTTCGGATAAGGAGTAACCCAAATTCTTTTATGGGACTTTTTCCTCCATGAGATATAGTCTTGAAATTTATCCTTGACTCATGTTTATGTTATTTTTTAGGTTTCAAAAAATTCCTAAAATTCCATTATTATATGATCCCATGTCCTGCATGTTATGATTCCATATGTTTATTCGTGTTTCATTACTTTTTATGTCATCATGTTATGCCTTATAACTCATGTGTTATGCTTTATTCCTTTGTTAATTGCCTTACTGGTAATTTTAGCTCATCCCTTTGTTCATGTATTTTTTAGGTTGTCCATTACAGATGAAAGAGTTGAAACAAATTTTGGAGCTCATTGTAGAGATTAAATAAACTATATTTTTATTTTGGTTTCATGTTTTATAATTATGTTCCAAATCTTCCAAAGACATTAGACTTTATGATCCTCGATTTTTATATAATGGTTTATTCTGATTAAAATCATGTAATAATATGTTTATAATTTCTTGGGTCTCTATATTATTCCCCACATTTAATTTATTTAAATATTTTTACTTCCAACTGCAAGCCCACACATGATTCATGCTTCAACCAACTGAACTACGAGGCAAAACTAATTAGAACACTTACCATGACATTAATTTAAATTTATTTTGCAATAAATTTGAATGAGGAAAATGGGGAAGGCAATTATTAGAGATAAGAATGTTCTTATAGATTAAATAAAACATGATTTAGGGTAGCATATTAATTCTAATAATTAAACTTTTTCAGATATTTCGCCTTGATTTAAATTTATGATATTTGAATTAATTAATTTAATTATTCAAATGCATTACCACGAGTGATTGTATCTACTATTCAACTCATTTCATGAAAAATTCTCTAGACCATTATTTATCATTCCTTCTAATGTATATTTGTTGTGTGACATGAGCATGTTTTCTTCTAGAACATGATTTACCTATTATAAAATATACGACGGAAAAAAATCACATTTAATATGATTGAGTAATCTTCAATTTAACCATCCTTAGACCCACCTAACATTAATCACTTTTAAGATCATATAATCCACAAACAGCCTTGTTAGTAAATGATTTGAGTTACAAGATTATTTCATCCATTCTTACCTTCCTCTAAATATATTTCATTATGTTTAGATAAATAATTATTGAGGATATAATTTTTAGGGTAAATAGGGATATACTTAATTTAGAATTATATACTAGGGGTTTTCTTAATCTTTGGGTAGAGTTCATATAGAAACCCTGGACTTTTACATATAACAATACATTATTTTAAGCATAATTATACATCTAATTCAAATCCATGGATCTTGAAGTATAGCATCTTTGAAGACTAGGTACACAAAACATAAAACATGGGGATAAAAAAACATCTTTATTTAATCTCCATAAAGAGATCCTAACATCCTTTGATCCCTTAAATCATCATAGGGAACCCTGGGAATCACATGAACAAAGGGATGATGTAAAAAGACTAGTAAGGTAATGAACATAAGAATAAATCTTAAGCACATGGGTTAGGAGGCATGACATAATGATATCAAATCCATGGAAGATGTGAAATTATAACATATAAACAAGGGATCATATAAATATGGAATCATATAAATGTTTCAAAAAAATAAAAAACATCTTTATTACTATTAAATCCTAATCTCCAATACCATTTCCCAAAGTTGTACGGGTCAAGACTAACTTCCAATCCCATTTGCCATAGTAGTACGAGTCAAGGCTAACCGCCAATCCCATTTCACATTGCATCTCATGAGACATAACATTACCCAATGAATTGAAGTTCTCTCTCGGAGCACCCATCTAAATTTTTTCATGAATATACATTCCACATAAATAATCATACATAATCAACCATACATAAACATAAGGTTACCCATGGAAAGAATTGGGTACCAAAATCATGACACATAGCATAACCAATGGGTGTATCATGAAAGTATCCATGAAAGAAAGGGGTTATAACATAAATAGATGTTCATAAGGAAAAATAGTCATATAATATGGTTACTTATGTCAAATAGAAGGGACAAAATATAAGAAATGTTTTTGTGAAATAATAGCATTAAATCATTTTTGTGCAGTTTTAATGAAAATACTATAGAGATTTTATTATAAAAAAAGAGGACAATATTTTAAATAAAACCAGAATTGAACCAAGAATATTTTTATAATAGGAAGAATTATTTTAAAAATACAATGGTGGGATTGAAATACATTATAGAGTGATTTTCAAAGAGGGTAAAAATTCAAGAAGTTCCCTTAAAACATGTTTTCTTATTGGAAAGTTCTAATGATAGAATATTTTAAAAACATGTATATCCACAAAACAGAGCGATGAAACGATATTCATAAATTTATTTTTTAAAAGAACATATAATTTATAATATTTAAATAATCATATAAGATAAATCAATTTTGGATATAAAGAATGATAAGGCAACCCAAAAGAACAAAGAAGGTTCGGGTAAAATTCTTTACGGTTTATCAGCATGGTGTCAGGTGTACCAAAGAGGGATTTATAAGAGAGATAAAGGGTTTACAATAACTTATAAATCATGATGGAAGTATTAGGGATGTGAGTAATCATTCCCCATCATTAGGGATTAAACATAAAATTTCATATCATAGAGGACATCCTGTTTAAGAGTTAAATGGAAAGGATCCCTTACCTTAAATCTGGTGGTTTTCTCCCCTTCTTTTTAATGTCCTGAATAAACAAATTAATTTTTTTAATTAAAAATTCCTAAACCTCATATATATGTAATTTATTTAGTATAACCTTTTTTTAGTTCATTGAAATCCTTTTTGATTGGTTATATGGTTTAATTTCAATGTTCTTTTATGTTCACTTTCTTGGTTTTTAATGATCGGTTCATGTTCGGATAAAAACATATATTGAATGCGGTTATATAGAATATAAGTTTTATGTTATTATTTAACATCCAGGATATTACATGGTTATAATAATTTATTTTTTTATTGGGAGTGAAGATTAATTATTACATAAAACCTTAGTGATAACCATTTTGGTTAATCGGCAGGTTTTGATTACAACAAACATGTTTTGCATTATAACTTAATACCATTTGTAAAAATGGACTAAAGCAACATAATTTGGATATATTACATATATAATAATCTTATTATTTCATAAAATTTTTTTTTCATTAATATAATTAATTATTATAGTATAAATTGATAAATTGTTGTCTGTGAATGTGCTAAATCGATACGTTTCAAACGATGTTTTCATTTCATTCAAATAATAGGTTGGGAAAGGAGAGATGATAATGAAACATCTAATTATAATAACAAAAATTCACACACACACACACATATATATATATATATTATAGGAGTTTTCATACCATTTGGGTGAAAGGGGGGTGAGGAAAGATACAAGAAAAGAAAAGAAGTTAAAAGAAATAAAAGAATTGGAAAGAGGAATTTACCTCCTAAGTTTATCTCCTTTCCGAACATCTTAAGGGGGGAGGTTTTGGTATTTTGAAGAGACTAGGGGATATTAGAAGTGGTGGAAATATTGGGGGGAGATTTGGAAAGAATATTGTAATGGAGAAAGGCTTCAGAATAGTGAGGAGAAGAGGGAGTGAGGGGAGTTTTTAGTGGAGGAGAGGAGGGTTTTCATAATTTTTTAATCATTAGTTTATTAATTTCCCTCAAAACCAGAAATAGTGATGATCCCATGACTATGAATAGTAATAAATGAATGTGATTTAGAACAAATTGGGCTTACATCATCAGATTATCATCAATGACTCAATAATTGCATTATTTAGCATTTATCGTAAATTGTCATATTTTAATATTCATAAATAATTCAAGTATTTTAGAAATAACCATAAAATTCACCCTAACCATTTATCGATGTGTAGAATCCATAAATGAAATCCAATTTTCTAAAATAATTTTCTCAATATGATTAATTTAATATTTAATTAATTCAATAATTTATTAAAAACCCAGTTTTAAAACATTCATTTACTTATTCTAAAATATAGGTACATCATAAATACACTTGAATATTATTTTTATACTATCATAGGTAAGTTTAGTATTTATCAGGATATATCACTATTCATAAGGGTATTTTACTATTCATAAGGGTAGGTTACTATTAACCAAGATATTATGTTTTCCTATCGGAATCTAAAAAACATACTAATCGCAACCGTGTATGTCAGATTTTTGAAATTCAAATCACAGAAGTGAAAAACTTATGTTTAGAGGTCACATAGCACTTATTAGTTCATTATGTTGTGATTTCATGTGATTTTATGACATATTTATAAGAAATTAATTTCCATTTAAAAACATTGGGTTATTACATTCTTCTCCCTTATGAAATTACTCCTTTGAAAATTAATTTTTAATTCTAATCCAAAAATAGGTGCGAGTATTTTTCTTTCATTTCCTCCTCTAATTCCCACGTTTCTTCTTCATACTTGTGGTTTCGCCACAGTACTTTGACCTGGTGAGTAGTCTTGTTATGTAGAACTATATCTCTATGATCCTATATCTTCACTGGCAACTTCTCATAAGAAAGATCATCCTCCAACTGCACCACCTCTGAAGAGAGTACATGTGAAGGGTTTGGTATGTAATTCCTTAAGAGGGATACATGAAAGACATCATGTACTTTCGACATAGTAGGTGGATGTTCCAGTGGATAGGGGACAACTCCAACTCGATCAAGGATCTTTAAGGGGCCGATATACCCGAGACATAGCATTCCCTTTTTCACAAATCTCATGACCTTCTTCCATGGAGAGATACAGAGAAATAACATGCCTCCAACATTGAACGCAAGGTCTCATCTATGATTGTCTGCATAACTCTTCTATAGACTTTGGGATACCATGATATGTTGCTAAATGGTTTTCACCTTCTCCATAATTTCTTCAACTATTTCAGTTTCTAACATCTTACGCTGATCGACGTCATCTCAACACGCCAGTGTTCTGCACCTTTTCCCATAAAGGGCTTCATATGGTGTTGTTTGGATGCTCATGTTGAAAGTAATGTTGTAGGAAAATTCAACTAGTTTGAGATGTTGGTCCTATCCTACTTTGAATTCCATATAACATTCCCTCAAAATGTCTTAAAATGTTTGAATATTCCACTCAGATTGGCCATCAGTTTGGGATGATAGGCTGTACTAAAGATCAGTTCGGTGCTTGAGTATATTGGAGACTTTTCCAGAACATCGAGCTGAATCTCGGATCACGTTCAGAAACAATATATGGTGGTACACCATGTAGCACTACCACATAATTGATGTAAATCTGTGAAATATGATCAAATTATAAGTCCTCTCGAATTTTGATAAAGTGATATTTCTTTGTAAGACGGTCCACAATGACCCATATAGAATTGTTTCCTCTAGATGTCCTTGGAAGTCAAGTTACAATGTCCTTGGTAATTTTCTCCCACTTCAATGTTGGTATGGGTATTGGTTGTATCATCCCCTTAGAACTTTGCCTCGCAGCCTTCAATTGCTGATATACCAGTCACTGTGATGTATATTCAACAATCTCCCTTTTCATATTATCCCACTAATATTTTAATAAAAAATCTCAATACATCTTTGTGCTCCTTGGGTGGATAGAAAAGGCACAGCTATGTGCATCATTTAGAATCTTCTTCTTTATCTCTGGATCGAATAGTATACATTATTGTGACCCAAATCATACAAATCCATCTTATTCAACAATGAACTCTATGGATTTCCCATTTATGATAGTTTCCACCCTTTTCAGAGTTTCCACATCTTTTCATTAAGAATCCTTTATTATCTCCAAGATGGATGGTTGAGAAATCATTTGAGAAAGGATGGATGACGATCCTCCCTTAATTATTATCATGTCCATCTATTGGAAATCTATTAAAAACATATCTTTTTCAATTATCATCATTGATAAAGATTTAGGATCCTTTCTACATAGAGTATTTTCCACCTTGTTTTCCTTACCAGGATGGTAGTGGATTGATTAGTCCTAATCCTTGATGAGTTCTATCCATCTTCTCTGGAGAATATTAAGATATTTTTATGTGAATATGTATTTGAGACATTTTTTATCATTATATATCTCACACTTCTCCCCATAGAGATAATGATGCCATATTTTCAAAACAAAGATCTCAACCGCCAACTCCAGATCATTCGTGGGATAGTTTCTATCATTGATTTTTAACTTCCTTGAGGCATAGGCTATCAAATCATCATTTTTTTACCAGCATATAGCCGAATCCTTTTTTAGGAATCACTGTACACCACAAGAAGTTATCCTGTTGTTGGGAGTGTGAGTACTGGCGTACTGATAATTCTCTTTTTCAACCCCATGAAACAATATTCACATTTCTGAGTCTAGAGAAACTTTTCTCCCTTCTGTGTTATCTTGGTCATTGGGTTTTACAATCACAAAATGTTAATCACAAATCATTTTTAATAACCAAATATACCCAAAATGTTGTGGATCTTCGTTTCATAATTTGGCCTAGTTTACTCTTCTATTTACTTTGTCCTGAAAGGGTCCAGAAATATTCCTTTGCTAGTGATAACATAATCTAAGAATGATACTTCCTCCATCCAGAACTCATTTTTACTGTACTTTTCATACAAGTTCTCACTTCACAATATCTTTAACCTAATATTAAAATTTTTTCATGTTAATACTTACTCTTGGAGTATATCAGAATATCGTAGATAAGCAATAACACATATTAGTTCTATATTTTGGACTAGACGCTTTCTAGGGATAGAAATTCCTAAGGGGGGGGGGAGAATGTAACATTCTATTACTAGATGTATCTTTTTTTACCCTTTATTTTTATTCTCCTTTTTTGGATTAATTTTAGAGTTGTAGTTAGAGAAAGATTGCGATTTTTTCAGGTTTATGGTCTTGAAAACATTTACGGAATGGTTAGTGAAAAGAATGTAGCCTTCCTGGAAAACCATGAAACATTTTTTGATATTCTGAAAAGGGTGCATGGTTGGCGCATAGTTTTTCAAACCAGACATCAAAACCACGAAACCTTTTATAGTAGTCTAGGTGGGGTGCATGATGGTGAATGGTTTTTCAAACTGGGAATCGAAACCAAGCATCTCTTCTAGTGAGTCTTTTTGGGGCAAAAAATTAGGTGCAAAATATGTACTAATAGTGTGTTTTTCCAAGAAAACCATGTGAATAAGTTTTTAATTCCCTAAAAATTGTAATTAAAATATTGAGACCCCCCACTTTAACCAATACACTTCCTAATAGAAGCCAATTATATCCTTTGATTTTTTATCCCTTTAGAGGCATTTTGTCACGCCCAAATTCATCTCCTGGTAGATCAATTTGTTGATCGAAGCACTGATCCTATTTTTGTGAGTTCTTTTCAAATCATCATCCAATCTATATTATTTTTTGATTCATTATTCCTTGAAGTTATGGTGGAATTAGATTCTATTATATCATGGTTGTTTAGGTTGAATTTTAGATCTTCAAACTCATCTCACTTCTATTAATATTCATCTTCCAAGATTTGGTTATTTCCATCATAGGAGACACCTCTCAGATTTGTTGTAGTTGGATTTATTATTTTTCAAAGTAGATTCTTTTATGATTTTAATTATTTTTATAAATCATTGTCTCTTAAGAATCAACAGACATGTTGTTTTGACCCAAGGTGGGATTTGGGGGGGACTAAATGGTCTGATGGGTGACAAGCATTTTTCAGTTATAATAGGGAATTTCACATCACCATTTTTTCCCAACATGGTTCGTGGTATTATTCTTTAGGGGGAATTGGATTCACCCTGTGGGGACTAGGAAATTTATCCCTTTTTCATTATAATAATGGTTCCACAGTCGAATGGTCTTAGCAGGTGATTGCATGGAGTTATGTATTTGTGAAATTAGTCTTCTTATGATATGATTTCCTCATATGTTTTCCAAATGATTTATTTTTGAAGCCAAAAAACACCAATAAACCTTTTATCCATGATTCGTGGACCTTATTTCCAATGTTTGGTGCTTGTTGGATGGTTTTTCCAATAAAACTTGAGGACTCCATTGGTCAAGGAGATGAGAGGTTAGGCTCATCACACCCTTTCAGAGAGAATTATGGCATACATAGATACTCTCACATATATTTAAGTCATGTTCATATGTTCATGAATCCTCACTTTATTCCCGATGTGTGTATCCATGGATTACCCTCAGGTTACAGGATCATCATGGATATGTGCGGATTTTATGCTATGGAGACAGTGCTGACTTAAGCCTTGTAATTAGGCTCTTTGGAGTTTATCATTGATCAGGGGGATGGAAGGTGGTTTAATGTTGGGATAATACCTATAATATGTCCTTCATTCATATCCCCATGAGGGGAATCAGAGCCCACATAGTTCGGTGCAACTCAACTGGACACATCACCTTTTATGGTCATGTGACAAGGACCCATCCATGTAGGTTAACATTGTGTGGTGAGGATGCCATGTTGAAATGTTCCTAGCCACGATTTCATGAGGGGATTATTTTTAAGTGGCCCTAGTAGACTAGGAGATATGTAATCTCTTGGGTGGACATTAACCTACCGATCATATGGCTCGGAGAACATTAGCCTTGATTTGAGTGTCAAATTTGATCTTCATGGAGGATTCCTATATACCCCATTCAAATAAAGAATCAATGTCTATGTAGTTCTATATTAATTGGGAAATATACTTTGAGAAATCCTAGCATGAAGGCATGGTTTCTCCGGGCTTACGTAGAGGTTCTTCCGATTTGGGCAGACATGATTGGGGTTTACACCATATAGGAGGGATTATTATGGTAATTTCATTGGGACTGACTCAGGAGACAATCCCTTGAGCTCTAACCTTAAACATACATCCTAAATATCTTTGTTGGAGCAGGACTCAGATTTATTATAGTTCACATAGCTTGGGGCTCACACCTAGGAGGAGGCCAATTTGTGAGAGTCAAATAGGGGCCTCTTAAAAAGGATTCTCATTCTTGGGAACATTGTTGATGTGAAACTTTTCAAAAAAAGGTATATATTTGAGATTTTTACTTAAGTACGCATCCTATGCATCCCAATTAATGTGTGAATTAGAGTTCTCATTGTTTGTTTTTGGGATTTTCCAATGTCTTATCATCACATAACACTAATCCAACACGAGTCATGCTCGGTCTGAGAAACAAGAGGATGTGAAATATTCAACAAGGGCACACATTCTATTCTCTGTAGATGGAAAATGAGAATGGAGATTGTGGAAGGGGTCATGGCTATGAGCCCAATGAAAAGGGAAAGGGGATATTTGAACAAAAATCCCTCACCCATGTTGATTTCTAGGATACTCACATCTGGTGATCTATCCGGAAACATCATAGGATGAGGCGAAAAGGGTTAAGAGTGAAACTTCTTGCAAATGGATATGAAATTTCTGAGAGAGGAGTTCCCAGAAGATGTCCTATGGGGTATACTATAGTTTTAAGTCATATAGCTTAGACGATGGCATCACAGTTTAATGTCGTGTTGTGAGGGAGAGTTCCATACAATATAACACTATGTGGATATGACTATTTGGGGTCTTGATGTTTAGGGTCATAAGAAAAGGACCACTTGATATATAAACCATTATAAATTGGAAGAAAATCATGTTTGGATGTTCAGACGTGCCTCAAACATGATGGGGAGGAATGTTTCAACCATGATTATAGATGATTTTGGGTCAAGAGAAATGATATGAGGCATGAATCCATTGAGTCTTACAAAGGTATGAGTGACCTCTCCTGGGGATGAATTTTTCTACTGTTGACAGTCCATTTTTATATATAATATATGCAGAGCTATGTGGGGCATTGTTTTTGTTGTCCAACAGAGGTGTCTTTAGGACACCGACTGACCAATTCTGATGGTTAGGGATGTTTATGATGATCCAAAATCACCCAGTATACTAAGTCATATACCTTGGATGATGGAATAATAGTTTAATGTCATTTTATATGGACAAATATTGTACATATTAACGTCACATGGTCAGGATGATAACTCATAGTTTAAGTTCATATAATTTGGACCATTTTTTTAGGAGCCATTATTAACTAGAGGATAATCAGGTTGGGTTGATCTATCATTCCTTCAACATGAGAGGGATGGAAATTGTAAACAATGACTCTGGGGATTCCTATACAAGTAGAAATGATATGGGTCATAGAAACCATTAGGCAAACAGAAGTAGGAAAAGCCTTTTTGGGGGGACGGATTTTCATTTCGTTGATAGGTCATTTTTGTAGGAATCATATGTTGAGCTGTCGTGGAAGATGTGAATAGTTAAGAAGAGGTGTTTTTAGAACACTAACTATCCATTTTGGATGGACATGGGAGTTTATGAGGGTTTGAAATCACATGATACATAGAGGTTGATGGATGGAAATTGTGTGTCCATGTATTTAAGAAACATTTAGGATATGATTTTACATGGAGTTTTGGGTCAACCTAGCATATAAGGTAGGTGATAGGGTTTTCAAGATGTGCATGAGGAAGGTTTCAACTCATTGTATTTGAGGAACATATGCTGGGAAGGTTTAAGGGTGTAGTGGAAAATGTCATCGACCCGGCTAGAAATGTTCTAGGTGTGACTCTCCATTTTTTCCATTGGGATAGAGCTGGTAGTGAAGGGACCAAGTCGGAGGGCTGGGACCGTAGTACGAAATTGATCCAGAGTGGGGGTGTAGTGGTGAAACCACCACACTATAGACTGCTGGGAGAAAATGTTTTTCTACATAGGACTATTTACATAGGAGTTTTCTTCAAACTGTCTATCCATGAATGATGTTGTTCACAAAGAAGATTCCCATGTAGGATGGTATGCAGACTATTTTTTGCATAGGATCTTCCATGAACTGTTGGGCAGATAAAATCTGGCCACAAACTCTTTCCCAAAAAGGGGTGTCTACATACTACTTTCTGCATAGGGAGTCTATGTACTGTCTTCCACATAAGTAGTCTGTGTAATATGTTCCACATAGGGAGTCCACGAACTGTATTGGCTACATAATAGAATCGGTGAATCATTTTTATAATATATTTTATTTGTTTTCTATTTGGCTGTGGTGGTTCTTCTGAATATGGTTCAAGGGAAGGAATTACATGACCTGCTTTCTGTATATGTGTTGTGGGATAGAGTCTGGAAACTGATTCGGGTGTGGGATGGAGTCCCATGAATGCCTTCAGGTGTGGGAAAAATTTCTCCAGCACCCTCTATGTTCTTCATCCCTTTTTCTCCCATCCCAGAGCACTTCTCCATTTGAGATATCTTTCTTATCCCTCTCGAACCATCCCTTTTAAGTTCCCCTAGTGGTCCTTTTATAGAATTTCAGGGATGTTAAATCTACGATTCACATGGAACCATTTGTGGAATCCCATTTAGGAAATATGGCCCGCGAATGACTCAGTGAACTGATATTTTTTAATATAAAATTCACAAGGTACCGACAAAATCTCATTATCCCTAAAGTACTTTATTTGCACAGATGGTATGTAGGGAATACCTCCATAGAAATTTATCTAGAAAAAACTATTTTTGGCCACTTTAATTCGAGACAAAAATTCATCAAATAGTTCGTTCGTGGGACAACACCTCACAAAAAAATACATCGTAGCCCATCAGCAAAATGGTGGTTAACAGTTTATGCCCTCTATGAACCTTTCCTGAAAATCGGTACACATCCAGGTCGGATCCCTTTCCAAAATTTGACATCATTAATTTTATTCTCAAACATTCAACCCAACATTTATTTCATTGCTTCTCCCAACTTGCGGGAATATTTTGTTTCCATTTTCTGAATTTTTGGGACCCTACCAATGTTCTTATTTTTCTTAATATATGTCTTATGTATGAAGATATTTTTATTCTCTTTAAGATCCATTAAAAACATTATGTGCAGATGGATGGATTATGCCTATTTTTTTTCAAAATGAAATACCTTGATTTGAATGGAATGAGTTGATAAAATAAATTATTCTAAAATATTTCCAAATTCCTGGATTTATGAAAAGACCTTGAATTCCCCTTGTATGATTTACCCATATCTGTTAAATGTGCATTCTTGGATGAATTGAAATGAGTGACTTGATCACATGGAAATACAGTGTAAATCCATGTTTTAAAATGAATTCAAACCATTTATGTTGTTAAAATTATTTTGAATGAAATTAATAGTTTAATGGCCCAAGTTTTATATAATAATGACTTGTGAAAGGAAGAGGGTATGATTAACTATTAAAATACTGATTTGAAGGAAGGGATTTAAATAGAAATTGATGAGTATTTATGGCATCGTTGTCACTTTATGATGATCATCTCTTATGATAATCCATTGATGTGGATTACTTGATTATTATTATTCCCATTTATGGGTCTTGAACAAGGATTATTTACCTGAGGGAGTCTGGGTGTGAGAGTAAGATTTGATTTTAGGGCATAAGTCCATGATTGAAATGTTGAGGGCATGATATCATGATTGATATTGATAAGGATCCCCATTATGATCATCATAACGTGATTATCTGACACAACACTTTTCACTAGTCATTGGAATATTTGTACTAAGGTGAGATTACCTAGATATATGTTTTTTGAGGTGACCCACACCCCATCTAGTGGATATATATAGGAAGTGAAAGATTCAAGCTATAGATTTGTAGCTAAGTAAGCTAATATGAATTGAATTGGTTTTCTTGATACCTATGAGACTAGATATAAGATCGGAGATCAGTCATGATGTATTTTGATTAGATTGACTATTGTGGAATCTATCATATCAACGATATTCCCATGAAATCCATATACATGATACTCGATACATTATAGCATTTATTATCACTACTCAACAATAGAGTTTTCCTACTTGATTGATTCCTTCTCATAATTAATCTATTTATTAAAGTGATGAAACTTGATTGTACTGTATTTTCTCTTGTATAGCTCTTTATATCCAGTATATATACTTACATTTATTGTCTGATATGACTAATTCTTGTGAAATGATTTTTAAATATTTCCCATAAAATTTTTAGTTTACAATTAATAAAATGTCATGTTTTCCAAATTTGGTTTATTTAAATATTTTGAAATGTTTAAACATATGTTTTAAACCCATATTTGTTGTCAAATTAATTATATGGATTTATTCTCCTTTTGATGTATAAATTATGGAACTCACGTTATTATACTAGACCATTTCATATTTGAATTAACTTATGATGTAAATGCATATACTCTTTGGTAAAATCCTATTGGCATCTATATCTCACACCCTGCTTATACCATTTGATGATTCCAACCATTATGATCCTATTTTAGGTGATCATTATCTAGTATTCCTTTATTGGTTCGTTCATGGGTGACTGAGTGAGTGTGTCAAAGGATATAGTGGGTGGTTGTGGACCACCAGGAGATGGATTTTGGTTGTTATATTCCTATTATAGTTTATATATCTTCTCCTTGTACTCTGATACAGATGTATATTTTTTCTTACCTAATGTTGTTTCTATAATGTACTTTGATTGTTTTTTTCTCTTAGGGGAGAGATCTTTCCCAAATTTTTATCTTGGAATCCATGGTGCTTTTTATTAGTCCATGGAGATTGGGAAGACTCTTCAAATTAGAAGTGAATTTTCTTGGATGTCCGTTTAGATGGAATTTTGGGTTGGTTCATTACAAACGGTGTGATACAAAATTCATGCTATGAATGTTGGTCGATGGACCCATTAAATAATGATTCAACAGAGATTTCAATGGAATGAAAAAATGACCTAAATGGCCATTTAACACGGAGGGGGATCATGAATCATTATGGGCCACATTAAAAGAGAACAAAATGCAACATGATCCCTATGAATTTCTATAAAATGAGATTTTCTCTGCTTTAACCAGACGTATTTTGGAGACCAAATCTTGGGGTTATGAAGTTGCACTATGTTGGGTCCTCACCAGTCTTTCTCTCAGCTTTCTTCATGTTTAATTTTTCATTCTTCCTTCAACATTACTTATGAAAAACTAGGATTTAGGGGTAAATCATGCCATTCTAGGGTAATGTAAGAAAATGGGGAAGGTTTTATTGAATTTTATTTCATTATTTTTGTTCCTGTATTAGGGTTGCCACAATTTTTTAAAAAAACATCCAATATATTTCATTTACATTTATCATGTCCATTGATATTTGAATTTAAAAGAACATATAAATTGTGAAACTAATTACCCTAATTAAGGCATGATCATTTTTGAATTTATGGTAATTGGTATTAAAATTGGTATCGAGAAAAAATTGAATCAGTGACACCCAAAATTACCTAACCATGGGAAAGGGGGATTGGGCACATCATGTTGGGGATTCCCTGACCATTTAATATAACTTATCTCAACTCCAGAACCAATACAATATTAATAATTTTATTGATATATAAATTATCATTTGAATGCTAAAAGATAAAAAACCTCGAAACACCTTCCAAACCTAATTTCAAACCAACCATTTTATTGATATATCTAATTTCACTTAATCCATAAAAGCTAAAAACCTCAACAAACCTTCAAAATATGATTTCAAACCAAAAAAGAACCTAATTTCCATTTTCTCTCTTGGTTTCTTCATACTTTTTAAAAAACACATATTTTTTTCACTCCCTCTTCATTAATTCAATCAAATAAAACTAATTTATTTTAAAAAAAACATAAAAGTAGTAATTTCACCCCCTCATGGATTCAACATTGAATCATGTCTATATCCAATTTAATTATTTCATTTCATTTGTTGAGTTTTATAAATTTTTTATTATCCTTGCAGGAAAATATTGACTTCCTATAGAATTTTCAAGGGCCTAAATCAAATTTATGAATGCCATAACATAAGTATAAAGGAAGTTTTAACACCCAAAATGTGTATGCTAAGAGATTTCATGAATTTTTTCTCTTCTCCCCACTCTCTCAAGTCATAGAGTGTTAATTTGAAGAGAATATCATTGATTTCTCAATCCAAGTTCAAGGATTGTTAGTTTGATCACTTGTAATCTTAATGATGTTGAGGAGCCTCTAATTCTCTATGGTAGAACACAGATTTCATAGCCCGATTATTGATCAATCTACTCGAATGTGTGTGGATGATCTAGAGGGTTTTGGTTCGACTCCTTTGATCAATGATCACTGAAGATGAGTGAAACATGTTTTCGATCAAAGTAGGACGAGGTACGATTTGGAGTTAATTTTTTATTGTTAATTAAATGATGGGTTACCACTATTTACTATAGAAGACACGCTACAAAGAAACTGATAGAGAATGTAGCATTGGGTATATCATATTTTATGTTTTGACACAAATACAAACCTTTAAATATTAATATACAATTTTTACCCTTTCATATAGCTCAGAGTTACTTCATTAATGATTTTTACATAGAATAATTTGATGTGAAATTTTTCTTCTTACATGGTGACCTAAATTAGAAGTTGTACATGAATCCTCCTTATGGATATGAAAAGGAGTTAAAACTTAAACCCAATTTTCTTCTAAATAAATCCATGTATGGTCTAAAACCGTATTTTAGATAATGGTATATGAAATTTGAGTCTTTCATTTCGTATTTCCAATTTAAAAGAATTCAACACGATGCCTGTGTTTGCTATAAATGTGTTAAAACCAACATTCTTCAACTACTTCTTTATGTAGATGATATTTTGGTCATGTGCAATAATATAAAGATCACTAATTCTATTAAGTCTCAATTAAAGACTGTTTTAGAGATGAAATATTTTAGAGCAGCAAATCAGATATTAGGCATGGAAATTATAAGTGGTAGTCTTGATAAATATTTATACTTTTCCGAAAATGGTTATACCATGAAATTACAAAATAGGTACTTACATGAGACCTTGAAGTTAGTAAATGTTCCCTTTACTCAACACTTTAATAATTCTTTGATTCCAGATACTTCTTCTGATGTTGACATTTAATATATGTCAAAGATCACATATTCCAATATTGTTGGAATCCTAATGTACTCTATGATTTTCACTTAAACTGAAATAGCTTTTTGCAATTTGTTATCTTAGTATATTCATATAAAATCCATGGAAACTCAATTTATAATCCTTAAAATGGATACATAGATACATACCACATAGAACTAGAATGTATGTGTTATGGTAGGAATATAAGTACTAATGAACGAATTGTTTGATATATAGTTGTTGATTATGTACATAATATGGATATGAGATAGTCAATTTTTGGGATTTAATCACTGCATGTGGCCGACCCATACATTGGAAATTAAACATGAAACCCATGGTTGCTCTTTCGACCAGAAAAGGTGAGTACATCACCTCGATCGAGGCTGTTAAAAAGGCTTTATATTTAAAGGGTCTAGATTTTGAAATGAATTTAAACAATTCATTCATTAGAAATTATTGTGGTTGTTGAAATTTATGATGATTTGAAGTTCAAGTCATGTTTTGAAATTATCTTTTATCATTAATAAATTATTTAAAAAAAATTGATAATCCATTTTCACTAAATATTTTATATATTTAGTGTAAATGAATATT
Source organism: Viscum album (assembly GCA_963277665.1). Classification (NCBI taxonomy): domain Eukaryota; kingdom Viridiplantae; phylum Streptophyta; class Magnoliopsida; order Santalales; family Viscaceae; genus Viscum; species Viscum album. The sequence goes on along the minus strand of OY728153.1, from coordinate 306,121,175 downwards.
TAGCCTTATCTTAATCTTATTTTAAAAAAATTATTATATTTATATAATTATAAATATATTTATATATTAATATATTTTTTAAAACAAAATATATTTTATTTAATGAAATATAATTTTTATTAGCACAAGAAAAAAAGTGTTGGTAATGGGGTACATTATCAAAATAATTAAAAAACGTCATAAATTACTCCCCCTAAACAATGCATTTTTATAGTAGTGATAAAGGATCTCCTTCATAATATTTTTTAATTTGCATTAATAAAGGCCCCCTATTATTACTGCTAGTTTATTAGTTATGATAAAGTGATCCATTAAGGCTTTTTTTTTAATGTTGATAAAGATCCCTTTTACACCCTTTTTTTAATATTGACAAAGACCCATATTTATCAACAAAAAAAAATCTAGCACTGATAATTTCGGGATTTACCAATACTTTTACCTAGCTCTAGATAAACCCATATTTTTAATAGTGAAGATCAATTTTGTATGTGGATTGTTCTTGTATTGTTTTTTAGTGACAGTCCAGAGGTTGGTCCCTTGAATATATAGTCCAGATGTTGTCAAGCGTCTTGAAACTGATTACATATATAAATAGAGATCTTCGCTATTTCTTAGTGCATGTGCTTTGTGTTTCCCCCAAAAAAGCATGGGTGGAGAGGCAGTCCCAAGGCTGAAATATTTCTAACAAGTTTATTACACAATAAAAAATTGAAAACTAGTTCTTAGAGACCACTTTGGCTATCACTTCATCTACTATAGCCCGCCATTAAATAGTTCCTTCATTTCCTTTCCGTCCAACTTCAACGCTGCAACCATCTTCACCTGGACGAGCGGGGATAAATTCTTCATATCCATTGAGTGAAGATAGAAGCTTTCCCTGAATCATTAAACACTACTCGAATGGGTACACATTTTATGTTGGGGGAAGCACCCCTGTGCGAGAGGCAGTCCCCACATAATAGCCCAAGAACTATTGGGTGTTTTGGTTCGTTAAAATCCGAAATTTGAAAACCATGTTTATATTAAATTTCTTACATGGAAATTGATAAAAAGAAAACATGCTCACATTGAATTCCATCAATAAGGAATAAATCAAATGAATATAAAGTAGCATTGAATAAGAGACAAACATATAGTAGTGGATTATTCAAATACATACTCGCAGTGACAATTACAATAATCAAAGCTTGCAGTTAATTCTCATTCAAGAAGAAGACATAATCTGTACACATTGATTTGTCCAAAACAGAATCAAACATCAATGAGAAAAATAAAGCGACAGCAATGAAAACCAACCATTCAAAGGGGTTCCAATAGCTTCTAATAAACCATTTATAATCCGAATTAGAATTAAATTTAATATTCAAGAAGCAATGAATCGATCAACGACTTATAGGTTGAATAAATGCGAAAATGAAAACCAGTAAAAGAGACAACAGAGATTTACATGCTTCGGCCATAGGCATACGTTCATGGGGTAGGATCATCATGGTTTTTTCACTATGCAAAATAAAAGGGTACAAGCAGCAGCAATGGAAAACAGCGCCACAACTCAAACTGAATGCATGCAACAAGCGTTATAATCAAAACAGGTACAGACTCAAGAACCAAAAAAAAGATAAATAATTGACTAAGAACCCCTTACCAGGGCTCGGTCTCACCTTTATCATCATCGTAGAGCCTCATGTTTGATGCAGATTTTCACAGTCGAGTCACCGTTGTTTGGCCCTTAAGACCATTCCAGTTACACTGTAGATGGCCTTGAAGCCGCGGTTTGTGTAAGAAACCACACATCCCTCCATCGACGCCATCGGTGCCTAGAACTCCTTCCGGTCTAGCAAAAGAGGACTTGCGATGCCCACATGATTCTTGACGTAGCTCACTAGAACCTCATAGCACTCGTGTCGGACTGCGGTAGTGTGCCTATTGGCACCGGATTCTAGCGATCTAGATTGCACGTCCATGATTTCTTCATCCTCTTTAGATGACACTGGAAGCAGATGGCAGGGATGCGAATGATTTGGACAAAGTCGGCACCGAAGAATCCCTCTTGCATGGGGAAGCTAAGTCGAAAGAAATCAAAATCGATGGCCTTCGGGTCCAAGAAACAAGAAACCCTGTCTCAAACATCGTCGCTCCACCCGTCCAAGAAGAACCATCGTTGCTTGCCTCGGCCTGCCTTCTGGACAGATCTGCAGGTGCCGACCCCATGCCGCATGTAGAGCCCCTCTGACCGCTCTCTCTCTTGAGGCCAAGCTAAGCTGTGCAGCTACACTGCTCCCTTAATTCAGCTGAAACGGTGCCCTCGTACCTCGAAAGGAACCGGACCTAAAAGGAGTAGGAAAGTTATGTGGACGATGGAAAATTAATGGCCAGTGCCCCAGTTTCAACTGTGTAACATATTCTAAACAGCTTATTAAAAATGAATTGCATTTTAATTAACAATAAAAAATAATGATGTGAAAATAAAATTCACAATTCTCCACCTTATAAATTAAAATGCATGAACATATTAAAAATGAAACAACATCACTCTCCACCTTGAAAATTAAACCTAAACCACATGATGATTCTGCACTACCTAACATCATCAACTTGGGAAAATCCTAAATAGGAAATAAACTATAGAGTATGACCCAAACAACCCCCTTACCATGTATCAACTATGAAACATGTCTCCTGAAGTTGAATGATATCGAAAAGCTGATAAACATGTCCAGAATTAAACAATTCTAAACAACTGCATGATAAAGGTTCATACCTACACTTACCAGAGTCGCACTCTGAGACGGTGCCAACGAGGAAATCATGGACCGAAAAATCATATTCCAACAGGTCCCGAACTAGATCACCTGTGCCTGAAAAACACAAATAAATAGATCAGTATCTATCCTCACACAAAACATGGAAAAACAAAGAACCGAGAAATTCATATAGAATTCAACTTGGAAATAAAACATGTTAGAGAAAAAAAGATGCAAAATACACAAAGCTAAAAGGAAAGCCAAGCGCTCACTCAACCTGAATCTAAAACAGACTCAAAAAACTCTACACCATATGAGAAGACACTATCTAGAATAAAGCCAAAAGAAGACATCCTCACACAAAAGGGAAACTACAAGGACACATGAAAGCAGTCCCAACATCCTAAGATAGCTCTAAGACGCGAGAACAAAAGGCTGGGAGCCAGCTAGAAACTCGTGGAAAACTAGTCTCAAAAAGTCCACACATCCTAGTGTAGGCTTACTAATGGAACACGGTTACCGGGATACCATAAAAAGCCACTAAACAGGGTCAAACAGCAAAAAAAGAAGCTTGGTGATCGCCCAAGTGACACTGCACCCACAAACTATCGAAGCCTAAACACCAAACCCGCTACAGGACAATACCTGGAGCTAACAGTCCTAAAGGATGCATGGGAACATAGCCGAGCTAAAATAAGCTCATCTCCTAGGAAAAAGGTAGACACAAGAGACACATGATCCTGCCAAGACCTTTCTTCTAACCAGCTCTCAAACATATGCAAGCCTCACAAAGAACCTATTCCTACCCCAAAACCATAGACACAAATAGGTAGAAACTACCAAGAGGCATCTTTTGAGGCTCAGATAGGTAATGGAAAATGGAAAGAAAAGAACGAGGAATCAAACTACCAGCAAGAGAATGAAATTACAACCCAAGAAAGCTAACGACCTAGCAGAACGAAACAACAAATCATGCTGCAACAGGTAAAATCCACTAACAAATTATTTGAAAGCAATTAAAAAACTATTTAAAAATTTAACAATGGAATATTGAAACCCAATTAGGATTTGATACCACTCTGTTGGGGGGATCACCCCTGTGCGAGAGTCAGTCCCCACATAATATCCCAAGAACTATTGGGTGTTTTGGTTTGGGAAAATCCGAAATGTGAAAACCATGTTTATATTCAATTTCTTACATGAAAATTGATAAACAGAAAATATGCTCACATTGCATTCCATCAATAAGTAATAAATCAAATGAATATAAAGCAGCATTGAATAAGAGACACACATATATTAGTGGCTTATTCAAATACATACTCATAGTGACAATTACAACAATCAAATATTTCAGTTAGTTATCATTCAAACAGAAGACATAATCGGTACAAATTGATTCATCCAAAACAGTATCAAATAACAATGAGAACAATAAAGTGGCAGTAATGGAAACCCACCATTCAAAGGGGTTCTAATAGATTCTAATAAACCATTTAAATTCCAAATTAGAATTAAATTTAATAATCAAGAAGCAATGAATCGATTAGATATTTATAGGTCGAATAAATGCGGAAATGAAAAGCAGTAAAAGGGACACCAGGGATTTACGTGCTTCGACCATAGGCCTACGTGCACAGGGCAGGATCATCATGGTTTTTTCACTATGAAAAATAAAATATTACATGTATCAAAAATGGAAAACAGTTCCACAAAACAATCTCAACGCATGAAACAAGCATTAAAATCAAAACAGGTACAAACTCAAGAACCAAAAAAACAGATAAATAATTGACCGAGACCCCCTTACCAGGGCTTGGTCTCACCTCTATAATCATCGTAGAGCCTCGGGTCTAATGCATATTGTTGTAGTCGAGTCACCATTGTTTGGCCCTTGAGACTATGTCGGTTCCACTATAGATCGCCTTGCAACTGCTATTTGTGTTGGCCAACACACCACCCTCTGTCGACACCATCAGTGCCTAGAACTCCTTCCGGTCCAGCAAAAGAGGACATGTGATGCACATGGGAATCTTGACGTAGCTCACTAGAACCTCGTATCACTCGTGTTGGACTACGGCAGCGTGCCTATAGGCACTGGATTCTAGCAAGCTGGATGGCATGTCCACGATTTCTTCATCCTCTTTAGATGACGCTAGAAGCAGATGGTGGGGACGCAAATGATTGGACGAATTAGACACCGTTGAATCCCTCTTTCTTGGGGAAGCTATGTCCTTAGAAATCAAAATCGACGGCCTCTGGGTCTAAGAAACAAGAAACACTATCTCGAACATCGTCGCTCCACCAGTCCAAGAAGACCCATCGCTGCTTGCCTCGACCTACCTTTTGGCCGGATCCACGGTGTTGACCCCCTGCCACACACGGATCCCCTATGACCGCTCTATCTATTGAAGCCAATATATGCTGTCCAGCTGCGCTGATCCCTTACTTCCGGTGAAACGGTTCCCTCACACCTTGAAAGTAACCATATCGAAAATGGCTAGGAGAGGTTTGTGGGCAGTGGAAAATAAAAGGGCACTGCCCCTATTTCTACTGTGTAACCGATTCTAAACAGCATATTAAAAATGAATTTCATTTTAATTATCAACAAAAAATAATGATGTGAAAATAAAATTCACATTTTCTGATGGAGATAAATCTTGAAAACATCTAATAATTCATATTTTGTTCCTTCAGAAGGATGAAGAATCCCTGAACTTGCATCTTTATTTTGTCTTCCAATGAAGAGATAATACCGTGGTATACCAACTACAACAGATAAAGTCATCCATGACAGTATTTTCCATCCTAAAAACATAATCCCAGGACATATATTTACCTTAAATAACCAAAAGGAACCCTAGTTTTTATAGGAAGTGTGATGTTTTGGTACCTCATAATCCATAGATTCTTATTATAACAACTCCTTCATGTCAATGATTGGAATACGAGGATCCAAGTGAACAATAAAAAGTTTTTCTATATCGGACTGGGAGTACTGTGGTGGAACAACCCTGAGAGGCTCCTTTTTCATCATTTCTTGGACCCAAGGAACCAGCATGGAGCTCCCCAGCGTCTCTGTGTTCGATATTGACTCCATAAAAAAGGTATATCAAACTCTGGTTCCCTGATTCCCCATTCTACGAGAGGCTCCCTTCTACAAATCACTCATGAACTTCAAACCACAACACACCTGCACTTCCCTCACAACATTATTTTTTAACCCTTCAAGGAGATTTTTAACAATTAATCCATTCTTTCTCCATTAATTATTGTGAATAGAATACCTATTTAGTTGATGGAGGATCGATGGAGCGGTAACACAAACCGAACGCACATACAGATCACTGGAGGTGATATCAACAATAGAAATGGAGCAGCAACAACATAGATTTTATTTATTCTCTCTTCTAATACATCTATAATTACATCACACATGGTACTCCCTTTTTATAGAGTTACAATCACACAACTAAATCAAATAGAGGATAAAACAAGTCTGTAATTGGTTGCGGTAGGTGCCGCCCAATCTTGATTTTCCATGCAGTCTTAGTTGAAGATATCCAACCCTCCATCGCTACAGTGGATGTTTGGAACCGTCCAAGGAATAAGAGTTTAATACTTCCGACACCCCCCCCCCTTAAACTCGTATTCCTTGAGACCCATTATTTTTCACGATTTCTAGGCGGGTAACCAAATGATATAATGACTTCACCATAGACATTAGCTGTAGTCAAATCAATAGCACATGTGGCAGCAAAAAAGTAGATCACTGGAGGTGATCGCATGATCAAAATCACATCGCCAAGAAGAAAACTGGATTTTGTTTCTTTGATATGGAATTCTTCTATATTGTACTCTTGAATTGGATTCTTGTCCACATAATATTCTACCACGGGTTCAAATTCTTAGAAATGTGCCCCCTTGCTGCGGGGCTTCATCGGGACTCAGACGCATTGGAAGGTGGAGTCGCTATTTTTCACCAGAGGAACTAACACGGGGCATTGATGCTTCAAGCGTGAAATGGAAGATGGTTTACTGAATACAACATTGATTTTAGTCTCAACTTTCATGAATACATTTGCGTTTGATAGCAATACTTGTTCTTCGGTGCCTTTTGGGAAGGTGTCTGCATTGGTAGATGGTTCGATAGATACAATGCCGACCAAGGTCTCGACTTTTGAAAAGTCATCTTCATAGGACATCAATTCAGAATCTTCAGTGGCTTCAATTGCAGACATTTGATTCAGCTTCTGGTTACAAGGAGAATGTGGACGGCGTCCGTCATTGTCCTCAAAATCCAAAAATAAGTCAAAGTAATCGACGAAATTGAAGTCACTATCCAGAAGAATCAATTTTTTCAGATAGTAATTCTTTTTTTTTTAATTGCAAACTTCCACTTTTTTTCACAATTGATGAAAACAAATTTTTTTTAACAGGGGATATTAGTGTAGTGGCAAAAATATAAGGGCTACAAATTTTTTTTTGTGGAATAAAAACTAGTATAGTTTTTTGTGTGTAGCATAATGAAATATTGGTATCTAAGAGTATAATGGTATGAGTTGTATTTTTCTATATGAAGAAATTGATTTTGAAGTGTAAGGCGTAGGAGCCTAAACAAACCACTAGTAGTTACTTTTTTTGAGAAAGGGATAGGTGTGGAATGCATGGAAGCAAGACTTTGGGAGAAGGAAAAGGTGATACCTTCCTTTGAAAAACGGGAGAGGAGGTGGAATAAAAAAGGTTTCTTTTGAAAATTTAGAAAAAGTAAAAATGAAAACCCAAATTGATATGTCAATATAGCACGAGATTTAGAATAGTCCTACACAATTCATCGCCTTCTCCAGGTGCTACAAATCATGGAAACTAGATCTCACGAAACCCTCTTGCCGCTGGAACAGATGGATCAGAAGCACAACCCACATATCGATGTCCTCTCAGCTCACCTCCGACACTCAGATACCTCAGGAGCACAAACCACATATCTATGTCTTCTCAACTCACCTCTGACGCTCAGATACCACTGATGGTTGTTTTTGGGAGAAGAAACTTCAACCTCCTTTGATACCACTAATGGAGGATCAATCCAGCAGTAACACAAACCAAACGCATGTGCAGATCATTGGAGGTGATCACCACAATAGAAATGGAGCAACAACAACACGGTTTTTTATCCACTCTTCTAATACATATATAATTACATTACACGTGGTACTCCCTTTTTATAGAGTTACAATCACACAACTGAAATCAAACAGAGGATAAAACAAGTCTGTAAGTGGTTGCGTTAGGTGCCACCCAATATTAATTTTCCATGAAGCCTTTGTTGAAGATCTCCCAGCCTCCATCGCTACAGTGGATTTTTGGAACCATCCAAAGAATAAGAGTTTAATACTTCCACCATAAGTCTCTATTATTTGTGGACACCAAGAGTGAAAGAAAAGACAATAAAATAAAAAGTTGTTGAAACGTGGCTCCTCTGTGCTATCAGTGGGAAGCAGAAAAAAATTATCATCTCAGGTTTGGTCATCAACCTGAACATTAGGTTGATGGTTGGATGCATGACACATGTCTATAATATTTTCTGGCCCTTCAATTATAAATGGGTATTCTATACCGTAAGGGGCATTCCGTCTACATTTGAAAAACCTGACTGTCATAGTTCTGTGTGAACCAGGACATCAAAACCCTCAACAAAGATGTCATCCACATCTTAGACGAACATATCAGGAAGACACCAAGGAAATCAAAACGGAGGATGTCGGGTGAAACCCCCAATGAAGGCATTGGTAGATCCATCGTCGATGAAACCGTTAGTGAAACCGTTACCGCATCCCTCATATAATATGAGGACAACCACATCTCTCAGAGAATGTCCCAGTGAAACATTCGGCAAAACTCTATGGAAGTCATCTTCGAGGCCATTGGTAAAAACCTAAGGCTTAACACATTGGCAAGTCTATCGCCGACAAAGAAATCCTTGGCTAAGCCCTTCGAGGATCCCTCACCTAATCTGATGTGAGTTTTTTTGGTGAATCCATTTCTAAATATTTTGGCCAACATTAGTGTTCTACCACCAATGACAGAAGGTGACATGTGGTTTATGTGATTTCTTCATGTTTGCTGGATTTTTTATTACAAAGTCTAAGATATTGTGGGATTTCATTATTTTTAAAACATAATAAGATATTAAGATATCTTGATTAATATTTTCCCAGTTCGGTTTAGTTTTTTTATTTATTGTAATAGTCTAAATGTGATGTTTTCGTTAATTTTTATGTGATGTTAATGATTCAATATTTATGTTGATGATTATTTTTTTTCCAGTAATTGCTAGAATGTATGATTTGAGTGGAATTTTTAATTTTTTTTGTCTTAGTGCATCTTTTCTGTCACTTGAAATATTAGAGAGATTGTTTATACTAATTTGGTCTAGAATTCTCGGTTGAATTTTCTAGTGGAAATTCTATTTGGAGATTCGTAGTGGAAATTCACACTGTCAATTCCCACTGCCAACTCACAAGGATAATTCCCACTGGAATCCCCACTAAGAATTCTCAGTGGGAATTTCCATTGGAAATTCCCACTAAAATTCCCACTATAATTTCCACTAGGAATTCACACTAGGATGTCAGATTGCTATGCAATTATAATTTGGAACTACATAACAATTTGTAGAATCTTTTAAAATTCTCGAGCTAGAATTCTTACTTGTTTATTAAAAATTCCCATTGGATATTCCAAATGGGAGTTCACACATAAGAAGTTTCAGTTGAAATTCTCAATGGGAATTCCAAGTCGTAACTTCTAGTGGGAATTCAAACTAGAAAATCCCACTGCGAATATCCTCTTGAATTTCCCATTAGAATTTTTAAGTGGAAAATCACATTTCAATGTAATTAAAATGTGGAACTACATAACAATTTTTCGAATGTGTTGAACTTGTAGAGATACAATTATGATTTCTTTCTTGGTAATTTCCATTGGATATTTAAACATGAAATTCACAATTGTACTTTCCACTGGGAATTCCCACTGGTAATTCTCACTCGAAAATTCAACTAGCAATTCCCACTAGAATTTATTACTGGAAATTCGGATTCCTATGGAATTATAATTTGGAACAATATAAAAAATTTATAATTTATAAAAATTATAAAGCTAAAATTTTTACTTGTGCCTCTGAATACCACTCGATATTCGGACTGGGAATTCACAGTGAGAATTTAGTCATCAAATTCCCACTAAGAATTGCCACTTGCAAGTTCCAGTGAGAATTCCCACTAACTTGTTTATTGGAAATTCCTAATGTATATTCCAAGAGGTAATTAGAACTATGTTTTTTCTCTTTTAATTATCATTGGGAATTTCTACTCGTGATTTGTACAGGGAATTTATAGTTCAACTTCCTACTAAAAATTCCTTGTTGTATCTTCCATTGGAAATTCCAACTAGAAATTCTCACCTAGAATTCCCACAAGAAATCAATTCTTATAATTCCCATTGAATTTTGAAATTAATTTTTTTTACATTTGTTAAGTAAAAAATACATTACAATTGAATTAGTTGTAATTTTCCAGCGGCTGCAATTTTTTGTACTGAATTACCCCATAACCTTTCTACTAAAAATAGCCACTATAACATCCCAATGGTAATTATTCTAGTGGAAATTATCACTGGAATTGTGGTCTAGAAAATTTCAATTGGAAATTTCCACAGGAAATTCCCACTAAAAAATTCCAACACGTAATTCTTCCACTAGAAATTTAAAATGGAAATTTCAACTGGAAAATTCCTAAAATAAATTTTTCCACTTGAAATTTCAACTCATAATTTCCACTGGAAAAATCCCACATGAAATTCCCAATGGGAATTCCCAATGTAAATCCCTAGTGTAAATCCCCACTGTATATTCCCATTAGAAATCTTCACTGGAAATCCCCACTATAAATCCCCAATGGAAATCCCTACATTAAATCCCCACAAAAAATTTCCACTGTAAATTCACATTGGAAATTCCTAGTGTAATTCCCCACCCAAAATTCCCATTATAAATCCCCACTTGAAAGCCCCATTGGAAGTCACCATTGGAAATATCCACTGGAAATTCCCACTGGAAAACCCTATTGTAAATTCCCACTTGAAATTACCCTTGGAAATCCCCACTGGAAAACCCCACTAGAAATCCCCATTGGAAATTTCTAGTGAACATTTCCTAGAAATTCCCACTAGAAATTTCCTATGGGAATCCCCATTGTAGGTTTTCATTTGAAAATAGTAATATGAGATTAAATTTCATATGTTATTCAACTTTAATTTGAACTATTATTCTTATTTATATTTTTTGTGTCATTTTATACCAGCAATTTGTTGTGTGATTATCATAGTTAATTTTGATTGGTCAACTTATTCGAATGTACAAATTCAATGCCATGTCACATTTCTATTGTTGAAATTTTTAGTGGTAGTTTTTTGTTTTGACTCTTATTCCTTATATTAATAATCAAATTTTCATATTTATAATTTTTAGGGATTTTTTTATGGAAGAAGAAGTCTGTACATCAACTAGAAACAACTATCGGTCTTCGATGACTGGGCTATTGATAGTTTTTAATGACATTAGGCCAAATATTAATAACCATCACATTAAATATCTCTAAAGGATGTTGTTTTGGAAGTTGATTAAAGTGTTCCATGATAACCTTCTTCAATTTTATGTTTGTCGAAAAATTGATGGTTTCATGTTATTTTTTATACAAAGGATTAATTTTGATTTAAGAATGTTTGAGATAGCTGGTAGGCTAATGGATTTAAGAGTTACTGACATTTATCATATATTTGGCATTGAGTATGAAAGCTTACCTATGTATGGTTCCTAAAAATTATGACCTATTAGTTATACATTGTTGATGATGTGGTTTTATAATGGTGTATGACTATTGTCCCAAGGTGTATAAGGAAGAGCAATTCATAAGTCTATTGAAGCTAGTGAGGAGCAAGAATTATTCAATGTGACATATTTCATTTCTTTTTTTTCCTGCGATATGTTATTTTTCAATACATGTAGTTCTTATGTTGGTTGGAATTTTGTTATATGTTTTGAAGATGTATCAAAAGTGTAGAGTTGTGCTTGGGTTACTTATATTCATGAACGACTTCTCACATTAGTGATTTTTTTAGAACTCCCATAAAAGTTGTTGGTTGTGTTTCATGTTCCCTAGTATAGTCTTCAACTTTATTTAAATGATTACTTTATCCATATTGGTTGAACATTTCCTAATAATGTTAAATGTTACAGTATTGGTTTTCTGAGAAATCTGGTAATGTTCTTCCCAAAAGAGAGGGTATACTGTTATTTGTACATTCATGTTTTTAAGATCTTGTGGTTGCTGTACAAAAAAAGTACAAAGGTATGGTTACTATTTTAATTTTATGAGAAGTGATTTACTTTAACATTAATTTACTAAATCTGATTTTTTTACTATCCATTGTAGACCCAAGGACCCCTTTAATGAGAAGCAGGCTGTAGTAAGGCCATTGTGATAGTAAAGAACTTATTCAGTAGATTGTTGAAGGAAAAAAGTCAATTAAGGATAAAAGGAGAAGCAGAAAATGTTTGAAAGGGGTAGACTCTCAGAATGTATATGGAGAATGTGAAACTAAAAAAGAAGGTTAAAAACCTATATTCATAATTAAAAGTGAAGAACATACATATTTTTTATTTCAGATAAAGGCTAAGGATGAAGGAGAATGAGGAGTTGAAAGTAGTTATTAGTGAGGGGGGGGGGGAGAAACTGTGTTAGATAATGTTCAGATTCAATATATTGAAGTTGAAATGAACACGACATAGTCTACTACTATTGAGGGAGTAATAGAGGAAATGAATATAGATGATATGAAGGAAGCGAGTAAAGTAGATGCATATGAGGAGGAGGATGGTGTGAATGAAGAACTTCGTATGGATGAAGGAAACTGTGTTGTGAAGACCACTTTAACTTTTTATGCTTCTAATATACAAACCTCATTGGTAAGAGGTATGAAGAGTACATCAAGGAAGTTAAAACATCAATATCACTACATATATCCACAACTTACTACACTGAAGAGGCCGACAATGACCCCCAAACTAGCCCAGGTGTTTTCTCAGTGGGTGAAGCAATATAATATATATACATCTCATGATATAAGGATTATATCCATGCTCCTTGATGATTATGGGGAGAGACACTATTCTTTATTTAAATTATTTAGAATATATTGTATCATTTTAGACTATTTAATAAAAAGAAAAATGAATTTCCATGAAAAAAAGTTGTGTTGTCTGAGAATCTACTGAAAACTCGTATCATATCAATATGAATATTTTTTTTATGTATTAAACAAAAGGTGCACATATAGTATGGTATGTCATATATTAATTTTATTAATCACGTTTTTTGAGTTTTTATTGAGAACCTTTTTTGAAACATTTCATTATTGCATAGTTAGTTATGATACAAGAAACATTTCACCTTTACAGTTTGGATGGAATTGGAGAAGTGATAAGTTTTTCCTTCATGCCAAGAACATTCATTGTAAGATTGATGTTTGTTTTTACAAACTGTTAGATTGTATTTTTGTGGATTTTCATTTCGGGATTTCCATATTTGATGTAATCCATGAATATATTCTTATATTATTTTTTGTTATTGGCATGTAAGGTGTTCTTCATTCTTCAAATGAGAACTTAATGGAGACCTTTTTGAAGCACATAGCAGTTGAGAATATAAAGTACTCCGATTTTTTATTTTTTCCAATAAACTCTGATAACAATCATTGGACTATGTTAGTTATGGAATTGAATAATCAGTTATTTAGATATAATAGCTCCATGAACCCTATTAGAGAAACGAAATAACACTATCCATTTATAAAAGGCGCAGTTAGTTTGGTAAGGTCATATTGAATTTTCATGAAAATTTGGAATACATTAAAACAAGGTGTACTGATTAGTTTTTGCTAAAATCATATTTGTGAGACTTTTTTAGTGAAGAAAATGTTCATAAAGTGAAGAACATGAAATGGGAAATGAAAACTGAGAAGATCCCACAACAAGGAGACTGCACTTTGGATTTTGGTGTGATTATTTGTTATGTGATTCATTGTTTGACTATTGTGTTGTAGTGGTAGAGAGTTTGATAGAGAAGGATGTTTCTAAGCAGAGGTTGTTTATGGTGTATTATTTCATAAATTATCATGTATGGATTACATCATTCGTCGATGAAAAGATTAGGATGTATTTGGTTGCTTCCAGTGACATTTTAACTGACTTGAAAGTTTTTCAGTAAAACATATATTTCTGTTGATGTTGTACAAACATTACTACTCGTAGTTATTTTGAAGGTTTTGGTGGGTGGTGGATTTTGGAGGGTGTGTGATTAAGGGATATATGTTTTTCATATATTTGGTTGTTGTTCATTGATTCAAAGATTTGTCTTGTAAAAAACATAACTGTTGTGACTTTTTGTGATGGTGGTGGGTGATTGGGGGTGGAAATGAGTATTTTATTTTCCTGATAACCAAATATTGTTTTTCTAATAGGTATTTCTTTGTTCCTTTTCTTTTTACTATGAAATGTTTTATTTGAATGACTTGGAAACTTGTTCTAAATAGAATTATTAATTAGGAATTTTCATTGAAACATTCCAGTGGAAACTCCCACAGTAAGTCATGGATTTAAATTTTCAGTTTTGTTTTCATCGCGTTTTTGGGGGTTACATAGTGTAAAAATGGTAATTTCCCTATCCAGGTAACCATTTTAATATAGATTATATTTATTTAATCATTAATTTTATGAAGGTAATTAAACTACTACTTAATCTTGTATTCTCCAGAGTCACATCAATCAATAGAAATTAGTTGTACATAACAAATCAAACTAGGAATTTTTATTGGAAATCCCCATTACAAATTCACATAGTAAACTCTGGGGCAGTTGTTTCAATGTAAAATATATGTGTATATAAAATCCAATTCGGAATTTTCATTGGAAATTCCTAGTGGAATTTCCTACTATAAAATGTAGGTTAGTTCTTTTAACAGAAACTGGTTGTGCATATAAATTCAAATTTGGAATTTCCAGTGGAAACTCCCGCTCCAAACTGTGGGTGGAAATTTCCAATTTCGTTTACATCATTTTATTGTGTGGTACATAGGGAATGGAAATAGATATTTTATAATTCAGATCCATATTTTGGTAATGGTGATATTGATTTTATATTTTAGAGTATTATAGGTGTATAGTGTCATTTTTATTTGCACTCTCTTCCACCAGTTGGATAGTAACATGATTTCCATACAAATTGCAACTGTGAATTCAAATTGGAAATTTTTATTAGATATTTTCATTGTAAAATGGTATGGGAAATTTCCAGTTTGATGATGTACAAGTTCTTATTTACAATTTCCCTATTTTCAGTAGAAAATTCAATTATTAAAATTGATTTTCAAAATATGCATATTGTGATGACATCTGCAGTTGAGGTTGTGTAACAACTGAAATTCAAAATGCATGAAATGAGTTCTCAGTCCTCATATTTATATTGTCATTCAAATTTTCATCCATAGATGAATCTTGAAACTTTAATGGTGGAAAATTCCGCCACGGAGGCTTCTAATTGCATCAATAATTATACATTAACAACTTCAAAGATAATTACCAAAAGTGTTGCATAAGATTTAGAATAAAAAAATATATCAACTACTATGAACTTTGTTTAAATTTTAAGGTTTTAAAGATATGGTACAATATGTACATACATTGAGAGTTATGATAGTGTTAGCATGGTATCAAGCATTCAATGGTTTTGTTTCATTTCCATACAACTATATTATAACATTATTTATGCATGATAGCATTAAATGAAATAGTTCAATAACATAATCAAATAATAAAATAAATGATGTATAAGGTTTAAAATATCACATTATATGAAGTTATATGATGTGGGTTTCAATGTATCTCTCAGTGTTGGTTTCATGGTTGGCATGTGGTCTACAATGCTAGTACTGTAGATAGTTTTTATTTGGTTTTGGTTGGTTGAGGTGTTGTGAGTGGGATCGGTGAATAAATGGGTATAGAAGAGTAAGAATACTGGGAAGCAATAGAGATTAACAAGTTGGATTCCTACAATGGTGAGGATAGAATAGTGGATTCAGGATAAGGGTTCATGAATGGTTTACCAATGGCATGTTGGAAAATAAATTCATAGGAGTACAAACACATAGTAATGTGAGGTATTATAACAATAAGGAAAGGTCAGTTGTAATCAATGTTGTGTTTTACGAATAAAATTGTACAACTATTTAGATGTTGATGAGGAATATGGTAGAAAAAATGGTGAATGGAGTGGAGTATAGGAATCAAAAAGGATGGGAAAGGGATAAGAACCACGTTTGAATCTTTGTGAGAATTTTTAACAGAACCCTATAGAAGGATATCAATCTAAAGTGAAAATAGGTGAGTGATAGGAATACAAAATGAATTATGATTTTTATACTATATTTTAAATAGGAATTGCATCCTTGCATCATCATCTAACAATCAAATTCCGAAATATCAAATGACAACAATATTGTGTTGTTGTACCTTGGCTTTGCCATTGAGGGTGAATAAATGAATGTGTGAAAAAAATATTAAATTTATTATGATCTATGAATCCATGATGATGTGTAATGTATATAATTTAGAGTGATTAAAAATTCCATTAACATGATTCTTCAAAAAAATTCTTATCCCAAAACTATATTGTGTGGTCAGTCGGCTATGATGTGGAGGTTCTGAATTTTTGAGTGGTTCCATAATTTACCATCAAAAATTTATGTAGATATATGGAGTGTCTAACCATTAAACCCCAAATAAGAATTGTATAGAACCATGGATATTGTATATGGTTTTAAATATCACTTTATATGAAGTGTTATGATGTTGGTTTCAACATCAAATGCTTTGTAACCTACGGTATAGTACATACATTGACATATGTGATAGGATGTCCATTACTGCCACTATTTATGGTTCTATAGATATTCCCTAAAATATAATTATAACATTGTTTATTCATTGAAGAAAAAAAAATTAGTTATATAACATAAGTAAATAATATAAATTCAATACATGTTTTGTGTTCTCTTGATTTCCTATTTTCTGCTGATTTTTCATGCATTTTGTTGCCTACTCTAGAAAACTTTTCATCTTGTCAACACCTTTACTTTTAACTTATTTATAAAATGATGTTTTAGAGTGTTTTCACCATGATTTTTAGATTCTTATTGACTTTATTTTCAGGGTAAATTCCTTTTACTATCATGCAGTTCCTGGGCATAATTTTTCTCATTTGACATTTCAATTATGTATCTTGGTCTAAACTCACAAGATTCTATTACAAGTTCTATTTCCATTCGTGCCAATTGTTGGTAACATTGTGCTTTTCATGCTACCATATCATCTTCAACATGATTAACTATTATTTCTTCCAATTGGATGTCACAGTCATGTCATGTCTATCTATTATGGATATACAACTCTGGAAAGGACTTCACCTACAACCTTTCCAAAATTATCAGTTCATGAAAACATAAATAGCCATAAAACTCAAATTTAAGACATGTACAACCAGTTATGACTAGTGATTATTGATACACTTCCACTTTATACTAATTTTTGGATCTTTTCATTGACACAACATACCATTTTGTGGAAACAGTTTAATTATAAAACATAAGGCAACATGCACCACATAGTTGGTGTTCATATAGAGAAATATCAAATATTTTTTAGTGTAAAGATGACTTGCATAAACCATGATTAAATGATATGGAGAATGATTGTGTGGTAGATTTTTCCTTCCATCAAATTCAAATTTCATTTTAGGATACCGATTCTTCTTTAACACTAGCTCAAATTGTAGGAATAATTCGAAGACACTATGTTTACAATTCAAATAATACGTTAACAAACCATTCAATCTTTCACATGACTATGTGATTCAAATTCATAATTTCAAATTAAGTTTTTATAAATCAAGTAGCCATTTTTTCTTTGACATTGTATATATCTTCTATCCATGTTGAATTTGTATCACTACAATTTAGTCAAATTTCGTTGCAATTGTTTCAAATTTTAAAATCAATGCAACACCATACATGCATTTTTTTAATTTTCCAACTCTATCGAGCCATATTTCATTACATGGACTAACTGATTCATTCCATTTTGAATTAGGTTCCAAGTTCACAGGTCATGTTTTGTTTTAGGTAGTTTCAAACCAATGGTTTTAGACATAGCTGCATCTTGATCTGTGAAATGTTTCTCCATATTTGTTCCCCATTGAAATAAAATAATATACTAAACAACCAACTAAATGAGTCTGTAGTTTCATCATATAACAATGTTTTATAAAAAATTACAATATACATATGATGATTTATACCTAAAAACAATCCCAAAGTCCTAGAATTCGTTTTTGTGATGAAGGTAGTTTCAAACATCAAGCCGTCTCCAAAATTCTCATAATTTTCCTTCATTCTTGGGTCAACCCAAAACATGTTTCTAATTTGACTGCACATGCCAAGTTGCATGAGTATAAGAATGACATGTTATCTCTTGATTACTTTTTTAGGTATTGTATCATACCATCAAAATCACACGGTTTCAACTCCCTTTGTCTTTTGGACCGTAGATAATTTAGTAGGTCAACTCGTGTATATCTAAGACTCACATGTTAGCCTACAATAAATATCACAAGTGAAAATGAATCACTGGGATTCAGACTAGCTTTTTCATTTACAACAAACTTATCACCTTCTGCATCACTAATGTGTCTTTTTGACCTCATTAAATTGATGGTCTTGGGAAAATGTAAATCATGGATATTCTTCTAAAAAATTGTGTGTAGTCATACTTGTTTTTGGACATGTAGACAACTCCCATTGGCGATGGACAATTAGTACTTGTCTCTGCATGTGCATTTTTTACATTGACATCACATTTTTTTTCACTTCAGCATCCTCATTTGATACATGTATACAATGTTGATGTTACCAATACTATTTTATTTTTATGTTTGTTAACATACTGGTTTCATAGATTGAATCCAACAGTACCTCCATAAAAAAAATAAAACAAATAAGCATCAAAATATGATTTAAAATCCTTCCCAATTCATGGTCTCCATACATTTCTTTCATTAGAAATGTTATCACATGGATTGTGGTGGTTCAGATGGTGAATGAATTCTATTGTGGCGGTGATGGATTAGATCTGGTTCTTCATCAGCTTCGCGCAATGTTCTCTACTTCATTAGCTTCCCTGTGCAACGATATTGCAGCAAGGGTTCTTTAGGTGACTCGATTAAGACATCTTCCTTCTTCATTTGTGGAAGATAGATGTGATCTTTTTCAGCTACGGTGGATGGTTTTTTCTTTGGGAGGTAGTGATTTGCAAAGACTTCCTTCAGCATCTTCGTAGAGGGTTTCACTCTTGGTTTTACCAAGTAGAGGCATATCTGATGAGAATCATGTCCGAGGATGGTCGAATCAGAAATCTAGTTGATGTGGGGGCTTCTGATGAGAGACGGTGATGTGGAACTATCGACCTTCGTCTTCTGAAGCAGCAGGGTTTCATTCTTGGTATAGTCAGGAAGATGTAGATCTGATGAGAAACATGACTGAGGCAGGTCGATCGGTAAGTTGGTTTGTTTATAGATTCCATATTTCTGTTTGAGCTATATTGTTCCTACTTTGATGGACATCAGTTTGATTCTTCGAGGACGTGAATGTTTTATACCAATATTGTTTGAATTTTTGTGTGATCTGATCATGGTTGGATGTGTTGCATTTGGTTTTTTGGCTTGCCTTCGACTTTGGTGGTCATCGTCGGTGTTTGGGACCATGGAGACTTGTTCCGTTGAAGACACTGGCTGTTTTCTTCTCTTCTCTGGCTCTAGGACTCTGCCACTCTCTCCGAGGAGTATCTAAGGGGCGTTCTTCATGGTGTTTTGGGATGTGAGGGTGAGCATCCATAGGCATCTTATGATTTTTTTGTCTTTATTGGCTCTCGGTGGTTGACGACATTGAGGATGTGATGTTCTTGATGACTTTTGATTATGGGAATCCTTGTCATTGTTGTGACCTACAGTTTCCCGCTTTTTATCTCTGATATGGATCTAGGATTCCCCCAATCTCTCTAAGGTGGAGCTGTGTGGTGGGATTCAAGGCTCTTTGGGATGTTAGTTTGTGTGGTAAATTTCAGGGGGAAGATGGTGTCGACAGCTTGATCCGCATCACTGAGGAGTTTTTGGCACCAACAACGACGATTATGGTGGTTGGTAGTGACATAATAGATGTTGAAGTGTGATGCGGGCATGCTTGTGGTCTTAGTTTGGTAATGTTGATCCTTTGGAATTTTGAATAATGGAAATTTTTTAGTGTTCTTTTGATTTTTTTATTTTCAATGGGTGTGATCTTGCAATGGTCGAATTTTTAACCGAGTTGAGTTGTTTTGGTTCACACTAACCTATTAAAATTATCATTTGAAAAAAATATTGATCGTGGTGTGTTATCACATCAGTTTCTTTCTTTCGGATTTGGGACTTCATCTCTGTTGATGCTAAATTCTACACTTCTCTTTTAGCTTGTAATGTCTTCACATTTATGCTCCCTCACTTAACAGTCAATTTTTTTAACAGTATATAAATCAAATGAATTTAGGGCCTCTAAATCTTGTATAGCATTCAGATTCATGTCTCTTTCGTTCATTCTGTGCTGTATAGCTTTTCCATACAAGGTGTCAAATCATAGTTGTTTGTAATTTTTTTAATGGTGTTTCTTTTTGATCTAGTGGAAATTCCCATTGGAAATTGTATTTTCAAATTCAAACTGGTAATTCGTACTGGAAATTCACAATGGAAATTTATACTAGAAATTCACATTGGAAATTAACAATGAATATTCTCAATGGAAAATTCCCATTTGAAATTCCCATCAGACCTTCCCATTAGAAATTCTTATTGGAAATTCCCATCTAAAATTTTGAATTTGATATGTCAACCAAAAAGTTGAACTTGATTTCCTGATGTTGTTTCTAATAGAGAAATGGACTAGAAGAATCCCAATCCTTGATGGGAATGCCTATTGTAAACTACTACACTCTAGGAAAGGATTTTGGAAAATATGTCCTAAAATGCGGCATCAAAATACCCCAGGTAAATGATCCTTCCAAATGCCCCAAATGTGTATGGGTATAGCCACCCCATGTGAACAGAAGCTACAAATAGTGTCTTTAAATTTTGAGTTTCTGGATTTTTCGATTGGAATCATGATTTACCTGAATGGGTATAACTACCCCCAATATAAGGACCTATGAATATGTAGAGATGAACATAAAATCCTATACCTGACCCTCCGATAATATTGAAGTTAGCTGCTCAAGAGTAGTCGCGGCTGTAGAAAGATTTATGTCACCTTTGTTTTGGAGGGAATTAATTCCGCCCCCACTTTTTTTTAACATTTAATTAAGTTTATTCATAATTATTTTCTAGTATTTTAAAAGATTAGATGGACTCACGTGACGTGGCAGTTATCCAACTACCAACCTAACCCTCATGTTCAGGTGTCGAACATGAGATGATGTAAATTCAGCAGGAGAAGTGCATAGAAGAATTTTTTTTGAGAATACTTGAGTGATACCATACAGAAAGCCACCATGGGACACTAATCAATGCTACCTGTTGTCATATGATGTTAAAATTGGGGAATACCATCAGCAGAAAGGCCAAAAACAATCTGTGTTTTATCGTATGAGGTTATGTGAATATTAATATTCATTTTTTTTAATTACAATTCAATTAAATTTTAATATATATGTTATGAGTTTTGTTATGAATTTTTACCTAAAGATTATTCTACCATTTTAAATGAGTTTTTATATTTTTTTATAAAAGATATAAGATTTATGATATTTTATGATATAGGTCTAGAATAACGTGAATGAGGTTCACATTTTGTGTAGTTTGTGAATGAATCATGAACCCTGTTCACTCTTAAATCATCCAATTTTATAAATCTAAATAAATACAAACAAAAATTAATTAAATAATCGTCAATAATTATAATATATCAATAAATATTAATAAATATTAATACGTATTAATTAAATAATCGATAATACATAAAATACTAATAAATATCAACAAAATATTTTTCAACAATTATAAATATTATAAATATTAATTACAAAATAACAATATTTATGTACAATTTAATAAATATTCTTGAATATTAATAAATATCAATTATATATTAATAAACTTTAAATTATTATTTATAAAATTTAATAAAATTTTAACATATTTACAATGAAACCCTCTTATTAAAAATATTAATATTAAATAAACATTAATGGTTATAAATAATTTATCCTTAAATATTAATTCATTTTAATAATAATTGATAAATATTCATGATAAATAGGTATCCATTAAATAAATATCCATTAATATTAATAAATATTATTCAATATAAGTAACTAATAATATTTTTGAATATTTATTAATATTTAGAAATATCTAGTAATTATTATTGATATATAAGAATAATTGTGAATATTTAATTGTTATTTAATAATATTTAATGATATTATTACTACTTAATAATTAGTTTATATGATTATTTATTGTGTTAATATGTAGTATTATAATCCATATTATATAAAATAATCATTCTATAATAATTATCAAAGAGTAATAATATTTATTGAATTAAAATAATTAATATTAATAATTTTTAATAATGAATTTAATAAAAATATTTATTATACATATATAGATATTAATACTAAGTATTAATATGAATATAAAATAGTAATTATTAGTATTACCAATGCATTTATTAATACTAATGTTTTTCAGTTATTAAAAATTGTCTGCATGAATTCCCAATTATATCAATTATTTGATTTATGGAACATTATATATTATATTATCATTTTTTAAATAATATATAAATAATTATTTCAAAAATATACAACATGTATCATCAATCTAAAATCAATCTAATCTACATTTCTGGGATGGATTCTCAACTTTCCTATAGCGAGGCGTATATATGATGTGTCCACATCATGTCTGTCTAGATCTCTACTCTGGAGTACGCTGCTCCTAAATACCATTGTCAGCACCCACCTCCAAATCATTATGTGTGATAGGTAGTGGATGTAAAATCTCCCCAATAGTACCCTTCCCTTCTTCTAAGGATACTGGATGTTGCCTCGAACTCTCACAAGCCTATAAAGAAGATAGATGTTGTGATGCATATGTCTACAATGAATAGTCTGATAATGTATCATCCTCATACCAATCAACATTAATATTTTTCCTTGGATGTGATTGAGAAGTTGAAGCGGTATTTGGCTGATCATGATAAACATCCTCCTCTTGTACAACATCAACATCCATAATAGGGTCTTCACCCCTAACACATCTATATCTGGCTCAGTAGCCCCAAAAACGTGTGGTGGATCAAAGAAAATATCATGATAAATCTCATGCATAGTATGAACTGACCTTTTCACATCTCTAAAATATTTCTTGTCAAATTCCTCTCCCTCTACTAGATTAGAGATGTGAATGAGTTAGGTGAAACGAGAATCCTATAAAACAAATTCTCTTGTTAAGTAATGTTAATAAAAAATATGTTTAACAATGGTAAAAAGAATTACTATCAAACCATGAAACCCCTATCTGTTTCATGTAATAAATCTTACTGGGGACATACAATACCAAGACACATAATCTAGCTGATCAAATAAATGCATATATACTGTCTCTACCCCTCATAACCGGGACTCGGGTCATCTTTCCCATAAATCAATTTATCCTAAATGGTACCTCCTCCAATCAAAGTATTTCTTCCCTAACATCTTGTGGTAATGATGTGAAGGAAACTGACTGGGTAGGTCAAGAACGGGGTGAAGGAATCTGAACTACCTCATAACTCTGTCTGTCTGATTCCACACTACAATATTAAATGACTCAGAGGAAACACGTAGGAGTCTGTATCAAGCATCAACGTAAAATACTATGGAACAATTTGGATGATATCATCTGTATATGACATCCATTTAATATGAAAAAAATGAATAATCAGTTAATTAATGAAGAGCCATACATCCGAGAATAAATATTTATCTATATAAATAATAACCCCTTACACCATTTGGATGGTGGTTGTACAACATATGTCTATAGGCATTGGCATCATGTCTGGCTGTATCTAAATGCCGATGTTCCTATCTCTGCCTATAGATAACATTGGTATAGTTATATTTTATAATACAAAGTTGTAAAATTATGTTACACATTAGAAGGAAGGAATAACATACCATCTTCCACGCGGATACTCTGCTAAAATATCTTTGGGAAATGACGCATGAGCATGTGGAGCAAAGAGGGGGATGTGCACCCATATCCAAATATGTAGAAGAATAAACATCTTGTGATCTACATTTTATTGATGCAGAATTCACTTCAAAGCACCTTATCTGTATATGTGAGACAGGAATACCCCCCAGCTATACCGGCCTTCTTGGTCGAAGTCCTCCAGTAAAGGTAAATACAACGTATGTAAAAATGTATTTGAGTGTTCAATGTAAATTATCCCACCGATTAACATCAAAATACAAGCACAAAAAATTGCAACATGGTGATCTTATTGGAACACTATACTAGATGTTGTAAGTAATGTTCTATACAAGGTATGCATAATCTACTACTAAGGAAGGATCTTCCATAGTCATGGACCTTAATCCCCAGTAATATACGAATAAGCTTAATCCAATCTATTCCGACTCAGCTTGTCACAACTGCACCATCGATGGGGAGACCCAACATAATGGACACATCTTGTAGTGTAATAGTAATCATTCCCTCTTTAAAATGGAGTGTGTGTGACTCATGCCTCCATCTCTCTATTAGCATATCAATGAGATGATGGTCGAAAAAGGTGAAGTTGCACATCACTACGTCATAGAACCTTGCACTATGAAGATGGGGGATGATAACAGGAGGTGGTGTGACATGCTGAAAATGATGAGATATTCATACACTCAAAGGAGGTATTGAAAATATCTCTAAAACCATCCATTAAACATGAGTATCCTAGGATATGAAAATCTAAGGACCTACAACATGAAAAAATGATATCATATTTACTTTTTTATACAGAATACAATAAAAATTAATTATTTTTAAAAAATCTACCGTAATAAAAATAAGGTAGAAAATTAGCATGCATATATTTACATTATTATTTAAAAGAGGTAAATAAATATATGTGGAATGTTTCATTGGTTTAGTATATAAATTTATTATTTTATTGATCTTTAATGATGTTTAATTTATTATAATTTTCTTATATAAATCTACAGTGATGAAAAACCTACATTAAAAATTGGATACAAGAGGCATTCATTTTTGTTATCTATTTAATTTTTAACAGTTATAGTACCAGATAATTATATCTGATATAATCTAAAAATATAACCAAAAAGTTGATATAGGTTAGAAATTGAGCTATTCGGAAAAAAATGGATTCATTAATGAAACATATGAATACGAGACTAAATATACACATTCATAAAAGAATAAATTGACTTAAACAAGGATGATGGGAAGTGGAGCACTATCCTCACACAGGTGGATATCTCTTATATGTATGTCATTATGCATTAATAATGTTTCATAGTAGTCCCCCTCCCCATTTCAATGATCATTCCATATCATTTATGATTTGAGTAGTCTTTGATTTTCCCCAGGGGAACAACCTCGTAATATCAAGCCAATAATTAAAAAAATATTTGAAGTTGAAAAAAATTTAAAACAAAAACCAAAGTACGAAACCTCTAAATATCAAGGATGATAGTTGATTGATCAAAAGGCGATGGGAGAGAATGAAAGTCACCAATAGGAGTCCTAGATGCACTGTAATAGTTAACCTAAGTAATCATGTGATACCCAAGTTCGACCTAGGATTTCTATGATAAGTTTCCTGAAGCACAAGCTAAAAGAGCATATGCACATAGATATCTCAATGCGTGGATGTTTCCACAATCATAGTACATTTTATCCATCATTAGCACACAAATTTGACCATAAAAACACGACTATAGGTGCATGTAGTCTAGTCGTAGAACCCTCTTACCTAAAAGCTTCTGTTTTCTTGGTAAAGGCTAGAACACTCCATCTTGATGCCTCATATAGAATCTGATCAATGTCACATTGGAAATTCTGAGAAAGAAAAATTCCAATTTCTATACTCTGATTTGCCTTTTGGGACTATTGAAAAAGGTAGTGGACACATCTTTAAAATCACTAGTGCACTAACCCTATGATCGATAGTTTACATACATCCTTGATGACCTCATTTATGCACTCTACTATATTAGTTGTTATATGTCCATATCTCCCACCACCACCATATGATAATGACTATTTTTAATTGAAATATGCATTGTTTATTCATAAAAATATTCATTATCCCTTTGAATATCAACAATACATCGATCAAACCATTCTTGTTGGGGATCATAAGCTAAAATCATAATATAATAACAAATTAAAAATAATATTATATTTTCTTTCAAATAAATGTATGTTTATAAAAAAATACCAAACATGAGGATTTCCTTATTTATCACCTCATATATGAAATTATTATGCACATTACTTGAATTTTTTCTAATACAATATCGATGATAACAATTAAAATCCCTTTATAAAATAGAATCACTATTTATGGACTCTATAATCGCTCAATGGTGATTAGATATCAGACACACTCCCTAGTTTTCTGTGACATGAATGCATATACATGCCAAAAACTAACTCCATGGTTAAAAATTATCCTTTTCAATAATAGTGAATGAATGTGATAATGGCGAAAAATTACCATCCTATGTGGCTGAAATACATATAACACCTACATACTTACCATAATGTAAAGTTACATCGACCTGAATGAATTGTTTACAATAAGGAAAAGTAGCGATGCATGACCTAAATGCCCAAAAATTCTTACTGAACATCACCTTTGATTGATTGACCCAGTGATTGGGGGACACATACTCAATATTGTCCAACTAATAAATAATCTAATTGTTGAGAGACAAAACATCCATAAATTATGGTAACATTTATTATGATTCATCCCAATCACCACATAATTTTACAATTGCATTCTTTTTTTCATTACAAGCTTTGTCCTATGATATCATATAGTTAATAAACTGTTGAATCCATTCCTAAACAAGGGACATGGGAATGTATTAACAAGATCATATCATCTCTAGTATAAACATTGATATAAAATTTTCATCAAGTGATGGGTGATCCTATGATAATATTGGATGTACACAAGGGTGTGGGATTTCTAAATTTGTTATCTTCCAATATGGAAACAAATTATCATTTATTTCCCTTAATCATAATTTACATTCTGGACCATATTTATCACATAGAATGACATATTTTTCCTTCTTCGACTCAATAATGAAAAATGAGAAATGCCACTCTAGGAGGTATTTTTTTATAACATTTAATATGGCATGTTTACTATCAATCTTTTGCCAACATAGATGGAATTATCAATTGATTCAGATATATTACATAAAATTCTTGGGAATTTAGAAGCAGGTGTAATGACATCCTAATATATTTTTTGTTTACACACCATTCCTTCAACTATGGAAGCTAATACTGAAGGATTATTACCACTAACTGGTAGATTTCATGGATGTCTGTATATCATAGGAACCTCAAAAGGTCCATTACCCACATCACCCTCAACCACATTATCTCTTGATGCCTCAACGGATACATCACCCTTATATAAAATATCATTCAGTATATCATGAGTATAAAAATGGACGTCCCCTACATTTCCTACGCAATTGTGATCATCTTCATCATAATTTGGTTTTGTCACATGAGTCATATGAGGAGACAATGAATGAGAGTGTTATGAAGGACCAACTTCTACAGAGATTACAAAACATGGTTATCTATAAGTAGGTTTCACCACATCCATATCAAAAATCATTGTATAAAATTCCATCAGACCATTACTATAGTGTTTCATAAATAACAAAGATACGTCCATCTAATCCTCATCATCGACTAGAGGGTACCCAGTGTTCCATAAATGTTCTAGATATTGAAGATATAGATATGTTATTGATGTAACTAATTAAACACCCCTGTGTTTCAATCAAATATGAATCTTATTGGGAACACCATCCAATGTCACACAATTAAAAATATTTTCCACTCTTGCAGGTGGAAAACTATTACTAAATACATATTCAGTATAAATCAGTTCACCGTTGCAATATATTTTCATATACATGATTACCTAGAAAAACAATTAATAAAATATTAAATACTACATAAAAATTTTAAATTATTTATATTATTTATGATTAAATAATTTACTTTATCATGATACTTTTTATATGGATAAGATTATCATTATTTGATAAACTAATCAAAACCTAAGGGGGTTACATGCGAGTATAATATATCAAATTTATACTACCATCAGTCTCTTCTGAGACATGGTGTAAAACTCTAGCTTTATACAGAAACAGTTATGGATGAACACCACTTTATTGCAACGATACTCACATGATAGTGAAAGTGTCAAGGGGTTTTAGATACGTAACTTTTTTTAGTGGACACACATATCCTTATATACATAGATATAAGGATGACATGCATTCCATCAATTAATAAAACCAAATGAAATTATTAAAAATTATATTATTAAAAAAACATGACAAGAATTTTAAATCATACATTGGTCGGTCATCTAATGATCATCCAATTATTATAAATTAAACAATCGAATACATTAAAAATAAACATGATATTTCAGTAATACATTAAATGGTCATAGTAATATTAGTAAAAATTCCAAATTTCTAACAAGTTTATTTGAGATACTTATTATGTTTTCAATATTATCCTTTTATGTATGATATTTAATAAATAATATATACAAATACATCATTTATAATCTTATAGTCATGAATATTTTTCACTATGAAAAATGAAAAACTATAACAAAAACCATGATAAAAATGAATAAACTCACTATTTATGTATATTGATAGTGATATTATTACCAAATAGAATTTAATAAAACATTATATATTTTTATACCACATCATCAAATTTTTCATAAATATTAATTACTTATGAATAAATAGTCATGACTTGATATTGAGACTTATTCTCTAGATTAGTTTATAATATATGGTAAACTAACTAAAACCTTGGGTTGAACTCCTAGAGTCTCTTTTTTTACTTATTTGAGCAACCACCAATTTCCTTTTAAACAACAATTACTCATGTAAAACACCTCATGTTGAACGTTTCCTGTCAAATGCCTCTTTTTAACACTTTTTTATTAAAAAGGTACTCACACACAAGTGAGGGGGTCCAGGGGTATAAAATAAATAACAATTTCTAGTCGGACATGCTGGTCCTTAAATAATTAGAGAAGGATGACTCACATGTTATCAATTCCAAAAATATAATGATATTATTATAAATTATATAACCACATATAAGGCCCCAGCCTTAAACCTTACATAAAATTGAATTAAATGAGTAATTCACATTGAGGATCTTTTCAGGTTTAGAGTTTTAGAGAATTAGGACATAACTATTACATCTTAAAAGATTACAAAGTAGTCGCTTCTACTAAATGTCCATAAAATTAAAACTCTTAAAAAGAAACATGTATAGTTCCATGTTTTAGGTAGCATGACTTTCCCTTGATCCCATCCTTGACCCTATTCCACGCTAAGTCCTGTGAAAAACATTTCAAAGACTAGGGATGAGCATAAGAAGCTCAGTAAGGGATACACAAAGAATAAAAACTGTTAGTTAATCAAAACAAAAAGTAAACCATGTATACTTTATCAAAGTAATACTTTTCACCTTTATGAAGTAGTAAAAACTCTTCACTGAATAAAATTTCATTACTTACCTTTTTGTAACCAAAGGATTACCATAAAACCCATATAAAGAACACATAACATATATAAAGGTAACTTGGGACATAAACATACTTAAGTGGAATAACCATACGGTCGACTTCCACACTTATCACTTAATGGAATAGCCATACGGCCAATTTCCATACATACTTAATGGAATAGCCATACGGCCGACTTCCATACCCAATGCATTGGAGGTTATAATGTAACCACCCGTCCTGGTATTCACGGCACCACCCGTCATATGGTTTATAACGTAACCACCCGTTAAAATGTCCAAGTACCAATATAAAATCATAAAACATAAAACCAATATAAAGGAATGATAACATTTCCACAATTCAATCAAAATATATCATAAATATATTGACATAATAGAATCATTTGTCAAAACCATTTTCAATACCAAAATACATAAAAGAGTATACAGTATTTATTTTATTTTAAAAACATTACGGCTTGTTGAGGAAGTCAAAGATCAAATAATACTCGCGGCGGCGGAAAAAGGTCGTTGTCACCACGTACGTAAAAAAAACATTCCTTTTTTGTCGTTTAGTAAAACGCTTCGTAGAAAAAGATTCCTTTTGTATAAAAGTAAAAGTCAAAGGAATTTATACACCGTATAAAAGAAAGTTGTGTATAAAACGAAATATGCCTCAATGAAAGGAGATTGAGACGAAGTCCCTTACAAAGATAATTTTTAAAATAAAATAGATATATTATGTGTATTCACTATAAGTACACATAAATAAAGTACAAATACAAGATACGACATAATAATATAATGAAATAATTTGAAAGTAGGAGATTAACCCAAAGAATGGAAATTGGGTTAAGAAGTTCCCTTACCTTGGGTCCGACTTGACTCGATCGTTCTTTAACGTCCTGAATAATAAACTTGAGTTAATTTATACTTGATTAAGAACCTTTTTAATGTTCATTATTCTTTTTATATCACTTATTTCCATGTTATAAACATTATGCAACCATTTATGTTAATAATGTTTGTTTTGTGAATATTTGGTTCTTAAGTCGAAAGTTGACTTCTTACAATTACATGTTGTTCATGTGGTCAAAAGTTCTTTATATCCAGAATGAAATTCCCGATTTGGATATAATTTGTATCATATATATCCAGCATATACATATATTTATAATATTACATAATCATTTAGAGGTAAGAAATGAAATGCACCGTTCATGGAGACGGTAAGCCGTACGTACGCATGAACGCTACTTTCATTTCTTTGTCATATTAGTGGAATTAAAACTAAATGAGAGGTATGTATATTTTAATTCCAGAATTATATTCATCATTTAGATATATCATTAATTATATATATACATTATATACATTTAATTTTAATAGTACATTACATTTGGAGATAAGAAATGAAATGCACCGTTCATGGAGACGGTAAGCCGTACGTACGCATGAACGCTAGTTTCATTTCTATCTCATACTTAAATGGAAAGAAATAATAATGATATAGAGGTATATTAAAATTCCAGTATAAAATCATATATAATAACTTTAAATCCATCCTTTACACGTCCCACATATGGAATTAACGAATCACATCACTTTTAGGGGCGGTAGTCCGCACTTCCTTAAATGAAGATATCGTGTTTAACCATAATGGAAACCGTAAAGGTATGCCAAAAATGAAAAATACAGAAGCTTAAAGAAAACATAAACATATTATATATCATATATGAAAATAGTGACATCATAATGGCCACCCTTGAAGGTGTTAAATGAGTATTGAACAATCATCATTTCGGGAGGCAGAATTTCGCCATCCACGGAAACCGTATGTTCTTTAACCATTTGATGTAGTTGTGTGAGAGTGTAGCTCAAATAAATATTATAACAACATCCTAGTATATTTAAGATACTGGTGTTGTTACAAAAGAAGTAAATAAAAAGAGTTTAGAGGGTTGGAGAAGCAAAATAAAACAAATGAACAAGAGAGAATGAATTACCTTTAAAAGTGCAACTCCTTTTTGATTTGAGCCTAAAGGCTTCCTTTGAAAGGATTCTGCCCAAAGTGAATCCTATAGGATGAGGAGAGGGATGTGGAGAGAGTAATTGGGCAGGGGTTGTCCGAGCCAAAGGCTTGAGAAGTGTGTGAAATGAGGTAGATGTGGGGGCCTTTTATAAGAGGAGAGGAGGGGCACTTTTGGAAAGTAAAGAAATATTACTTTATTTGAAAATGTGTTTCGGTTTTAAAAGGTCCCACATTGATATAATTCGTGGATAAGGTGATAAGGGTTCGAAATAAACTCATCTAATAAGTTTTGGACATGTGTAGTTCATAGATATTACATTATCTTTCCATTTTATTTAAATCGTCAAATAATGATGTCATCGCTGCATCATTATTATGTCATAAATAGATTAATTTATTTAATGTATAAATATTATAAAAAAATACTATGATGTAGGAAATCGTTTTAGCTTTCTAATGACTATTTATAATCAAAAATCTGATCTTTATAACCCCATGTAAAAATTGTTTTAGTAAAACATATCATGTTTGTGTCATTTTTACTTTTACATTAAATAAATATATATTAATGTCATTTTCCAACTAAAGTGGCTCCATGGGGTCCCCAAGTTGGCCCATGGATTTTCTTGGTCGTCCATGACTCACCCAATAGGTGTAGGACAAGTGTCTTGGTGTTTTCACATTCTTATAATACCATTTTTACCTTAAACTACACTAATTACCTCTAATCGCGATTAATGAAAAAAAGTTACTATTTACCAAAAAATTATTTTAATCTCATTGAACCACATTTTACTTATTAATGAAAACCATATATTTCGGATTTTCAAAATTCAATACACATTAGTGGTAAACTTTCATTTAACTGAAAAATCAGTTTGCTTGATTACCACTTAGTGGTTTCACTATTCATCAAAAATTGAAGTTTTTCAGAAAATTACCAAAAATTCACCCTAAGCTATATTTGATATTCCGAATTAAAAAATGAATTCCATTTTACAAAATTCAAAACATATAAGTCAAATTAATTAATTTAATAATTAATTCCCACTGTCATGACAAATAGCGTGTTTTTGTGGAACAATAAGTACCAAAAGATTGACACCAGTTTAAGTCCAATTTCAAAGTGAAATTGATTCCAATGACCACCATTGGATTAACTGGTAAAAATATTTTCTAATTTCACTTTAAAAACAATTAAAATAATTATCTAATCATATAAATAATTTAGATTAAAAAGAGGTTTTGAATTAAAATACAACATTTTACACTATTCATAAAAAAATGAACTTTATCAGAAAGGTACAAAAATTTACACAAAGTAAATTTTGATGTCCCGATTCTAAAGAAGATTTATATTTTGTCCAAAATAAAGTATAAGAGTGATCAAAACTATATTTAATGATGGTTCACCATTAAAAGGTGATAAGTGAACCTTTAGTGAAAATTAGAGTATATATGCCCTAAAATTGAACTCTTTCCATATTTTAAGCCTTTATCTTTTATTGGGTAGATGTATAAACATTTAAAAACATATCTAATCATATTTTAGTTATTTATATCCATTCCCTCCAGTACAACGGCTACTTGTTAACTAACATTTAAAATAATATTATTTTTTTACTTGTGTGCAACGTAAGTTTTCAAAGAAACTCATCGTTGCGTATCGGGTACGCTATCGAACATAGCAACCCCTTTAAAATAAAATTAATAATTAATTCGTAAATATTAATAAATATGAAAATTCATTATTCTTCATTTACCTGGGATGTTACATCCTTCCCCCCTTTTGGGAATTGCGTCCTCGCAATTTTATTCACTTATCAAAATAAGTGGGGGTATTTATCCCTCATAGCATTTTCAGATTCCCACGTTGCCTCTTAAATCACATGGTTTTTCCACAAAACCTTTACCTGATGAATCACCTTATTCCGTAACAATTGCTCCCTGTGGTCAAGAATCTGGACCGGTTGTTCCTCATAAGATAGGTTCTCTTCCAGCTAAACTACCTCTGGACTCAAAACATGAGATGGATCTGGCATATACATTCTCAACATCAAAACGTGAAAAACATTGTGTACCTGAGATAAACTCGGAGGTAAAGCCACTCGGTATGCAACTGATCTAACTCTTTCCAGAATTTCGTATGGTCCAACCAACCATGGACTCAACTTTCCTTTCTTACCAAATATCATCACACTTTTACAAGGATAAACCTTTAGAAAAGCATGATCACCTACCTCAAAAGATAGATCCTTCCTCCGGTTATCCGCATAACTCTTCTGCCTGCTCTGAGATGTTCTCATGTGTTTTCTGAATCAACTGAAATTTTTTCTGCCATTTCATCTACCAATTCTGGTCCCATCAGCTTCCTTTCACCCACTTCATTCCAAAATGCTGGAGTTCGACACCGCTTCCCATATAATGCCTCAAATGGTGCCATCTGTATACTGGAATGAAAACTATTATTATAAGAAAACTCAACCAAAGAAAGATGTTGGTCCCAACTTCCTTGATAATCCATCAAACAAGCTCGTAGCATATCCTCCCATGTCTGAATTGTTCATTCTGACTGCCCATTTGATTGAGGATGAAAAGTTGTACTAAAATTTAATTCAGTACCCAACGACTTCTGAAGGCCTTTCCAAAAGTTAGAAGCAAACCTGGGATCACGATCCGATACAATGGAGAGAGGAACTCCATGTAACCTAACTATCTCTTTAAGATACAAACGGGAAAGTTGATCAAGAGAGAAAGTATCTCGTATAGGAAAGAAATGAGCAGATTTGGTCAAGCGATCAACAATAACCCAGATTGCATTATTACCTCAAGATGTCCTCGGTAATCCCACAAAAAAGTCCATGGATATGTTTTCCCATTTCCACTCTGGCACTGGTAAAGGCTGAAGCATCCCTTTCAGTAACTGCTGCTCTGCTTTAACCTGTTGACATGTCAAACACTTCACAGTAAAATCAGCAATGTCTCTTTTCATTCCATCCCACCAGTAATACTCCCGCAGACCTCTGTACATCTTAGTACTGCCAGGATGAAAAAACTACTCATTCTTCAACTGTGAATCACAAGGCACACATAACCTCTTCACAAACCTCAAAACACAAACACAAACTTATCCAAGAACTCATGGAAAATTTTATTCCTAAGGTCCACGAATACAGTAGGTGCATTGGTTAACCCAAAAGGCATAACTACAAATTCATAATGGCCATATCTAGTACGGAACGTAGTCTTCGGAACGTCTGCTTCTTTTACTTTCAACTGATGATACCCCGACCACAAGTCAAACTTTGAAAAATACTGAGCTCCCTGGAGCTGATACCACTTCATTCGATGGCCCAACATCAGCTGAAGTTGTTGCAAAGGATTTCACCACCCCTTTCTGCTTGTAGTATGGCTGCATTCCCCCAATTGAGTTCTTAGTTGGACACTCGTTTTCATAATGAGCCATTTCATTACACTGAAAAAATCTTACCGTTGGCTTTTCATTTCCTGCTTGATCATCTTCCTTACAGTTACGAGCAATATGACCAGACTTACCACACCGAAAGAACTTACCAGACTTGGATAAACATTCTCCAGGATGCATTTTACCACACTTCTCACAGGATGGATATTTGGTTTTCTTACCTCCTTGCTTCTTTGATGAATTCTTCCCATTTTCCTGCCAACTAGACCTCTTATTCTGTTTTTTGTCATAGAACACCTGATCATCGGCAAACTCCATTTCTACCTTCTCCACACATCGAACAAGTTTTTCATAACTTTTGAACTCACGAGAAGCTAAAGCCCTTCGATACTTTGGCTTTAACCCTGAGTAAAAACGGTTTATTTTACTATCAAGATATCGTATGAAGTTTGGAGCATACCTTGCCAATCGAGTGAACTTTTCTTCATAAGCAGCCACTGAATCATCCTCCTGCCTCAATTCTAGGAACTGTTTTTCCATCCTAAGACGAACCACCTTAGGAAAATATTTCTCAAGAAACATACCTTTGAATTCGTCCCAGTGAAGATCCTCAATCTCATCACCATCCCTTATATTTTTCACCATCGACCACCACTGATCAGCTTCACCTTCAAAACGGTAAACAGCAAGACT
Organism: Viscum album; assembly: GCA_963277665.1. NCBI lineage: Eukaryota > Viridiplantae > Streptophyta > Magnoliopsida > Santalales > Viscaceae > Viscum > Viscum album. The sequence goes on along the minus strand of OY728153.1, from coordinate 306,085,208 downwards.
AACCTTTTGATGTTCTGAACACCCCATGACATCAAAAATCTTCTCCAGTGCTTTAATCCACCCTTCAGCTTGCACAGGGTCAGATGATCCTCTAAATGATGGGGTATGTTGCCTCATGAAATGTTCCACCACTGACATGTTCCTCTGCTATTGATCTGGCTGATCTCGTGCATGGATACCACCACCATTTATAGCCTGAGTCAACTGTGCCATCACTGCAACAAACTGTTCAGTTCCGATTCCGACCATCTCAGGTTGCTGATTTGGATGGTTTTCTTCCTCCTGATGTCGTCCCAACATTGCTGCTTTGTTTCCTCTGTGGAAAACCATTATGAACACAGAAATATCTTAGGCGAAGCAACAAGGTAATATGTAAATGCTATATCATTTCAATCATATTATAATTTAACACTTTTCTAATTCCTAAAGTTGTCTAAACCGACCTCTGATACCAACTATAAGGCCCCAGCCTTAAACCTTACTTAAAATTGAATTAAATGAGTAATTCACATTGAGGATCTTTTCAGGTTTAGAGTTTTAGAGAATTAGGACATAACTATTACATCTCAAAATATTACAAAGTAGTCGCTTCTACTAAATTTCCATAAAATTAAAACTCTTAAAAAGAAACATGTATAGTTCCATGTTTTATGTAGCATGACTTTCCCTTGATCCCATCCTTGACCCTATTCCATGCTAAGTCCTATGAAAAACATTTCAAAGACTTGGGATGAGCATAAGAAGCTCAGTAAAGGATACACAAAGAATAAAAACTGTTAGTTTATCAAAACAAAAAGTAAACCATGTATACTTTATCAAAGTAATATTTTTCACCTTTATGAAGTAGTAAAAACTCTTCACTGAATAAAATATCATTACTTACCTTTTTGTAACCAAAGGATTACCATAAAACCCATATAAAGAACACATAACATATATAAAGGTAACTTGGGACATAAACATACTTAAGTGGAATAACCATACGGTCGACTTCCACACTTATCACTTAATGGAATAGTCATATGGCCAATTTCCATACATACTTAATGGAATAGCCATACGACCGACTTCCATACCCAATGCATTGGAGGTTATAACGTAACCACCCGTCCTGGTATTCACGGCACCACCCGTCATATGGTTTATAACGTAACCACCCGTTAAAATGTCCAAGTACCAATATAAAATCATAAAACATAAAACCAATATAAAGGAATGATAACATTTCCACAATTCAATCACAATATATCATAAATATATTGACATAATAGAATCATTTATCAAAACCATTTTCAATACCAAAATACATAAAAGAGTATACAGTATTTATTTTATTTTAAAAACATTACGGCTTGTTGAGGAAGCCAAAGATCAAATAATACTCGCGGCGGCGGAAAAAGGTCATTGTCACCGCGTACGTAAAAAAAACCATTCCTTTTTGTCGTTTAGTAAAACGCTTCGTAGAAAAAGATTCCTTTTTGTATAAAAGTAAAAGTCAAAGGAGTTTATACACCGTATAAAAGAAACTTGTGTATAAAACGAAATATGCCTCAATGAAAGGAGATTGAGACGAAGTCCCTTACAAAGATAATTTTTAAAATAAAATATATATATTATGTGTATTCACAATAAGTACACATAAATAAAGTACAAATACAAGATACAACATAATAATATAATGACATAATATGAAAGTAGGAGATTAACCCAAAGAATGGAAATTGGGTTAAGAAGTTCCCTTACCTTGGGTCCGACTTGACTCGATCGTTCTTTAACATCCTGAATAATAAACTTGAGTTAATTTATACTTGATTAAGAACCTTTTTAAAGTTCATTATTCTTTTTATATCACTTATTTCCATGTTATAAACATTATGTAACCATTTATGTTAATAATATTTGTTTTGTCAATATTTGGTTCTTAAGTCGAAAGTTGACTTCTTACAATTACATGTTGTTCATGTGGTCAAAAGTTCTTTATATCCAGAATGAAATTCCCGATTTGGATATAATATGTATCATATATATCCAGCATATACATGTATTTATAATATTACATAATCATTTAGAGGTAAGAAATGAAATACACCGTTCATGGAGACGGTAAGCCGTACGTACGCATGAACGCTACTTTCATTTCATTGTCATATTAGTGGAATTAAAACTAAATGAGAGGTATGTATATTTTAATTCAAGAATTATATTCATCATTTAGATATATCATTAATTATATATATACATTATATACATGTAATTTTAATAGTACATTACATTTGGATATAAGAAATGAAATGCACCGTTCATGGAGGTGGTAAGCCGTACGTACGCATGAACGCTACTTTCATTTCTATCTCATACTTAAATGGAAATAAATAATAATGATATAGAGGTATATTATAATTCCAGTATAACATCAAATATAATAACTTTAAATCCATCCTTCACACGTCCCACATATGGCATTAACGAATCACATCACTTTTAGGGGGCGATAGTCCGCACTTCCTTAAATGAAGATATCATGTTTAACCATAATGGAAACCATAAAGGTATGCCAAAAATGAAAAATAAAGAAGCTTAAAGAAAACATAAACATATTATATATCATATATAAAAATAGTGACATCATAATGGCCACCCTTTAAGGTGTTAAATGAGTATGGAACAATCATCGTTTCGGGAGGCAGAATTTCGTCATCCACGGAAACCGTATGTTCTTTAACCATTTGATGTAGTTGTGTGAGAGTTTAGCTCAAATAAATATTATAACAACATCCTAGTATATTTAAGATACTGGTGTTGTTACAAAAGAAGTAAATAAAAAGAGTTTAGAGGGTTTGAGAAGCAAAATAAAACAAATGAACAAGAGAGAATGAATTACCGTTAAAAGTGTAACTCTTTTTTGATTTGAGCCTAAAGGCTTCCTTTGAAAGGATTATGCCCAAAGGGAATCCTCTAGGATGAGGAGAGGAATGTGGAGAGAGTAATTGGGCAGGGGTTGGCCGAGCCAAAGGCTTGAGAAGTGTGTGAAATGAGGTAGAGGTGGGGGCCTTTTATAAGAGGAGAGGAGGGGCACTTTTGGAAAGTAAAGAAATATTACTTTATTTGAAAATGTTTTTCGGTTTTAAAAGGTCCCACATTGATATAATTCGGGGATAAGGTGATAAGGGTTCGAAATACACTCATCCAATAAGTTTTGGACATGTGTAGTTCATAGATACTACATTATCATTCCATTTTATTTGAATCGTCAAATAATGATGTCATCACTGCATCATTATTATGTCAAAAATAATTTAATGTATTTAATTTCTAAAAATTATAAAAAAATACTATGATGTAGGAAATCTTTTTAGCTTTCCAATGACAATTTATAATCAAAAATATGATCTTTATAACCCCATGTAAAAATTGTTTTAGTAAAACATATCATGTTTGTGTCATTTTTACTTTTACATTAAATAAAAATATATTAATGTCATTTTCCAACTAAAGTGGCTCCATGGGGTCCCCAAGTTGGCCCATGGCTTGTCTTGGTCGGCCATGACTCACCCAATAGGTGTAGGACAAGTGTCCTGGTGTTTTCACATTCTTATAATACCATTTTTACCTTAAACTACACTAATTACCTCTAATCGCGATTAATGAAAAAAAGTTACTATTCACCAAAAAATTATTTTAATCTCATTGAACCACATTTTACTACTTAATGACAACCATATATGTCGGATTTTCAAAATTCAATACACATTAGTGGTAAACTTTCATTTAACTGAAAAATCAGTTTGCTTGATTACCACTTAGTGGTTTCACTATTCATCAAAAATTGATGTTTTTCAGAAAATTACCAAAAATTCACCCTAAGCTATATTTGATATTCCGAATTCAAAAATGAATTCCATTTTACAAAATTCAAAACATATAAGTCAAATTAATTAATTTAATAATTAATTCCCGCTGTCATGACAAATAGCGTGTTTTTGTGAAACAATAAGTATCAAAAGATTGACACTAGTTTAAGTCCAATTTCAAAGTGAAATTGATTCCAATGACCACCATTGGATTAACTGGTAAAAATATTTTCTAATTTCACTTTAAAACCAATTAAAATAATAATCTAATCATATAAATAATTTAGATTAAAAAGAGGTTTTGAATTAAAATACAACATTTTACACTATTCATAAAAAAAATGAACTTTATCGGAAAGGTACCAAAAATTTACACAAACTAAATTTTGATGTCTCGATTCTAAAGAAGATTTATATTTGGTCCAAAATAAAGTATAAGAGTGATCAAAACTATATTTAATGACGGTTCACCATTAAAAGGTGATAAGTGAACCTTTAGTGAAAATTAGAGTATATATGCCCTAAAATTGAACTCTTTCCGTATTTTAAGCCTTTATCTTTTATTGGGTAGATGTATAAACATTTAAAAACATATCTAATCATATTTTAGTTATTTCTATCCATTCTCGCCAGTACAACGACTACTTGTTAACTAACATTTAAAATAATATTATTTTATTACTTGTGTGCAACGTAAGTTTTCAAAGAAACTCATCGTTGCGTATAGGGTACGCTATCGAACATAGCAACCCCTTTAAAATAAAATTAATATTTAATTCGTAAATATTAATAAATATGAAAATTCTTTATTCTTTATTTACCTGGGATGTTACACCACACACATAGAAAAGACATGCATTTTAAATTATACATTGGTAAGCCATTTCAAGATCATTCATCACACAATAATCTTAATATGTTTTTTGCTATACTAATTATTTTCTGCATATTATATACCTATAAATATATGTAATATAAAAAAATATCTATAACCGATTTTCAAAATTTTAACGTTTTATTGGGTGTATGTATATATATATATATATTTAACAATAAAATTTAATAAATTTAATTAAAAGTAATATAATTTACATTTACATAATAACCACTAAAATATTATATAGTAGTGATATTTTCAATTTTATAAAATTACATAAATATATATATATATATATATATATATTTAATTTTCTACCTTTCAAAATATAATAAATTATATTTTATACTTTATTTATTGGAAGAATAATTATTATACTTAATATAATTTAAAATGATTACATATAATAAACTTTTTTATACAATAAAAAAAATTATAGATATATTTTAATAAACATAAATATGACACTTAATATAAAAATTATATATTCAATAATATATATAAATAATTACCATAAAATCTAATAAGATATATACATTTAAAAAAATTATTTTCCTAAATATAAATTACATTTTAGACAAAACATTTCAATTATATAAACACCTTATTTATTATTTCTTAACATGGAATAGAAATTTAATAATTTAAATAGAAATTTTACATTTTAAAAAAATAAAAAAATATAGTTTGGGATGGAATTCCCACAGAGATTTGCAACAAATACCAGAGGAGAAGAATGAGATTTCAAGGGAGGGACACCTTTGATAAAAAATGCTTGGCATGATATGTGAGCCCCGTTGATGCAACCTTTTTTCATTCTATGAAGGAAGTGTGAATGAGGTTCATTCTTCCTTCGCGACGCCGAGGAAGCATAAATGTGGTTCACACTTCATTCAAAGATCGAAGAAGTGTGAATCAGTTTCATGCTTCTCTATACCCATTTTTAAAAATATTGGGAACCCTATCCCTCATATAAAAATAAATAAAGACCCACTAAAACACATTTTCCACCATACATGTGCCCTATTGGTTTCCACCCATGATCATCTATTTCTTTCTAGTAAAATATTTAACAGAGGAGCGATGCTCTCCCTCATCCTCTCCAGAATTGGAGGCTTGATGAATGCTTGGGGTGTATTTATGAGACGTTTTCTGATACTCATACATAAAATATTCTCAGTCTAATTCTGGCATCTCTGAGCAGAGTCGATCCCAGTGATTTCAGTATTGGCGGAGATTGGTAGTAAGCGTGTAGATTGGGGCCTTTTGTTTGTGATACCAGATTTGGGTCTAAATCCGGGTGCTCCATTTATTCGTTATTCTTGATATCGAGTCCCAGAGTGACATTTGTTTGATTTTAAGACAATATCATCGGTAGGTTCTATACATTCGACAATGATGTATGTAAACCTTTCGTGGTAGATTCTCGAGGTTACCCTCTCTTCCAACACAGACATCTCTTATCAAAAAACCCCACATGTATTCAACTTTTATCCCCACACTAATGCCATGGGGTTGGATGTTCATTCTTAGATAATCAAGATCTACCCAGTTGTCACAAAGTTCATGATTTGATGATTCTATTTTCTTAATTTGTCTTCAGATGAGGTATAGATAGATTCTTTGAGGTTTCTGCTTTATACGTCAATAAGGCCTGAGCGCACAAAAGCCACATGTGTTGACAGAGAGCTCATTGTAACCAAGGTATTTAAACATTAGAGTCCACAATGAATAATTCAATCCCAGTAAACATGACCCATATAATTGACTCATAGACACCTAATAGTATACATCAACCTGATCCATCATCACCATCAGAAACACCCTTACAAAAAAAGGTTCAATCTCTCTATGTTGAAGTTGATTGAATAATTCCATCACTATGTTTGCAAAGATTAAAAGACTGTGTTGAGGAAGCAAATGATGTTTAAAAAATGTTACAATCATTATTCCCATTATCCAAGGAAAATAAAAAATACATTAAAATTATTTAAATTTAATTATTTATAGTTGGTTTTTAATATTGATTCCAAAAAATCCAGATATGGGTGAAAAACTACAGATGATCCTAACTAATACCAAGAAAACTAGGGAAACTAGTTATTCAACTGACTTATAATTAATAGAAGCATGTATTCATAAACCTAAACAACAATAACTAAAATAGAACATGGAATGTGAGACAATTGTAAAGGATGAATAATTCATAGATTCTAATTTAATATTTCGAAACCTTGTACAAAAGGAAATTTTTATTTTATTTTCTTCACTTATTTTAAATATTGAAAGCTTGGTAGAGATTATTGTCAAAATATAACATTCATGTATATCAACATATATTATTGGATAATCTCATTGATCTCTCTAATGAATATTTATTCCAAATCATCCATATCCCTAGTCATCTGACTGGGTTTCTTTTTTGATGCCTATATCTTTAGTACTGATTGTGTCTACCAAAGGGGGTGTCACTTCTATGTGACCTGGTTATCCTAGAAAATGTGTGTATAATGTCTTATGGAATTAATAGTTTTCCATTATATATTATGAATAAAAAATAAACAGCACAAAATAAACATTAATAAATATAGATGCTGCCTATCAAATAATGGGAAACATCGAGAAAAACATATTTTATAAATCAAATTAGCCAACTTTAGTCTAAAATAGAAGCTTTCTTCAAATGTTTCACAAAATAAACATTTTTGGATTAACAATAACTAGAATCCAATCTACAATTTGAAAACATAGACATCGATTAGATCCATGGAAGGATGATTTTAAAGGTTTTTTAATGAACAAATAGTTGATGTTAAAATTCAATAAATTTATCAATATAATTAAATTACCCAACATGAAAAATAAGAAATAAACACAAACACACATAAATTTAAATGAAATATTATGTAGCTAAAGGCACCAAACCTTATTTCACATACAATAAATTAAATTTCATGAGTTTTTATATCTCAAACCTTCAATCATGTATCTCAAAATCCAAAATAAATATTCCCCATAATTTAGAAAACTCATATAGAATTCAATACAATTTCAGAAAAAAAGTTAGAAGTACCCCATAGAACTAACCGTTTTTTGTGTCGTGGGAGGCACTGTCAGAGGAGAAAAGTGGTGTGAGTGAGGTTAAAGAGGTTTGTCAATAACTCATCTGTGCAACAGAAGGCCGATATAGTAGCAAGTCTTTATGAAAATCTACCGTTTATTGGTGTCGTGGAAGGTACCATAGTAGGAGAAATGCATTTGGGATGTGTGCGAGGAAGGAAATATCCATGGAAATAAAAAACCTAAAACCCATGGTTGGTGTGTCATGGGAGGCACTCCACCCACCAGGTTTCATTAAATCATTATTCTATTATTTTGGATTTTTTTAATATAACAATGATATTACTTCATTTTACGTGATGAGTTTTCTCATTTCAATGAGTATACTCCAAGAATATATTTTTACAAATGATTGTACAAAACAATGATTCCTTCTTTAAGAAGAATTGGTGGGGATGAGTGAAATATTTAACTCATATGAGACTATGATTTGGAAAATGGGTTTAACTATATTGTTTTCAACTGTTCCTAAAGGTGATACCATGAACAGATCTATTGATTATTGATAAGTTGAGGAGTATGCCAAGCATCTGGATGTGGACAACAGTAGTGGAGTAATAATATTATTTTAGTGCGATCTTAGTTATCAACTGCATACCTATAAAGTAGATGAGATCATTAATATTTTAATTCCTTGACCATGATTTCAGTAGATCGTTGTAGGAATCTTCCTCAAAAAAGGTGAGACTTGGCCTTGGTAAGGGGGTCTTCATTCTATTTATAATTTTGTCATTTATTGATTTTTTTATGTAAGCATTGCGCCTACTGTTATTTTATCAATGTTGAGATTGTATCTAGTCCAACATTGTTCTAGGTTTGTTGGTGTCTAGTTGGCCTTATAATCTTCATTCATTTATTCTTGAAAATTGAAAATCCCTATTGATTCTTCCCTATGAATGTATACCAATTGGACAAATAACATCACATATTTACATCCATTTAGTACATTTACCATTTTTTGGTCGATCTAGTTAATTTTGAAGTTATTTGAGTACTAAACTACTCTCATTTATCATCTCGTCATGTTTTTGTTCATTTTATCTTGAATTTTAGATTATTTATGTGAAAGAATTGGGTTTTGTTCTGGAAAATGCATATATGATTCTGGATGTATTATCCAATTCCATGTGATATGTTCCATATTAAATAATTTTATAATTCTAGTTATTAGAACGCATAAGATAAAATATATATATGTTTATTGGCTTAAGTTAAATAGACCATAATTATAAATATTATATTTTATTCTTTATTATAGTATTATGTGATCCGAGATTAAGCCTAAAAGATCCTGGCCAGTTGAATGGGGTCTTCCTTGGGTGGTGCAACCCCCCAATTAGTTCCCTCTTTTACAATATTCTATGGTCACACGTGGAGATCATAAAATGTGTCTATTTTTACATGTGAAAAAATACTATTGTTGTGATTTACGGGAGGGAATTTTCATCACATTGTGAATGCAGTGTATTCCGGAAATGAGGCATCATGTGGTAGGGATTTCATATTTTTATTTGTTTTCTCTAGACCATATATGAAGGATTTTAGGTTATATGTGAGGGATTATGAAATTTTTAGTGGGGTTTTCTTGTATTTCACGATGGTTTGACATTTTTAGTGGGATTCGGCATAGTGAGTTTCATCATGACACAATTTGGTATTTTTGCTCATTCAGTTTCATATGGAGAGCTCTAAATGACTACATGTGGCTTCAGGGATTAGTTAATTTTTTGTGGGTTTCATCATGATTGCATGACATTAAGGAATTTTAAGTGGGATTCATCGATGTGTGAATAGTTAGAGTCAAGACCTAGTTTGAAGGTTTTATTTTTCTTCTTCTTATAATGGATATTTATTTTGGTATTTTGAATTATATTTGAAGTTTTTTTGTAGTTTTTTTAATATGGAATTAGATTTTATCCATGAAAATATGATGACTCATTTGAAGGTATTGGAGATTATATTTGAAGTTTGTATATTGTAAATATTATGGTAAATATATCCATTACCGTTTTCTTAATTTTATAGTGGATGTTTTTTTTTTGAAATAAATTTATAGTTTTGTATCATTTTCTAAGTTCCACTGGTTCTTATAGTGGATATTATGAATTTCCCCTTGAAGATCCACTGATTCTTCCACTAGTCCTTCAACTGGAATGTGTAGAGGAAAATAAATTCAATTTCAAATTGATTATGCAATTTCAAATGCTAAATGAAATATTATTTAAAAAAATTATGTAACAATTTTAATTCCAATAATTTATAATTATATTTAAAAACAATATATTTATAAAAAGTTTCACTGGATTTTTAATTATATTATTTTCCCAATTATGTATTTTTTATTTTTAGGGTATTTTGAATAGTTTATTCATTTTCAAATGTTAAATTAAATCATATTTAAAAATGCAAGTATTTAATAAAAATACATTTATTAAATTTTAATTTTTATTAATACATTCCTTAGTTTTTGAAATAAACATTTTTTGTTGTCATGGGGAACTTCCACTAGAACTTCAACTATAACATCCAATGGAATTACCACTGAAAAATGTATTTAATATATCGTATAATTTTTTTTGGATTTATAATTATAGAAAAATATTTTTATTTAATATATATGTATAAAATTATTTTCCTAATTATAAACTATTAAATTTTTATTCATATTTTTTATACATTTTCAAACAGATTAAATCCTGCTATAGTATTAATGTACTTTGCTTGAACATACGTTTTTTTGTTGTTGTAGGTTATTCTTATGCTGATCATGTTGATGTTGTAAAGGCTTGAATTGAACCAGTTGTGGGGATATCGTTCATATCACTTAATGAAGTATAATGTTTTTCTATCATGTATGGTGGGGGGTGGGGGGAATGGGTTCAGTGTACACTGAAAATACTCTAAAAAGAGAAAATGTTAAATCAATTTTCACATCAAGCCATTATTTATGTAGAAAATAAGGTCATTAGAAGGTTGAAAAACAAGATAGTGTGGTGAAATTTCCTTAGGTTAAGACACCTACAAGTTTCCTTAAGAAAATTGGGGTTAATTTATTTTACTTTGGGAAACATATATGTACTATATTTTTTGTAGAAAATAATAATCCCTTAAATAGATCTGAATCAATTCATATGATGAGGTCCCAAAGATAAAAATAACAGAAAAAGTAGCATAGTTAGATGTGAATGCTTCAGCATGTATTGAACCAAATGATTTCTTCTCCTTGGATACAATAATTACAGGGGGTCGAGATGTTATTGGGTACATGTGTGTTGATCAGTTTAATTTTTAAGGTCTAAACGAGAAATAATATTACATCATAGTGATGTATGTTTCATGTTAGAGTACTTGGAAAGACAAAGTTAGTAAAATTAATTATTTTTCTACACTATGCAATTTCATATGAATGGTAAAATTAGTAATATTTTCTGGGATGATCCAAAAATGAAGAAATATTTTGGGTTTTTTTGAGATGTTATCATTTTGACTCCACTTTCAACACTAAAAAAGAGGACATTCCCTTACGTTTCTTTGTGGGGTCTAATCATTATTAAGAGATTATTGTTTTTTATTATGCTTTGTCATAATATGAATCAGTTACTTCATTTTCCCTTGTTGTTTCAAATCAATTGGTAGGTACATCAGATGAAGTGACATCAAACTATATTTACTGACTGGGATGTGGAAATGGGAAAATATATTAATAATTTTTTAGTTGGAAATCAACCTTTCCTTTGTTCATTGCATTTGATGTAAAGTAGAATTATGAATTTAAGTAATTGGTTGAATGATGGATCCAATTTTATAACATTATTTAAGAAATGTATGTTTTAATACCATGATGTAAATCAGTTTGATTAAGAGTTGGCTTCCTATAGAGAAGAATATGGGGATGGTAAATCATAGTTGTTAGATGATGCATTCATATCTTGAGAAAAGAGGATGCAATTCATTTTGCAAGATGCCTTAACATTGGGTATTCAAAGAACTCAACTAAGTGGAGGTTTTAATGGTTTTCTTAATGATTTTGTTCATTAAAAGTTATGTTATGTTTATTTATTTATGTATTCTGAGGGATTGTTTGAAAAAATGTGGTATTGTGAAACAAATGTAGAACTTAAGATGAGGGAAAAGTTGTGTCCTAATCTTTACCCTTACCATGAATTGATTTTCTGGGTTTCAAAATTATATAAAACTACGTTATTTAGTTTATTTCAATATGAATATAAAATGATAGGTGCCTATTTTTTGATATCATCTATTGAAATTGGATTTCAATTCATTTATGTTATTATAATGGTAGGCTATTAAGATCAACTCCTTGTATCATATGAAGCTATAAATGAAGTCGATGAATGTTATTATTGAAATTTTTAGTCATTTGATTATATTTATTGTCATGTTTCAAATATTTATGACTGGATTGATGTGAGATCAATACCTAAAAATATTTTTTTGTGAGGTGGATCTAATAGACTATTAATATTGTGTTTTTACAAGGATCTTATGTTGAAGTAAATGGTAATTAAAAATTGATTATAGAAATACATTACAATGATTTATCACAAATAAGAATTATGATAATTATTGTCAGTTGTGATACAGATGTATGTTATGACATTTCCTTCTATAATTTCATTAATTTTCTAAAATAGTTGACTACCATAAATACCTCATCGGATAGATTTAATGGTTATGATAGTTCAAACACAATTTTAATAAATTATTCTATTAAAATGAATCCATACAGGAATGGGGTTATAGGATAAAAATATTTATAGACAGTGGATGCCAAAATGGGACACACTTGAATAAAAATAAGAATAAGTCCACTAATATGATGACAGTAAGTTTTCATTTTATATTGAATTTAATTTATACTTTAAGTCTTCTCTTGGTAATGTGGTATCTAATATCATTTTTCATTGTACGTAAGGATTTGTGGAGAATGAAAAATAATATTTTGGTGTTGTGGATAAAAAAATAGTATTAAATGTATTTTTTGAGCATTGTTATTTTCTATAAGTGTTGTTATTGTTTTGTTTTTAATTTGTAGGAAGTCTTTTCAAAAAATTTGGAACTTCATCTTCATAGGTAGACTTTCATATCATTGGAAGAGGAAGAGTAGTGTAGACAATATTGGATTGAATTTCTTTTTTGGTCGAATTATGACCATGTACATGTTTTTTAAATTGTAAGGACTACATTGAAGCATTTATAGGTTGCAAGAATTCATAATCCACTTTCAATTGTAATTAATTGGGATACCATTTAAAGAAATTTTAAATGTGGTGTATGCAATTGTGTTGTTTGCAACTGTGAATGGGATATCAGTAAAGATCATGCAACATCCCCAAATGATAAAGGGTTAAATGACTAAATGATATGACTCATGTAAACAAGGTGCACCTTCTTTTTCAGGAGCCTACCTGGTTAGAACTCCATAGTTAGGTGTGCTTGTCCTAGAGTAGTGATCAGGATGGGTGACGTTCTGGGAAGTTTTCCAGGGTGTGTGTGAGTGTGGACAAAGCACACTGGAGAAGACATGTGTTGGCCTGTGGGGACTATCATTAGTCAGATGACCCGTTCAGGCATGTGGGTGGACCCTGGGGTGGGCCCCACATGTATGCGGGGCAACTGGTGGTACCTGGTGGGCCAGGACCCGACGGCCATGTTAAGGCGAGGTGGTTGTGCTATCACTAGGGCCCAGTTGTCACATTTGGTATCAGAGGTGGTATCCAGCCTTAAGTGTGGTGCACTTCCTGGGTGGAGATGTATGGCCCACATTGAGGACATTGTGCTCTAAAGGGGGGTTGATTGTAACATCCCCAAATGATAAAGGGTTAAATGACTATGATATGACTCATGTCAACAAGGTGCACCTTCCTTTTTAGGAGCCTACCAGGTTAGAACTCCACATTAAAGCGTGTTTGTCCTGGAGTAGTGATCAGGATGGGTGACCTTCTGGAATGTTTTCCAGGGTGTGTGTGAGTGAGGAAAAAGAACACTGGAAAGGACATGTGTTGGCCTGTGGGGACTATCATTAGTCAGATGACCCATCCAGGCATGTGGGTGGATACTGGGGTGGGCCCCACATGTCTGTAGGGCAGCTGGTTGTACTTGGTGGACCAGGACCCGACGACCATGTTATGGCGGGGTGGATATGCTGTCACTGGGGCCCAGCTGTCACAGATCATATATACTATATTGTAAACTTGAACATAAAATTTTCTATAAATAATTTTAAATATAATAATTTTAAAAATCCATGGCTATATTTGAATCCATGTTCATCTTATGTTTCAAAACATAATACAACACAAAAAATTATATAAAATAAATAAAATTGAGCTTTGGGATCAATTTGAATTGATTTGCTTTTTTTAATATCATGGATTTAAATAAGGGAAACTGTAAATGTGATACATTATTGGCATCCCAAAAACTACTTCCAAACAACTCATTGCAATTACGAAAACCAAATAATTCCCCTTAGACTCACATTATATTCCATTAAATATTATTTATAATCAATATAATATCTACACAAAACAAATATACCATCAATATCATAATTTAAATATAAATATATTAATTGGTAAATCATCACTAAAATTACATTGATGTCGTAAAATAGAAATATTGTATCCAATAGTATAATAGTGATGAAATATCCATCAACTAGAATCCTAATAAATTACTAATAGACAATCACTAATAATGAAATATTCATAATAATAAAAACAAATCCCCATTTTTATCTTTTTACAACCTATAATAAAAACAATATTATCAGAAATCTATAGAATATTGAAAACTTATCATTGAAACAAAACCCCTAAAGGAAACAATCCCATTCTACAAACAAGGATCAGAATGTACCCTATTGAATATGAAAACATTACTGAACATCAATTTAACCAAAACATTTCTGACCTCTACATAACTATGCCAATCATAGGTAAAACTGAATTCATAAAAATATACAATAAAAAACTTATAACCTAATATGAAATTATTCAATAGTCATTTCCATCACCACATAAAAAATGAAACATGCATAAAACTAGGCTGTATAAATGTTTAACACCATGAAAAAAATTCAAATCTTATTTCAAGCAATAGCCATAAAACTGGGATGTCTAAATTTATAAGAACCTTTTCAATTCCATTTTGATGTCACAACCATATTACATGTATATTTAACTATTTATGTCGATGCCGAAAGCACTTTTTATTGGATGAAACTCTTTTTTTAAATTATATTTCTATTTACTTATTTTCTGGGTTGGTAAGAATGAAATGATCTATATAAAGCCAAAGGTCGTCAATTTCATCTTGTGCTAGCTTCTTATTATATACATGATTAGTTTACAATATCTCTATTAGATAGAAAATTATTATTCCACAATCCAAGGATGCCTCCCCTTGTTAAGGTGTGTCTTCCAAAAGGAACGACAGTGTGGGGGTAGTCCTTTCCAAGTATTCATTGTCTCATTTTTTTATGATTTTTTCAATAAATTCATTTTTCAAGTCAAAAAAATTATTTAGAAATTTAGTTTATAATAAAATAGATTTTATTTCAAATAGGATAACATTTACCACTTATAAAACATCCTTTTTATATCACGAATCTCTAGTGCCACCCATATGAGGATTCATGGAGTTATAGTGGCTGAAATATTTTCTCTCAATATAAAAAACAAGGAATGTCCAATGCATATTTTTTTGTTGATGGGGACACAAAAAAATCCATTTAACTAAATTTCATCAATTACTTGTTTATCTAAAAAGATCTCTATCAAATTTTTATTTTTAAAAGATATTATTCATATAGAAAATGAAAAATTTTATAGAAACTATTAATAAAATATTTAAAACATTAATAATGTATAAAATATTACACTCACCATGGAAGCACTTCTAATCATCATTGATTTATTTGGGAATATTCTAGTCATCCTTCCTATTTCACACTTCTTTTATATAATCTCATAGTAAGAATATATAATTTAATATCATTAAATATGAATGGAGGATATCACACTAATTCAATATTAGTTTAGCGTAAGCATGGTTAACTTAAATACTCACCCTACTAATATTAATGGTTTTTTATTAAATATGTAAAATATATAAGCCAATGAAAATTAATATAAATTTTTTATCAATTTATTATACACATTAACTACATTATAATAACATTAATTTATAAGAAAACATGTATAGTTTAGTTTAATATTTTAGAAACCCTGACCCCAGTATCCTAGAGTCGGTGCCTTACATTAATAAATTGTAATAGATATAAGAATTGAGTCCCAAATGACCAACCAGTTTAGTTATTGTAGAATACATATTATATACATGAACCAGACCTAACAACTTGAAAGAAATTATGACCAAGAAATTTCATTGGAAACACCCATTAACTTCAAGATTATCCTTGCAATTCATTGATAATATACATCTTCACATCCTAGGAAAAAATAAAACATAAGAAATGGGTGAGCTCAGATGCTCAGTATGGTTTAAGAATATAGTAGAAGTTATAACAAAAAATAATAAGGCATGGCGAATAACTAAAAACTCATTCCAGTAAAACATAAGCTTGAGCATAATATAGTTGAAATAAAAAATAGATAAATAATGACATATAAAATAATGGCCAGAGAATGAAACTTAATTGTGGATATTCTTCTAGTCGAATAAATACATGGGCTATCAATTTAAAATATTATAAGGAGGTAATGCATAATTCCAAACATCATAAATATACATTCAAGGATTTAGCCAAGAACCAATACATAAACAGGAAAAACTCAGTCTAGTTTATCTCAGGATAACAACCGATACATCGAAGGGCTATAGCGGGGCCCACCCATCACATACTAAGTCTGATTCATTATTCATATGAATGGGGATAAACATAAATAACATATTCATATGAAATTTAAATAACATTCCCCAATTATTAAACAAAGTCATTAACCATTATGAGGAATATGACGAATGGTATCAAGATTGCACATTCACATTCAAACAAATCATAAAATATTTAATAAAATATGATATATGAAAATAGTAAGAGATAAATGTTTCTAAATCATAATATTTGATATATGTTTTGAAATATATGAAAATATTCAAATAAAATCATTGTGAAATTTTGAGAGAAATACCCTTTTTTACTTTACAAAGAAGTGTTATTTTGGAAAAAGAAATTGTATTTGTCATAATTGTTTGTATAAAACATGAAATGAAAAAATAAAATTTTTCATGAAAAAAATATTTATTTTAAAAAACTAATGGTTTCTTAATACTTTTAATTTATGGTACTTTTAAATAGGTAAGAATTCGAGATGTTCCCTTTAATTGGGCTTCTGTATCGGGAAGAATTGAGGAGGAAACCCTGTAAAACATGAAATTCCACATAAAATAGAGATGTAATGATCTAGATAGATGAGTTCGAAACATTTAAATAGAATTTATAATTTTTTTATAAAAATAATGAATAATTTAATTGGTTTAAATGGGGAGAAAACATAACTTGAAGGAAAATGGTGGTTTGGGAAGAAACCCTTACATTATGGACGGAAGTGTTCTGCCCTTGATCTTAATATTCTGGATAATAAAATTAAATCCATTAATTAATTAATTAATAACCATTACTAAATTTATTTTATTTAGTATTATTTAATTATGTTCATTTATTATCTTTTGGTACAGTTATAAGATAAAATTTTATCATTTAGGAGCGTTTTCTTGGTTTTCATGATCGGTTTACATGTATATGAGTATTAATGTTCATGTAAAATGGTTATAAATCTACAAAATTATAATTATATGTTATTGATGAACATATAGAATATTAATAGGTTATATAATTCATTCGGTTATTTGGGATGAGAATGAATCAGTAGATAATTTGTTAGTGATAATCATTTATATTATTTAGGTAGTTTTTTGACTATCACAAAATGGTTTTGTTTTATTAGTTAAGATCATGTTTATATTATGGTTTTGTAACCTTAAATTGGATTTAATAAATATATTATAATTTTTTTAATTCATAAAAATAGCTTTATGAACAGACATGATGTTTTTATTTTAAAATAAAGATGAATCATCTTGGATGTCGGTAAAATGACACATCACGAGTGATGTTTTCATTTATAGAATAAAAGAGAGAGAGAGAGAAAGGATTTTGATGATGGATCTTCCATTAATATGATATAAAAATATTATATAAATTATACATGAGTTATCATTACTCTTTTGACATGAGATGTGAGTGAAGGATAATAAAATAAAAGAAATTCAAAAGAAGATAAAAGAAAAGAAAGAGGATTTTTACCTCTTCAATCCACCCCTTGAGAACCTCCTTAATGTGATTGGAATTTTTATTTTGTTGAGAAAAAGTCACATGGATGTCATAAAAGGTATTTTAAATAGTATTGGGCATAAATATGACAATTATAAATTCTTGTAAGGTGTGATGAGAAGTGGTGGTAATAGGTGGTATATATAGTGGATGAGAGGGGTGTTTTTTGATTATTTTGATAATTTGTTTATTATTTTGGATAAATAATATGAATAGTCTGAGAATTATCACTAAATATATTAAAATAATGAATAATATTTCAATATTAGGGGCTTAAATCATCCACACATCACCTATGACTCAATAATTCATGTATTTAATGTTTATCGTAAATTATCATATTTTACCATTCACCAGAAATTCAAGTATTTTAAAAAAATCAAAAAAATTCAACCAAATCATTTTTTGATATGTAGAATTAAAAAATGAACTCAATTTTTATAAAATAATATTATTAAAATGAGTTATTTAGTTTTTAGTTAAAATAATCTTTACTAAAATAATACAGATTTAATATTTATAACTGATTTTAGAACACACTAAAAAATAAACAATGGTCTCAAAAAATTATGCTAAAATCATAAGGCAAAAATAATAATAATTAATTAATAAATTTTATCAAAATATATTTCTTTTAAATAATTTTATTAATTAAAAAATTATAATTAAATATCTATGACTTACCAAAGTACCAACACTTAATTAATAATTTAAAAATATTCATTTACTACTTATATAATATGACAATTCAATAAACTTATTTATAAGACGAACAAATTATACTTATAATTTCAGGGGTGTGGTTACTATTAATTTTTCTAATTTACTATTTATAAGGGTCATATTACTATTCCTAAGGTCATCTTACTATTTCATCGGTATAGGTTTCATAACTTCTAAAAATAAATATTTTTTCATTAATTATTCATCTATAAAGAATGTATTATGTTATCAATTTGATTTTATGTGATTTAAACTATATGAAATAATTATAAGAAGGGATACTTCATTGATATAACTATGAGTCATTACATTCTCCCCTCCTAAATATATTTCCTTCTAGAAATATCCAGAATGTATCCTCCTAAAAAAATTGGGTAGATTTTCCTCATTACTTCCTCCAGTTCCCTTGTTGCCACTTCAATTTTTTGATTTTTCAAAATTAAATTTACTAGTCATGTCATCTAAATCCTCAAAACCTACTGTTTTGTTTCCAAAATATATATAGTCTCTTCACTGTAAGATAAATCAGGTTCCAATTATAATTCTTTAGAAGTGAGAACATGCATAGGGTCTAGCTTGTACTTGTTTAACAAAGACACGTGGGACATATTGTGAATTCTAGAAACAATGTGTTTTATTTCCAAAAGATAGGACACATCACTAAATCTCTCCAAAAATTTAAAAGGACCAATGTACCTAGGGCTTAGTTTCCATTTTAATCCAAATCTTATAACACCCTTCCATGGAGATACTTTTAAAAAAACATGATCTCCCACTTAAAATTCAAAGTCCTTTGATTATCAGCATATCCCATTGGCCTAATTTGAGTCTATTTGATATGATGTTTTAATAATATTTACCCTTTTCTTTGTTTCCTACACTTACATTGGGCCTACAAGTTACATTCACGTACTTCATCCCAATAAGTGGGTGTATGAAATCTCTTTTCATACAATGCTTCATATGGTTCCATTTGAATACTTTAATGGAAAAAATTATTCTAGGAAAACTCTACCAAAGGTATATACTGATCTCACATACCTTGAAAGTCTTTTGAGCATGATATCAATCTATCTTTTAATATTTGAATAGTTATTTCAAACTATCCACCTGTTTCAGTTTGATAAGAAACAATCAAACAAAGATCAGTATCCAAATATTTTTTTATGGATTTTCCATAATTTTTATATAAATTATGGATCACAATCAGAAAAAATAGATAGAGGTTATCCATTAAGTCTTACAAATTTATTAATATAGAGTCATTCAATGTGAATTAGTGGAAAATACTCCCTTACTGTGACGAAATAAGTTGATTTGGAAAGTCTATCAAAAATTACCCATATTTAATCATTCTTTATTGGAGTTTTTGGTAATCCAGTGACAAAATCCATGGTGTTGTCAACCCATTTTCATATAGGAATAGGCATAGGTTTCCTAAATCCTTTATGATTTTTTCTTTCAACCTTCATCTATTAGAAGACTAAACATCATGATACATAATCCTAAATTTCTCGCTTTATATTATCCCACCAGAAATATTCCATAAAATCTCAATATATCTTAGTGATACTATGGTGTATAGAGAAATTTGATCTATGGGAATCATCCAATAACTCCTATTTTAGCTTTGATACAGAGGTAAGACATAAACTTCTACCAAATTTTAGAATTCCATCTTCATACATGAATTCTACGAACTTCCCATCATTCATAAAATTAATTTTATTTTGAATATTATCACCATGAGAATGAGAACATTTAATTATTTACAATAAAGATAAATGGGAAACCAGTTGGAAAAGTAATGATGTTTACCCTTTCTTGATAATTCCCATATCCATATCTGTTAGATCCATATATAAAGGATCTTCTTTTATCATTCATTTAATCAAAACCCCATGGTCCTTCATAATCAATTCACCTGATACCTTATTCACCTACCCTAGGTGGTTGTGTATTGAAAATCATAATCCTCAAGTAGCTTGATCAATTTCCATTACCTCATGTTGAGTTTTTTCTATGGTAAGATATATTTTAAACTCTTATGATCTGTATATATCTGAACCATTTCAATAAAGAGATAAATTATCTATATTTTCAGAGTAAGGATTAATGTTATTAATTCAAGATCTTGAGTTGGATAGTTCTGTTCATCAGTTCTTAACTACCATAAAGTATAAGAAATAGTCGTATCATTTTGCATATGGATATGAAAAAGTTCTTTCTTTGACACACCACTATAAATCACAAATCCACCAATTCCCAATGGTAGTGTCAAGATCAGAGCATTCACTAATTTCCTCTTATGTTCTTCAAAAAATTCTTGTCATTCTTTTTTTCCATATGAACTTAACCCCTTTATGAGTTATCATGGTAAATGGGTTAGCTAATTGGATAAAATTATGACTAAAATACAGATAGTAACCTGCTAAACCAATAAAACTACGTACCTTATTTATGTTCCTTGATGTATGTCATTCCTTTAATATATTTATCTTTACAGGATCAATTGAGATTCCATTCTTAGAGAAAATATTGGTATAAAAGGAAATAGTTTGAAGCAAGAATTAACACTTGTTAAACATCCCATTTAACTCTTTTCATCTATTTGTCTCCAAAACAACCTATAAGTGGGTCTCATGGTTCTCATATCTTTTGTAATATATCAAGATATCATCAATAAATACCACAAAAAATTCATCAAGATATTTATTGAACACCCTACTCAATAGATCCTTAAAAATAGAGGGTGTATTAGTAAGTACAAATGAAATTACTCTAAACCAGTAATATCCGTACCCAGTTCAAAATTTTGTCTGTGGAATATCTTATTTCCTCAAGCGCAACTGATGATATCCACATCATAGTTCAATATTCATAAAATATTGAGCTTCATAATGTTGATCAAATAAATCATCAATGAGAGGTATTGAGTACTTTTTCTTTATTGTAATAGCATTGATTTCTCTATAATCAATGCATGGCCTCATGCATTTATCTTTCTTCTTGACAATGAGAACATGTAATTCCCATAGATAAGCACTATGGTTAATAAATCCTTTTTCACTCAATTCCGCTATTTATTTCTTCAGATCTACTATTTCCACAATGGAAATTATATAAGGAATGTTTGTTATAAGGCGTTCACCAAGAATTAAATCAATTGAGATCTCAAACGTCCCACTCTAGAGGATGTCTAGGAAAATATTTGGGAAATACAACAATTTGTTTTTCAAAATAGGTATAATTGTTTTTCAAGGAGGTTAGAAAGACGCTTATCACTACACCAGTACTTACACTACGGACAAGTGAGGATCTCTTTGTGCTTTATAGTGATGCTTCAATGAAGAGATTAGGCTATGTATTTATGACAAATGACAAATTTATATCCTATGCCTCAAGGCAGTTTGATGTCCATGATCAAAACTATCCCCTAAATGATCTGGAGTTGGAATCTGTTATCTTGATCATGAAAATATGGTGGCATTATCTATATGGAAAGAAGTGTGAGATATATATTTATCATAAGAGAATAAAATATATATTCACATATAATGGGCCTAATATCCACACATTAATAACTTTAGATCTCATCAAGGATTGTGACTTCTCAATCCACTACCATCCTGGTAATGTAAAAAAAAGTTTTAGATACTCTAAGTAGAAAAGATAATACAACTTTTTAAATGATGAGAATTAAGAAGAATTCAATCTTCTAAGATTTGAAAAATATGAAAATAAGAGTCATTAAGGGATGAAAACCTGAATCCTTTCCCAAATGATTGTTCAACAATCTCTTATTGAGAAAATAAATGATACATAAATAAATGATGTGAACATTCAGAAGAAGGTTGAACCTATTAGAAAAAATAAATAATAAGAGCTAAAAATTAATGAGGAAGGAATCATAAGATTTGGGTCATGACTATGTATACCATACAATCTGAATATAAAGAAAGATATTATAAATGATTCACATAGCTCAAAATTCTCTATTAACCAAGGAGCACAATGATGTATCCAGATCATCAAGATCACTATTAGAGGAAAATATGAAGATGTAGATTAATAAATATACATCAAAGTGCATTGTATTTAAAAAAGTGAAGGAATAATGGTAAATTGTTTTGGTTATGATGAAACCATTACTCATACCCACATTGAAATGGGAAAAATAACCACGGACTTTGTCACTAGATGTCTAAAGACATCCAGAAGAAATAATGATATATGGATAATTCTAGATCATATTATAAAGACAACTAAATTTAACAAAATTCTAGAGGACATGTAACTCAGTCAAATTTCATGGATATACATCAATTTAGTGGGTAGGTAGCATGGAGTACCATTATCGATTGTATCTAACTTAGATATGATAATTTCCTCAATGTTTTGGAAAAGTCTCCACCATGCTCTAAAGAGGGAACTATACTTCGTTACAATACATCATCATCAAACTGATTTCCCAATGAAGTGTACCATTTAGAAATTGGAATACCTATTGAGATCATGTTTTGTAGAATTCAAGGGAGTATGGGACCAACATTGGCCACTAGTGGAGTTCCCTTACAACTATAGTTTCCACTCAATCATCCAAATGGATCCATCTGAATCACATTATGGGAAAATATGAATAACACTGGAATGATGGGATGAAGTCAATAAAAATAATCCAATGGGACCTATAATGGTCAAATAAATTGTAGAAATGGTGAAAACCATTCAGTAACACATCAAGGTAGTCCGAAGTTAATAAATGAGCTATGATAACAATAATCAACGAGGCCTGGAGTTTAAGGTCAGAGTTGTGGCATATTGACTAACACATATACCAACCATATCTAAAGTGCATGATGTATTCCAAGTATCCCTTTTAATATAGTTTATAACAGATCCCTCACATGTACTAAATTCAAAGGTGGTAGATTTGTAAAATGATATCTCTTTTGAGTAGCAATCGGTTAAGATTTTGGAGCATGGAGAAAATGTTATAATAAAAAATACTACTCTACTGGTCAATTTACAATGGTAGAACCATATGTATATAGAGGAAACAAGAGAACTGAAGGAATATTTGAATTATAACTACCCTCAAATTTTTTGACATTACTATGTGAAAAAAAATATTGAGGGTGAAATTTCATAAGTGTTGAAGAATGTGATGACCAAAAACTTAATCAATGTAATTTCTATATTTGTAGTTATGTTATATTGTATAAAACACATAAATAACATAGATTAAATTATTATCATAAATGATGAATGAAAAAGTGGTATTTATGGAAATTAAGGAACATATACTGATGAAATAGTAACCTGGCTCTTAGAATAGTAATTTGACTAGTATGAATAGTAATCTAACCAATAAATATGTATCCTCACCCATAAAAGTATAAATAAAATTCATGGATCTCATAAATGAAAATATGATATATTTATATATTGATATAAGTAAATAAACTTTTTAAAAATGATAAATTATGTCTTTGTATTTTATGAAATATATTTTTTTCCCAAAATTAAAATTAATATAATGATTTAGATGAAAAATTATTTTCATATATGGACTCATAAAATAATATTTTTTTCTTATGAATATAATAACAATTTATGATACCTTAATTAGTTTTTCAATGTTTCATAAATTCAGTTATAATATGAAAATCAGTTTTTTTTTTGAATAATTGATGAATTTAATAAAAAATTAAATTTCTTATATTAAAGAAAATATTTCCATTAAATGAATTAAATTTTTTAAATATTCACATACAAAAATAGTTAGAGTGAAATTTTAGTATTTTTCTAAAAAAATTATTTTTTGGGAATAGTGATATATAGTAATTTATGGTATTTAACGTTTTAAGCCCAATACAAGACTTTCTGGGTCATGGATGGTGTTAGAAACCATTAGTTCATACTCAAATTCACTAGTTACTATACATAGTCATTATAATAAACCCTATTGATAGTCTAGAGACAAAATAGTGAACAAATTAATAAAATAATAAAAAACACCCTTAACCCCCCACTACAATACAACCCCTCACCACCTCTTCTCCTAACATCTTCTAAGATTTGAATATTGCTTATATTTTTCCCAATTACACTCCAAAAACTCTTACCCATGTAATATTAATGTTTTTTTCACCAAAATACCAAACCCAAGTTCCTTAAATAGGTTCTAAAAGAGATACCATAGAAGAAGTAAAATCCTCCACCATTCTCTTTTAAATTATTTCTTTCTTATACCTCACCATTTCCACTGCAATAAAAAATTATATGATAAATATAGTATCATATATATACTTCAATTTAATTTTATTTAAAGGAATATCACTTATATAATCCATCCTCTCTTAAATTTATTATAAAAATGAAAACATAATCCGTGAGGTGTCGATTCACTGCCTTTGTGGATGATAGGTTTTAATTTTTCATTACCAACTTCATGTGAGGTCACAAAACCATTATTATGGATAAAGAATATTTAATATTATATATTATAACTTTTTTGATGTTTCATAGATGACATATATGCATAATATAAAAAAATATAAAAACCAAACTCGTTCGTGATGATCAAGAAACTACAAAAATAAATGAACGGTCATCAATAACTTTTTATCTAATGAATCAACATCAAATCTAAAAATATGATCTATTGGGGAATATAAAATTATATAATTATATTAATACCATTTCATCCCCCTTCTGGATTTTTTCTTCTATTTGAAACGAACTCCCATAATTAAATTCAAGGGAACAGATAATAAAATCATGAAACGAATGCACCCAGAACAACGAAATTAATCATTACAACTCATCAAGATGGTTATAAATAAACATAATAAAATATTAATAAAACAAATATATGTATAATAGGTACCAATTTTATTTATTAATGGGCCTAATATTATTATCCAATACATTAATTTAATGTTTATAACACTATTTTACCCAATGTAAGTGATCTCTATAAACCCCCATTTTCCCTTCGGGTTATTCTTTCTTTTTCATTACCGCAAGTTAATTATTAATTGTTTCTATGTAATCCTTCTAAATTTTGTTTTTATGCTCCAAAAAATTTACCTAGATCAATTATTCTTTCTTTTATGGGGAAATACATGTTTTATAAGGTTACCTTTCCAATTCATTCTAATAAAAAAGCCCAATTAAAGGGAAAATCCCAATTCCATACCCATTTTTAAGTACAAGAGAAAATATTTTTTAAGCCACAAATAATTTTTCCAAAATCGCTATTTTTATCATGAAAAACTTTAATAGTTAATTTCTACTTTTATACAAACAATTATTCCTTTTCCCACCTTAGAGTCTCTTTTATATATTCTATTAAACTACACCGAAGTGGCACGTTTATAAACATCAAAAACACTGTTTTTATATGTTTTCAATCAAGTTGAAAAAATGTATCCTGATATATACCTATTTTACCATATAAAGTTCCACGTATGATTCACATAAAATCGTTCATGGACACCATTATGATATACCCTTTTGTTATTTTTTGACATTATTATGACACCAATTTATTTCCATGGGTGACACATATGTCTATTCCTTATAATTTATTCCTCATGTGGAACATATATGCATGAAACTTTTATGATGGGTGTACCCAGATAGTGTTATAATGAATTGGGTAATGTTTAGTATCATGATACACCATTTTTGAATAAGGAGTTACCCTAATTCCATTATGGAACTTTGTCCTCCATGTGGTATAATCTTGGAAGTTATCCTTAACTCATGTTTATGTAATGTTTTATGTTTTCGAAAAATTCTTATGATTATATGATTACATGATCCCATGTCCTACATGTTATGATTTCATATGTTTATTCATATTGAATTACTTTTTATTTCATCATGTTAGGCCTTATAACCCTTGTGTTATTCTTTATTCTTATATTTATTTCCTTTCTGTGAATTTTAGCTCATCCCATTGTTCATGTATTTCTCAGGTTGTCTTGTTCAGATGTAAGAGTTGAAAGGAATTTCAGAGCTCATTTTAGTGATTAAATTAAATATTTTTTTATTTTGGTTTCATGTTTTCTAATTATGTTCCAAATCTTGCAAAGACATTAGACTTTATTATCCTAGATTTTTATGTGATGGTTAATTATGCTTAAAATATTGTAATAATTTGTTTAAAAGTCTAGGGTCTCTATATTATGCCCCATATTTAATATATTTAAATTTTTTTACATCCAATTGCATGCCCACACATGATTCATGCTCCAACCAATTAAACTATGAGACAAAAATAATTAGGATACATAGCATGATATGAATTTAAATTTCTTTTTCTAAAAATTTGAATGAGGAAAATGGGGAAAATCAATTACTAGAGATGAGGATGTTTTTATGGATTTAAGAAAACAGGATTTAGGGAAGAATATTTATTCTTATAAATAAAATTTATCTAATATTTGGACATGATTGAATTTTTTGATTTTTTAATTAATTACTTTAATTATTCAATTGCATTACTATGAGTGATTGTGTCTACCATTCTACTCATTTCCCGAGACATTCTCTAGACCATTATTTCCCATTCCTTCTAAAGTATATTTGTTGCGTGACTCGAGAATATTATCTTCTATAACATGATTTACATATTATAAAATATACTACTGAAGAAAATAACCTTTAATATGATTGAGTAATCTACAGTTTTACCATCCTTAGACCCACCTAACATTAATCACTTTTTAGATCATATAATCCATGAACAACCTTGTTAGTAAATTATTTGAGTTACAAGATTATTTTATCCATTCCAACCTTCATCTAAATATATTCCATGATATTTAGATAAATAATTTTTGTGGATATAATTTCCATGGTAAATAGTGATATACTCATTTGAGAAGTATATACTAGGGTTTTTTTAAGATTTGGGGAGATTTCATATAGCGACCCTAGCTTTTTTACATCTATCATTACATTATTTTAAGATAATTTATACATTAGATTACAAGCCATGGATCGTGAATTCTAGTATCATTGAACACTAGGTATACATAACATAAAACATGGGGATAAAAAAACAAATCTTTATTTAATCTACATAATGATCTCCTAACAAACATTGAGCCCTTACATCATGATATGGTACCCTGGGGAACACATTGACAATGAGATGAGCTAAAAAGACTAGTAAAGGAATGAACATAAGAATAAAGAATAATCACATGAGTTTTGAGGCATGACATAATGATATAAAAAGCATGGTACCTGTGAAATCAAAAAATATAAACATGATATCATATAAACACAGACTCATATAAATGTGTCAAACAAATAAAAAAAATCTTTAGTATTAGTCAAGCTAACCACCAATCCCATTTCACATTACATCTCATGAGACATAACACTACCCAATGCATTGAAGTGCTACCTTGGCGCACTCATCTAAACATTTTCATGAATATAAATTCCACGTAAATAATCATACATAATTAACCATACATAAACATAATGGTATCCATGGAAAGAATTGGGTACCAAAATCATGACATAAAGCATAATCAATGGGTGTATCATGAAAGTGTCCATAAAATAAAGATATTACAATAGAAATGGACGTTCATAAGAAAAAATAGTAATATACAATGTTTATTGATGTCATATTGAAGTGATAAAATTTAAAAAATGTATTTTAGAAATATTAGCATTAAAACATTTTTGTGCGGTTTTAAGGAAAATACTATAGTGATTTTAAAATAAAAAGAGGAAAATATTTTATATATAACCGGAATTTAACCAAGAAGATTTTCATAATATACAGACTGATTTTATAAAGACAATTTTGGCTTAAAATGTAGGATAAAGTGAACTGGAAATAGGGTAAAAATTCAAGAAGTTCCCTTAAAACAAGTTCGCTTATTGGAAAGTTCTAAAGGGGGAATATTTTGAAAACTTGTATATCCACAAAAAAGTGTGATGAAAGGATCATCATAAATGTATTTTTTAAAACTACAAAGAATTCAGAATATGTACATAATCTGATAATATAACTCTATTTTGGATATAAATAATGATAAGGCAACTCGAAAGAACAAAGAATGTTATGGTAGAATTCGTTACGGTTTATCGGCATGGTGCCTGGTATACCTAAGAGGGATTGATAAGAGAGGGAAGGGGTTTATTAACACTTATAAATCATGAAGGAATTATGGGGGAGGTGAGTAATCATACCCCATCTTTATGGATTAAACATAAAATGGCATATCATAGAGGACATCTTGATTAAGAGTTAAATGGAAAGGTTCCCTTACCATAAATATTGTGGTGTTCTCCACTTGTTATTAATGGCCTGAATAAAAAAAATTAGTTATATTAATTAAAAATTCCATAAACTCATATATATGTAATTTATTTAGTGTATCCATTTTTTAGTTCATTCAAAACCGTTTTTATTGGTTATAAGGATCAATTTCATTGTTCATGTCTGTTTTATTTCATGGGTTTTAATGATCGGTTCATGTTTGGATAAAAATGTATAATGAAAGTGGTTATACATAATTTAAGTTGTATTTTATTATTTAACATACAAAATATTACTTTGTTATAATAATTAATTTTTTTATTGGGAGTGAAGATGAATTATAACATAAAACCTTAGTGA
Source organism: Viscum album (assembly GCA_963277665.1). Classification (NCBI taxonomy): domain Eukaryota; kingdom Viridiplantae; phylum Streptophyta; class Magnoliopsida; order Santalales; family Viscaceae; genus Viscum; species Viscum album. The sequence goes on along the minus strand of OY728153.1, from coordinate 306,055,599 downwards.
TAACCGTTTTGGTTAATCGGTGGGTTTTGATTACAACTTACATGTTTTTCTATATAACATAATACCATTTGAAAAAAAAGGATTAAAGTACCTTAACTAGGATATATTATATGTATAATAATCTTTTTAAACCAAAAACAAATGTTTTCATTACCATAATTAAATATTATAGTAGAAATTGATAAACCGATGTCCGTGAATGTGCTAAATCAATACATTTCAAACGGTGTTTTAATTTCATTATAATAAAAGGTGGGGAGAGGAGAGATAATAATTAAATATCCAATTATCATAACAAAATTCCAGTATATATATGTTATTGGAGTTATCATACCATTTGGGTGAAAAGGGTTGAGGAAAGAAACAAGAAATGAAAATAAGTTAAAAGAAATAAAAGAATTGGAAAGTGGAATATACCACTTGATTTTATCTCATTTGAAAAAATATTAAGGGGAGAGGTATTGGTATTTTGAAGAGACTAGGGGTTTTTGGACGTGGGGGATGAGCTTGGGAAGATATTTGGGAAGAATATTGGAAATAAAAAAAGGCTTGAGAGTAGTGATGAAAAGAGGGAGTGAGGGGGGATTTTATAGTGTAGGAGGGGATGGTTTTCATGATTTTTTAATCATTAGTTTATTAATTTCACTCCAGAACACAAATAGTGAAGATTCCAAGACCATGAATAGTAATAAATGCAAGTTATTTTGAACCAATAGGGATTATCTCCATATATCGTCATCAATGGCTTAATAAATCCATTATTTAGCATTTATCTTAAATTGTCGTATTTCAGAATTCATAAAAAATTCAAGTATTTTTGAAATATCCCAAAAATTCACCATAACCATTTAATGATGTCTAGAATCATTAAATGAAATCCATTTTTATAAAATATTTTTCTAAATATGATTAATTTAATTTTTATTTAAAATTATAATTTATTAAACAATTTATTTTAAAACATTCATTTACTTATTCTAAAATATAGGCACATCATACATTCACTTGAATATTATTTTTATACTATCTTAGGAAAGGTTATTATTTATCAAGGTATATCACTATTCATAATGGTATGTTACTATTCATAAGGGCAGGTTAATATTCATCAAAAAATTGGGTTTTCCTATCAGAATTTAAATAAAATACTGATCGCAACTGTGGATTTTTGATTTCGTAAAATTCAAATCACAGAAGAGAAAAACATATGTTTAGAGGTCACTTATCACATAGTAGTTCATTATGTTGTGATTTGATGTGATTTTATGACATTTTTTCAAGAAATTAACTCCCATTGAAAAACATTGGGTCGTTACATTCTCCACCTTATTAAATTTCTCCCTTGAAATATCATTTTACATTTTAAGCCAAAAATAGGTGCGGGTATTTTTCTTTCATTTCCTGCTCTAGTTCTCACATTGCCTATTCTTAATTGTGGTTCTGCCACAATACTTTGACCAGTTGAGTAGTCTTGTAATGTAAAACATTATCTCTATGATCGAAGATATTCACTGGATACTCCTCGTAAAAAAGATCATCCTCCAACTACACCACCTCTAAAAGGAGTAAATGTGAAGGGTTTGGAATGTACTTCTTTAAGAGGGATACATGTAAGACATCATATAATTTCGGCATGGTAGGTGGATGTGCCAGTCGATAGGACACAGCTTCGACTCGATCAAGGATCTCGAAAGGGCTGATATACCTGGGACATAGATTTCCTTAACAAATCTCATGACCTTCTTCCATGGAGATATATGTATAAATACCATGTCTCAAATAGTGAACTCAAGGTCTCATTGACGGTTGTCTACATAACACTTCTATCTACTTTTTTATACCATGATATGTTGCTAAATGGTTTCCACCGTCTCCACCATTTCATCAACCATTTCAGTTCCTAGCAGCTTACGCTCACCGACGTCATCCCAACACGTTGGGGTTCTACACCTTTTCCCATAAAGGGATTCAGATGGTGTCATTTGGATGCTCATGTGGAAACTACTAGTTTAGGAGAATTCAACCAGTAGAGGATGTTGGTCCCATCCTCTATTTAATTCCATATAACATTCTCTCAACATGTCTTCAAGTGTTTGAAAATTACACTCAGAATGGCCATCAGTTTCAGGATGACAGGCCGTCCTGATGTTCAGTTCGATGCTTAGGGAATGTTGGAGACTTTTTCAGAACTTCGAGATGAGTCTCGTATCATGATCAGAAGTAATAGATAGTGGTAATCCTTGAAGCCTTACTACATAATAGATTTAAAAATGTGATAGTTAATCCAATGATAAGTCCTCTCAAATTGTGATAAAGTGAGATGTCTTTGTAAGATGGTCCACAATGACCCATATCACATTATTTTCTCTGGATTCCCTTGGAAGTGAAGTGACAATATATATGGTAATTCCCCCTTCCATATTTTTGTGGGTATTGGTTGCATCATCTACAAATACCATTGCCTCTCGGACTTCCCTTGCTGATATACCAGTCATTGTAATGTATATTCAGTAATCACTCTTTTCATATTGTCCACCAATATTTTTCGTAGAAATCTCGATACATCTTTTTGATCCCTAGGTGAATAGAATAGGTTGAGCTACATTCATCATTCAGAAGTTCTTTTTTATCTCTTTATTGGATGGTACACATAATTGTGAAACCAATATTACAACTCCATCCTTTTCATCCATGAACTCAGAGGATTTCCCATTTCTGATAGCTTCCACCCTTTTCAGAATATCCACATCTTTGATTTAAGAATCCTTTATTATCCCCCAAGATGGATGGTTGATCAATCATTTGAGAATGGATTGATGATGTTCTCCCCTTAATGATTCCCATGTTGATCCTTTACAAATCTATGAATATAATATCTTTCTCAATTCTCGTTATTGATAAAGACTGATGCTCCTTTCTACAAAGAGCATCTCCCACATTGTTTTCCATACAAGGATGGTAGTGGATTGAGAAGTCATAATCCTTGATGATCTCTATCCATATTCTCTGGTTCATATTAAGATTTTTTTGTGTGAATACATATTTAAGACTCCTATGGTCGGTATATATCTCACACTTCTCCCCATAGAGATAATGCCACCACATTTTGAACACAAAGGTCTCAACCACTAACTCCAAATCATGTGTGGGATAGTTTTTTCCCTGGATTTTCCACTGCTTTGAGGCATATGCTACCACTTTATCATTTTGCATCAGCACACAGCCTAATCCCTTCTTCGAGGCATCACTGTACACCACAATGAGTTCTCTAGTTGCTGGGAGTGTGAGAATTGGCTCATTGATAAGCCTCCTTTTCAACCCCATGAAAAAATATTTATATTCTTGAGTCTAGATAAACATTTCTCCATTTCGTGTTAGCTTGTTTATTTGGTTTTACAATAGTGAAATGTTCTTTACAAATCATCTATAATAACCCGCTAGACACAAAAGATACAGATCTCTGTTATAGAAGTTGGCCTGGTCCACTCTTCAATTTTCTTATGTCTAGGAAGGGTCCATAGAAATCCCTTTCCTAGTGATAACATGCCCCTATAATGATACTTCCTCCATCCATATCACACATTTACTGTACTTTCCAGGTTTAATGTTTTGTACCCTTTATTTTTATTCTCATTTTTTTGATCTTTTTCAGAGTTCTAGTTAGAAGAATATAGTTATTTTTTATGGTTTATGGGCTTGAAAACATGTGGGGCATGGTTAGTGAAAACTGTGTTGCCTTCTTAGGAAACCATGAATCCTTATTCGATATTCTGAAAAGGGGGCATGGTTGGCATAGAGTTTTTCAAACTATGCATCCAAACATTGAAACCCTTTCTAGTAGTCCAGGTGGGGTGCATGATGGTTCAAAATTTTTAAAACCCGGCAACCAAACCATGCATCTATTCTAGTGATTCTATTTGGGGAACATAATTAGGTGTACAGTATAATAGTGTGGCTTACCCAAAAAACCATTTGAATGAGTTTTTAATTCCCTAAAAATTGTAACAAATATATTGAGACCCCCCACTTTTACCAAAAAACAGTTCCTAATCAAATCCAATTATATACTTTAAATTTTTATCCCTCTAGAGGCGTTTTGTGGCTCCCAAATTCATCTCTTGGTAGATAAAAGTGTTGATTGATGTAGTGATCCTATTTTTGTGAGTTAGTCTCCTCTTGGCCTCCCATACCTATTCTTTTTTGATTCATTCTTCCTTGTGGTTATCATGGAATTAGTTTCCATTATATCAGGGGTTTTTTATGTTGAATTTTGATCTAGGGTCTCGTCTCACTTCTATTGATATCTATATTCCAAGATTCGGTAATCGCAATTAGAGGAGAGACATCTCGGATCCATTGTAGTTGGATTACAAATTTTACAAAGTATATGTTTTTATGCATTTAATTCCTTTTCTAAATCATTGTTTCTTAAAAATCCGTGTACATGTTGCTTTGACCCGAGGTGGGTATTGGGACGATCAAATGGTCCAATGGGTGACAAGAATTTTTCTATTATAATATGGAATTTCACATCACCATTTTTGTCCCAACTCGATTCGTGTCATTATTCTTTAGGCTGAATTAGATTGACCCTGTGGGGGACAAGGCAGTTTATCCCTTTTTCATTACAATAGTGGTTCCACAGTCGAATGGTCATAGTGGACAATTGCCTGGAGTTATGTATTTGTGAAACATGCCTTCCTATGATATGATTTCCTCATATGGTCTCTAATGGTTTTATTCATGAAGCTAGAAACACCCAACAATCCATTTATTCAGGATTCATGGACCTACTTTCCAATGGTAGGTTCTTGTTAGATGGTTTGTCCAATAAAACTTGAGGACTCCATTGGTCAAGAGGATGGGAGGTCGGGCTCATCACACCCTTTTGGGAAGAATTATTGAATACTTCAATACTCTCATATAGATTTAAGCTAGGTTAATATGTTTGTGAAACCTCGGTTTATTCCCAAAGAGTGTATCCATGGGTTACCCCCAGGTTGCAGGATCATTAGGGATATGTGTGGATTTTATGCTACGAAGACAGTGCTAACTTAAGCCTTGAAGTGAGGCACTCTAGTGTTTATCATCATTCAGGGGGTATGGAAGGTGGTTTGATGTTGGGATAAGGCCTTTAAGATGTGATTCCTATATATCCCCATGAGGGGAATCAGAGCCCACATAGTTCGGTTCCACTCAACTGGACACATCTCTTTTTAAGGTCTTGCGACAAGGACCCACCCATGTAGTTTAACATTATGTGGTGAGGATTCCATGCTGAAAGGTGAATAGCCACGATTTGGTGGGGGGATTATTTTGATGTGGCCCAAGTATACTAGGAGATATGTAGTCTCTTGGGTGGACATGGACCTAGTAAGCATATGGCCGAAAGAACATTAGGGTTGATTTGAGTGTCGAATTTGAACCTCGTGGAGGGTTCTTATATATCCTAGTCAAATGGAGAATGAATGTCTACGTAGTTCTAGATGAATGGAGAATTATTCTCTGAGGAAGACTAGCATGAGGTCATGGTTTCTCGGGGCTTACATAGAGGTTCTTCCAAATATGGCGGACATGATTGGTGCTTACACCATGTAGGAGGGCTTATTGTGGAAATTTCATTAGGACTAACTCCAGAGACTGTACCTTGAGCTTGGTCCTTAAACAGACATCCTATATATCCTGATTGGGGGAGGAATCAGATTTCTTATAGTTCACATATCTTGGGGATTACACCTAGGGGGATGCCCATTTGTGAGAGTCAAATAGGGACCTCTTAAAAAGGTCTTCCTTTGTTGGGGACATTGTTGAGGTGATCCTTTTCAAAATGGGTACCTCTCTATGATCGATCCTTAAGTAATCATCCTACCTATCCCATTTATGGTATGAATCAGAGTTCTCGTTTTTTGTCTAGGGGTTTTCCAATGTCTTGTCATCACAGATCTCTAAGCCCACATGAGTCATGCTTGGTGTCAGAAACCAAGGGATGTGAAAGATTCCACAATGGCATACATTATGTTCTGCGCTGATGGAAAAGGAGGACGACGACTGTGGAAGGGGTCATGGCTATGAGCCCAATGGGAAAGGGAAAGGGAAAGGGGATCATTGAACATGAAACTATTACCCTTGTTGATTTCTACGATACTCACATATGGTGATCTATCTGGACATATCCTAGAATGAGGCGAAGAGGGTTAGTAGTGAAACCTCTTGAAAAATTCTAGGATATTTCTAATAGGGGATTTCCCTTGAGATGTCATATAGGGTATACTACAGTTTAATTTCATACAACATAGATAATGACATCACCGTTTAATGTCATGTTATAGGGATGAGTTCCATACAGTTTAACAATAAGTGGATATGAGTATTTGGGGTCTTGATGTTTAGGTTCATATGATGGCAACCACTTGTTAGAGAAAGCATTATTTACTGGATGAAAATCATGTTTGGATGTTCTGACATGCCTCAAACATGGGAGGGAGGAATGTGTCAACCATGATTATAAAGGATTTTGGTTCAAGAGAAATGATATGAGGCATGGAAGCCATTGAGGTGTACAGAGGTTTGAGAGGCCTCTCCTGAGGATGAATTTGTCTCTAGTTGATATGCCTCTTAATATGTAATATATGTAGATCGGTCCAGGGCATTGTTTCTATTATCCAGTAGAGGTGTCTTCAGGACACTAACCATCCATTTATGATGGTCGGGGTTGTTTATGATGATCTGAAATAACCCAGTATACTAGGTCATATACCATGGACGATGGAATCACAATTTAATGTCATGTTGTATGGACAAATATCGTATGGATTAACATAATGTGGTCAGGACAATAACACATAGTTTAAGGTCATAGAATTTAGACCATTTTTTATAGGAACCATTATTAACTATAGGGTAATCAGGCTGAGATGTTCTAACATGCCTCGAACCTGAGAGGAAAGAAAAGTGTAAATAGTGACTCTAGGGATTCCTAGATCAGGAGAAATGATATGGGGCATGGAAACCATTAGGCTAATGGAAGTAAGAAAAACCTCTATAGGGGAAAAATTTTCAATCGGTTGACATGTCGTTTTTGTACGAAACATATGTTGAGCCTCTATGGCCTGATGTGAATAGTCAAGAAGAGGTGTCTGTAGGACACTAACTATCCATTATGGATGGCCATGGGGGTTTATCAGGATTTGAAATCACCAAATTCATAGAGGTTAATGGATGGAAATGATGTGTCCATGTATTTAAGAAGAATTTAGGCAATGATTTTCCATGGAGTTTTGGGTCAACCTGGCTTAAAAGGTAGGTGACATCATTTTCTAGATGTGCATCAGGTGGGGTTTGACTCGTGGTATTTGAGGGACGGATGTTGTGATGGCTTAAGGGTGTAGTGGAAAATGTCATTTACCCAGCCAGAAATGCTCATGGGGTAACTCTCCATTTTTTCCTTGGTGTTAGAGATGTTAGTGAAGGGACCAAGCCAGAGGTCTGGGACCACACATTGACACTAATCCTGAGTGGGGGTGTGGGGGTGAAACCACTACACTATGGACTGGTGGGCACGACTATTTTTCTGTATAGGACTGTTTGTGTAGGAGTTGGCCGCATACTATCTATCCCGGAATGATGTTTTCCACGTAGGATATTTTCACATAGGATGGTACACAAACTATTTTATTCATAGTAGCTTCTGTGAACTGTTGGATGGATAAGAGCTGGTCATGAACTATTTTCCACAAAGGGGTGTCTGCATACTACTTTCTGTAAAGGGATTCTTCGTACTATGTTCTGCATAAGTAGTGTGAGTACTATGTTCCACAAAGGGAGTCCGCGAACATTGTTTCCTACATAATAGTATCCATGAATCATTTTTAGAATATTTTTTATTTGAATTCTAGTTGGATATGGAGGTTTTATTTAAATATAGTCTATAGGAAGGAATTCCATGACCTCTTTTCTGCATATGTCTTATGGGATAGAGTTTGCGAACTGATTTTGGTGTGGAATTGAGTTTCACAAATACCTTCAGGTGTGGGAAACATTTCTCCAATACCCTCAATCTACTTCATCCCTTTTTCCCTCATCCTAGAGAACTTCTTCATTTGAGAGATCTTTTTTCTCCTTTTCAACCATCCCTTTTCAGTTCCACTAGTGGTCCTTTTATAGAGTGTCAGGAAAGTTGTATATGCTATTCCCATGGCACATTTTGTGGAATCCCATGAAAGAAATATGGCCCATGAATGACTCATTCAACCTATACTTTTTGATATGAAATTTTGACAGTACCGATGACTACTCCTTATCCCTGAAGTACTCGATTTGCGTGGATGGTATGTAGGGAATACCTTTATCAAAATTTTTCCAGTGAACACGGTTTTTTGGCCGCTTTAGTTTGAGGGAATAAATTCATCGAGAATAGCTTAGTTCTTGGGAAAACACCTCACAGAACATCACATCGTAGCCCATCATCATACCAGTGGTTCACAGTTTATGCCCTCTACGATCTTTTCCTGGAGATCGATACACGGCTAGGACAGATCCCTTTCAAAAATTTGATTTCTTTAATTTCAATCCAAAATTTTCAATCCATCATTTATTTCTTTTCTACTCCAAACATGCAAGAATATTTTCATTCCATTTTCTGAATATTTGGTACCCTATAATTTTACATATTTTTTTAATATATGCCTTATGTATGTGGATATTGTTTTCCTGTTTAAGAGAATTTAAGAACATTATGTGGAGATGGATAGACTAGGCCCATGTCTGGTTTCTAAAATGAAATGTCTTCATTTGAATAGAATGAGTTGATAAAATAAATTCCTCTCAAAGCATTCCAAATGCGTGGATTTATGAAATGACCAAGAAATCACCTTGTATGAATTACCCATTTTTGTTAAATGTGTGTTCTTAGATGAATTGAAATGAGTGACTTGATCACATGGAAATAGAGTGTAAATACATGTTTTAAAATGAATTCAAACATTTTATATTCATAAACTTATTATGGGTGAAATGAATAGTTTATAGGAAATTTTTTTTATATAATAATGAACTTTGAAAGGAAGCGGGTATGATTACATATTTAAATATTGATTTGAAGGAAGGGTTTTGAATGGAAATTGATGATTTTTGATGGAATATTGGCCACTTTATGATGATAATATCTTTTGATAATCCATTGATGTGGATTACATAATTACTATTCTTCCCATTTATGGGTCTTGAACAATGATTATTCACATGAGGGAGTTTGGGTGTGAGAGTAAAATTTGATTAGAGGGCATGAGTCCAAGATTGAAATGTTGAGGGTATGATACCATGATTTATATTGATAAGGATCACCATTGCGATCCTCATAAATTGATTATCTGACTCACAACTTTTAACTAGTCATAAGAATCTTGGTACTAAGATGAGATTACCAAGATATATGTTTTTCTAGTGGACTCACAACTCATCTAGTGGATCTATAGAGGAAATGAAATCTTTAGGCTATAGATGTGTAGCTAGGTAAGCTGATGTGAATTGAATTGGTTTTCTTGATACCTATGAGACTAGATGTAATATAAAATATCGATTATGATGAATTTTGATTAGATTGAGTATGGTGGACTATCTATAATATCAATGTTTTACCCATGACAACCATATACATGATACTCGATGCATTATAGATTTCATTATCACTACTCAACAACAGAGTTTCCCTGCTTGATTGATTCCTTCTCTTAATTAATCTATTTATTGAAGTGATGCACCTTGATTGTACGATATTTTCTCTTGTAAGGCTATTTATATCAGGTTCATGTACTTACATTTCTTGTCTGATATGACTCTTTCTTATGAAAGGGTTTTTAAATATTTCCCAGAAAATGTTTTGTTTTCAAATAATAAAATGTCATGTTTTCCAAATTTGGTTTATTAAAATATTTTTAAATATTTAAACTAATGTTTTGAACCCAATATGTTTTGTAAATTGAATTATACATATTTATTCTCCTTTTTAATTGTAAATTCTAGAACTCACTTTATTATTCCCCACTTTTTCGCATTTTAATTACCTTATGATGTAAATGCATAGAGTCTTTGGTGAAATACTATTGGGATCTATAGCTCTCACTATGGATATACCAAATTATATTTCCAACCATTATGATCATATTTCATGTGATCATTCTCTTATCTTCATTTATGGGTTCATTCATGCGTGAACAAGGGTCAGTATAATGGGACATGGTGGGCGGTTGTGGACCCCTAGGAGATGGATTTTGATGGTTATTTTCCTATTATAGTTTATATAGATTCCCTTTGTACACCAATATGGATGTATATATTTTTTTACCTAATGATGTTTTTGAAATGTAATTTTATTATTGTTTTCTATTAGGGGAGAGATATTTCCAAAAGGCTTATCTGTTATTCCATGGTGCTTTTTATTAGCCCGTGGAGATTGGGAGAACTCTTCAAATTTGAGGTGAACTTTCTTGGATTTCTGTTTAGATGGAATTTTGGGTTGGTTCATTACAAACGATGTGATACAACGTTCATGCTACGAATGGTGGTTGAAAGAACTTGTAAATAATGATTCAATAGAGATTTCAATGGGTTGAAAAAATGACTTAAATGACCATGTAACACGGAGGAGGTCGTGGATCATTATGGGACACATTAATAGCTAACAAAAATCAACTTTATCCCTATGATATTCTATAAATTTAGTGTTTCTCTACTTCCACCAGATAGATTTTGGAGACCAAATCATGGGGTAAGAAGTAGCATTATATTGGGTCCTCAAAAGTCTTCCTCTACACTTTCTTGATGTTTAATTTTTCATTCTTCCATTAAATTAATTAAGACACATTAGGACGAGGGGGAAAATCATTTCCTATTTCAGGTTAATGTAGTAAATTGGGGAAGGTGTTGTTGAATTTTATTTCATTAATTTTTTCTTGTATAAGGGTTGCTACAATTTTTAAAAAAAACTTCCAATATATCCCAATTATTTTTATCATTGCCATTGATATTTGAATTTAAAATAAAATTTCAATTGTTGAACTAATTACACTAATTGATCCATGAACATTTTAGAATTTAGGATAATTTGTATTAAAATTAGTTTTGAGAAAAATTTAAATCAGTGTAACCCTAAATTACCAGACCATGGGAAAGGGGGAATTGACACATCAAATAGGGGATTTTTGGACCATCCAATATAACTTATCTCATCTCCAAATCCAACAGAAGAACAATAATATTATTCATATATCCAATTTCACTTGAACGCTAAAAGCTAAAAAACCTCAAAACACCTTCAATACCTAATTTCATACCAACCATTTTATAGATATATCTAATTTCACTTGAACCCTAAAAGCTAAAAAACCTCAGCACACCATGAAGATATGATTTCAAACCAAAACAAACCTAGTTTCTGTTTTCTCTCTTGGTTTCTTCATACTTTCTCCAAAACATGGAGTTTTTTTCACACCCGATTCATTAATACAATCAAATGAAACTGATTTATTTTTAAAAAATATATAAAATTTCTAATTTCACCATCTCATGGTTTCAACCTTGAATCGTATCTATATTTAATCTAATTATTTCGCTTCATTTTTTGACATTTATTATTCTATATTTTTATTATCCTTGTAGGGAAATAACCACTTCCTATTGAATTTTCAAGGGCCTAAATAAAATTTATGAATGTTATAACATAAGTATAAAGGAATTATTAACACCCAAAATGTGTCTGCTAAGGGATTTCAAGAATCCGATCTCTTCTTCACCTCTCTCAAGTTATAGAGTGATAATGGGAAGGGGAAATCAATAATTTCTCAATCCATGTTCTGTTATCATTATTTTAAACTCCAGTAATCTTAATGATGCTGAGGAACCTTTGATTATCTGCTGTAAAACATAGATTTCATAGCCCAATGATTGACCAATCTACTATAATGTGTGTGGATGATCTAGAGGATTTTGATTCAATTCCTTTGATCAAAGATCACTAAATATGAGTGAAACATGTTTCCGATCAAAATCAGACGAGGTACGATTTTGATTTAATTTTTCATTGTGAATTAAATGATGTGTTCAAAATTTCAACTCTATTAGACACACTACAAAGAAATTGATAGTCAAAGTAGCCTGGGGTATAACGTATTTTATGTTTTGGCACAAATAAAAACATAAAATATTAATATACAATTTTTCACCCTTCCACATAGCTCAGAATTCCTCCATTAATGAATTTTACCTAGAATAATTAGATGTGAAATTTTTATTCTTACATGGTGACCTAAATGAGAAATTGTACATGAATCCTAATGATGGATATCAAAAGTATTTCAAACAGAAACAAATTTTTATTTTAAATAAATCCATTTATGGTGTAAAACTGGATCCTAGATAATGGTATAGGAAATTAGAGTCTTTTATATCATATAGCCAATTTAAAAGAATTCAACATGATGTATGTGTTTGCTATAAATGTGTTAAAACCCAAATTATTTAACTAATTCTTTATATATATTATATTTTGGTAATGTGAAATAATATAAATATCATTAATTATATTAAGTCTTAATTAAAACGGTTTTGGAGATGAATGATTTTTGAGTAGTAAATCAGATATTAGGCATGGAAATTTTAAGTGGTATTCCTTATAAAAAGCTATACTTATCCCAAAATGGTTATATCATGAAATTAATAAATTGGTACTTACTTGAGACCTTTAAGCGAGTTAATTTTCTTTTTACTCAACACTTTAAACATTCTTCAATTCAAGATAATTCTTCTGATGTTGACATTGAATATATGTCAAAGATCCCTTATTCCAATATTGTTGGAATCCGGATGTACTATATGATTCTCACTAGGTCTGACATAGCTTTTTTCAAATTTTACTCGGATTATATTCATATAAAATCCATGGAATCTTCCTTTCCAATTCCAAAAAATGGATACTAAGATACATACAACATAGGACTGAAATGTATGTGTTTTGGTTGGAATGTAAGTACTAGTGAACTAATTGTTTGATATATAGTTTTTGATTATATAGGTAATGTTGATGTGAGATAGTGACTTTTTTGGATTTCATCACTGCATGTGGCCAACCCATATCTTGGAAATGAAACATGCAACCCATGATTGCTCTTTCAACCACAAAATATGAGTACATCACCTTGCTCGAGGTTGTTATGGAGGATTTATGGTTAAAGGATCTACTTTCAGAAATAAATTTAAACAATTCATTCATTAAAAATTATTTTGGTTTTCAAAATTTATGTCGATTTGGGGTTCAAGTCACGTTTTCAAATTATATTTGATCATTAATTAAATTTTTTTTAAAAAAATTGATAATCCATTTTCACTAATTATCTTATATATTTAATGTAAATGAATATTTTTACTTATCTAAATCATATTTTAAAAAAAATTATTATATTTATCTAAATATAAATATATTTATATATTAATATATTATTTAAAAAAAAATATTTTATTTAATGAAATATACCTTTTATTAGCATAAGGAAAAAAGTGTTGATAAAGGAGGCCTTTATCAAAACTATTAAAAAATTGTCAACAAAGTCCCCCCATTAAACATCACATTTTTACTAGTATTGATAAAGGATCTACTTTATAATATTTTTTAATTAGAATTGATAATGTTCCACTATTATTAATTCTTGTATATTAGTTCTGATAAAGATATCCTTTTATAAACACTTTTTTGTAATTTTGATACAGATCCTATTTACACCACATTTTTTAATATTGAAAAAGTCCCACATTTATCAAAAAAAATCTTGCACTAATAATGTTGGTATTTACAAATACTTTTATCTAGTGCTAGATAAACCCATATTTTTAGTAGTGAATATCCATTCTGTCTCTCGATTGTTCTTGTATAGTTTTTTAGCTTAATAAAATCTACATGTGGGTGGTGTTCTTGTGTTTATCTCTCATCTTAGATTGTTGCATTTTTTATAGTATATACGTTCATAATTAACATTGTCGCATGTCTTGAAATTGTGACAGTCCAGAGGTTGGCGCCTTACCTATACAGTCTAGAGGCTGTCAAGCATCTAGAAACTGAATACATAAATAAACAGTGATCTTTACTATTTCCTAGTGCATGTGCTTTATGTTTTCCCCCAAAAATCATGGATGAAGAGGTAGTCAAGCGGCTGAAATTTTTCTAACTAGTTTATTGAACAATAACCACTAGAATAATAGTTTTTAGAGACCACTTTTGGCTATTTCTTCATCAAATGTAGCCCGCCATCAAATAGTTCCTTCATTTCTTTTCTGTCCAACTTCATCACAGCAACCATATTCACCCGGACGAGTGAGGATAAATTCTTAATATCCATCGAGTAATGATACAAGGTTTCGCTGCATCATCAAACACTACTAGAATGGGTACACATTTTATAATGGAGATGAATCTTGATAGAAAAACACTTTTCATACCTATGATTTAGTGGGAGTTCAGATAGATGGGTTTTACTCATGTGTACAGGAAGTGTGACCATAGTGAACATACCATCCCAATCAAGATTCTTCTCCTCAAAGAGAATAAAAACATGTCAAAATCCCTCAATTTCCTTAGAAAAATTCCAGTTATTCTTATTTTGTTCCATCAGAAGGATGAAGAATCCCTTAACTTGCATCTTCATTTTGTCTACCAATGAAGAGATAATACCATGGTATCCTAACTGCAGTAGATAAATTCATCCATGAAAGTAGTTTCCCACATAAAAACATCATCCCATGACAAATATTTCCTTCACAAAACTGAATGAAACCCTAGGTTTTACAGGCAGTGTCATGTTTTTCTACATCATAATCCATAGATTCTTATGATAGGATCTCCTTGAGTAATTTTTTATTTTGGGGATTAAGAAAAAAAATATTCAAGAAAGGGGATCAGGGTCCTGGTATTTTCAAAAATGGTTCTGGGATGGGTGAACGGTGTTCACACATCCTTGCGTGGGAAAGGATGCGTGAATGGAGTTCATGCATCCAACCGATACAATTTATAAAAGGAGGGGTCCCCCCTCAAAAACCATTGTTCTTCTGGGGTTTTTGTTGCAAATCCCTACAAAAATTCTTTCTCAATAAATATTGGCTTCTTTTATTGAGGTAAAATTTCTATTTAAAATTTTAATTGTTTTAATAGTGTTTATTTACTTCATTTGTAGGTTTAATTGTTTGTATGATTTATTTATTTCATATGTTATGCATGATGAGTAATGTTTTGTATGATTTCATTTTCTGGATGTCGAATGTTTGTATGATATAATTTTTTGAATGTATGTTGTCTGAATATTGAATGTTTTATGTTATGTCTAAATTTTTTAATGTTTAGGAAAAGTAATTTATGTTAGATAAATTTATTTTAATTAATGGTTTTGATGTAAGTGTAAATTATATTACTCTAATTTTCTAGTAATAATATTTTTAATAAATAAAGTAGAAAAAATATTCACTTAAATTTTGAAAAGTAGAAGAATGGACAAAAAATTTACAATTTCAAAAAATTTAAAATAACAAAAGTGTTTATTATGTAAATCTCAATTATATCAGTTATAAAAAAATTTGTAAAAATTTATTATTAATTATATATTTATACACATGAATTTAAATTTTTGGAAAACAGGTATAGTATTTAATATAGATTTCATTTCTTAATAGATAAAGTTGTATAATATGGATAATATAATAATTACACCAAAAAACATGGTATGAGTGATGACTGATCTTGAGATGCCGGAACATGCATAATTGAAATTGCATGTTTTATTTTGGGTATGTTGTTATTAAATTTGTTATAATTTCATTTTTTCCACATTGATGACCTGCGAGTCATCTCTCAGTAAGTGTAAGGACCTGTGTGTCCGCTTAAAAAATTTCTATATTTCATACCCCTAGACCCCCTCACATACATGTGAGTAAATTTTTAATTAAAATACAAACGCCCCAAAATAGGTTTCCCCGAATAGGCTTCCCCGAAAAGGTTTCCACAAAGAGGCATTAAAGAACTCATTCGAGAAGAGGCATTGCTGTTTGACAAGAGATTGGAGGTTGCTGAAATATTTGATAATAGAGACAGGAGTCCAACCATAGGTTGTGGTTAGTTTATCAGATAATGATAAACTCATCGTAAGTCTCAAGATCAAGTCATGATTATATATTCATAAGTAACTAACTTTATGACACATTATATTAAATTTTATTTTGTTCTAATATCACAATCACCATACCTTAACAGTGATAAATGAAAACATAAAAAAGTCTCAAGATAATCAATTATTCAAAACCAAATTAAATAATTTAAAAATTTAATGTAGTATATAATATTTTTTAAATTATTTTTTTATAGGTAATTATTTTTTCTCAAATAGATTGCAACGGTGAGGTAATTTATACCGAGACAGGTTTTAGGTACAGAGTGCCACCTACCAAAGTGGTAAATCTCCATGGTTGTATGACATTAGATGAAGTTCGTAATAAGATTCATAGTCGGTTAAAACTGAGGGCTGAACAGGCAATCACTTCAATTAGATACCGACATCTTCAATATCCTGAGCATCTATGGCACAACGAGTACCTTATAGTCAATGATGAGGATTGGATGGAGGCTTCTAGGTTATTCAGGAAATAGTGTATTAATGGTTTGATGGATTTTTTTCCATTTCTGATATTGATGTGGTGCAATCGATTACTACAGAACCATGATTTGTGAGCTCTGTAGAAGCTGGTCCTTCACAGCAGTCTTATTCATTGCCTCATCCTCATAGGACTCATTTGGAAGAATATTATGAGGAAGATGATAAAAATTTGGAAGTAAATATAGATGACATTCCTTTGTGTGCTGATATAGAGAAAGAAATTTTATCTGAGGAAGAAGAATCTGGGGAGTCATCAGGAGATGATGTGGTTTGGAATGAACCTTCTGAGGTTCCTTTGAGAGATAGACATCCACTACATCCACCAATTAGTGGTAATCAACCTTCATTTTTGAGTTCCTTAGTTGGAGGAATGTCTCGTGAACACCATATTTATTGGGATGTCATTACACTAGCTTGTAAATTCCCTGACATTATAGGTAATAGGCCTGCATCAAATGATAATGCCATATATGTTGGGAAGAAGTTTGAAATTAAACATGCCATGAAAAATTTGATAAAGCAATACCACTTTAAGGAACATTTCACATTTGTGGTTGATGAGTCAAAGAAGACAAAATATCTCATTCTTTGTGAAAAATATGGGTCAAAATGTAAATTTTGATTAAGAGAAATATTTGATAAATATTATGAATGTTGGAAGATAAACAAATTAGAAGGCCCACACACTTGTCTGCATCCCATCTTGGCACAAGATCACTCTTCCCTTGATGTAGAGTTTATATCTAGTGTTATTTGTGAGAAGATATGAACAAGTCAGGATGTTATTGTTTCCCTTGTTCATGAAAGAATTCAATAGTTGAATAACTATGAGATATCAATAAACAAAGCTTAGAATGCAAAATAGAAATCCATTGTAAAAGTGTATGGTGATTAGGATGAGTCTTATGCGTTGTTTCCATAGCTTATGGAATTTTTGTCTCTCAATAATCATATTGTTATTAATTTGGATAGTGTTGAGTATGTATCCCTTAATCATCGAGTTGATCGGTCAAAGGTGAAGTTAAATAGGCTTTTTTGGGCATTTAGACCGTGCATTGTTGCGTTTCCCTGTTGTAAACAATTTTTTCAGGTAGATGGAACATTCCTTTTTGGATAGTATACAGGTGTTCTACTCATTGATGCCACAAAGGATGGAAATCGCGATCCTCTACCACTTTATTTTTCTATTGTTGAAAAAGTACATTTTGAATGCTGTAGAATCTTCTTTGCATGTGCACATGTTCATTTCACACAAAAATAGGGCATGTGTCTGATATATGATCATCATCGAGCGATTATAGAGGCTGTGAGTAGTGGTGGGGTTTCTTGTACTGAGGAAAATGCTTATCACCGTTATTGCATTAGACAAATTTCAAGTAATGTGCATAAGCATTTTAGAGATGAGGCCATAAAGGAGGCAATACTCAAGTTTGGTATGGTTTTCCAAACTTTCTTTTATTAACAAAATTTAATATCCATTTTAATAACATATTATATTATGGTTTCAGCATATGAACCCCAATAAGAAAGTTTTTATCGACGTCTTGAAGAAATTCGAACGGTTAATGAGGAGGTTTATGAATATATGATGCAAATTTCAAAGGAAAAATGGTCATTAGCATACGATGGTGGCATGAGATATGGGCATATGAAGACTAATATAGTAGAGTGCATAAATGGGGTCATCAAGGGTGTGCCTAAACTCCAAATCACAGGGTTAGTGCAAGAGACATTTTTTATATGTGTTGACTACATTGTTGACCGGTCCCAAAAGGCCTACCAGAGGACAGAAAATGGAATTCTTTTTACTCACCATTTTCAAAATGATATTGACTGGATATGGAATGAGGCTTCATGATAGAATGTTAGAGCCTTTGAAAGGGAAAAGAGGAGAATTTGGGTAAGAAAATGCTACGACCAGGGTACATGGACTAATGGTGGAGTGTTTTTCCTGATTTTGGACAACAATTACTATGATTGCTGCAGCTTTCAAGAATTGAGATATACATGTGTACATGTTATCCCAGCTTGCACTTCGATAAACATATCATGGGAGCCATATGTTTACCCGGTGTATCACATGAGCACTTTGGTTAACTATAATAGTGCTTCTTGGATGCCTTTTGATGACTTCCATTCTATCACATTGCATGCTGATAAACCGACCATCGTCCCTAATATTTCTAGGTTTTCATAAGTTGGTTTTGGTTTCATATATGATTTTTTCAATGTCCGTCATTTTTATGATTATTGGCTTCATACTACTAGGTTGTGGCCCCAATAAAGACCGAAGTCAACTCGCATCAGAAATGAGATGGATTGGCCTCGACAATAGGGAGGGAGAATACGATGCAGTATTTGTCACTCAGAAGGACATACTAGTAAGAAATGTCCCTAAGTGGTAGGACAGAGTTCCACATCTCATCATCCATGATCGAGTCTTTGTACCTGCACCATTTTTGAGATGTTTGAATTTTTTTTGTCTCATTTTTGGATTTTATCATAAAGAATATTATGATACTAAAACTATTAAAAAAATAAACACCAAACGAAAATGAATATATCATGCTTCCACATCTTCAATGCAGGTTTTTCATCACTGCTGCTTTATTTTCTACCTTATTTTTCATGTAATTGTTTTTAAATAAAAGTTTAAAATTTTTATTCAATTCACTATTAAAAAGTAACAATGATATCATGTGTGCAGATGGAAGGTATTACATTTATTACATCTTAGGATACTCAAGTATCACAGCTGCTTTTAGAGGGAAATCCCATGCCTCCCTTGAGTGTACGTAGATCTCACCATTTCCATCATACTGCACCACCTCCCGCTATCATCCTCCATCTTCATCGAGCTGGATTCCATGGAGCAGCGATGTGTGACTTTACATTTCATGATCATCATCTCATTGACGCACTTGTAAAGATATGGAGGAAAAATATGCATACTTTCCATTTCAGTGAGGGGGAGATGACTATTACGTTACAGGATGTGGCCATTCGGTTGGGCCTCCCTATTGACAGACATGCTTTGACATGCCGAGTTCCATCAGATTTGCCTGAGCTTGTTCTTAGACTACTGGGCATAGAGGTCCAGGATGATGGAAGGACCATCGTTGGTGGTAGATTGTGGATTCCTTGGTTAGACCATCACTTCACATATTTACCAGATGATGCTGATAACGTCCATGTGCTACAATTTTCACGTGCATATATTTTGAGGCTGATTGGTGGCACACTTTTTGTTGACCACTCTAATAATTTTGTGCACATGATGTAATTATCTTTTTTTGACGATTTGGACTAGGAAGGCCGATATAGCTTGGGGTCTGCCTGCCTATAATATACATACAGGTCCTTATGCAGCGCATGTCGCATCGATAAGATGCAGATCACAGGATGTATGGTTCTTCTACAGATGTGGGTATGTGAGCACATCCCTTGTTTAACTCCACATGTTCGTGCACCATTACCCGTTGAGATTGTAGAAGAGGCTCAATGTGGACATTTGTATGTTATTAATTCATTATAATTTATAACTTAATTGTATAAGATTCATTTATTAAATGTAAAAATAAATTTTTTATCTACTGGTAGAGTCAGGCACATCGACATTCAGATTCTCCAAGACTTGATGTTCACGCCTATATACTTATGTTAGATAGCATTCGACCAGAAGATGTAAGTGATTATGATTTATATTGTTAAATCTTTACTCTTTACTGTACATCTATTCATTTATTAATTGATTATTCATTTTTTATTTCAGATTACATAAATTCCATATACAAATGATATTCTTTAGAGTCTACTGCCATATAGTGATGCTTAATATAAGCTCCAGAACGGTTCCACTGATTCATTTTCATATAGTCAAGTGGCATCAGACGGATAGGGTTATGAGGCAGTTTGGATTCCTTCAGCCAGTTCCTGACCCGCCCAGTTAGTTGGATTCATTGCATTCCCTGAAGATGTCAGGGAAGTGGGATTTTGATTGGAGGAGCTATCATGCCAGATATATTGTGTTATGGGATAGACGATGGGAGTCCCAGTTGCAAGGGGCAGGGACAATTCATTTTCATTTAATAGATCATATGGATTATGCAGGCTGGTACATCAGGTCCCCAGTCAGATTTCTGAAACGGCACAGACGAGGCTTTCATGACTTGGTATGCATTCTTTCCTTTCATAGTTCAACAGATTTTTTATTCATATTAGTTAAAAATGGAATTTGTTTTCGTAGGATTCTTGTATTTATCATCTACTTCATATGTCTGATCCAGTGGAGAGAGCTGCCTTTGGCCCATCATATTTTCACACCCTCGTGCGATAGATGCTACTGTCGATGGACGAGATTTATCATGACATTTTCTTCGATCCACCACCTCTTGCGGAGGCCACAGAACCTGCTGAGCCTCACATAGATGTACTTGGGGGTGACGACCCTGTTATGGATGATTTTGTACCACAAGTGGAGGCTTCCCAGCTTTCTCGACCACATACTATTGTTCCACTGGAGGAGGGTGTTCAGCATGATCAGTCAGATCCTCCCCCAGCTTCTCAGGCACAGCCACAGGTACTTACAGATGATGACTGGATTTAGTTCAATGTTTTATTACAGTCATCCACAGTAGAGCAGCCATCCACTTCCTATGTTGGTGAGAGTTCTGGTTAGCTTCCACTATCCTTAGATGCATGCCAGGGTATAGGCGGTGAGACTTTACATCCACCACCTGTCACACCAGAAGATGTGGAGGTGGCTGTCGATGAGGATGCACAGCGTACGCCAAATCACAAACATAGACAGACACGGTGTGGGCACATCCAGTATATGCCTGGCTATGGGACAGATGAGCATCCACTCCAGAGGTGTAGATTAGGTTGATATTTGACTTATGATACATTTTGTATGTGTCTTACTATTATCAATTATAGACTTCTAATATTTTTTTAATAAGTGTCTTACTGTTATCAAATTATCTACCAATATTCATATATATAATAAATAATATGATTAAATTAAATAATAAATATTAATTTTAATAATTATTTTGAAATCAAATAGATTTTGGATGAAAAGATGCGTGAAATTGAAGAAATCTTGAAAACTATTATTGATCGCAATGATTTAAAATTAGATGTAAAATCCTAGAATATCATGGAACACGATTATTTGTTTACAAAAATAAAATTTCATGAAGAATAATTTGAATGAATAATAGATATTTGTGAAGAGCAGATTATTATGATTGAAGATTAGAATAACTACAATATTAATTAGAAGTTCATTTGGCCAATTTTGAGAAGATACATATTCAGACTTTATAAAATGAAAAAATTTCTACTAGTACGCAATCTGAAGAGTGAGATTATTGAGTATGCATCTCAAAACATAGTTTTACAGCAAGTGAAGGACGAATGAAATAGGTAAAAGAGGGTGATTAAAATATTACCCATTAAAATATAAAAAATCACCATGCAATTCATCATATGTCATATAAAGACCTACATTATAAATAATTTCATTCAGTTTATAGTTTATTAACTTACAATGCTTTCTTACTTCATTACTATTTGAGAGTACTTCACTCTATCAACATACCAATATATAAATAAAGAGATAAGTTTACATGGATTAAATATTTATATTATATCTAATAGAGACCCAGGGATCTCTATGATGCTTTTGGTAATTATTTAACAAGCATTGTATACAAGAATGTGATTTGAACAACTTACCACACATAAACTAATAGTAAGTCTAAAAGGATCAATCATAGGCTTGAAGATCAGATAATATATTTCTTTATCCATTTCAAGGGATATTGTGATCGACAACATTTATTAGTGGAATTTATATATAATAACAGTTTCCACTTTAGAATGCAAATGGAACCATATGAGGATCTTTATAGAAATAGATGTATAACTAAAACATGTTGAGATGTTGTGAGCGAGTGAAAGATGCTAAGATTATATCATTCAAATATATGTTAGAGAATACTCAAGCCATTCTATTAATAATTATTAAATGAATATCTATTATTCATGAATATTTATTAATAATTATTAACATTATTTAAATAATTTATATTATTTAATTGATATTTATTAATATTTCTTAATTATTACTTTAAGTGTATTAGTTTATAATTACTAGTTATAAATATTGAGAAACATTTGAGCTCTCTGTGAGATGCGCAAACCGCATTCATGCATCCCTCCTCTTGGGAGGATGCATGAATGGGGTTCACACATCTTCACTGCGGGCATGGATGTGTGAATGACGTTCATGCATCCTTTTCTACGGAAGGATGCGTGAACGGCGTCCACGCATCCCAGACCCATTTTTAAAAATATAGGAACCCTAATCCCCTTTCCAAAAATTATTTCCCATAAAACTCAAAAAAAATTACTCGAGATCCTTCAAGTCAATGACTGGAATAACGGGAACCAAGTGAGAAATAGAAGGTTATTCTATATCGGACGGGGAGTACTGTGGTGGCACAACGATGAGAGGCCCTTTATTTTTTATTTATTGGACACAAGGAACCAGCTGGAAGCTCCCCAGAGTCTCGGTGTTCGATATTGACTCCTTTAAAAAGGTATATCATACTCTGGTTCCCTAGTTCCATATTCTATGAGGGGATCCCTTCTATCTATCACTCATGAATTTCAAACTACAACACATCTGCACTTCCCTCACAACATTATTTTTTAACCCTTAAATGATATTTTTAACAATTAATCCATTTTTTTCATTGTTAATAATTGTAAATAGAATAACCAGTAAGTCTCTAATATCTATGGACACCAAGAATAAAAGAAAATACAATAAAATAGAAGGATGTTGAAATGTGGCTCTTTTAAGCAATCGGTGGGAAGCAAACCAAAATTATCATCTCATGTTTTGTCATCAACTAAACCCTCAGGATGACGGTTGGATGCTAAACACAAGTCGATATCATTTTATGGCACTTTAATTTAAAATGGGTTTTCTAAACTTCAAGGGGAATTCCGTCTACATTTGAAAAAACACATCGGTCATAGTTATGTGTGAAGCTAGACGTCAAAACCCTCAGTGAAGATATCATCCACATATGAGATGAACATGTCGGTGAGACACAAAAAAAAATCAGAAGGGAGGATGTCGGGTGAAAACCCCATTGAACACATTTGTAGATCCATCACCAAAGAAACCCTCAGTGAAATCCTTACCACATCCCTCATATAATATGAGGCCATCTGTATCTCTCGTAGAAGGTCTCAACAAACCAATCGCCAATGAAGAAATCCTTGAATATGACCTTCAAGAATCCCTCGTCTAATCTGATGTGAATTTTTTGGGTGAATCTATTTGAAAATATTTTTTCCAACTTTATTTTTCTACCACCAATGAATGAAGATGAAATGTGGTTTATGTGATTTCTTCATGTTTGCTGGATTTTATATTACAAAGTCTAGGATATTGTGGGATTATATTGTTTGTAAAACATAAGTAGATAAGGATATATCTAGATTAATATTATCCCAGTTTGGTTTTTTTTGTTTTATTTATTAGAATAGTCTAAATGTGATGTTCTAGTTTATTTTTAATGTGATGTTAAAGTTTCAATATTTAAGTTGAAGTATATTTTTCTTTCCAATAATTGCTAGAATCGAGGATTTGAGTGTAATTTTTAATTGATTTTTCTTACTACGTCTTTTCTGTCACTTTTAATATTAGAGAGATTGTTCATACTGATTTGGTCTAGAATTCTCAGTTGAATTTTCCAGTGGAAATTCTATCAAGAAATTCATAGGTGACATTCGCACTTCCAATTCCCACTACCAACTCACACGTATAATTCCCACTAGAATATCCACTGGGAATTCTCAGTGGGAATTTCTATTGGTAATTCCCACTAAAATTCCAATTATAATTTCCAATGGGCATTCAAACTAGGAATTAATATTGTTATGAAATTATAATTTGGAACTATATAATAATTTATAGAATATTTTAAAATTCTAGAGCTAGAATTTTGACTTCTGAATTGGAAATTCCCAATGGATATTCCAAATTGGAATTGACACTAAGATGTTTTAGTTGAAATTATCAGTTGTAATTCCCAGTTAGAACTTCTAATGGGAATTCCAACTGGAAAATCCCACTATGAATATCCGCTTGAATTTGCCATTGTAATTTGCCTATGGAAAGTCAGATTTCTACGTAATTATAATTTGGAACTATATAACATTTTGTCGAATGTGTTAAAATTGTAGAGCTACAATTATGATTTATTACTTTGTAATTCCCACTGGATATTCAAACTCGTAATAAGCACGGGGAATTTAAACATGCACTTTCCACTAGGAATTCCCACTATAAATTCCCACTGGTAATTCTCACTGGAAAATTCCACTAGCAATTCCCACACAAATGTTTTACGAGAAATTCAGATTCCTATGGAATTATATTTTGGAACTATATAATAGTTTTATAATGTATTAAAATTATAAATCTATAATTTTGACATGTTCCTCCGAATACCACTCGATATAAGAACTGGGAATTAACTGTGGGAATTTAGTCATAAAATTTCCACTATGAATGGCCACATTCATGTTCTTGTGGGAATTCCCATTGACTTTTTTGTTGGAAATTCCCAATGGATATTCCAACAGGGAATTAGCACTATGTGCATTCACTTGAAATTCTCATTGGGAATTTTTATTGGGGATTTTTACTGGGAATTTACAGTTCAACTTCCTACTATAAATTCCATGTTGCAACTTCTAATAAAAATTCCCACTGGCAATTCCCACCTAGAATTCCCACTGGAAATCCATTATTTTAATTTCCATTGAATTTTTCAATAAAAGTTCTTTACATTTATTAGGTACAGAATAAATTACAATTTAATTATTTGTACTTTTCCAACAACTGCAATTTTTTTGTGTTGAATTCCCACATAACCTATCACTAGAAATATCCCCTCTAACATCCTAATGGAAATTTTTTCCCTAGAAATAAAAACTAGAATTATCATCTAGAAATTTGAACTGGAAATTTTCACTTGAAATTACCACTAGAAAAAGAAAACAAGAAATTCTTCCAATGGAAATTTCACATTGAAATTTCAACTTGAAAAATTCCCAGAATAAAATTTCCACTGGAAAATTCCCACAAGAAATTCCCCCTGGAAATTCCCAATAAGAGTTCCCACTGTCAATCGATAGTGGAAATCCCAACATTAAATTTCTCATTTTAAATCCTCACTGGAAATTCCCATTGTAAACCCCCAATATAAATCCCCACATTAAATCCCCAATGGAAATTTCCACTGTAAATCCCCAATTGAAATTCCTAGTGTAATTACCCATCATAAATTCCCATTATAAACCCACTGGAAATCACAATTGGAAATCTCCCCTATAAATTCCTACTGGAAACCACTATTATAAATACCCACAAGAAATATCCCTTTGAAATCCCCATTGAAAATCCCCACTAGAAATCCCCATTGAAAATTTTCAGTGAAAATTCCCTAGAAATTCCCACTGGAAATTACCACTGTGAATTTCCATTGTATTTTTTCACTATAAAATTATAATATGAGTGTACATTCCCTCTATTATTCAACTATAATTTGAACTATGATATTTTGTATAATTATATGTGTCAGTTTATACTGAAAATTTCTTGTGTGATTATCGTAGTGAATTTTGATTGGTCCAATTATTTGGATTTACTAATTCAAAGTCATGTCACATTTATATAGCTGAAATTTTCAATGGAAGTTTTATGTTTTAAATATTATTCCTTATATTAATTATCCTATTTTCTTATTTCTAAATTTTAGGTACTTTTTTTTATAGAAGAAGAAGTGTCTACATCAACTAGTAACCACTACTAGTCTTTGATGACTAGGCTGTTGAAAATTTTAAATGACATTAGGCCAAATATTAATGACAATCACATTAAATATCTTCAAAGGATGATATTTTAGATTATTTTTAAAGTGTTTATTGATAAACTTCTTCCATTTGATTATTTTATGGAAATTGATGGTTCCGTGTAATTTTTTCTACAAGGGTTTAATTTTGATTTAATAAAGTTTTAGATAGCTGGTAGGGTGATGGATTTGTGGATTGCTGAAATTTATCATATATCTAGCATTGATGATGGGAACATACCAACGTAGGTTTCCTATACATTACGACCTAATAGTTATGCATTATTGATGATGTGGTTTTCTAATACTATATCACTATTTTCCCAGGGTGTATTAAGGGGGTAAATTAGTGAGGTTGTTGAAGCTATTGAGGAGAAACACTTCTCCAATGTGGCTTATTTGATTTATTTATTTTCATGTGGGGCGTTATTTTTCCCTACATATGGTTCTTATATTGGTTGGAATTTTGTTATAAATTTTGATGATGTAGCAAACGCGAAGAGTTATGCTTGTGTCTCTACTATTCATGAGCAGCTTCTCACATTAGTGATTTTTTTCCAAACTCCAATAAAATTTGTTGGTTGTGTTTCATCTTCCCCGGTATGGTTTTAAAATATATTTAAATGATCACTTTATCCATGTTGGTTGAACATTTACTAATAATGTTAAATGTTAAAGTACTGGTTTGCTGAGAAATATGTGAATGTTCTTCCCAAAAGACAGGGTCTACTGTTATTTGAATAGTTGAGTTTTCAAGATGTTGTTGCTGCTGTACAGGAAAGTACCAATGTATTGTTACTATTTTAATTTTATGAGCTATAATTTACATTCATATAAATTTATTAAGTCTGAATTTTTTTTCACTATCCATTGTAGACTAAAGGATCCCAATTAAAGAGTAGTAGGCTGTAGTCAGGCCATTGTGAGTGTAAAAAACTTGTTCAACAAGTTGTTGAAGGAAAACGTCATTTAAGAATAAAAGGAGAAGCCTAAATTGTTTCAAAGGAGGAGAATCTCATACTGTAAATAGATAATTTGATGCCAAAAAAACAAGGTTAAAAAATTAGTGGCACAATTAAAATTGAATAACATATATATTTTTGATTTATGATAAATGCTAAAGATGAAGGAGAATGAGGAGATAAAAGTATTTTCTGGTGAGGGGATGAAACTATGTTAGATAATTTTCATATTCATGATTTTGAAGTTGAAAATAACATAACTTCATCTACTACTATTGAGGAAATAATAGATAAAATGGCTATAGATGAGATGAAGGAAGTGAGTAAAGTAGATGTAGGTGAGGAGGAGGATGGTGTGAATGAAGAACTTCGTATGGATTAAAGAAAATGTGTTAGGAATCCAACTTTAACTTTTTATGACTCTAATATAAAAACCTCATTGGGTAGAAGAGTGAATATTTGATCAAGGAATCTTAAGAATCAATCTCCCTACATATATCCACAACTTACTACCATGAAGAGGCTGCCAATAACACCCAAACTGTCTCAGGTGTTTCCTCGGTGGGTGAAGCAACATAATATTAACATCTCATGATATGAGGATCATTTCCATGATCCTTGAGATTATGGGGAGAGGTATTGTTATTTATTTACATTATTTAGAATATATTGTACCATAGTTGAATATTTACTAAAAATGGGAAAAAACATTCCATGAAAAAGTGGTGTTGTTTGGGAATATACTAAAAACTCATATCAGATCAATATGAAAAATATTATTGATTTTTTAAACAAGAGGTGCACATATAGTATGGTATGTCATATATTAATTTTATTAATAAATTATTTTAGTTTTTATTGAGGTATTTTTTTGGAAACATGAAATTAATTCATATACAGTTATTATTCAAGAAAAATTCCACCTTTGCAGTTTGGATGGAATTGGAGAAGTCATAAGTTTTTACTGCATGCCAAGAACATTCACTATAAGAATGCTGTTTGTTTTTTGAAAAAAAATTAGATTATATTTTTCTGTATTCTTTTTCCGTGTTCCTAGTTTGATGTAAAACATGATTATATTATTATATTATGTTATTTTATTGGCCTTAAGGTGTTATTTATTTGTAAAATGAGAGCATAAAGGATTCATTTTTGAAGCCATTAGTAGTTGGGAATATTAAGTACTCCGATTTTTTTCTTTTTCTAGTAAAATCTGATAACATTAATTAGTCTATGTTAGCTATGGATTTGAAAAATAATGTGTTTAGATATTACAACTCCATGAACCCTGTTAGAGAAACCAAATAATGTTATCCATTTATGAATGATACAGTTGGTGTGGTAAGGTCATATTGAATTTGCCTGAAAATTTGGAATACATTGAAATATGGTGTGTTGATTTTTTTTCAAAAATCATATTTGTAAGACTTGTTTAGTGGAGATCATGTTGAAAAAGTGAATCACATGAAATGTGAAATTAAAACTAAGAAGACCCCACAACAAGGAGATTGCAGTTTGGATTGTGGTGTGATTATTTTTTATGTGATGGATTTTTTGGCTTATTATGTTGTAGTGGTAGAGGGTTTGATGGAGAAGGAAGTTGTCGAGTGGTGGTTGTTTACGGTGGTTTATTTCTGAAATTATCTTGAATGGAGTACATCATTGGTCGATTAAGAGAGTATGTTGTATTTGGTTTCTTCTAGAGACATTTGAACTGACTTTAGAGTTTTTTAGTAAAACTGATATTTCTGTTGATGTTGTATAGACTTAACTACAAACAATTATTTTGAAGGATTATGTGGGCGCGGGATTTTGGAGGGAGTTGGATTACGTGATCTGGGATTTGCAGATATTTGGTAGTTGTTCATAAATTCATAGATTTTTCATATAAAAAACATAATTTTTGTGACTTTTTTGTGATGGTGGTGGGTTATTAGGGGTGGAAATGGGTAATTTATTTTCCTGATGACCAAATATTGTTTTTCTAATATTTATTTTTCTTTGTTCATTGTCTTTTTACTATGAAATTTTTTATTTGAGTGACATGGAAACTTGTTCTATATAGAATTATTAATAAGGAATTTTCATTGAGACATTCTAGTGGAAACTCCCAATGTAAGTCATTGATTGAATTTTTCAATTTTTCGTTCATAGTGTCTGTGGGTGTTAGATAGGGTAAAAATGTTAATTTCCATATTCGGATAACCATTTTCCTATAGCTTATATTAATTTAATCATTAATAGTATAAAGGGTATCATACTACTATTTTTTCTTGTAGTCAAACTGATCATACAAAATGAATCCAAGTTGAAATTTTTATTGGAAATTCCCATTAAAAATTATCATTTTAAATTATCAGTCAGTTGTTTCAATGTAAACTGTCAGTGTATATACATTCAAACTAGAAATTTTCATTAGAAATTTCAAGTGGAATTTTCAACTATATACTGTCGGTTATTTCTTTTAATGGAAACTGGTTGTGCGTATAAATTCCAACTTGGAATTTCAAGTGGGAACTCCCACTCCAAACTATGGGTGTAAATTTCTAGTTTCGTATTCATCATTTTATTGGATGGTACATTGGGGGTTGAAATATATATTTTTTAAATAGGATCCATATTTTGGTAAGGGTGATATTGATTT
Organism: Viscum album; assembly: GCA_963277665.1. Classification (NCBI taxonomy): domain Eukaryota; kingdom Viridiplantae; phylum Streptophyta; class Magnoliopsida; order Santalales; family Viscaceae; genus Viscum; species Viscum album. Next base: position 306,025,367 of record OY728153.1, on the reverse strand, counting down.
TACATTTTACTGTATTATAGGTGTATTATGTAATTTTTATTTACACTCTATTCCATCAGTTGGATGGTGACATGTTTTCCAAACAAATTGGAACTAGGAATTTAAATTGGAAATTTCCATTAGTTATTGTCACTATAAAATGGGAGGGGAAATTTCAAATTTGATGATGTAAAATATTCTATTTACAATTTCCCTATTTTTAGAAACAAATTCAATTATAAAAACTGATTTTCCAACTAAGTTTCATAATTTGAAGACATCTGCGGCTGAGGTTGGGTATGACTTAAATTTCAAAATGCATGCAATGAGTTTTTGATGCTCATATTTATGTTTTCATTCCCATTTACAGCCATAGCTGAATCTTTCATCATTAATGTTGGAAAATCCTTCCTTGGAGGATTTTAATTTCATCAAAAATTATATATTAACAACTACAAAGATAACTAACAAAAGAGTTGCATAAGATTTCAAATAGTAAAATATATCAACTGATACGAAGTGTGTTTAAATTTTTAGGTTTTGATGATATGGTACAATATATACATAAATTGAAAGTTATGATAGTGTCATCTTCATATCAAGCATTCAACGAATCTATTTCATTTTCCTACAGATATATTATAACATTTTTTATGCATGATAGCATTGAAAGAAATTGATCAATAACATAATCCAATAATAAAATAATTATTGTATAAAGTTTAAAATATCACATTATATGAAGTTCAATGATGTGTGTTTTAATGTAACTCTCATCGGTGGTGTCATGGTTGGTACATTGTCCAATATTCTAGTATTATAGAGAGTTTTTATTTGGTTTTGGATGGTAGAGGTGTTGTGAGTGGGCTGGGTGAATAAATAGTGATATAAGAGAAAGAATACTAGGTAGCACTAGATGCAGACTACGTGGATTTAGACTATGGTGTGGATATAATAGTGGATTCAGGATAGGGGTTCATGCATGGTTTACCCATGGAATGTTGGAAATTAAATTCTTAGGTGTACAAACACATAGAACTGTGAGGTATTTTAACCCTATGGGAATGTAAATTGTAATCGATGTTGTGGTTTATGAATAAAAGGGTACAAATATTTAGATATTTATTTGGAATATGATTGAAAAAATGGGGAAGGGAGTGGGTTTGAGGAATCATAAAGGATGGAAAAGGTATGGGTACCATGTTTGAATCTTTGTTAGAATTTCTAACAGAACCATAGAGAATTATATCATTCTCAAGTGAAAATAGATGAGAGAGAGGAATAGAAAAGGTAGTAAGGTTTTAATCATATATTTTAAATAGGAATTTCATCCTTGCCTCATCTTGTAACCATCAATTTTCAAAATCCCAAATGACAACAATGTTGTGTTGTGATACCTTGTCTTTTCCCTAGAGGGTGAATAAATGAGTGTGTGATAAAAAAATTAAATTTCTTATTATCTATGACCCCATGATGTTGTGTAATGTCTATAATTTAGAGTGATTAAAAATTCTATTGATTTCATTATACAAAAAAAATTCTTATCCTAGGACTCTATTGTGTGGTCAGTGGGCAATGATATGGAGGTTCTGAATTTTCTAGTGGTTCCATAATTAATTATCAATAAGTTATAGATCTATATGGAGTTTCCAACCATTAAACCACCACTGTGAGTTTCATAGAACCATGTATATTGTATAAGGTTTTAAATATCACTTTATTGAAGTGCTATGATGAGGGTTTTAACATCCAATGTTTTATAACCTGCTGTATATTACTTACATTGACATATTTGATAGGATTTCCATTACAGGCACTATTTATAGTTCTATAGATATTCCCTAAAATATAATTATAACATTGTTTATTCATTGAAGAAAAAAAATTTGTTCAATAACAAATGTAAATAATAAAAATTCTATACCTGTTTTGTGGTCTCATGATTTTTTATTTTATGCTAGATTTTCATATATATTTTTTCCTAAACTAGAAAAATTCTCATCTTGTTCCCACCTTTCCTTTTAAATTTTTTGTTGAATTATGTTTTAGAGTGTTTTCAACAATGATTTTTAGACTCTTATTGACATCATTTTTTGGGGTAAATTAATTTTAGTGTCATGCAGTTCCCTGACATAATTGTTCTGATTTTCCATTTCAATTCTATATCCTTGTTCAAACTCACGTGATTCTATTATAATATCTATTTCCATTCATGCCAATTGTTGGTAACATTGATCTTTTCTTGATACCATGTATCCTTCAACATGATTAACTATTATTTCTTGCAACTGGATGTCACAATCATGCCATGTCCATTTATATGGATATACAACTCTGCAAAGGACTGCACGTACAAGATTTCAAATATTTTCAGTGCATGACAACACAAATAGCCGTATCTCAAAAATTTAAGACATGTACAACTAATTCAGACACGTGATTGTTGGTACACTTCTACTGATACTAATTTATGGAACCTTTCATTGCCACAACATACCATTTTGGAGAAATAGTTATATTATAAGACTTATGGAAACACGCACCACATAGTTGGTGTTCATCCAGAAGAAGATCAAATTTTTTTTAGTGTACAAATTACTTTATAAAACCATGATTAGATTTTTGGGAAAAAGATTACATTGAATATTTTTCCTTCCATCAAATTCAGATTTAATTTCAGGATACCGCTTCTTCTCCAACACATGATCAAATTGTTGGAAGAATTTAAAGACACTAAGTTTACGATTCAAATAATACTTTAATACACCATTAAAAATTTCACATAACTATGTATTTCAAATTGATAATTTCAATACAGTTTTCATAAAGCAGTGATCCAATTTTTTTGACATTGTACATATCTTCTATCCATGTTGAATTTGAATGATTACAATTAATCAAATTTCATTCCAATTGTTTCAAATTTTGAAATTACTGCAAAACCATACATGCAATTTTTTCATTTTTCCAACACTATCAAGCCATATTTCATTACATGGACCAACTGATTCATGAAATTTTGAATTATGTGCCAAGTGTACAGGTCTTGTATTTTTTTAGGTAGTTTCAAGCCCATGATTTTAGACATAGCTGCATCTTGATCAGTGAATATTTTCTCCATGTTTGTTCTCTATTGAAATAAAAAAAATCTACTGAACAACCAACTAAATGAGTCTTCAGTCTCATAATATAACAATTTTGCATCAAAAATTAAAATCTACATATAATGATTTATACCTAAGAACACTCCCAAAGTCCTAGACTCTATGTTTGTGTTTAAGGTAGTTTCAAACATGATGACATCTCTAAAATTCTCATAATCCTCCTTCATTCTTAGGTCAACACAAAAAATGTTTCTAATTTGACCGAGGATGTCAAGTTGCACTGAGTACAAGAATTAAATGTTATCTCTTTATTACATTTCTAGGTATTGTAACATACCATCAAAATCAAATAGTTTCAACATCCTTTGCCTTTTGGAACATAGATAATTAAGTTGGTCCACTCATGTATATCCAAGACCCGTCGGGCCACCTGTAATAACTGTGATAAGTGAAAAAGAATCACTCGGCTTCAGACCAACTTTGTCATTACCATCCAAATCGTCACCTTCTGCATCGCTAATGTGTCTTTTTGACATCATTAAATTCACGGTCTTGGGAGAATGTAAATCATGGTTATGCTCCTAAAAATATTGTTTGCACTGATACTCTTTTTTGGACATGTAGACAACTCCCATTTGAGATGAACAATTAGCCCTTGTTTCTGAACATGGATTTTTGACATTAACATCACATATGTATGAACTTCATCATACTTATTTGCTACATGTATACAATGTTGATGTTACCAAGATTATTTTCTTTATATTTTTGTTAACATATTGTTTCCGTACATTGAAACCAATAGTACCTCCATAAGGAACATAAAACGAATAAACTTCAAAATCTGATTGAAAATCCTTCCCAATTCTTGGTCTCCGTGTATTGATTTCATTATAAATGTTATCACATGAGGTGATTTCTTATGAATATGGGACTTCATCTCTATTGATGCTAATTTCTACACTACTCTTTTAGTTTATAATGTCTTCACTACCATGCTCCCTCACTTATTAGTCAAAAAATATTCGAATAGTACTTAAATCCAATGAATTTATGGCCTCTAAATCTTGTATAGAATTCAGATTCATGTCTCTTTTAATCTTTTTGTGTTTTAAAATTTTTCCAGTCAAGGTGTCAAATCACAATTGTTTTTAATTTATTTTATTGTTGTTTCCTTTTGCTCGAGTGGGAATTACCATTGGAAATTGTATTTTCAAATTCAAAATGGTAATTCATACTTGAAATTTGTACTGGAAATTAATACTAGAAATTCACACAAGAAATTCGCAATGAATATTCTCAATAGAAAATTCCCATTGGAAATTCCCATCAGACCTTCGCACTAGAAATTCTTAATGGAAATTCCCATTTTAAATTTTTATTGATTTTTTGAATGAAAATTCCAAGTGAAAAGTTCAACTTACTATCGATATTATTTTTTTAAGAAAAAAAACAAGATATTTGTATTTTATGTCAATTAAAAATCCCAGTTCACTTCATATGAATATTTTGAAAATTGAAATTGGGAATTTCAATTTTCTATTCATAGTGAAATTTTGAAGTTTATAAGTCAACACAATATTTGAACTTGATTTCATGTTGTTTTTTTAACAGAGAAATGGACTAGCAGAATCCCAAACCATGATGGGAATACCAACTGCAAACTGTTGCGCTATAGGTAAGGATTCCAGAAAATATGTCTTGCAAATTCTGCATCAATATACCCCTATGAATGAAGCTTCCAAAATCCCAAAATGTTTATGGCTATAGCTGCCGCCTGGGAACAAAATCTACAAATAGTGCCTGTAAATGCCAAGTTTCTGGCTTCTGTTGCATGGAATCATGATGAAGCTGCATGGGTATAGCCACCCTTGATAGAAGGAACAGAGATGATATAGCAACGGCCAAAAAATACTAATGTGGGCCCTACGATAATATCGATGTTAGGTTCTCAAGTGTAGTTACAGCCGGATAAAGACTTCCGTCACCCTTGTATTAGAGGGAAGAAATTCAACCCCCACTTTTTCATTACATTACCTTAAGATATTTATTTTTTTTCTATATTTTAATAGTTTATATAGACTCACTTGACATAGTAGTCATCCAGTAGCCAACCTAACCCTCGGGTTCAGCTGTCGAACCTAAGATTATATGAATTCTGCAGCAGAAGTCCATAGAAGAAAAATTTGTGAGAATACTTGAGAGATACCCTATTGAAATTCTCCACGGGACCCTACTCAGTGCTACTGATTGTTATATGATTTTGAAATTGGAGAATCCCATCAGTGAAATGGCCAAAAACAATCCGTGTTTTATCATCTCAGGTTATGTGAATTTTAATATTCATTTTTTTGTTAATTAAAATTCAATTTAATTTTAATATATATGTTATGAGTTTTGTTAGGCATTTTTTCCTAACAATTATTCCACCATTTTTTAATTATTTTATATATTTTTTTATGAAAGATATAGGATTTATGATATTTTAAGATATAGGTCCAGAACAACGTGAACAAGGTTCACATTTTGTAAATTTTTTGAATGAATCAGGAACCCCTTTCACTCTTAAATAATCATTATTTATTAATTTAAATAAATATAAACAAATATTGATTAAATAATCATAAAAATTTATAAAATATCAATAAATATTAAACAATATTAATTAAATAATCGATAATATAAAAAAAATTCTAAAAATTATTAATAAATATCAACAAAACATTTTTCAACATTTATAAATATTTATAAATATTAATTAAAAAATAAAAAACTTTTAGTAAAAATTAATAAATATTCTTTAATATTAATAAATATCAATTATATAATAATAAATAATAAATTAATATTTATAAATTTTAATAAATTTTTAACAAGTTGACTGTGAAACCATTTTATTATGAGGATAAATATTAAATAAATATTAATGGATATAAATAAATTTTTCTTAAATATTAGTAAATTTTAATAATTATTGATAAATAGTCCTGACAAATAAATATCTATTTAATAAATATTCATTAATATAATTAAATATTATTAAATATAAGTAGCTATTAATATTTGTGAATATTTATTAAAATTTATTAATATCTAGTAATATCTATTGATATTTATGAATAATTATGAATATTTATTTGATATTTAATCATATATAATAATATTATTACTAATTAATAATTAATTTATATAATTATTTATTATATTAATACATCATATTATAATCCATATTATATACAATAAATAATCATCCTAAATTAATTATTAGAGAGTAATAACATTTATTGAAATAAGAATAATCAACATTAACAATATTTAACAATGAATTTAATATTATTATATATTATACATATATAGATAATAATACTAAGTATTAATATAAATATAAAATTGTAATTATTAGTATTACCAATTTATTTATTAATACTAATGTTTTTTAGTCGTTGAAAATTATCTGTATGAATTCCCAATTATATCAATTATTTGATTTATGGAACAATATTTAATATATTATATTTTTTAAAATAATAAAAAAAATAATTATTTCAAAAATATAAAACATGTATCATCAATCTAATATAAATATAATCTACATTTGTGGGTTGGATGCTCCACTTTCCTATAGCGAGGCATATATATGATGCATCCACATCATGTCTGTCTACGTCTCCACTCTGGCGTACGCTACTCTACTATATCATTGTCAGCACCCACCATCAAATATATATGTGTGATAGGTGGTGGATGTATAGTCTCACCACTAGTACCCTATCCCGCTTCTAAGGATACTGGATGTTTGCTCGAACTCTCACCATCATATGAAGAAGATGGATGTTGTGTTGCGGATGTCTGCAAAAAATAGTCTAATATAGTATCCTTATCATACCAATCAACATTAATATTTGGATTTGGATGTGATTAAGAAGATATAGGGGAATTTGTATGATCATGATCAAAATCCTCCTCTTGTAGAACATCAACATCCATAATAGGGAATTCACCCCCTAACACATCTATATCTAGCTCAACAGTCTCAACTGCGTGTGGCGGATCCAAGTAAATATCATTATAAATATCAACGATAGAATGAACGAACTCTATCACAGCTCTATGATAATATGTCTTGTCAAATTCCTCTCCTTCCACTGGATTAGAGATGTGAATTAGTTAGGTGATATGAGCATCCTTTGAAAAAAAAATCTCTAGCTATGTAATGTTAATAAAAAATCTGTTTAACAATGGAAGGAAGAATGATTATCAAACCATGAAACCCCTATTTGGTTCATATAAGAAATCATACTAGGGACCTATAATACAAAGACACATAATCCAACTAATAAAATAAATGCATATGTACTGTCCCAACCCCTCATGATAGGGACTCAGGTCGTCTCTCCCATAGATCAATATGTCCTTCTTGGTACCTCCTCCATTCAAAGTCTTTCTTCCCTAACATCATCTGGGAATGAAGTGAAGTTAACTGACTGGGCAGGTCAGGAACGGGGTGAAGGAATCTGAACAGACTCATAACTCTGTCTGCCTAATTCCACACTACAATATGAAAATGATTCAGATGAAGCACTTAGGAGTCGGTAGGAAGCATCCCCGTACAATGCTATGGAAGACTCTGGATGATATCATCCATATATGTCATCCATGTAATTTGAAAAAAATGATGAATCAATTAATAAATGAAGATATATACAGTTAAAAATAAATATTTATCTATATAAATAATAACCACTTACATCATTTGGCTGGAGGCTGTACAACATAAGTCTATAGGCATTGACATCATGTCTGGCTGTATCTGAATGCTGATGTTCTTGACTCCACCTATAGATGACATTGTTATAGTTATATTTCATTATAGAATGTTATTCAATTACGTTACACATTATAAGGAAGGAATAACATACCATATTTCATGTGGAGACTCTGCTACAATATCTAGGGGAAATGAAGAATGAGCATGTGGATCAAAGCAAGAGATGTACACCCATATCCACATATGTAGGAGAATAACACATCATGTGATCTGCCTCTTATCGATGAAACATGCACTAAAAAGCACACTATATGTATATGAGAGGCAAGATGACCCCATCTATACCATCCTGCTTGGTCGAAATCCTCCAGTAAAGGTAAATACAATGTATGTACAAATCTAGTCAAGTGATCAATGAAAATTGTCCCGCCGATTAACCTCCAAATATAAGCACATGGTGATCTTATCAACATATTCTACTATATGTGGTAAGGGATGGTCTATCCAAGGTATGAATAATCTACTACTAATGACAGATCTACCATAGTTATGGACCTCAATCCACAGTAATCTATGAATATGCTCAATCCAATCTCCTCTGACTCTGCTTGTCACAACCACACCATTGATGGGGAGACCCTACATAATGGACACATCTTGCAGGGTAATAGTAATCTACCACATTGTAAAATTAAGTGTATGTGACTCGGGCCTCCATCTCTCTATGAGCATAGTAATGAAAAGATGGTTGAAAGAGGTGAAGTTTCACATCACTATATCATATAACCTATCACGATGAAGATGGGGGATGATAATGGGAGGTGGTGTGACATGATGAAAATGATGACATCTTCATACACTCAAACGAGGTATTGGACATCCCTATAAAACCATCAATTAAACATGATTATCATAGGATGTCAACATCCTAGGACCTACACATGAAGAAACGATATCATCTTTACTTTTTTTATACAGAATACAATATTTTTTTAACCTACAATAATAAAAATAAGGTTTAAAATTAGCATGTATAATTTGACATTATTATTTAAAGAGGAAAATAAATATTTGGGGAATGTTTCATTGGTTTTGTATATGAATTTATTATATTATTGATCTACAATGATGTTTAATTTATTATAATTTTTTATATAATTCAGTAGTGATGAAAAACCCACATAAATCATGTGGCTGTAAGAGGCATTCATTTTCGTTATCTATTTCTTTTTTAATAGTTATAGTATCAGATAATTATTTATCATATAATCCAAAAATAATACAAAAAAAAGTTGATATAGGTCACAAATTGAGGTTTTCAGAAATAAATGGATTCATTAATGAAACATATGCATACAAAACAAAATAAAAACAATCATGTACATCGACTGAATCATGGATGATAGGAATTGGATCTCTGTCCTTCCACGTGGGGAAATCTCTTACATGTATGTCCTTATTCCTGAATAATGTTTCTTAGTAGTCACCCTCCCCATTTCCGAGGCCATTCCATATCATTTCTATTTTGAGTAGACTTTGGTCTTCCCTGGGGGGCACAACCTGGTAATATCAAGCCAATAATTTAGAAAACAATAGAAATTTAAAAAAACATAAATGAAAACAAAAAAAAATTATAAAACTTGGAAATGTCAGGGATGATAGTTGATTGATTGGAAGGAAATGAAAGAGAATGATAGTCACCAATAGGAATGTAAGATGCACAATAATAGTTAACCAGAGTAATAATTTGATATCAAAGGTCAACCTAGGATTTCAATGATTTGTTTCCAGAAGCACAAGTAAAAAGAACATGTGCATAGAGATATCTCAATTCCTAGATGTTTCTACAATCGTGGTACCTTTTATCCTTCATGACCCAACGAATTTGACCATAAAAACATGATTGTTGGTGCATGTAGTCGGGTCGTATCACCCTCTTACCTAAAAGCTTCTCTTTTCTAGGTAAAGGTTAGAACACTCCATCTTGATGCCTCATTTAGTATCTGATCAAAGTCACTTTGGAAATGATGAGAAAGACACATTCCATTTTCTATACTCTGATATTCATTTTGGGACCATTGAAAAAGGTAGTGCAAAAATCTATAAAATCTCTCACGCACTGACCTTGTGATCGACAGGTTACACACACCCTTGATGACTTCATTTATGCACTCTACTATATTAGTGGTCATATGTCCATATGTCCTACCACCATAATATGATAATAACCAATTTTCATTGAAATATGCATCATATATTCATACAAATCTTCATTAGCCCTTTTGATATCTTCAATACGTCGGTCAAATCATTATTTTTAGGGATCATATGATAAAACCGTAATAGAATAATGAATTAAAAAGCATATTAAATTTTCGTTCAAAAAAGTATGATTATAAAAACATTCCCAACTTGATGAATTTTTTATTTATCACCTCATATCTGAAATTCTTATGCACATTACTTGAATTATGTCTAATATAATATCAATGATAAAAATTAAAATCCCTCTATGAAATAGCATCACTATTTATGGATTTTATAATCGCTCAATGGTGATTATATATTAGACACACTCCACTGCTTTTTGGGACATGAATGCATATACATGCCAAAAACATACTACATGGCTCAAAATTGTCCTTTCTAATAATCGTGGAAGAAAGTGGTAAAGGAAAAAAATTACCATCTTGCGTGGTAGCAATATATATAACACCTATATAATTAACATAAATAAAAGTTACATCAACTTGAATGAATTGTTTACAATAGGGAAAAGCAGCGATGCATGACCTAAATGACCAAAAATTCCTTCTGAACATCACCTTTGATCGATCAACTTAGTGATTGGGGAAGACATACTCAATATTTTCCAAATCATAAATAATCTATTTGTTGGGAGACAAAACTTCTATTACTTACTGTAACATTTCATATAATTCATCCCAACCACCATATAATTTTAAAATTGCATTCTATTTTTCATTATCAGCTTTCCCATAGGATATCTTATAGTTAAACAACTGTTGAATCCATTCCAAAACAAGGGCCTTGGGAATGTCCTGACATGATCATATCATCTCTAGACTAACCATTGATATAAAATTTTATTCAAGTGATGGGTGATCCTAAGAAAGGATTGGATGTACCCAAGGGTGTGGGATTTTTAATTTGGTTGTCTTCCAATATGAAAAAAATTATCATATATTTCCCTTAATCAGAATTTAAATTTTCAACCATATTTTTCACATCGAATGAAATATTTTTCCTTCATCGACTCAATAACCAAAAATTTGAAATGCCACTCCATGTGGTATTGTTTCATCTCATTTTTATGGCATGTTTACTTTTAATCTTTTTCTGACATAGATGGTGTGATCAATTGATGAATTTCTATTACATATAAACTTATGGAATTTATAAGATGATGTAATGACATCCCAATAAATTTTTTGTTCACACACCATTCCTTAAACTAAGGAAGTTAATACCGAAAGATTATTACCACTAACTGGTAGATTTCATGGATGTATGTCTCTCCTAAGAACCTCAAATGATTCATTCACCACATCACCCTCAACCACATTATCTATTGAGGCCTCAACAGATACATCACCCTCAGATAAACTATCATTCAGTACATCATGAGTACACAAAGGGACACCCCAACATTTCCTTCCCAATTCTGATCATCTTCATAATAATTTGGTTCTATCACATGATTCATATGAGGAGATAATGAATGAGGGTGTTACTATAGATTTTACAAAAAAGGGTTTTGTAGGAGTAGGTTTCACCAAATCCATATTATAAATCTCTGTATACAATTCCATCAAGCCATTACTACAGTGTTGCCTAAATAACAAAGATACATCTATACAATCCTCATCATCGACCAGAGGGTACTCTGTGTTCCATTAATGTTCTGAATATTGAAGATATTGATATGTTATTTAAGTAACTGATTGAACATCCCTTAGTTTTAATCTATTATGAAACTTCATGTGAATATCATCTAATTTCACATAATTAAAATGATTTTCCACTCTTACAGGTGGAAACTGTTAAAAAATCCATACTTAGTAGAAATTAGGTCACTATTGCAATATACTTTCTTATACATGATTACCTTGAACAATATTTTATAAAATATTACATACTACATAAAAATTTAATACTATATAAATTTGTTTTGATTAAATAACTGAATTTATGATGAGACATTTTATATAGATTGGATGATCATTATTTGATAAACCAACCAAAACCATTGGGGGAAAATGTGAGTATATTATATCAAATTTCTACTACCATCAATCTCTTCTGAGACAGGGGGAAAAATCTAGCTTAATACAGAAATAGTTCTTGATGAACACCCTTTTAATACAATGATACTCACATGCAAGTGAAATGGTCTGGGGGTTCCAGATACATAAATTTTTTGAGTGGACACAAAGGTCCTTACATACATCGAGAGAGGGATGACATGCATGCCATCAATAAGGAAAATAAAATGAAATTATTAAAAATTACATTACTAAAAATACATGAAAAGGATTTTCAAACTTAAATTGGTCGGTCATCTCAAGATCATCCAATTATTATAAATTAAAAAATATGAAACATAAAAAATAATAATGAAATTTCAACAATACATCGAATGGTCCTCTAATGATCAGTAAACATTCCAAATTTCTAACCAGTTTGTTTGAGATAATTATTATTTTGAAAATATTATGCCTTTATGTATGATATTTAGTAAATAATATATATAAATACATCATTTATAATCTTACCATGATGAATATTTTTCACTGTGACATATGACAAACTATAACAAAAATGTTGATAAAAATTAATAAACTCACTATTGAGGTATACAGATGGTGATATTATTACCAAATAAAATTAAATAAAACATCATATATTTTTATACCACATCATCAAATTTTCATAAATTTTAATTACTTATGAATAAATAATAGTGACGTGATCTTGATACTTATTCTATAGATTAGTTTATCATTATATGGTTAATTAACTAAAACATAGGGGTGAACTCCTAGAGTCTCTATTGTTACATATTTTAGAAACCACCAATCTCTTCTCAAACAATAATTACTCTTATTGAACACCTCATGTCGAACGTCTTCTATCAAATGCCTCTTTTTGAACACCTTTTTTTTAAAAGATACTCACACGCAAGTGAGGGGGTATAGGGGTATGAAACACATAACATTTTTTTGGTGGACATTCTAGTCCTTAAATAATTAGAGTGGGATGACTCACATGTCATCAATTCCAAAAAGAAGATGAAATTATTACAAATTATATAACCATATACATATAAAATACATTCAATTTCAATTTGGCATTGGTCGGTCATCTGAAGATCATTCATCACACAATAATATTAATTTTTTTTTGTTATAATTAATATGTTCTTTATATTATATACCTATAACTATATGTAATATATAATAGATATCTATAACTAATTTCCAAAATTTTAACTTTTCAATGTGCGTATGTATATATATATATAACAAAAAGAATTATTAAATTAAAATAAATTTAATATAATTTTCTTTTACATAATAACCATTAAAATACTATACAGTAGTGATATTTTCAATTTTATAAAATTACATATGTATATATAATAATTTTTTTTCAATTTTCTACATTTCATAATATAATAAATTATATTTTATACTTTATTACATGGAAGAATTATAACTAAACATATTATAATTTAAAATTGATACATATAAAATATTTTTTATAAAGTAAAAAGAATTACATATATATTTTAATAAACTTAAATAAAAAACATAATATAACTATTATATTTTTAATAATATATATATTTAATTACCACATACTCTTATAGAATATATACATTTAAAAAATTATTTTCCTAAATATAAATTACGTTTTAGAAATAACATTTCAATTATATAAATATCTTATTAAATTTTTCATAACATTAAATATAAATTTAATAATTTAAAAACACTAATTTATACATCCATACATTCATGAATCGATACCCATTAAAAAAATAAATAAATAAACAAAATAAATAACATTTAGACAATAAAAATTTTAAATTTTAAATTTACCTTTACGAAGACACAAATATATATTGGGATGGAATTCCCATAGAGATTTTAAACAAATAACAGAGGATAAGAATGAGATTTCAAGGGAGGTACACCTTTAATAAAAAATTCTTGGCATGATGTGTGATCCCCATTCATGCATCTTTTTTGCATTCTGTGAAGGAAGTGTTAATGGGGTTCACACATCTTTAACCACGTCAAGGAAGTGCGAATGTGGTTCACAATTCATTCACAGATCTAATTAGTATAAATGAGGTTCACACTTCTCTATACCAATTTTTAAAAATACTGGGAAGCTTATCCCTATTATAAAAATAAATAAAAACCCATTAAAGCCCCCTTTTCCACCATACGTCTGTCCTGTTGGTTTCCCCCCTTGATCATCAATTTCATTCTAGTAAAATATTTAACAGAGGAGTGATGGTCACCATTATCATCTCCTAAATCGGAGGCTCGATGAATGATTGGGGTGTCCTGATGGGCCATTTTCTGATACTCATCTATAGCATATTCTCGGTCCAGTTCTGGCATCTCTAAGAAGAGTCGATCTCAATGATTTAAGTACTAGAATAGATTGGTAGTAAGCGGGTAGACTGGGGCCTTTAGTGTTTGATACCATATTTGGGTTGAAATTCTGGTGCTCCATTTATGCGTGATTCTTGATATTGAGTTCCAGAGCAACATTCGTTCGAGTTTAAGACAACATCATAGGTAGGTTCTAGTCGTTTGACACTACTGTATATCTACCTTTTGTCATGGATTCTCGAGGTTCCCCTCCCTTCCGACATCGACATTTCTTTTCAAGACCCCATATGCCTTCCGCTTTTTGGCCCACACCAATTCCAAGGGGTAGGATATTCATTACAAGACTATCAATATCTTTCCGGACTTTACAATGTTCATGATTTTGGGATTCTATTTTCTCAATTCGTCATTAGATGAGGTGGATATTGATTCTTGGAGGTTTCAGCTTTCTGCGTCAACAAGGCCTAAGCTCACAACAGCCACATGTGTTGATAGAGAGCCCATTATAACCATGGTAGTTAAACTCCAAAGTCCACATAGACTAATTCAATCCCAGTAAACTCGACCCATATAATTGACTCATAGACACATAATATTATACTTCAACTTAATCCATCACTACCATCGGAAAAAGACTTACAAAAAAAGGTTAAATCTCTCTATGATGAAGTTGATTGAATAATTCCATCACTATGTTTGCAAAGAGTACAAGACTGTGTTGATCAAGCAGATGATGTTTAAAAGCAGTAACAATCTCTATGCCCATGCTCCAATGAAAATAAAAAAGGAATTAAAATTATTCAAATTTCATTATTCAATGTTGTTTATTCATAATGATCCCAAAAAATCCAGAGATTGAATAAAACAACCTATGATCCAAACTAAAACCTAGAAAACCAGAGAAACTAGTTATTCAACTGACTTACAATTAATATGAGCATATTTTTATAAAACTAAACATTAATACCAGTAGTAGAACATAGAATGTGAGAAAATCGCAGAGTATGATTAATTCATAGTTTCTAATTTTTTATTTCGAAGCATTGTGAAAAAAGAAATTTTTATTTTATTTTCTTCACATATTTTAAATTTTGAAGGCTTGGTAGAGCATACTGTGAAAATATCACATTCATTTATATAAATATATGTTATTGGATAAGACCACCAATCTCTCCAATGAATATTTAGTCCAAATCATCCATATCCCTTGTCATTTTCTCGGGGTTCCTTTTTGAGGTCTACATCATCAGTATTGATTGTGTTTGCCAAAGTGGGGGGGGGGGGGGGTCAATTCTATGTTACCGGGTTATCATAGAAAATTGGTGTATAATGTCTTCTGGAAAAAATAGTTTTCCACGATAAATTAATAATAAAAAATAAATATCTCAAATGAAACATTAACAGATATATATGTTGCCTAACAAATAATGGGAAACATAGAGAAAAGCTTATATTATAACTCAAATTAGCTAACTTTACTCTAAAATAGAAGCTTTCTTATGAAGTTTCATAAAATCAACATTTTTTGCTTAACAATAACTAGAATCAAATTTACAATTTGAAAACATAGACATCAATTAGATCCATGGGAGGCTTGTTTTAAAGTTTTTTAATGAATAGATAGAAAATGTAAAAATTCAAAAAAATTATCAATCAAATTCAATTACCTAACATCAAAAATAAGAAATCAAAACAAACACACATAGGTTTAAATGAAATCATATGGATCTAATGGAACCAAAACTTATTTCACATACCATAAATTAAATTACATGAGTTTTTATATCTCAACCATTTAATCATGTATCTCAAAAACCAAAATACAATATCCCCATAAATTAGAAAACTCATATATAATTCAATAAACTTTCGTAAAAAACTTTGGAAGTACCCAAAAGAACTAAAAATTTGTTTGTGTCGTGGCTGGAATCATTGGAGCAGCAAAGGGGTGTGAGCAAGGTTAAGGAGGGTCTTCAATCACTCATCTGTGTGACGCAAGGTCGAGATATTAGAAGGTCTTCAAGAAAAGCTATGGTTTATTGGCATCGTGGAAGGTACCATAGTAGGAGAAATGCAGTTAGGATGGGTGCGAGGAAGGAAATAACAAAGGAAATCAAAATATGAAACCCAAGGCAGGTGTCCCATGAGAGGTGCTCCGCCCGCCAGGTTTCATTAAATCACCATTATATGATTTGGGATTTTTAAAATAAACACAATGATATTCAATAATTTTACGCGATGAGTTTTCTCGTGTCAATGAGAATACAACAAGACAATATTTTTACATAAGATTGTACAGAATGTTGATTCCTCTTACTAGAAGAATTGGTTGGGATGAGTGAAATATTTAACTCATATGAGACTATGAGTTGGCCCACAAGTTTAACTACATTGTTTTAAACGGTTCATAATGGTGAGCCTGTGAATTGATCTAGTGGTGATTGATAAGTTGAGGCGTATTCCAAGCATCCGGATGTGGAAAATAGCTATTGGGAAAGAAGACTAGGTGAGTGCGATCCTAGATAGAAACAACATACCTTGAAAGTAGATGAGATCATGATGATTTTAATTCCTCGACTGTGATTTCAGTAGATCACTGCAGGAATATTCCTCGACAAAGGTGAGACTAAGCCCTGATAAGGGGGTCTTAGTTATATTTATATTTTTTCCCTTTTTGATTTTTTATGTAATCCTTGAGCCTGATGTTATTTAATCAATGTCGAGATTGTCTCTGGACCTACATTGTTCCGGGTGTCTTGGTGTCTGGTTGGCCTTAAAATCTCCATTCATTTATTCTTGAAAAGTGAAAATCCATATTGATTCTTCCATGTGAGTCTATTCCAACTTTTCAAAAGCACATCACATCTTTACATCCATTTACTACAAATTAGATCTGTTTTGGTCAATCTGGTTAATGTTGATGTTATTTTATTACTACAATAATCTCATTTACAATCTCTTCATGTTTTTGTTCATTTTATCTTGATGTTTAGATTTTGTATTTGAATGAACATGGTTTTTATGGAAAATTCTAATATGAGTCTGTATATATTATCCATTTCCATGTATTTTGTTCCTTGATAACTCATTTTATAATTCTGTTTATTGGAATTCATAAGATAAAATATGTTTATGTTTATTAGCTTATGTTATTAAGACCAGAATTATAAATTTTATTTTTTATTATATATTGTAGTATTATGAGAACCAAGATTAAGCCTAATGGATCCTGTCCAGTTGAATGTGGTCTTCCTTAGGCGGTGTAGCCCCCAATTAGTTCCCTCTTATACAAGATTCTACGTCCACGTGTGGAAATCTTAACACATGTTCATTTTTTCTTGTGAAAAAAGTCTTATTGTTGTGATTTACAGGAGGGATTTTTCAGCACATTGAAAATGAGGTACATACATTAAATGAGGCATCATGTGGTAGAGACTTAACATTTTTATTTGGTTTCTCTATGCCAGATATAAAGGATTGTAGGTAATGTGTGAGGGATTACATCATTTCAAGTAGGTTGTTCTGGGATTTCACAATGGTTTGACATTTTTAGTGGGTTTCATCATAGTGAGTATCATCACGACATAGTTTGGTATTTTCGTTCATTCAGTTTCATCTGAGGATATCTGAGTGACTATAGGAGGTTTGAGGGATTGGGTAATTTTCTGTTGTTTTAGTCATGATTCCGTGACAATAATGAATTTTAAGTGGGTTTCGTCAATGTGTGGATAGTCAGAGTCACAACCTAGTTTAAAAGGTTTATTTTTCTTCTTCTTAAAATGGATATTTATTATGGTATTTTGAATTATATTTTTATTGTTTTTGTAGTTTTTTTTAAAATATGGAACGAGATTCTATCCATGACTATATGTTGAATCATGTAAAGGTATTGGAGATTACATTTGATGTTTGTTTATTAATACTTTGTGTTAAATATATCCATTACTGTTTGATGAATTTTATAGAGGATGTTTTTTCTAAAATAAATTTATTATTTTGTTTCATTGTCGAAGTTACACTAATTCTTATAGTGGATGTTCTAAATTTCTCCAGGAAGATCCACTAGGGCTTCTACAGGAGCTTCCACTAGAGCTTCCACTGGAATGTGTAGAGGAAAATAAATTCAATTTCAAATTGTTTACAAAATTTCAAATGCTAAATGAAATATTTTTAAACAAAATTATGTAACAATTTTAATTCCAATTTTTTATAATTATATTCAAGAACTATATATTTATTAAAATATTCACTGGATGTTCCAATTGTATTTTTCCCCTATTATATATTTTTTATTTTTAGGATTTTCAAATAGTTTATACATTTTCAAATGTTAAATTAAATCATATTTATAAAAATTAAGTATTTCATAAGAATATATTTATTAAGGTATAATTTTTATTAATATATTCCTCTATTTTAGAAATATACATTTGTATTGACATGTGGAATCTCTACTAGAACATCAACTATAACATCCAATGGAACTACCACTTGAAAATGTATTTAATATATGTTATATATTTTTTATTTATAATTTTAGAAATATAATTTTATTTAATATATATGTAAATAATTATTTTCCTCATTATATAATGTTTAATTACATTTTTATTCATAGAGATTATACATTTTCAAACAAATTAAATCCTGTTATAGAATTAATGTACTTTTTTTGAACATAAGTTTTTTTTGATGCAGGTTATCCCTATGAAGATGATGTTGTTGTTGTAGAGGATTATATTAGAACGGTTGTTGGGATGACGTTCAAATCACTTGATGAAGTATAATGTTTATATGTAACGTAACGAAGGGGGGATGGGTTTAGTTTATACCAACAATAATCTAAAAAAGGAGGAAGGTTAAATCAATTGTCACATCAATCCATTATTCACGTAGAAAATTAAGTCATTGGAAGGATTAAAATCATGATAGTATGGTGATATTTCCTCAGGCTGAGAAACTTACAAGTTGCCTTACGATAATGGGGGTTAATTTATTCTCATTTGGGAAATATACATGTAAAATATTTTTTTGAAGAGAATAATCATCCCTTAATAAGATCTGAATCAATTCATATGATGAGGTCCCAAAGAAAAAAAGTAGCGAAAGTATCATAGTTAGTTGTGAATGCTTCATCATGTATTAAACCAAATGATTTCTTCTCCTTGGAGATAATAATTGGAGGGTTTTGAGATGTTATTGGGTACAAATGTGTTGATTAGTTTAATTTTTAATGTCTAAATTATAAATAATATTTATTCATAGTGTTTAATGTTGCATGTTAGAGTACCTGGAAAGACATAGATAGAAAAATTCATTATTATTCTATACTATAAAAACTGATATGAATGGGAAAATTATTAATATTTTCCAGGTTTATCCAAAAATAAAGACATATTATGTTTTTTTGATATGTTATTGTTTTGACACCACTTTCAACACTAATAAAGAGTACATTCCCTTATGTGTCATTGTGGGGTGCAATATTCATTAATAGACTATTATTTTTTAGGAATATTTCTTAAAATATAGACTGTTAGATCATTTTATCTTCTTGTTTCAAAACAATTTATCGGTACATCACTTAAAGTGACCTCAAACTATATTTATTGAATGGGATGCGGCAATGAGAAAATCCATTAATAATGTTTTATCTAGAACTAAACATTTCCCTTGTTCATGGATTTTGATGTAAAATAGAATTAGGCACTTATGTAATTGGATGAATGATGGATCCCATTTTATAACAATATTTAAGAAGTGTATGTTTCAATATGATGATGTAAATTAGTTTGATAAAGAGTGGGCTCCCCTTAGAGAGAATATGGAGATGGTAAATCATAGTGGTCAGATGATGCTTTCATATCATGCTAAAAGTGGGAAAATTCATTTTGAAAGATTCTTTAACATTGGGTATTCATAGAACTCAATTAAGTTGATGTTTTAATGGATTTATTAATGATTATATTCATTACAAGTTATGTTTGGTTTATTTATTTAAGCAGTATGAGGTATCGTTTTAAAAAATGTGGTATTGTGAAACAAATATTGAATTTTGAGAAGTAGGAAAAGATCTATCAAAATCTTTACCCATACCATTCGTTGATTTTCTAGGTTTCTACTATATATAAAACTATGTTATTTGATTTATTTCAATATAAATATAAAATTATTGGTGCTTGTTTTCTAATATCATGTATTGAAATTGGAGTTCAATTCATTTATGTTATTGGAATGGTTGGTTATGAAGATAAATTCTGTTTATCAATGAAAGCTTTTAATGATGTTTTTGAATGTTATTGTTGAAATTTTTAGTCATTTGAGTATCTTTATTGTCATTTTTTAAAAAAATTTAATGGATTGATATGAGATCAATAAATGAAAATATATTTTTGTGAGGTGGATCTAGTAGACTATTAATATTGTGGTTTTTAAAGTATCTTTTGTTGAAGTAAATGGTACTAGAAAATTGATTATAGAAAAACATTACAATGATTTATCACAAATGTGAATTATGATAATTACTTTAAGCTTTGAGGCAGATGTATGTTATGACATTGCCTTCTAGAATTTATGTTATTATTTAAAATAGTTGACTACTATAAATCCATCATTGGATAGAGTTAATTGTTGTGATAGTTCAAACACAATTGTAATAAATGATTCTTTTAAAAGGAAACCAAACAGGAAAGGGGTGATAGAATCGAATGCTTTATAGACAATGGCTAGTGAATTGGGACACACTTGAATAAAAATAAGAAGAATTCCACTGATATGATGGTAGTATGATTTCATTTTATATTGAATTTCATTTACAAGATAAGTCTTATCATGGTATCATGGTTTCTATAATCATTTTTCATTTTACATATGGAATTGTGGAGAAAGAAAAATCATATTTTGGTGTTGTGGCTACCAAAATAGTATTAAATGTATTTTTTAGTAGTGTTCTTTTATATAAGTGTTTTAATTGTGTTTTTTTTATTGTAGGAAGACTTCTCTACAGATTGGGAATATCATCTTCAGAGGTAGACTTGCATATCATTGGAAGATGATGAGTAGTGTAGACAATATTTGATGACATTTGTTTTTTTGGGTTTAATTATGACCATGTATACGTTTTTTTAAATTATAATTACTGCATTGAAGAATTTATAGGTTGCATGATTTCATAGTCTACTTTCAACTGCAATGTATTGGCATACCATTTGAAGAAATTTTAAATGTGGTGCATCCAATAGCGTTTTATGAAACTGTGAAAGGGATATTAGTGAAGATCATATTTATTATATTGAAAATGGGAACATAAAAATTGCTACAAATAATAGTAAATATCAATATTTTGAAAATCCATGGCTACATTTTAATCCATGTTCATCGAAATTTCAATACATAATACAATAACAAATTTTATATACAATAAGATAAATTATTCTTGGGGATAATTTTAAAGTGGTTTATTTGTTTTAATATCATGGATTTAAATATGGGAAAATTTTAATGTGATACACTATTGGTATCACCCAATCAACTTCCAAACAACCAATTGCAATTACCAATACCAAATAATCCCCCTCAGAAGCCCATAATATTCAATTAAATGTTATATAAAATCAATATAATATCTATACAAAACAAATATCACATTAATATTAGAATTTAAATATCAATATTAAAATTGGTAAATCATCACTAAAATGACATTGAAGTATTAAAATAGAAATATTGTATCCAATAGTATATCAGTGATGAAATATCAATCAACCAACATCATGAACAATTATTAATAGACAATCAGTAGTAATGAAATATTCATAATAATAAAAACAAACCATCATTATTATCTATTTACAACATATAATAAAAACTCTATGAATAGACATCTATGGATGATTGAAAAATCATCATTGAGACAAAACCCTGAAATGAAACAATTCCATTCCATAAAGAATGATCATAATCTACTGTATAGACTATGAGAAAATTACTAAACATCAATTTAACCAAAACATTTTTGACC
Organism: Viscum album; assembly: GCA_963277665.1. Taxonomy (NCBI): domain Eukaryota; kingdom Viridiplantae; phylum Streptophyta; class Magnoliopsida; order Santalales; family Viscaceae; genus Viscum; species Viscum album. Next base: position 306,002,846 of record OY728153.1, on the reverse strand, counting down.
CCTACATAAGTATTCCAATCATTAGATAAAACTGGATTCATAAAAATAGACAATAAAAAAATTATATCCAAATATGGAATTTTTCAATAGTCATTTCCATCACTACATAAAATAAGAAATAGGCATAAAACTGGGCTTCATAAATGTTTAACAACCCAATGACATACAAATATTGTTTCAATTAATATCCATAAAACTAGGCTATATAAATTTTTAAGTACCTCATTAGCTTTTCAATTATTGTTTGATGTCATATCCAAATTACTGGTTTGTTTAACTATTTATGTCAACTCTAGATGAATGTTTTCTAGGATGAATCTCTTGTTTTTAAATGATGTTTCTATCCAGTTGTTTGTAGGGTTGGAAAGAAAGAAATGATCCATATAAAGCCCCATGTCATCAATTTCATCTTGTGCTAGCTTCTTGTAATACAATTGATCAGTTTCCAATATCTCTATTAGATAAAAAATATTATTCCACAATCCAAGTATGCATTCCCTTGTTAAGATGTATCATCCACAAGGAATGACAATGTGGGAGTATTCTTTTCCGAGTATTCATGGCCCCATTTTTGATGATTTTTTCAAAAAATTCATTCTGTAAGTCGAAAAAAATTATTATGAAATATGGTATATATTAAAATAGATTTGATACTAGGTAGGATAACATTTACCATTTATAAACCATCCATTTGATAACAATCATCTCCAATTTCACCCATCTGAGGCTTCATGGAGTTATAGTGGCTGAAATATTTTCTCTCAATATAAAAAACGATAAATTTCCAATGCATATTTTTTTGTTGATAGGGATACAAAAACATCAATTTGATTAAATTTCATCCATTACTTATTTATATACCAAAATCCTTATCAAATTTTGATTTTTTCCCGATATTATTCTTAGTGAAAATGAATAAAGTTATAAAAACTATTAATAAAATGTTTAAGACATAAATAATATAGAGAATATTAATCACACCATGGAATCCCATGTTATTATCTTTAATTTATCTGGGAATATTCCAGTCATCCATCCCATTTCATAGTTCATTTTTATAATCTGACCATATGAATATATAACTTTATATTATTAAAAATGAATAGATGATATCACACTAATTCAATATTAGTTTAGTGTAAGCATGGTTAACTTAAATACTCACCATACCAATTTTAATGGTTTTTTTGAAAATATATAAAATATATTCGAGTAAAACTAAATATAACTTTTTATTATATTCCTATACACATTCACTACATTATAATAATATTAATTTATACGAAAATAAGTATAGTTCAGGGGAATTTTATAGAAACCCTGACCCTAGTATACCAGAGTCGGTTCCTAACATTAATAAATTTGAATAGATATAAGACTTGAATCCCAAAGGACCAATCTGTTTAGTCATTTTAGAATCCATATTATATACATGAACCTGAAATTACAACTTGAAAGGAAGTATGACATATAAATTTCATTGGAAACATCGATTAACTCCATGATTATCATTACAAGTCATTGATAATATACATCGTCACATCCTGGGAAAAAATAATACATAAGAATGGGGTTATCTCAAAAGCATAGAAAGGATTAAAAATATACTAGAAGAAATAAACAAAAATAATAAGGCATGGTGAATAACTAAAAATTCATTCCATTAAAATATAACATGAGCATAATATGGTAAAAATAAAATATAGAAAAATAATGACATATAAAATAATGTCTAGAGAATGAAACATAAATGTGGATATTATACTAGTCGAATAAATACATGGGCTATAAATTTCAAATATCATAACGAGTTAATACATAATTCCTAAAATCATAAATCCACTTTCATGGCTTTAGCTAAGAAACCATACATAAACAGGAAAAACCAAGTCTAGTTGGTCTCATGAGACCAACCGATACATCGAAGGGATATAGCGAGGCCCACCCATCTCATACTAAGTCTGATTCATTCTTCATGTGAATGAGGTTAGATACAAATAAAATATTCATATGAAATGTAAATACCATTCCGAAATCAGTAAATAGAATCATTAACCATTCTGAAGAATAAGACGAATGGTATCAAGATTGCACATTCACATTCAATCTAATCATAAAATATTTAATAAAATTTAATAATTGAAATTAATAAGATATAAATGTTAATAAATCATAATATTAAATATAATTGTTGAAATAAATGAAAATACTCACATAATATCACTGATATATTTTGAGAGAAATACACTTTTTTACATTGCAAAGAAGAGTTATTTTGGAAAAAGAAATTGTAGTTGTCATAATTGTTTGTATAAAACAAGTACTGGAAAATATATATTTTTACCATGAAAAATATATTTATTTTAAAAAATAATGGTGTCTTAAAATTTATTATTTATGTTACTTTAAAATAGGTATGGAATCGAGAAGTTCCGATTAATTGGTCTTCTGTATTAGGAACAATTGAGAAGGAAACCCAGTAAAACATGTAATTAAACATAAAATAGAGATGTAATGATCTGGATAGTTGAGTTTGAAAAATTTACATATAATTTATAATATATATATATAAATAATGAATAATTGCATTGGTGTAAAGGTGGAGAAAAGATAACCTGAATGAATATGGTGCTTTAGGAAGAAACCCTTACGTTATGTTTGCAAGGGTTCTACACTTGACCTTAATATCCTGGATAATAAAATTAAATCCATTAATTAATTAATTAATAACCTTTTCTAAATTTATTTTATTTAGAATTATTTTATAATGTTCATTTATTATCTTTTTTAAGAGTATAAGATACAATTTTATCATTTGGGAGCATTTCCCTAGTTTTCATGATCGATTTACATATATATGAATATTAATGTTCATATAAAATGTGTATAATTATAAATAATTAAAATGATATATTATTGATTAAAATATATAATATTAATTTGTTTTATAAGTCATTTTGTTATTTGGGATGATAATGAATCATTAGATAAGTTGTTAGTGATAATAGTTTAGATTACTTTGGCAGTTTTTCGACTATCACAAAATGGTTTTGTTTCATTAAATAAAATCATGTTTATATTATTGATTCATAACCTTACATAGGATGAAATAAATATATTATAAATTTATTAATCCATAAAAATAGTTTTATGAATAGACTTAATGTTGTTATTTTAAAATCAAGATGCATCACCTTTGATGTCGGTAAATTGACACATCACGAGTGATGTTTTCATTTATTGAATAAAAGAGAGAGAGATAAAGGAGTTTGATGATGGATCATCCATTAAGATGATAGAATTGTAGTATATAAAATAATATTCCATTATAATTTCTCTTTTGACATGATATGAGTGAAGGATAAGAAAATAAAAGAAATTGTAATGAAAATAAATGAAAAGAAAGAGGATTTTTACCTCTTCAGTTCCCCCCTTGAGAACCTCCTTAATGAGATTGTATTTAGTATTTTTCTAGGAAATGGCTCTTGGATGTCATAAATGGTCTTTTGAATGGGGTTTGACATAAATTATACAAGGATAAATGCTTGTAACATGTGATAAGAAGTGGTGGTGATGGGTGGTATATATAGTGGATGAGTGAGGTGTTTTTTTGATTATTTTAATCATTAGTTTATTATTTTTGATCAAGAATATGAATATTCTGAGAATTATCCCTATTTATATTAAAATAATGAAGGGTATTTCACTATTAGGGGCTTATTTCATCCACAAATCCCATATTACTCAATAATTCATGCATTTAACATTTATCATAAATAATCGTATATTACTATTCCCAAAAATTTGATGTATTTTAAAAAAATCAAAAAAATTCACCCAAACCATTTTTTGACATGTTGAATTCAAAAATGAACTCCATTTTTTTAAAATAAATTTATAAATCCGAGGAATTTAATTTTTATTTAAAATATTAATTTACTCAAAAAATACCGATTTTATATTTATAACTAATTTTATAACATAGTGAAAAATTAACAATGGTCTCATAAATTGATCCTAAAACCATAAGACAAAAAAATATTAATTAATTAATAATTTTTCTGAAAATATATTATCTTTTAAATTATTTTATTAATTAATAAATTTTAATTAAATATTTATTACTTTCAAAAATACTAACACTTAATTAAAAATTTTAAAATAATCACTTACTACATATATGATATAATAATATCATAATAATATTAATATAATGATAATTTATATTTATAATTTCTTGGGTGTGGTTACTATTCATTTTTCTGATTTACTATTTGTTGGACTCCTCATGTGTTAATCATGTTTTAATGATCACAAATCTCTATAATAACTACTCATCATGTTTTAATGATAAAAAATCTTATGGATGTTAATTACTCTCTTTATTATTTACAAGTCTCATGCATGATCTCAAATATCACATATATTATCAATACTTTATGTTTATGATTCATGTTCCCTTACTCTCTAATGGTTAAACTTAATCCATATTCTCCATATTACTGTCTAAGTCCAAATACAGATATTTGTCTAAGTATGGACTCACCGTGAAGGACTCACCGTGAACCAGACATTGTAAAGGACTCACCGTGACCCAGACACTGTGAAGGAAAAACCGTGACCGAGACATCGTGAAGGACTCACCGTGACCCAGACCCCTGAAGGACTCGCTATGACCCAGACATCGTGTAGGAAAAACCGTGACCCAGACACCGTGAAGGACAAACTGTGATCCAGACACCGTGACATGGTCATACTGTGAATCTCATACCGTGAAGCTCATACCGTGAAGCTCATACCATGAAGAAGACACCGTTTACATTATCACTGTGACACCGTTTCTTAACTTTTTGTCAATATTATTTAAATAATGCTAATTGTCATATTTGATGTTTTTAATTTAATTAATGTTATTTAATTATAGTTGTTGCATGTCAGGAAACTGTATCTCGTACCTATGAAAAGGGAATCATTCCTACTACTATAACATGTGGAATATAAGGAAGATTGAGATTCAGTACACGTGCAAGCAGTGAAGCGGTTTGCAAGTGTGAATATACAATGAGAAGAACTTACATACACCCGAGAGCACTGTGCTAAAAAAGAAGAGCAATCCTGAGAAAGAAAGAGATTTCCATACTTTCAAATATATCTCATGAATGCAATCCAACACCACTGAAGAACACACGACGAATAAAGAGATCATTTTCATTCCTGTAGAAGACAAGCTGACTACTACACTCTTTTTTTCAACAGAAAAACCAGAGAAGGAATCAGAAGCATTCCTGCTGAATCCAACGAGTCCAGAGCTGCATTGATAATCACTAAAGCTTTCTAAACTCTTATCTGCTCTCTCTAAGTTATTTATTTATTAACTTTCGAGTCATTTGGTGTTCTTTGTATTTTTTATACACACACTATCTCCTGCACTGAACTGGAGGATATCAAAATCCTCACTCCAAAACTCTTAACTCTTGTTTACCCACGTCAACTGTGGAAGAAGTCCTTGTATGGCCTAGTCTTTGTTCTGGTTCCCATGAAGAACAGTGGTATAGGTCTCTGTGTGTCCTGGACAGTTTTGTAAACTGTTGATAACCCCGATCCAGGGTGTGGATCAAATTTTATATAAATTCGAGATGACTAAGTCTCGACTTGAGACTGAACCTCTTGTTATTTCTTCTGTGCACTTTTGGTTTAAGTTCAAAGTTTACTGCATATATCTTATTTATTCTGCTGTTGTTACTTTGAAATAAAAAACATTTTTAAAGCTACATTGATAGTTAAATAAGCAAGTGTTTACACATATTGTAAATGAGTAGGTTAGTTTCAAAAGTTAACTTGATCTTGTGGTTAAATTAACTGAGACCTAATCAATATTTGAGAAGCTAAGTGAACATTTACAATCTGTATAAATTCACTAATGTTTAACTTGTTGTATAAATTGGGGGATTTTAAATAGACAATATTTTATCCGAAATTTTAATTGGACTCAATTCACCCCCCTCTTGAGTATCCACTCCGACCAACACTATTTATAAGGGATATATTACTATTCTTATGGACATCATAATATTTCATCGGTATAGGTTTCCTAACTTCTAGAAATAAATATTTTTTCATTCATTATTCATTTATAAAGATTTAATTTTGTACTCAATGTGATTTTATGTGATTTATATAATATGAAATAATTATAAGAAGTGATATTTCCTCAATAAAACCCTGCATCGTTACATTCTCCCCACCTAAAAAATTTAATTCTCGAAATTTCAAGAATGTATCCTCATGAAAATAATTGGGTAGTTATTCATCATTACATCATCTAGTTCCCATGGAAGATCTTCAATTTTTTATTTTTCCTAAGTAGGTTTACTATCCATTTCATCTGATTCTACAAAACCTACTCTTTGGTGTCCAGAATCCCGATAGGCTCTTCACTATAAGAAAAGTCATGTTCCAATTCAAATTCTTTAGAAGTTAGAACATGCTTTGGGTCTGGCTTTTACTTCTTTAACAAAGATATGTGGGACATATTTTGAACTCTAGAAAGGATATGTGTCATTTCCAAATGAGAGGCCAAATATCCAATTCTCTCCAGAATTTCAAAAGGGCCAATGTACCTAGGGCTTCGTTTCCATTTCATTCCAAATTTTATAACACCCTTCAATGGAGACACTTTTAAGAAAACACAATCTCCCACTTAAAATTCCAAGTCCTTTGATTATCGGCATTACCCTTTGTCCTATGTGGAGCTTCTATGATATGATTTTGAACAATAGTTACCTTTTTCTATGTTTCCTCCACATGATTTTGGCCTACAATCATCCTTACTCCAACTTCATCCCAATAAGTTAGTGTGTGAAATCTATTCTCATACATTTCTTCATATGGTTCCATTTGAATTAATTAATGGAAACAATTATTATTGGAAGAATATACCAATGGAAAATACTGATCTCACATGCCTTGATAGTCTAGTGAGCATGATCTCAACATGTCTTCTAATGTTTGAATAGTAATTTTAGACTATCCACCAGTTTCAGGGTGATTACAAATACTCAAGGGAAGTTCAATATCCAAATATTTTTGAGGCTTTTCCATAATTGTTTTGGAAATCATGGATCAAAATCAGAAAAAATAGACAGAGGTGCTCCATGTAGTCTTACAACTTCATTAATATAGAGTAATGAAAGGGGAATTAGTAGAAAATACTCCCTTATTATGAGTAAATAAGTATATTTGGTAAGTCCATTAACAATTACCCATATTGTGTCATTCTTTATTGGAGTTTTTGGTAATCGAAGGACAATATTCAGGTTGTTTTCATCCCATTTCCATATAAGAATAGGTACAAGTTTCATGAATCCTCATGGATGTTGTCTTTCAACCTTGTTTTATTATAAGACTATACATCATGATACATAATCATAAATTTCTTGGTTCATGTTATCCCACCAGAAATATTCCATAAAATCTCTATATTTCGTAGTGATACTAGGGTGTATCGAAAAATTTGATCCATGGGCATCATCCATAAACTCATATTTTTTCTTGGGTATAGAGGGAACACATAACCTCCTCCCAAATTTCTGAATTCGATCTTCATACATGAATTCTACCAACTTCGCATAATTCATAAAATTAATTTTATTTTTAATATTCTTATCATGAGAATGGGAACTATTAATTATTTATAATAAAGATGGTTGGGAAACTAGTTGAAAAAGTAATGATGTTTCTCCTTTATTGATAATTCCCATATCCATATCTATTAGATCCATATATATATGATCATTTTTATCCTACATTTAATCAAAACCCCAGGGTCCTTCATATGGAATGCATCTGATACCTTATTCGTATTCCCTATCTGGTAGTGTAGAACAATCATAATCCTCGAGTAACTCGATCATTTTCCATTATCTCATGTTGAGTTTTTTCTATGAGAAGATATATTTTAAACTCTTATGATATGTATATATATGAAAATTTTCAATAAGGAGATATATTTTCTATATTTTCAGAGTAAGGATTAATGTCATTAAATCAAGATCATGAGTTGGATAGTTCGGTTCATGAGTTCTTAACTACCTTAATGCATAATAAATAGCTCTATCCATTTGCATAAGGTCATGAAAAAGTCTTTTCATTGACGTTTCACTATAATTCCCTAATACACCAATTCCCAATGGTATATTCAATATAAGATTACTCACTAATATCCTCTTAGGTTCTTGAATAAATTAGTCACATTATTCTTTCTATATGAACTAAACTCTTTTACGAGTAAACATTATTAATGGGTTAGATAATTTAATAAAATTATGAATGAAATGCCAATAGTAACCTGTTAATCCAATGAAACTACAGAGCCTATTTATGTTCCTTGGTGTATGTTGTTCTTTGACTACCTTTATCTTTACAGGATCAATTGAGATTCCATCCTTAGAGAAAATATGGGTATGAAAAGAAATAGTATGAAGCCAAAATTCACACTTGTGAAACTTTCTATATAACTCTTTTCATCTATGTGTCTCCAATGTTTCCAAAAAATAGGTCTCATGTCCATCATATATTTTTTAATATATCAATATATCATCTATAAATACCATAAAAAATTCATCAAGATATTTCTGGAACACCATATTCAAAAGATCCGTAAAAATAGAGGGTGCATTAGTCAGTCCAAATGTAATTACTCTAAAATCGTAATATCCATACCCAATTTGATATTTTTTCTTTGGAATATCTTATTTCCTCAAGTGAAACTGATGATATACATATTATAGGTCATTCTTCGTAAAATTTCGATCTTCATAATTTTGATCAAATAAATCATCAATGTGAGGTATGTGATACTTTTTATTTATTAAAATAGCATTGATTTCTTTATAATCAATGCATAGCCTCATGAATTCATCTTTCTGCTAGACAATGAGAACATGTAATTCCCCTAGATAAAAACCATGTTTAATAAATCCTTTATCACTCAATTTATCTATTTATTCCTTCACCTCTACTAATTCTACGGTGGCCATTCTATATGGATTATTTATTATAGGTCTTTCACCATGAATTAAATTAATTGAGAACTCAACTGACCACCATAGAGGATGTCTAGGAAAATATTTGGTAAATATATCAATATATTCTTTCAAAATAGGTACATATTCATCTTGAAAATTCATATATGATTTTTCTCTTCCTCCCAAATAATTTCATTTAGACGATCTCTTGAAGGTGGATCTGGAAAAAAAACCAGACGATGATGTTTCTACTCAAAATATAAGGGACTCTACATTCTTCTCACAAATTTTGACTTCCTTATTTTTGAAATAGACTTTGACATCATATTTTTAAAGTCATTCCATACCACGTATTTTATCAAAATCAACCATATGTATGATGATAAGGTATTCAAATAAAGCATGTTTAGGGGTAATAAAAAGTGATGACCGGTGAAACTTTGTTGCAATGACACTTCCCTTAATTGTTTTTACCAACAACGTCTTTATCAAATGAAATGAAAAATGATAATTTTTCTTGAAAAATGGGAAGATATAATATAATGTGATGATACAAAATCAAATAAATCACTGGATAAGTTTGAGGAAATGATTAAAGTACCTACCAGCACATCATTTGGAACTTCAACCATAGCATTTGTGATCACATAAGCATTGACATGCCCCCTTTTACTTTTTTTAGGAATTTTTCCCTTAATATTAGAAAAATAATATGCATAATTTCCCCTCTCTATAAAATTTTATAATTGAAATTTGGTATAACTTTCTTTCCATTGCACTCATGGTCCTGGTGGCCCTTTTCTCCACACTTGTAACAGACCACCATTCACTTTAGATAAGTAAGAGAGTGTTTATTCCCATAATTTTTATAGAATTGAAAATAATTTCTTTGCATATTTCCCATTTCTTTATTTACTTTCCAAAGTGTTCAACAAAACTCTCCTTATCTTTATTTCCTTTGAAATAATAAGACTTAGAGAATTATTTTTCTATCAAAATAGTACATGATAATTTATCTTCGTATGATGAGAATGTTTGTGAGACTCCTTCCACTTGGAGGAATTGTTTTAACCTATTAATGAATTGATCATTATTACTCCTTGTATTAATTATATAGTCTGCAATATGCATTGATAACCTTGCAATTATGGATTCATACTGGGCAATATTCTCAAACTCCTTTTTCCGATGATTCAGGAATTGTCTCTCTAAATCATATAACTTTTTGTGAGGGAAATATTTTTATAGAAATATTCACTTAAAATATTTCCATTCCATATTTTCAATTTCATCCTCCTAATTTCTATTTCGAATCAATTACCAGTATTGATCAAAATCTCCAAAGAGATGATAAATTGCAATGATAACCATCTCCCTTTTCATTACATCCCAATTTCATGAATATCATCTCTAAAGAACTAATACACTACTTAGATACAAATGGGATCATTGAACCATTAAATAATAGAGGATATTTTCTAATGAAGAGTTCTAACAATATTCCAAGACATTTTGGATCACGATTCTCTATACGGGAAAGGTTATTGTTCATAACTTGAGTTGTTGTCGTAGTGTAGTTATAAGTTGCTTAGCTCCAGTTGTAAATCCTTCTCTAATATCATTATATTTAATAGGGGGAATCCCTATATGGGATACATGCATTAATGTGGTTTACATTCCCTCTAATGGGTGACATTTCTATGTAATGACATACACTATATTAGGTTATCCATAATTTCTAACTAGACAAAAATATTACATAAATTTAAATCTTATGAGTAGCTAATGTGATAATAATAAAGATGGTTTCTCTAGGTAAATATTTAATTTTAAATACATAATAATTTTTAGTAAATAAAATGTGAATTATCTTAGGAATAACCCTTACTAGTGTCAAACTCGATGCATAGTAAGGCTCGTTGTCATGTACTTGGTTACCCTGAGATAGGACCGAGACACATTGTCAGAGTCGTTACCCCTAGGTACATCTGTGCCATAACCAAATCCACTTATACTATCTAGACAAGGATATATTGCTAGTAAGACCCACATAATCTTTACATTAACAAAATTTTTTGATGTTCTTATATGATTATCCTCAAAGTCTATCTTTGGTGTATGTTCCTTAATCTAGGTTTTCTAAATCTAATAACTAAGGTTTCTACTAAAATTCATCTGATACCAACTAGAGAAACCACTAACCCAGTAGCCTTGATTTGGTACCTTACATAAAAATATTTTCATAGATACAAGACGCAAGTCCAAAAGGACTGATCAATTTAGGAGAGTTGGAATCCATATTACATACCTGAAAATTACATTACTACTTGATAGGAAATACAACATAGAAATTCAATTGGAAATAGTCATAAACTCCTAGATTATCCATGTAAGTCATCCAGAATATACATATTCATATCTAGGAAAACAATTAAACATAATAATGGGGTGATCTTAGATCACTAGTATGTGTTGGTAATACAACTGAATCTATAAACATAAATAATATATCATGATAAATAACTAAAAACACATACCATTCTAACATAAGCCTCAGCATAATATGGAAGATATAAAAGCTGGTTAATTAATCCCATATATAATAATCACATGAAAATGAAACATAACCATGTATATTATAATAGTCTAAGAAACAAATGGGATATCAATTACTAATATCATAATGATGGAGTGCATAATGCTTGACATCAAAAACATACTATCAAGACTTTAGCGAAGACACCATATATAAATGGGTAAAACTCAGTCGAGTTTGCCTCATGAGACCAACTGATGCATCAATAGGATATAGAAGGACCCAAAAATCACTTACCATGTCCAATGGATTCCTTATATGAATGAGGTTAAACAAAAATAACAAATATATATGAAATGTAAAAACTTTCTCTATCCCGTAAACATAATCATTAACTATTCTGAGTAATATGGGGACTGTTATCAAGATTGAACATTCACATTCAAACTAATAATTAATCATGGTAGAAGATAATAATAAAATATAAATATTAATAATTTATAATATTTAATATATATTTTTTAAAATAGATGAAAATATTGTTATAAAATCGTTGAGGAATTTTGAGAGAAATATCATTTTTTAATTTAAAAAAAATAATTTTTGTAAAAATAATTATTATTTGTCATAATTGTTTATATAAAACTAGAAATTGAAAAATAAATCTTATCCTGAAAAAAGTATTGACTTTTGAAAAATATGTTTTTTCTTAAAATAGTTTATGGATAGTACTTGAAAATAGGTAAGAAATTGAGAAGGAAACCTTGTAATACATGTAATACCCTATGAAATATTGGAGTACGGATATCGATACATGAGTTTGGATCTTTTACATGGAATTTATAATAATTATACAAAAATAATGAGGAATTACATTAGTATAAACAGAGGGAAAACATAACCCAAATGAAAATGGAGGTTTGTGAAGAAACCCTTACCTTATGTATGAAAGTGTTCTACACATGAACATAATAATATAGATAATCAAAATAAACCCATTAATTAATTATTTGATAACATTATCTACCTATAATTGATTTATTAAAATTTTATTATGTTTATTTATTATATTTTTTATGAGTTATAAAATATAATTTTACCATTTGGGAGAGTTCGTTTCCTTGGATTTCCAAAACAGTTTACTTTTATACGAGTATGGAAGTTCATGTAAATTGAGTATAATTCAAAAAAATAGGAATTATATGTTATTTATGAACATATATAATATTAAATCGTTATATAAGTCATTTTTTATTCATTGGAAGAATGATTCATTCTATAAGTAGTTAGTAATAACTGTTTAGATTATTTGGCTGGTTTTTCGACCATCACAAACTAGTTTTGTTCTATTAATTAACATCATGTGTTTTAATGGTTCCATAAACATACATAGGTTTTAACACATAAATTATAATTTTATATCAATAAAAAATATTTTATGTCCAACCTTGATGTTTTTTAATGGAAAATAAAGATGTGTCATCTTTGATGTTAAAAAATTGACACATCATGGGGGATGTTTTCTTTTACAGAATAAATGAGAAAAATAAAAGCGTTTAATGATTTATTTTCCATTAACATGATATAATTACAGAATATAAATTATACTAGAGTTATCATGTCTTTTTGGAAAAGGTAATTGATGTATGTATATGAATATAAATGAAATTGAAAATAATATAAAAGAAACTGAAAAATAAAATAAAATAAAATAATATAAAATGGATTTTTTACCTCTTAAATTATTTTCCCTGAGAACCTCCTTAAGGGGAGTTGATTTAGAATTTTCTGAGAAAAGAATTTCAATACATTTTATAGGGGATTAAGATGAGGAATGAGTTGAAATTTGATATGTCTCAATGTTTGGAAGGTCTCAGGATAAGGGGTGGTATTTATATTGGGGGAGAGGGGTGTTTTTGGATTATTTTAATCATTAGTATACTATATTGGATCAAGACTATGAATAGTTTGAGTATTACCACTAAATATATTAAAATAATAAATGATAGTTTGAGATTATGGGCTTGCATCATCCATACATCACCAATAACTAAATAATTCATGTATTTAACAATAATTGAAAATTATCATATTTTACTATTCAAAAAAAATCATGTATTTTTGGAATAAAAAAAATCACCCTAACCATTTTTTCAAATTTATCATTTGAAAATAAATTCCATTTAATGAAAATAATTTTCTTAATATGAAGAATTTAATTTTTAATTAAATTCATTATTTACTAAAAAATACAGATTTTAAATTAATAACTGATTTTATAACACTCGGAAGAATTAAATAAGGTCTCATATAATTAATCTAAAATAGTAAGACTAGAAAATATTAATTTATGAATACATTTTATGAAACTAAATTTTAATTTAAACCATTTTATTTATTACAATATTTTAATTCAATTTTTATAAATTATAAAAAATATCAAAACATAATTAATAATTTTAAAATATTTAGTTACTTATAACATGATATAGTTATATCATAATCTTATTTATAAGATGAATAAGTTTTATTTATTATTTAATTGGGGTGGTTAATATTCATTTCTCTAATTTAATATTCATAAGTTCTATATTACTATTCCTATGGTCAAGTTAGAATTTCATCAGTATAAGTTTCTGAACATATAGAAATACGTATTATTTCATTAATTATTAAGTTATAAAGATTATATTGTGTTCGAAATGTGATTTTATGTGATTTATAATATATGAAATAATTATAAGTGAAATTTCATTGACAGAATCCATGGTCGTTAAAAATTTAATAGAAATATTTAAATTCTATGCGGTTATTACCTTTAGTCCTAATAACATTCCCGGCTGGGTCCAACAACAGAATCTTCTCAAGTTGCTCATATTTTTTTTGGATTCATTGACTCTACCAGAACCATTTTGGTACAACGGTCATCCCAGTAACAACCCTTTTATGTTGTGTTTTCTTTGAAACACTGGCTACATCGATGGTATTTTCAGCTAAACTTGATCTTCTATTGATTTTATTTGAGCATGGGTTTCTCTTCTTCTTGTATTTTGGGTTTCATACAGATATGTACAATCCAATTACTTTTTTTTCTTGCTATTGATTTCACATTTCTAATCATTGATCGGGTTCAGTGAGTTATTGTTTCTGGATGTTCTACATGGCTACTATCAGGGAGAGGTGTTGTTTTTTAGCAGCTTCTTGTATGTGTTCTTCATCCTTATAGATCACAAAATTATTGGCACATTATGTCTAGTTTTCCTCCACTAGTGAAGGGATAATATCAATATTTTCTTCATTGGTACTGTAAAAGAGGGGATTGGGTTTTTCAGCCAGTTTTTACACATGTTTTTCCTCCTGCATCCCAGTTTCACTGGTACATTCTACCCGGTTTTCCTCATCTACAATAGGGGTCCTTTAATCTCAATAAATGTTAGCTTTTATTCCACTAGCATATTTGTTTCCATTGTGACTTACTAATAAATTCAATTTTTTAAAAATTTTCTACCATTTTTACTAACAGTTTATTTCAGTTTCAGAAGATTTATTTTGATGAATAAATTTTATTTTTTCAAGTCCTTTTATTCTTTCATACTTATCATCCACCTTTTCCTATTAGGAAACAACATCTCTCTTACTGGTTTATGTCTCCTCCACAATTACATCTTGTTTTTTGTATTTAAAATATTATTCTTTTTATATATCCATGGGTTTAGAATACAATTAAATTTTGACATTAATTAGAAGACTTACCCCCCAACTGTAACCTTTAAAATATTTCGTTTTTTTATACTGTATAAAAATATGATAAAATCGATTTTTGAAAGGTATATTGGGATCTTATACATTTCCATTCACTATTATACATTCCTCACAATACTAATATTACTAAAATATCAACCCTATGAATACTAAATAATACATATAATTTAAAATAAATATTAACGAATACCAATATTGTGATAATATCCCTCATAATCTTTACACTATGTGTGTGAAATTCATTACTATATCTCATAAACTGTTGGTGGATTACACTAAACCACCTTTGTATTACAATGTCTCATAAAGTATCCCAAACATTGATAAAACCCCAACTCATGTAAGCACCTATGTAGGAAAAAACACACTATAACATGTGTATAAATATATAAGTTCCTCTATTTCCACATGATCTACTTCTTCACTTCCCATTATATCATCCAAAAGAGTTGAGTTGATTTCCATTTGTTTCGAAAACATAACTCTTTTCTCAAATCTACTAATATATAATTGTTTCTTGGTAGTCTTGAAATAGTTGGAGTCCTCCATTTCAGTTTCACCTTCTGTTATTCCAAGTATCATTTGGACATCAAAATCAATGGAGCAACCTTCTACTCCAATACATCATGAAGAATTGGTTGAGTTAATATAGTTGTCAAAAACATAAAAATCAAAACTATCAAATTTCATAGAATCCGATGCTGATATAGTATTGGATTGAAATGCATGAATCATATTCTAAAATGACATATTCTAAACATAATTTTTATGAAATAATTTTAATTCTGGTTTAGATTTTTTGTAATACGTTTTGTAAATATTTTAGATTGGACCAAAAATATTCACCTAAAAATTAAAGGCAAGATATTCCCCAAAAAATAAAAAATCATTCAATAGGAATATAAATAATAGAAAATTTCTATTATGGACCCTTTAAAAATTTCATTACAATTTAAAAATTAAGATAATTCTTGAGGGAATCAACAAATAAAAATAAAAAAGGTAGTATAAGATTCTAACTTTGTGTAGAATCTCTACTAAAATTACTATTGGAATGAATAATATGCCCAACTGAAAAGGACTATATGTTATAGTGGAACCTCTAGTGGGAGTACTAACTGATGTTATAGTATAATTTCCAATAGAACCTCTAGTGGAAGTTCCAGTGGAATTTCCAGTGGAACCTATCGTGGAAGTTTTAGTGGAACCTCTAATGGAGGTTCCAAGGTCAATGAATGACATGAAATTCACTTATGAATCCTATAAAAATGTTAATATTTTTTTAGGGAATTGAAAAATTACACTACATGTTTGGAAGGTAGAATATAACTACAAGTTCAACTAGAACATCGATAGGAAGTTCAAGTGGAAGTTCCACTCGGAAATAACTTCATGGTTTTTTATATAAGGTAGATTTTCATTGTAATTAGGTAGTATCGGTTCCAGTTGAAGTTCCAGTTCAAGATAACAATATAATATTCTCTTTTTAATATAGTAATAATTTCACAACAAATATTTTTTTAGAGATTCCACAAATTACACTACCTATTTGGAAGGTGGAATATGACTACAAGTTCCACTGTAAGTCCCGCTGAATGTTCCACTAGAAGCTCCAATTGATGTTCCACTAGGAAATAACAATATTAATTTTAAATGAAGTTATTTTTTCTCTGTAATTAGGTAATATAAGTACTAGTATAAGTTCAATGGAACCTCCAGTAGAAGTTCAAGTGAAAAACAACAACATGATATTCACAATTGAATCCTATAAAAATTTCACTAAAAATATATTTTTTTGCAATTCCAAAAATTATACTACAGGTTTGTAAGATGACTGGAAGTTCCACTATAACTTACATTAGAATATCCATTGGAACATCCAGTGGGAATGAACAACATGAATATTTCCATTGGTAGCTTTTACCTGTAATAAGGTAGAATAGTTTCCGGTGGATCCTCCAGTGGAAGTAAAATTAGAACCTCTAGTGGAACCTAAAATGTACATTCTTATAAAAACACTAGTGGATGTTTTAATGGATGTTATAGTGGGGAAAATATATAAAAATTCATCATAATCCCTAAAAAAATTAATGTACAATATATAACATGTTTTTTTCGAATTCCAAAATTTTTAATGAAACCTATAGTGGAACTCCCAATAAAACATTAAATAATTTAGTAGAAAAATAGACATTTTCCTCTATTCATATGGGTTGTAGTGAATTGAAATAGAGAAAATATTGTATTTTAATTAAAAATTATAGATATAGAACATTTATGGAAAATAGATAATAAGAAAAAATAACTGAAAAATGAAGGGTAAAAAAATGCAATTTAGTCTTGCTGAAATGAAATGGAGATTTTACAATACATATTTCAGTAGAAATAGATATCCTATGCCACCTTCTTCAACCATTAGTGTAGGTTTTTTTACAAAAAAGAGTGTCGACGATGGAGGATAAACACCACTTTAGTTAAGTAAGTTCTTGGAGATGAACAATCATGACTTTACATTATAGGACACTTGAGGACAATGTGATACTATTTTTCAGGGAGTCATCACTACTATTGAATTCATTGGACTCACCAAAGTTTTCTCTATAGTTAGCTAGACTCATATTTTTCGCTCTACTGATGGATTCATGATTGTCTCTATAGTCACTATAGTCGAAGTCAATTCGTCTCAGGGATTTTATTTTCCTCACAAAAGGGGAAAACCTTATATGAATAGAAAAGATAGTAACACCTTAAATAAATGATGTCAAGGCTGAAAATATAATATCACACATGTTCTCATCAATGGAGTGTACTAGAATATATAGTTAAAGGTTTAATTAGATACAATTCTGATCCACAACCTGATTTCAGAACACCATTTGTCCAATGATGAATTTGACTATAACATGAATAGAATACCCATCTCTTATTCAATATTTTTAATCCTCTATTTTCCTTTAATGTGAAAGACATTTTTTGGTAATTAGTGCATAATTTTTGTAAAATTAATTATAGATATTTTTTCTAACTTGTTTTATATTTGATTATTTATTTAGTTGTTCATATTTTAGTTAGATTTAATTATTTTATTTACATAGTTTTTATTTCTATTAGATATAATTTTTAAATAATAGTAAATAAAACTAAATAAATTATTTTTATTTATTTTTGACTAATTAGTAATTAATTTATAATTTTTTTTAGTAATGGTATTATTGTTATAAATTTTTTATTATTTAGTATGACTTGGTGTGTTTTTAAATATTAGTGACGTAATTGTTAACTAATTGATAATGAATTATTTAATCATTTTAAAATTTAAAATAACTAATAAATCAATAATAAATAATTACTTAGTAATTAGTAATTAATACTAATTATATGATAAGTAAATATTATAAATATTATAATTAAATAATGCTTAACTAATAATAAAATATTCATTAACTAATGATTAATAAATGATTAGATTAGTATTTAATAATGATTGAATAATGATTAAACGTGGATTAAAAAATGATTAACTGGTTACTTTGTAATAAGGAACTAATGATTAAGTAATGATTAACCAATTTTTAAATAATTACTTACTAATAATTAACTATTAATCACGTATCAATTAGCTACATTATAACTAACAAATAGAAAATGATTAACTAATGATTAACTTATGCTAAATTAATGAATAAGTATTGTTTAAGTATTGATTAACTAAAGATTGATATTGTAATAAATAATGATTAAATAAAGATCAAATTAGGCTCAAATAATAATTAACTAATGATTAACTAATAATTAATTAATTATTAACTATTAATTAACTAACAATTGGTTATAATGTATCTACTAAATAGTTGTTCATTAACCAATGATTAACGAATGAATAATGAATTTACAATGCATGATAAAATTAGTATTAACTAATCATTAACGAATTATTAAGTGATTATTAACCAATAATTACTGAATGACTAACTATTAATTAATTATAAACTAAATACGTAATTACTCTTAATGGAAAAATTATTAGACAATGATTAACGAATGACTAACAAATGACTCTCTAATGATTAATGGGTGATTAAAGAACGATAAACCAATAGTTAAGGAATGATTTAATTAGGATTAACTAATCATGAACTAATAAATAACCAATAATTAATTAATGATTACCAACTAATTAACTATCAACTAGCTACTTAATAAATAGTAATTAATGAATTATTAAACAATGATTAATGATTAATTAATTAATGGTTAACAATTTATTAATAAATTATTAAGGAATGATAAACTTTATATTAATAACTTTTTAACATAGTATTATGTAATTCATAACAAATATTTAATTAATGATTAATTAATGATTAATTAATAGTGAACTCACGATTGACCAATAATTAATTGTTGAGTACATATGCATTCACTGTTAATTAACTATAAACTACATACTAAATAACTATTTATTATGAATGATTAAATAATTATTCACAAGTGGTTTTGGAATGATTAATGAATGATTAAGGGATGAATAACTTTGGATTAAAAAATTCTTAACTAATGACTAATTAATGATTAATTAATGATTATGTATGGATTAATTGAGGATAAAATAATGATTATGTATTTATTAATTTTGGGATAACGTATAATTATCTTGGGATCAAAGAGGGCTAACTATACGATAAACAAGCCTAAAAAAACCTTAGATTTTTCAATCATATGGGATTTTCATTAGATTATTAATAACTTTTGGAATATTAAAATTTAGATAATGAAAGATTAGTATCATAACATACGATATAATTTTTTTTTAAATTCCAATTATATAAATATTGTGCTATTATTGGAACACTAAAATATCCTTCGGGATACAATAAGTGGATGTGGCTTTGACATAGTTCTACCTAGGGCTAATAACCCTGAAAATGGCGCATTTGGTTTAGAAATGATCATCACCTAGTGCATAACGACACACCTAGTTTGACTACCCCTAGATATATTCTTTAGATGATTCACATCCTCTTTATAAATTTCTGAACATGGATTTAGGAATATTAAAATTTGGACTACAAATCATTATTTACATCATTGACGATGTAAGATAACATTCAAAAAAATTGGTAAAGTAATTATTGTGTGGATATCTATTAAATGAAATATCTTTCTGGATAGTACAAGGGTATGTTTCCCATGGAGATTTAAACCTATGGGTAATAACCTCAAAAAGGCTGTATGGGTCACTGAATTGATCATCACTTGATGCACGATAACAGGCATTGCTACACAAATAGTTTGACACACTTGGGGGATATGATTTCAATTATTCAAATTTTCTTTATAAACTATAGAACCTTTCTTTAGGAATATTAATATATGTAATAGGAAACATTAGTTTCATCATTGAGGAGACACGAACATACTCTAAAATCATGGCATGGTAAAGATTGTGTGGTCAATCCTATATATTTAATCCTCATTTTCAATATTTTTTACACAATTATATTCTTTATCAGAAATAATTTTTCACATAGAAAATCTTGTTTACATGTGTCTATAACTATGAGGAAGTCATTCAAACAGAGAAAGGATATTCTTATAGAACATGGACAATAATAATTTTTCTAAAATATAATTATGTTACCCTAAGAGAACATAAGGAAAGAATTCATTGTCAATGATTTATGAGACCTGATTAGAAGATCTAGTCTATTATCTATAGAAATTTGATATTCTAGGAGAGGCCATGTAATCTAGATTTTTCATTGGATGATGATTAAGTATGGGTCTAAGAAATAAATTTATTTAAAAAACTGTCTACTAATTCCATGATGTATTTATATGTGGATGTTTTTACTATCTAGTAGAAACATCCCATAATAAAATGGCATAAACATACAAGTTTCATCGAATAAGGTCTATCCAAAGAATATGTAACTATTCCATATAATGAAGAATGATAAAATAAAAATGATTACATAGATATGTGGTAAGAGAATTTTAATAACAAAGAAGTCTCTAATGAAGGAACATATAAAGACAATAATGATGATGAGGTGGAAGTTGGTGAAGTTGGGGAGGTAGTTTCTATAAATTTTGTAGTTATACATCAGCCTCGATGCACATTAAATCATCCACCACTCTTTACATCTTGGACATAAGTGATTCCATTTGTTCCTAAATATAAAATAAATAATTTCATACCCTAAATTGAGTTTCATGGAGTTTTATATGATAGGTTTGGGGAATTTTACAAAACATTATATGTTGGAAAAGATTTATCATAAAAATATTCCATGAAAAATATATTGACAATATTTTATATTGAGAGATAATGTAGGTATTTAGTTCCAGAGTCACACGAAACAAAATAAATCATACATTGTGAAAAATACAGCGATAATTGTTGATGCCTCTTGAGGGTGATTCCTAACATTTCTCTATGATGATTATGAATTTCTACGATTGAGTATTCTCAAACTTGTGTTTAATAAAACTGGACAAAAGATTATAGATCATCGGATTCAGAATTTGGGTAATCTATTATTATTGAAATGATTAGAACCTATCATGATATGCCTATATCCCTTTTTTATAAGTGGATACAATAATAATTTCGTTAAATGATTTCTTATAGAGAGGCACAAATGGACCAATAGTAGAAAATTTTCAACATGTACGGTGATTGGGATGACTCATATTAGGTGTTTCTGTAATTTCTATCCATATTGATTCAAAACAACCAAATTATATTCCTCATAGATACAAATGAAAATTTTTATCATGATAACTTACTTGATCCATCTCCTTTCAAATTTCATCTTTTGTTTCGGGAATTTATCCAATGTATCACCGCGTTTAATTTCTGGAAGAGGTTTATAAAAATAGATAGAAACTATTTATATGTAAAATATATGGGTGAATTCCTAATTTCAGAAACCCAAGATGGTAATTGTTGAATATGATGGTTTCATTCTAAATTTTATATAAGGAGAATTTGGAATCATGGAGTTGGTTTTTATAATGTATTAGAAACCATTTCACCCGTATTCAGGGTGTATGTTTGATATATTATCATCATTGGTAAATCAAAGACGAAATTAGTGTAAATAATGTTACATGGAGACCCCACCAAATTCAAATCATGATCCATATTAATGAATCTTGGTTTACAATTTCATTAATATATTTTATCATGAAAACATAATTATTAAATTAATATATGTGTTATAAAATCACTTTTATATACAACAAGAGCCACATTAGTGAAGGTTTGGGATGATATTAGAAGTAATTCATTAGGACAATAATGAATTGTATGATTACATTATTTGTATCCCAAAATAGATATAGAAATTTTCAAATTCTGGGTGAAAGAGGTACGAACACATGAACACATACATTGTGGAGTGAATCAATGGTGTCCTTATAGGACTTCATAAGTTTACTATAACTGACCCATTTAAGTGACATTTTATCAATGTCTAATGTAATTTATAGAAAGATAAAAATCGACTACAAATCGGATTTATAAGGGTCCACAGTACATATGAAACATTCAATGTGACATTGAAAGGAATACTTAATAAGCGTCCACTTATTGAGTGTGGATTTTCAACTGCGAAGATAATAAATTTGAAGTGTAAGAGTTTAAGGACCCCATACAAGGTAGAAGTAGTCAAGTGATGGTGCTATTACTGGATGTGAGGCTTTGTAAATTTAGAAACTTCAAGGTGTTGTAATTTCCATGCGGACATTCCATTACAACATGTTCCTCTATTACCATATCACGAAAAATATATGTTGATCCAGAGTACAATATAGAGCCCATTTTTTCTATTATGGTGCACTGTGGATTCCTATTATGGAGAGTTCACATTTCCCACTACCCTAAGTCATTCCAACATTGATACATGACACAACATTTTGCGACTATGAGGAAGACTAAAGTCTAGAAGGATTCTGAATGAGATGGAATGGTCATAAGAATTAGAGGAATGTTTGAGATGTAAAATATTTCATATTGAAGTTCATAATATGAAATTATTCACTAATACTTCTATAATTATTTTTTTTATCATCCATGATGTGGTATTTCCTCTGATGTAAACATTTTGTATTATTGGTTACATAATTTTAATATAAACTCCTTCATTTTCAGAAATCCATGTCATTTTAAAATACATTTATTATCAAATAATAAACATTTCATAAATTAATCAATCATTTACATACATCACACATAATGTAAAAATTCCTCAATTTTATATCATTTAAATAAATAATACATTATATCTCATAAATATTCTCATAATCCCAGATTCGAAAGGTTTAGTTTCATTGAATATTATCTACATAAATCATCTTGTTACACTTTATTACATCAAAATCTCCCAGAAAAAAATCTAAATGAAAATTAATTCTACTCATAGTCCTACATATAATTTCCTAAGGATGGGGGAAAACATAAGGAGTGAGATCAAAATCCCGGTAAGGGAAAACATAAAAAAAATTCATAAAGGTCACGAAATATGCATGAGAGATCACATGTGCAAGGGAGAAATATATGATTACAAGTATTAATATATTTACCATCATGGAATTCAATAAAAAATTCATAAAAAGACTATCATGGAAGTATATAATATATACCATAGATCATACACATGTGAAAATAATCATAAACTATGTAAAAAATCTTTTCTTTTGAGAAACTAGAAGTAATTCCTTTTTCTTTTGGTAAGAAAAAATTCATCAAAAAATTGGACTATGAAGTTTGTGTCATACATTATATCATTAATAAAATTATTAATACCATAATGATATATTTACATTTAACACTTAATATTTATTTTATTTTAATATGGATATATAGATGATACTACTCTACTCAATCATAATTATATGCTTGTTTCAAGTGAGGTTCTAGTGGGTCAAGAGGTTCGATGGATTAGGGTGAACTGATCACACCATTATCATTAAATTATGCCTCCTAATTCTTTTATACCACATATATTCCTTTATAGATTCTACGGAATTGATGTATCTGATTATACATTCATTTATCATCATCTCCTTGATGTCCTCACGAAGAAATAGAAACTTGAGACTCATAAATTCTACAAGCCAAAGGGAGATACAACCATTAAACTTGAAGATCTGTTAGTTATGCTTAGTAATCCAATCAAGGGTTCTATAATTGTAGGATTCACCCATGGAGACTGGCTGGATCTTGTAGAGTGATTTTTTAGTCTTCACATTTGGGGGATAAGACTAATACAAATGATGGTTCTCTGTCTATGAGTTTATTGAACATGCACCTTTCACATTTACCCATTGATGTTGATGACAAAAATGTCATGAGTCATTCCCATTCATATATATTGTAGATTATTGAAGAGACATTGTGACTATTCACTCTATTATACATTTCCTCATGATGTATTTGGGTCCACTATAGGACTTAAATCTGGCTTGGAGATACATCTAGGCTTCTACATTCTTAGAATACACAAATAGAGTATTATACAAGACATGTCGATCAAATCATAGTGATCTATGGGGACATGTCATTGTAATTTTGATGTGGTAATGGGAGAAGATTCTTCTCTTATACCTTATTTTTGTTGGTCTAGAGAGTCATATGGATGTGTTTCGTGACACTTTATGTGGTTGCAGGTACGATCCCTCATCTTTATTTTTTATGGTGTTAATACGAGTTATTATACAGTAATACTTATAATTTATCAATTTCAAAGTTGTATATTACATATGGAGTCACAAACATCTGCTTTTTAGGACTCTGAGACACAATTTGGGTGCATACAGTCTCATGTCGGATAGTCTACTACCAACTGTTGTAAGAATATACATTATTCTATTGGAAAATAAATTTCATAATATTTTCATTTTTGGAAATTATTATAAAAATATTTTAAAAAATGTAACCTTTCATTTCATATATCATGGATTATATACTATACTCTATTAGACCATATTTCCTTATAATTCACTGATGGGATTCATGATTCCATAGTTATAGTGCCTCTAATTTACTTTTATATTGTTGAGTGGCACCGTCCTGATAGATTCATGCAACAGTTTGGATTTGTTCAACATATTCCATATCCACCGAGACACCTAGAAATGCCTCAATCCCTAATGATGATGTGAATTCCAGAAGTCAAATGTAATCGATGAAATGAACAGTATATCAACTTCTCTGGGATATATTTTCCTCGTTTATTATCATGATAATTCATACAATGTCATTCCATCTATCAAAGTATCTCATGTATAATTCATGTTATATATTGGACTTTAAAATGTATCTGACACCCCCTGATAGAGGGATGTAGGATAAAAAAGTCAATAACTACAGTTTAGTTTGTTTTTTGTATATTTTTTAATTCAATTTGAATCGCTTTACACCATACTCCACTTTAATATATTATCCACAAATGTGATCCAGAGGAGTGTATCATTTTTATCAAGGTAGCGAACTAAGATGTAGCCCACGGTATGATTCTAGTGTATCTTATACTATATGATGGTATCTTTGATTATCCTCCTTATATAGATGATATTCCTTTTTAGGGAGAGGATTTTCCAATGCAGTAACCTCCGTCAGCAACTACTGATGTTGAAGAGCCACAACTATGATGACATATACCATGTCATGCTACACATGTGGCCTCACCTATTCTATAAGAAGAGGACTCACCTATAGAATTCCAACATCAAACAATTTAATATGACCACCAATAGTCTTGGAATATATTTATTTTTTCATCATATCCACAATTTTCACAGGTTATAGCTAATCTTATATTGTATTAGGAATCATTTCCCATGCTTCAATTTTTCTTTACCAAACCGTCATACGATGTATGGTTCCCCCCTAAGATGGTGGAAGGTCCTTCAACTTACATAATGGGAGAGGGATTAGGTTCACATCATGACATATCATGGAAACATACTCTCCATGATTCATGAATAGATCATTATACATTCGAGTTTCCATAACCTGAGGAATACCCCCTCTATATCATCACAATTCTAGCTCACTAAAGAAGGCAATGATCTCGATACATGCATCTCAATAGCACACCATATTTTGGGGTGACACCTCCACATAGACATTGACTAAACTCATTCATTTATATGTTTTATGTTGACTTAAATATTTTGTAACAATACATTTTTCCATCTTCTATATTATTATCTATATATTATATTGATTAAATTAGTTGATTACTTTCAACTATTTTTTATCCTTTATTTTAGTTTTAATTTATGTTTTACTTTTAGTTTATATTTTATAAGATATCAAAGTCAACTACATGAAAAAATATAAAACATTTTAAAATTAAAGTTGGTAACTTTAAAATATTATAAATCATATTTACAAAAAATATAATTTAAACATTAAACATATCCTAAACATCAAACGAATAGATGAAAATAATAATAATTTCATCAATATAATAAAACAAAATTTATTTATTGAATCCAAAATTCTTAACTAAAAAAATAAAATTTAAACATTAACAAAAATATGTACACAAAATATTGTATAAATAAAATCTAAAATAAATTTAAAGTATTGAATAAATACATAAAAATAACTAAAAATAAGAAGAATGTTAAAAAAATTAAACGAAAATATAAGGCTTTAAAACATATTTCTTTATTTCATTACCATTAATTTTCATTAAATATTTTTATTAAATTATATTTTTTAAAAACTATTTTTTATATATTTATAATGTTTTTCAAATTTCAATAAGATTATATTTATACTTTATAATATATATTCTTTCAATGTCAAATAATTGAAGCAATATAATGTTTCCTGTAACTGACTTTGAATTCATATAAATTATAAAGTATAAATACAATATAAATAAAAATAAAAAAACTGAAAAAATATATAAAATTAATTGAAAAAAAAATCATATATATAATAGAAAAGTTGTTTTACATGTCAAAAATTTTATTTCGTAAAGACATAACATTTACAATTTAAAACATTAACAGTCATAAATTTTAATGATTATTATATTATTAATTGCATTATTATGAAGTGTTGTTAATTATGTTTTTAAAATTAAATGTTAGTAATTACACAATTTATAAAAACTAATTCTATTATTAAAAATTTTAAATGATTGAAATAGTAAATATTAATAATGATGTAACAAAAGTAATTATTAATGAAACTAATAAAGTAATAAATGATATAGTTTCCAATAAATAATAATTAAATTAGTAATAAATTAAATTTAAATAATAATAATGTGGTATAATTAAAAATTTATTTTAAAATTAATAATAATTTATAATGATCATAATAATTAGTTTTTTATATAAATATATATAAATAACAAAATAAAAGTAATTTTATAAAAAATACAATCATATATATATGTAATTTGTAACTGTATTTTTTATATATCTTTGGGAAAAGGAATTATGTCCCTTACAACATCTGAACATAGATTCTATCAAAGGGGTTAAGGGCATTAATTCTTTTGGATATGGTGAAATAACCCAAATGGAAGAAGGGCCTTCACAACTTTCTAACTTGTTCTCTATGTTTTTAGTCATGGTTTAGTTTCATTTTTTTCCGAAAAATTATTTGAGAGAAATTCCCCATATATATCTTATGTTGCTAAAAACGATGAGCTATACACCCCAAAAAATTTCTAATATTCATGGATACTTAATTAAGTTCAATTAAGTATTTGAGATCGAAAGAATTTTTCTGGTTACAATTATTATAATTACAAATAAACAAAGAAACTTCACTATTAAACATGATTTTGAGAAGAAAAATGTATACAAAATCGAAATTCGAAACAAAGAAAAAATGAAAAGATAATACATAGGAATTAATGTGCTTCATTCCTTTTTTAACAACATGCACACAAAAAACACCACAAACAAACACATTTTATTAATATAAAAAAGAATGTAATATAAGATACAATTCATAAATATTAATAATATAATATAAAAACAACAAGATATAAATCTTCAAAATGAAAGAAAAGGGATGAGGAATCCGACACAGTCAAACATTTTAGAACTGTATGGATGTTATATTTTATCAATGTCACATCAATGATGACTTTATGGACTTATACATATGCATCACTCCACACCTCTTCTATTTTTACACCATAGAATCTGGATCAAGAGAAATAAGACAAAACTTTTCACTAGGAAGGGATGTTGTTATGATTCACCACAAATGGCCCAGCAGTGATGCATATGGAGGATGAAAATCTCAATATTTTGATGACATATGAAGAAAAAAATATATCAATGAAGATAGGGTTTCTCTAATGGAATGAGAGAGAAATAGAATTGGGATGTGAGAGTGAATACAATAAAGTGGTGGGGTACAAGGGTGATCAAATATCCTTACAAACCACATGCAATATAAATGACCTGACTGAATGAGGGGATGCCACCTAACCCCCACCAATGTGTCTAAAAACATAGGCTCTATACACTAAATAAGTTGAAAACCAAAATCTGATGGTAATCACTTGTGATCAATTGTTAGGAGAAAGATAATATATGATCTATGAAATGGTAAACCATGAAGAAGACGAGCCAAAGAAAGTAGGAGGCAATCCGAACACACTGTCCTATGAAAAAGGACACCACAGAAACCCAAAAACTAAAAAAAGGATATTCCTAAACAAAATAATAATTTTTATATAATTTTTATTATAATAAAAATGATTCAAAAAAATTACTTTCCTACAATTGAAGATATATAAATGGTATATATGGATTAAGTTATTTAATATGATTTTATTCCAAAATATATTGTATTTCATATAAAATAATGATGTTATTATACCAACGGTTATTATATGAGAACTAAATCATCGTATCTAAACAATTATTGAATTTTTATATAATACATTAACCTTAGTTAAACTATCGATCGTGTTGTTATCAATTTGTATCTTGTTTTGCAAATGGTTCCAACCTCAATTATATCTCTTATAATGTGTAACTGAATTACTATGTGTTTATATTTCTCATGGGACACTACATTTTAAGAAAAAATTAGGGTTTAATGGGTATCATAGTAGAATTTAATTTAATAATTATACAAGTTTAGTTCATAAAGATGACCCTTTAGACATATTACATATTTGAGAACCTCTGGCAATGATATGTACTCGACAGTGGTGGTTGAAAGAGACACAACTGATTTCATGTTACATGTCAAGGATATTAGTCCTCCATAAGAAGAGATTACATAACCAATAATTTATTTTTCAAAATTAATATTCCCAATATAATATGATACTATCTAGTATAAAATTAGATCATTAGTTACAAATTTTTACTATAAAACAAGGACAAAGATGATATATGTGATATTTTCTAAGAATACATTTTAGGGATTTCTAATGTGGCTTCCCTAGAATGTCCCTAAATATACTAATAGTAAAAATATAATATGATAAATAATTCATTTTCCATATAATATATTACATTATTCTACCAACTATACTAGAATATGGTATTTTGGATATAAACTCGACATCAACAACAGTAGTAGGGGATTTAGTCAATGAAAGATTACAATATTTTTAGAAAATAATATTCAAGATTTAGCGATTCATATAAAAACCGTTTAATAATATTAATAATGTAAGAATGCTTGGACATGTATGCTAATTTCATATTCCAATTTCTTATTATTTCTTTTCCAAATAATTTTTTTACCTGCACTGAAGACATTCAATTCAAATTCATTATTCAATTGTGACTTAGTAGAAAGAATAATATTTATACTATTCCATATGATTAACATGTTTCTAGAATACAATAATAAGTAAAGTACGTAATTTTTCATATTTATAAAATAGACACAATAATCCTTTTTAGTCCTATTGAAAATGGATTAATAATGAAAGAGTCAAACATATTATACAATATCCTATATTCATGGTTAATCCATAAACTATCTTATTTAGAATGAATAATTATTCCTTTTTGAATTATTTCATGTACCCATTAAATGATTTTGTAACATCCTGGTTGAGGTACACCTTATCTTTATGTATTAGGGGTCATTTTTTAATTTTGGGATGAGTATAAGGTGACCTGGGGGTTTTCTATTAGGAATTGGGTTAGGCGTTGGCTATAAGAGAAATTTCACATTCTGAATTGTTTAATAATGATGAGAATTACTCATGTATAGAATCCATGATTCTTGTATAAGAAGTTAAAATAAATTAATGATGTTAAATTATAACTAACTTCTTGACATTTGATAAATGCATTTGAAGATGAGGTGATGCATTTTTCAGTTTATCATACATCCTATGCGTTAACATCATTAAATAATAATTCACACTAAGAATTAGAACTTTTATAGTTAATTATATGTTTCTAGTTCTCAAATACATTCATATCAACCATAATCCTCCCTCCCTTAAACCCTAGGTATACTCTAGGAGATTTTGGGTGTATGAAAATATTATAGGATTCTCCTTTTGGTGCCTTGATCACTGATTTGGATGGTTACTCCTTTTTTTTGGAATGTGTGATTATTTTACTCTCGTTTTAATCATCCCTCTTGGAATTGGTATATGTTTTGGGATGTACCTGATAGATCTATTTATCCAGTAAATATTCTACTCTAATCACTTCTGGGTCACTAAGCACCTGTATTCTGGAGCCTAGTTCTTGTGTTGGTTGTGGTGTGGTGTATATTATTCCTAATATATGTTTTTATCTAACCTCTACACTGAAATGTTTTCATATGTAATTTGATTCTAATTTCTAATAATAAATGTTATAGTCTAAATCTATATCTCTTTTATTCTCTTACCATTATAGTGTTTGAAGATCCAATCGTGGTTGGTGTATGACCCGAGTTTGTGGAAGGTGGTTCTGTCTCCTTCCTATGTTGGATGAACTTTCAATGGTTTTATAAACAGATTTGAATGATTTTTGATTGATTTATTTGTTTGTGTAAATGGATTTTTTTGAATAGATTTCTTTTCCACTTGTTTTGGAAATTGAAAATGTACATTCGAAGAATTTTTAAATGGATTGAAAAATGGATTGTAAAAGCATGTTTTTTATGATTAAAGGGTTGCTTCGAATTGTTTTGTGGAAAGTAAAATCCCTTTTAAATTGATATGATATATGCCACATATGATAAACTTGGGTGCTTAGGTGGAGGGTTTATTGTTGGGCATCGTCCATTGATATTGTAAAGGGGTTCACTTTTTTGGGCTTCTCATCCCTACCTAGATCATAGATACTTTGCCTCTTGGATCATGAATGATATTATATGGGGATTACTTTCTGGGATCTTCCTCTATTACCTATTATTTGATTCATTGGCTCTAAGAAATTATGTGTTCATTATTCTTTGTCTAAGATTGATTTATGAGTGACTTAGGAAGCCTAACCTTATGTTATCCTTGGGGAGTTTTCGTTTTTTATTGGTTTTATAATTATTGGTTTCATTTGAGATAATAAATTCCTTGATTAATGAAAATGGTTATGGAAATTAATTTTTAAAACTACTTTACTTAGGTGTGAAAAAGGTTTGGAAAAGTGTAATTTCTCCCATCATTTTGATATAAAACTATGTTACTAATTATCATCCATTTTTTATTTTGATTTGAATGTATTTGATTATCAAGAAGAGACTTGAAATGGAAAATGTGGGTGGTATCCTACTAACCCTATTTATTTAACACCATACACACTACCTTGGTAGTGTGTAGACCTTATTTTATCTAATTTAGGAAAGGGAAAGGCACCGTAGTGAGGCGACGAGGTTTTTTTAATGTGGGTATGCGTAGCTGGTGGTGAGATAGTGGTACATTGTCTATATATCACATGGAGTAGTTTTTGGCATTATAAGTAATTGTTTTTTTATTTTTGGACATGTACAATGGTTTTTTATGGATACTTCTAGGTTCTATATCAGCTACTGACAATCTCTGATTATGGATTATTTATTTTATGTTTAAATATCTTTGTATATGTTTATATTCCATATATACTGTCTCATGTTCATAAATATTGTTCCCTTTGGTTGTTGTTTTATGTTTGGGTGATAATAACCTACCGATGGGGATCAGGACTGCCTTTCGGGACTTGCTACAGTTTGTTTTGATGAATAGTTTTATGGGTTTTCCAGCGCGGGTCATGATAATTTGGAACAGAAAAACAATAACATGGGCTTGTATTGTAAGGGATTTAACACCCTATTAATTAATATTTTATCTAAAGAATCTCTAATGATATATATGTATCTATTGATACTATCTTTAATGTAGGGAGATTACTCGATGTTAGAGTGCACCATCCATTTTGTGGAGGTAGTTCATTTTTCTCTAAAGATGGTGATGAATGATCACTTGAATGATAAGAACTAGCATTATGGTTTACAACCAAACATCTAATAACAGGTATATATGTTGAAGCTATCCACCTATATGGAGACATTCAACAAGGCTATGATGCTGTAAATGGATATGACAAGCAATATTAGGCACTATTCCACTTCCCTTACACCTAGTTATAGATTTAGTGGTACACCGAGAAATTAGAGGAAGTTGAATGATAATCACTAGGGTGATAGGGGCGATGCATTGTAACACCCTGAGATTTTATGAAAAATAGTCTTTTTAATTTCATAAATGTCTTGTGTTGTACGCTGCACCAAAATAAGCTTGCACAACACACATCCTTGACTCGCCTTGCATTATACTCAAGCGCGACCTTCCGCGATAGCGTTTGTTTTACGCAATACCGAGTATCGCTAAACAATTATATGCTATTAAAATATTATTAAAACTAGCTGTTCTGAAAAGTAATAACCACTTTGTGAAATTTTGAAAATTTTATTTTTCAAAATGGACTTCATTTTTGGATTCGGAATATCGGAATTAGCTTAGTGTGAAATTTTGGTACTTTTCGGATAACTTTCATTTTCTGATGAATAATGCAAATTACTAAATTTTAATTAAAAACAACCTTTTTAATCAAAATCATTAATAGTGATAAATTATTAATTTGATTGGTTTTAAAGTATATTTAGAATATATTTTTACAATTTAATACAATGTTGGTCATTGGATGTAATTTCACATTTAAACCAGAAATAAACAAATGTCAATCTTTTGATAGTTATTATCTCTCAAGAACACGCTATTTGTTTTGACGACGGAAATTAATTTTTAAATTAATTAATGCAACTGATATGTTTTGAATTTGGTAAAATAGACATCATTTTTGAATTCATAATATCAAATATATCTTAGGACTAATTTCTGGTATTTTTCTGGAAACTTTCATTTTTTTAATGAATAGTGAAACCACTAAGTGGTAGTTAAAAAAAATGAATTTTCCATAAAACATAATTTTACCGCTTCTGTGAGTGGAATTTCAAAAATCCGAGAGACACGGTTGATGTCAGTAAGTAAAATGTGGATCAATGAGATGATAATAATTTCTGGTGAATAGTAACTTTTTACTATTTTTTACCACTGTTACAAGTAAATAGGGTAATTAAGGGTAAAAATGATATTATTATTACCCTAACACATGTAATAATTCTGTTGGATTAGTTTAATTCGATCCAAAACAACCTTATCAATAAAATATGACCATTTAGGCCCACTTGGATTAGATTAGGACATTTATTATTATTTAATTCAAAGAAGAGTTAGAAGAGTTAAAATCAAAGTTTATTTACTACATCATTTTTAATATAGGGTTACACATAAGTAAAATTTGATTTTAAATATTAATTAGAAAGATAATAATATTTCCTACATAATGATATTTTATTTATAAATTTTAGAAATTAAATAAATTAATTTATTTTTGACACAATGATGATGCAGTAATTACCATAATAGTAAAAATTTAGAATAATTTATATTATAAATACCCAAATAAATATAATTTGAGACTGTTTATGAATTACACTAATTTTATAGGTTAATATGACATGTTAGTATTTATTTAATTAACTTTGTTCGAACTAATCATTCTATTATGATTTTCACAAAAATCAATTACTAAATAGTGTCAAAATTGACATAAAATAGTTTTTAATACAAATATTATATTAGTAATTGTTATTTTATTCCTAAAAATATATGGTTCGGTAAAATGACTTAGATAAGGTTATATATATTAATAATAAACAACTTGGGGTTCGTTTGGCTTCTTATAGTAAGTTTATTAACCTTATAGTGTAAGAACACAAGAAGACACGGTAAAAGTAAAATTATTTTACTTAATGTTAAATCAAAATGATATGGTTAAAATAGGAACCAATACTTGTCTAAATTCTATTGGATGAGAGTATTTAGACCCATCCCCACCTTAGATTCGAAATAAATCAATTTGGAGCTATTTAAAACCGAATTTGTCTTTATAATAAAATAATATGTTTAGTTTTTCCAAAGGAGCCCCTCTCCTCCCATATAAAAGGGCACCCTTCCCTCTCTTCCTCACACCACATTGAGCCTTCAAGCTCAGCCAAACCCTGACAAATTCCATTCTAAACTTCAATAGAAACATCCTAGAGGTTCTGGACTTTCTCAAAGACCAATTTTAGTGCCTTAAAAGGAGATCTCAAAGAGGCACTTCAAAGAAGAGGTAATGTCCTATACCGATTCTTTCAACATTATTTCTTCTTCCACTTATTCTTCTTAGGTTGTTTCATTATGAAGTAATAACATCAGTATCACTAATATACTGATATGTTATTATAAGTATGAAACAACCCAATTTCACCAGCTATCCATCCTACGGAAAACGAAATCACCGCACGTGTGTACGTACGGAATACCGTCTCCACGCTGTGGTGTAATCTATTTTCCACCACCACCTTACTTGGATGGGTATAATGGTGTACATAATAACTATATATTATTATTTTAATGTGATATTGATTCTGATATAATATACATACACTCCAATACAATTCCACGATCATGAGAACGATATCATCGCTCGTGCGTATGTACGGACTACCGTATCCATGACGCGATGGGATACATTCTCCACGTTAACCATTCATGAATGATTATAAAGTATATATAATAAGTAATAATGAAATATATGACATAATAATGATACTGTATTTATGTGTATATATATGTATGTCATCTACTTAATTCCATTCAACTCAATAAGGAAACGAAAACAGCGTTCATGCGTACGTACGGCCTACCGTCTCCATGAACAGTGTATTTCTTTCCATTTACTAATCTATTATATATATGTATATTATGAATATATATTATATATAAATCATGTTTTATATTCTGTAATTAATTAATCATGATCTATGTAATCATATGAATAATTACAAGTCAAAACACGGACGAAAAATGAAACGATTTTACCCAAAACGCTTTTTAACATGGAATGTACAAAAGAACAGGTAATATAACGTCATAAGTGAACCATATATGATATCATAACAATGAGTATGATTCTAGAATAAGTCAATGACATTATGTAAATCATTATACAGGAGGTTCAGACACTTATGAAGCAAATCGGACCTAAGGTAAGGGAAATATCACAATCTCATTTTTATCTGAGATTGTTTATAATTTAGTATTTACTGAGATGTATTTTTTCATCCACATCCATGATTCCTCAATATTTAATATTATTTCCATCCACCTACCATTGTTTAAATCCAATTTTACCCTTCAGTGAGTTTTTAGTAAAGGATATGAAAGGATTCTTTTGTCGTTTTTCGTACGAGGTACTTTTTGACATTTCCGACAAAAGTATGAAGAATGTTTATTTAACTTATACGGAATGAATGGATTTTTAAAACATTATTTCCAAGAAGCTTCCTTTACAAGTTTTCAAGTTTATTTTTAATCAAATTCTTTTAGTTTAGAATTTTATGACATGTTAATAAAGGAAAAGGGTTTTTGAAGCAGAAAGGATATTTTCCACAAGAATGGAGTTCAAGTGTTTTATCAAAATTATTTTCCATCTAAGATAATAAAGGGTTATGTTTTTATCCCTATTATTACATTGATTTGATTATGTTGTGATGGAATTATATTTTTATGAATTCATTTATCTTATATTAATTGTTTTATGATGTCATGATGTTTAAGATTCCCATTTTTATTACATGGGTTATGATATGGTGTATGGTTTCTGATTTTGTGGCACACATAAGAATGGTATCATTATGAGATTGGTGGGACCTATATCTCCCTCCAATTCATTGGGTAAAGATTTTATATCTCATGAGATAGACATGGCTGGAACGGCAAGTTAAACCGGTTCAGTGAAATAGGACTGAAACGAGGAGTGAACTCGGTTCAGAAAATGACTTTGTCCACTAAGATAGTCTTGGAAATGAGTCTTGAGTAACAAGAAATGATTCTCTATGATTATGTGTGTATGACACAAAGTTTCATGTTTCATGTTATGATTATTGGGATTACATTTCACTATTATGATTTATCCCATGTTATGATATTATGATCTCTTTTGCAGGTTAAGATTTCCAAAATGTTATGTTCTTATGAATATGATGTGATTGATATTTCTTTTGTTTACCCTTACTGAACATTTTATCTCACCCTTTTATGTTTTCTTTTCCCCAGGATATAAAGAAAGGTTTTAGGTATAAAAAAGGAAGATATTTATGGGAG
This sequence comes from Viscum album, assembly GCA_963277665.1. Lineage (NCBI taxonomy): Eukaryota > Viridiplantae > Streptophyta > Magnoliopsida > Santalales > Viscaceae > Viscum > Viscum album. The sequence goes on along the minus strand of OY728153.1, from coordinate 305,965,818 downwards.
ATGTTGAAGATCTTTCACCATGATTAGAAGATTATATTCCGAGTTTCCAAAGACACTAAACTATTACGGTCCTTGTGTGTGTGTTTTTGTTATGTACTAAGTATTCCTCAAATGTAATGTAATGTCAATGTACGTTAAGATTAGGGTCCCTACAGTTGGTATCAGAGGAAAGGTTTAGTCAACCTTTGGAAACTAGGATGCGAGAACTTTAGTGAGATCCCTAGAGATATTTCTAAGGTATGTCTAGGGATGTCCCTAAGGATAAGTATACGTATAGGATATAGTCCAAGAACTATGGTAACGATTTTAGATTAAACCAAAGATGTTAGATATTGAAGTTACTCCCCCTTTATTATGATTTTTACCTCTCACACTATTCTTTTTGGGTTTTAGACGATGGTTGGAACCCAAAGGAACCGTGTTGATCAATGTAATGGACAATGCAATGATAGTCCTCCGGAACAAACAAATGTTATGGGAGATGGAGTGAAAAATCTTATTTCTATACTTACACAAGCTATGAATCATTCTAGAGTTTCAAATGTGCAGAAAAGGGAACAATATTCTATTGAGTCCTTCATTACTCAACATCTACCTTCTTTCAGTGGGTATTCTGATCCACTTGTTGCTGAACAATGGATCGGTACTACTGAAAAGATATTTTCAGTTCATTAATGTTCTGAACATGATAAAGGCATCTTAGTAGTGTATCGTTTGGAAGGTGATGCTGATCAATGGTGGAATCTTATCAAGAATACGAGGCCAAGAGATGAAATTGAGTCCATGGAATGGGACGAGTTCAAGAACTTATTTTTCAATAAGTACTTCCCTCGTATTCTTCGAACAAAGATAGAGAAGAAGTTTCTTTAACTAAAGCAAAAGGATGATGAATCTGTTGGTATATACGAAGAAAATTTTACAAGGCTTGCAAGGTATGCATCTGGGTTTATCATCCAACCTGAAAGTAAAGTTGATCGATTCTTCAGTGGCTTAAAACCAAATCTTCGAAGGGCATTAGCTATAAGAGACATCCGTAGCTATGAAGAAATTGTGCGTTGTGCTAACAAGGTAGAAATGGAAGTTGGTGTTACTTATCCATCTCATAGTTTTGACAAGAAACGAAAGATGGAGTTCAAGGAGATATCTCAGAATAATGGTGAAAAGAAGATGAATGTTTCCTTATGCTCAAAGTGTGGAAAGAAGCATGGTGGAGATTGTCTTAAAGGGACTAGAAAATGTTTTAAGTTTGGAAAAGAAGGTAATCGAGCAGGTGAGTGTTGAAGTAATTGAAAATGGGTTTCTAATGATGTGAATAAAGAAAAGACTGCAGAGAACACACCACCAAAAATTCAATGCTTCAAGTGCAAGGAAATGGGGCATTATGCGAATAAATGCCCTAATCCATGGGTTAGTGATGATCGACATGAGAAAACACTTAAGGAAAAGGACAAAGGTAATTCACATGCTATCACTATTGGCGATGTTGAATATGATAACGATGTGGTGGAATGATTAAGTGTTTATGTAATGGGATTCCAAAATAATGTTGTATATAGTATCGTGGAATATTGGAATATTTATGTATTGGTCTATTGTGGTTTTCAATGGTACCGGTAACCATAGAATGTGATTGATATATTTTTGGAAAAAAAGATGATATGCGCATAATGAAAGGAAAAAGAGAAAATGAAATGTTTGACCGTATTCATGAGCTCATGACTGATATAAGGAGAAGGTTATATCATGGTTTGAGTATATAGAATTTTTGGATTTTGGTATGTGGAAAGAGTTAACTTTTTACTATATTCCTGTTTTCACTATGGTTCAATTAATGGGTATTCATTCTTCAAGAGAATACATGATTAATGTATTCACATGTTTTTAATTTTACCAACAAGATATATCTTATGATATATGGGGGATAAATGATGGCATTCACATGATTGTTATGTGACATTTCAAGTAATCATTTTCTTTATACTATGAGCTTGGACCGAAGTATTTTAGATAAGACAAAAGATTGGAATGGATTATGTTGGACATAAGTTAGGATAAAACTTTTTTCTATATTATTGATTGGATGTTATAGTAATATAGCTTTAGAAAAAGGACAACCTGCAGGACGGGCGACAACCCATCGCGTCAGACAAGGCTGTGGGAATCGAACCCACAACCGAAGTGCGACTGGCCTTTATCGCCTACCACTGGCCTAAAAGAAGTCTCTGGTTAGTAGAAACTAGTTTTATTTTATTACACGGTTTGATATTTGAAGTATAAGTTCATTTTTGGAATCATATACGATTAACCTCACCATAGATGGACTTATGAATATTTGATAACTTTTGCTAACCTTTTGTTTGAAACAGATGGAATGACCCATCATTCGATCACATGATCTATTAACACTTCATGAATAAAAAATTCAAATTCATTTCTTTAAGAGATGAAGTGGAAATTGTTCAAAGCACGAACAACAGTGAAATTGTACCAAAATCATGTAAGTATTTCTTTTAATTCACCAACTTTATGGAAATGATCTTGAAAACCAAAAATGTTGTCCTAGTGCCCTTATATCTAATGAATCAGATGGCACCTTAGATCATCACAAATCTATGACTTTGTGATTGTTGTCTATTTCATAGCCATGTTCTCTACCACTCTCCATCAGAACTTGATGGTTAGATTTTTCTTCTATATCCATATTTTCACCAATGTTCTCCTACGTGGAAACCCAGTGATAAGTTAATTTGGGTAACCGTTACATTTCATACTTTAGTTTTTAAATCCAAGTTTGGGTATTCCTTTTTACGATGTGGGGTTCTATTAAACAAACTTTGAATTAGTAAACCATTTATAACCCTGACGAATTTCGAGGGCGAAATTCATTTTAAGGGGGGTAGAATGTAACACCCCGAGATTTTACGAAAAATATGCTTTTTAATTTCATTAATTTCCTATGTTGTACGCTACACCAAAATAAGCTTGCACAAAACACATCCTTGACTTTCCTTGCATGACACGCAAGAACGACCTTCCACGATAGCGTGTGTTGTACGCAATACCGAGTTTCGCTAAACAATGATATGCTGTTAAAATATTATTAAAACTAGCCGTTATGAATAGTAATAACCACTTTTTGAAATTTTGTAAATTTTATTTTTCAAAATGGACTTCATTTTTTGATTCATAATATCGAAATTAGCTTAGGGTGAAATTTTGGTACTTTTCGGATAACTTTCATTTTCCGATGAATAGTGAAAATTACTAAATTTTAATTAAAAACAACCTTTTTAATCGAAATAATTAATAGTGATAAATTATTAATTTGAGTGGTTTTAAAGTATATTTATAATGTATTTTTACATTTTAATACAATGTTGTTCATTGGATGTAATTTCACATTTAAACCAAACATAAACAAATGTCAATCTTTTGATAGTTATTATATCTTAAGAACATGTTATTTGTTTTGACGACAGAAATTAATTTTTAAATTAATTAATGCAACAGATATGTTTTGAATTTTGTAAAATAGACATCATTTTTTAATTCATAATATCAAATATATCTTAGGCCTAATTTTTGGTATTTTTCTGGAAACTTTCATTTTTTTGATGAATAGTGAAACCACTAAGTGGTAGCTAAAAAAATGAATTTTTCATAAAACTTAATTTTACCGATTCTGTGAGTGGAATTTCAAAAATCCGAGATACACGGATGATGTCAGTAAGTAAAATGTGGTTCAATGAGATGAAAATAATTTCTGTTGAATAGTAACTTTTTACATTTTTTTTACCACGGTTAAAAGTAAATAGGGTAATTAAGGGTAAAAATGATATTATTATTACCCTAACACATGTCCTAATTCTATTGGATACGTTTAATTCCACCAAAAACAACCTTAGGAATAAAATATGACCATTTAGGCCCACTTGGATTAGATTAGTACATTTATTATTATTTAATTCAAAGAAGAGTTAAAAGAGTTAAAATCAAAGTTTATTTACTACAACATTTTTAATATAGGGTTATACATAAGATAAATTCTATTGTAAATATTAATTAGAAAGATAATAAGATTTCCTACATAATTATATTTTATTTATAATTTTTAGACATTAAATAAATTTATTTATTTATGACACAATGCTGATGTAGTAATTACCATAATAGTGAAAAATTAGAATAATTGATATTATAAATACCCAAATAAATATAATTTGAGACTTTTTATGATTTCCACTAATTTTCTATGTTAATATTACATGTTATTATTGATTTAATTAACTTTTTTCGAACTAATCATTCCTTTATGATTTTCACAAAAATGAATTACTAAATAGTGTCAAAATTGACATAAAATAGTTTTTAAAAAATATATTATATTAGTAATTGTCATTTTATTCCTAAAAATCTATGTTTAGGACAAATGACTTAGATAAGGTTATATATATTAATAATAAACAACTTGGGGTTCGTTTGGCTGCTTATTGTATGTTTATTAACCTTATAGTATAAGAGCACAAGAAGACACGGTAAAAGTAAAATTATTTTACTTAATGTCAAATCTAAATGATAAGGTTAAAATAGGAACATAATCTTGTCTAAATTCTATTGGATGAGAGGATATAGACCCATCCCCAACTTAGCTTCTAAATAAATCAATTTGGAGCTATTTAAAACCGAATTTTTCTTTATAATAAAATAATATTTTTAGTTTTTCCAAAGGAGCCCCTCTCCTCCCTTATAAAAGGGCACCTACTCCCTCTCTTCCTCACACCACATTGAGCCTTAACGCTCGTCCAACCCCTGAAAAATTCCATTCTCCACTTCCATAGAAACATCCTAGAGGTTCTGGTCTTCCTCAAAGACCAATTTTAGTTCCCTTAAAGGAGATCTCAAAGAGGCGCTTCAAAAAAGAGGTAATGTCTATTACCGATTCTTTCAACTCTATTTCTTCTCCCACTTCTTCTTCTTAGGTTGTTTTATTATGAAGTAATAACATCAGTATCACTAATATACTGATATGTTATTATATTTATGAAAAAACACTATTTCATCATATATCCATCCTACGGAAAATGAAATCACCGCACGTGCGTACGTACGGAATACCGTCTCCACGCCGTGGTGTAATCTATTTTCCACCACCACCTTACTTGGATGGGTATAATGGTGTACATAATAACTATATATGATTATTGTAAAGAGATATTTATTCTTATATAGTATACATACACTCCAATACAATTCCACGATCATGAGAATGATATCATCCCTCGTGCGTACGTACGGACTACCGTCTCCACGACGCGATGAGATACATTCTCCACGTAAACCATTCATGAATGATTATAAAGTATATATAATAAGTAATAATGAAATATATGACATATTAAAGATACTGGATTTATGTGTATATATATGTATGTCATCTACTTAATTCCATTCAACTCAATAAGGAAACGAAAACAGCGTTCATGCGTACGTACGACCTACCGTCTCCATGAACAATGTATTTCTTTCCATTTACTAATGTATTATATATATGTATATTCTGAATATATATTATATATAAATCGTGTTTTATATTCTGGAATTAAGTAATCAAGATCTAAGTAATCATATGAATAATTACAAGTCAAAACATGGACGAAAAATGAAACGATTTTACCCGAAACACTCTTTAACATGGATTTCACAAAAGAACGGGTAATATAAAGTCATAAGTGAACCATATATGATATAATAACAATGATTAGGATTCTGGAATAAGTCAATGAAATTATTTAAATCTTTATACAGGAGGTTCGGACACTTCCGAAGCAAATTGGACCTAAGATAAGGGAAATATCACAATCTCATTTTTATCCGAGATTGTTTATACTTCAGTATTTACTGGGGTGTATTTTATCATCCACATCCATGTTTCCTCAATATGTAATATATTTCCATCCACCAACAATTTTTTAAATCCAATTTTACCCTTCGGTGAGTTTTTAGTAAAGGATATGAAAGGAATCTTCTGTCATTTTTCATACGAGGTACTTTTTGACTTTTCGACAAAAGTATGAAGAATGTTTTTTTAACTTATACAGCATGAATGTATTTTTAAAACATTATTTACAAGAAGCTTCCTTTACAAGTTTTCAGGTTTATTTTTAATCAACTTCTTTTAGTTTATAATTGTACGACATGTTAAGAAAGGAAAAGTGTTTTTGAAGAAGAAATGATATTTTCCTCAAGAATGGAGTTTAAGTGTTTTATCAAAATTATTTTCCATCTAAGATAATAAAGGGTTCTGTTTCTATCCCTATTATTACATTGATTTGATTATGTTGTGATGGAATTATATTTTTATGAATTCCTTTATCTTATATGAATTGTTTTATGATTTCACGATGTTTAAGATTCGCATTTTTATTACATGGGTTATGCTATGATGTATGGTTTCTGATTTTGTGGCACACATAAGAATGGTATCATTATGAGATGGGTGGGACCTATATCTCCCTCCAATTCATTAAGTAAATATTTTATATCTCATGAGAGTGACATGGATGGAACGGCAGGTTAATCCTGTTCAGTGAAACAAGACTGAAATGAGGAGTGAACTCGGCTCAGAAATGGACTTTGTCCACTAAGATAGTCTTGGAAATGAGTCTTGACTAACAAGAAATGATTCTCTATGATTATGTGTGTATGACACAAAGTTTAATGTTTTAAGTTATGATTATTGTGATTACATTTCACTACTATGATTTATCCCATGTTATGATATTATGATCTCTTTTGCAGGTTAAGATTTCCAAAATGTTATGTTCTTATGAATATGATGTGAATGATATTTCTTTTGTCTACCCTTACAGAGCATTTGAGCTCACCATTTTATGTTTAATTTTCCCTAGGATATGAAGAATGGTTTTAGGTATAAAAAAGGAAGATCTTTATGGGAGATGTTGAAGATATTTCACCATGATTAGAAGATTATATTCCGAGTTTCCAAAGACACTAAACTATTACGGTCCTTGTGTGTGTGTTTTTGTTATGTACTAAGTATTCCGAAAAAGTAATGTAATGTCAATGTACGTTAAGCTTAGGGTCTCTATATGCATAGTTTTGGGACCCCCCTATACCATTAAAAACATAAAAAATGTTCCCCTAACTTTATATCATTGTGTAAAGATAGGTCACAACTGAAAGTATTTCACTTTACCCACAAATATTTGAATTTATTATATCCATGTAGTCCATCAACAAAGGTACTTCTAGGATTTATCAATTCCAATTTATGATCAGAGATATTGAGATATAAAAGAAATTGTTTTTTATTTTAATTATAAAAAGTCCAAAGGCCTCTATCAACAGTCCTTGGGAGTGAAGAACCTTAATTTAGTAGAAGAGTTTCCAATGTAGATTGATATTGAAAAAACTACAATGTGAGGTACCATATTTTTTTAATCTTTTATAGTAGTTTCTATTTTTGATACAGGTGCCTCAAGATCATTTGAATCTGCTCATTTTCTCCTATGTTGAAACTTCCAATTGTTCTAATGTCCTTTTTCATAGATCTATCTATGACTTTTAGGAAGATAAATGTGTAGAGGTATCACAATCCTACGTGTTCTATATCGATAGCTGACATAGAGTTTTTCTAGGTTTTCTTGGTTCTTGATCTAGATCTATTAGAAGTTATAATTATGTTGAATTGGATTATATATCATCATGATATGATATATTGTTACCATTGGCATGTCACATTCTCTACTCTTAATTAGATATCTCATGTGTTCCAAAGAGAGTGGTACCTAAGGACTATTCATGCAAGACCTTCCTTCCCATAGCTCAAGAGTCTATTATCTACTATTATAGTGAATCACAATGATTCTCCCCTCTTGAAGATGTTCCCTTAGTTTTTAGGTACATACATGATGTTTTACAAGATGAGTTTTCCATTCTTCTTAAATAAATTTAGGTAGAGTGCCCAATTTATCTAGTGTCGAGTACTTAACCATATTTATATCATGTTATTGCATAGATCCTATTGATCTAAAAGAGATAAATATCTAGTTTGAAAATATTTTTGGAGAAGGGATTTATTCATACAAGTGTTTCACAATGGGTGACCAGTATTCCATTTTTCAATAATGGATATGGTTTTTTTCTTCTCTATGTAGACTATCCAAATATGAGACAGGAATATCTTATGAAAATGTACCCCATTCCATGTTTTGATAAACTTTTTGATTAGTTAAAAGTGATATAATGGTTTCCAAAAATTTATCTTATGTCAGGATATCACCAAATCAATGTCTGGGAATCTAATATATATTTAATACATATTTGAGAAGTAGTTATTCCCATTATGAATATTTTTTCATGCCTTCTTATCAATCTAAATCTCTATCCATTTTCATAGCTTTTATGAACTGAATATTTCCTCAGTATCTTAACACCTTTTTGGTTGTGTTTGTGGGAGATATCATGGTTTGTTAATTATTATAGAATGAGCATGAGAACCATAAAAATCTTTTTTTTAGCGATCCTGAGGATACAACAACTTAATATGAATATTTCAAAATGAAATTTCCATATCAAAGAAGTCATGTTCATGAAACACAAGATTCTGGAGCATGGTCTCTAAGTTAATCCTAAATATTTGAAGGCTTAATATCATGGGAAGAACCGTGAAATTTATTTAATATTCAGAGTTTCTTTTGTATTTCTAGATACTATTGGTGTCCCATCAAAGACTTTTCAAATACACTATTACATGTGTGAACTTCAATTCGGACCCTAAGTGTCAGACATTTTTTAATGAGTTGAAAATGTTTCAAAAAATAGAATTTATTAGGATATTTCTTAATCTTAGTAAGGGGAATGTGGAATACAATGAAGATTTTAGAACTGGTCTAGGTTGTGTTCTTTTTATGTATGATCAAATAAAATCTTATGACTCTTAAACTTTTCCACATGCGTAAAATTACCCCCACTTGTAATTTCGATCATTCCACTACTATGAATGTTATTAAGTATAAATGACATTATCTTTTTGGGGATATGTTCATAGAATTTTATAATCATAAGTGTTTGATATTTATATTTTCTCACAAGTATATAAATATCATAATTAGGTGGTGGGTCGAATACCACCATTATTTTGATTTTTACATCACCTAAACTCTTGGTAATGAGAATGGTGTTATTGATTCCCTCAATAATAATATTCCTTCCAATCCTATCCTAGAATCAATGGTGGTGTGGGACCTTATAGGTATTTTCATATGGTTTCATCGGTATGTGTACTAGTATGATTCATGTGTGGTTTTATTGGTGTTTATTTGTAATTATCTCTCCATGATTTTATTTTATAGGACCAATAGAAGACTGATTAATTTAGAGGAATGAGAGAAACCTTATATGATGGGGAGAACATTTCTAGTTGGTCTATCCCATTGGAATTATTTATATTAGGGATCAGCTTTTCATCCCATCAACCATGAGAGATTTAGTTTTTCATAATATCCATTGGTCTTCAAGGTTCATTCAATGTAGTACTGAAATGATGTATTACGACATGAGATGACCTTTCTAGTGGGTGGGTATAAAGAATGAAATATCTGGTTATGTGTCCCACTATTACACATTCAATCAGATAATGGATGATCACCTAAATACATTTTGTTTTCTCCAACCCTTTGGTGCTTATTTTGAAATTGGATGAGTTTTTCATGGAATTCATTATTGTATTACAGTAGAATCACTGAGTAAAGAATACTATCTGGGTGTTGGTGGATTAGTTAAAAAAATAAACACATTTTATTTTAACAAGGGAAACTGCTAAGGTAGATAATCTTGGTAACCTATGCATGTAAAATATTGTGAGGTGATATAGGGTCTCCTCTAAACATTATCTCCTACATGGATCCTTGGTTCACCTTTTAGATTTGTAAGAGTATCCGATATCTGATGGGGACTTAGGTAAAATTACGTACAAATTACCATCCACTAATGGATTGTTAGACGGAGTAGGGGATACATATTCTATGGGATATGCCCCATGACTACATCTTTGATTTTGGTGGATCATTGGATATCCATCAACGACATGTTATGTTTTCTAGTATTAATAGTTACCTAGCATCGATTATAATGAAATCCTCTGAAGTTTTGTATGGTTTTCTATATGGTTTACCCCTTTGACGGGAAGGGGTGTGTGAGGTTTCTTTTATTAGACTAAGTCTCATTCAAGAAATGCTTGTGAGGATTTATGATATGCATTGATACATAGTCAATGCTCAATGTTAGTATAACTCATATGAATATCGTCAACATTATCTTTATGGGTTCTATATTAGTTACTAGGTCTTCTGGAAAGTTTCTCTATGGTGTGATCATCATCTGCTTGGGAATTAGGGGAAGCTGACTTTGATATATATGGTATAATTTGGGACCAGTGAGTAAGTTGGGATAGTTTGTTATTTGTTGTAATTACCATATTATTTGATTGGTATGATTTATTTTTTCAATATATTCCAGACCAAGAAGTAACATCCTGATCCATCACATGTTCTGATATTATAAGAGATTCAATTGGATTCAGATGTTTCTTTTGGGGAGAATCAAGTAGGGATAGTTCATTCTAAAATGAAATTCTTATGTGAGAAGTATATTCCATTGGTCAATGTTTTGTGGTGTCACATATCATATTCTCATAAGACATAGGAACCCTAATCGATGGTGAGGGATAAGTGACCTCACATATTAATAAATCATCCTCATTCATGTGACGTTATCAGGATAAAAATTCTTATAGCAGGGATCATTATAATATCCTAGTGTAGGTACCCCCTCATTTTATGTTTAAGTGATTTTTTCTCAAATATGACTAGTGACTGATGAAACCTGGGGGTTTTGTGAATGGACATGGGGTGTGTGCTAACTATAGTATTCTGGTTAAGTTTTGAATTAATCGTGGGATCAATCCAAGTCTTCATAATAGGATATGAAAAAATTTATATGAAATGATAATTCACCTGGTGAACTAGGTTTTCAGTATTTCAAGATGTGGTGACAACATTTTTATCATATCTTCCATTCCATGAGTTCACATCATGAAATAGTAATTCATACCATGGGTTATACCTATTATAATAATTTATATGTGTTGAGTGGCATAATATTTTCTCATCCTCCATCAGCCACCTCTCTCTTTCTCAAACCCTAGGTATATTCTTAGTTATTTTTGGTGAATCTAGCTCTCCAGAGTGTCGATTTTTCTTTATTTCATCTTTGATTTTATTAGTTTCTCTAATTTTGGTAAGTTTTATTATTCCCCTATAAACTTATTTATCTCTATTATAATTGGATGTGGTGTTGGGTTGAGTTTATGGGATCTGTTGATCAGGTAATAATTCTTCTCTAATACCTTCTTGGTTTGTTGTGTCCTTATCTTATAGAGGCCATTTCTTAAGATGGTTTAGGGTGTGAAACATTTTATTCCTAAGTTTTTTGTTCATACAACCACTTCACTTATCCTTTTTCATATGCAATTTAATTATAATATTTGAGAATCAATTTTAGGGACTCTGCCCATTTTTATTGCACTCTCTTCCATTTTAGATGTGTGTGGATCCCATTGTGGTTACAGTGCGACCTAAGATTGAGGTAGGTGGTTTAGTCTCTTTCATTTGGTGGATGAACCTTGAATTATTTTGATTTATTTTTTGAGGTCTTAAAAATGAATTAGCATGATTATTGATATATTTATTTGTTTGTGTAAATGGGTTTTTGAGAAAATATGGTTTCCCCCACATTTTTGTAAAAGAAATGTTGTTTTAAAAGAATTGAGAATGGATTGATAAATAGGTTTTTGAATATTTTTTATGATGAATACAGGTGTTATTTTGGAATTGATTCTTGAAAATTAAAATCCCTTTGAAATGAATCTGATACGTAGTGTGCATGAGAGCCTTGGTTATATAGGTGGAGGGTGTTGTATTGGGCCTCATCATTTGGTATTATAAGGGGGTTCACTTTTTTTTGGGTCTTCATCCATTCCAAAATCATGGACACATTATCTCTAAGAAGAATATATATATTATAGGGGGTTTACTTTTAAGGGTGTTCATCTATTCCCTAAACATTTATGCATGGGATCTAGGGACCTGATTGCACCCAGTTATTTAATATATGTTGAGGTACAAGAAAATTACCATTCCTGACCTCATGTTATCCAAGGCGGTTTTTCCTTTTTGTGTTGGATTTATACTTATTTTCCTTGATTTTAGATGATACATTCTTTTTTTTATGATAATGGATATGGAAATAATGCTAGGAATCTATTTACCCGATTTTTTGAATGATTTGGAACATGGGGTTTTTTTACTCAGATTTTGATATAAAATTGTTTAACTATTAATCATTACTTATTTTCTATAAATTTGATCATATTGAGATTATCAATAAGAGACTTGATATGAAACACCTTATTGTGATCCCATTGAGCCTGTTTTTCTCATACCATGTACAATCCCTTGGGGGTGTGTAGACCCAATTTTATTTCATAAAGGATAGGTCACAGTTCTATAGTGAGGTAAAAAGTTTTCTATAAAGAGTGAATGAGTATCAATTCTTGAGATGGTTGGAAATGGTACACATATCAAATAGAGTATATTTTGGCAGTTTTAAGGTGTCCTTTTGTTTATGTGGACTTGTACATGGGGTTTATGTATGGATACATCTGATTTTTATTAATTATATTATAATTCTTTGATTATGAAATATTTATTTTATAGTTTTATTGATATATATTAAATGTATTATTGTTCATATTGGGATAAATAAATTACTTAGGTTCTAGTTCAATGTATGGGTCCCATTCACCATTCAATATGGATTGAAAATTCCCTCATGTAGTTTTGTGGTCACATTAATATCCTAGTTGTATAGGTTTTCTGGGTAGGGTCATGATAGGTCTCTTATAGAATTTCCCATTAATGTCATCATGAAGGAATGTAATTTTCAAAAATAATTGATCAACGTGAAGATAATAGCAGGAAGAAATAGAATGTAACACCAGAATGGATGAATGATTGAAAATATGTAAATATATTTCATCGTAATAAATTCATTCTCTTTTATAGAATTCCTTGGACATAAACTTGGACTTATATTTGATTTTATTTTCTTCTATTTTATTTTCTTTTATTTTAAAAATACAATCATAGACAATAGTTTTGGTATCAACATGTCTGTCAAAAATAAACCAACTGTGATTTGATCCATAGAATAGATCCCATGTTTGGAATCTCTATCATTTATGGTTTAATTATAAGATTTAGGACCATCTCCTTTAAGATCCCGGGATACATGGATTGTAAATTAACCAATGTCATATTGCATAAATCTAGAATTGGGTCTAGTGAAAAATCTAGATCTATAATCAGTTAGTTTATCATCATTGTTTTAAATAGGTGTTTGAGAATTATATTCTGAATCAAAACATGATTTTGATTAAGTCACAGTTTAACATTCATGTGTAGAGGGACCAATAAGAGCCTCAAATTGGGCTATTGGTCCAGGTTGGACAAGCTCGATAAGATGTGAATCAACACTAACATTGGTGACAACATCAGTCTTGATATAACAAGCCTCATAGAACAAAACACCTATACATATTACATTCATTTTTTATTATAGTGAAATATGCATTAACCAAACTTTATTTCATGATTTAGAACAATACTTCCTAATAATACATTCCAATGATCTTGAGGACTTGTGTCTTTAGAATATTTTATAAATAAATACATCATAAAAATATGAAAAAAATATATTTATTTTAAAATCCTCATAATCATCTTAACTTCTATAGATCATTTAAAATTGCATAGGGTACCTTGGGGAAATACATAACTAAAACAGTAAGCTAGAAATCCCATAAAGAGAATAAACATGAAAATAATGTAGAACAAGAGAGCCAAGAGGCGTAACAGGATTTCATAAAGAGAATTATCATAATAATTAAATCATGAAATAATGAATTACAATCAGAAGATCAAGAAATAATAAACATGTGAATATATTAGGAAGAATGAAATCATAAGAACAATTCATGGATAAGTACCATCGAAATATAAAATAGGTTAACCACCATCATAATCATGGTATGATTTGTCTATCCTCTATTGTAACATATTTTTCTTAGGCTAATCATTTTTTATCCATACATAGTATGCTTAGGCAAACATCCCATGTACCATACATATTTGGATTAGGATAACTGTTTGTGAAAAATATATGGTATCTAATGATAAATTTAAATAACCAAATATATTTGAGGGATATAACAGTCCCAACCATCATAAATTAGGCTAACCTCCATTGAAAAATAGTGTGATTAATCTTACTATAGTCACACAATATATGAAATATCATCTGATATTAACAGTACCCAATTCAATTGAAATATGTAACAGACCCACCCATAAAAATTAGGTTAATATATATCATAATATGTTCATGATTATGTGTGGCACAAAAAGAAATAGAAACCATACATAAATCACAATCATGATAAAACCAATAATAAGAATGTGGGTTTCACAGTCACATATTAAAGCATAACCAAATTCTATATCATATAGACTCCAAAGTAATGAAGAAATTAAATAAATTCGATCATTATTAATTGAAAATGTAAATTAGGTCCTGAACATGGAGTTAAAATATAGATAATAAATGATAAATATATAATAAATAAATATTGAAAGAGAACCACTTGGAAAAAAAAATATGAAATAAGTGAAGGATATTTCTAAACAAGGGAATAAAATATAAATTTCTATAAATAAATAATTTTACCAAGATTGGCATCTATGAAAAATTAATGGATTTGAAAATATATTATTTTTTAAAAAACATTTTATGGGTGTGATTCATGGAATGAGATAAGAAATATGAATATTCCCTTAAATCTGGTTTACATAAGAATGAAAACTTAAAAGGGAAATTCATAATTTGATTTCTCCAACAAATAATGACAAATAAAAATAGTTATATATACAAGGATCACATTTATATAGAATATTTATGATATAATTGAGAATAATATAAGTGAAAATGGGAAAAAATAAAGATAATGTGAATCCAAAAGGTAAAGAGGGTTGTTCGGAGGATCCCTTACCTTTCTGTCTGAAAGTATTTTTCGCATACACTAAAATTACTCAATAATTAATTTATTTTAATTATATATATAACAAAGAAACATATTAACCAATATTTATCTTCCTAATGACTATTTTTTAATATTTTATATTTTTAATGTAGTTTCAAATTATGTTGGTTAATCGAAGTTGTTTAGTTAATTACTTTTTTACATTTTTTTATTTATTGATTGAGGTAAAAGGCATTGTAAAAAACAATTCATTATCTAAATATTTAAGGAGGTTTTTTCCTTTATTATTCCATTAGTAAATACTTATGTATTTTAAAATTGTAACCCAAATATATCACAATTAAGAAAGGTTCCTTGAAAAGTCTATTTAATGTGGTTAAATTTACTATATATTTATTATATTTAATAATAATATATTTCAATATATTATCATTTTAGAATATTAATGGTGTTAAAAATATGATATTATTTAAAAAATAACCTTTTTAAACCTACAATTTATAGTGGTTATGGAAAAATTGAACACATCCTTCACGAAGGCTGTAGTTCAGACACACAAATGGAAAAAATTTATCTTTCTACAAATGATTTTTGAAGAAAGTACAAAATGAATATCGTATTAGTATAATAAAATATTATAATAGTAAATTTTGGGTGTTATCAAACCATATTGTATACAAGGGACTTGAGGGGTGTAAAATAATAAAGGAACTATGAAAATTTGGGTTGAGTGTATTATCTTTCCCTTGGATGTTCCCCCTTTGACAATTCATTATGAGCCCATAGCATGGTATTTTAGTGAGGAAAATAATTTAATGTCATGGGGATATTATTTATGAGATAGTAAGGAATATTTTTGGGTGATCAAATATTATTAATTGTGAATAAATTGGGTGGATGTGGTCCCCTTTTTAAAGTGAAGAATAGGGAAATTTTCAAATAATTCAATTTTTCTCAACGATAACACTCAATTAACCTAGTATAAAGTATCCCAAATTTGAGAATAATATTTTTTGGATATGTATATATATAAATCATAAAATAACTCCAAAATCCAATATAAAATAATTCTACCCCATGTTTCATTCTTTTTCTCTTTGTTAATCAATATTTTTTGTAATTTACCCATATCACCATTACTCCACTATCACTAATGGAAACTAATTTTAATGGACCCAATTAAAATTGATATTATTTTATAATTATAAAACAAATATTTGAAAATTTTAAATCATTTTATAAATTAAAACTTTCGTGATTTTATAGAAATAAATTTCAGTATTGCTGTAAATAACATGTTAAACATTATTTTTAGTAAAAAATGTATTTTAAGAATAAATTATTTTAGATAAAGTAATCATTGTGACCAATTCTATTGGAATAAAAATATTTATTATTATGAAATAAATATTTAATTTCTGTAATAATATGTTAAAAATATAATTCATGAATGTGAATATTTTATTAGTAGAAACTTATGGAAATTAGTTTCTTTAAAACATTACCAATTTTTTCTAAGATGTTGAGTTTGGATTTTATATAATTTCATTAAGAAAATTTATTTTACTTTATAAAATATATTATTTATTTTTGAATTATTTTTAGAAACTTCAATGGAATATTATTATATGTATATTGTAAAATAGATAGTATTAATGAAATTAGTATTATTCACTATTCACAAAAAAATTAATTATTTTACAAAAATAACAAAAATTAATCATTATTTATTATTTTTATGATAAATAATTAATTTTTTAACTTCAAATCCAAATACAAAATTTTATAAACGTTATACTTAATTAATGTTTTTTCATATAGTGAAAAATGGTTTTTATAGGAAAATGACTTTCAAAAAATTAACTATTATTTTTTATAAAAGTTACAAAATAGTTTGGTATTAAATAATTATTAATTAAATAAGTATGCCTTGTTGTTATTCAATTGTAATAAATTTTTTTCCTTGAAATAGAACACAAATATCTAAAAATTTCCTTTTTAAGTATCAGGTGAATTGTGCGAAAAATAATTTTTGAAAAGTTTGAAAATTCATGATATATCTACGTATATAAATATTTTATTACATGTTGATATAATCATTATTTATAATAAAATTACCCCTTATCATATCTTCTTAATAACTATGTATATGATAAGATCTGACTATAGATTCCAGTAGTGATTCATCTAGAATGGATCTTTGGGCAATCTCTATGAGCATGAACATTTCCCACATATGGTTTCTCTCAAACAGTAGTTGGTTGAGTTCTTCTTTGGCATAGTCTTGGGAAAATCATAAATATGATATCTCAATTCCAGACTTATTAATTTGAAATTTTTATGGAATATGTATACTTATATATGAAATTTCATTATAATTTCTTTGTTGATTTTTTACAAGAGGGTTAGTTTAAGTTAATAATAAAGAATTTGATGGAAATGTTTTAATGGAAATATTCAATATTAAAAATAAATCAAGTGTTTTTTGTTTTATTTTGGTATACCATGTGATGTAAACTATTTCATATTTCATTTACATATTGAGAATCTACTCTTAAATATCATCTCATTATATTCCCCCAATGAAAAAATTGCATTGTCATAATTTAGATTATTTCTTTATAAAAAAGTTAACTAAGTCTATCTATAAGTTGGGATGAGATTTAACTATTCTAAATAGGGTAAAATCACATATATTTACATAAAATAACAATAACACCTATATTTTATTTCTTCCTAAACAGTTATGTTGAATACCACTCTGGGTTTGATGTTAAGAATTATTTTATATTTCCATGAGCTCATAGTGAAAGTTGAAATCATATATTATCATAAATTATTCTAGGCAATGAATTGGTATTACCTATTTTATAATAAATACACTACACTCACCAATATCTCATCCCATGTTGTTCTTTATCTTGGTTGTTCTGGTTGAATGTTTTGGTCGAATGAAGAGTTGACAATGATGTTCTTCTTCTGTATAAGACTCATTGAGATTAATATTTATACCTCACCGACCCTTTTTAGAGTAGTACCCCACTATACTAGACTTCTCCCTCTCTAGATTCTCCGTATTCTATGTCTCCATCCTCAATAAATAACCACCCATCTCTCTACCCTCTTGTTTCTCTAGTCCCTATGATTCTCGCTCTATGAATCCCTCCCAGATAATGGTTAGTAAGGGATTGATACCCCCACATGCCCACCCTAGCTTTACGTTAAGGTATCCAAAAAGATACTTCTAAGACCTACACTATATCGTATACATGGTTCATGTGATTTCATGATCTCGGTCATAGAAATTGATTCTAAATCCACTCTAATCCTCAGGGAGACTATGCGGATTCCACCATTTTCGCTTAACTGTTATGTCATGTTTCACTATTGATAGTGGAAGTGGGTTTCATCCAACATCAAATATTATAATGGTGATTTAAACCGCTCTAGAAACATTTTTTCTTACACCATGCATCATTGGGTTGATGGATGATGATAAATATGGTCTATTGTTGGTGTTTTGTATTTTGGTGATGTTGAAATATTTCCAGGTCGACAACTAGTTATTCTCTCTAACCCCATTAATTTTTCCAATAACGAGGGTTTTGTGGGTAATATAACAATAATATATGAATACGGATTCTATGTTGAAATAGTTAATAAATTACTAAAATAAATAAATTCTATTTAAAATACCATTTATAATATTTATATTCTCATATAATAAAATTTTGAAATTAAATCATTATACAACAAGATGTTTTATTTGATAAAAAACCAGCATAGTACAATTATAAAATAATATTGAAAACCAAATGTGTCTTGAATAAATATCTCATATGCATATATTTTATGTGGATGATTTAGTTATATCAATCCACCACATCAGTTTTCATTGAACCAGTTGTAAAATGTTCACTTTGTTGTTGTGAGTTTTTAGGCATATCATAATTATCATCATGGGATTTATGAAACCTTCATGGGTAATGTAAAATTTTCCACACATAATGCATCAAACCATTAACAATGATTTTAGATTAATTAGTTCCACAAATATCATGATTAACAACCACCTTATATTCCTACGTTAGTATGATTCTTGGTGAACACCTCATCCTTATATATGGAATTTTCCAGTCCCCTTCATGAAATTTACACGGGGTTTTCCAAATATTTTTGAAATATAGGTGGTTGAATATCCATTATTTCATCATCTACATTCCCTAAAATTTCACAATCTATCATACCAACCTTATTTGGTGCACTCTAGATTTCAAATATGGTTATATTATTAATTATGTTTTCTGATATTTTTCTGGCCATAATCACCATATTTCTCAGTCTATATGTCATTCCAATTAGTTGGTCATTGGGTTAATTATCGTATTTTCATTTGAACCCATGGTCAGCATGGATCCATTTTGTTACAACCATCACTAAAACTAAAAATAGTTAATATGAGTAATATAAATTTAACATAATAGGCAAATGATCAAAATCAATAGCATAAAAGGGATACAAACATAAATCCTTTTACCATTTTTATCATCAATATAACACATATTTTTTTTATTTTAACCTATATAAAAAATAATTTAACCTAGGCTAATTTATGTTGCGTTATATTTTACTTAAAACCTAGTCCTTCGGTGTATCTTTGAAATGTGTCCTTTATAGTGGTTTATAAAGATAACACGATTAACTAAAGCATATCCCCCAGGAGTGTCAATCTATGTTCAAGTTAAGGGAGAATTCAACATTCCCCAGAATTATTGCCGAGATATAGTTGACCAAATACTTTTGGGGTTATTAACCATAGATACATTTGTGCCCAAACCATATCTATTTTTAATATGATGACATAGATTCCATTTCAAGGAAAATGACATACTCAAAACATTAACAAAAAATTAGGATGTTATCAAATATTGGGAATTATCCTTTATTCATGTCCATAGGGTTTTCAATATAGTTATATCATCCCAATATCTAAAAATAACTAGACCTTTCTCTGATGCCATATATATAGACACATGCCTTAATCACAGATTGTTTTCCAGATTTATAACATACTTTACCAATAATATAATCTACAAATTTTGAGATCAAGAATCTTTGGAAGATTAAATATATAAATATATAATATTAAATGTTAAAAAATATATTTATTTGAAACTCCACATGTTTCTCCAAACATTAATAGTTCTTCTAAAACTAAAAATTATATCTTAAAGAAAAAATAAATGAGGAAAAGTGTGAGATACAAATTTAAATAATGGATTAAACATGGTAATAAAGTAAAATAATAGATTCAAGAGTCACGATATGATATCATATAGATAATGATAATAATCATGAAAACATGGAATAAGGTAATGTAATTATAAGATCATATATTCATAAACAAGTGGAAACATCATAATGCATGGGAACATAAGCATATATCATGGAAAACCATTAAGATAATATAATATAGCTTAAAAACCATCATAATAATGGTATTATATAGATAAACTCTATAATATAATTATTTTATTAGGCTAGCCACATTTACACAATACAAAGTGTTCATAGGTTAACCACCCAGGTATTATACATAGGTTTTTAAGATAATTTCTGGTGCACCATACATAGTGATCTCATGAAAAACATTTCTTTTAAAACACAAGAAATATCATGTGGAATTAACATTAACCAAAGCATTAGATGGATATAACATGACCAACTATCACAAAATTTTTCAACATCCATCATAACAGAGTGTTCTTTGGATAAACATTTGATCACCATATATAGAATCTCATTAGTTATTAACATTACCCAATGAATTATAAATCTATAACAGAGCCATTCAATCACAACATAGGATACAAAATATCATAATATTTTCAATATCAATTGTGTAATTAAAGATAATAGAAACCAATCATAAATCATATGCATGATAAAACCCCTGAGAAAAATTGTGTTTGAAAATCATTGGTTAAGGAATAACTGATTCTTATATCATATAAATTTTTAATAGAAGAAGTAAATAGACCATTTTGAACATTTGAAATTTAAAATGGAACTTTGTCCATGAACTTAGTGTTCTGATGTAGAAAATTCATGTGAAAGATCCACTAAAGAACGATCGCAATTGAACCACTTAGGATAGACTTTATGAAATTTGTAAATGATATTTCTAATGAAGGAATGAGGACATAATTTCACATAAAACAATAATTGAACTAATAGGTTTATCCATAAAATATTGAGGTTTTTTTATTCTCTTCATGGTTTAAATAAATTTTACGGTAGTGATACATGACATTAGTTCAGAAACAGGACAATTCCCTTAAATTTAATTTACGTAAGAGAGAAAACAATGAAGGGAACTTAAAAATGTTATTTTACCAAAAAATAAAGGTAATTTATACAAGTTATATATATAAATAACACCAATATACATAATATGAACAATATTATTTAGAAAAACCTAAATGAAAATATGGAAAAATATACTAAACGTGTATCCAAAAGGTTATGAGGGTGGTTCAGATGATCCCTTACCATTATGTCTGAAACAATTCTGCACTTTCTCTTAACATACTTAATAATTAAATTATTTTTATTATATATATAACCTTTTAAATTATTAAACTATATTTAATTATATAAAATATATTTATTATCATTTATTATTTATTTTTAATATATCTTCTCATTATGTCTGTTAATAAGGGTTGTTCATATAATTTCTTCACAATGCTTTTGGTTTGTGGATCGTATTCAAATGTATTATACATTAAATTAATTATATCCATAATTATTGGGATTTACCAAATTTATTATTTCATTAGGAAAATATTTATTAAATTTTAATGGTTATCCCAAAAAATATCCAAATTAGGAAAGGTGAATTGGAAGGTCCATTTAAGGTGGTTGAAGTTATTATAACTATTTATTATTTCTATTACTTATATATTGTAATATATTAAAATTTATAAATACTAATGGTGGTAAAAATATCATATTAGTAAATCAAATAACCCTTTTGAACCTACCATTTAATGTGGTGATGGAAAATAAAACACATCATTCATGGAGGCGGTAGTCTGCACACACACATGACATAATTTTCTATTTTTTATTAAATATTTTATAAGAAAAAAATATAATGATTATTTAATTAGTATAAAAAATATATTCATTTGGAAATTTCAGTTTTTATCACACATTCATGATTAGAGTGTACTAGAGGGTTGTAGAAGAAGAAAATATCTTTAAAATGCTGGGTTAAGAGTATAACCTTTCCCATAGAAGTTTCCCTTTGGGTTATTCTTTAATACTTTCTAGCATGGTATTTTGATGAGACCAAGGATTAAAATCATGGGGATGGTGTTGAGGAGAAACAAGTTCCGTGTTTTGGCGATCTAAGTATTTTTAATACGTGAAAAAATGAGGAAGATAATGTTTCCTTTTATAGGTTATAAAAAGCAATATTTTGAAGAAATTCATTATTTCTCCAAGATATCAGTCCATTATTCTAGTAAAAAATAATCAAAATTGTCTGATAATGGTGTGATTATAGATATAGCTCTAATAATCCCTCCATTATTCAATATAAAACTTATTTTTCACGTGTTTCAACATTTTTCACCATAATATACCCTTACCATGGTAACACAATGTTAACCCTTGAAGCAAATTTTAATGGAAATAATTAAAATTGAAATTATTTTATAATTTAAACATACATAATATAATCATTTTAAAAAATTCATAAAATAAAATTTCCTTGAGTTTTTAGAAATTAATTTTAGTTTTGGTGCATATAATGCATAAAAACACATTTTTAGAAAAACAAAATTGTATTTTAATCCTATGATTTATGTTTTAGATAATTTTATCACTGTTATTGATACAATTTAAGTTAAAAGGATTATTATTAATCAATAAATATTTAATTAAAATTAAATTAATTTTAAAAAATAATTCAACCATTTAAAAAATTTATTAAAAGAAACAGATAAAAATCAGTTTTTTAAAATATGACCTAAATTTTCTTGGATATTAACTATGAGTTTTATATATTCATGTTGGGAATCCATTACTCAAGGAATAATTGAACCATATTTGAGGTGATTATTTTTGTTGACAAGTAGGGTTTCCATAGGGAGTTGTCGAGTTATAGAGATATTATTTACAACCTATTTTGACAATGAATGATGACATTGGATTACATGAACTAGAAGCGGTTAAAAAAGAACCGATCTAAGGTGGTGGCATTTTCTAGTGTTTTCCATATTTTTGGGCCTCAAAATCAGAACATGGGGAAACAATTTGTTTTGGAAAAGGAATTTGTGTGCAAGATCTATGGTGGATTGGAAACGTGGGGGCAAGGCATGTTTCGGGATTAGAATGACAAAAATTGGAAAAGGCATAAAGTTCATGAAATATTCAGAGTGGAGAAAAATATGAGGTTGAATGAAATAATATTTTTCACCTAATGTGATGTTAAATGGGGGCTTTTGTGCTCAAAGAGAATCTTGCACGACACGGTGAATCTTCCGCGCAGGGGTTGACAATGCTTATAAATAAGAGGTGACCCCCTAATTCGCAACATCTCAACAGTTAGAGATAATCCAAGCTCTGGATCAACTAATTATATCATGAAAATGGAGTTTTATGAAAAAAATTAGTTTCTCACAATCTAAGAAAGTTTCACATAAGATTTTAGTTCCGCGTAAGATTGATGTTCCGCGTTAGTGGTGTTTCTCAACAAAAGTGGAATCTACTATGCAAAAAATTAATGTTGCGTGCAAGATGCAGAAAGTGTTGCATGAAATATTTGAGGTTCCCCCGTAATACTGCTGTAAAATTTCATTCCTAATAGGATGAAAGTGGAACATCAATAGAGCATCTACATAAGGTGGAGGATGCATTCATTTGAGATAATGAAGGGAACTACAATACTATAAATTATGATTGGATCTTCTAAAGAAGCAGTGAGCACCCTTTAGTTGAGAGAGTAGTGAGATTTCAAATTGTAAATGGTTGTAAACTAGGAGGGACAGTGAGTCTGCTTTGAAATTGTAAACAACAACATGCTTTTAGTTGATTTGGTACATCATCATATTCCCAATGTATTCTCCTTTGACATAGCCCAGTGAAGGTGAACCAAGTAAAATTTCCCTCTCCAATGTATCCATTATGATATTTTCATACTCTACAATGAGATGGAGAGAATAGAATGTATTTTCTATCAACGAAACAAGATCAAAGGGGCAGTTGTTTTAATCTTTCAAACCCTGATTCACCCCCCCTCAGGGTATCTAGCCTAGTAGACCTAACAATTCAAATAGTATTTTAGGACAGTAAATTTATCTTTATAAATTATATTCATTATTTTTAAAAATGGGATTCAAAATATTTAATTTAATTGTTTTATAATAATTTCATAAAATTGATATTATTAATGAAATTGGTATTTTTCACTTTTCAACTAAAAATAAATTATTTTAGAAACACCTAAAAATTTATTATTAAGTTAATATTTTCATGATAATTAAAAAATGAAGTGTTTTTCAAATGAACATCCTAAATTTTGTAATCATTATTACTGATTGAAAATATTAAAAGTAGTAGAAACTGTTTTTATAGGAAAATGACTTTCAATATGTTAACTATTATTTTTTCTATAAGGTAATAATTAGTTTAGTGTTAAATAATTATTAATGTAATAAATATATCTTTTATTTAATTAATTATGATAAAAATATTTCCTTGAAATAAAATAATAAGATTTAAAAATAATTTTTTTAAGCATAAGGAGAATTCTGAAAATAAAGAAGTTTCGAAGAGTATAAAAAATAATCATTTGAATATACATATAAATATTTCGTTAAATGTTTATATAATCCTAATTTATCTTTATATATCACCTTACTATATATTCTTAAATCCTAAGACTTAGATATTATTGGAATGTAGTTTCAAGTCGCAGATTAGTTGGCATGGATCTTATGGAAATCTCAATGACCTTGAAATTATCCTTTATACAGTTTCATTCAAATCATAGATTATAGAGTTTGAAATAGGATTTGTCTAAGAAAAATCATAGTGAATATACCACCATAGGAGGTTCATAAAATTGATCTTCACATGAAATCCTTATATCTTTTTATTCCATTTCTTCTTATATCCTTTGTTGATTTTTTGGAAATAAGGTTACCTTAATTTTATACTAGTGAATTTAATGGCCACATTTTAACGGTCAGATTCAATATTAAATATATATCAAGGGTTTTTATTTTATTTTTTTATAGCATGTGAAACATAATATTTATAATTTAATTTATTTAATGAGAAAATATTGTGAAATCTCTTGAATTTTGCAAATATCCATTTTTATCAATACATAATTTGAACTCTTTAACCACCTCCGGTGTAACACAGCAAGGATTTATAAATATAAATTGAAATTTATGAACCATTATTTTAATTAGATATTTATAACTAGCCTTTAAAAATAATTTTCCACATCAATGTACTGAATATCAAGAAATTGTCATCCATAGTTGAGTTCAGTAAGTTATTTTGAGTCTAATAGAACCAGATTTCTTTTTTGTGAATAGTCATAGACCCTTAGGAATAGTTATATGAAAAGTAATTTGACCCTTATGAATTTTAACCCAAATTATTATTTTATTTTCATAAGGATATAAGATAATGATATGTTGATTCATTTTTCAATGTGTTAAAAAATGTGTTATATATTTAAAATTTTTATTTTTAAAGAAATTATGATCTTATTAAAAAATTAAATTAATAATATTTCGAAAATTATTTTCTAAAAAAGGAGTTAATTTTTGAATTCTAAACATTGATAAATGGTTAGGGTGTATTTTTGGGTATTTTCTGAAATTCTAGACTTTTTTATGAATTGTAAAATACAATAAATTATGATAAATGCTACATACTTGATTTACTACATCATAGGTGACCCAAGGCTGATTTAAGACCACATGAATCAAATTCACATTCCATTATTAATATTTGGGATCAAATTAATTAATATATTCATAGTATTGATAATAAAATATTATACTAATGATTAAAATAATGTAAAATACCTCCTATCACCCTTTATAAATACCACCCTGATTTCCTTCTTCCTCCCACACCTATAAAGCCTTGATCCTTAAATATGTTCTTAACAATACTCCTACCTAGGATCTTCCCCAATTTATATAGATTATGTTCTCTCCAATAGTCCAAAACCAAATTCCTTAAGAAGGATCCCAAGGAGAAGTGATCAAGAGCTAAATATAATCTTTTGTTTTCTTTCTTTTCTTTTTAATTTATTTTCTATTGTTCTTATTTACTAACCTCCCCTTATCCAAGATGATTTAATGATCTAGTATCTTAAATATTATGGATTTAACCATGCTTTCAGAAGAATCTCCATTATACTTGTTCTCCTCTCGCACTTATTCACGAAATTAAATCATCATCTATGATGTGTCGATTTACAGACATTGTGGACGATGTGATTTCAATTACATTTAATTTCTTTAAAACTTGTCATGAAACCATTTTTATGGTTCAAAAATATTAACATTTATGTGTTATATCTTACATAAGGTTTTGGAATCATTTTAACCCATCTTAATAATTTATGAAACAAAATGAGTTCTTTACGATCAAAGAATCACCAAAATAACACAAATAACTATCAATAATGTTTTAACTCATGAATTATACTAATGAAATAATTGAAAATGATAAATGTTATATGGATCTAGAAATATGTAAATACCACTACATTCAAATTCTGATGTTTCACTTCCAATCAACGAGAATATCTATCCTGAACCAATCATGGAAATCATGTAAATAACTCACCCTAAACAATGCGAGGAACAAAATACTAAAAATTAAAGGGTGAAATTATGTAATGAAATGATCATATAAGGTATTATAAAGATATATATGTTTCTTTAAGATATTAATAACTGCTTTTTGACCATTATACAGTATTTTTAAATGTGTTTGATGTAAGAAAAACCCGTGGTAAGAGAATTGTATGCCTAATTTCTATTCATTGGGTTAACCTTGAACTTCCTTATTTAGGTTGTATTAAAATTTATTTTGTGATGAAAATATGTTTTTTTATGAAGAATTAGGTTTATTTTTAGTTTTTTACACATTCCATCCAATGTATTAAGTCACTCATCAATTATATGTCATTTATAAAGAACTTTTCTTTTAAAATCCTCTTTTTAAAATTCTATTTTACATGATTCAAAAGTAATGTTTTTATGAAATTTTTCATGTTGTATGATTGTGTTATGGTTCTTGGGAATTTTATATGATGAAGGATGGGACCTATATATTACTCCAATTCATTGGTTATGTGTAAGTTGGAGGTGAGCTATTTGGTTACTCCAAGTGTAACTGCGATGGTTACACAAATTGTAAGGTAACCGTGAGGGTTAAAAATTAAAAGGTAGATGAGAGAGTCACAATATTATGTAAGTAATTCCGCATGATACCTTTGTGGTTCTATTTATGTTCTTATTTAATTTAGTAATCTTTTGTAAATATCTAGTTTCACAATGTAAGTATTTATGGGTGATAAATGTATTCTTTTGAAAATGATTTCATATGTTACAAGTATTCATGGACTAATGTGTTCCATACTTCTTTTTATATCCATTAATGAGGTTTTGTTCTCATCCCATCTTTTTAAATGATTTTCATAGGTTATATGTATGTGTAATACCAAAAAGTAATCCAATTTAAAATTATATGAATTTTCAAAGAGATAATGTTTTATTTAAAATGTTTTAAATTTTAGAAGAAATTTATATGTTTTTATGGTATCAACTCTTTTTTAATGTGAAATATTATGACTTTTTTATTTCCAATTCACTAAATCTATAACCATGAAAGTATCCACAATGTGAATGGATTTTAATGTTTTACTAAAATCACTATTATGTAATGTCATAAGGCTGGGTCCTTATAGGTGGTATCAAAGGATGGTTTAGATAACATTTAGGGTTATCATGATGTTACTATAATACCATAAATGTTTTTTTACTATATGGTTCATTTGAAATGATATAGAATTTGAATATTACCATGTTCCCCTGACTAAGATATGTCTGTTCATAATGGTTGTCCATAGAAGAAATAGGGAAGTAGAAGGGGAGAGAAAACAACATAACAAAATTCTTATGAATCTGCAAATTGGAATGGTAGGGATTGGAAATAAACAACTTGTGATGGTAATGGATCATAGACATAGGCAATAAATGGTGGTGGAACCCATGATAGAGAAAAACTAGAGGTACCATAAAGGAACATGACAATAGTGTAACATTTTATGAGACAAAACCTTCCTGATTTTAGTGGATCATCTGATATAGTAGGGTCTAAAGGATGGATTATAGCCCTTGAAAGGATATTCGATGTAATGGGATGTTCAGATAATCAAAAGGTAAATATTTCCATTTATCATTTTGAAGGTAAAGCTAATCAGAGGTGGTAAATGGTAAATAATATAATGGATAGGGAGGATATTTATGCCTTAGTTTGGAATGAATTTAAATATTTTTTCCATGAAAAATATTTTCCTAAGGTGGTGCGACTTAGGATGGAGAAGAAATACCTTGAATAGAGTAAAACAGAGACACATTCAGTGGCTGTGAATGAAGCGAACACTGCCAGACAAGGGAGGTATTCTCCAAATCCAATTCTGGACCTTGATTGCTAAATCAACTTCTTTTAATCAAGAATGAAGCCAAGGTATCAAATGGTGTTGGCCTCCCATGAATTAAAAAGTTATGAGAAAAATGTCCAATGTGCCGAGAGGTTGGAGATGGAGTTTTATGATGATTATGTGCATTTTTTCAACATGGAGAAAAATAGGGCCACATGGAATGTGATGGGTGAGAATCAACCAATGAAATCTAATGGTAAGAAAATCTAGTTTCCAGTTTGTGGAAAGTGTTGAAAGAATCACCCTAGGGAATGTCTTACCAAAACTAGAAAGTGTTTTTGATGTAGCAAGTTTTTACAAATGGCGTGATATTGTATTGAAAATAATCTTATGACTAATCCAAATAAGAAAACGGTCAAGTGTTTTAAATGTGGTGAGATGGGTCATTATGAAAATACATGCCCAAAGAGGGATCCAAATGATTCAAAGAAGCCAAAAAATAATCATAATGAAGTAGTGAGATCATTTGTAACTACGTCAGCATATTTTAGTCCATCCAATTATGTTTTATCTGTTACTTTATTTTTTTACTCTGATTTTTATAATGTTTTTTTTATATGAGGTCCACACATTTAATTATTTTTGGGAAATTTTCAAGTAAATTGGAAATATCACCTCAACGAATGAGACCAGAACTTATTGTCAAAACAACAGGGGGATATTATAGTAAAGGAAAATTATAATAATCATTCTATTGTGGTTTATGGAAATACTTTATCTGCAAATCTTGTTGTTTTTACTTAGTCTAGTTTGATGTTATTCTGGGAATAGATTGGCTTTCTTGTTACCATGCTGTGATTGAATGTATAGAAAAAGAAGTTTTTTTAGAAAGAGTTATCATTTGTATAAAAGAAAAAACCCATACAATTGATAACATATAAAGAATATGAGAAACTATTGAATGATAGAAATGAATTTTTTACCTATATTATTGAAAATAATGGAACTGTTAATATTAATGATGTGCTCGTGGTAAATGAATTCCTTGATATCTTTCCCGATGAGTTACCCAGTGTCATACCTGATCAGGAAGTCAAATTCACAATTGAATTAGTTCATAATGCAATAACAATTTCAAAAACCTCATATCATATAGGCCAAATAGAACATCCAGAATTGAGTTATCAGTTGCAGGAATTTCTTGAGAAAGGATTCATTTTTCCTATAACTTCACCATAGGGTGCTACTCTTTTTTTCATTAAAAAGAAAGTTGGATTGATGAGACTTTTCATTGATTATAAAGCATTTAATAATTTCTATATTAAAAACAAGTATCCTTTACCTCATATAGATGACTTGTTTGATTAGCTCTATGGAGATCAAGACTTTTCCAATGTTAAATTGTTATCCGGATACCATCAACTGAAGGTAATGGAGAGTGACATCCCATAACCAACATTCATATTAGATATGGGCATTACAAAAAAAATTAAGCCATTTTGGTTAACCAATGCACCTACTTTATTTATGGATCTGATGAATAGAATATATCATGAGTTCTTGAATAGGTTTGTGGTTATGCTTATTGATAACATTCAGGTATTTTATATGACTAAACAAGAGCATGAAAAAAATCTAAGGATTGTTTTACAAACCTTGAAAGAAAAGAAGCTGTATGAAAAATTCATAAAGTGTGATTTTTCTTACAACATATTTCTTTTCTTGGGAATATTGTAAATAAGAATGGAATAACAGCTGATCCTACCAGAACATGAGTGGTTGAATAATGGACAAGACCCATGAATGTTACAGATATTCATAGTTTTATAGGATTAGTAAGTTATTACTGATGGTTTCTTGAAAACATTGCAGGGTTATATAGCCTTCTAACCAAGTTAACTTGAAAATGGGATAAATTATTTTGGATAGAATAATGTTATGTTTTTTTCCAAAACGTAAAAAGATAGTGTTCAATGCTCCATTTTTTCCTTGCCTTCCTGAAATGGTGATTTTTTCATCAACATGGATGATTCATTAAAGGGAGTTAGTTGTTTTTGGATGCAGAATGATTGTATAATTTTTTATTCTTCAAGACAACTAAAACATCATGAGTTAAATTATCCAATACATGATTTGGAATTGGAATATTTAGTTTTTTCATTGAAAATTTGGAGGCATGATTTATAAAGAGGAAAATTTCAAATATATACTGACCATAAAAGTATGAAGTATATATTCAATTACAAAGAATTAAACATGAGGTATAGAAGATGGATTGAACTGATAAAGGATTATGATTTCATGGTTAATTACCATCTACGAAAAGTAAACAATGGGGTGAATGCCTTGAGTAAAAAATATCAGGCATCATTAACCATGTTATGGTTGGAATATGATCAATTGATTAATGATTTGATGAATATTGTCTTAGATGTTGTTGGTGAAAGAAATACCTCTATTTTGTTTTAGGATTCAATGTAGTCATCTTTATCAGATAAAATTAATCAAGCACACAAGGAAAACTATGAGCAGTAGAAAAACGTAGAATTGGTTAAAATGGGTTTGTTGTGAAAATTTAACCTTAATAAAGATTGTGTTTTATGATTTGGTATAAGGTTATATGTTCCTTGTGATTCCTATTTGAAAAAATATTTGTTTTCTGAATCACGTAGTTCCTTATTTTCATTTCATCCTGGATGTACTATGATATATAGAGACCGTCAGGAGAATTATTGGTTGGATGGAATGAAAAGAGATATTGCTGATTTTACCATGAAATGTTTGACATGTAAACGGGTTAAAGCAGAGTGGAAGTTACCAAAGGGGATGCATCATCCTTTTCCAGTGCCAGAGTGAAAATGGGAGAATGTATCTATGGACATTGTTGTGAGACTATATAAAACTTCTCGAGGTAATAATGAGATTTGGGTTGTTGATGATCAGCTGACTAAATCTACCCATTTTTTCAATTCAAGATATAATGCCTTTGGATAATATTTCCCTAGTTTACCTAAAAGATATTTTTAGGTTACATAGAGCTCCACATTCCATTGTATCTGACCGGGATCTCAGGTTGAATTCTAACTTTTTTAAGGGACTTCAGAAGTCTTTGGGAACAAAATTAGATATCAGTACAGCTTTTCATCCTCAATAAGATTGGTAGTCATAATGAACAATTCAGACATTGTATGATATTCTTCAAGATTTTTCAATGGACTACCAATGAAGTTGGGATCAACATCTTTCTTGAGTTGAGTTTTCTTATAATACAGTTTTATTACAGTATACAGATTGAACCTTTTGAGGAATTTTAGGGGAAGTGGTGTTAAACCTTAGTGTTTTTGGATGAAGTAGGTGAAAGAAAGTTGATGGCACCAGAATTAGAAGAGGAAGAGGCTAAGAAAGAAATGTTGATCTAGTGTCACATGAGGATAGTTCAGAGTAGGCAAAAATGTTTTGCAGATAATAGAGGTAAAGACTTCCCTTTTTAGGTAGGTGACCTTGTTTTACTTAAAATATATCATTGGAATAGTTTGATGTGTTTTGGTAAGAACAAAAATCTGTGTATGTGATTTATCAGTCCTATTGAAATTCTAAAAATGTTGGATCAGTTGCATACCAAGTAGATTTGCCTCCGAGTTTGTCTCAGGTACACAATGTTTTCCATGTTTCAATGTTGAGAAAGTATGTGCCAGATTCATCTCATGTCTTGATCCCAAAAGCAGCTCAGTTGGAAGAGAACCTTTCATATGAATAGAAACTAGTTCATATTCTTGATCGAATGGAACAAGTTTTAAGAAATAAGGTAATCCACCAGTTATTGGTTTTGTGTAGAAACCACATGGTTGAATAAAAAACATGGGAGTCTGAAAATTCTATGAGGGAAAGGTACCCTTAATTGTTTAATAAATAAATAAAATTGCTACGATGAAATTTCTAGAAAGTGGGGAAAATATAACACCCTAAGGGTTTAGAAAAATAAATTGAAATTCATGAAATTAGTTTTATGTAGATATTTATAACTATCCTTTAAACATAAATTTTCCACTTCTATGTTTTTAGTTTTAATGGATGACCATTTATAGTTGTGTTCATTAAGTTATTTGGAGTCTCATAAAACCCACTCTCTTTTTGGTGAATGGTAACATACCTTTAGAAATAGTGATAAAAATATTAATATGAACCTTATGAATAGTAAATCGTATTATTATTTTATTTTTTTAAGGATATAATATAATAATATATTGATTAATATTTCAAGGTGTTAAAAATGAGTTATAAATTTAAAATTTATATTTTTGAATAAACTATGATTTTATTTAAAAACTAAATTAATAATATTTAGAAAATTATTTTCAAAAATGGAGTTCATTTTTAAATTCTACATGTTTAGAAATGGCTAGGGTGAATTTTTGGGAATTTTTTGAAATTATATAATTTTTTATGAATAGTAAAATATGATAAAATATGATAAATGATAAATACTTGATCAATTGCATCATATATGATTCCAGGATGATTTAAGACAACTTGGTTCGAACTAAAATGTCATTATTACTATTATGGGTCATATTAATTAAGATTATTCATAATAATGAGGAAAAATATTATAATAATGATTAAAATAATGTAAAATACCTCTTCTCCTACAATATAAATACCAACCTCATTTCCATATTCCCCCCACACCTATCAAGCCTTGAAACTTACCCAATTTTTACCATATACTCCTCCCAAGGCTATTACCCCCTTTCCATGAGCAGCGGGTCAAACCAAAAGGCCAATCCAATAGTTTTAAGAAGGATCTCAAGGAGAAATTAAAACAACGTCTCCGATGTGTCAATTTACCGACATCATGGACGTTGTGATTTCAATTAAATTTACTTTCATCAAGTCTAGTCATGAAAATATTTTTATGGTTAAACCAGATTATAATTTATTTATTATATCTTATATATGGTTTCAGAAAAAAAATTCATAGATGTAATTAATTTAAGAAAAAAAATGAATTTTTTATGATCGAAGAATATCCAAAATAACCTAAAAAATATCAATAATGTTTTAGCTGCTTATTAATCATCATAAAATACTTAAAAATCATAAATGGTATATGGTTCTATAAATATGTAAATATCAATCCATTTTAATTCTAAAGTTTCACTTCCAATCAATGATAATATCCATCATGAACCGATCATGGAAATCATGTAAAGAATGCACCCAAAACTAAGAAAGGAACAAAACACTAACAATTAAAGGGTGAAATGATAAAATGAAATGATCATATAAGGTATTATATATATGGATATGTTTTTTTTATGATATTAATATCACCTTTTAACCATTATATTGGTGGATTAAATGAGTATTATGTATGACAAACCTGATGTTAGATAATTCTTAACCCAATTTTAATTCTTTGGGTTAACATTCTACTTGATTATTTATGTGGTATTAAAATTGTTAGTGTGAATAAACCTGTTTCTATAATGATTAATTATTTTTATTTAATGTTTATATTAATATTTTATATACTCTATTAACTCCCTCTTAAATTAAATGACATTTATAAGAGACTTATGTTTTAAAATCATCTTTTAAAAATTCTATTTTACAAGATTCAAAAGCAATGTTTTAATGAAATTATTCATGTTATATAATTGTTTTATTATTCTTGGGTATTTTATATGATATAGGGTGGGACCTATATCTCCCTCCAATGAATTGGGTATGTTTAATTTGGAGATCAATAATATGATTACTCTAAGTGTAACTGTGACGGTCACACAAATTTTAATGTAGCAGTGAGGCTTAAAAATTATAAGGTAGCCAAAAGGGCTACAATATTATGTAAGTAATTCCTCTATATACCTTTATGATTCTATTTATGTTCTTATGTAATGTGAAAATCTTTTGGAAATATCTTTTTTTACAATGTATATACATATGGGTGATAAGTGTGTTTTTAAGTGATTTCATACGTTACATGTATTCATGGACTAATGTGTTCTTTCATTTTTTTATATCCCATACCAAGATGTTGTGCTAATCCTGAGTTTTTAAATTATTTTCAAAGGTTATAACGATTTGTAAGACAAATAATGAAGCCATGTAAATTATTTGATGAATTTTCAAAGATATCATGTTTTATTTGAAGTGTTTTTTATTTTGGAAGAAATTAATAATGTTTTAATGGTATCCATTATTTTATAATGTTTAATATAATGATTATGTTATGTCAAATTCCTTAAATATCTAAACATGAAAAGATATTCAATGTGAAAGGAAGTTAATTATTTCCTAAATTCAAGACTATTTAATGTAGTAAGGTTGGGTCCTTATATCAGGATTTCCTACAAACATAAAATTAAAGGATCTTGGTTTTAGTTTTTCAATTTTGACTTGGGTAAAAGTTGTACATCCAATTACGATAAGGTGTTTGTTTGAATTAGTCTTGTCATAATATAGTTCATCTACAGGTTTAAATATACTGGAACTTGAATGGAATTTATTGATTAAATAGACTACAATAGTTGCAGTATTTGGTAAAATATATTTTGACATGATTGGGAATAAAATAACAGTTCATAACCTTTGAATAATTTTGTGGTTCATGTAACTGAAAATCTCATTATATTAGGGATTTTACTAATAGTTTGGTTCAAGTAATTCATGCAGAATGACAAATTTTTTTAATGTAATTAGATAGGTATTTAATAACATTATCAATTTTCTAAAATTTTATTTTTGTGGTCACTTTTTCATTCCTTCTTAATATTCAATTATTTGAAATATATGAAAACAAAATTAATTTTTTAGATATTCATATCATGTTGGATATAATTTCTTATAATAAATTTGTTTAATTTAGAAAATTTTTTATGTTCTTAATATTATAGTTTTAGGTATGATGGGGGTTTCTCCTTTTGGGGATTTCCACATGGGCCTATTGTGGAAACATAGATTAATAAAGGGTGGAGACTTTACTTAGTGAAGAAAATATTAATGAAAAGTGGTTTGGATGGAACACAGGCCTCCCATGCCTAAGTCCCTTCCTTGTTTGGAATCTACAACAAGGTCTCTTTTGGCATGGGTTGCCGCATGATATGATTACATGCCAAGGCCTCCCTTGTGAACAAGACTTACTTATGCATAGTTCCCTTAACCACTTAGACTCCATGCCAAATTATCCTTATGCAAGATGTGTAAGTGGTTTCGAATCTATTCCAACAACACGTTACAGGAATTTATCACCCTACTAGGGTATTTGAGATAGTCATGGGATGTTATCCCATGGGTTTGGAGGTATATATATTCAATTTTACTTTAAAAATACCTCATACCACTCATTTTAAAGATAGGAGAGTTCAAAAATCATGGAAGAGACATCCAAATTCATGTTTGTGCTCACACAATCATCCCATTGAAGATATACTTTTTACATCATTTACCCACTAACCCTAATGCCTCAGCAAAATTTGAACCTTACTGAAAGACCTCATGAATAATTTTGATCTCTGTCTCTACGTGGTGGAGATTCTAGAGTCCTTATAATACTATGGTATGTGACATTATCTTGAAGAATGTCCTAAACTCTATTTATAATAACAAGTTGTTAATGAGTGGAAAAATCAAATTGATTTAAATTTAAAAAGGAATGTATATTAATAATAAGTTTAAAAACAAAATTGGTTGAATAAAAAGGCTTGGTTATCTCAATTTATGAATAATAAAACACCTTATGGATTTCTCCCTTTAAAAAATGAGGAGGTGTAAATGAATTTACCTATGTGATGCTCAAATATATAATTTACCATTTTGTCAATTTCTTTTATTGATATGGAATTTTAAGTATGGTATGGTGAGTGTCTTTTGTAATATGTTTTTATTCAATACATTATGAAAATGATGAATTATATTATTTGGGGGGGGGATACATCCATTTCATGCACATATTATTGTTTTATAAATGCACCAATTTTGAAATATAACGGGTTAGTTATTTTCTAATTATTTAATGGAATTATTTATATTGGGAAGGATGTTATAATTTTGGGGACATGCGAAAACAAATACAAAAATCAATAAAATTTAATTAAAAAGAAGGAATCCTATGATATTGGATACATATGAAACACATTTTAAGGGTCTAAAATGATGAACCAGAGAAAAAGGGGGAATGTAGAGCTCTAATTACACAATTCACATCATGAAAAAAAAGATATTACATAAAAAATATACCATTGAAGAACTAAAAAATATTATGAAGTGAGGAAAATTTTAAAGAGAGGGGGTTATACATATCATGAAGTAGCATCTCATTTCTAGCATTCAGGTAATTTAACCCTTTGTTTGATTCCCCATTGTGTATAATACATTATGGGTTATTATTACATAAAGAATAAGTTTTATATGCCTACAAATAGTAAGATCATATTTTTAGAGAATATTAAATCATTGAGTAGGAAAACAAATCACATTTTGTTGGACATCTAGAGGAGGATGCACGGATGGAACATGGTTTGTCAAATAATGTTACCACACCAAGTAACCTTATCTAGTAGTCTGTATGGGGGTGAAAAGTTGGATTTTTTTTCAAACTAGGTATTCAAACCATACATCTCTTCTAGTTGGTCTATTTGGGGAACATGGTATAGAATATGGTTAGTACTGATGGTGTGACCTAACATGTAAACCATATTAATAGGTTTTTAATTCCATTAAAATTTTAATTCAAATCACTAGAGCCCCTATTTAACCCCAAACATATTCTAATCAAAACTAATTCGATCATTTTGTTTTTTGGATCCCTCTATAGGTTTTTTTGTATCTCCAAAACTCATCTCTTTGTGGTTTAATCTACCGTTCTATGTGGTTATCCAATTTAAGTATGTTCTTCTCCTCTCATATGTTGAAATATCTTCTACTAAGTATTCTTTATTCCTAGAGTTTATGATGTCCTTTTGTTCCATTGGATCATGGTTTCTTGATATGTAGTTTTTGATCTAGTATCTCATATCTATTATATAAATATTTTTATTGTTATATTTGATGATCTGAATTATAGGTTACACATATAGGATATGTTGTTATTTGATTCCAAGTTTGTACATGTAGGTGTTACTCTGATTTTAACTCCATTTAAAAATCATTTTTTCTTACAAATCCATGGGTATGAATTTCTTCTTCTTAATATATTTCATAAATATTTTGATTTTATTTTCCTTTTTAAGAACTTTTATGAACATTTTTTGTAAAATTAGTGCATATGAATATGTTTTGATTTCCAAAATGAATTCTGGGATTTGAATGAAATTAGTCGATAAAAATTCATATCAAAGGGTTTTAAATTTTTAAATTTATGAAATGACCTTGAAAAATCCTTGTATGATTTAAGAATTTACTTTAAATGCGTTTTCAATGATTTTTTGAAATGAGTGACATTATCTCATTAAAATATTGTGTAAACCAATGGATTAAAATTAATTCAAACCATTTATGTTGTTAAAATTATTTTGTATGAGATTAATGATTTAATAGTCCATTTTATATTTGATAACCACTTTGGAAAGGAAGAAATTACAATTACCCATTTTAAATGTTGTTTCAATGTAATTGTATTGAATGGAAATTGATGATGTTTAATAGGTCAGTTGGACCTTTATGATGATCCCCTATTATTAAAATCACTTGATGTTCCTTAATATATTATTATGCATCCCATTTTTCGGTGATGAAAATAGAATATTCACATGAGGGCGTTCAAAGGTGTGATTGAGATGTGATTTGATGAAATGATCCATTTATTGAAATGTTGAGGGTATGATCCCATGATTGATATTGCTAAGGATCTCTATTGTGATACTAAAAACATGATTATCTCAGTCACAACTATTGATCATTCATTTGAACCTTTGTAGTTAGATGAGATAACTTATATATAGGCTTTTTTATGGAGTCACACCCTTTCTAGTGGATCTATAGAGAACATGAAAGGTTTTGGATATAGACATGTGACCAGAAAAGTGGGTGTGTGTGGTTCAAGTATGCTAAAGACCTATGAGGCAATATGTAAGATCTGCAACCAGTCATGATATATATTTATCATCTTCACTATGGTGGAAATTCTATGACATCTATTTTATAACCATGAAATACATATATATTACACTAGATACATAAAACCATTCATTGTCACTAATCGAAACTTATGTTTTCTTTATTAAATGATTAATACTCTTGATTAATCTATTTCTGGAAGTGGAGCACCTTGATTATACTATATTAACTCTTTTATAGCTCTTGGAAATAGGTTCATTTTTTAATTTTTTATTCCAATATGAATCAATATTGCGAAATTATTTTCAATTATATTCAAGAAAAATAACTCTTTTAAAATGATGAAAATAAATTTTTTCCATCTTCGGTTTGGTAATTGATTTTTAAATGTTTAAACCTCTATTCTAAACCCAAATCTATAGTGAAATTTTATATAGGTATTTATTTTCACTTTTGAAATGTAATTTCTAGAACTAAATTTATTTTAATTATATATTATCATATATTAATTACCATATAATGTAAATTTATTGATTATATGGTAGAATCATATTGGGATATGTATGTCACATCATGCTCGTACCATTTGGTGTTTGCAGACATTATGATCCTCTAGTGGGTGCTCAGGATTTAATCTTCCTTTTTGATTTCATGCTTGGGTGACTGAGGGAAGTAAAATTAGAACATGGTTGGTGTTCATGGACCACAATGAGGTGGGTTTTGGTTTTAATTTTCCGATTTCACTTTTTATAGTTTCTCTTCGTACTCATAGATGGAAGTATTTATTTCATTATCCATAGTTTTTTCCATAGTTTAAATTTATAATTATTTTATCCTATTGTAGAAATGGTTCCTAAGGTTTTATTTAGGATTCCAATGTTTTCTTGTTGACCCATGGAGATTGGGAACACTATTTGGGTTAGTGCTAAATTGACTCGGATATCTGTTAAGAATGAATTATGGGTTGGTTAACTACAAATGGTATCAAATGAGGTCTTTCCATAAAAGTAAGTATATCATCTTGAAAGACCTTATTTAATTTGTGATGATTCATGATAGAAAGGATATTAAGGATGTGTCAGTACTCCAGAGTTAATTCATGAATTTGTGCTTGATCACCACCTTCTAATGATGAGACTTGAGTCGCCAGATATATGGGGACCAGATTATTTATTTTGAGTTATTGGTTTCCTAATGAAAAAATGAGATTTATATTCCCAATGATACTATATATTATTTGAGAAATATAATATGTGTTGTGGAACTGGAATAGAAAGATGACCATAGTTGCACTATGTATTTATTATTGGGTAAAGTATGAGGAATCGATGTGACTAGTCGGTAATTCCAACCTTGAACAATAATTATGTTTGTGTGACGTTTACTATCCCATAAGACCAATCCATTCATAGTTCTAACATGGTTATATATTTAAAACCATAAATATTTTCATCCAAGTGAATTCACATGAGTGAGGATAGTAAAGATGGTTATGAATGTGGTTTGTTTCATACTCTTTCTTGGTTATTTCAAATGGAATTCCTTACCCTAGTTTCCAAAAGCTGGTGCATTATTTTAATTCATTGGAATGATCATAAGGAATAAAATCCTAAAGTATTTATTAGTTTATAAGTATTAGAAAATATATTATATACATGAACATTAAATTAAAATTTTTAACATAAAACACAACATAGATAATCCATTGAGAAGAATATTATTCTCCTAGCTTAACCCTTCATATAAATCATAATGTACATCATGGAATCCTAGGAAAATAAAATATATGGAAGGGGTGCTATCAGATTCTATGTAAGGATAAACAATATAGTGGAAGGTATCATAAATAATCTAAACTTTTATTGAAATGTATAAAATTAAAAACACATGCTTTTTAAACAAAATAATCAGCATAGTATGGAAATAATTAATAAAATAATACCATTTAAACATTCACATGAATATTTAAATAGTCTAATAATCACATGTAAATTCCGTAATTAATCCTATAATGAATAAATACATAATACTAGACATCACACCCATTCCTTCAAGGCCTCATGCCAAGACCATTGCCATACCGTCAAGGCCTTGTTCCAAGACACTAGTTTGTCTCATGAGACCTACTATTACAACGAGGGGATATAACGGGCCTTTCCCATTACATACTATGTCCAATGCATTCCTCTTAGGAAAAGGGTGAAAAAAATATACACATTTTTATTAAAACTATCATAAAAAATGTGAATACTTTAACCATAAACCATGAATGGTATAAACATTGCACATCCATTGTCAAAATATTTCATAAAACCTTTAATAAAATATAGAAGATTGTATCATAATAAGTCAACCTCAAATAATCTTATAATCCAAAAAAGGATTTTGATATAGATGAAAATAATTTAATAAATATTTTAAAACTCTTTGAGGGAAATATATCTTTTTTACATAGAAATAATTTAGAAGATGAAAAATTATAAAAGAAAACACTAATTTTGAAAATATCCTTATAATATTTTGAATAAATATTCATAATGTTATGGCATCATAAATATAGAAAATATATTCTTGTGCTTAATAAGTTAAAAAAATCCTTTCCTTAATTTGTTGAAAGGTTATAAAGTACCTTGTTTGGAAAATGACAAAAAGATTCCTTTCAAAACATTTTTTAAAAAGCCAAACATAGGTAAAATTGACATTAAATAATTTTTTATAGTATTATGATTTATATTTTAATAAACATGTAAATGGTTGATAAGGATGACCAAATAAAAACTTATGTATAAGCAATCTCAGATAATAAAGAAGTTGTGAAAAGAACACTTACATTGTATGTTTCATCAGTAGAGGGCGTGTTAGCCTACTGTATACTGGTTAATGTATGTTATTAAATTATATTTTAACCATATACATATATATGATATGATATAGGTTCCTCTTATATTATTTTTTAATATTATTTCAGTGATACCATTGTTTTGAGTGATAACTATTTCATTTTCTCTTTATAGTTTTGTCATCTAAGTCATGTTTTTTATGCATAGGATGTATTTAAATTATATAAAAAATGATATTAATCTCATAATTTTCATTTTTAATCGTCATATACATTATATAATCATTCTTGAGTGGATAACATAGAGAACGAATCTCATCAATTCATGGAGACGGTAGGCCATACCTACGCACAATCGACTGTATCATTACCTTAATAGTTAAATGGTATAGAATTGGAAGACATATTAAATTTAAATACTAATTATAATTCTTTATTGATGGTTTAAATAAATTACACACATAATTATAACCATCAACATAAATTATGTTTCACTAACAAATTACTGTATGGTGGGGAGATGGTAAGCCGTACAAAGGCACGCATAGTGATATTTTTATTTGTGGGATGGGTAAAAGAATGTATATGGTTATACCATAATAATAATAATATAAAATAATGTATATTATAATTTATTAACTACTTAAGTATGGAATCAACATTTAAAGGAGAAGTATAATAATAAAAGAACTTTGAATTAAGTAATTAAACAATTTCCTCTTTTTCCTGTGTCTCCTTTTGATTTGCACAAAAGGACTCTGTAGGATCACTTTATGCCCAATGTATGGCCTCTAGGATATAGTCATAGATGTTGGGAGAATTAATGGCCATAAATTGACCGATCTAAAAGGATTTATATGTGTTATTAAAAGATAAGTAGAATTTCCCTTTTATAAGGGTGTGAGGGGAACTTTGGAAAAATATTGAAATATTAATTTATTATAATTTATTTTTTCTTTATAATCATTTCAAAGTAATTTTATTTCTATGATAATATGATTTTCGGTTTAAATAATCTCATCCAATAGGTTTTATACATGTTTAGGTCCAAAATTTAACCTTATTGTTGGGCTTTAACCCTTAGTTAAAAAAA
Source organism: Viscum album (assembly GCA_963277665.1). Taxonomy (NCBI): domain Eukaryota; kingdom Viridiplantae; phylum Streptophyta; class Magnoliopsida; order Santalales; family Viscaceae; genus Viscum; species Viscum album. The sequence continues at coordinate 305,922,938 of OY728153.1, read as the reverse complement.
TTAACCCTTACTATGGCTTCTTGTATTTTTACACTATATGGTTAATATAGTTAGTATAAAATGATAAGAGAACCTAAAGTGGAGGATTAATAAAATTTTTGACATTTTATTTGTCAGTTTAAGTAATCTTATATTTTTATATCTATTATATCATCTAATAAAATATTATTTGTTTTAACAAATAATTTATGTCAATTTGGATACTATTTAGTAATTGATTTTTGTTAAAGAAGTAAAATTTTATTCATTATAAAAAATTAAATTAACTAAAATTTTACATGCCATAATAATCCATAAATATTTTTGATTATATAAAAATTATAAAATTTCATTTATTTTAATATTTATAATTTCATTTATTTGAATCTTTTATTAATAAGGTAATCATTGTATCATCATTGTGTCACAAATAAATTTATATATCTATTTTATGAAAATTATAAATACAAAACCAATTATGTAGGAAATATTTTTAGATTTATAACTACAATTTATAGTCAATGATATAAGTTATATAACCATGAAATAAATTTTTTTTAGTGAAAAGATAATTTTTTTGTTATGTTTCACTTTACATTAAATTAATTATTATAACTGGTCATTAACATACCCATGAGGATCCAAAAAGACTATAATTAGGCCTAAGGATTTTATTTGGATGTACACGACTCATCCAGTAAGATTATGAAATTTGTTATTTAGTTATATATTATGATAATATTTTTTTACCCTAATTTACCTATTTGACCAATTAACTATGGTAAATAAAAATAACTACTGAAGATACAATTCAGGATGTCTAAAAATAAAAGGCACCTATTTTTAAAATATGAAACTTCTGATTCCAAATATGAAATCAATTTTTTCAAATTAAAAACATAGAATTTTTAGTAATTAGTTTAAAATTAATACCCTTTCTAAAAATGAGAAAACAAGTTTTTCAAATGTAAAAACAATCAAAAGATTGACTTGTGTTTATATCTAATTTTAATACGAAAATAATTACAATGAACTAAACTATATAAAATGGTAAAAACATAATCTAATTATACATTAAAACAATTAAATTTATAATTTAACACTATAAATTATTTTTATTAAAAAAAGATATTTATAATTAAAATTTAGTACTTTTTATAATTCATCAAAATATGAATGTTTTCAAAAAAACACCAAAAAATTATCCAAAGGCGATTTTTATGTACTAATTTCAAAGAAGATGTTTATTTTTTCAAATTGAATATATTTAATTTTAAAATTTTGGATTTACAATTGGTGCTCCATTAAAAGGGGAAAAGTTCATTTTTTCTACAAAAAACATCTTTTATAAAAAAATCAATTTGTTTTTATATTCTCTCTAACAAACACCTTAGATTAATGTCAAAATTATATGGAATGTATAAAATTAAAATTGTAGTAATACTATTCATAACCTATAATTTATCGAATATGTTATATATCATGTTAAATGATAATATTTTATTAATATAATTTTGTTCGGTAAATTGGGCCTTGAACATAACGCAAAACAACTCATTAGTGTGTGATGAATTAGATTAACAAGGGGTTGTGTAAAAAGATAGTATGAAATAAAATTATGTTTATTTAGAAGTGAAAAAATTTTAATTGATGGGGGTCTTTCATTTAATCCATATTTTAGGAATTTATACCCCATTCTAAAAACAAATTGTGGATGAAAACAAGATTTTATTAGGTTCATTGAGAAATGTTTTCAATTACCAAAAATATAGTGGCATTAAATATTTGGTTTGGAAAAATAATTTTCAATGATTCTTTGATTATGTGTTAAAGAAATTTTTTTTAATAAATCTTTTTAATTAGAGGTCTAAAAAAGAAATTGTTTTTTTAATTGGAAAATGGGATTAATAATTTTTAAATAATGGAAACATCTCTATGATCTGATAATGGGTATTCAAAAATTGTGATGGATTTATATCATGATTTAACATTTTAAATAAAATTGCAGAGTTTCTTAAAAATTATATCTTATGTTCTTTGAAATATATTATAATTTGATAAAAGTGGGTTTTTAAATAATTTGAAATATTTTCTGATCTGTTTGAGTGTTCTTTGATACCTGATTTTATATTCTTGTGTTTTGTTATTCTAAGAAATGTCTCCTAAATATTATTTTAATAAAGACCAAAAGTTGGTCCTATAGTCTGGTCCTCTGAGTAGATCTTCATGTTTTCTAGAAGTGGAATCTAGAATTGGTGATTCAACCAAAACTCCAAATCTATTAAAGGATCTAATGTATTTCAAATCCATTGAACCCATCTAGTACTTCTCAGATTGACGACCACCATTTTATAAGGGTTGGTAGGTTTCTCATAAAGGAATAAAGTAGCTTAATGGATTTTATGTGATCTTCTATTCTCCCAAGACACCTGATTCTCTAAAGGATTACTATATCAACTCCTCATTTGAGAGACTTTCATAGGAGTGGTGGGAAGTTTTGGTTACCAATATACTACATGAAATTATATCTTGGTAACTCTTTATGTTAGTATTCATTTGGTGTGATAATCTTGAGGAAATGAAGAAGGATAAAGTCTTTGATTTCATGATCTTTAGTCAATATGAGTGATTAGTTGCATATTATTCACAGAAATTATAATTTTGGGTATTTTTATTCCCTAGGGTTATTATTAATGTATTCTGTAAGTCTATATATTTAAAAAGAGGTCTTCACTAGACCTTCTAGCCTATGTGCCTGTGTTCTAGTGGACCACTTATTCAAATATTCTTGAAACATCCTTTTTAGTTGATGTGGAGATAGAAAAATGAATCAAATATAAGAATACCTCATTCATGGTTGATGAAGGGAAATATTATGAGGGAATGAAGAGGGACGTCATTTTCCTCTAGTGTGGACCACCTGGTCTTCCTATGAAGTTATGTTCGAAATCTCTGAGGGTTTATAAAGGGTGTGACTATTTTGTTCATCTTAAGAGGTTCTATATGTTGGGATACCAAAAAGGTTGTTTCAGTTAGGGATAATAGCAACCTGAATATGGGGGAAAATATTCTTCAAGATAATAAGGGTCCATTTATAGGCCTTGGGCTGAAGCTTTTCACAAAGTGGGGTGTGATACCCATGGTGGTTGATGTTGACCCATCTAATTTTATCCAACATCGCAGTGGAAACTACTTGAGTTTATAATTATTTAGGATTGAAATTTATAAAACCCGTTGATTCAGAGATCTTTTTGGATTATTTTTAGATCTTTTTGGATGATCATTTTTTACCTTTGTTTTGTTCATGTGGTTGGTTTCTTTATTTTGATATCTTTATGGTTATGCCTTGTGGATGGGTACTCATAAATTCTTAATCATATTTTTTTGATGGACATTACCTCATGGAGGTTTTTTGATCTCTTAGTAGAAGAGTTTAATATTTTTTTGATAATCATTGAGTTGTTGAGGTGTTGATTTTATTCAAAATACATTTTTCTCATCCATCTATATCTTTTTATGGTAATTATTTCTTGTGTTCATGTTTGATATTGTTCCTTGGAATCCCCTTATTTTAAATTGGTGGTTAGAGCTCAATTTTTATTTAATGGATGATATCACTTACTAGAGTGTAGTTCCATGTTTTACATTGAACTTAATGTTTGAGATATTTCTAGATGGACTTCTACAAACCATGGGAATGTACTCAGGTAACTAGGATGATGCGATTAATTAAGGGAAAATACACATAGAGACACTAGAGTGTGGTTTGATGAGCTCATTAAGGGGTGAGAATTAGCATTGAAAATCCTAGTTTACTGATGAGTACTTTGTTAGTGTAAAAATAATTGTCATTTATAAGTCTATCTTATTAATGTTGGATAATATATGGAACATGATAGTGGTGTTTCATATGGAAATAATTTATTCTTTTCATGTGTTATATCTGTAAGGTTTTTGGTGTTGACCTTCAGATGTTCTACATGGCGAGTGGCTGAATTCACATCCTTGGATCAAGGGATATGATTTTCTCATGTTACACAATTTTAATGAATCTTTAAAGGATGGGGAGACTTATTCTAGTTCTTCTTCATTTCTCAATTTTTATAGATTGTGATGATCCTAGTGTGTTGATCATGGAGTTGTGTGTAACATAAAATTTTGGGTGACTCTCCCTTCTAGTATATGGACTATCCACAAGACAGGATGATTGGGGTAGTTCATCTTAGGTCATCATGTTATATACTTCAAACATGAAGCTTCATGGGGATAAAAAGACCTATAGTAGGGGGAATGTAACATCGTGTTACCAAATTTTTGGTTCTTTTGAATTTTGTTTTTATTACCCTTTATGTGGATCCTGGTCTAAGTTTTTATTAGAGGAAGATAGTTATTTTTAGAGGTCTATGGCCCTAAGAATAGTGGGATCATGGTTAGTTAAAACCGGGTAGTCTTACTAAATAAATTTTTCACCTTTTGTTTGATATCTATAGGAGGGCACACGGGTGGGGAACAGTTAAAAAAATTATGCAGTCAAACCGTGAAACATATTATAGTAGTTTAGGTGGGGGTGAATAGTTAGAAGAAACTTGTTCAAACCATAAAACAGAACTATTTAGCTCTATTAGTTGGTATTTTTGGGGGTTCACAGTTAGGTAGACAATTAGTAATTACCAAACGACTTGCCCAGTAAACCATGTGAGTGCATTTTTATTGCCCTGAGAATTGTAATTAAAATCTAAAGACCACCCTATTTAACCCCAAACACCTCTTAATAGATCCTAATTGAGTTATTTGGGTTTTAGGATCCATTTATATGTGCTTGGATCTCTTGAACTCATCACATTGTGGATCCATGTTCTGATATAAGTGGTGATACACTTTTGGTATGTTCTTCTCCACTCGACCTCTGATCCATCTTCTTATTTCAGTTTTTTCTTCATAGAGGTTATGATGGAATTCTGTTAAAATGGATCATTGTAGGTTGATGTTTATATTCATATTTATGATATCATTTAACTTTTATCAAGCTCCCACTTCAAATATTTGTTGATATCCATTAGAGGTGACACATCATGAATCAATTGTGGTTGGATTCCATATTTGTCGAAATAGGCATTTCTTTGATTTTAATTCCACTATAAAAAATTCTTAAGAATCAATGGAAATGTATTTATTCTTCATAATATATTCCCTATTTATGTTTATTTTAATTAACTTTTTAATACATTTTATGAATGTTTTGTGGAATCGGAGGTCTTATGCCCACTTTTTGATTTCAAAAATGAAATGGATCGTTTTAAATGTAATTAGATGATGAAAAAAATTATTTTAAAAGTGTTTAAAAATCCTGGATTTATTATTTGATCAAGAAATCCAATTTTATGAGTTACCCATATCTTTTAAATATTAATTACAATATTATTTGAATTTGGAGACTTGATCACATGGAAATAGGCTGTAAAAACATGTATTAAAATGAATTCAACCCTTTTATGTTGTTAAAATACCATTAAATTAAGTGAAAGCAATTAAAGACCATTTTTTTTATAATGAAGTGTGAAGGGAAGAGTATATAATTACCCATTTAAATGTTGAATTTAAAAAAGGGGTTTGAATTGATTTTGATGATGTTTGATGGATTTATTGGTAGTTTATAATGATCATCTCTTATGATAATCACATTTTATGAATTACATGATTATTATTCTTCCTATTAATGGGTGCAAAAATGTGATTATTCACTTGATAAACATAGAGAGTGAGAAATAAATGTAATTTTTGGGCATGACACCATGATTGATATTGATCAAGATTCCTATTGTAATCTTCATAACAAAATAATCTCACTCAACTCTTTTGACTAGTCATAGGAACCTTTGTAGTTAGATGAAATGGCCTGGATATATTCTTTTCTACCAGACTCACATCATATATAGAGGATCTATATAGAACATGAAATTTTCAGGCTATGGACATTCATCTAGAGAAGTATGTGTGGCTGTAAATCGTTTTTTTAGACTCTTGAGACTAGATGTAATCCCAAAGATCTTTCATGATGTATTTTGATTAGCTTGGAAATAGTGGAATCATAATCATATGTAGGTTGTACCCATGGAATCCATCTACATTACACCTAATACATGACAATGTTTACTATCACTACTTGACACTGGAGTTTATTTTGTTGATTGATTTATTCTCTATATTATTCTATGTATTGATGTGAATCACTTTGATTATATTTTATTAACTCTTTTATAGCTATCAATATCAGGTGCATGTTCCAACTTTTTTTTATAATGTTAATCAACCTTGTGAAATGGTTTTAAAATATTTATAATAAATATTTTGGTATTAATATGATGAAATGGAATGTTTTCCAACTTTGGTTTAGTAATTTTATTGTAAATGTTTAACCATATCTTAAAAACCAACTCCATTGAAAAATGATCTCTATTGATTTTTTTCCTTCTTCAAAATTTAAAGTATTTCACTAAATTTATTGTAATTCTATGTTATAATATTTTAATTACCTTATGATGTAACTAAATAAATTCTTTAATAGAATCTTATTGGGTTCTATAGATCACACCCTTCTTGAAAAATTTCGTGTTTACAGCCTTTAGGATTATATATTTGGTGCTTGCGCTCTAGTCTTCCTTTGCGGGTTCGTGATTGGGTGACCAAGGGTGGGTGACTAGGGACATGGTGGGTGGTTATAGAAAAAAAGGATATGGGTTTGGGTTTTTATTTCATTCATTCATATTTTATATCTTCCCTTTATACTATGATATGGATATATTAATTTATTTACCTAATTTTCTTTCAGAAGTGTAATTCGATTTCTGTTTTCTCTTGGGGGACAAATCATTACTAACGGTTTATTCTCTATGCCTAGGTTATTGATGTAGGCATATGGATATTGATATTTTTTTTAGGTTACTGTGTAATTGAATTGTATGTATATTTACTTGGAATTATGTTTTGGTTCATTACACACGATGTGAAACCACTTTCACACAATGAATGTTGCAGGACTGAATCGGTATAGAATGTTTCAATAGATATTTTGACGGATTGAAATATAATAAATGGACAGGGTGGCCATTAAATGTGTAGGGGGCATGATTCATTATGGGCCACATTAATTATAACCTAATTTCAACACAAAACTCATGGAGTATTATAAATTGAGAAATGTTCTATTGCTACCTGATTGATTCTAGAGACTAAAGTTTTTTGTTAGAAGTTTCACAGTGTTGGGTCCCCAATGGTCTTTCTCTCTTATTTCTTTAGGTTTTACATTCCATTATTTATTACTCCTTACATATGCTTCACTTGTATGAGAGGCTAAATCCCTAATTTTTGTAAGAAAATTTATCCAAAGTCGAAGGTGTCATTTAATTTTACATATTTATTTTCATTCTTTTATTAGGGTTCCAACAATTTTCAAAAAAACATTTAACCTCTTTATTTTAATTTTATCCTGACAATTGATAATTTAATATGAAATAACATTTCAATTGAAAAAAATTTACCTCAATTTAGGTATGTACTTTGAAAATTTTAGGGTAATAAAGTTTAAAATTGGTAACTAGACAAACTCGATTCAGTTACACCCTAAATTACCTAACCATAAGAAAGGGTGTAGTGTCACGTTGAGGATAGGATTACATGACTATCGAATCTATATCATATGGAATCTATCACCAGTATTGAAAAATATTTTTATTTTAATTTCCAATTAAAATTGAACCCTAAAATATATAATACCTTCACCACCTTCAAACCCAGATTTCAAACTAACCCATATCTACAATCTCTTTTCTCCGTTACTTTTTAAAACTTTTTGCAAAACTAAAATTGCTTTCCCACCCTCTTCTTTAATAGAATCAATTAAAAATAATTTCTTTTTAAAAAATATAAATGCCTAATTTCACCATATCATTTATTCGACCTCAACTTGTAATTATATTTATTCTAATATTTTCATAGTATTTGTTGAGTTAATGAAATTATATATTTTTATTGTCCTTGTTGGGGAATAATAACTTCCACTAGGGACTTTCAAGGACCTCATTAAAAGTTTTGAAGGTTACAACATATGTATAAAAGAGTTTTAAACACCCAAAATTTGTTTTATAATGAATTTTACGAATTCTCTCTCTTACCCCATCTCTCTCAAGTCTTGGAGATAGAATTTGAAGGGAAGGATAAATATTGTTCGATCCCAGTTCAAGGATTGTTGGATTGATCTCACACGATCATTATAATGTCGAAGGTCCTCTGATTCTCAATACTAGAACCCATATTTCATTTTTCGATGATTGATCAAGCTTATAGATTGTGTGTGGATGATTTATAGTTTTTTATTATAATTCCTTCTAATAAAGACCTTTAATGATGATTGAAACATGGTTTCAATTGAAATTGGATGAGCCATAATTTTGATTCAATTTTTTTTCTTAATTTTTCATTTTTAATTAAATTTTACATAATTTGTTGAAAAATTTAGGCTGGGTATAACAAATTTGGTGTTGTGAAGAAATACAAAACAAAATAATTTAATACAATTTTTTTACCCTTCGACATATCTTGGAGTTCCACCATTAATGACTATTACCTAGAACTATTAGATATGAAAACTATCTTATTATATGGTGACCTTAATGATTAATTATACATGAAACCACCTGATGGTAATCAAACAGAGTTCAAATAGTACCAATTTTTTATCTAAAATAAATCTATGTATGTTCAAAAATAGGATTCTAGATAATGGTTTAGGAACTTTCACTCTTTTATATCAGATAAACAATTTTAAAAGAGCTAACATAATGTTTATGTTTACTATAATGTTTTAAAAAGTAAATGATTTGACTACTGCTTTATGTAGATGATATATCGGTAATGTGTAATAATATGAATGTAATTAATTTTATTAAGTATCAATTACTGACTGTTTTGGTGATGAAATATTTATGATCATTAAGAAATATATTCGGCATGGAAATTATAATTTACATGGCTAATAAACAATTATAATTTTGCCAAAATTATTATATCATGAATTTACTAATGAGTTACTTCCTTAAGAACATGAAGACAGTTAATGTGGCCTTTTATCAACACTTTAATCTATCTTTGATTCAATATCCATCTTCTACAATTAAATTTTAATATATTTCAAGGATTCCTTATGAAAATATTATATGTATCCTAATGTACTCTATGATTTATACTTGTGTTAACAATGATTTTTCTATTTTTACTCTTAGAAGATTCATGGACAATATAGGGAAACCTCATCGACAATCCCTTAGATGGATAATTAGAAATGCATCACATACAACTAAACAATATTTCTATTTTGGTAGAAATGTAAGTATTGATGAACTAATTTCTATATATATAGAAGTTGATTATATAGGTAATGTGGATATGAAAAATTTACATTATAGGTATTTCAAAATTACTCATGGTGGACCCATATCTTATAAATGAAACATGAAATATATGGTTTCTATTTGAACAATAAACCATGAGTACATCACCCTAACTGAGGCTATCAATGAGGCTCTATGGTTAAAGGGTTTGGTTTATGAGCTCAATTTAAAAAATCCATTCATTAATGTTTATTGGGATTTCTGATCAACTTTTCAATATCCAAAAATTTATTTTTTCATGGTAAGTCCAAATGCATAAAAATTGTGTAACATTTTATTAAATATATCAATTAGTCGGAAAATATATGTGTCAAAATGATACATATTGATAATAATCTAGCAGATAGTTTTACTAAATTTTTGGTTTTATTAAAATTCACGTATTATTTAGATAGAATAATTTGGTTCTCATTTAGTGAAAATTGGTGTAAGAAAATTTCCAAGTTCAACTGAATATGGTAGATAACTTTGAATTTATGATGTTTTCATGTTGAATTTTACTAGATTAATTTTATTTCCAATTTTGTTTACATGCATGAATGTTTTTATTTATTATTATTCTAAAATTTTAAAATCGATCTTGTATGTTTCAATGGGATGATCCTCTAATTGGGTTTGTCTCATGGGCCTAGTTTTTGGAAAATGGTGTGTCCTACCTTCTTTTCATGCTTCCCATATTATTTATTTTTCTATTCCAATTTATCAATCATACTCATCAAACCTTTTTAAATGAAATAGCATCCAGTTATTTCTAAACTACTCTTACGATCATGGTATTTCATCAATTTAGATTATCTCGTTTGTTGCCTTTCATTTCTATTCAGTGGGGCTCCATTGTATGTTTTGGTTGGTTGGGTAGTTAGGCTAACCCATAAAATTTTCATGCGGATTAATGACCCCCTATGGCCTCATCATTCTGATTAGATTAATTAACTTCCAAAATTTTGGTAATCCCTTTTCCACCTCTAGTGAAACTTTAATACAAAAGAGAATTTTATCTTATGAATGATTTTTTTTCATGAGCCAATCATCTCTTTATTTTGGCTTTCAGTGCATCATTCCATGTGGAGTTTGGGGAATAAATAATTCCTTGTGAAGAAGTGTTCAAGAAGACTAAAATATCCAGTGAGGATATACTTAAAGATATAGAAGGAAGGGACATGGTGCATCCCAAAGAGCCCATAATTGCGAATTTACATATTATTAAGATATATGATCCCCAAGAAAAAACTAAATTCATTTGTGTTTGAATGTTCTTCTACACTTTCAAAGATGTTAATTGAAGATATTTTATTATTTTCCAATTATATTTCTATAAAATTGTATTGTTTTCTTTTGTTTTCATAAGCTTAATAAAATCAATGATGGGAGGTGTTCTTGTTCTGAACATATTCCAAAATTAGACCAAAGAACTACTGTGCTTCTTTTCAGTATTCTTTCTTGATCTGTTCAACTAAATTTTTATTGCTGATTATGGTTAGAATAATTCTTTGGTTGTGTTTTTCGAACTAGTTAAAAAATATTCAAGTGAAGTTTTTTGTGTTAAATATTTTTGTTCTCGCATGACATAAATTGATACATTTTTTGATAATTACATTAATAATTAACATTTTCACCAATCATGAATTTCATTTGGATAAAATTGAGAGAATAAAATTACATATACTATGATTTTTTCTATTTTATATAGATTTTCACTTATGTAACACCACAAACATGCAAGGTATGTTTTCCTTTCAATAATGCAGTTTCTAGCATTGTACGCAACTAGGAGTTTTAACACACCATTACTAATCAAAAAACCTGTTATGATTAGTAATACTGACTTTTTGAAATTTTATAAATTTTATTTTCCAATATGGACATCATTTTTGAATTCGGAATATCAAAATTAGCTTAGGTTGAGTTTTTTGTATTTTTATAAAAACATTCAATTTTTGATGAATAGTGAAAAAGACTGTTTTGTTGTTTAAACCTGAATTTTTATTTAATAATTAGTTATTATATTTTAATTTTTTGTAGGCCAAAATAGATACATAGTACCTATAATTGTTCAATTTAATTAATTGAAGTCATTTTATAAAATGTTTAGATATATAAAATTTTATTGAACTTTTTACCATCTTTTACCCACCTTCTTGGAGGACATAAAAATTTACATAAAACAAAATTTTACCGCTTCTTTGAGTTGAATTTCCAAAATCTAAGAGACACAGTTGAGATCAGTAATTAAAATTTCGTTCAATAAGATGAGAATGATTTTCGTGAATAGTAACTTTGGACTTTTATTTACCACGGTTAAAAGTAAATATAGTAATTACGGATAAAATGATATAATAATTACCCTAACACATGTCCTAATTTCATTAGATAAGTTTAATTAGACCAAAAAAACCTTAAGAATAAAATATTACACCCTTTGATCCACTTGAATTAGATTAGGGAATTTATTATTATTTTATTTAAAGAAGAGTTAGAAGTGTTAAATTCAATGTTGAATAAGTAAACAATTTTTAATATAAGGTTATAGAGAATATTAAGCCGACAATATATAATAGTTATAAATATAAAATTTTTTCATACATAATGGTATTTTATTTTAATTTTTTACACATTAAATAACTAAATTTATTTATGACACAATGATGATCTAGTAATTACCTTATTAATAAAATATTAAAATAATTGATATTATAAATATCAAATAAATATAAATTGAGAATTCTGATGAATTACAATCATTTTTTTTGGTTAATATGGCATATTAGGGTGGATTAAATAAATTATATTCTAAGTGATAAGGTTTTTTTGGCTTTCAAAAAAAATCAAATACTAAACAGGGTCAAAATTGAAATAATTGAGTTTTTAAAACAAATAATATTTTATTAATTGATATAATATTCCTAAAAATCTAAGGATCAGCCAAAGGAAATAGATAAGGTTTTATATATTAATAATTAACCACTTTTAGTTCTATTGTCTTGTTATAGTATGTTTATTAACTATATAATATATAAATACAACGAGACATGGTAAATATAAAACTATTTAACAAATAGTTAAATCTAAATGAAAAAGGTTGATATGGTGACCTAAACCTGTCTAAAACCTATTGGATGAGATATTTTATATCCTTACCCATATTATCCATGAAATAAATCATTTTTTAGCCATTATAAATCAAAAATTATTTTATTATAAAATAATATGTCATGCTTTTCCTAAAGTGACCCTCACCTCTATTATAAAAGGGTATTTCCCTTTCTCTTAATTTCATACCTTCAAATCCATTCTAATAATCCAACCCCTACACAAATATCCTATAAACTGTCCTCCATTTAACCTAGAGGCTTTACATTGATTATAAAGGCAACCTATAGATCCCTTTTGATCAACTCAAAATGAAACATTCGAAGAGGAGGCAATAATTTCACCACCCTCTTTAAAGTTCATTTATTCTTCCACTTCCTTTTTATTTGTTGTTTCCTTACAAAAACAATAAATACAGTACCTTATATATATATATTGATGTTACTATTAATATTATACAACAATATTCGTTATTCTACCCATCCTATAAAGGAAAAAGTCACTATACGTGCGTACGTACGGCTGGCCATCTCCATGCCGTGGTGTAGTTTGTTATTCAAACATTTCATTATTTGGATGGGTATAATAATGAGTATAAATGATGTAAATAATAAATATAACAGGTTAATGACTATGTATATATGATATACCATCACATTACATATTATTTCACCATCAATATAATGATATTTTTGCCTGTGCGTACGTACAGACTACCATCTCCATGAACACGATGAGATATATTTCCCATCGTAATCATTCAAGAATAATTTTTATTTTACGAATAAAAATAATTTTTATGAACTTAATATCATTTTAGTTATGAATCAAAAACATCCTATTCATAAAAAAACCTGTCTTACGTAACCAAGCATATAAGGAAAATTGAATCAGTTAACACCCAAAACAATGATACTATAAAAATGTTATTAAGCAAGAAATATTATTTGATCATATATTAAATTGTATTTATGTATATAATTATTTTATAATTTAATAAAAATGATTTAATTATTATGCAATAGGTTATTCGACCCTCGACCATGGAAATGTATAGGGTAAGGGTTTACTTCACAATCCCTTTACTATCCGAGGTTGTTTTTTTGTAAGTATCTACTAGGACCTATTTATCATCCACATCCATGTTTTCTTAAAATATAATTAAAAACATATTTAATATTTAATATTCTATGGGTTAAAGTCATTTATATACTTATTTTACCATATATGTTTTGAAAGGAATCTTTTCTTCGTTTTCCAAAGAAGGTACTTTATGACCTTTTCGACAAAATTATGGTAAGAAAGTTTTTTTAACATATACAGTGGGTGAATCTATTTTCCACCATTATAACATTGTCAAAGCTTCCCAAACAAGCTTATAATAATATTATTAAAATAACAGTTTTCTTTTATAATTATACGCCTTTTAAATTATTTTAAAATATAAATATACATTTCTCTAAAAAAGTTTTGATTTCATCTATGTCAACAACCTTTGATGGATTTTAAATTTTTTTGAAGTTGATTTATTATGATACAAATCTTACATATTTTATGGAAGGTTTTGTGATATGTCTTACTGTTGCTATGTTATTTCTACACCATTCATGGTTTATGGATAAATTATTGACATTTTTTATTCTAGTTTTAATACAAATGTTTATGTTATGTTTTATCCTTTTCATATGAGGAATGTGTTGGACTTAGTAAGTGACGGGTGGAGCCTGCTATTGCTCCTCGATGAATCGGTAGGTATTCGGATACAAACTATTGTCTTGAAACAATTCCTTGACAAAATCATATTTTTTTGTCTTGGCACAAGTCCTTGACTATGTGGTTATGAAGTCTTCCATTATGCATTCCATCATTATGAAATTGGCTATTGATATTGAAAGTGATTATTCGACTAGTATAATATCAATGTGAATAAGTAAATGGAATTATTTGATTTATATTGGAAATATTATAAACATGTTTATGTTTAAAAGGATTATTTTTTTAGTTCTATAAATTTACTTAAATGTTTATGCTTATTTATGAATGTTTTCGCTATATTGTTTCCCTTATTGAGCATATGAGATCACCCCCTTCCTTGTTTTATTTTTCCCGGGATGCGAAAAAGTATATTATGACTGACCTTCAGGGATATTCTAAGGGATATGAATGTAGTAAATGGAGAAAATGTTGTTGTTGTTTTTAATTTTATAATGTAATGTAAAAATTATGAATGTATATAGTACTTCCAAAGATCCTAAATTGATCAGTCTTTCGAGATTTGATCCCATGTGATCATGCCAATGTAATGTAATAATGCACCGACTCGGGGTAACTGTGGTCGAGGTGTTATAGTTGGTATCTGAGGAAGTTTATTACAAACCTTGGAAACTATATTTAGATAAACTCTGATTAGAGAACATTACCCTAAAATAGAGTTTGTGGATTTGTATATAAGAACATCTGAGAATTTTGGTAATATAGATATTTGGTGTATTTTTCAAGGAATACATCCATGTCTGGATACAAGTAGGTAGAGGAAGCTCTGGCATAAATGTACCAAGGACTGAAAACTCCAACAAGGAGTCTTGGGCGTGACCCGGGGTATCATGGAACACGACAATGGACCTTGTTGCACTTTTGATTACGACACTCCCATCGGATATGTTTAGGACAATTCACATTTTCATTACAAACAATTATGAAGCATTTATGAGTATATACATCCTCAAAGAATTTTTTTATGATTATGGATTATATCCATAAACTGTTCAATTTATTTTATGTGTTTTATAAGTTTTGAATTATGTTTTATGTTTCATAAACTAATCTACTGTATGCCATTGTTTATAAATTGAGCTTAGTGGAAGGAATAGAAACTATAGCAATGCATGTAATCCATGTAGGGGCTTCCCTATTACTCAAGATAATTATACTGGAGCTGGTGATACAACTGGTACTGATAAACTAATCACCATGCTAGGACAACTCGCTCAGGTTATAAATAATTACCTTACTTGTATGGAGCATGCTGATCCACAACACGGAGGATCAATGTTAGACCGCTTCATGATGAAATAAACACAAACATCCAATGGGAGTAGAAATCCATTGTTAGCTGAGCAAAGGATAATTTCCTTAGATAAAATATTTCATGCTTTGGGGAGGATCGAAAAGGAAAAACTTGTCATGGATGTTTATCGCCTCACAAGAGATACATATCAATGGTGGTAATTTATCCAAAACACAAAGGAAGATGAAGAAGTATAAAACATAGAATGAAGGAAGTTTAAAGATATTTTCTTAGAAAAATACTTTCTTCATGACTATCAAGAAGATATAGAAAGGTACTTTCTGAGTCTGAGGTAAAAGGGGGATGAGAATGTCATAGTGTGTGAGGCTAACTTTACAAGGTTAGAAAGGCATGCAGTAGATTATATATGTAACCCAATGTGTAAGATTGATCGATTCTTTGATGGGTTAAAACTATTTATCCATTGATCATTAGTCTCACAATGCTTCTCATCATATGAAGATATTGTCTCATATGCTATCAAGTCCGAAAAGGAATTCTCTAAGTCTTATGAATTTAAATAAATTCAAGAGAAGAAGAGATCTTCCGAACACTCTAGAAATGGAAATAAGGTGAAGAAGGGAAAAGTGGAATATCCATCCTATGGTAAATATTATAAGAAACACCTCGGTACTTTCCTGAAGGGAATATGAGTCTGTTACAAGTGTGGTGAAAAAGGCCACCAAACATTTGATTGCAAAGGAAAGAAAGAGGCTATTGATGTTTAATTCTACAGTTGAAGAGAAAAGAGGCATTATACAAATGAATGTCTTAAGCGCCAATGAAAGAAACCTCATAAAAGGACAAGGGAGAAATTCCAAGATTATGTGATCACTACTGCTGAGGTTGAAGCTCAAAAAGGTGTGGTGGGAGGTAATTTAATGGTTTCTTCAAGTTTAGAAAATGCATTATTTGATTCTGGATCATGGAATTGGTTCATATCTTCCCAGTTTCTACGAAAATCAGATATTTTCAATTTTACTTAACAAGGGAGTTTTCAGTCAAAAAACCTAAGGGAAGTATCATTGCAACAAATTTTAATGAATTTGTTCATGTTAAGTCTTATAAATGTTCATTATCTTCTATTCTCATCGTCATAACCATGATTTTATTTTCAATAATCCCCTGTACGGATTGGATTTTGGGCCAGGATTCAAAAATTTATTGTCCGAAGAATGAGGTTACAATTTTTTATGATGAAAAAAAGTATCTTATTTTTAGAGCGGAAACATCACCATCTGATTCTTATCTAGATCCACCCCCAGTAGCTCTACTAAATTCAATTATTAGGGAGGAAGATAATGAAATAACTATGGGTGAGGAAAGGAATGCTAAAATATAGGATATACCTATTGTACAAGAATATGTTGATGTCTTTCCATAGGATTTACCTGGACATCATCTAGAATGAAAAATTTATTTTTCCATTGATTTAATTCCTGGTTCAAGGCCCATATTCAAGACCCCTTAAATTATGGAAACTATAGAATTAGTGGAACTAAACAAAAAATAGATGAATTGGTTAATAAGGGATTTATTCTCCCTAGTGTTTCTCCAGGGGGAGCCCCTGTCCTTTTTGTTAAGAAGACAGACATATCTAGGAGGTTGTGCATTGACTACAAGGAGATCAATGATAATACAATAAAGAACAAGTATCCCCTACCTCTCATTAATGATTTATTCAACCAACTTCAGGGAGCTAAATATTTTTCCAATATTGACCTTCGATCTGGATATAATTAGTTGTGTGTGAAGAAGGAAGTCATTCTGAAAAAAACATTTCGAACCAGGTATGGTCATTACGAGTTTACAATAATGCCTTTGGGATTGACTAATTCACCCCATGTCATGATGGATCTAATTAATAGAGTTATAAAGGAATATCTTGATAACCTTGTAGTGGTATTTATTGATGATATCTAGTTATACTCAAAAATATATGAAGATCATGAAAATCACGTGCACACTATTCTAAAAACCCTTTGAAGCAATTAATTATATGGTAAGTTTAGCAAGTGTGAATTTTGGCTTCAAGAGATTTATTTTGTTGGATATATTGTTTCTAAGGATAGAATCTCTTTTAATCCTTCAATGGCCAAGGAAATCCACTGATTTCCAGCACCAATGAGTATAACCGAGGTACACAGTTTTATTGGTTTAGTAGGTTATTATTGATTTTTCTTCCCAAATTTTTCCTGGTTTGCTAACCCATTAACCAAGCTCACATGTAAAGGGGTTAAATTTTTTTGGACAAAAGAGAGTGAAGAATGTTTTGAATAACTTAAGAGAATATTATCCAACAATCCTATCTTGACTCTACCATCAGGGAAAGATGGGTTTTCTATTTATAGAGATGCTTCAAAGAAAGGACATGGTTGTGTCCTTATCCATAATGATAGAGTTATTGCCTTTGCATCGCAACAACTAAAAATTCATGAGAAAAAATATCCTACTCATGATCTTGTGTTTGGAGCTGTAATATTTGCTCTGAAAATATGGAGACCCTATCTTTATGGAGAAAAATGTGAGATTTTTACTGATCACAAGAGTTTGATGCATATTTTTTCACAAAAAGAAGTCAAGATGAGGCAAAGTAGATGGCTTGCACTACTCAAGGATTATGATTTCACAATTCACAACCCCCCAGGGAAGGAAAATATGGTGGTATATGCTTTGAACAGAAAGAATCATGGAGTTTTGAAAAATATGAGAGTTGAAAGGGATCGTATTTTTATGGATCTAGTAAAGAGGGATATTCGAATAACCATGGAAGGTGAAACATCAATAATTTTTCAAATGGTTTCCAAACCATCTTTACCTGAAAGGATAAAAAGTTCTCAGACTGATGATGAGAAGTTTCAAAAGAATATTAAAGCTGTCAATGATGGGGGATTGAGTGGCTTCGTATCTGAAGATGTCATTTTCAAATTTGTGAAGAGAGTTTGTGTTCCCGATATACCTAATCTAAAATTGGATTTTTGGATGATTCTCATAGCTCCAATTTTTCTATACACCATGGGATCACCTAGATGTATAGATATTTGAAGAAACATTTTTTGTGGGAAAACATTAAGATTGAGATTGCTAATTCTTTGTCAAGATGTATGGTTTTTCAACCTGTTAAAGCTGGAAGGCAACATCTTGGAGGATTCAGGAAACCTCTTCCCATACCTAAGTGGAAATTGGATAATATTACGATGGACTTCGTCATGGGGATACCAAATACTCCTAGAAAGAATTATGCAATAAGGGTCATTGTTGACCATCTTACCAATTACACACATTTTCTTGCTATAAGAGAAGATTTACCACTTTAATGTTTGGAAAGACTATATATTAATGAAGTTTTATGACTCCATGGTCTACCCCTATCGATTGTTTTTTATCACAATCCCCATTTTACATCAAGATTCTGGAAATGTCTTCAGAAGGCCCTGGATATTGAACATCATTTGAGCACTGCCCACCACCCTCAAACCGATGGACAATCAGAACAGACTATTTAAACCTTAGAAGACATGTTGAGATTTTTCTCTCTTGACTTTCTAGGTATGTGGGATCAGTATTTATCTTTGGTAAAATTTTCCTACAATAATAGCTTCCATTCAATTATTCAGATGGCAACATATGATGCTTTATATTTAAGGATATGTCGCACACCAAATTGTTGGGATGGTGTGGGTGAATGAAAACTCATAGGCCATGAACATGTTGAGGAAAAAATTTAAAAGGTGAAGATTATCCAAACCCACACCAAAGTATCTCAAAGTAGGAAAAATAGATAAGCCGATATTTGGAAGAAGGATTAGGAATTTCAAATAAGAGATCATGTTTTCGTGAAATTAACTACATGGAAGGGTGTTATATGATTCATTAAAAATGGTAAATTGAGTCCTAGGTACAATTGAACTTTTGAAATTCTAGAATGAATTAGAGTGGTAACTTTTCATTTGGCAATGCCTCCAAGCCTCTCCAAAGTTAATGATGTGTTCCACATAACACTATTGAGAAAATAGATTCCTGACCCAATGCATGTACTCACCTATGAAGAATTAGAATTGGAACCCGATCTGTCTTATTGCGAAGAGCCTATCAGAATCCTTAATACTAGGGAACAAGTGTTGAGAAACCAGATGACTCTTCTGGTGAACGTTCTATGGAAAAATCATAAGATGTAAAAGGAAACTTGGGAATCCAAGGAACATATGATGAAGAACCACCCGATTCTTTTCATGCATTAATATTCTAGTAATTTTGAGGAAGATTTTATTTTATGGAGGGGATAACATAACACCCCAAGCTTCCTTGGTACATTTCCCTTTGAATAATGATGTTTCTTGTGTTGTATGCAACATGGAGTTTTAACACACCACGACCAATCGAAATAACAGTTATGAATATTCATACCCACTTTTAAAAATTTTATAAATTTTATTTTTTAATATGGACATCATGTTTAAATTCAGAATATTGAAATTATCTTAGGGTAAATTTTTGGTATTTTTATGAAAACATTCAATTTTTTATGAATAGTGAAAAACACTGTGAAACTGTTTAAAACAGACTTTTTATTTAAGTAATTAGTTATTTTATTTTTATTTATTATAGGTAAAAATAGATACATAGTACCTATAAATGTTCAATGTAATTCATTGGAGTCATTTTATAATAAGTCTAGATATATAAAAGTTTATTGAACTTTTTAAAGTCTTTTACCCACCTTTTAGGATCATTTACAAATTTTCATTAAACATAATTTTACCATTTATGTGAGTTGAATTTGAAAACTCCAGAAGACATAGTTGACATCGGTAAGTAAAATGTGATTCAATAAGATGAAAATAATTTTAGGTGAATTGTATCTTTTGGCTTTTATTTACCACGGTTAAAAGTAAATATGGTAATTAAGGGTAAAAATGATACCATAATTACACTAAAACATTTCCTAATTCTATTAGATATGTGTAATTTTTCTAAACAAAACCTTTGGAAAAATATTCTATTCCCTTTTTTCCACTTGAATTAGATTAAGACATTTATTACTATTTTATTTGAAGAATAGTTAAATGTGTTAAATTCAAATTTTAATAACAAAACCATTTTTAATATAGGGTTATACAGAAGATAAATTCCACTATAAATATTAATTATACAGATAAAATTATTTCATACATAATGGTATTTTATTTATAATTTTCAAACATTAAATAAGTAAATTTATCTGTGATACAATGATGATGCAATAATTACCCTATTAATGAAAGATTAAAATAATTGATATTATAAATATCCAAATAAATGTAAATTAAGACTTATGATCAAATAAACTAATTTTATAGGTTAATATTACATGTTAGGGTTGATAAAAAAATTTATTTCCAAGTGATAATCTTTTTATGGATTTCAAAAAAATCGAATACTAAATACTGTCAAAATTGATACAATTGAGTTATAAAAAAAATACTATATTATTAATTGATATATTATTCGTATAAATCTAAGTCTCTTACAAATGACTTATATAAGGTTATATATATTAATAATTAACCACTCGTGGTTCTCTTGTCTTGTTATAGTATGTTTATTAACCATATAATATAAAAATACCAAGATACTTGGTAAATGTCAAACTATTTAACTAAGAGTTAAATCTA
The DNA here is from genome assembly GCA_963277665.1 of Viscum album. Lineage (NCBI taxonomy): Eukaryota > Viridiplantae > Streptophyta > Magnoliopsida > Santalales > Viscaceae > Viscum > Viscum album. The sequence goes on along the minus strand of OY728153.1, from coordinate 305,901,702 downwards.
AAAGACAAGGTTAATATGGTGACCTAACCTATTCTAAAACCTTTTGGTTGAAATTTTGTCGACCCCTCCCCAGCATAGCCTCGAAAAAAAATATTTTGGATCCATTAGAGACAGAAAATTATTTTATTATAAAATAATATTTCAAGCTTTTCTTAAAGTAACCCTCACCTCTCTTATGAAATGGTATGTCCCCTTCTCTTTATTTCACATCTCCAAAGCCATTTGGATGAAACAAAACCTACCAAAATCTCCTCTCAACTATCCTACCTTCAACCTAGAGGCCTTACATTGTTCATAAATCCAACATAAGGAGCCCATTTGATCAACTCAAACGGAAACACCCGAAGAGGAGGTAATAATTTCACCACCCTCTTCCAGGTTCTTTTCTTCTTCCACTACCACTTTCTTTGAAGTTTCCATACCAAAATAATAAATCCAGTAACTTATACATACTTTGAGGATATTATAAATATGGTACAGCCATACTCATTATTCTTTTCATCCAATAAATGACAAAGTCACCATACGTGCGTACGTACGGATTACCGTCTCCACGTCGTGGTGTAGTTTGTTATTCAAACACTTCGTTATTTGGATGGGTATAATAATGAGTATAAATGATGTAAATAATAAATATAACATTTTAATGAATCTTTATATTTGATATACCATCCAATTACATACTATTTCACCATCAATTTAATGATATTTTCGCTCATGCGTACGTACGTACAGATTGTTATCTCCACGAACGAGATGATATTCATTCCCCATCGTAATCATTCAAGAATAATTTTCATTTTATGATTAAAAATAATGTTGAAGAACAAAATATAATTCTTGATATGAATCAAATAAATTCTATTCCTAACAAACATATCTTACATAACCAATCATATAAATGAAAATGAATCAGTTAACACCAAAAATGATGATACTACGAAAATTTTATTAACAAAGCAATATTAGAAGATCATATATGATGTCATATTTATGTATATGATTCTTGTATAATTTAATAACAATGATTTAGCTATTATATAGGTGGTTAACTTACCCTTGACCTAGGAAAAGTTCAAGGTAAAGGTTAATTTCACAATCTCTTTATTATCCAAGGTTGTTTTTATGTAAGTATCAACTAGGACCACTTTATCATCCACATATGTGTTTCCTTTAAAATGTAATTCAAAACCTTTTTACAATTTACTAGACTTTGTTTTAAAGTCATTTATACCATTATATGACCATATATTTTTTTAAAGGAATCTTTCTTTCATTTTCCAAACAAGGTACTTTATGACCTTTTCGACAAAATTAAGGTAAGAATGTCTTTTTTTAACATATATGGTCGGTGAGACTATTTTCCTCATTAATAACATCGCTGAAGATTCCCATTAAAATCGTTGAAGAATATTTTAAAAATAAATGTTTTATTTTATAATTATATGACTTTTAACTGATTTTAAAATAGAAAGTGATATTTTTCTAAAAAAGTTTTGATTTCATATATGTCAACATCTTTTGATGGATTTTAAGCTTTCTTGAAGTTGATTTATTATGAAACAAATCTTGCATATTACTTTGAAGGTTTTGGGATATGTTTGACTGTGGCTATGTTATTTTTATAGCATTCATGGTTTATGGATAATGTATTGGCATTCTGTATGCTAGTGTTAATATGAATTTTATGTTATGTTTAAACCTTTTCATATGAGGAATGAATTGAACATAGTATGTGACGGGTGATACCTCTATAGCTCCTCGATGCATCATTCTGTCTCATGAGACAAACTAGTGTCTTGGAATAAGGACTTGAAAAAATTCTTATTTGTAGTCTTCGAACAAGGCCTTGACTCTATGGTTATAAAGTCCAGCATTATGCATTCCATCATTATAAAATTGGATATTGATATTGAATGTGATTATTCGACTAGAAGAATATGCATGTGAATAAGTAAATGGAATTATTTGATTTATATTGGCCATATAATTTAGAAGTTTATATTTAAAAGGATTATTTTTTAGTCTTATATATTGACTTCATTGTTTATGCTTATTGATAAAAGTTTTCGCTATATAGTTATCCTTACTGAACATCTGAGATCACCCCTTTCAATGTATTATTTTTCCCATGATGTGAAGAAGTATATTATGACTGAACTGCAGGGATAGTCTACGATATATAAATTTAGTCAATGGAGACAATGTTTTTGTTGTTTATCATCTTATAGTGTAATGTTAAACTTATGAATGCATCTAGTACATCCAAGGCTACAAACCTGATCGGCCTTTCGGGATTTTATCCCATGTGAACAAGCCAATGTTATATAATAATGCATCCACTTTGGGTAACAAGGGTTGTGACGTTACAACATATCATTATCCCCAAAAACCATGAATGAAGATACAGTCCAAAGGTTGAAATATTTCTAACTAGTTTATTATAAAATAGAACTATTATTGATGAAACTATATAATAGATAAAAGGTGGTGATCAGGGTTGGGAGGGTCTATGTTTTGTTCTCATATCTTATGATTCTAAAGGAATCTATATAAGACATACCCATGGGATTCTGGGAGAATATCACCTTAAAATATTCCAAATATTACACTCAATTAATTCTAGGTTTTCTAAACTAATCAACCCCAAATCTTGTCTTATTTCTACATCCAATAATTTATTGGAATGCATGGTTATTGATATTAATTCATGATAGGATTCATCCTGTGGGTGTTCCTAAATATGTGATTAGATCATTTTTTTTTCTGATATATCTTTTATCCTATTACATATATAAGGATTTATGTCTTTCTCAGGGTAGATAATTTTTTCATATCTATTTATATTAGATATTGTTTGATTCTTAACATGGAATATACAAGGTGATTTGGAAATTTACGATATAATATTTAAAGTCATATCTATATTTGGAAAAGAAAATTATAGGCTTTAAAAGGGGACGTATTTAGTATTCAATGGAGAGAGAGTTTATCAATATGTATTTTACTGATATCAAGAGGTAAGAGGCCAATCCATTTGGCGTATCCCATTTGGGTCATCATTATTATTGAATGAATCATTGAATGTGGATATATGATCATATGGCATATCGTGTTAACAGTAGCGTGTGAATCACATTGACATAGAGCATGTGGGCAGTATCCATGATGTGATCAATGATCAGGTCCATGTAATAAATGTATTATTGATAAATGTGATCAATAGGAGTGTCCTGGTTGATGATCAATAGTACATCAAGATGGCGAGACCATAATAGAGAAAATCCTTAGGGTTTCGTAAGATGGTGCAAGGTCAATGCATGGTTGAATGAATATCTCTAAGGAAATGGTGTTTTATCAATAGAATAGTGACATTTTTATATAGATGGATCTTTTTAGGATGGAATTGGTGAGATAATTTTTATAAATAAGGAGGAGGTGTATTAGGTGTGGTTTTCACAAATGTTTATTATAGGCTCTTATTTGTAATTTATGTTCACGCATTACTTTGATATTGTACTTTGGATTCATAGTATATATTTCAAACTTTATATATGGTATTTTAATCCTCTGTATCATTGATTTTTTCCATGTTAGAGATTATTTGTGATAATTAATTTATTCTAATTTATATCACTTATATTGATTCATTAGATTCATCAAAAATTGTTTCTAAAATGATTTTCATCCCGAGATCGGGATTCTCCCACAACAAGTGGTATCAAAGGTTATGGTTCAAGCTTGTAATTTGACGTGAGAACTATGGATGTTTATAAGAGGATCAATGATAAATGCATGAGATAGAATAATATTTGGAAGATTAATTAGGTTGAGAGAGTGTTTTTAGGTCTTAACCCATATTATTTTATTCATAATGTGAATCTGGTGAAGAAATAATTAAAATTGAAGATCGAGGTGATGCACTTGTTGCTCAGTATTTTGATGAATGGAGCAGTGTTTTGCTACAGGTTCTCCAGATTTGTAGAAATAATTATTATTGGGGGAAAACATTATAGGTTTTTATATTCTTGATAGTATAGCACATATTTGGATAAAGATAAGACATCATCATTATGATTTATTTTGTAATGGTAGTCAAGTTTCATTCAGATTTTCCAATTGAATTTAACATTTTTCTACACAGGATGATGGTAAGTGTGATTCTAGAAAGTTTTCATCCCAAATGAGTCTATTGGATAGTATCTCTATTTATAGGATGAAGTGGGATATTTCTAGGATTCAGATCGTGGGTGTTTCCAAATTTTAGATAAGATATTTTTTGAATTTTAGATATCTTTTATCCTATAACACAGATAAGGCTACATGTATTTTTCATGGGGATATATATATATATCTATTATATATCTATTTATATGGGATATGTGTTTGATTTATAACATTCTAGATACGCGCTTATTAAGAAATTTAATATATTTTAGTTTTTATCTTATTTTTATTTAAAAAATTAAAAATTAAAGGCTTTAAAAGGGGAAGAAACTAACAGAAAACAAACATAAAAATAGATTTGATAAAAATGTAGTCCAATTAGATTAATATGAAATAGGATTACACATTTTTGGTTGCCCATGTGGATAATCATCGATGGAAAATGAGGAATAGATGGTGGATTTGTGATGGGAAGAGATATTGTGTTTTCAGAATCATTCACAATGCATCAACATTGATCATGTGTGAAAGTGACATGATAAATGACTGGGTACAAGTATTGAGAGTGTTCTTGATTATGGTGATTAAGCAGTGTGTCCTTATTGATGATAAGTGGTATATCATTATAGAAAGATTATGAGAGAGAGACATCTTCTAGGTGTCACAACATTGTGTGAGGATGGTGCATGTTTGGATGAAGTTTCCTGGGGTAGTTGTGTTTTCTTGACATAAGGTTGATGTTTTCTCATAGATTGTTATTTCAAGCATAATTTTAGTGATATTATTTCCAAATAGAAACAGGAGGCATATTTGGGTGGTGTTTTCACATAGTTTTTTATATAATCACATTTATAATACATGTTTGGGTATTACTTGGATTTGGTACTCTACGATTCACATTGTATATTTTAAAATTACCCAATGTTATTTAATCATCTTCATCAGAGGGTTTTTCCATGTAAAATAATTTTCTTACTGATTTATTTATTCTTCTTTATATCACATTCATTGATTCATCAGATTTCTCACAAATTCTTTCACAGGTGTTTTTCATCTTGAGATTGGGATTCTCCCCCAAAAATTCTTTCACTAATATTACCATTTTCTAGTGCTCGATGTTGTGATATGTACCATTTCTTTGAATCTTAAACCATTTTCACCTGGTAAGGGTACGCATCTCAATGAAAACTTGATACTAGCCTATAATAAAACAACATGGATAAATACCCCAAAAACAATTCCAATGTAGCTGATGAAGGTTCCTATGAGGGTAGTGATAGGAAACCAAAACCCATATTTTTTGATATAAAGGACTCTCACATTATTTTCTTGAAAAAAATGGTGATGGGTGAGGCATCTGAATATGGAGTGAGGCCCATGACCTTCTCTGACCATGGGTATAATGGGAAATAATTCATTCTCATTGATTATATCCCACCATCATGAAGTCCATATTTTACTTTCCATCAAGCTTCGAAACAACATCCATATTTACAATGAAAATCTCAGATTAATTCTTCCTCTCCATAGAAAAAATATCCATGGTGTCCCTATATCATAAAATACTACTCGAATGGGTGCACAATTAATCGAGAAAATGAATCTTGATAGAAAAAAATTTTTTATACTGAAATGTTGTGGGGAGTCTAAATTGATGTTGCTAATTAATCTATAAACAAAGGGTGACCATATATAACATATTTTCCCTATCAAGATTCTCTTCCTAAGACTCAAAATTTTTAATTGATAGAGGAAGGGTGAAAATTAATTTTTAAGCATTATTTGAATTGGGAAAAATATAATTTTTGAAAAGTATGAAAATTCATCATATTTCTATTTATATAACTAGTTTTTTACATTTTCATATAATCCAAATTTATAAAAAAAGTAACCCATTATCATTTTTCTATAAGACCTATGCATCATATAATCACCGATTGTAGTTTCATGTGATGGTTTAACTAGAATGGATCATATGGAAATATCCATGAGCATAACCTTTTCCAATATACGATTTCTATAAAACCATTTCCCATGTTTAGCGTGGGATTAGTCCAAGGAAAATCCTAGATAATATAGCTCCTTATCAGGCTTTGTGAAATTGGCTTCGTATGGAAGCCTTGTTCATTTGGATGCAATTTCTTCCTAATTCCATTGTTTATTTTATAACAATAGGGTTACTTTAACATTATAATATCTACTTTAATAGCTATGTTTTAACTATAATAGTCAATGGTCAAAATATATCATGGTTTACTTTAACTTTTTATGGTATATCATGTGATTCACACGATTTAAAATTTCATTAATTTAAGGAGAATATACAATGAAATCTCGTGGAATTATATCCTCCCAAAATAAATTACCTCTTCATAATTTAAATTATTACTTATTAAAAAATTTAACTAAGGGTATCAATAAATAAAATCGAGAATTCATTTTTCTACAAAGTTTTCAACAACATCTGTTAACATAAAATTTGAATAAAACCTATTTTAGGTTTCGTCCTATTCATTTGATTGGAATATCTTTTAGGGTATGATTTTAAGGCCTATTTTATTTTTCCATGAGCTTAGCGTCATTATTGAAAAAAAATTACCCCAATCTGTCCAAGGCATGAAATATGATTCTGTATTTTAAAATATATATAGAATACCCAATAATATATCATCCCATGTGTTTTTTAATAGGTCAATGCTAGTGGAATGTTGGTGTCAAACAAAAGAGTTGAAAAATAATGCTTCTCCTCTATATAAAAATCATTACGATTAATATTCTTTCCCCACCAGGATATTTTTTGAGTGCAACCCCCTATAACAGACTCCCTTCTCTTGCTTATCTCTCACCTATATCGTTGGCATAAATATATAACTACTCATCTCCCCTAACACTTTTTTATATTATCCCTATGTTTCCCCCTCCAAGAATCCTTCTAGGATAATGGTTGGCGAGGGATGGCTGCCCTACCTTATCCACTTTGGGTGGTTATTCATGTGTCCAAAAAGATCCTTCTAATACATATACTATTTCATATACATCATGTATTTCCTTGTTTACTCATGGTCATTGAACAAGATTCCCAAACTACACCAAGCCTCTAGAATACTAGGAGGCCTCTACTTTTTCTCTTAAAAACTATGTCATGTTGAACTATTATTGGTGGAAATGGGTTTCATCATACTTCTTCCACTGGAAAAAGACATTCAAACTCTCTAAAAACAACTATTCCTACACCAAGTTTCAATTAATTAATTGATGATGATGAAGATGATCTATTTTCGGGGTCTTCTATTAGAGTGATGTTAAAATATCCCCACAAAAACTACTAGTTTTTTCACTACCGCCACTCATTTTTTCCAATATGTAGAATAATGTGGGTAATATAACCATGATCCATGAATATAGAGTCTATATTGAAATAGTTAATCCATTAATAAAATCACATTAAATCCACCTAAAATACCAATTCTAAGAATTAAATTCTCATAAACATAAATTTTTAAATGCAATTATCATATAATTTGATTTTTTATGTAATGAGAAAAACATCAGGGAGGTACACTTATAAAATAATCTAGAAAAATAATTTATCATAAATAAATATCTCATATTTATATTTTTGAAATGAAATAGTTGGTTATCTTAGTCCACCACATTTGTAATCATTGAATTAGTTTTAACTTGTTCCATTTGTTGTTGTGGTTGATTAGGCATATCATTCTTTTCATCCTTGGATTTATGAAACTGAATTGGGTAATGTCTATGTTTTCCTCATATAAAAAGTTAAACGATTAGGGGTGAATTAAGATGCATTTTTTCCACTCCCATAATTTATACCAACACCTTCATATTACAATGAAAATACGATTCTTGGTGATCCCCTCTCCCGTAAGTGTGGAATTTTTCAGTCCCCTGGATGAAATTTCATTTTTTTTCGTACATTTTTACATATAGGAGGTTGAATATCCCTTCATTCATTATCTTCATTTCCTGAATTTTCACTATCCTTCATCCTACTTTTCTTTGGTTCACTCATTATTTCAACCGTGGTTATATTTTTAATTATGTTTCTTGATGGTTGTCTTGAAATTATGGCAATATTTCTCATTCAATATCTCATTCCAATTGGTTGATCATTAAGGTAATCATCACGTTTTCCTTTACACCCATATTTAGCATGGATCCTTATTGTAACAGAAATAAATAAAACAAAAAAGGGGTAACATGAGTAATGAATATTTATAATAATAGGAATCTTATCAAAATAAATAGCACAGAATGAATTCATCCTTGGAGCCTTTTCCATTTTAATCATTAGAATAATCTACATTTCCTTTCACTTAACCCATGTCAATATTTGATAAAACTAGGTTACTTTAAGTTGGGTTATCATATAAATTGCAACCTAGTATCTAAAATGTACAAGTAAATGAATCCTTTATAGTGGTTAATAAATAGATTGTGATAAACCAAACCATATCACCCAGGTGTGTCAAGTAAGGTTAATTATAATGTTCTATTCACCATTCACCAGAATAAGGGCGAAGATATACTTGACCAAATATTTTTGCGGTTGTTACCCATAGATGAATTTTTTCCCAAACAACATGAACTTTTAGTATGAAGATTGGGATGCAATTTCTAGGAAAACCAACTTCTCAAAACAATACCAAAATGTAAGGATGTAATCATATACAAAGACTCATCAATTAAAATTTTCCCTAGGGTTTTCACTATGGTTATATGATTCAAATCTATAAAAATAAATGGAATTTTATCTAATACCAACTATAAAGTCACATTCCTTGATCAAGAATTATATCATGATTTATAACATACGTGACCAAGAATAAAATCCAAGGATATTAAGATATTGAGTCTTTGTAATATGAGATAAATAAATATATCATATTAACATTAAAAAACAACATTATTATAAACTCCTCTTGCTGATCCTTAATTCTAAATATATTTCAAGACATCATAGGATATTGTAATGAAAATACATACAAAAAAGAGTGATCTAGATATCCCAATAAGGAAATAAACATTGAAATACTTTAAAAAATAGAATCAATAGGCAAAACATGATATCATGAAGAGAATAATCATAATCAGGCAAACATGGAATAAGTAAATGAAATAATAAGATCACAAAATCATAAACATGTGAAAAAATCATAAATAATGACATAATAGGAATATCTAATGGATAAAATACAATATAGTATAGTATATGTTAACCACCAAGATAGTCATGGTATAATTTGGATAACCTGCATAATTTTATAGTGTGCTTAGGCAAACCAACTATGTATAATACATAACATGAGTAGGCTAACCACCAGTGAACAATACATACGTTTCATAGGATAATCTATTGTTCACTATACATAGCGTACTTAGGAACCATCCTCATGAACAATATATTCCATATCATAGGAAATTAACATTACCCAATGCATTAGAGAGATATAAAAGTCCCAATTGTCACAACATAGGCTAACCACCATCATAATAAAGTGTGATTAGGATCACCATTCATGCACCATACAAGGAATCTCATGAGACGTTAACATTAAAAAAATATTTTTTGGTCTATAATGACCCACCCATTGCAATATAGGATAGATAATTTCTTTATACGTTCATTATTATGTGTGTAATGAAAGGAAATAGAAACCACACAAAAATCATAATCATGATAAAACCCATGAGAAAACATGTGTTTCAAAATCATTTATTAAGGATTAACTGAATCCTATATCATATTGATTACCAATATAAGAATTAAATAAATCATTTGGATCATTAATAATTGAAAATGGAACTTAGCTCTTAGACTCAAAGC